>CM041727.1:13930059-16330059 GCA_023373845.1 Nibea coibor | reverse complement strand
AGCCGGGGTTTCCATTGTGAGAACTCCAGCTTGATGGATCGTAATAGAGGGAGACATCACGCGGTTCTGACATATTGGAAATGCAAGATCAGCTATATTCATTTCTGCAGATGGCTCCCCAATTACATTTAGCTGTCCATGTCACTTGTCATTTCACTGCTGCTATAATATTATCTGTACAGCAGCGGGGACCCATTGCCATATTGGTATTTCGTTTCACTACTATGCAAATCATATGCTGCTCTTGCACAACCCTGACAGCGTGGCATGGTTCACGCTCCCCATGCACAGATCTGCACTTTTATGACTGCAGGGATTAACAGGAGCAGCAACCTCACAGACAGAGACGTAGCTTCTGAGTGTCCTTCTCCTTTGATCCTCCATATGAATATCAAACAGTTTTGCGTGACAGTGAAAGCAGGATATGGATTGTAATTATCGAAGGCTTACCCAGCAGACAGTAGCTTTGCCTTAAAATCAAACGCCCAAAATCTGTCTTTTGAATATGAGTCACCAACTGTTAAGCTGGTGATGCAGTAACTATGTTTTTACTAGTGCATGATCACCTGAAAATAAAAATTATGTATTTGTTACCCTGTCATGTTAAACAGCCATGTTTCTAACCCAGAACAAACAAAGTGAACACCAGGGCCTTTTTCTTTTTTTACATTTCTTTGATTGATTAGGGTTGATTAGGTGAGGCTGACCTTATCGGTTACTTTTCAAAGCCAACAATCTGTTTGTGTACAACTGAGTGCAACAATATGAGCATTCTCCAGGAGAACAATGTGCATATTTCTCTGCCTTCTGTTGGCGACAACAGCAGTCAGACCTCCGATCAAACATGACCTGACCCTTCGCTTGATAATTACACTCAGTTGTCATGTTGTTAAGGCATGTTAGCCTTTTTTGTTTTCTCTAATTAACAGTGGCTTTCATATCACTTCTGTCCGCAGAATGCTCAGTCGATACCTGAGCTGCGGCAACAGTTGCTGGGAGAGGTTGACTTAACGTTTGTCGATCGAATAAACACGTCAATATAAAAGTTATTGTTTGTGTCAGCTAACTTAGAAGAACCTGCGCAACTTGTGTTCATCCCATGCTTGTATCCATTTTCCCTCGTCTTAATACCGCCTTTGGCTCTTGTTTTTGTTTTTTGCCATAGTGGGGGAAAGAGCTGTCAGTGAGCACATCACAAAACCTGTATAGATCAGAAATGGAGGTGGTGATTCAGAGGTTTGGAACCAGGCCAGAAAACTTTGAGAAAATGGGCTATGTCAGCTTGGGTGCAAAGAAACTTATCAAGCCATTCTTGCATCATAATCTATTTCTCTACTGCCAATGCTACAAACTGTTTTTCCCGCAAAAATGGCTGAGGACCGTTCTTCTGACTCTGACTCTTCTGAGTCTTGTGAAGCTCCACTTGAAGCACAACTTCAGGTTTCATCATAACAGAGCAGCTCGCTCTTCACTATCTTGTTTCTTGGGATGACTGTGAATTAAAGTAAAGAACAAGTTGTCTGAGCTGAGTGGTTCATCTTCAGGAGTGGGTCATCAGAGATTCAGAGATTTACAGTCAGGTCATGTGGAGCTGGTACTTCCTGTTTCCATGGTGTTGTATAAAATGTGTGGGTCTGCTGTATATTTGGTGAGCTCATTTCCAGAGGTGTATAGTTGGGATTCAGGCTGTGCTGTTGTGCAGGACACTTCTGTTTGTATTCACCACAAAGAAACAGCCAAAGTCGTGATTAACGCTGCATTACCAGAGGCCGGTTTTGAATTTTCTGAAGCCTAATAATACCCTGCAGCCTTTATGTGAGGTGTCTGAGCAAAACACTGGACATTATTAATGATCCAAAAAGAACTTCATATGCTTCAATAGATCCTTAACATGTTTGATCTGACAGAAAGCCACCTCATCTTTTGAGCCCTGTTATAAGCATCCAGACAGCTTTGTATTCATGTTCAATCACATGCTGATTATGTATTTGTAGGGAAACGCCCAATTGTTCAGTCGCTAACTCGCAAATAAATGGTGTTGGCATGCAGTTGATTATTATTTTTGCTAATGTTGTGGTAATTATGGTTTCATACAATAGCAGGCATTAAACGTGATCTTTGGGGAATCCTCCCACTCTTGGCACTCTGATCAGCCTTTGCAAATTTTGCCTTCCCCTTCCTCTTTATTCAACATGACTCACACCGAAAAGACAAAAATCACCAGAGAAGTAAAGTCATTGATTTGGTGTGCTTTTTTCCCCACATCCTATTTGCCTGATTTGTTATTTCCATGCATGGTGATGCACACACACACGCACCATCTTTTTGCCTTCTCTTTCTTGATTACTATGACACAGATACATAATCTTTTAAATTATATCTCCAAAATCATTAGCAATCTCGATGATCAGTGGTTATTTCATTGCTGTCTGTGTTATTTCATGGACCAGTGGCTGTGCTGCACAGCAGATATGAAATACTGCTCTAGCATGACTGCAAGCTGCTGTCAGGTCAATACATTACATTGCGTTATTATTCCAGGGTTATCATGGAAACTAAGCCAAAACTGCAAATTCATGAGCACAACTCACTAACACGAGGAAAATGTATAGATACGGGGAGAGTTAGTTCCTCGCCAAAGACTTTTTTATCCTCTTTTGGCCCACTGTCATTTTTTTTTTTTTTTACTTTCCAATAAAAAACACCACCTTGTCAAGATACTGTGAGAGAGTTTTTCATGCAGAGGCGACCAAGGCTGCTTATAGAAAAACCCGACTCCTATACAATTGTGCATGTGTCTGCTGTATCAGTGTTCCACCATGAATAGAGAAAAAAGATTAGATATGAGCTAATAAATCAGTGCATGATTCATGTTCAGCTTTACACATTACTAACTCCATTCCGCAGGGGTCAGGCTGTCATGGACAGACTTTCTGGTGTCAGGACAAGCTCACGTATATACAGGTGCTGTCCAGTAAATTAGAATACCATCAAAAACTTGATTTATCTCAGTAATTCCATTCAAAAAGTGAAACTTGTACATTATATTCATGCAATGCACACAGACCGATGTATTTCCAATGTTTATTTCTTTTAATTTTGATATTTATAAGTGACAACTAATGAAAACTCCAAATTTGGTATCTCAAAAAATTAGAATATTGAAAAGGCCAATGAAAAAAATGTTTTTTTTTAAAATGTTGGCCAACTGAAAAGAATGAACATGAAAAGAATGCGCATGTATAGCACTCAATACTTAGTTGGGGCTCCTTTTGCCTCAATCACTGCATTAATGCGGCGTGGCATGGACTCGATCAGTCTCTGGCACTGCTCAGGTGTTATGAGAGCCCAGGTTGCTCTGATAGTCGTCTTCAGCTCCTCTGCATTGTTGGGTCTAGCGTATTGCATCTTCCGCTTCACAATACCCCGTAGATTTTCTATGGGGTTAAGGTCAGGCGAGTTTGCTGGCCAATCAAGGACAGGGATACCATGGTCCTTAAACCAGGTACTGGTGGTTTTGGCACTGTGTGCAGGTGCCAAGTCCTGTTGAAAAGTGACATCTGCATCTCCATAAAGTTGGTCAGCAGCAGGAAGCATGAAGTGCTCTAAAACTTCCTGGTAGACGGCTGCATTGACCTTGGACCTCAGGAAACAGAGTGGGCCAACACCGGCAGATGACATGGCACCCCACACCATCACTGACGGTGGAAACTTTACACTGGACCTCATGCAACGTGGATTCTGTGCTTCTCCGCTCTTCCTCCAGACTCTGGGTCCTTGATTTCCAAAGGAAATGCAAAATTTGCTTTCATCAGAAAACATAACTTTGGACCACTCAGCAGCAGTCCAGTCCTTTTTGTCCTTGGCCCAGGCGAGACGCTTCTTACGCTGTTTCTTGTTCAAGAGTGGCTTGACACACGGAATGCGACAGCTGAATCCCATGTCTTTCATGCGTCTCTTCGTGGTGGTTCTTGAAGCGCTGACTCCAGCTGCAGTCCACTCTTTGTGGATCTCCCCCACATTTTTGAATGGGTTTGTCGTCACAATTCTCTGCAGGGTGCGGTTATCCCTAGAGCTTGTACACTTTTTTCTACCACATTTTTTCCGTCCCTTCGCCTGTCTGTTAATGTGCTTGGACACAGAGCTCTGCGAACAGCCAGCTTCTTTAGCAATCACCTTTTGTGTCTTGCCCTCCTTGTACAAGGTGTCAATGGTCGTCTTTTGGACAACTGTTAAATCAGAAGTCTTCCCCATGATTGTGGAGCCTTCAGAACAAGACTGAGGGACCTTTTAAAGGCCTTTGCAGGTGTTTTGAGTTAATCAGCTGATTAGTGTGGCACCAGGTGTCTTCTATATTGAGCCTTTTCAGAATATTCTAATATTCTGAGATACTGAATTTGGTGTTTTCATTAGCTGTCAGTTGTAATAATAAAAATGAAAATTAATAAACACTTGAAATATATCACTATGTGTGGAAGGAAAGTATACAGTATACAAGTTTCACGTTTTGAATGGAATTACTGAAATAATTCAACTTTTTGATGATATTCTAATTTACTGGCCAGCACCTGTATATGTACCCTGTACTGGATGCATTTGCAGAGCAGACGATGTATTTTGTACAATGTCATGATGTCAGATATGCAACTCTTTTATGCAACACATTTTTCACAATGCGCACATTGCGCACAATGTGTATTTCTTCATGTTCCTTTGTTCACTAATATGTTCAAATCCATGTCAGTGAGTGCTTTTCCTTTGCCAAGATAAAGATAATCCATCCAACTGACAGGTGCTGATTAAACAGCATGACTGTGACACAAGTGTGCCTTGGACCGGTCACAATAAAAGGTTAATCTAAAATGGTCACTTTTACCTTGAAAAAAGACATTTATTGGGCACTGGATTACAGTTATTTCACATAGTGCTACACATTTTTGCCCCACTCTGCCTCTAATTGGCTAGAACTTGTTGCTTTCATAAGAATATCAAGATAAGCCAGTCAGGTTCCTTCAGATGTGGAACTGGAAAATGTCGGAGCAGATCATGTATGTATGTATGTATGTCCTATATGCTAATGTTAGAATGTTCATAATAACGTAACATATCATCTTAGTTAAATTTTTTACATTGTTTAATTAGCAGTAAATCAACAAACCAACCTATTGGAGAAATTTAGTTAAAGTTATTACATTTCACCACGAATGTTACCAGACGAAAAGTCAGCGGATCACCAGATTTCTTGACATCATGTAATTGAAAGCCACCAGTTTTTACAGTCTGAACCAATGTAGTAGACCAACTGATTAATATCTGCATGTATATAGAACCACACTACTAGCATGGTTAAAAAAAATATTAATAGATCGTTTTCATAGCAGCCATTTTGACATAAAATAGTAGGTAAACACAGGTGTTACCAATGAAGCTAACTAAAGTTGCGTTCCATTCAGGTCAGACAGAGTCATGGTGCTGCTGTGGGTTCACTGGAAAGAGGCCGCTACAATAAATGGAATGAAACCTTAATTAGTATCATTGGAAACACCTGAGTTTACCTACTACTGTATTTCATGTCAAAATGGCCGCTGCGAAAAAGGTCTGTTATTGACTGGATACAAGCGCCAACATGAAGCTTACTGACTTCCAGACCGTTTGATTTGCAAAACAGATCCCTTTTCAGACAGTGTGTCTGGTTGTATAAGACAGGTGAATGCAGCCACATTGAACAAGTTAATGGGTATTTTGTTTTCGATCTCCACGGCATCATTGGATATTAAAGACAGGGAGGCTTTGCAGCCGGTATTGATTGTATTAGGGTTGAGGAGGCTCTGCCGTGTTGCCAGGTCTTTTATTTTATATCAATAGTTTTGTCAAAGTTAAGAGCTGATGTGAAGAAAAGTCACACAAACCAGAGCGAGCTATTGTTTCCTCTGTGCAACAAGTTCCTCTTAGATGATTCTTTTTGAAATTCCTGAAATGTCAGAAGGTCCCTGTCAAGAAAGCCTATTGGAGAGCAGGCCATGGCTGACAATGGCTATAATCTTGGCAGTGCATTAGGCACATCTTCGCAGCCTCACAGAACTGACATCCTTTCCACATACCATTGTGAGAAATACAAGATGTGTCATCCAGTCAGATGAGTTGGTTTCCTGTCTGTGATTAGGAGCTGCCACAGGTCTCCTACTCTTTGGCCATTACTCAGCCTTGCATCAGGCCTGGCAGAGACAGCCAGACTGTGACAGGTGAGATAGAGCCCCATCGGCCATCAGCGAGAGGTAACTTATTAAAAATAATGACTGGGTGTGTGATGTGATTGATGAGTTTGGGGTGACAGCTGGTAGTCCATAGCTATATCTGGACGCCTTCTGCACACCGACATGACTGACATGCTGGGACAGACGGAGAGCGAAGAAGAACATGTCATTTTAATATTAAAATCTTTCTGCACCTGCAAGAAGAAAGGGTGGTTGAAGGGAAGGAGGGCAACACAATTATTATTCAGGGAGTACAAGATGTTCGACCCAAGGTAACTTCTCTATTACTTGCTGTCTTTCTGAGGCACCGTCAGAACCTGAAGAACTTGAAGAGTACACACTATAATAAGGAAAGGAATGAAGTAGCATAGGGCACTTAGGATAAATATATTTAATGGACTCTTTCTGTTTACAATAGCGTCAGTGCCTTGGAAACTGCAGAGCAAATTGAGCAAACTTTTCTGCTGTAGAAACCTGAACAAAAACGATTGACATCTAAAGGAAGATTTTCAAGCTAGAGGTGACTTTTGACTTTAAAGAATGGCACAAGATTTTGGCAAATATGTGTAGTGTGATAGTGTTAAAAATGGAAAGAGAAAAAGTACACCTCTTACTGCCTCTGAAGTTGCCTAATTAGCACGTTTTATCTCATTTGTTTATCTCTACATAAACAGAAATAGTAGGAGTTGGAACTATTTCTTGGCGAACAGCAAGCAATGACTTCCAGTCGGCCTAAAGTATTTTTTGTCACAGTGAGGTTAGCAAGTTTGATACCATTGTGCCACAGAGACTAAAACCAAAACATTGTGCTCAACCACGTATAAACTGTTCCATGGATCAACTTTCACCTAAGGTTTTATGTGAGGTTCTTCCACATAGTCCCTCATGAGTCTGCTTCCCTGATCGGGTTTGATTCACCTGTAACTATAAGACGGGACTCTGTGTCCTCCCCTGAGGATGGAGGTGGTGGTAACCATCTAGCTGGTTGGCTCTGTCTTGATATACACAGCGCAGAATTCATTTAATAGTGAAATTGGTGTATGGCATAGAGTCCAAAAATTAAATTAAATATAATTTGTTAATCATTTCAATGTGTCCACTGTGGTGTCTCCTGGCATCTCCCCAGTCTGTCTTACCAGTGGACCGTTCCAATATCCCAGATCAGTATTGGCATCACTGATGTGGAGATTGAATGGATCAGGTACCAGTCATGGCATGACTAATCCATGTTCAGTTATCCAAATGTCTTTAAATGAAAATTCAGTATTTCTGCCATCAGTTACATTCATTAAGTGTCGACAGCCTGCAAGCTGAGCTGTTTGTGTCACAGAATCCTGGATCAAAAGACCATTGGTACATAGCATTTTTGATTGGTGTACCCCTACTAACGAAGTCAAGCCTTGTCCCAGCGTGTGACCTTAGTGTTGACCCCCCACTTATTTCCTGTACACACTCTGATCTACAGCACTGAAAGAGGTATAACAATAATATCGATTTAGAGATGTCTGCAGACATGATTTTAATTAATGGACCAGGCTAGATGTTTTTTTTTTCCTGCCTCCAGTTTAAAACAGATTAACCACATCTTGACTCCGGCTCTGCACAGGCATGATGTATATATATGTGTGTTTTTTGATCAATGTTTCCATGTGACTTTAAGGGGAAAATAGCATACAATTGCATTTCCTTCCTTTAAGGCAGCATTAAAGCTGATGGTATGGCCTTTATGTATTGGCCAGCCAGGAGCCCCAGTATATGATGATGGATTACACTGCAACACTCTTGTTAGAGCTTGTCCGTCTTGAGCTTCTGCTGCATGCTCTCTGGTTAACAGGATCCACAACCTAAAGCTTCATAATGGGTCTGACATGAGACAAGAGCGGGCAAACTTCAGCTCAATTGCTCCTGTTATAAAGGATATTTAAAGGGCAAGAGATGAACAGTGTTTGATGAGGAGGAGCCTCAGATGCTGGGGAATCAGAAATCAGCGTGAGTGGAACAGAGCAGGAGCCCATCGAAAACCAGCATGATATCGATCAGTTCCTCCCAGCAGAGGTGAAAGCCTCTCTGTCTGTACGACCACCCTCTTGTAAATTCCATTAAGCCAAAGAATTCTTCAACACACACTCCACGTCGAAGACAACAGCCCCGGTCAGAGTTCAGGCGCAGGGATTTAATTCACCTCCTCATTTCAAGTGGAGTGTTTATTTTTTGATACCTGATTAGTTTCTCAACTTTCTCTATTTCCCTCCTCGCATTTTTATCTCTCGCGCCCTCTTCCTCTTCAGCCCTCCCTGCTCCCTGTTCATGAATACCATGTTGGCAGCAGTGACTGAAATCCTCGGTGTCGTATTGCTGCATGTGCAGCCTTGTAAAATGAAATATTATTGACTGGCATGGTAAACTTACATTAGGGTGAAATGATTAATACATTCCATAAAACTCAGAATGTGTTTAATGCGACATGAAATATGTTTGATGTGCGAGTGTTTAAGTTGCATGGGAAGCTAGCTTGGCATGCGGGTAGTGGAGTGGCGTGCATAAAGCCGTAATGATGAGTGAGCCAGCTCTGTGTGAGCGTGTGTGTGTGTGTGTGTGTGTGTGCTTAAACCCCTCCTTTCACATACTCAGTGCCAACCCTGTCGCTAACGCAGCAGCCCTCTGCATTATTTATCCCCATAGCAGTACAACCACTTCTCAGCAGCAGTAGAAAGTGCACACCTTGCAACTCAAAGACCTTTTTCATAAACTTTACTCCTCCCTTCTTCTCTCTGTAAGCCTGGAGGATAAAAGGCCCCTCTTTTTTTTTCTCCTAACCCCTCAAGCTCCCTTTTTCTCTGCTTTGGTTTTATCATAAAACGCCTGCTAAATTCTCCCATAATGGTTATTGATTTGTCAAACAATAACACCCAATCACAATAGACAGCTTGCGCGAAAGCGGCGTAACCTTGAAACTCGGAGCTGATAAAACTTGTTGGGTTGGCTGTTATGTTTAACATTTCAATTTGCTCCTCAGTGCTTTTCACTTTACGTCCTGCCTGCCAGCAAAGCAAATAGGATGAGCAAGAGAAGTGTGCTATTATCTGCTTATTCTGTAATGGGAAAATACAAGAGGGGTGACAGTGGAATGTCATCCAGCAAAAAAAAAAAAAAAGAAATGAATACAGATCTCAGGAACGTTTCTCATCGTTTTGTGGGAAGGAGTGTCTGTGTTTTATAACAGTGCATAAACAACACAGCTGACAGGAAGATATAGCGAAGTCAGCGCGCAGGACCTGATGAACAAGCTCTTCAGGAAGCCACGTCCAATCTCAGACGGGCCATAATATTACAAATGCAATGTACTCATCATCTGGTCTTTCTGTTTATCGATTTGAACAGAAAAAGGTCCGCCTGCATCACTGAATCAGCGCAAATAATGAAAAAGGATGTTTGAACAGAGGCCAGCGTAGAAGATATGCTCTTTCTTCTGGTAGATACGGCTTTGCTGTGTCAGTAACATTAAAAGTTGCATTTAAATAAATAAATACAGTGGTGCACTTCAGGGTATTTTGATGGCTTGGATGGCATGGACAGAAGGAGATAAATAAGAGGCCAGTGGGAATGGGAGCACGAAATAAAGGAAAGATAGCCTCCCCTTTTCTGGAGCAGTAAGCTGCCTGTCTTTTGGCATCACGTCAGCCAACCATTTGCAAAGCACTGATAACAAAATAGGATTGTATGCAAGAAAGCAAGATTAATTCAGAGCGGTAGGGGTCCAACATGAAGAGCTTACACACTTTTATGAACTGTTGTACTTTTTCCCATTGATGCACACATATGTATGTTAAAAAAAAGAATGTTTAAATAGTCTGATTTGTGGGTGGTTGGTGCTAACAACTGACCTTTCATCATGGCAGGAATATACACTAATGGCCACATCACTTTTGACTTCTACTCAGTGAGAGGCAATACACAGCAAACACAGCGAGGTCATGGCATGTTTGCAGCTCGGCGCTTCCAGACATTCACACTTGCAGCTGTGAATACTAATCAGACATGTTTTGTTGGTCAAAAGGCATTTTAATTGGCAGCAGAGCTGCGCGTGCTCTCGCTCGCAGGTCGGCTCTCAGACCTCTGGCTTGGAAAAAAAGGGGGAAAGTAATGTGATACTGGCAGCAAGTGAGTTTGACTCCGCCGACATTTTATGCAAGACAGTGTTCAAAATTTAACAGTAACATCAAGAAGAGACAGGAGCAGGACTCCTTAATTCAAAGTTTTTGTTATATTTCACGGTCATAGAGGAGGAGCATTCATCTATTTTTTTTCTCTCTTTTGACCAACTGATGGCAGCAGAACAGCATGATACATTATTACATTAAGGGATGTCACAACAAAAGCAGTGTTGATGATGACTTAAAAAATATTATATTATATATTAAATTTTCAAATTTAAAGTTTCAAAATTTTGATAGATATTGTCATAACATTGGGAATTCTGTTGGTCACTGTAATGGTGTGGTGAAAATTTGATAAAAATTGGTGGTGAAAATTTGATAAATTTGATTCGTCACTGATTTCTGCTCAACTCTGTTTTGGTCTCCACCAGCTCCTGAGCGCAATATCTGGCTCTTTATGCGGCTGGTCACTAACTTTGTCCTATTTGCCAGAAAAAAACATATAGTGGGTTCTGTTTTAGCTTTTTCACGCCGTACGCTGCTGAAAACGCAGATGAGAATGATAACAATAAACCAAACAGCAACTTATAGGCCATAAAAACCAAAACAATGAGCTGAAAGGATCTAAAGTGCTCCATTTCTTTTTCCTGTGTGCGTTTGCCACTACAGGTGAAGCCATTAACATTATGTAATCTGAGCAGTTGTTTACATAAAACACTGATTGAGTGCAGCTTTAACAAAAGAAGGGGTCATACCTCATATTAGAGCAGGTTATGTGGACATCAATCTAATTACAGGTGGAAATGTGTATTGACCCACTGGCATTGATCGAGTGCCACCCAAGCACAAGTTATCATGGCTTTGTTTTTTACAGGCAACCTTCTCCTTCATTGATAGAGATGACAAGTGGGACACAGTTCGTAACCCAGACAGTCATAGTCAATATTATCTATTTGCTTTTTCACACGTGCGATTTCACTTGGTGAATGAAAACAGAAAGGGCTCTTTACTATACACATTCTTCAGGCAGAGCAGCCTTTCCTGGGCTATTCTGCATTTCCGGACAGGTTTGAGGACTCATTACCTTCTCCCATCTGACAGCTCCACCTGAGGCGGCAGATCAGGAGGGAAGTAAGAAAGAGGGAGAGACAGAGGCAGGGTCAGCGGGGAGGATTTGCAAAATAACAGAACTCCACTGTCAAGGTTTTGTTACTGCCTTTGTCATCTAGTGGCTGAAGAGGAGCCTTTTGTGTCTGTCTGAGGTCTAATGGGATGTTGACCCAGCCCTGGTCCTGTCTGTCAAACATCATCAGTCTTGACAAAAGATGTGAAAGAGGGGTGAGCAGTGTCCCCTTGGAAACTATTCTTCCCTATATAAGAAAGCCAAGGGTGAGGAAGACGTTGACAGTCGACTCTCGGGAGCTAGTTGTTTAGAAAAGAAAGTTGAGGAATATTGAGTCCAATCTATGCTCACATCACACACACACACACAAATATATAATGGAATAGCAAATGACTGTTGGGTAATTACGCTTAATGCTACAATCTTCGACCAATTACCCAGCGAGGGTTAAATTGAACACTTCAATCTCTGGGGGGTTAGGACAGCTGCGTAAATGAAGTTCATCACAGGCATCATTACATTTCATTCGGGAGAAGTCAAGGTTATGTGGACCATGTCAACGCAAAGTTTCTGCTAATGAAGCTGGGTTCTGTGCGGTAAACTTGTGGTTTGAATCAGCAGACGAGGGAGATAAGTGTCGGACCATCACATAAAGCATCCGTGGTGGATCTCTTCTCTACACTGTGCCACATCTCGTACCTGCAAACCAGGAGTGATGGTTCCATGAATATTTATCTGTTGCCCTCTTCACTTCGCTCCGGCACTCCATGTGTGTCATTTATTTTGTGCAGATACATATCTGTCAGGAGCACCTCTGTTTAGCATAGGTGAATGAACCTGTAATGTGCTACTTCATATTCTTCCGATCCGCGGCACCTCTGTGGCAGTATGGTATTAGCTAGTCGATCAATCATGTCGGTAAACCATCCATGAGAAGGCCAGTGTCAATAAAGGAGGAGGAAGAGCATGAAATGAAAAATCCACCTAATCCAGCTCTCAAAAATCAGCTTTCTGTGGCGCACTTTGCCTTCTATTCTTCTTGTCTTTTTCAGTAACTGTAAAACGGCAGGTCTGATTTCAGTACTTCAAAAGTGAAGTGTTATTTCCTTGGCCTCGGAAATTTCAACCACTCCCAAACAATCAAGGGATGAAATTTCGAGAAGCAGCAGTAGCAGAGATTAATAATGATCTAGATGGTAAACAGTAGCTTTCATGGACCACGGACAAAAAAAAAAGATTGGTAGTGTCAACCGGAGTGCTACTTGATCTTTCAAAACACATAACTATAATTATCATAATCGACATTTCTGTCACATTTAAGACAGCCGGGGCCAACAATTCTACACCTCTGTGAAAATCATGTTCCATAAAAGTCATTTATAACTTCTCTTAATGGATCGACTCAGACTCTTGATGGTTGTATTATTGTAGGATTCGTCATGCGAGGACATCTCGGGCATAAAGCACTCTATTAATTTACCATGAATAACATCTGCTTTCTATTTCATGCACTGCTATATTATTTGGATACATCACATATCTGCATTAACTGTGTTTAAAAGTCAGTTGTAGTTCTCAGAAATGTACTCCATCTGGATGTCATGCGGTTCATGACAGTTGTTGTTAACGAGTGTTCTCATCTCCGTTCTGCCCACACTGCGATCTTGACCTGCAGATTAGGCGAACGTTGAAGCGATGTGTGGATACTCTTGAGGGTTTGCTACGACTTGCAGAGTAAAGGTCACACGACGGGCCAACTTTTCAGTAGCCTCGCTAAATTTGTTAACTTTACACCTCACTGCGAGAGGCTCGTCACACTGCTGGGTGCAGCTCTGCAGCTTTTTGATGCACAGCTTGTGAAGGCAGGAGGAGTTAGTGGATCGGTCAACTTGTTGGCACCTTTCTAAAGAATTTGGTCCAAGTTTTTAGATGCCACTTACACGCAAGCTAACGTTCGATCAGACTGCGAGCCAGGTCTGCCATCGTGTTCTGCATACATTTACATTTTGTCGTTTGCATCTTCTTCCTCTTTCAGATCAAATATCAGCTGCGGATTGCGTGTTAATTCAAGGTGCAGGTTGATATTTCCTCTAACAATTAACAACATATGTCATAGATTGGAGTCTGAGAGCATAATATTGATGTTCAAATTTTAATTTAGCTCAAAGCTGTCCAGAAGGTATCACTGCTGTTGGCTCCCATCAGTCACTTCCTTCCAACCAGTCATTGTAGGAACGAAAGTGGTTGTTATGGTGATTACCATTAATGAATGGAGACCGCACAAGTACAAGGTCTCATTTACATGTATGTGTCTGTTACACACGCTAACACACACACACCTTTCAAATAAGCTGCACTCTGCAATTTTAACTCTATCTATTATTCATAAATGCCTTAAAGCTATTTAGTGGCTCTTAGTGAATTGGTGGTGGTAAGTGGAGGAAGAAATCGTTCTCCACATACAGCACCTCTAGAGTGTGTGCATTGTTAACACATGCGCACACACATTGTAAGAATTGGAAGTTTCTGATTGAGCTTGCTGAATTTGGAGCTGGTAACGGCAAGTTTCTCTCAGCTCTTAAGCGATAACTCGGGAAATTGCCTGTGGTGTTCTGACCTGCTGCTCATTTTGTTGGTATCTAAAGTTGCTTTACCTAATAAGAGCTGTGCACAATACAAAAGCTGACGGCTCCCTCAGAAAGAAAGGTATGTGAGAGTGAAGGAAAGTGCCTCTCTGGGAGCCTTCATTTAATGCCAGACCTGTTCTCCACAAAGACAGACACTCCACAACAACAGCTGTAGCCTTGAGGGAGTCATCAAAGACATCGACCATTATTCTGGGGGAAAAAAAGGGAAAATATATACAGCCATCACGGCCAGTGTGACCACACATAAATGACTTTAACCCTATGAATGCAGCTGATGCGATCCAGCCCGCGAGTTGTAAAAGATGGTGCTCATTTACTTTCGTAAAAACGTTGCTCATATTTGCACATTCATGGTCAAAGCGAGGTGGGAGCTGTGAGGTTGATTTTTTTTTTTTTTAACTGTTTGATATAAATAAGTTAATTCTGGCACTCTCTTCTGCCATATATTTGTCAGAACATGTAGACATCTAAGAAAAACCCAAAGAATTTCAAATTTTACCCACAAAAACATGTCCTAGAACACGTGTAGTACATTCCACATGCAGGGATGAGTGTAAATAAAGGAGTTCAAATGAAGAGGTTAAATGCATAAGTAGGGGACACAGATGGAAAATGTTTAACTGATGATGTGCTACATCAGACTCTAATGTGAGACAACACACCACAGCTCATCATCATGGATTCGATTTCCAAACTGATGCTCCTGGCTTAAAAAACAACGTCTCCTGCACGGCAGTAAATTGGCTCCATTTATGTACAATTAGCAAGCGTGTGTACTGCTGCGCTATCTTTGCAGCGTGTGCATCCGTGTTAACGAGTCATCACTCATCCTCTGTGTGTGTGTGTGTGTGTGTCCTCTCAGGTGTTCACTAGGTACGGGAAGTGTTACATGTTCAACGCTGCAGAGGAGGGGAAGACGCTCCGCACCACGATGAAGGGAGGGACGGGAAACGGCCTGGAGATCATGCTGGACATCCAGCAGGACGAGTACCTGCCGGTCTGGGGGGACACAGGTAGGTGACTCATACCTCCACCACCACCTTCTTCCAAACTGTTCTGTTCTTTTTTTCAGAAGAAGCAAAGAAAAAAGTATATTAAAATTGAAAAAATACAATCATAACCCCAAAGTGATTTTGAGGCTGTGATGAAAATCCTATAAAGTATTTAAAATTTTATTTCCCCGATTACGGGCCTTTGGGCAACAAGTATTTTTTAATTTACTTTATTTAATTTAGGCATAATTAACACAGAAATGATTCATTGTCCTCCTGATGAAATCACTTCAGGGACAGTTTCACACCCAGAAACTCTTATTAAATTTTAAATCAAATAACGCTGCAGAAATGTGTGCGATTGAAACGATCAGGCTTTCAAACAGCTACACATCTCTTCCTGGATATACTGTAATACATATACTTAAGGTCGCTGCAGTGGTTAATAATTGTTATGTCAAAGGACTCTAACACTCTTTTTCATGACTATTCCCTCTGGTAGTGTCCTTCCTACTGATGGATTTGCCCACACAGCCGCTGAAACGCTGATTTTTCTTAGAGCACTGGCACCCTTTTTTATGTCACTTGAAGCCCTTCTTGTTACGCTGTGGACATCAAGCTTTCTCTGCTGTGTGTTCCCTCTCAGAAAGACTCTTAACAAAGTACTCAAGACATTGTGAGTCGCGGCTCCCGCTCTGACTGCCTGTGATGGTATTTTTCCTTGGAGCAGGTAGACCTCTCAGTGATCATAATGCATACTCAAAGCCCTTTCAAGTCAAGCACCAGAGCCTCTTTGAGAATCTTTATTATAAAGTACCGCGGCTTAATGTTATCCTCCATATTGATGTGCGTGTTGGAGGTCTCGTTAGTGGTTCAGATTTAGGTTTTTAGGGAGACTTGCCGCCTGAGTGGTTCCACGGTGAAGCTCATTTACTGGCCGGCTCACGTCCGAACCAATGGAAGGGCAGACAGGGGAGTTCCCACAGCAGCTATCCAAGCTGCGAGCTGCCCAGCAGATGGACATTATTTACTCTGGGCTCAACTTAAAGAAGATCCATCATAAAAAAGTCAGCCTCCTATCAATACTCCTCATGTTCTTCTATAGACAGCCGGTCCCTCAGCTCCCTGTCCTGAGTTCCTCTCGGTTTTATTTCCGTTTGAACAGGCTGTACTTCATCCACCACCCTGACAGCGTGCGGAGTTTCGTCTCCCAGCAGGCACCAGTTTTCCAGTGCCCTTGTTTAGCCCTGCGTGGTTTAATTAGCTGAGATGAGCTGAGTCAGTCTCAGCAAGTGTAGCCGTGTCTCCTCAACTGAACTAAGTCCCTGCGCTGTGCAGACATGATGGGCACACACTGCCCAGGGACTCTTTCCTCATGTCCTCCCACCAATTACCTCCTTTTTTTCAGTCCAACCCCAACACCTTCTCCCATCCCGTGTCTTTTCTTATTGTCCATCATCCGGAGGCCAGCAGTCAGTCTCTGGGGTTCTATTAGCACCCTGCTGTGTCTCCTCCTCACTTCATCATGATGGACAAACATTAAAAAAAAAAAATAGCATGTCTTATGGTGTAAAAAAAAATGAGCAAGACTGACACACAGTAAATTTGAGTGGGGGAGAAAACAGATGGCCAGTTGCCTGGATACCCAGCTTTCTCCCTCACTGTGCTGCTGACCAAACTGCTCGGTGATGAAAATAATAAATGTATGTGTCCGTCTGTTACATCCATCCATACTGTGGCTGTCCAGAACATATTTTCGCAAGCAGACCTTAAATATGTCGATGTATAGTATGTACAGTTTTCAATCACATAGCTCAGATGGAGAACATCTCCGTGAAAGCGCGTCGCCCTCTCTGAGCTTTGATCCTGAACATAAGCTTCTTGTTTTTGTGCCTGCTAATTTCAGAAATGCTTTGAATAGTTACATAAAAGTAATTAAAAGTAGCTCCCGGCACATGGATGCAGACAAAGTTTTTATTATTTAAAAATTAGTTTTCGCATCTGTGCACACAAACTGTCAAATCTTTCATTTTTAGATAATTAGTTCAACTCCAGCTACGCGCTGACCTTTTTAAAAAGTCATCTGAAGTTTCTGCTTCGAAACAGGACTCTTCAATGTCGAATCCGTCAAGCAGCCTTGATCAGAATAGTCTGTTTACTCAGAGGCGGAGGCTACAAAATGTTTGCCGAACGGGGAAAAGCCTTTCAAACACATCAGAGCCTGTGAAAGCGTGACATTGGAGTTCTGTGTCTTCTCATATGTGCACTCACATCTTTTTAAAAAGAAAACAAATCATACAAATCATCACATCACGGCACTCATGTACAGAAAGTTGAATATCTGACATTTCAGAGTTCCCAGGCAACCGGTTACATTATACTCACCCACTATGTCTATTTTTAACAGAATCATTGATGGAGAGATGCGGAATGTCAGAGATATGAACAGAATTATTGAGTTATTGAATCTCTGAAAATGAGAGATGTTTAATCTCTCCCTTTTGCTCACTTGGTTTTGTATCTGTCTGAGTTTGAGTTCTGTGTCTCCTTATGTTTTTCTTTCCTCCATCACTGTGCCATCCATCATCCCAGATCTTAGCTCCCATTTTATGTGGCAAACAGACGAGTAAAGCCTGACAGGCATTTGAGTGCAGTGCTAAAATCTCGCCATGCATCTGCGCTCTTTGTGTCTCCTGATATTAAATCAAACTGACGATAAAAAGAAGAAAAGACAAGCCGGGAAGAAGGACCGGAAGGATGTTTGTTCATCAACAGGTGACAACTGAAACCAAGTGCAAAGTGCAAGTAGGAAGTCCTTGATCCTTTTATGTTTCCTTCTTGTGTCACTCCCCTTGGTGGTGTTTGGTCAGTGTGATGTTCTTGATGCTTTTACTTCTGGAAACAGAAAGCTGTCATGGTGCAGCACACAGTTTGCGAGTGGCTGCATGTATTAACTGTCCATTTAAATCATCTAAAGTCATGTATTTTTAATTCAGTGCAGTACGACGAGTGACACACAACATTCTCTGTCACAAGCGACGTCCAGGCATGCATGAGTTCAAAATACAAATATCTTTACTTGGATTATTTTCACTGCACATGCATAAATTTAAGCTCATCAGCACAATGTGGCTCCATGCTGCAGGCGTTTTACACCTCCTGCATGATGAGCACTCTCTCCTTTGTCATTCCCCTCAAAAAGACCCCTATGTTGCCCACGGTGCCTGTGTGAGCCTCACTCACAGACACCGCAAATGCACCTGATTGAATATGAGGTACAAATGTGCAAAGACATATCAGTACACAAGTGAGCAAAAAAAAAAACAATAATATAGTACATTAAATACATTATAATGACCAACCTTACAGTGGCTCCCACATTGTTCTACATAAAACAAGACAAAGAAAGAGTTTTAGCTACACTGGAGGCTGTACAGTAGTTAGGCGCAGTTCTGCTTTGAGCTACTCACGGTAACAAGGCTAACAAACTGTATGTATAACATATTCACCACCATAGTTTAGCATTTTAGCATGCAAACATTAGCTAATTAGCATTAAACACTGACTGCAACTGAGATGAATGGAGATTAACTTTGGAAGTATTTGGTCATATTATGATTTTGACCTGGTAGTCAGTAGGATTCACCCTCTGTGGAGCATAAATATCTGCACCAATTGTTGTGGAAATCCATCCAAAAGTCAGTAGAATTCATCATCTGGGGAGCATGAATGTCTATATAAAGCTGGACCAAAGTGGTGGACCAACTAACAACCTGATATAACCATCCTAGAGCCACACTGCTAGTGTGGTTAAAAAGAGAGAGAGAGAGAAAAAAGAAATATAGGAGAGTAAACAAAACTATCAGTAAGTATAATATTAACATATTTACATAGCATATTTAATTCTTTTATAATCACATAAACAGAGATAATAAAGGGCATGCTTGTTGAGTTCACTTTGACATGAAATTGTGCTTCAGCTTGTCATCCCCCTGTGTTCAGCACTCACACTTTCACATTAAACGCTCAATTTAGATCAAATCCAAAAATCCCGGCTCGTGACTGTGACAGAAAGTGTAAGTGAGATGTAGAGAAAGGAGAGGGGGAATGCTGTTATTTTATTTTAAACATACATACGTCGTCACTCACGCGTGCACCGATCAATTTTCTCATTTACCCAAGTCGAACTTCTCTTTTCCCTTTCATGTTTTCCCACAGCGAGGATCACTTGAAATGCAGAAGGAGAACGGCAGGTCAAATCAGAACTCCACCTGAATTTATTCACCATCATACAAAGCAGCATTATTTAAGTTGTGATGTTAGCTGCAGACAGCATCTTTATTTAGTCGACCTCCCTTACTTTGTTGAGTCATTTGAAGGCAAATGAGTGTCATAGTGGTGATGAAATGCATAGTAACTACAAATCTATGGAGATATTTTTGATTCTGCCGAAGCCGTGGCCAGATACAACTAACATCGTTAGCCACGATCCTCTTGATCATCTTTTGATACGGAGAGCTGATCTGACTGGAGCACAAACAAGCGCAGCGAACCCCGTCGGCTCTGATCTCTCAGACGCAAACACACTTTTTTATTGTTTCTTCAGGCATGCAGAAGCAGTGTGCAAATCAAATATTTAATTTCCACTTTCAGCAAGAGATCATTGTCATTTTACTACAATGCAGGATTTGTCTATAGGGTGACTGACCGTGTTTGCAGTATCACAGTTTACTCTGTACACTGAACACATTTGCATAAGCATCTGTTTGGTCATCTGCTTCAAGCACAGCAGGTGGGTATAATGCAATGACTGTGGATGGGAAGTAGAGCTGAAACAAATGGTCGATGAATAGGTGGACGATGGAGTCATATTTTGAGTAAATGATGCGATAAGGGGCTGAATGTCATCTGAAGACATCACTGCAGGCTTTAGGGAAGTGTGATTGGTAGTTTTTGCTGTTTTCTGACATTTAATGGACAAAAGATGAATTGTTTAATCCAATAAATAATTGACAGTAACAGTCCTAATGTGAAGTTCACACATGGTTTTATTTCTTTTAGAACACCAGTGTCTCATGGGTCCGGACCAAAGGGCTTCGGGGTCCAGAATTTTGGACCTGATCCAAAACAGGCCCATAAAAAACCTCCTGCACTGCAGAAATGTATTTTCAAAGGACAAAGCCTAATCCGTAATAGATCTGAGGACAGTCAGAACCAGTCTGAAATAGAACCAAGTATTATTACACCCACACCCACAACACCAGCACTGGCAGCAACATGATACATAATACAGTGGTGGTTAAGTAGAGAGTACGCATCTCGAAGGGTCGAACAGTGGCTAAACCCTCTGGCTTTCTGACATTTTCTACAATTCACTGCACAAGTTGATTGTCCAGGAGTGCAGAAGTGCTAAAGCAAATTACGTTGAAACTTCTCTCTCAAGGCATCTGTCACTTCCTGTTTGCACAACTGAGTGCCCTCCAGGAAACCATTATGTGAACATATGTAAATGGTTATTGTGTTTCAGCTCTCTTTGGTACAGCCTGCTTTTTACTCTTCCATTGTTTGGAAGTGCAGCTAATAACACCCTTGCCTTCCAGCATGGTCGAACGACGCATTGGACAGACTAGTTTGTTTCCAGCATACATCCATCTTTAGTGGCGAGGTAAAGTTACCCCAACAAAACACTTTTCTTTCCTGCCATGATTATGGAGCACTACCAGAGGTGGACAGAGTACACAACTTCACTACTTGAGTAAAAGTACAGATACTCCTTGTCAAATATTACTCCAATACAAACAAAAGTAGCTTAGTCAAAAAAAATTAACTAAAACAAAAAAATTACTTAAGTATTAAAGAAATATCTCAGGAAATACTATAATACTACAAGCTCATACAATTACTAGTTTCTAATGTTCATCTGCAATTTAACAAACATTAAGCTAGCTAACGTCAGTAGCTACTTTACATACCGCGACCTGCCTTTTCGGGTTGGAAGACAAGTTTTTGTAGGCCGTGATATAATTTGTTCGCGGTACGCACAACAAACATTTAAACTGAAACAAATCTTTTTTTTTTTTTTCAATACGACTAAGACAAACCATACAAGAATCAGCAGAAACAGTTTATTTTCTCAGAATTAAAAAAAAAAAAAAGTTAAGTAGAACTTAAGTAGAATACTCACGTAAATTTACTTTGTTACTGTCCACCACTGAGCACCACGTGATCAGAGCTGGTAACACACCCACTCAGAAGGCACACAGACCTTGACAGAGTTGGACCTTAAGAGTCAAATATACAGTAATGAATATAATTGATTATAATTGATCTCTCCCAACGTGCAGTCCAGTTGTTTATAAGAAGTGTGAATGTGTGTGAAGTGTGAATCAAATATTCATTTTCAAAATGAAGTTAATTAAAAAAAAAACGTAGCATTTCACATCATCTGGCTGTTTATTCATCTTGAATGTCGCCTCTGTTGATAGAAGTTCTATTCAAATTCAGCTGATAATGGTTCAGAAAATGCCACGTTTCAGCTTGAGGTCAACTCATGGCTGTCCTTAAATTACCTAGCATTCATATGCATATAGCATGCATATCCATCCAGAAGATTAGCAAGTTGAGGTTTCTGTCACAGCAAGTGCTTTGGCTGACAAATGAACAACACGACAGTTAAACAGATAGATAAAACAGGGAAGGGTCATTTGCAACAGTGATTATCAAGCAGCAAAGATTTGTTGAAAAATGTAACTACAGAGGATGGCATATTATTAAGAGATGAAGTTGATTTTATTTGAATCTTTTTATTATTTTTCCACAAAAACCAGCAAAGATTTGGCGTGCTACTGTTGAATACACCACTCATCTATATATCATCTATGCATATCTCTGTGCGTACGTAAATGCTATTAAAAACACACTAAAGAGTCACACAGTAGCACTTCACGACATATCCCCTTATCTCAATAAACACTGATGTACTTAGTGTCTATATATTTATGCTGTGCAGACGTCACCGTGCAGGCTCGGGGACGCAGTTCCTTGTTTACACTGTTTAGTGCTCGTTGTAATGAAAGAATATCTCACCCAGTACAACAGTATGGCTCTTTTATGTGTTTTTGATCGTTTTTGGACAACAGTGGCTAATTATCTAAGAATCAAGCTGTGCTATGGCTGCTAATGGAGCATTGGTTCAACAACTGTTATAAAGACATATAGCTGGGTACGTTGTGTTTTTCTCTTACACGCCACATTCACACAAACAACTAAACTTTATGACAAATTATGATCAATGGTAGTCATTAAATGACAAATAATACTTTTTCATGGTTTGTTTTGGGCACTTAGTTCTAATTAAGGAAACATTTAATGCTGCTGTATACAAAGAGAGAGATATATATGTATATATATGTGTATAGATAGATAGATAGATAGATAGATAGATAGATAGATAGTTTTATTTCAACATGACAAAGCTAGCTCTATAAAAAAATATGACTGGCTTTAATGACAGTGTGATTGAATTCAATTTTGTCTGGTAATTAAAACAATTAAAATTAAATTAAATACATTTACTATTTGATTATTGTTTGGTTTTATTTTATCTAGCCTTGTG
The DNA here is from genome assembly GCA_023373845.1 of Nibea coibor. Classification (NCBI taxonomy): domain Eukaryota; kingdom Metazoa; phylum Chordata; class Actinopteri; family Sciaenidae; genus Nibea; species Nibea coibor. The sequence goes on along the minus strand of CM041727.1, from coordinate 16,307,270 downwards.
ATAATAATAGACACGTGATTAAATCTGATATATAACTCTGACTGACAAACTGAACTTGAGTAGCAACAATGCAGAGTTTCAACAGTGATTCGCCAGGAAACAGATTTGAGTTAAAATGTCAGATCAGATAAAACATGCACACAGACAACTTGGACTCACCAGATTTCAGTGTAGTTTCAAAAATCAGTCAAGACTAATATATTTTGAAGTTTAAGATCTGTCTGTAGCTTGTGCCAGAAAGCCTAAAAGCTTTCTTCCCTGGCTCGGTTTGGACTTTGGGAACAACAAATTGATAAATTGCAAAATGCACAGAGAGTGAAGTTTAGAATAGGTAAATAGGTAAGACATTTGACAAGAATGGCTTTGTGACCATTGATTGAGGCGGCATTCATATATAGCATAAGCCTGGTTTAGTCTGCTTTGCACGAGTCTTTTTGTGCTGGTTTGTGAATATGACACTCACTAAGGTGTGGCTTGATTTGGCCCTAGAGGACTGTGGCCACTAGTGGAACACTATGGCCAAAAGTATGTGGACGTCTTTGGGATGACTGTGAGCCAGGCCTTATTACCTAGCATCAATTATGCTCTTGGGAGCAGTGTGAGAAGAGTCAGGTTCTCAAACCCTAGCAGAGATTAGAGGCTGTTATAGCAGCAGATTGATTGTTTAATTAGTTTTTAGTTTAGCAGATTGTTGCACTGCAGTTCACTTTCCCTGTGTGTTCATACACACAAAGCAAATAGCCTCCAAATGGTACTGCACATTACAAAAAGGACAAGTGTGTAAAGGACATCAGACTTTTTAGTCGCATGCACAGTCCAAGACCTTCAGTACACATGACATGAGACTATATTTTACAGGACAGAACGGACACTGCACAAAAATTATATAACTCGCACACACACATAAACACAGAGTCAGCAATCTGTCATCATATTTCACACACACGCACACACACATTTAGAAAAAAAACAGTGTCCACATTTATGCGCTAGACTATCTCACACAAACAGCCAATGTTTCCTACACACACAGCCAAAAAAAAAAATCATGTTTGATCCCTTCATCTATTCCTTAATGTTCATGCATCCAAGCTGTCGCCATATCAGTCACTGCAGACGCTTGATTGATGAGTGTATCATAGAGGGGCGATGCTGCTGTGTGTGTGTGTGTGTGTGCGCGCGTCGATAAATGTGAGGCTGGCTCTGCTGAAAGGCTTCGATGTCTTGGTTGCAGAGTGCCTCGAGGTGTCCAGCTGAGCGGCTGGCAGGAGGAAAACCTTGATTGAATGTCCGGGAGCACACCACTGAATGTGAGGACATGGAGAGAGAACTTTATCGATTTCTGCAAAGACAGCTCTCTCTCTCTTCCCATAAATGTTATAGCTCTCTTCATCTTTGCCCATGAGTCTGTGTGCGTGCGCGTGTGTGCGTGGGTGTGTGTGCATACCAATTCTCTGAATGGCAGGGTGAAGGTCCTTTCATCTACCGAATCCTCCTTCACTACCTGTGTTTGATGTCAAGACAAATGGACAGTAGAGAGCGTGTGTTATAATAAAGACCATCGTAAAACCACGCAGGTTTGAGTCGAAAGCTCCAAACTCATCCGTCGAACCGCTTCATATAGGATTTTTTTTTATTTTTTGTCTCTCTGTAGCAGCATCTGTCAAATGTAAACAGCTTCTTTTTTTTGCTCCTCTATTCCCTGAGCAGTTTATCTGAACTGCTAAAAAAAAAACAAATATATTAGAACATTTTTTAAATCTGTTTATTGGCTGAATAAGTCAGCTAACTGGGTCTTTACATCTGTCTTCCCTTCTAGAGGACACAGCCTTCGAGGCAGGTGTGCGGGTGCAGATCCACAGCCAGGCGGAGCCCCCGTTCGTTCACGAGCTGGGCTTCGGCGTGGCCCCCGGCTTCCAGACTTTCGTAGCCACACAGGAGCAGAGGGTAGGTGTTCCACTGACACACGGCTAATAGCTTTTTTTCATCATTCCTTTTCCTCGTGCTGTTTTTCATTTCAACTAATCCACATGTTCAGTTTCAGAGATAAATAATAATAATAATGAAAACTTGTGATAAATAACTTGCCGTGGCAGACATGATGGGATTGTGTGTGTGTGTGTGTGTGTGTGTGTGTGTGTGTGTGTGTGTGAGTGTTTGTGACTGAATTTGTGGCTGTATGTGTGCCTCGGTTGGCCTCTGTGGTCACTTGGTAATTGTTGACTGACAAATGATGACTTCCATTGGCTTTGACCTTGCTGGTAGAGAAGTGCTTCACTGGAACTGAGCTCCACTCAATCACACTGAAGCTTTGTTCCATCACACAGGGTGGATATTAAACACTGCAGGCCTCACAGATATATACAGGTGCAGGGATTTGACGTATTTAACCATTTCACTGTCACCAGAGGCTCCCGCTTCACAAGGTTGTTTTTCACCTCTTGTCGTTTCCATCCGGTTGGTTTAAGCTGAACAAGCTTCAGTGATCTGTGCTGCCAAGCCGCATGTCTTCATGTGGCAACTAGGAGTCCATTTTACCAAGGTCCTTAGTGCTGTCTTCCGTTGTCAATGTTTGTGTCTCTTTTTCTGCCTCATATAAAACTTTTAAAAGTCTACTGGGGGATTTGAGCGGACAGATTTCTGTCAGATACATTTATTGACCGCTCATTTTAAAAACAGAGCTCCGTAATATCAGTGATTTTATTCTCCTTTGGTAACCGGCGGCTATCACTGACTATTTGTATGCATTTAAATTTCAATATTTGATTTATTAGCCACCTGGGGATAGCATAAACAAGCTGTGAACACATATTAACACCTTTTGAATTTATATGGGCGACACACTAGTAAACATTTGCCTATTTATGCATCCACACATTCATTTGGAGTTGAGATTCTGGCCACATGGCAAATATGAGTGAAAATATTCCTCTAAATATCTGCTTTATCTCTATGATTTTGATGTGATCCATTGTCAGGGGTGGACGAGTCAATTTTCTTTATATAGCGCCAAATCAGAACACTTATTTTATGACAGAAGTAGATGACATGACACTCCATACAGAGCACGTCTACACCGTATTCTTCATAATATTATTTGCAGAGACTCAACAGTTTCCACCATGAGCACGCCCTTGGTGACATGGGCAGAAAAACTTAAACTCTAAACCTCGAGCAAAAACCTTGAGCAGAAGCCAGCTCATGGTGGGCGACCATCTGCCACGACTGGTCGAGTTTAGAGAGGGGAAGAGGAGGCTCGAAAGACAGAGCGATACAAAGATGCACAGCAGCAATACTAATGACTAATGACCACAATTACAACTTCAATAAACATCTGACTAGTTGTAGTAATAATGCAAAAAAATATATATATATATCAATAGTAACTGTAATAGGTGTTACAGCACTACAGCAGCATGCGAAACCACCATCTATCTAGGCGTAGCCACCATCCATGAGAATCTGCAAGACGAGGAAGCAGAAAAACTCTGGGGAAGCTAAGATTGTAATGCATTAATGGGACATGAATATGTACAGATGGAGAGGGAGAGAAGAGAGCTCAGTGCGTCATGGGTAGTCCCATGGCAGTCTAGTCCTATAGCAGCATAGGGATAACCTGAGGGATGACCTGAGTCAGTCCTAACTATAAGCTCTATCAAAAAGGAAAGTTATAGCCGACTCTTAAAAGTGTTGATGGTGTCTTCTTCCCAAACCCAAACTGGGAGCTTGTTCCACAGAAGACGAGCTTGATAGCTGAAGGCTCCGGCTCCCAGTCTACTTTTGGAGACTATAGGAAAGACAAGGCACCCTGCATTGTGAGAGCACAGTGTTCTAGTGGGGTAATAGGATATTATGAGCTCTTTAAGATATGATAGTGCCTCACCATGAAGAGCTTTGTGGGTAAGGAGAAGATTTTTGGGGGGATTTACAGCTCAGTCAGTGCAGAGAAGCACTGGAGGAATATTATCTCTTTTCCTATTTCAAATACATGGACAAGTTTTTCTGCATATGTTTGAGGCAGGTTGCGCCTGATTTCGAGGTACGTGAAAAAAAGGCAGTCCTTGAAGTTTGTTTGATATGGAACTTCTGTTCCTGATGAAAAATAACTCCTTACAGTGGACCTGGAGGCCAGGGTGCTCCCATCTAACCCATTAACTATATCTTCTGATAAAGTCTTTACTTTTGGAGGTGTTTGAGTGCAGTTACAAGCACAGTAATGAAGTATATTTACTTGAGTACTGTACGTATTTGTACTTAATATACTACACAGAGTTGTTATGAAAGTGGGTTATGAAACCGTTTTTTCCTTGAAATCAATGAAATGGTGGGAAAACAACCGCTTTTGTCTACAGGGGGCGCCAGAATCAACAAAAAAATAAACACAAAGAAGCCTCCAAAAGTCAAAATAAGCTGGTTACCACCACTAAACATTAAACTGCTTGGAAAGCTCAGTCACATTTCATACTCATCACAAAGACAAACAAAATAAATTGCGATGGTAGTTGCGCGTACTGAATGACAATACCTCACTGCATCACAGCTCAGTGTGGTGCTGCGATATAGTCACCTCAGCGGTAGGCAGGAAGGAGCCAAGGAGATCTATTTGAAGATGGTTAAGTCTCCTGGGTAATGAGCCTCCAGGGTTTCTCTCTTCTCATCTGTCAGCCCAATTCCGTGACTGGCAAGGCGAAGACAGGCCCTCCTCTGCCTGCTGCGAAAACACTGCCCCTCTCCACAAGCCTGCACAGTGGGAAACTTAACAAATTTAGCTCCAGCTAATTAATACAGAGCTGAACTTTGTATCAGAAGTCTGGGAAAAATCCTCCTGCTGTGAGAAGTTCCCACCTGTCTCTTCAAGCTTCATCTTCTGCGCAAACCCGGAGGGCACATTCAAATATACACAAATACAATCACATGATGATTAGGTAGAGTATCTGGGGCGCAGATATGTGATGGGGGCTTTATGGTTTGAAAAAAAAAAACTTGGTGATTAATGGATCTTTGTAATGGATCAGCCTGCCTGTGAAAATGACTTTCACAAAGAGTTTAAATGAACTCATTTTTGGCTAATAACATTGGGCCTAGATCAAAGCCATTCAATCAAGAGAACCAAAGGCATACAGTACACAGGATGAGTCCTCACATGTAGGCAGGCAATTTTAAAACTAAGCTCTTCAGACATAGAAAGCGTCCCTCTGTTGGCTTTGGACTGAAGCTAAAAGGGCATGGTGGTCCCTTGGTTGGAGAAAGTCATTCTTCCATTTATACCGTTTTTCCATTGCCATCTCTTGATTCAAGCTCAGGGTCTTTGTATTTCACTTTAGCTCCTCTGCTGCCAAAAGAAAGAAAAAAAACCAGCAGAGGGACTCCTTTTTTTTTTTTTTTTTTGCGAATGTGTGTCGCTGCACGCCGACTCGGTGTTGAAGTCCAGCTTGAACCAGCACTCTCCAGTTTCCTTTTCAGCTCAGCCAACCTGCACTAATGCAATGACCTTATTAAACCCACTATGTTCTCCTATCCAACTTTTTAACAATGTCCCTTGCTGACCAAATTGTAAAGCCTAATTAAAGCATTGCTCCGTTATAACAGGGGAACATTGATTAATAACACACAGTGGGGCGCAGGCATCACCTCTTATTAGATAGACCGTAATCAGGTCAGAGGGTCTCAACACTTTGAAAAGTGATATTGAGCACCTTGGATTATCTGATTACAGAGAAATAATCAGATCTCGAATCAGCCACCGCTGACTCTAATTAGACCAGAAGTGAAGATTAGCTGTGGTATGAAGGTGACTTTAAAGGTTAAGGATTGCTGAGAACCACCTTTATTGAGTCCAGATGTCGGTTTTCATTGGTCGTGCTTGATGGTGGCATTAGTGAGGGCATGTTTAATTACCACAGGAGACATTATGGCCCAGAAATAACCAAAGGCTTTTGGACGTTGAAATATTCAGCAGGTCAGATTGCTGTTTGAATTTATTGTCCTCAGTGTTGGGGAAGTGATTTCAACTGCAGACCTAAAGCATCAAGCTCCCTTGGAGCGGAGACACCACCTGATAGGAGGGGCAAGGTTTCAGATTCTGTCAGTGCTAACAAGCAAACTGTGGCCAAATTTCACCTGGCAGGGTGTCGTGTGTTGCCTCATCCAAAAAAATAGCTCTTTTGGCAGAAACCGTGGTCTAACTTGGGGATGCATTGTGATGACAACGAAGGGGAACTGGGGAACAGAGGGTGGTGGGTGATGGATACTGAGAGTGTGGCTACAACTCGCTGCGTGTGTTGTGGAGCAGATGGGCCTCCACACCGCTCAGCCTGCTATCCCTCGTTCCTCATCTGCTGTCCCAGTCCTCGGAGCTGCAGGAGCAGGAGGAGAACATTTGGAGTTTTTGTGCTCCCATCGCCGGGTGTTGTGGGATTTCTCCGACAGAGTCTGGCTATCTGTTGAATTGTTTTCCGCACCGCCTGGTTTGTTGTGAGGCTCTGCAGCTTCTCTGTGTTGGCTGGGTTTCAAGGACTAAGGAATGCGTTTTGGAGAGCTGCTGTCAGGGTCTGTCCACATTTAGGGCTTAATACATGGGTTTTCTCTGTGTGTGTGCAGGATGTCTGCAAGCCTGGAAAGGTCTTAAAAAGTATTAAAAAGTCCCTGACAATCTTTTTTCTTGCTTGCCATGCAACATTCATCCTGCCTCTATCTTTTTATACTTGTGACTGGTGTGACAGTGGGTTGTGCGTGCAGCAGGCTGTTTTCAAGGACTTGTACCTGCAAAGGATGTGTTAATAACTGTAAGCTTTGTTGTCCCTTCTGGTTTCCTGATCTTTAAAAGTCTTACATTTCTTTTTCATTTCATTCCGTGTGTGTGTGTGTGTGTGTTTGATCTTCGAGCGTAACTCACACCTCCTTCCTCACCTGCAGCTGACCTACCTGCCTCCCCCGTGGGGAGAGTGCGAGTCAAAGGCTCTGGAGTCGGGCTTTTTCCAGGTCTACAGTGTCACCGCCTGCAGGATTGACTGTGAAACACGCTACATCGTGGAGAACTGCAACTGCAGGATGGTGCACATGCCCGGTAAGCACCGCTGCTTCTCTGACTTCAGCGGGCCGGCGGAGGGAGGTGACCAAACATTTTGTTGGAGGTGGGAGGAGGTATTGACCGTGCAGTCAGCGACAGAAGTTTTCAGCAAGGTTGCAGTATTTTATGCAAGATTAAACTGCACCGAAGCCTCATATTGATATGACAAGTCGATACCGGGTTTGAAAAAGCCTTGGGATTATGTATCTGGCAGGAAAAGGCTGCCGCACCTCACGTGTTGTTTCTAGATTTATCCAGCTGTTTATAGTTTGTTTGTGTTGACTTGAAATCCTCCTCTAATGTACTTAATTCAAACTGTTCCCAGGTGATGCTTCTTACTGCACACCTGAGCAGTACAAAGACTGCGCTGAGCCTGCTCTCGGTAAGTACACACAACCTCACGAACGTAAGTTAAGATGACACACACACACACACATGCTGGTTTACATATCGTTATTTTTCCTCTCTAGGGATTAGGCTTCAGTTCTTTTTCTTTTTTTCCTGTTGATGGAGCTTTAATGCTAAACCTGATTTATAGATGAGCAACAGCAGAGAGAATTTTAAGCTCGAGACGGCTCAACTGAAGAGCAGCTACAGTATTTCATCATAAATGCCAAAGCGCTGAAAAAGAAAAAGAGCTCAACTTCAGGAACGGGTGATAGTCGCTGTCATAGTGTATGTCCTCTCTGTCCGTCATTGGGCCTCTTTTAAAAAGAAATGGCACCATGAATGAATAACTCAGCATGTAGATTCTACACACACACACACTGGTCTGCTAATTAGACTGCAGCACTTTATGGTGAAAAGTGAATGTGTCATTACTTAACTTTGTGATTTATCAAGAGAACAGGATTCATCTCAATATTTCCCTTCGTGTGTGAAGGGCTCATCAAGTCTGTAACCAGCATCAGAGCAGACAGGGACTGCAGTGTTAGAGTTCAATTTAATGGATGGATGGTCAGATAGATAATGGCTCATATTTCCTGCACTGAGCTAAATTATATATCCAGTTAAGAGGGGCTTGGCAGCCTTTATGCAGCCCTTCAAATTCAAGATTTTATATGAACTTTGTCAGTTTTATTAAGTGTTGGCCCAGCCAGATGTTTTAAGGTATTGATTTAATTTTCTTTATTTTGTTTTTTCATGAAACTGTGTTAATGTCCCTTATATTTTACCTTTTGCCAGAGACCTTTGTACACTGGAGACTCATGAAAGCCAAATAAGACAGTTTTGCGATTTCATCTAAATTAAATTCCTTGGAGTGTTTAAAAGTTTTTATCAGCATTATAGTACTCAAGACCGGCTTTGGGCTCAAGACTACTTTTTGAGCGACCTCATTTTTACTTGGTCTTGTCGCTGTCTCAGACAAAGAGAACTCTGAATTTTATTTCATTCACCTCTCAAGACCCCAGAAGCGAGGATATCACTAAATCAGATAATGAGAAGTTGTGTGTCTGGGAGGATACAGTATGTCAGACAAATCTTATTATTAATAGAATAAAGTTTGGTTTCCTGAACCGCAAAGAATTCATCTGCAAAACAGCGTTCAAAAGAAAACACACACCGGTCCGAAAATTCTCACCCAGAGATTTGGCAAACATTAGTTACATTTTACTCACTTATGTATTGTCTGGCTTACTGTCTGACTTTTCTGAGACTTGCTACCACAGAAACAGACCAGAGTAACAAGGACTCTAATACAGATCTAGTGTCCGTGTGTCACAGTGTTAAACAGACGTGCAATGAGCTCCGATCACACAGCATGTCATAATAATTGCAGGAGAAAAATCTGTGAGTGTGAACATTTTGGATGAGGCCTAAGCCGTGGGAGGGGTACACCACACCGAGCTCGGAGGTTATGCGAGCCTCCTCAAACATGTAACTACACATTGCAAGAACTGTGACTGGTCAGCTTGTGTTCCTTCATGTTTCTGATGCCGGCCGGGCCTGTTAACAGTGACAAAAACATTGAAGAAGTTGTAGACAGACTCTCAGTAGTCTTTTTTCCGTTTTAGGAACACAGATCTAACAAAGCCATTATCCCGCAGACCTTCTGTTCACCGCAGCCCTGCTCTGTGTGAATCACGGAACATAAACACAGTCATTGCACAGCGGTAGACTTCTGTTCAGTAATGAGACGAGGCGGAAAAATGTTACAGGTTACCTGGATGTAACTCCGGTTCTGTAGGTGTGTGTGTGTCCAATTGTTGCAGTGCAACACAAAATAAATAAAAGACTGTAAACACAGTGGGGGAATATAGTTAGAGCATTATACAATGTGATCATGAATGATACTGCACACCTGTCTAGCTGTGGTGATATCAATTCCATTCATTGTACTGAGTTAAACGACCTGAACGAACCACAACTGTCTGTATGGCATAGTTCAATGAGTTAAGTGGTTTTATTTAAAGCTGCAGTTAGTACAATGCAAAGCCTTCCACATCTCTTTCTGCTACTGGTAAAGCCACAAGTACAACACCTGCAGAAGGAGCCAGGTGCCCTGTGCAAACTTGTATGGCTCACAGGCTTGTGAGTTTTGGCCCCCTCTCACCATGATTTTCCTTCTCAAAGAAGCCCCTCCAGCGCTTCGCTCCCCCAGGGCAGAGTGCCCTAGGCTTCAGAGGCAGCAGCGGCCCATTCTACAGTGGGAGAGGCTGGTACCACCACCACCACACATACACACATACGCCTTCATCTTCAGTCAGCATCCTATGAGGAAATACCGGCAGCTACGGCATGAGCTGTGTGAGTGGTTTCACGCTAGGTGTGCGACAACAACAGCTGCAAACATGGCTTATATCAAAGTACGAGAGTATTTCCTCATTGAAACAAACACAAAGAACGGCACTGAAGACTTTTCTTGATGGAGAAGTTGTTTCCACGCTTCACTTACATTATATGGTTCATTGATCTGGTTGGTTGAAGCCTGTCCATGATATATAATGATAGAGAGATGTTTCATCCAGTCATCAGTCACAGTCAAGCATTTTTGTGCCTGTCCTTTTTTTCTTCAGTTTACAGTCAGTTTACATCTTAGATGGTTTCTCTCATGCACTACTGTCGGGATATAGTGACACACTGAGGAAATATACCAAAAGTTATTTTTATTACCCACTGCCGCTTTATCCATTTGGGTGTGGTTAACATGCCAGAAAGTTTCAACCTGTAGAGAGGAGTGCAGCTTTGGAAGTGCATTATGTTTGATGTCATTTTAATATGTGTGTTAAATTTGTGTCCATTAGAGTTAGACTGTAAAACTACGAATGAATGTCACACTAAAGAGATTAACCTTCAGATTACAAAGAAAAATGTGAAATTGTTTGTACACAATATAATGAGCTGCATATTAGTTACAGATGCTGAATGACATTTTACATAAATTTGTGTGTAATTTAAGAAAGCAGAAAATACTGTTATTTTTTCTGTACTAAAATATTATAAAATAATATTATAATAATTTGTCATTGTTAATTTATAGATCATTTCTATAATTTTACAGATTGTATACAATTTAAAAAAATGGAAAACTACTGTAAAAAATATTTTCCATAAATCTACATTTCTCTACAGTGTCACTGATATAATTAATGAAAGCCATTGCTAATTCATATTAATTCTAATGTAATGTGCATTTTTGATGAATAAAAGCTGAGTGAAAACATATTTAGCACACATGTAATAGGTGATTCAGGGGCGGACTAAGTAATGTATAACCTTATCAACCTTCATCTGTGAGCAGCATCAGAAGAACTTTCTCTCCTCCCACACGGTTTTATCAGCCTCCACCACCAGGAAAATTATTTCTGGAAAGCAAGAAAGCTAAAAAAAACAAAAAAAACAACAACAATCACAAAAAAGCCCAGGGCAACTAAACTTTCAGGCAATCAACATCAAGGCTCCAGGATCCCACACCATAAGAGCACCCAGTGCAACTCACCAATGTATCATTAGCATGCACTCAAAAACCACACGTTACACTGTATGATGCAGCAGCGTGGAAGGCTTTGGTGCTTATTCCAGACGCCTCTTTTTCCCTCTCCCCTTCCTGTAATTGGCTTCATTTTTGGAACACTAAGGCTTTCGCACTCTCAGCACACACTCGCTCGGCTTGGATCATTGAATGCAAATGAATTCTCGTTTTAAACTCAGTGCCAATTTGCTATACCCACCAGAGGAGATTTCACACGGCAAACTTTGATTGGGTTTTTCACTCCATATAACTGTGTCACTCAAGTTTTGGAGACGCCACTGAAAATATTTTTGATAGGAGGCGGCTGCATTTGTTGTCTGTGAACTACCTGCTTATCTAGCCGCTTGCTTTTGGGGGGAAAAGAGATGGCTTACAATTTCCAATTTCCTGTTATAGCTGCTAAACAGAAGATTCAACCTGCCAAACTGTCTGAAATTGATTAAAGTGGTTATATCCGTCGCCTTCCTGTCAAAGACACCTATTCAGACTTTTTTTCAGGTGATATTAAGAGCTAGTTATGTTATTAGATTTGAAAAAGAAGTTATCAGAAAGAAATGTTTCATGCTAATTTGGTCTTTTAGATTTAAATGTGTATGTGAGAAAAGGAGTGAAGGAGGCAGACAAAGGTGAGACGCTTAGAGAAAGAAATCAATCATTTCAATGCCCGAGGCCTTGCTCCCATGTACCCAATAACATCTAATTTGAATAAAAATAATAGACCACTGAGAAGCCATATTGAATTTCCTCCTGCAATTACGTGACTCTGTGGCCTCCCCGGCTATTAGTGCACCGTGGGGGATAGCTGCCTTGTGCTCTGTGATCTGTGGGTTTGGCCACAGAGAGCTGTCTCAGTGAGAAATAAGCTTGATAACTTCTCCTCTCCTTACCATTCAGCGAATAAGGGATGGATGTGCCGGGGATATTTTAAATCCGTAGAAGACTTTCTAAGTCCAAAGAGAGAAGTTTTTGATAGTGTGAAAGGACTCTGTAATCTTCGGTGAAATTAAATCAGATCTATTTCAACTCTTTGCAACTTCAGAAATTCAGTTTTCAGCTTAAGAAAGTGATTCGTGAGGAGTGTGAGCTGTCTCTGTGCTGGAGAAGCTTCTGACGGAGCTATATATATATATATATATATATATATATATATATATATATATATATATATATATATATATATATTTTTTTTTTTTTTTTTTTTTTTTTGAAAGGCTTGGGTCGCTTAACATTACCACCACTGTGAGAGAATTGGTGTTATGTAGGAGGCTGTGGGTTTAACACGAAATCATCCAGTGCATTTGAGTCTCTTCTTTTCTCCTTCTTCTTTCTCTGAGTCAAACTACTGAAGCAGAGCAGTGAATATAATCTGGCATTTCTACATCAGGACTGTCAGAGCGAAGGCTGTTCCACAGCCTGCTGCTGCAGGGCATGTTTGTGTTTGGTGCTTTACATGTTTGTTTTTTTTCTTTTACATTTCTCTTCTCTTTGACTTTGATAATGACATTGACATGTACTGTCATTAGGGCTTTTATGGGGTGAACATCAACATGACTCAAGGCGCAGTGTGAATGAGGCTGTGTGTGTGTGTGTGTGTGTGTGTGTGTGTGTGTGTGTGCGTGTGTGTGTGTGTGTGTGTGTGTGTGTGTGTGTGTGTGTGTGTGCGTGCGCGCGCGTGTGTGCGCGTGTGTGTTATTTGTACGCCTGTGTGTGCACAGTTTGTGTGACCTCTGTTTTTAGTCAGATTAGGAGAAGAGAGCATTTTTCTGTGGTACTCAGAAGATAGATGCTCTGAGCCCAAAGCTGCAGAAGCTGCAGGCTGGTACTTTTAGTTTGAACACAGTGAGCTTTAATGTTCAGCTGCAGTGGAAAAGCGCTGACGTGCAGCTGCGCTAACATGCTACAAAGATGTGGCTGCCCAAAGATAATGAGCTGCGGTGGGTATCTGAACCACTGTCACAACTTGATGTGTTACTTCACCTTAGTAAGGTGTTAGTTCACTAAAGCAGATATGCAAAATAGCAAAGAGAATATAAAGCATTAATGTCAATACAATGAAACTGTTTACTGGTTTTAAACCCTGTGAAATATTTCAATCAGGGCAACAAGTACTGTTTTTCATCATGTGTAAAATAGTCCGAAAGTCCGAAAATAGTGAAAAATACCAAGTCAACATTCCCAGTTTCTAAGCTGATGTTTTCAAATAGTTTGTTTGGTCCCCAAAATGTTAAATTTCCAATTATAGAAAACTAAGAAATCCTCATATTTCCGAGGCTGGAACTAGTGAATATTGGTTATTTTTTTTAAAAAAAACTGAATTCATCATCAAAATAAATGCATGATTATGTTTAAATTCATGTGATTATACTAAAATGTGTTTACCTTAACATATTGTAAATTATTTTTTTCGATTTATCACTGTGGTATTTGAAAATATAAAAACCCTATAACTGTAGTATTAACTTTATTTTTTATTATCTTTTATCTAAAATAAAAAGTCATCTTTTCATATCGGATACTCTTAATGAAATATACTTTCTGTTTTGCAGTCCCTACAGTGAGTTCATTTTCTCAGAATTGAATAATAAAGGGATTGTTTGATTTGTGCAGACGTCTCTCCTCCTGGTCTTTTTTATTGCATTTTATTATTACAGCTCAGTCTGGGCAGAAGTTCTCCATATAAAGAAAAGGCTTTAGCTTGCCAGTTGAATATGACTTATGTCCTTTCCAAACCTGCATAGACAGTGTCAGCAGATATTTTCAGAGCCACATCAGGAACTTCATACTATTCCTATTTCAGCCTTCAGAGTGAATGAAATGTAAGGTAAAGTCTCTAAAAGAGCATCTTTCCCTTGTGTTCATCATCCTCAACCCATCCTCGTCCCGTTTCATCTCCCGATTTCACGCCCGACCTCTCTCCATCACCCCTCCTGCATGAAGCTAAACTGTCGGCCGTGGAGAGCAGTAACTGCATGTGCAGGACGCCGTGCAACATGACCCGCTACAACAAAGAGCTGTCCATGGTCAAAATCCCCAGCAAGACATCGGCCCGCTACCTGCAGAAGAAGTTCAACAAGTCAGAGAAATACATCACGTAAGTAGCCAGAGCTTTTTGTCGTGGTGTTCGCTCTGTTGTGACCAGCAGGAGGTGGTGCGAGAGTCTAATCTATTTACAAAGTTCACAAAGTTCCTGTCGTGTTCTCTTGCTGCTCACAATGTTAGAATGACAGAATTGCCTGAGTGCTGAATATTGAACGAATTCAGTTTCTGAAATGTCCGTATGCACAGATTTGATCTTCATTCATACAAATGAGCACTTGGCACTATTTGTAAATTAATACGCACCAGTTCCTAATGTGCTTTATCATATGATGTATGCCATGAAATAGCAATCAACACACACAGACTGTGGAAAAATTCCTAACCTGTGGGTTTAAAAACAAGCTCTCCACATTTGTTCACTGACAAACCAAGACAGACAAACACATCTTCAAATTTACACCAACACACCTTTTAGAGTCTCCAATTTACCTGCTGTGGAGGGAAGCTGAGCACCCAGAGAGGAAACATGCTTTAAAAAGGGTGCATGCATGCAAATTTACTGCAGAGCGGCTTGCTGTAGAATCATTATGCCAGCGCTAACTACTGAGCCGCTTTGCTGCCCACATTGTTTCCTAAAGTCCTTTAAATGAAGCTTTTAAAGAACTGGAATCCGTCTGGCTGTGCAACAAGTGTGTTCTCCTCCCACAGAGTTTGTGTTTCCTGTTGCTCGTTGTGTTGCTTGCCAGGTAATGGCCTGATGTGGGATTCATTAGGACAAATGTCCTATTTTGCCCTTTCAGAGACAACATCTTGGTGTTGGATGTGTTCTTCGAGGCTTTGAACTACGAGACCATCGAGCAAAAGAAAGCTTACGAGGTGGCAGGTTTGCTGGGTAAGATTTATCCTCCTTTTTTTATAACAAACCTGGATCCAGACTTCGTTAATCACAGCCGTGCTACTTTTGAAACAATGCATTGATTCGTGGGAAATGGCTGACCCTGGCTCGCGGCTAGTATAGATAGATAATAATGTGAGATAATTATAAGATGCCTGTTTGGATGGTTAACAAACTTTCTGATGAGGTCATTCCAGTAAGTGACAAGAAAACACTGCCACTGAAAAACTGTGATTTCAGTGACAACAAGCTAAATGACAATTAAGCCTGTTCTTTCTTTCTCTAGAGATAAATCAGCAAATGATAACAGCAGCAATTAGCCTCTCCCGGAGCTTCAGCTGAACAGAAAGAGCTCGTCTTTCTCCAGTTTGTTGCTGTCACTTTTTCAATATGTACCAATTAATTGAGACAAGTGGTGATCTTCTGGAATCAGAAGCAAAATTAGCCCCCTGTTACTTACCAAATAAAAATGGTCAGACGTTGCTTAGCAGCATGCGATTTGTGAGAAACAGTGCACAAAGGAGGTGGACTCTTAGCACTGTACATCGTTAGGTGGCAAGTGCAGACAGGGAATCTAGTCGAGGGTTTGTTCCACTGCCTTAGAAATTTTAGCTTTTTTGTATTTTATTTTAGAAATCACTTTCTGTGCACACAGTGTCTTATCAGGACGGAGACAGTTTGTTTCATTAGCCTCGCTAGGTAATGATCAAAAAGTGATACAATAAAGCAAAAATCACGGTCCTAAAGATGGGTAAGGACTACTCTAACAAGCTCTTGTTATATGAAAGTGTCATTTTCAAATATGAGGACATTTTGGAGTGTCTTATTTTGTCTGTAATATGGCCACTAACCCCATGCAAACTAGGGAGCAATGTTCAAATTTCAAATTTTAGACCCCTTACCTGCAGTTTATTATATCTTGCACTCTGATTAAGAACACATTCACATGCACTGCCTTGCAACTTTAAAGCAACAACATGTAAGATTTTGTATTTTGTGCCTCTGTGTTAGAATGCCATACCCCTGGCGTAATTATGGACAGCTGTACATGTGCATTTATGATTCTATTTCTAATGAACAAGTCAACACTCGGCCAAACATGAGGCAAGCACAACAGCACGAGACATAGCAGCCTGCCAGTATTTACTTCCCAGTCCAACAGCAAGAAGCCCAGCTTGCCTTTTATTTCACAAAGATCTCACCACCAAATAAGACAACAAAATATTTACACTTGTCTGGCGGCTTCTTGCTCAGTCACTTATCTTCCTACATCACACTACATCGTCACACAGCCCGGCTACATTGCCCACTTGCCCGGCTCTGGTTCTGGCATGACACCAGCACTACACTCTGACAGCATGCTCCTATAGCCAAGGCCTAAATGTCGTCCTGCCAATTGTCCAAAGCTTGTGAGATACTCATGAAATCACCAATAGCTGCGAAATGCTCTGAGCTCACAGTCTGGGGAGACATGTTACTGCTAACTGAGCTAACTAACATTAGCTAACAGCAATTAAACCAGAAAAAACAGAAAACATTTTCTCCGTAAAATATGCTCCAGTGTCACCAAAATCAGCGTTAGTAGTTGTTGGTGTGTGACTACATTCAGAAAGAACCTGGTGCTGTACAGTACGTTCCAGTACAAAGAGACAAGCCCCCAGCAGCCCCCTACAACCCACATACCGCCACAGAGCCCTACGGTGATACGCCGCAGCACCTGATCCTGTCTAAGTGCTGCCATAGCACTGTAAAGCATTACGTACTTCCAACAGCCCGGGGAAGCAGGGAACAAGGTGTACGGGTGGGAATGACAGAGACACTGCTTACCTGATTATGATTATGATTTTGAAGCTGTTATTTTAGAGGAGAAAAGTTACACAATGTTGCTGTAGGGTAAAATAGCTACAACTTGAACAGATTCCCCCATTCCCCAACAGTCTAAACAAACTTTATACATCTCTTTTTTTTTTTTTACAGGTGATATTGGCGGTCAGATGGGTCTGTTCATTGGAGCCAGTATCCTCACCATCCTAGAGCTGTTTGACTATGCTTATGAGGTCAGTCTAAGGTTGCCATTTACGCACCTTTATTCCCATATAGCCAAAATCGAAACAGCTAATTACACCCACGCACCACTCCTCCACCGGCTCTCACGGGTTCTGTCGGTGAGATAAACTTAAATAGCTTTTGTTTTTTGTTTTTCAGTTAGAGCATTGGCCTTGAACGCTGACAACAGAAACACTGTCACTGATAAAATAGCAGATAAGAGTTGAATGTACGTAAGAGCTGACTGAGTGGTACTTTTCGTGGAGCGTGGTGGTACTTTTCTATTACGTTTGCTCTGCTATGTGCTGAGTTTCTCATGCTGCTTTCAGCTGCACAGGGTTCTGACAAGCTCATAATAGTCTTCGTCTCCCCTAGGGTTTCAAAAATACACAGGAAAAGTAATTTTCAAGAGACTTTTTTCTTCTTGTTAATTGCCATAAAGGAGTAATGACGATAAGAAGCCTATATGACGCTGACATAAGCAGTTTTAAAGCAACTTTTAACCGGTTTCATGCTGAAATAATTGTGATGGTTCAGTTTGTTGCCGCATTTGCCACCTAATTACTTTTTACTTTGAAGTTAAATGTCCCCCGTACAGTCAATAATTACAAAAAAAGCCCATGGAGACTTTTATAACAGACTGAATGAAGTGTTTATGACTTTTATTTCCGAACCTGCAGGTGGTGAAAGACAGACTGCTGGATTTACTGAGCAGAGAGGACGAGGAGGAGAGTCATGGAGAGGACGTGGTGAGCAAGGCCTCTAACCTTTTCTTGTCGGTCTGTTTGAAATGTATAAGTGGTGCGTGTGCATTCAGTGTAATTCCACTCAGGCATGCATATCAAACCTTGCCCTTTCCCTACCTATATTGTAGAAAGACCACTGTAACAAATCTAAGACTGATTCCAGACCAGCAGTAGCATGCTAATTTGGAAGAAAATGCTCTGTTCTTTGAGGGAGCTCTCAAAGAACCAGCGGCAGGGACTGGGAGAAACTAATCCCCTCTCAGTGGACAAAAACCTGGACATCAAATATTAGTTGAATCAATGATACCAAAAGCTGTACTATAAGGAGAAGGTTGAAGCGGTGGAGGAGCTGAAGGAGCAAATGTTTGCATGCAAGTGCCAGAAGCGTCAGGTTAAAATGGGCACCGTGCCCTCCAAAATATGACTGGACATTGCTGCTCAGCCGGTAGCCAAGCAGCAGTGAAAAGACACTGATGGTGAAGCATGAATAAAGCAGCTGTCAAGGCGGTGGCAGCACCCTGCTGAGCATGGATGACTCTTAACTAATTTTTCTTTCCTCAGGACCAAAATGAATTCACTTAAACCGAATCAATGAGATCAGTGGATGCATTGGCTAAAGGATACAGAAGTGTTACGCAACATGGTACAAACTACTCCACTGGAGTTGATGGTTAAAAATATTAAACCAACGCTAAAACCCTTCAATCTATTTTTCCAGAGTTCTTGCGATCCGGTGGCAAACCACTCTGAGTCCATCAGCCATACTGTGACAGTCCCCCTGCAGACGACGCTGGGCACCCTGGAGGAGATTGCCTGCTGAGGCCCTCCCCCCTTCCCCTCAGAGCCAGAGGCTGCTTCTACTGGGTGGCGCTACATCCTCTGTTAGGGCATCCTGCAGGACCTTAACGGGAAGGGAGGAGACGGGGACAAGAACAGAAGCTGGTCTAAGGACAGCGCTGCACACTGTCACACCGCCCTGTCTGAGGCACTAATGGGGATTAAGGAGCTGTCGGCCGGACTTATCGGCCCTCTCTGTCACCCGGCACTGTACTGTAGTGGGAGGGTGGCCGCTGTGTCAGACCTACAGGAGTCTGTGCCTCCACACACCCGCACACAGAAAATCAGAGTGTGTGGGCCAACTACCCATAAAGGGCGCTCATCCCTGTGCAGCATATCTATGTAACAAACACATCATGTGTCGGTCACTGCCAAATGAACTGTACAGAATTGGTTTTGAACTGTCCAAACTGCATGCGTCGATCTATCTTGCTCTCTTTGCTGATGCATTACGCTGGACTGCAGTGTTGCTTTACTGTACATGTGTGCCATTTGTCTCTCTATCTGCAGGACAGGCCTGTCACATGGGCCCGGGGGAGATGCCGAACTTCGAATGTACAGAATGAACATATGGTTGTTTAAAATCATAGTTCAGATGTGACCAATCCTTAGAAAATCTACTCTAATGAGCAATTTATCATTTATTAATTAATTATCTTGAAGGGGTAGGGGTTGGTGATGTGTGTGTGTGTGTTACTGAGGGGGGGGTGGGCTGATGATTATGCTTTGTTTACTGAAAACTGAGTGAAATCTGAACATTTTGCAGCCTGCATTTTGCATATTTTGTTCACCTGTCGGTTTCAGTTGAATCAGTTTACTAAAGGGCATGTTTGCTACGTGACTCCCCGGGTTCTAAGCTGTTCTCTACAGGCATCTTTAAAGGGATGTCATACTCTTTACTGTTAATTTATGTGAATAAATGACTGGCTTCTGGCTGCTGCGCCTCACCACAGCGACGAGCTAAGTGAGGTAGAATCTGAATTTATTTGCCTGCCAGACAGCAAGACGTGTACAAAACACTGCAGCAGATGAATATGCCCGGGGTGTTGTTAAACCATTATTTCATTAAGAGAATGTCAGGGGGATGTTCCAGACAGTTATTACCACTTTATAAAGGATGGCATCAATTTGTCCTTCACACAAAAAAAAAATCTCAGTCTGGACAATTTTCACCTATGATTATAAAAATAATAACAAAAGCACCATGTGGAGGATTCAGCCAGGAGGTTTGTTTTTTTTTTTTTTAGGATACAGGGTCTGCTGTGTTTTGGTGTAAATATCTGTGTTTTATTTTTCTCATAAAAACGGGTACCATGCAGACATGCCTGAAGCAGATCTAATTTAAAAGAACTTTGGTAAAACATCAGCTAAAGGTAAAAAAAAAGACAAAAAAAAGAAACAAGTGAGTACATATTTGTCATATTTTTTCATAATGTTACTCAATCTGCAGCTCTGGCGAGGTGAGAATGTTATGTAACAGGCAGTAGCATTATGGGGTAGTTGAATGTCATGTTAAAAATGAAATGCAAGACACAACTGAACTGAACAACAGGCATCTTTTTCAGTACAGGTTTAGCTTCAGTGTCCCCGGAGGCAACAGTTTCATATATGTGGCTTTACACCAAAAGCTTGTGTGAGACCATGCAGAAGATTAAATGTATCTGAGTTTTTTTTTTTTTTTTTTTTTTTCCCAATTTCTGGTCCATGATCATCCTAGCATGGTCTCTGTCATCATGGTGATGTACATTACAGGTAGGAATGAATTCAAGTGCTTTGTGAGACTGTTTGAATTATGATTTCCCATCTGTGGCTCAACCTGCTGTCTCTGTGTACTGTCTCATGCCGTGGCTTCAGAAGAACACAATCCTCGGCCAACCTGCAGAGGAGACATACACGTCTCGCTTCTCTTGGTGGTAACGACACTGGCTGTTTCTTCGCTCTACTTTGGCTTCAGTCGACAGCGTTTTTTTTG
This sequence comes from Nibea coibor, assembly GCA_023373845.1. Taxonomy (NCBI): domain Eukaryota; kingdom Metazoa; phylum Chordata; class Actinopteri; family Sciaenidae; genus Nibea; species Nibea coibor. The sequence continues at coordinate 16,286,693 of CM041727.1, read as the reverse complement.
TTTTGTTTTTTTTTTTTTCCATTTTGTGATGCAGCATACAGTGTGTGTTTTTAATGTGAAACAATTAAATTATAAAGTTGTTTTGCAGTGGCGTCCTGTTGTGGCAAGGCTAAGCGAGGAACGCTGATTTGTATCACTTCTCTCACATTGATTTACATGCACGGTAATCTCTGTCAACATATTTTTATATGAATGCAGAATCTGTCGGCTAGGGACAACGATTTTTGTCATCATGGTATTGACCAATCCCATTCCACAGGGGTGAGGTAAAATGCGATCTTGGACCCATTGGCTGTCATCTGAGCATGATTTAGATTTTTATTTGTTTTTTCTACATTCACTTGTAGATTTCTGTTCATCGAGATCATCGGAAATGTGTCCTGTTTGGCCAGTCTAGCATTCTCTGCAGAGGACATATTGGCCCGGATATCCATTTTCCACATATCTGCTGGCTACACTGGAAGCCCAGAAACATTAGGCGTTCCCCTCCACAGGCTAAATCAGTATCAGGCAAAGCCAAAGGGTTCAGAGATAGCATCCATTATATAAAAGATGTTGGAAAAAAAGATGATACGTTTTCCAGTTTTCTGTCTAAATCTAAAGTATTGGACAAATCTGACCTGAGACTTTAAACCTATAAAAGTCAAACTGCTGGGGGCTCTAGATGGAAGGTCAATAGGATTCATCCTATGGGGACCATGAATGCAAAATATTTCATGACAATCCATCAGATAGTTGCGGAGATATTTCAACAGGAAAAAAGTATGGACTGGCAGAGCCATGCCGCCAGTGTGGCTAAATACAATTTAAAAGAAATAAAATGAAATGGAATATATAAATAAAAACAAATGATTTAAACAAATAAAGAGCTACAGTGCAGTGAGAGATATGAATAAATTGCCTCAAATATAATCTAATGAAACGCAGTGCAATAAACAGAGATTTAAGCCTCACTTTAAAATGGCTGAGAGACGGAGAGAAGCATGCCTCAAGTTTTTCCATGAATAACCTTGCAGGGCCACAGTTTATGTGTCATTTCTCAAGGTTTGAACTGACCTAACTCAGGGACATCCTCAAGTTTTATACGTCAGAGTTGGAAAGAACAGAATGAGTTGGCACAAAGCACCTGACAACTCCTGCAGAAAGAAGTGAGGCGTGGAAAGCCACACTGAATCAAATGTACAGCAGGTTGGCAAGGTACAATTTTCGTTTGACATCCGTGCCACAGGCTCTTAATATTGGCCCAAGTCTTCTCCCATTTAGCCTCAAATGATTACAGCCACTTGGACAGCGGAGCAGTCGCGTCACCGCAGCAGAAAAATCCACTTGAAATGTGATTTAGCTTGCTGGTCAGGTTTTATTAAGCATCACTGCTCAGAGAGTGCCATCTCTGTCCTTTCTCCTGGCTATGCATTTGTTCCATTAATTCAGTGTAATTGTGCTTTTGATTCGGATGTACAGTACTGCGGGCTAAGGGATTGTCCTCACAGGGACTGGGTTTAGTTTAACTTCAGAGCATAGCAGCAGCCACATTGTTTGACTTAACTATTGTAGATTCACAGTTTTGGTTTATTTATATTAATATTCAACACATTGCCTGAGACTCTTATCTGAGAGCTGCTGGCTCGGGTTCAGCCTCAGTTCAGTCTCAGTTCATTTAGCAGATATTTAGGCAGTGAAAATTGCCTGCAGGTCAGCCATAGTGCTTCAGAAACTCATTGCAAACATACTGGTTGCCTTGGTTAGATTGGGAACTCACACAGAGCAGAGGCTGCACAGAAGAGCATCGTAGAAACAATAAGATCAAACTTAAGTGTTTCATGAATCATATTCTTGTGCAAATGCCAGAAGAGAAAAACATTGTGCTCAGCAAAAGACAAAAAGGGAGCCGGGGTATGTAACTCATGTCAAAGTAGAGACTGAGTCTGTGCAACCAAAAGCTATGAGGATGTCCACTAAATTCTATTTGCTGGGAGTAAAATGCAAATATATTTTGGCTCTACTTTATTCACTTAACAAAAGTAATTTAGTTAGTTACCTCCTTGTTTGTAACCTCCGTTAAAAACTTCAATTTGTACACATCTGATAGTCGAGATAAAAAACATCTTGTTCAAGGTGGCCTTCAAAAGAAGCTAAGGGTTTATCTGTTTCCATTGACCTTCTTTTCCCTGTTTCACAATAAGTCGTTCAGTGCCTGTCTGATGAAGATGAAGAGGTGGTGTGTGACAAATTAAAAAGACTCAGCCCTGAAGCCAAACGCTGAAGAAGGCACAGCCAAAAACCTTTTTGCATTTTTACTCTCCTGTTGTTTTATTATTTATGTGATCTCTGTATGCTAAAGCAAGGACACAAGCGCCTACTAACCCTACAAACTGTGTTACAGATGTGCCTACACGTCCCGACAGTGGTGCAAACACTGACCGATTGAGCAGGCAAGGATATCTGGCAGCTGTGGGCTAACCTGGATCAGGTCATGTTCATGTTTGTTTACGCTGTTTGCTTCCTGACTTTGTCATCCCCGACATCCTTGTTTTCCCACGGTGACCTGGGACAGATATAGACCACCTTCTACCTTCACTGACACACACACCTGGAAATGGAGATCCTGGAGAATACTGTACATCCATTAGTATGTCAACATGTATGAGTTCATTCAACTTGTTTGCAAAAACGGCCTTAATGTTACATCGTTATGTAAAAACAGTGCAAAAATAGGGCTAAATTAATTTTTCATTTGTTTGGTCCATAAAATGTCAGAGAAAGTATTTCTCAAAGGCCAAGATGACATATTCAAAAGTCATGTTTTTTCAACCGTGAGTCCAAAATGCAAAAATATGTTGTGTAATATGACAGAAGACTGAGAAAACCAGCAAAGACTCACATTTGAGAAGGGGACATGTGCTTTTTTGTGGCATAAAAAATGATTTATTAATCAACCAATCACTTTCAGCTCCAGTGCCAAATGTAAAACAGTCTTTATTATAAGCACATACGTTCGGCAGGTCATTATTTCTTTTGTTAACTTTTTAGATCAGGATATTAGTTTCTCAGCAGATCAATCAAAAACTACTTAACTGATGTAAATGAAATTACTTTGAACATTAGGAAGGTTTTCTCAGCAGTTGGGCAGAGAAGCACGTCTTCTCCTGCTTTCTTTGGTTCAAGGCGCATTAAATATGAATACTGTAGGTTATATTCATTTCTGCCTGAACAGATTTTTGTCTGTTTTAAAAAAAAACCTTCTATCATCATATCTTCATTCAAAATTCACACTAAAATAGCCACGTAAAAAACTTGGATGTTTTATGGGTATTTGACATGATGCATAGGGCAGTTTATCAGCCTATAGCCTGTTTGACAAACTGCTCGACATGATGCTGAGGTGCATCGTGCAGCAATATATTCAGGATTTGGATCCATCTCCAAAATTCAACTAATTTGTGTGTTGAAAAGCAGCTCGGCATCCAAGAGCAAATGAGAAACATCTGTTTTCTTGATGAGGGCATTCTAGTTTGGGCGTGCCATTATCTACATCGTGAATTTTAAATTACATTTTGTTTATTACATTTATTCCTATGTTATGAGTTTTTGCAGAAAGGCTTTCGCCTCGGTCTGTTTATATCTAAATTATTTCATAAACGCAGAAAGCATTTTCATCAGTAAACTAACACAACATCAAGTCGGATTTGACTCCGGTTTGAATTAATCGTCTCAGCGTTCACTGTTAATCAGGCATGACACGCTTGTACTCTTCGTTCATGACAGAGTGAGAAGCAGTTTGCGCAGAGTGAGCAGATTAAAGAGAAAATGAGATAATTAGAGTTAGAACAAAAGACAGTCCTGAACTGACAGTCAGACAGCCACTGGAGAGCTGAATGAAGAAAGCGCAGAACAGATCAGGGAGGAAGATTGAAACCAGGGCCTTATTTTATCTTTTTCACCATTTGTACTAACCCTTGACTGAGTGGGAACACCACGTCTTCCATTAAATCCTCTACCAGCGGCTGCATTCAACTCAGTCAGGCCACACTGGGCTCGGTGCAGTTAACCTTGACATCTATTATTTATGTCAGTGCAAATTTGATATCATAAAAGTGAAATTGGCAATATAATTGAATTTTCAACTCAAAACCAGAGATGGGGAGCTGTTGACTTTACATGACTGAATATGATCTGATCCACTGGGAGTGTTTATTCAATGAAAATATTTTTATTTTATTTTATTTTATTTTATTATTTTTGTTCTCCAAACAGGTGCCAGTATAATATATACTCCACCGGCTATTACCTGAGGCTAAGTCATATTTGATTACCAGTTGACTTTCCTTAAGCAATCTGAGTACTAATTTAATCACAGGCCATGGACTCATCAGGCCACTCTTTTCATGTAGTCCTAGCGAGCCCTTGGGAAATTAGCAGCATTCCGAATAGTTAACGTGGCTAATAATCCATTCAGCTAATGACACACACATCCACCTGACCGACTGTGATATGTCAGCATTCCTGCATGTTCCTTCAGGACAGTTTTGCAAACATATCAGGGAATCTGCACGCAACATGATAATTACTGAAACAGGGCTGCAGCATCCCACATGTCTCTCAAGTCGTCACAGCCTGACGAGCTAAAGCCCCGTGCAAATTCCCTTAAAGAGATTTACAGGAGGACTTTGAAACTGAAGTTACAAAGCGGCGTGTGTCGGGCCGCGCTCATGTGCACAATGGAAGCGTACCGTCAGATTTTAACTTAAACTTGGCTCGTGTTTTATAAAATCTGGTTTGTCAGATTAGGAAAGTTGGCATTTGTGGTGGAGCTCACAGACGGATTTAAAATCTACTTTGCTCACTTGTCAGACGTGATGTATTATGGCTGACTTTGTCATAAACACTTAGAAAGAAATAAAAACAAAGTTATACTACACATGCTACTTTTTTATCAGGGGTCACAAGTTAAAACATGATTGGAGCCACTGATTTAATCTGTAACAAGGCATTTAATACATTTTTATGTTAATGTTAAAAACACTGTAGTTGTAAAATAAATGTAGTGGAGTGAAAGGTATGATATTTATTGGAGCAGAAGTATAAAGTGCCATAAAATGTAAAGTACATTACTGTCTTTATTCTTGTTATTTCAACTTTATTGTCAAAATACAAAGTATCTGTCCATTGATGAAAAATACAGATAATGACATTTCTTAGAGCCCTAAGAAATGTCATTATCTGTATTTTTCATCAATGGAGGCTGCACACAGTGCTTTGAGCTAAATACTATTATCAGCATGTTAACATGATCACAGTGACAATGCAAACATCCTGGTATTTTGCTTTATGTTTACCAAATTCACCACCATGGTTTTGTGTATCAGTATGCTAACATTTACTAATTATCATCAAACACAAAGTATGTCATTAGTTTTGCAGGTTTTTGGTGATAAAGCAAACTATTGGATCTTACCTGAGGCTCAGACTGGCAGACTAGCCACTCTGTAAGCAATGTGAGAAAACAAGACTTCTTATACTGTAGAGACAGGACCACGAATCTCTGTACAAAACTGCACAGCAATGCATTAATAAACTGTAACAGCTGTTGAGATATTTCAGTCTGAACTGAACAGTGGATTGACTTGTCATCATCCCTGCAGCCACTAGGAGCTAATAATACCTAAATACAAAATGTTAGAAAGAATGTGTCTGTCATGTTATCTTACACTGTTGATATGTGATGAAAAACATTTTGAAGTTTAATTTTACTGAAACAAATGTGAAAACCGAAACATTTCTCTTCCCTGAAATAACACAAGTAAAAATGTGAATGAAGATATTGATTGTCTTTACATCAAAACCTCAATAAGAGAACAAATAAAACCTTCACTCTATACCTCCTGACGCCACAGGTTGTAGCGCTTACGCACTATTTGACACGTTATTTTAAACTACTGAACACACTCCAGAAATAGAATCTAATCTCAGTCTTTCCAGTGTGAATATAAACAAACCTGACATTTAAATTAATATTGACAATTGAATAATAAAATAAACCGCAAATCCCAAAGCAATTCCAGTCATAATGGTGGAACAGGTTGGGGAGTGAGCGCGAGTGCATATGAGTACGTGTCTGGGTGTGTGCCATTGTGTTTATGTGAGTATGTGTCAGACAGTGATAGATAACCACCTGCAGGGGGAGATCTGGGCCAAAGCAATGAAACAAAGGACATGAGGGAAACCTTCACAGCCTCCACAATTGTAATCATTTGTTCCGTGGCTCTTCCATTACAACTTTCTACAGGTGACATTATGAAAGAGTCATCTGGAGAGATCGCTGTGTGGCCTTCATGCTGTACAATATCTAAGAGGCAGCACTGATGAGATTAGATCGGCTTGTAGTGAAGAAGAACCGCTGTGGCGTATTATCATGACCAGATGTTGAGTTCTGATTCAATAACATGCGGTTTTTATCAGCATCACTCCTGAGAAATATATATTTACCGGCTTTTTATTTCATCTCTGTGTCTCAAAGCACAAGCGAGCAAACAAAGTCAAGTGTGACATGGCTCTTGGTGCCTGAAGGCAGTCAGAATTAGGATGTTAACATTATCATCACAACACAATTTAAGGTTGGAAACATCTTCAACACCATCTCCTGCCAAAAAAAATATCTGCCCTGTACTGGGCTGCCTCATGTTCTGCTTGTGCCATCTAGTGGTGATTTCACAGCTCACTTGATATGACCTCAATAATATCTCTTGTGTACCTTTGATGACATTATTTAGGGGCCACGTAAACTTTTACAATCATGCAATGAAGGGGTCATTGGGTGGTGATAAAACTTTATTTAATGGACAAATAATCCAAAATCCAATCTCAGAGATGTCTTGTTTTGTATTGCAGCCACCAAAACTTAACTGCTGTGTATCCCAGTTTGATTTTCCATCATGATACGTGGCCAGAGGTATGCAAAGCCAAGTATTCCCCTATATGTGATTTTTGAGCATCTCATTCCAGAATGATAGGCCGCTGAAACATCCGCTCCACTCTTGAAGGTTTTCCGCAAGATTATGGAACCTGACTGCGGGGATTTGCAAGAGCATTAGTTGCTAGGTTGCGATAAGGTGTTTCTCGCAGTTGGCATTCCAGTTCATCCAAAATATTTTTCCCTTATTATTCATGAAGGTGCACAGCTGTGCAAGCTAAACACACTTCCAACAAGGTAGAAGACAGGAGTTGGTAAAGCATTAATGAATGCATACAAATATACCCAACCCCCGTGGGCTTACAAGACACCAACTGTACAACTAGAATATTGGAGGTCTTTCTGGAGGCATTTCAAACATAGCCCACCACAAACAGATATTCAACCTCTCAGCAGGACCGATGGACCCCCTGTGGTTATGGTTGCTTTGTGATGTCAGGCCAGCTAATTGAAAGCAAATTGTCCAACTGTCCCAGTATCATTCTAAAATACGTTGTGTGGCTGTAATGAAAATTTCACATCGTCTTTATTAATCAGCTGTCAATGTAGACCCTAATGAGAGATGGGCACATCTGTGAAAATTACATGTGCCATCCTGTGTCAGATTTTTTTTCTAGCACAACAAGGAACACATCCCATGACTGGGTGCTGAATGCGGAATGGTGGACCGTGCCACTGACAATAAAAACGTTATATTCAGAAAAAATTCTGAAAACTTGGGCGATTGTAAATACATTTCATAGTCATAACAGAAAGAACTTCCAGCCCTAAATAATATCAACTTTAACATTTCAGACACATAGATTGGACCATTTTGTATATATATCTTTTTTTAATATAAAGATTATAAACCTTTTAATATAATGGCAACATCTTGCAGCAGTCCTTGTGGTTTCTATGAACAGCAATGACAGTGAGTCCCTCGACTAAGTGACTCAGACTGCAGCTGACTAATCAACTCGTTGGCAACACCTGTTATCATCTGACCACAAACAACAAACACGCAAAACAAGCAGATGGATAATGGCTTGATTTATGGCAAATTATCGCTGTTTACACACAACAAATTAGACATCCGTATACATATAACATAATACAAAGCATAGCAGTGCAATCCTTGACAGAGCAGTCAGCCTTTTCTAATTCAGTGGCTGTTAGGAATTAAAATTTAAACACTTATTTCTCAGTGATTTGCATCTCTGGCCCATAATTCAAACAGGAAAATGAGCCAGAAGTTCACCCCCTTTAATCTGAAGGTCATCTCATCTATCTCCGGAAAAAGCCCCCCAGATGAGAGCCGTTCTCTAAATTCCACTATATCTTCACTTGGGGCCCTAAACCTGAATTACATCCAGTCTGGCGCATACAGAGTGCTGCTGTGCCAAACACCATATACCTGTAATTGAATTCAGATTCAATCATGGCTCAATATATCATCATCATTTTAGCTGCCTTCAAGGCCTAAATGAGTTCAAAGGCTCGCCTCAGACGAGGTTTATGTTCATCTTTTTTTATTATTTTTCTGCTATCCATACCTCAAAACACACTCTACGACTACTTTAGTCTCTATTAAATATAAAGTTTGTTGACTTCTCAGTTTAATTACATTCTACCCTCAGTTAATTAGGTTTACAGTGTTGCGAAAATCTTGCGAAAACTCATTATGATTAGACATAGAGAATCCAAGCCCCATCTGAAACTATATTAAAGTAAACACACAACTAATTACACTTCTCTGCATGGTTCCACCCGCCGCCTAAAATATTTTTTTGTGTTCATCCTCACTTGTATTGTCTTAAGTACAGTTTATGTAACTTAATAGATGTTCTCAGTATGTGCAAGGACAGCAAGCGTTCAGTTTGCCATTGTCTTTCCTTTTGATCTAAGTGCTCTGCAACAGTCCAGCCTCTTTATGCTGAAGCCTCTGTAGAAATGTATAATTGTAGATTTGTCATATAAAAAGATTATGAACATTAAAGCGGATTTATTTCCACTTCTTTAATTTTATTGAGTCAAAAGACTGCAAGGCCATTAAACTGTAAATCATATGGGCTTGCAGGAGTAGCGAGTGAGTTTTTAAAGAAATAGTTCAACATCATAAGAATTCTGCTTGTTTCACTTCTTTCTGACTGTGTGATGAGAAAATCTGATGATTCTCTGTGTGCTAAGTATGTAGCTGTAGAATTTCTGATTGCGTGTTTGTGCTCTTTCTCGATAAACAACAACAGTTGCTATAGTGCAGGTTGGCAGATATGGTTGGTGAATACAGGTTTTCTCTGTTCAGACGCCATGGTGCCAAACTTGGCAGCCCCAGTGTGATGGCAAGCTGTGCACAGTCACTGCACCTGGCTGTTGTTAGTCAAGAGATGTTTCAGCACAAAATGCCACCTAAAGTCACATTGTTGTGTTTTAATCATGGCTTTGTACAATTTTACAACTAATGGATATTAGAATCCATACTTTATGTTGTGTTAGCATACTAATATGCTAAACTAAGATAGTAAACCTTTAGCCTTATTGCATGTTTATGTACAGGTTAAACAACATACATCATGTTAAGTTTAGAGGTGAAGAGAGTCAAACAACTTTTCAATAGTTGGCTAGTTGCAGAAAAAACAAGGGGATTGTTGCAAAACTGGCCTTTCCTGACCTTTTTGCTTACCAGCGCATTGCTGCTAATTGTACTAGCTAGTTAGCAGTCTCTGAGACTGGCGGAGATCAGATTGACCAAACTATGTCCTGAAGAATATGTCCTGTACCAAGGTTATTTGTACAGGACTCTGTGAGTATTTGCTTTTGTTCAGTTGTAAGTTATTCACTCCAGCGTTTTGAACAACCAGACATTATCCTGTGTTGACATAAATTAACAAAATGTTCAGTCTCCTTACTGGTTGTTCGGATACATTCAGAACTCATTACCCCTTTTGCCGCCAGCATTTAACAGGCAGCTGGCTTCATGCTCCATGTAAAATGAATATTTTAAAGGCTCTTTATTACCATCTTGTATATCTCTGTAATGTAGCAGCTCTGGCAGCCTTGGAACTCCAACCATTTTCTGATGCCCCAACCCTGCGACCACTACTCCACTAATGACCAGTCCACCATATTTACTGTAGTCATAGGCAGCCCTAAACAATAGTGATCTTAATCTTCTAATTTTAATCTCGCAAAAAGGGCAAATAATTTTGTTCCAAACTATTCTTCTCAAATATAAATGTAATATGAATATAAATATAGATCCATTGATATGGGGTTGGAGAAAAGATTATCATATGATTGATTTAATTAATTTTATTTGTTGCGTAATGCAATAGTTTTTTGACTCCAGCTGTCTTTTCATGTCTTAAAACAACAGGGAACTGGTCATTTCTGTTGAAATTGGTAAAGAAGCAAAGAAGCAGAACAAATCTTCAAACACTGAAACTGCTATAATTGCTCAGGCCTCGTGGCAGCTTCTGTAATCATTGCTTTCCTTTAAAACAGACGTCTGGTTGTTTAGATTTGGCAGGCGCATATAATAGTATGTGGCCTCCATATTATCTGCTTAGTTTGTGAATCACAGCATATTTTGTTTGTTCATAATGAATGTCGGTGGATCTATGTGCAGCCTCAGCACACCTTCACACTAATGTAGTTCCATTTTCCCCCGTGGAGCTGCTTCACTAATTAGAATGATTGTTACCCAGTTTAATTGGCTCTGTCAGCGGCAGTCTCAGGAGTCACAGGACGCTCGCAGAGGTAATTGCATATGAGAGAGAGAGAGAGAAAGAGAGTCGATGATGAACCCTCACAAAACTTAGGCAGCTGAAAAACCTGTGCTGCACAGGCAGAATAATGGGCTCCCTATCTTTTTTCAATTACAGAAACTGAATGCAGACGGTAATGAAGAATTAGTGCAAAGTCCAAAAAGGTGTTTACTGCAGGAAAGTCATCAAAAAAAAAGAAGTTTCTAGATTGCATGTGGAACAGTTTCAATCGTGAAAAGCAGAGCATGTTTCTCTGCTGTACCGTTTTCTCGTATTAAATCTGATATAATATCTCAGACTATCTGTAATCTAAAAGTAAATTTCAAAAACAGTAATTAGAATCTGCTAAATTCATTGACGGGTCATTTGATTCAAGGACTCTAGACACCAGCTCAAAGATTTTCATTTGTCATTTTTGTAAATGCAGCAGTAATATATGAAAGAACTAAATAAGGAACTAAGAACTGAACTTAAGTTCAATTTTGAGGTATTTGTATTAAGTGCCTTCATTTTATTTCTATTCTGTGTTTAAGAAAGAATTGTAAGTTTTGTACTTTTTACTCCGTGATCTTATAAATTAGCGACACCACAGTTTAAGTTGGCATGGCTTAAAATGCTTTTATTTGTCCAACCAATGCTGGTTCCCAACTTTTTTCCTGAAAGGAGCCCTTTTCTACCACTGAGTGAAGTTACATTCCCTGGCTAAGTGACATATTTTATGGATATATCATATTATATTCAGTGCATGACAAATCAGACCTGATAAACTGTACAGTTTCATGAAAAAATCATGAACTGCAGGAAGTTTGTATGAAATGATTGATTTGGATTTTGAGCAGATCATTACTCATCAGAAATTAGTTTTCTGGATAATATATATGATAAGATAATGGTAAAAAGTGCCTTAAATCAAGATGGTCACCTTGATTTTAAGGCATGATCCCACATAAGGTCAGGACCCCTAGGTTGAGCACCAGTGCATATAATAATATAAAACAAAATTTTGGCATTTCAGTATGAAAAATTATTATTTATGGATTATGAAAATAGTTGCCAGTTTTACGTCAATCAACTCAAATTCCTTGTTGCTTTTGTGTAAATATGATATATTGCTTTACATAAAACTACCTGATAGCTAGAATATCAAGGATACAATATTAAAAATGCAGCACGGTAATGCATCAGTATTAATAATTCAACAACATATGAAATTCTTATGACACAGACAAAGAGCATTTGTCCCAGTTACTCGTATCTACCAGTTTGATATAAAAATCAACTCTGAAATGAAGTCAAAAATACCTTTTTGACTTCCTAAGTAGCTCCTGATAACTACTTTCTTCCACCTTCAAAGTGAGGAAATGAAATTGTTTGAACTTGGAACTCGGGTTTCTCTGGAGTGCATTTGAATTCTTCCCAGAACTTCTATTTGTTTTCACGTTATCTATCACTGTGACAATAATCTTTCCCCGGTGTTTACCACCTGGACAACATCACTGTTAGAATAGAGATGTGATGTGTGGAGTGCTCTTGTGGACACAAGCCGAGGACTCCTGGCAGTGTTTTAGATGCACTTGAATGAACTGCACTGAGGCTGAAACAGCTCGGAGGTAAATACACACATTAAACATTGTGACATTACAATGTGAGGCTGCAGGCTTTTGAGGACAACGCAAGCACTTTTTAAGAGCATTATTCAAATGAAATACCAAACATTAGATTCGGCTAGCTTTATTATGGCACTTTGTACATGTCACGTTACAAACTCAACATTCAGGGTTTCTTGGTTCATATAGCACATGAAGAGATCAATAGAACGTTGTATGTTTATTACAAAAAAACAAAAGAGAACTGGAAGCTGCTTAATTTAACACACACTCAAGAAAATGCCAGTGTCATGGTGATAGTGTATCCAAAATATTGTCAATCAATATGGATCATTGGTTTTGTCATTAATGTTCTTTTTTTTTTTTTTTTTTTTACCTTGGAGCTCTTGGTCGCTGTAATCATTTCTCCTCTCTGTACTTCCTGAAGTGTTTCAGTATTAGTAATGGGATACAAAAACCCAGAAGCTAAAGTGATTCTCTTCCAACTTTTCTTTTTCATATAACTTCCTTCTTTTTGGCTGAAAGCATACTTTGCTGAGCTGTGACTCGAAACAAAAACAGACAGTTTTGTACAAGAATGACAGTAATATTGGAACATTTGGAACCTGCTTGATTTGGCTTACTTAAACTTCCACAGCTCTACTGTAAACTAGCTTGGCCTAGAGGTCTTCAGCATACAACGTATGCATCACATCAACCATAGGTTTCCAAAATGGCATTTTGAAGCTTGGAATATGTGGCACTAACCGCCGCCATGTTGGCCGTCCTACTTCTTCTGCCTCCTAGCTAATATAAAAATTGGCAAAGGTGTGGATCATCGTGGACCTGAGGTGGACTTATTGATGCCTGGGTGCTAAAACAAGCCACCTGTAACAGCACCCACCATTAATTATGTGCTGTTAATTATGCGTAACTTTGACCCTTATATCATTTTGAAAGCTTGAGTTAAAAAAATTCACACTCAGTACAGTTGATGAGTGGGGAAATTAGCTATAGAGACCAGGCTGTAAACATTTTGCTATAAAGTAGGGCATTATAATATGGGCGCTTATGGAGATTGACTTGTCCTGTAGCCAACCTCAAGTGGTAGCTTGAGGAATTACAGTCATGGCACTTCTGCATTGGCTTTATTTCCCAACCATGGATGTTGCCACTTGGTTTCAATCAGCAGTAGAAGGGTACTAACATTTAGTTAAATTAGTTAAGACAAGTTTTGTTTTGACAACTTGTACATTAATGTTAACTTCTTAATAGAAATTAATCAGTGTCGATCAGGTCTGTGCTTCCTGATAGATTCATGTCCATCATTTCTCACCTCTGCAAGGCTCTGCATCCCAGCTTCCAAATGACACTGGGTATTTGTGGCTTAGGCTAAACTTTTGCAGTTTTACTTAAAATGAGGATTGTGGATTTTGTCCTCTGTCACTTTTATTAATATTGTGTTGGAAGGAAAGGATGTTTTCAAAACTAGCATAGAGAAAATTAACAATTACAACTACCAAGAAAATACTGGGATTTCTAGAATTCATCAAGACCAATTGGGAAAAAATGTGCACCAGTCCTTAAACCAAAAATATTTTTGGCTAAAATTGTTGTGGTGTTAATAAATGTTAGGATGCCATCAAATTTATACTTGATCTCAGGCCTTTAATTTGAAACAGAGATTTTCTTGTTTAAATTGTTTCTCTAGAAACTGTCCCAAAAAAAAGAGAGAAATATCTTTTAAAACTTTAAAACTCAAAGGGGGATCAGATTGTTTGTCCAACAAGAAAAAGAAAAGAAATCCTTGGCGTCGAGAAGCTGTAACCAAGGAACGTTTGTCATTTTTGACTGATAAATTAAAATATTATCAAAATATTTGTTGATTCTTTTTCTGTTGATAAATGTATCAACTCATTATTATTTTTTAATGGATAATATATTTCCCATCTCAACACTGTTTCTCTAGTCTGACAAGACATCAATAAAACAAAACCCTGAAGAAAACAGACATCTAGTCCCCACCACCACTTCTGCAGTCAAAAATACAGATATGTTCAAGGAAACTGTACTGTACAAAATCCATTCCTGCACGCAAGTGGAGCATCTCTGGTCGGTGTATGTGAACATACACTGTGCCAACCATCCACACTCTTTGTGCACAGCATTATCCTACACACAAACAGATGTGGGGTTCCCAGGGGTCGACGGTAAACAGGTTGCATTGAAGTGCTACGAGATCTTTCGTTGGCACACGAGGAGTAACATTTACAATATTTACATGAGAGATTAAATAGTCATGCATTTCCTAAAAACAAACAGTTCTGTAGAAAATAAAATTTTCACATTCCATTTGGATGTCATTTTGTTTGTCAGTGTGTGGAAATTAGATTTATGGTTTTAGCAAAAACAAACAATTTCAAATGGCATTCACTTAACTGTATATATCAATTACTCCTGCTGAATGTATAATTGGTTCCTCATACTGTACAGGATGCATGAGCAGTAAGAATTAACAGGAAGCATTCTGCGATTGGCATTGAGTTGAATAAAACTGGAAAACTTAAAAAACATGCTACTAAAGTACTCCAACAAGAGTCACAATAAAGCTGACTGACTGAGCAATCCTCTGAGTGGGATCCCAAACCTGACACACTCTAGTGAATATTGCAGCTAGAAAGAGTGACAGCGTGTGGAATAAAACACTTCTGAAACTACAAACGTTCATCTGTCCCTGGCCTTTGACATAAATAAATAAATTAAAACCAAACCTGAATAAATATGACTTGAGGAAGTGACAGTAAGACTGTGATTTTGGGCATTTAAACAGCCCTGGGCCAAGACAACTGTCCATCTGCTGCAACACCCAAGACAATGAGGTATTCCTCTGACATCATCCTCTCCCTTTGGTGCCTCAGTTTATGGCTGTCTGACCAGCCCTGCATCAGTTTACATGGAGGGAGTTCAGCAGACTCCCAGGCTGGCCAGCAGGCCTTTGTGGGGTTGGGGACAGGGATGGGGGGATCAGTTCATTAGGAGAGGACTGGTGCAGGACTTGGGTGGGTTGGTTGTGAAGTTCTTCTGTAGGATGCAGGGGGTTTGAGTTTAAGTTTAGGTCCGCACCCAGCTCACTGGCACCCAGAAGGATTCTCGCTCCAGCCTTTCCAAGATACCTCGCAGTTCTGCACAGGCACTGGCTGAGTCCTCCTTGATCAGGACCCGGTCCACCAGGTGTCCATATTGCTGATCAATCTGAATGGCAGACTGACGCATCTCCTGGAGGTCTTCATCCTGTTGCAGAATACAAAATGAAAAGACTTGTCAAGAAAAGGGGACACATTCATTCATTCAGCGTACTCACTAGGTTTACCCCTAGGCTGTGATACATCCCATGAACATACAGATGAGTGACAAATTAAAGGGAAACCTTGAATAAATGTGTGTGTTCTTGTCAGCAAGAACAGTGTGTTGACAATCACATACAGAGGATATTATAGTCAGCTGCAGTGCATAAACCCCTCATTATAAAGACATTTGAGAGTCCAGTGGTGCAAAAACCACTGGCACCGGTGTACAGAGATATGCAAAAAGGTGACCTGGTCATATGACAAAAACCCATCCATTGCTATATTCTCCACAGGTGTGGCAAGTGTGGCATACGCCATGCGAACAGTACAGGCCTGACTGCTTGAACCCTACAGTGAGGTCATCCAGTGGTTCTGTTTTTTGCTGTAGGGACATTTTGCTAGGATGGTTTGGGTCAAGGCAAATCGATACAAAGTTGTTATTCTGTCCTGTTGGTAAGTCTTATGTAAGACCTGAAGGCTGAATCCTCCTCCACAACTGAGACAGTCCAGCTTAACAGAGAACAAAACTATAAGGGTGCTTTTGGCCGCTGCTTGTAGAACATGTTTTTGCTAAACAACCAGCCTGTTTCATCACGAGGGACTTGGCTTGGGAACCAGAGGGTGACCAGTTCAAGTCGTGCTCGGTCTCTCTAACTGCAGACTATGAGTGTCTAATAAAACAACTTAGAGAGTACAGAAATTGAATTTCCCCTTGTGGGATTATTAAATTTAAGTCTAAATTCAATTATAATTAACAGCCACTTGGAGATTGCACATGAATTTGCGAGTTGACAGACTATTTGATATATGAAAAGGGGAAATGATTTGCAGGTTGCATGTTTAAATTTGGTGAAGCTACCCGAGTTTACCACTTTATGCACACCTGTACACACACATATCAGATACATAGTATTTTGTTGTTTTTTCAGCTGTGCTGTGTGATTAACAACATATCCAGGAGATGGTAATAAAAAAAAGGCGAAGGTTGTGCCTTGCTTCCAATATTTATACCCTGCAGTGCCCCTCTCAATTGGTCTGGTCCATGTAATATATTTACCTGTGACTGGTCATGACTCGAACATTTGGCCTTGACATTCTCACAACCTCCCAAGTTGGCAAGAGTTTGACTGCTCCATTAAATAGCATAGAATATTTACTGGTGCCTAAAGGATTATGTACTATTAAAAGCTGTAAAAGATACATGTACTCCACATTAAAGATGCCCTTTAAGCTACTGAATTAGGACATTGCCAAGAGAGAACTCACTGTAATACGGCCATGCTCTCCCCCTCCTGGTGAGGTGGCGGCACTGCGGCGACGTCTGCTCTCAGGAACACGAGGTTTGACAAATATTACGTAGGGCTTGAACTCTGCTGTCCGCAGCCTCTTCAGGGCCTGGAGTGGTGGAAGATTTACATACAACAGAGCAAACAGATGTAGAAAATCAGACATAACAGGAGAAAGTCAACAGTGATGCATCAGACTCTCCACACATTGAGCAGATCTGAAGTGACTGCCTGCCCTCATCCACTCGGGCACTCAGCAAACTGCTGCTGCTGCCTGCAGGACCTGTAACTCATGACATGTTACGATGCACATGAGATGAGCTCAGTGGCTGTGACGTGACCCCTACCTCAGGCTGCACGTCCACGACACACATCTTATTCTTGGCCTGTACGGAGCGGATAGCCTCTATACTTGTGCCGTACTGGTTCTCCTTGTATTCCCCATGCTCTATGAACCTTGGAGAGAAAAAGCACAACTTTAAGTCCAGCAGGAAGCAAATCATGTATGCTCACACAAAAACAGCACAGCGCCAACATACTTGTTGTTCAAAGCATCTGCATCAAACTGCTGTTTGGTGACAAAGTGGTACTCCACACCCTCCTTCTCATGAGGCTTCTTGGGTCTGGTGGTATCTGTGGGAACACAAAAGAGGAATTCACTTGTCTGTGATGTTGGTTCATTGATAAGTGCTGTCAGTGTGTATAAATGTTGGGCAACTCACGTGGTACTGCCACTGCAAAGCGATGTGGGTTTTCAGCAATCACCCGCTGTTTGAGCTCATTGATTCGCGCTCCAAGAGAGCCTTTCCATGTCATGTGTGTGTTTGGAGGAGAGAAAAGGTAAAGGTGGTTAACCTCACACACGTTATCATGTTGGAAAAGACATGGCAGACGGTTGCAACACACAGTTTAATCCACTAGGTGTCATTATTGTCACAGGAGAACACGAGTGACTCAGTCTCACCAATCAGGACCACCAGACGGGGTCTCTCATGGGGTCTCTGCTGGTAGCGGGTCACCTCTTCATAAGTCAGGAAGTCAGGGTCTCCAGGATCGGATCCCTCTCCGGCGGAGCCTTGCCTGTCCTTACGACTCAGCCGAAAACTCCTCCGTAAACCAGCTACAGCGAGGCCAGAGATGGGAGGAAAAAGGAGCAGAAAAAAAAGCAGAACATATCTTGGATCAGATTGTCATAAACAAAAAAATATTTACACAAAATTACACAGCATGAGTACTTGACTTCAATGATGCAGGTATAATCTTTTTTTCATGTAGCTAAAGCAAATTATATAAGTGCCGTGAGCAAACATGTTTTGAATAAATTCAAGACCAACCCATTGATAATCATGCATTACAAACTTTTGTAAATAGTGCACAGGGATGAAAATAGCTCACTCTTATCTGAAGTGTGAATAGTGTGAGATATTAGCTGAACTTAGAGCCAGTCATGCTTCAACTGAAAACTGGATCACATGCAGCTGATGATAAAAGGTCAAAGTCAGGTAATAGTCTGAAGAGACTGAAGCAGGCTCTGTTTGAAGCAAACCATTCTTTAAATTCATTCTCTAAAGTAATGACGACTTTAAGCAATTCACAACAGATTTCAGTGACCCAAAATACACTTCATTTTCCAACATTACAGTACCAACAAGGCATGCTGCTTTGAAAAGAGGCTACAGTGCTGAGGCAGGACAGACAGGACAGCCTGGCCCTGAGAAACACCACGTCAGTCGCAGAGAGTGACTGCAAATCGGGGTCTCCCATGGCCAGGACTGTCTGTATCCCCCCATCAGTGGTGTGTACCTGAGGGAATGAGCCGGGCACTGTACCTGAATAAAATTCCCAGGAAAACACCTGGCCACAGGAGGGCGCCACTGCTTTACACTTAGGAGAGACTATAACTGGCGTTAGAGCATCACACAACCCAAGCCTCACACCTCCACACAGGGTGAACGAGCAGCAAACGTGCCTGGTTGAGTGTGCAATGCGTCCAACGCAGCAGGGGCCCTCATGGGGTGGGGGGGTGGGACGGGAGGGTGTTTCGGGGAAGGAGGGGAGGGAAAGCAGTGCACTGGCCACAGCACAGCAGCAGGGGGGCAGTTAGTTATATGCAAGGCGGGAGGAGGGGGGAGGTTTGGGAGGATCCAAACACTGGAAGGTGGAAGGGGATAGTAAAAGGGGACAGCTCCAAGCAGAGTGCACGATCGGAAGCACAGATACTGTTTTAACATTTGTGTTACAGTAAGCTCGTTGTGTTCGTCATCATTCCAGCAGCTCACGGGATGTGGGGGTCAGGTTGGGCCGAGGAAGGGTGAGGGAGGGGAGGTCAGCGGAAGGGGTGGAGGATAAAGGGGACTAATGTATTTTTTGAAGTGAGTAAAGCCTGTTAGCATAAGACAAAATACCTGTGTGTTCACCACTCAAAAGTTTGGGGTCACCCGTCATATTGTTCTTCACTTTGACATCACCAACCACCAGATAAAAACAGTTTAGTTAAGACATCATTTACATAACAGTGTTGCATGGCAGAGGAGAATATTGTTGTAACCCTTTTTTGCCACTAAATACCCTCCAGAAAGGCGTAAATGGTCGTAAGTATTACAGCTTTTCTTCTCATACAAAACATTACATTTATGCAAACCCTTCCTACATAATAACATCTATTTCTTTCTACAACCCAAAAGCATAAAAGATAATTCAGAAATAGGAGTATAGTATCGTGCAATAGTCCTCTCTTGGACTGAATCAAGCTTCCGTGGCAGGTGACCCCACAAACTTTTGAATGGAAGTGTATTTAAATGCAAGCAGTACCATCATTTACCATTATTGTAGTAATAGTATATGGTCATGTTTCATTTTACAGGGCTGTACTTTCCTGTAATGTGGAGGAGTGTTTCCTGAAAAGACCTCTAATTTGGTACTACATTAGGATATAATAAATAGAATAAAAAAGAGAATGAGAAAATCTCTTGAAAGGAGAGCTCCAGTCCAAGTGAATATTCATGTATTACTCATAATCATCCTGAATTTACTGGACTGTGTAAGAGGGCTAATTTTGAACACGTCTCTCATTACACCAAAGGATGAAGTATTTCTCAGGAAACTTCCTACGAAGTAATATGGTAATTTTAGACCAGCACCAGCACTGTGTCCTTGTTTTACAGTCTGTGTGTGTTTTGTTTTGTGCTGCGATATCTGACTTACTTTGAACTGTTAACTCTAATTATGCAGTGGAGTCTCTGAGGAGGCAGATCTGTTACTGCCACCTGCAGGGGTGTGAGACGATACTTCCTACATGTTCTTCGGTTACCTTGCTTTCACATTTGATACTAAATGCTCGTAACAGGTTTGGTTTTTTTCCCACGTGTCTTCCCTTCCCTTTGCCCAAGTATCATCCATCCTCCTCCTCTGGCATTGTCTGTGACCCCCGTCTCGTGACCATTTGAAACCTTCCTCTTATCCCTCAACCCCGGGCCCCAAACAGGTCAACTCTACAAGCAGTCATTTTGACCCCCAGCCCAAAAGCACCCGGGGAACCAGCGCACAGCCAGGCTGCAGCAGGCAAAGAGCAGATAGGGAGAAGGAGGTGGAGAAAGATGTGCACGCTCTCACCTATGTACTGTCCATTGAAATAGCCCTCACAGTCACAGTCCTCTGTAGGGAGGCAAGCAGGGAAAAGAGGGGGTAAGCACAGGGTAAGAGACCTGGAAGAGTTAAGGAGTAGGGGAGGTGGGAGAGTTAAAGAGGGGGAGGGCGGGCCATGGGCGCTGGAGAGGGCAGGCGACAGGCAGCAGGCAGGCAGCAGGCGAGAGTGGAGGGGCAGCCACGAGATAATGAAGGCAACAGCCACTAACGAAGGCTTGATGGAGAGATCTGACATTACGAGAGGAGAGGAGAGAAGACGAGAGAGGAGAAAGGTGGCTCTCCTCCATCTGGAAAGGAGCCAGCTGCGAGGAGAGTCTCTGTGACCCACACACATGTAAACAAGCCTCAACTCCCCAAAGATGCACAGCTGAAGAACAAATCCACAGTTCACACAACAAAAGGAAAGTGTTCATTGTTATTCGTCTTAATGTCTAAATTCCGTCCTTTCATCAAATCTAATGTGTGACGTGTGCGCTAATTTTAGAAAACAGACAAATGACAGGTGGGGGGGGAAAAAGACACAGGAGAAAACAACATTAAAAGAGCAGCTGACACTGCAGCAGAGTAAAGATGAGGAGGGGGAAAAAACAGAGAAAGATAAAAGAAGAGGAGCTATTGTTATCTTTAACAACCTCTGCTTAGTTGAGCTAACGTCTCCAGGGATGCTGTTTTCTGCCTGCACATCACCAGGTACAACACACACACACATACCATACACACAATCTAGGCAAGGAATCTGTGTCCCGGTCTGCTGCGCTAACAGCAGGGGGGGAGGAATTAAGCTGGAAGCAGTCGAAATCTCAAACATTCACCCAGCTACACATGCAAGCTCTCCACACTCACACCAATGCTTTGGAGCCTCCATGAACATTTTCACTTGTGTGTTTTCGTGTGCGTGAGGATGTCTGTGTCGCTCTAGATGAACTGTGTTTGTTGCTGCACGTGTACCCACCTTTGTCACATCCTTGGTCATCTGATATAGGATGCAACGAGGAAAAACAGAGTGTAAAGCGTTAGACGGGACAGATAAGAGAATAGGATTTGGACATTTATGAAATGAGGATTTGTAGATTTTAAAATTTGATTTTTTTTTTTTTTTGTGGCCATCACAGATGAGATGAGGCTGGGGGACTTTTAAAGGGACCCTGCTGGGATTTAAGGGAATTAATCAGAGAGAGCTACAGGAGCGTGGAGACAGAAGAGTCCCCGCAGGCTTGCTGTTCCGTGGCATAGCAGGGTTAGCTGCCATATTGCTAAGCTCTTGCTGTGTCCCCATGGCTCAGGCCTAATCGGATCGTGTGCAGCTTACGCGCCACAAAGAGACACGCCACTCACATTACCCACTTACCTGGTTGTTTACACGCTGCCTCCATAGTAGCAATTGAGAAAGTGAGAAGTGTCATGCATTGTTGGGGCTTTTGTCTCTCTGTGAGCGAAGGCTGCAACGCTGTCTGGATCTGCATAAGATAAACTGCTCGCTGGCCAGATGGACCAAACATGAAAGAGATTAATTCATATCTGTCTCTGTCTCTGTGCCCCTACATCTCTCTCTCATCCCTTTTAAAAACATGTCGGCATAGCAGCAGAGAACGGGCAGTGAATACTAATGCCTCTGAGAATGCCAATTACCAGCAAAAAAAAAGGTCAATAAATGTCAATGAAAACATTTATCCTGCATTTATCCAGCGGAGATATGATTGTTCTGTCATGACTGAGTACATTCGTCGAGAGAGGAGAGCTGATAGTGAGAGATGTTGCAGGTTAGTGGACTGTAATTATGAAATAATGCAGAAAGATGCAGCGGAATCCTGTGAGGCTGAAACTTACAGACGGGCTTTTTAGGGGATTTTGGATTCGGGAGCGTGCCCATTTTCATCCTGTAGGCCAGTCGCCTGGAGGAGAGAGCGGCAGGACAAAGAGCCAAAGAGGATGGAGGCAGGAAGAGAATCATCAGGTCAGAAAAACACAGTGAGCTGAAGGACAGGAGGGAATGTTCGGACTGATGGAGCCAAAGATTTAAACACATTATGAGATAGACCACTGGTCTCAAACATGTTAAAGACCCCTACCTTATCATATATAAGAGTAAAATGCATCTTTTCATAGCCATTTTATGTCTCTTTATTTAGATATTTAGTCAGTGTGTTGTTGTACTTAAAACGTCTCGGACTCCATCTCGAATTTTTTTCTTGGTCTCGTCTTGGAGGATTTTATTTCCAGACAAAATAGCCTGTGTGTTCTCTGGTTTATTTGTTGACATCATTGCTGTGATTGGATGTCAAACATTCTGCTACAAATGCAAGCAAGACATTTTTCTTACTGTTAATGGCTGTCCTTCCCCAACCCCGCATCACATCTACTTCAAGAAAGCTAGTGCAGGAAACTGTGTGTGTCTGGGAGCAGACATCATCCGAATCCCCTGTAATAAAAATTTTGCTTCCTAAATCACAAAGAGTTCATCTGCAAAACAGCATCTGAACAAAAACACACAACAATCTGTGGATGCTGCAATGCCATGCTGACTGAGATGGCCTCACCCTTTGGTCAATATTAGCTACCTAAGTAGGATATGCACTGTATGATCTTGGTCTTGGTAGCATGCCCTCAAAGTCTTAGTCTTGTCTTGGTTTAGGTGGTCTTAACTACAACACTGGTTTGTATCTCTTTGTGGCGGCTCTGCGTCTGTTGACCGGCTAACTGGAAACACCAACGGCCACTTGAGACAGAGGCTCTGTACCCAGTAGGACTGCTCAGTAATCCATCTTGGATGCTATGTACATGTATCTCTGTCATTACATAGATCTGTGCCCGTGCTACTATTGTGCAGTCATGATGATGCATTTGAAGTCATTGTTCTCCTTTGTCATTTGTTTTAAAGCTCAGAGTGCGGCAGGAACCCGCAGCATCAGCAGGAATGTGTTATTTAACCCTTTGCAGTCTGAGGCCTGTCAACCACTTTTGAGCCGGTTTGACAGGCATTGACGTTTGCATGTATTTTGTTCTAATTTGTGCCTCTCTGTGTTTAAGCTGTGGTTATTAATCCAGCAGAAGCTGCAGCATTTGGCAGAGATCTCCAAGCCTGCTGTGATCATCTTACTGACGGATTATGACACTAACAGAATCAGCATGTGCCCATTCAAGGCTGTGTTTTGTTTTGTTTTTCTCAACGCTGCTGTGATGCATCATGTAATCATAGTTGACCTCTCAGAGAGGAACACATGAATGTAGGTTTAACCGATTACAAATGGCTAGATAAAATACGCATCACTGCGTGGGTGAACTGTACAGTCGTAGCAAGGCTGTTCATTTTTAAATGTGCAGATACATGATGTGACACCCATCTCCTCCTGGGTGCTCTCACCTCTCCTGGAACTGTTTGGAGGGAACGAGTCCAGCTCGCAGGTTGCTGTCTCCCACACGCTTGGCCTGCCACCACGTGGGATCGTCTTGGGTCACAACCTGCAGGATGTCTCCCCGCTTGAAGGGAAGTCCAGCTTCCTGGCAAGGCGTCGCCTTGTCTTCCAATGGGATGTAGTCGAACAGCGCTCTCATATACACCTGGAAATGAAAAACAAACAAGCTGTTTATTTGACTGATTGCATAGACCTAAATAACCTGCTATTTAAATAAATCATTCATCTGGGATGCCACAGGAAAAAAAACAAAACAAATCAGTGTTTGCTCTCAGCTGCAGTTTCATTCATACTCAGTCACTCATCTTGTGCTTCGTCTTACCTTGCTCTCTTTCAGCCGGTCCTCTTCTTTAATAGCAGGGATTATCTTTAGAGTGATAGAGCCCTGGGACTGGGACTAGATCACAAATAGACAGAGGGAGCAGGGGAAAGAAAAACTGTGACTGCAGCCCTGAATTAAAGACAAACACTAAATATACTCTACGGTACCATGAGTTGGATTTTAGGTGGATTTTACGTTGAATGGACAATGGAGTTTTTAGTCAAACCACCATTTTATTTACCACCGGGGTAAAGACAGGACCCATATGAATAAACAAAACATGTTCTGAGCATTTCAACTGTTATCCTAAGAAAAAACAACAAGTATTCTGCACATATGCAGTTTGCAACAGATTTAATTGGTGCACATGAGTTTACTGCCATGCAGTTCAACATTTGAGTTCATAGCACACAGGATGTGCTAATTATACTTTATTTATTCTGGTATTATCTGTTTGTTTGTTTTTTTAATTGCCTTGATGCAGATAGATTTCGTTCAATTCCACCGATAATTACAAATATTTCATGAATATGACTCTCCGTCGTGATGACTGATGAAAGTAAGCTCTTTTTTTTAATTAAAAATCTAATCTGAGGATTTCAAAAATTAAAAAACAGAAAAAAATGTGACTAACTGGGATAGAGTACTTATAATGCTGTACTCATAGTACTATATCGCTGCATTTCTTTGCACATTGAAATACAGCAGAACTGTCTCACCAGCAGCTGACTGATCTCATCAGGCCTCTTGTGGATCACGGAGACTCCGTTGACCTCCCTGAGTTCATCTCCTACATGGACCAAACCTGTGAGGAGCAAAAGACACAAGACCAAGTGCATCAGGGACAATCAGATAGTCTTCACTGAGCCTCCCCGGTCTTTGGGGTTTAGTCGTATGTGAGCATCAGTACCATTGTTAGATCCACAGATACGGCCTCCTCTGTTCTCAGCTGTGATCTATTTAGCTGCAGCCATAACAATGAAATCAAAGGCTGAGAGAAGTCAGATCAATACGCGTTTCCCTCAGGACCGAGCAGCGCGTAGCAGACGCACTCATACACGTTTAATGTATGCATATAGCAGACACACAAAGAGACGTGAGGCTGGCTCGGAAATCTCTCTGCAGCTTCAGTCTCTACAAGACAAGAGCTTTTTCCATCACTTGACGCAGCAAGAAAACGAAGGAAGACATAAATGATTAATGGATATGAACGCTGATTGGTTTACCTTCCCAGCATGCATGTTTCTAATGCCAAATAACACACTCACAAACCTGCTTGTGGCTGACATTTCCATGGTAACGCCCATGAAAGGGTCTTTGCTGAGTGTATATCATGTGTGATTGATTCTCTGGGGATGCACGGCGAGCATTGGGTTTCAGCAACAACCGCGCCATCCCTCTCATTTATTCCCTCCTGCTGCATCTCTCTCACACTGTGGCTTTGATCTCACTGTCATTACAGTATCAGGTTTGGATTTATTATATCATACATACATACATATTTCTAGTGAAACTGTCGGTCTCACTGCTGTGCGGTATCAGCAGTCACGACAGCTGTAAAAATCAGGAGCCTCTGGGGCGTCCCGGTAGCTCATCATCCTGAGGGCTGTGCTACATTACTGCAATGTCCTGGCTGTTGTCCATGTGGAACTTTTTTTTTTTTTTTTACATGTCATCCTTGAGTCTTTTTCATTTCTGTAACTAGAAAGCAAAAAGTTATCTTTAACATGAATAGCCCACTTTGAAATCTTGATGACATCTCCTGACACCTCGTCACAGAGTGTCCATGAATTGCGAGAAGGGCCGTGGCTACAAGTGAAGACCCCAAAATACTCTCTGTATCATTTGTGGGAATGCTGGCGGTTTTGACAAACCAGGAGTAAAATTCCTGCCATAGTGTGCCTGTTTCCAGGCTAAGGATCTGTATCGGTGACCAGATGGGAGCAGAGTGAAGAATGGCCTGGGGTCGTGTGCTGTACTGTGTGCTCTTCGTGTAATGGCTTTGCTGTTGAGGTCTGAGAGGTTGGGGATGTGGAGACCAATAATTTTGGCGTTGTGGGTGATGTGTCTGTTAGTTCCTATTGGAGGGTGGATACAATGCACAGAAAACATAATGATAAGAGTTGTATATATAAAATATGGAGAACATAATTGAGGAGGGGTGGATTCACAGTGAGGGACTGTGGATGTTTCTAAAAACCTTAACTGTTCAGCCAAAGAGCAGTTTTATTTGAACATTTCTTATAGCCATTCCGAGGTGAAATAATTGTCTTTCATAAAATTGAAATAAAATCCAACATATGAAGTTAGTTTTTTATGTCCGACTGATCATCTTTACATAGCCTTTTAGATTAATCTCACTCCCTCTTGTACAGGTTGAAAAGAATAAGGTACAGGGAGCCCAAAGCCACGAAAAGAGTAAATGTAATTTACCACTTCTGTCAGCTGCACCTCCTCTCATGATCCGAGCCACAATCACCACCCCAGTGGCGTCATCCCGCCTGATAGTGGCTCCCTGGAGCACAACAGAAGAATGTGGTCATTAACAGTAAAGAGTAAAGGTCTTGGTCCTCGTTCTCCTCTCCGTTCTCATCCATCACAGCTCACCAGAGGCTCCTTGTTTTTCACCAGCCTCACAATCTTCACTGACTCTTCCTCCAGCTCGTCCTCGAAGTCATCCGGCAGCGGTGGCAGCACGGGGTCAAAGTTCTTCTGAGCCACAGTGTCATGCACCGAGAGAACGGCCTGATGGGCCAGAATACAGATGTTGAGCTGATAGTATGCAGGTGAACCTGTCTCAGACAGTCAGCCTGATTTCAGGGCCAATAAAAAAGGTTGCTTTAATGTACACCACCTGTGTGTTTACCTTGAGATGTGGCGACGTCAGTAGGTGCAACAGCTCCTTCTCTTCTGTACTCATCGGCCCACTCTGCAGTTCCTCTGCCACCTGCCAACCACAAAACATGCATGAGCAGAGAGCCCTGACCCGGTATGAACCCGTGCATGTGTACAGTATGTCGGTAATGTGCGCGGCGGTTTCCTGTACAATAAATGCAGAGACAGATACACAGACGTACACGCAGGGGAAGATAAGTAGCGAGCAGCTTAGGTCAGCAGTTTCCCCCTCTGATGACTGGTGAGAGCAGCAGGATATGGAGTTTCATTAGATGAGTATCGGCATGATTCAGCACTTTGAGAACATTAAAATTCACTTTTGATACCTGCGTTGCTTCTCTGTGGGAGCTAACTCATTGTGACTGAGTACCATGCCCAAGTGGAAAAGTAATTTAGGGTGTGTGTGAGTGTGTGTGTGTGTGTGATGAACTTACATCCTCTGCCAGAGAAGAGGCACTGTGGAGGACGGGTGTTGGACTCTGTCTCTCATACTGTCTCAGCTTCTCATGAATCTGTAACACAAACATGTAGTTCAGCAGAGTTTCATAAAGGGATGCACAGTTTGCAAGAACTTGTAGGCAGCCTAAGTAGGACTTGAGTCTTAGAGACTGCATTGGTTGTCCGGTTTAAATTATAATAATTATAATTTTGAGCTTTTTATGTCTTTATTTGATAGGAGCAGCTGAAGATAAACATGAAATGGGACAACATGCAGCAGAGGGCCACTGGGTGGTATCAAACCCAGGCTGCTGTAGAAAGGACCCAGTTTTGGTACACGGGTCACACTCTCTAACAGGTGAACACCTCGGGTGTCTATTTTAATGCCTGACATGACTTATGTTTACAATTTTTTTGTGCGTATGACCTTCATTAGGTATCCCAAGCTCCTTTCACTGAAGACGTCTTTGAGGAAGACCATGTCCTCTTTGTGATTGGCATCGGGACGCAGCTGAGAAGTCAGCAGGGCCAACGTTTCGTGTAGCCCTGCAGAGAAGAGGAATAAGAAAACCCTTGTGTAGATTAACAACAGATGGAGCACAGGAACCTTCAAGCGGTATGGACAGTATGTGTTGAGTATCCGTGCCAACTCATCTTACCCGCTCCTGCTGTGAGGACCGGCATGGCTTCTTTCATGGGTCAGTGAGGTAAGGAGGGGGCGGGGGACCTGGGCGGCAGGGGAAAGCGATAAATTATAAACTCCATTCACATGCTGACTGTTGCTTTCGGTTTCTGAGAGACTGAGAAAGGTAATGGTGTTTTTGTGTATACGTACGACTGATGGCGTACAAGGCACCTGGAGACCCATGTGTAGTAATTAGAGTTGTAAATCATCTCTTTGTAGGCTTCATGCTATAAATTCAAGCTGCATTTCCCTCCTAACAGCTTGAAATTTCTAAACATGTCATTTTACCTATGATGCGACATGTAAAGAGATTCTCTGCAGCATATACTGCACTGCACAGTGACTTTCTATATTCATATTTATGTCTATATTCTGTATTGCTGGCAGATCTTTGAGTGATTCAAAGATAGAACTGGCCGAAGGACCGCACAGACTGCAGGATTATCCCAGCCCCAACCGATCAATATCTCTGTCACTCCACTCAATACTCTCCATACTTTCTCCCAGTGAAAACATGAGTTAATAACATAATGCTGACATACCATATCGATGACAAAACAGCAGAAAAACTTCACAAAGCCAAAACAAGACAGCAAAGCCGCATGTTAGCACTAAGTCAGACCTGTTTGGATTTATTATAATTTCAGTTGTGACAGGATATATGTAATAAATCAGTAGCTAAATATGGGCCTGTTAGTCATTTTATCTACACACAGTGTTATATAATCCATTGACATACTGTAGTAGTAATAATATTGACAGAATTTGTATTTAATGGTTTAGAAAAGAGGTGAAGGCCCAGTTGTTGTTGTAACCTGGCTGTCTGGCACTAGTGTGCTTGTCTGTTCTGTATGTGTAAAATAAACATAAGCTCTAGGAGAGATGTCTTCAGTACAGGGCTGATCATGTTGCAGTCTCCACCACCTTATGGAGGTCTGCCATGGTGATGCAGCTTTCTGTGGTGTATTACCTTGCACAGGCAGTGTAGAGTTTATATAAATGGTTATTTGTACAGGTTCTGTCATAGTAATTCCATGTGTAATTGGTGAAACCTGTGTGCTTTCTTCATTTCATAATGTTTGAATTTAGAGGTTTGTGCAATATTTGCTCAAAAACAAGTGACTGGTTGTTACACAAAGAGACAGCTGACAAACCTTTCAGAAACATGATAAATATGATTGCTCTTTCACTATCTGAAGACGTAGGAGATAAGAAAACCTCAAGTGTAAGTCTAAACTGGCTTGTGAACTAATAGAATTGTCAGTTTTATGAGCTGTTGCCTAATGCGCAGACTGGAGAAACAGGCATGTAGCAATGAGGTGAAAGCAGTTTTTACTTGGTCAAAGAGCAGGCTTACAGTGAGCAACATGAAGGCACAAGACCAAAGAGCTAGGACAGGCATTGTCCTCTGCAGACTCTGCAGTGGCAGCTACAGGACAGGTGAGGAATAGCAGCTCTGGGATTAAATGGTGTAATTAAATCGAGACAGGCTGGAGGATGAGTCAGAAGAGGACCATAAAGCAGATGAGTGCCAGACTATTCCAAATAGTTCATCACAATGAGTGACAAGAACTTGGGTGGGAGGAAGTCAGGAGCTCCATCAAATATCAGCAAACAACAACTTCAACGCAAAAAGCTACAGGATTAAGACACTTGTATTACCGGTATATCATCTTAAAATCTCATCTCAATTTAGTAAAATGTCTTCGTCTCATATGTGACAACACTTGTACCTTTTAAAATAATTTGGTCAAAATAAAACGGGTCAGTACAATTGTAGTTCGAATGTAGTGTCTTCAGTCCAGACTGAAATATCTCAATGAGATATAACTGCGAGACTAACAACAATCCCAGCAGCTATTTGTTTTTAGCGCTGGTTAGCAATTATTAGCATGCTTACACACTGAACTAAGTGGGTGAACGCGTTAAACCTACTAAACATCATGAGGCTTTAGCTCAAAGCACCACTGTGCAGCTACCATGGCTGTAGACTTTTATATTATGATTTATTCACGTATCCTATATCGTATATAACACAGAATAATTGTGTGTTTTATAGCGGCATAAAATTGGATTTAGGTTATCTATGATACACAACCTAAAAACATCAACATCGATATGTAGTTCAGTAAGTGAAGAGTTCCTGAATGAGGCCAGAGAGGAAGCAACATGAACAAACTGCAGCCGTCTAAATGCTTAACTGAAAATAAGTTTGATCTCATCCATGCTGCTGTTACAGTGCCATAAAGCAAACCTGAACTCATCATACATCTATATGTCATATGAAAATTTAATTTGTGTCTCACTGTTTTATTGTTTTATTATCAGTTACTCACACACTTATAGCACTATTAAAATATAGACTCTTATTTGGCATCTCTGAAAACCAACAGTAAGTCAACCTGAATTTTACTTTAATGTTCCTGTATTGAAAGCTTGCAATTTTCTCCCTCCTTCTAAAGCATTTCTAAAAGTATCCTTGCGCTTTGAAGGTACATAACCAGAATATGATTAGCAAAGACAGACAGAGACAGGAACGAGCTCATAAATAATGAACAAAGAGGATATTACAGAGCCAGAAAGAGGGATGAGATGAAGATGAACAAGGGAGGCAGTACTTTCTTTTTGTTCTGTCAGGAATCAGTGGGAATCAGTGGGATCAACACACAAGAGACATTCTCTTTATTCTTAAGTGTGTCAGCTGGGATAGTCTCCATATAACCTCACTATATTTAACTCAGAGAGCAGAGGAAAAAACATCAATACAGCATCGCTGAGGATGATAAAGGGCTTCATCCTAAATTGTACAACATATCAATACTTGCTTTTCACTGATGTTTTTTTTATGTCAGCAACAATAATGTGCAAAGTGCAGATTTATATTAATGACATAGTTTGCATGGATTAATTCATGATAGAGGACTGTACAGAGATGCAAGGTTATTTAAGTTTTTAATATATGTCTGTCTCTATCATTTTTAATTTTAATTTCCACTTTTCTTCTTCATTTTAATACCTAACACCTTTAATGGGTGTAGATCCAACTAAAACCATATTTAGTCATCATTTTTCTAATAGAAAAAATTATATGGAAATATAAAAAAAACACTTCCCCTTTCCCTGAAGACAACTGAAACCAAACGGCTTCTTGTAATTTCAAGAATACGTTTGTGTATTCAGAAACAAAATGGCCACTAAAGGGTTTAGACGTCATCAATCGTTTGATGATGATTTATGAGGACTATACTATCTGACTTTACACAAATGTTCCCCAAAATGATTAAACTTTGAGTTGGTGTCACATGGTCTGTTTCAAAGGCTTGCAACATGATTGGCTGTCCTTGATGAAGGATTAGAAAAATCTCATCATCATCAGCTCCTTTAGTTACTTCCACCGCCAGCGCTGTCAAAATCAACTTGAAGACAAGAAGAGCCATTGAGGAAGGATCAAAAGTGAATTAATTAGACATTCAATGAGGACTACAGCCAATTTATGTGTTTCTGAATAATTCATCTGGATGTGTTCAGAAATTGCAGCTTTTAAACAATTAGTAGCGTGCGTTTATTCATTACAATTCTCAGTAGCAGCTGCTCAGTCACTAACTATTCTGGGAGAATGACATCATTTGCTGAGCTGCTTTTACATTGACGTGGTGAGGTCATCAGAGAGATGCATTGTGGGAGCACTTCTAAGTGGCACCCGTTTGGATGACATATCATTTATGTCAGGATAAAATCCTTATTTCTAGGCTAGCTTCAACATATATTCAGTATTAGTACATAACAGACTGTTAGTATTATTTGATATCAAAGCTGAGATACATGGCTAGTGTTTGTTATGACGTCTGTTATGTGGTCATATAAATGTATTTTTGTGAGAATCAGATTTTTTTGCTTTGTTCATTTTAGTTCGTGCTGATGAAGAGCTCTTACAGCTGCCTTTGCTGCTGACCTGGAAGTAAACAGCATCTTCTGGCCATCCTTTTGTGTATGTGAGTTCTGTTCAGGTGTTCAAAATTCAAAAGAAACTTGATGACATTGTGACTCTTTGGGCTCACAGTCACTATCTGAACTACAGGTTAACACAGTTAGTATAGGGGAACTATATCTGTACTATCTACTCTTGTTAATACCAGTTTTTGTAGTTTTTAGGGTTGTATAAAACTGGATGTTACAGCACAGCAAAGGAATATGATCTTTTCCCATAAAGCTCAGCGCTTTCAAGATGGTTTGTAATTGATAAACAATGCAAACAATCCACACAAAAGCTTCATGAGCATGTTCATCGACTTACATTGTGGGTAGACCTGGCTCCACAAGAAGAATGTGTGAAATAAAAAAGACAATCTTTGATTCTTCTGCATTGATTTGAATCCTTCTCCACTATCCACCATGAGTCCCAACATGTTTCAGGTGTACAATGCTACATCAGGACGCCTTTGGGTTGGAAAATCTGGTGTTAATGCTGATGCGTCTGCGGTCTTATGGTACTTATGGTACTTATGGTACTTACTCATGATTGTGTGTTTATAGATTTTAAATTTATTCAAGTTCATTATGTATGCTCATAGTGAGTCAATTAATGAATCTCCATCAGCAGCATTTGTGTTAACAGTAAATGACTACTAATGTATATTTTTAACACCAAACAAACATCAGAAAACCAGTAAAAATCACTTCTTGTAAGGACTACGTTCCTGCTTGTCTCACATCACTGCAAAAACCTACTACAAACATCAAGTCGCCAAACGTCACTGATCCAAATATAGACTCAGACATCTCACTTTTTGCATCTCGTCCCAGCAAAAATGACATTTTCAGTTCAAATCTAGTTAAGAGCTTAGCCGCGGATCACACGAACATGATGGAGCCCCAGTGAGATCACAGAAAAAGCTCATAAGTCAGCTGATCAGATTATCATCTACACACATTTAGCTGAAACACAGACAGATCAGCCATTACTACGGCTGTGACTGCATTAATAACATGATCCTGAGTTAAATAAGAGATTTGTAAAGCCAAATAACACACTTGCTCGCCCATGCTTGATACACCACATTCATAAATAAGTCATCTCAACTCACAGTACTCACATGA
The DNA here is from genome assembly GCA_023373845.1 of Nibea coibor. Classification (NCBI taxonomy): domain Eukaryota; kingdom Metazoa; phylum Chordata; class Actinopteri; family Sciaenidae; genus Nibea; species Nibea coibor. The sequence continues at coordinate 16,253,263 of CM041727.1, read as the reverse complement.
ACACACAACCAACATACTCAGACATCCTGTCTCTGCGCTCCTCCTACTTCATCCTACGCTCCCTCTCTTTTCCCTCTTTGTTTCTGTTTATTCTTTTTGTCCGTGATTCATCTTCTTCTTCGTCTCACACAAGCTTGTGCAGAAGCACTTTATTCTCATATTCAGTCACGAGCCCTGGAGGTGGTGTGACGTCGTAGGGTTTAGCAGGTCAGTGGATGGCCCTCACAGCAATCAACACGGTGCCAAGAGTTTCATCAGGTCTCTGTGATGCCTCATCCAGTAAAACAGGAATAGTCAACTTGCTTTAGAAGGAGTAGACATCAAGATCGTTGATGTAGCACAAGACTTTAAAGTTGAAATCTGCTCTCTTCTTATGGCGCTACCAGGAAGGTACACTACCCTGAAGCTGATATAAGCAGGTTGTGACTCTAAGAGCCGTAAAGATACAAAAGAGCAGCCACTGTATCCTGAAACTGAGCAGCGTTTTCCTGTTTTCTTGTTAGTTGTAGTAATAATTCTTCTCATCTTTGATTATCCTGTTGATTAAGTTTGCAAAAAATTTCCATAGCTGGGAGTTCAGATATCTAAAAATATCAAATCCTCACATTTGAGAATCTGAAAGCAGAAAGTGTTATTTAGAATGATCAAGACTTTTTCTATGCAGAGACGTAACAGTTTTCACCACAAACACAATTGTTGGGTCTCGCATTCCGTAAATGTTGCAGCTAGAAGGCGATCCTCTCCTTGACTTAATTAACCTTTAGTTTCCTACCTTTCACCAGGCCTTAAGGGGGCAGCTCATTTTGGGAAGCCACTGACAATAAATCGAATTTTAGAACTGAGAATCATGCACACACACACACACACACACACACACACACACACACACACACACAACAATTAAGCGAAGATCATTCTTAAGAATGATTCCTCTCCCACCACGTTTCCATCTGCAGTGCTGCAGTCCTACTTAGCATTGTCCCAAAAATTTCTCCCAAAAAACTGTCAGTTGTCTACAGTCTACAAAACGACAGCCACTATTAGGACGACAATTATTTGTTTCTCTGTTGAAAAGGTTGATTAGGTTTAGGGACGAAAAACAACTTGATTGGGAACAACCAATTTTGGGTTTAAATGACTTCTTTACCAAGATTAGAGAACCATTGTTGTCATGGTTACAATCAAAAATGTAGTTAGAGTTAAATCGACCTTGGTCATGCTCTGCAATCTTCAAAAGATAAAACATTTTTTTGGTTTGATTCAAGAAACGAACAGCGATCTCCCTCGTTACAGTCCGATGTTTTGTCGTCGCTCTTTATTCGCGTTACCTCCTTTTTTTCTCGGCCACTAGATGGCTTTGTTACTAACATAAACATATGTCGCTTTGGGCCATTTGCAGAAAATGGTATCATTTTTCTTGGATGAATGGTCTGCATTGTTTCTGTGCCTATGTATGTCTAGAAGATGTTTTCGCACAAGATGTGCCATCTGGAGTGCTTATCGTGATGCGAGGGAATAGGGATCATTAGAAACACTCTTTAAACATAACAGCTCTTAATGAAAATGTATTGTCCACACTGCTGTGAAAAAGCCTTGGCATCAACACGCCGAAACATCAAATGCTCGGTCAAGCTGTTCAGCCCAGGCCGCCTTTCAGGTTGACTTCCGATTGCCAGATGACGGAGTCAACCCTGCTCCTGTCCCTCCTCCAGGACCATGGACCCTCATTCTGAGCTGCGTGCCTTTACAATATGGTGGAGGATGTTATTTCTGTACCAGTCACCAAACGATGAAAGAGAAAGAAGAATTTCAGCAATGCCAGAATGAATGAGTATTTAACACTGCAGGCTTGTGCACTACGGCATCCGTTCACATGTGTAGTGACACAAGCGGGCAAACACACATAGCCACTGCTGGATGGTGTATATCAATGCAGGTGTCCACACACACACACAGATAAGTGACAACATCTTGGTCAGTACATGATCAAGCATCTTGGCTCGACTCCTCGCTGCCTCGAGAATGAACACCGCTCACACACGGCTAATCCACTGCCTGACAGTAATGGGAGGCAGCACTAAGCATGTTTGGCCGGCGTCCAACATGCCTTTCACACACACACACACACACACACACATACACAATACAAACACACACACGCATTTCCTAGACTCACAGCGATGCTGAACACCACCCGTCATATAATCTCATATCAGGCACAAGCAGAGGGTGTGGTCACACACAAACTTATGTCATCCAGAATGGAGGGAAACTACAGATGTTGACAGCTGACACACTCCTGAACACTGTCACTCAAACCCTACACCCCATCTTCAATCCCCATACACCCACCCCCTCGCTGTTGCACAGCATAGCACAGGCAGATGTTTATTTCCCCTCCTCTCTCTCTCTCTCTCTCTCTCTCTCTCTCTCTATTCCGACTTCCTCATGTCTGTGGAGCATAATACCGGCCCTCCATCCCTCCCTCTTTCTCTCCCCTCCACCTCTCTGCATCACTCTGCAGTGCTACGCTGCTCTGCTCTCCCCACATACAGCATGCCTTCAGCTGGCAGACGGAGGAAGAAAAGGAAAACACACACTGGATAGCAGAGCATCCACCACACCTCATGTTCACACTGGAAGGAGAAAAGGCGTTAAAAAACAGACAAATGTGGACAGAAATGAGCAGGATCTGCCTTCTCACCTTCTGGTCTCTGTGTGTTTGTGTCCCTTCTGACTGCAGCCACACTGTTTCTCTCGCTCTGATTCCTCCTCCTCCTCCTTCCTCCTTCTCCCTCCTCCTCCACTGGCTGCTGCTCTCACAAACCTGCTGCTGCTGAGTGTTCCGCCTCTTCCCCTCTCTTTTCTCTGTCTCTCTCCGCCCCTCCCCTAAGCATCCTCCTCCCTTCACATCTCTGATGCTCTCTGTGGCCACAGCATCCGTGGATGAAGAACGCTGTAGAAGATTCGCATTTTGCTGCCTGGGAGATGCCGAAGCTCCGGTGTGTGATCTCATGTGTCAGTGAATCATGTCACAGAACCGAGCATCTGTTTTTCTAAAAAATGAATCATCATAGATCATGATTGACAGTATTCTTGAAAGTATTTCCGCAATCCACAGAGTCTTCTGACTGCTAATAAATAATAAGTAAAATATCTGCTGCACAATAAGAGATTTTCTTATTCATTCACCAAGTTGCGATTTTCTAACAAAGCATTGTTAGTTTAGTACGACACAAGCAAAATATGAAAATATATTCAAAAAATAACAGACAAAATTTGCCACTAGTTAGCAAGTAAAAGCTATCAAGTACTATTAGCATTTAGCTGCTAAATGGCTTAAAAGGGAATGAATATGGCATTGATCAGTTCATCAATTTGTCACATGGTTAGAAAGATGAACGTTGCTCCACGTCTGTACCACATATGAACAGGCAAATAACCAAATTAACTTCACAGGACGATAATACATCGGTGTGATGTTTAAACCTTGTCCTGCTGCCCCCAAGTGGCCAAAAAAAACTATTGATATGGCTTTAATGTGAAAAATATACTAAAACTTTTACATTATGTTCATACAAATCAGAGAGATATGCTTAGTTTTGATTAGGGAATAGAGCTCCAAATTGTAAAAAGGTTGTGTATTTCGGAGTATTGCTTCTGATTTTTCACTGACCTGCAGGGATCTATCATTTAGGAATGAAACTGGGTCTAACGGACACTACAGACATGGTGACTGATGTTGGAGTGAAAGCTCTATCTTCTTTTTTTCTCTTTCATTTTGGCTTCAATCCACTCTAACGTGTTGTGCTGGCTAATTGGATGTGATAGGCTGCCTGTGACAGAGAGTTCCCTTCCCCCTCCTCTCTGAGTTGGCAGTGCTGAAGCTGACGTTGTGGCAGCCCACCTCCAGCTCCGAAGTGGCTACTCGCTCTTTGTTCGTCTGCATGTAGCTCATGCAGCGGGCACACAGCATCTTAATGTGGGTTAACCCCCCCCCTACACACACACACACCCCTCCATTCACATGATAATTGTGGGTGTTTCCAGTCTGTCTTTGTGCCTGGGTATCCCCCCTCCCACGTCTTCGTGTCCAGACCGCCAAGGACCTCAGCATACAAAGAAGTGAACTGCATACGCAAACATGCAGTGAACATGCAGACACATGAGATTTCATTCGACATGAACTCAAAGGTGACGTGTTGTTCTTCAATGCATGAAAAAAAAATCAAAGAAATAAAAGTTATTGTCTTAAATTTGTGATGGTAGTAACACTTCTGGGAAATGTAACAATCTTATTTTTGGTGGGCTTTATAAATATTTTATATATATAAATATATAGCTACATGAATAAAAATGGAAAGTTATTACAAATATTGTCATTAACAAGTCTTATATAGATCTTAAAACAGACATTTGGTAAATAAAATAATATTATGGTCTTTATCAAATACAAATAAAATTAAAAATGTGGTGTCATTAATCTGCTTATTGCTATAATCAACATATTTCTGAATGAAAGCATCTACTACATCCTGTTTTTTGAAGCTGAAGGTACTGATCATTGTGTAGAAAAGTGCTGAGCTGCTTCCATCGATTGATCTGATCTTATTTAGTGAACCTACACTGTACAAAATGCAACTTTCTGCTGACATAGATTACATAAAGCAAACGTGTATAAATTAAATGTGTTTTTCTACTTGAATTATTTTATGTATTTTATGTTTTCCTGCTGATGATCACAAGCTGGACGTCCCACATGCTGCATTTCTATGATTGGAAGTTTTCATTTCTACTTTGTGTGTGACACACATTGATGTATCACAGGTCTTTCAGGTCACATCTGGGCACTTAGAGATGTCAGTCAGTTTTAAATGTTGACTATTCTACACTGTCAAATAAACCCTTAACTGAACCCTGACCTGTTACAGCCATGGCAGTGCAGTGGCAGCACTGTTCTCTGGATGTCAGCTGGACAGGGCGAGTATCTACACTCCAAACATCCCCATTAATTACAGCAGAGGTCGTTATGGGTCTTTGGCCAAATTGATTCAGAAGCATCTGCTAACCTCCTCCTCTGGGGAGCACAAGAGGCCGGCCTGATGTCCACAGCGAGGGGTGGAGCGGGAGGTCTAAGCTGGCATCTGACCCCACAAATAGGTCATAAACTGGATCTGTGTGTGTGTGTGTTCAGTGAGCTCCAGGGGGACCAGAAGGCACGGTGCTGACATCAGATAATAGGGCACATGGTGGAGATTCTGTGAGCGATTATTCTGCACAGAGTGCAGATGTGTCGTACCACAAAAACGATGCAGCATCACAGAATGATGGAGCCCAGTGTTTACTTACCATTAAAAGTGCAGCAGAAGCCAGACATGGCCTATAGTGAAATAAGCCCGCCTCATTAACTTTTGTTTCATGTCGGACCCTCTGGCATCTCTTCTCTTATTCATCCCGTGAGCACAAGGACAAAGCAGAAATGACTGAAATATAATTACTTTGTGCTGAAAACAAATTCTAATGCAACATTTTCTTCCGCATTCTTCTGTACATTCATTTTTGTTAAAAAGGTCAAAGCTGAACTCACCTGCAATGAATCATTTCTCTGCAATGCTGGAGACATGTGCACCAGCCCCTGTGTATAAACGCCAATTTGTGACACAGCTGTTTTATTCAATAGAACATAAAGCATTGTGTTCTCTTTAGAAAGTAATAATAAAGAAAGAAACATTTTGCTGTTAGACATTATTACTTACAGGATTGATAAAAAGATAATGGCCTTTTAGAGGACATACTGCGTGCTCTTGCCATTTCTTATTGTGTTTATTCTACTCATTAGGCATTCTATAACCAGAAGGTTTAATCACAGTGACCACAAATTATCAGATGATTACAGATGTCTACTAGCAAGTCTCCTCCTCCCATGGAATAAGCATCTGGCAAGAAGTTACAGCTTAAACTTATTACGCTGCATTAAGGGAGATGCCACTGCAGAGAATTTTAAGGATGATGATTATGTTTGTATAAATTAGGCAAATAAATACTATTCCAGACCTTGCAGATGAATATGCTTCATTGTGGGTTGCACAGAAAGCAGCGCAAACTAACCAAAAGCTCAAAGATTGTTACTGTATCCTCGCAGATGTATCCTGATTTGGTTCAGCAGTGAAAGTACATGTCTGACTGCAGCTAAAACCAGACAGACAATTCCTGCATTTAAGACATATATTATTCTATATATATTATATCTATATATATTATTCTATTCTATATAACCAGAAACTTGAGCATGACTTAGTCCTGCACCACATCTTCTTCCCCTTGAATTAAAGAACTTTCTAACAGTTCAGAACGGTCCCGAAAGTTGAGCGGCACGACGGCAAAAATGAGAACCAAGGTAGCAGATTACAGACTGGAACAAATAACAGCACAGCTACATTGACAGTAATTATTATTATCAGTGTTAGTATCAGGTGTTGGTGTAATGAAGGTCAGGTAAGCAGAAGACTTTTGAGGGCAACTCATTAGAAAAGGCTCTTAAAGGCAGACATTGGTGAGAGATTGTGACACTATGGCAACTTATTAAAGCATTATTCACGTACATACTAGCAACTAGTATAAAAGGTTCACAAAAGTTATGTGTTATAATACTATTCTGTTGGAAGGCAAGGTACGTTTATTTATATCATACTATTCAAGCACAGAAGCAGCTTAGTCCTTTACATTTGGCAAAGCTTTAGAACATTGAAAAGTACAATGAAGGGGAAGATTGAATTGAAATAAAATATAGAATGAACAATTTAGTTTTTTTTTTTTTTCAGCAGCTTTGCATTCAGCTGCACACCAGAATCATCCGTAACTTATAATAAAAAACTATTTTTCTATTTTTCTCCATTTATCTTCAAAGTCACTTTACCAGTTCCATCTTTTACAAAATGTGCAGCCTGAAGAACAAATCATATTTCTGTTAAGGACCAGGTTCAGGTTCATAGATCACAATTTGGGCTTAAAAATCTGTCACAGTGTGAGCGAGGCAGCAAGGAAAAGCAGACAACCCGGCAGACGGGAGCAGTTCATGTCGACAGTAAAATGAAGATACATGGGCCTACAGGCAAAACGCAAACAGAAGCAGCAGAGGAGCCACATATTAACAGAAATGAGGAAGGGAAAAGGTGCAAGTAGACACAGAATTGTATTTAGATTTTGGTTCCCCTGACTGGGGAAAAGGGGCTGGTATGCAGTATATACTGCTGGGTGATTGGAGACTGAGACACATGTGGGCAGGTGGATGTTGGAGTCAGGTGAGTGGGATAAGTGGGAAAGTCTGAGGACAGGCACAAGCAGAACAGAACAGAACAGCAAAGCTTCAGGCTGTAGAAATACATGAGTCTGGGGAAATGGCTGGAGGCTGGGACAGATGTTCCAGATGTTTTAAGACATGCTCGGCCTGAAAGTGAGGGATTAACAGAGAGAGAAGGTATCACCTCTCAGTAGAATATTAACTGCAATCATATTTAATGTTCTCTCTTTCATCAGATCACTGCTGTTTGTCTAAGTAGGAGACTTAATGTCCTCTCATACTAATGTCTGCCTGGCGCCACAACTTTCTCACCATCCTCTCAGCCTCCAAGAGTCATCAATATGATCGTCTGTCTGGCCTTCACTGCATTATCTGCTGGCAGTCAGACTTCTCCAAGGCCTCCGACTGCTCTCTCCTCTCCTCCGTCTGAGATAATGACGGGGGAGATGGGAGGATAACAAATCAGGTTGAAGCCAATCAGGTTACAGAACCACTTTGATGGAGTGAAGTGAGGGATCAAAAACATGCTTTTTGATCCCTCAAGCTATAGCTTGTTTCCTACTTCAGTGAAATGATGATATTTGTGTCATCATCCAAACAGGGCCAGAGGGGTGGCATGGGCCCCACTAAAATCCTATTGTCCAGCCTTGATGTGCCCCCTAGAGTGGCTTTACGATGGTGGTGGGTGGGTAGTTGGCTTGTTAGAATCAGAAAATCTATAAATTGTAAAAAAAAAAAAAAAAATACTACTAATACTACAACTAATAATACTACTACTAATAATAATGATTATTATTATTATTATAAATGTAAAAAAAGTCATTTTCTGTTTTATTTTACGTTATCTGTAAACATCCAAATCAACATTTTAAGTTTTATGCCGATAATGAAAAATTACACTAATTTTTGTAAAAAATAAATTACAATATTATTAAACATAGTATGCCTTAAATTACATATAAAATTCTGTAAAATAATTATCTGTCGCAAGATAAGATCAGCAAAAATGACCACAACGAGGCATAAGAGAGTTTATTACCCCCGAGAATACATTTCCATCCATCCATCCATGGTGGGGCTGGAGCCCAGCTGACTTTGGGTGAGAGGTGGGGTACACCCTGGACAAATCACCAGCTCATCACAGGGCACTAACAACCATTACACTCACATACACACCTACGATTTAGAAATGAGCAATTTAGAGTCACTAATTAAGCCAGCAGTCAGCATGCATACTCCACACAGAAACATCGGGGCTAACCACTGTGCTGCCTGAGAACACATTTATTCTCTTATAATAGAAGGTCCTGTTAAAAAATGTCCAGTCATCCACACTGCTTCTGATTGACTTCCTTGATTGATTTATTTATATTTAAAGGATTCATGTCAGTCTAAATAGGTGAATAAACTCATTTTTTTACCCTCCATTACATCTCTAGTCATAATTCTATCAAGAAGTCGTGAGGCCACTGAGGACTGTGGAGGTTTCTCTTGGCAGGTGTTACTTGAGATCTTTAAGGTTGCTGGGAAATGTTTCATAATTTTATGTACTTCACTGGCTGCTGCAGAGCGGCATTAGCAGAAGTGAATTACAGCCTTCTGTGTGACTTAATAGAGAGAGAAGAAGAAGAAGGGAGGGAGGGAGGGAGAGAAAGAAAACTGAGGAGAAAGGCGGAAAGGATAACAGAGGCGTAGTTCCACTCATTCACAGCAGTAAAGTAGAGCAGGTGGCTCAGCCTCCTTTGTGGGCCTTTTGGCAGAAATTTATTAGATTGTTTTGTTGGCAATCGTGGATTGTAAACTTAAGTGTTTGCAAACTATCGTCTCCATCTGCCGCAGTTAGTAAGTCCCTAATCTTTGCCTCAGACTGCTTCATATGCTGCAGTCTGTCTGTTGTTTGTCTGTTGTCTGCGTTTGGTTGTGATGTCCCAGAACTAATATCACATACACACACGTGATATGAACAGACTGGATTTTTGTTATTTTTATAAACCCAGAAATAAACTCTGGTTATTTAATTTAATGTTATGGGCAGTAGTCAAGTGCTTCCAGGGAGAATTAGACAGGTTTAGTGATCATGAATGAAAGAAGTGGCAGCTCATTCGTCTTCAGGCTGCCACTTACCTCCAAAATGTCAGCTTGTTTTTAAGTAAGAGAAACTGCTTCTCAAAAGGTCGACACAGAACACGGAGAGCTGCAGAAAGTGGATGGATGAAAGAAACATCTTTGTGACAATGCATTTTTAAGAATCTAATCAGTTTTGTTTTGTCAACACAGAAATACCATTTATAATAACTTGTAAGTGTATCTGAAAGATTAAAGCTGCATGGATTGATTATTTTTATTGTATTAGTGATATTTTGTTGCAGCACTGTTTGCACAAAGTTACAACAAAGAACATGTAATTCTAGCAGATGCAGAGAAACATTATAATTAAAAATGCCTGAGTAAAATATTTGTCTCTAAAGCTGCTACATGGTTTTTTCTTCATCAACCAGTTACTAAATATGTTGTTATGATTGCTGTATCAGTGCTGTTCTTTCAGTTTCCAGTTTGCAGTTAACTTTGCTGTCACAAATAACAATGATTTTCAGATTAATCCTAAACTGACGTGACTCATGTGTGTTCTGTCCAATCCAACGGACAAAAACAAGCAACAAGCAGAGCAGAAAATACACACATTTATGAGGATGGTACATTTTTGTTTGAGAAGTGAATTTTATGAAAATAGATGATGATTCATTTTCTGTTTATCCACATATTTAATGATTGAGTGTTGCTCACCAAAGAATCACTTTTATTGACCAGGTGTGGTTTTTTTTTCCAGTGCAAAGGATGCTGAAATAAATGCAGTATGTACAGCAGGTTGTTATTATGTACGTGAGGTATTAATATATTAATATTACAGTATATGGTGTGAGCTTGTGTGTGATGATATTTACATATTAAAAAAGAGCAAAATCTAAATGTAAACAGTGAGAACAACTGTTTATAGTTTACAGTTATTGCATCATTCATACTATGAGTCTGGTGTAAACACTGCAGTATACAGTAAGTTTCTTCGTTAAGATGACTCATAAGCTCACTGAGGAGCCACATGTTTGTCTCACCTTAAGTGTGTGACTATAGTTGAAACAGGTCTGATGTGCAGAGCACTGCATCTGCATCTCCTCCCATCATGAGCACAGCCTCTCAGGGAGGAGGAAGTTCCTCGAGTTGGCAGTCCTGCTCTCTTGTCTCAGTGGCTCGATGCTTATTGGATTGCGTGCCCATTCCCACAGCTCCAGCAGGTCAAATGACTGGGATGTGTGTAGCTCACGGCCGCTAAGTGGTCTATCGATCAGTCAGCTGAGCCTGTGGGCTGATGGGATGTGCTGCAGCAGACCGAGCCAGGAGCTGGCAGGCTGGTAATGGGTACAAAATACGATGCATTCCTGCACAGATTAGAACTACTGCTTTGGCTGACAGAGAGAGGAGTTCATTACAGCCAAAGTAGGAAATCACAGTATACAGTATAATTCAAGTTAATGGGGAATTCTGTTTGAATTTTACTGCAGGCAGATGTCCTGAGAGAGTTTGAGGGTTTTAATATTTGCCTGTTTCCCCATGAGAGAAAATTTAGCAAAGATAAAAGGTTTTCAGAATATATTTCTTTTGCACTTTAAGATCTATCAGCAGGTACAGTTGTTCTGACACAAAAAAGAACTTATTATTAAGTAATGTTATAAAAATGTGTTACATGAAGACGGGACAACAAGGGAAATTATCTGTATTACTATATAACACATAAAACACTGCCTGCAGCTGCAGGCCTTCAGTGAAACCGAGACACAAAGTGATTTCTTCAAATACAGAAAACGTTAGAGAAAGGAACACCTAAACTTTACAGGTTTAATTCATGCAGTAACATAACTCTGCGTTAGAGCAGTCCAGCCCCGCAACTCGCCACAAATCAGGACGCTATGCAGTATGCACACGCTCTATACGTGCAAATACAAACGAACACGCCTCATCTGATTCATAGCTCCTTTATGCCACTGTGTTCCAGTGACCCAGTGCCCAAGATTAAGGCCTGGCAAAGCCAGATTTAGCCTCTCAGCAAACCCCAAATCCCAGCTTTTAAGAGGCTGTGAGGAGCAGCTACAGCAACACGCTGGCGGCGAAGTTTTACACAAACGCCAACATAAAATTTCTGATGCCTTCAAACGTCTCGTCACTCAGTGTGACAAATTGCTGCACAGCAGGCAGGGAGATGGAGTATTTCTAGGTAAAATGCAGTCAACAGCAACCCCAACTCCAAGAATAATCTTATTAACACAGTGACTCATGCGGCCATTCGTTTAGGTCCAAAAGCCTTCTGCTGTTGTGATCTGCATAATGAACCACACCACCATTATTCATCTGAAATGAGAGTGGTGGTGTTTGCAAAAAGCGATAGAGCAAATGAATTGTTGAACTCTGCGAATGCAAATTTTCAGACATACTGAATTTGAGAACAGCCACTGCTTTATTACACTGTGGCACATACATAAATCATGCATGCAGAGACACATTGATTTATTGATTGTGATGTGTCCTTAATCCCAAAACGGTGAATAAAAGACACCTCAGTTACTCCACAGAAAGCAGGACTGAGGAATAATGCAGAGACATAATGAAGCCTGTGGAATTGGTGTTGTAAACCAATAAGTTACATTTAAATTCAGTGCTGCTCAAGAAAACAGTGTATCCTCGTGGTCTAACAAATGTGTTGGAATGTATTTCCATCATAAAACATCTGCTAGGCCAATACTGAAGTAGTGTTCACATTCATGTTTATGACCTTATAGTCTTTATTGGTGTATCTCGGTGTGTTATCACCACCTGTTGATCAGTGTGACAGTGTCGCACCACTGATAGGACTGTGTATGATGTCCACTCACCCTTGTGCACTCAACAGTATCTACACAACCTGTAATCCTTGGTACTGGCTTTGCTTCTTCGTTGTTTGTTTGTTTCCCAAGGACCGCACTCTATAAAATCAATAATTTTTCGCCATTAAATGTTTAATGTGGTGACCATTCCCTTTGCTTTTGTAGTTAAGACACCAAAGAAGCAAATGTGTGATATTTTATATGGATATGAGCTTTGCAGGAACAAATTCAAACTTCAGTTGGTTGGCCAAGTCATTCACAGATTTAAAATAATAATATTAATGCATAGTGACATTAGGCAGGGACAGGGACTCCTGTAATCCCTTTACCTGAAGTCAATTAAAGAACAAATTATTAAACATATCCAAATAGACTAGTTTGAGATATGGGCCGGGGTAGTTCTCTGTAGTCCACTAATCACACATATAGTGCATATGAAAATATGTTATTTTACAGGTGGAGTCCCCCAATGGTAATGCACCATTTGACTTCTGAAACATCATCACTTCAAAATCATGTTTACCAGATATTCTCTGTGGAATACACATGAAGTATCAAGCTGATGAATCAAATGTTAGGTATGTTTTTCAGCTGTTAAAGGCAGATTCTAGGACCTGAAACTAACAGTGTGCATAATACAGTCTGCAATAAGTCAGTGAAGGATCTATGACCACTTTCAACTCTTCATATATCAATGAGAGATGTTCCTTTCTACACAGATGATGATTAGTGACGCAAAGAGACTGTAACAGACTCAGAAACGCACACAAGTTCAAATTATGGTGCAATAAAGCTGTTTAAGTACTCACGCACAACAGTTAAAGTGCCTACATCCACCAATGAGGAAAAAACAAGACTGCTGTGTTTAAATTAATTTATTTCCATTGCATACACACGCACATTCTGTGCCAATCTTCAATTATTTACAAAACATTTACACACTTATAAAATAGTGCACTGTCTCAGACACACAAGGATAAATATATATATATATATATATAAAGAAATGTATACAAGTGATAATTGGCACATCCAGGAGACAGGCTCTATCACCAGTGTTGCATGTTTCCTATCAAACTGACCATTAAAACAGGCACTTTTTGCAAGTGCAGCTTCAACAAAGAGAGAGTACTTAGCTACAGTATAAATCCCTTGAAAAATACCCAGAACCAGGGATCCAGCCCCTTTAGTCATACAAGACTTATATCTCCAAAAAATAATCACACCCATTCGAAAAAAGATCTGGTAGCCCCTGAAAGCCCACATTAATTATATACCTTTGATTGAAGAGGAAAATTAGTGGTAAACTTAACACACACTTCAGTGCAATTAGCAATGTAAGAAGCTTAAATTTAAGACTACGGGATGATTTCTGCAGCATAAAAAAGTCAATGGGAAAACAGTAGGAGAAATATACTGAGCAACGACGACATCTACTGGTTATAATCGGAACCAGTTAGCTTTTTCATGATGCACACAAGCTCACTTTTAACAACTTGTTCAAATGTTTTTTTGCTCATAGGAATGAAACTTTTTGGTTGTTGGTTTCATTTGTGATTTATGATGAAGTTCAAACACAAGTGAATAACCTGCTCAGGAAATGCGCCTGTAGTCCCGGATCGTCAAATCAGTGACTTCTTTTTGATCCCATGTTCCTCACTCCTGCATCCCGAGCTGGCCTGAAGTTTTTTCAGTTTTTCTTGTTGTCTTGTGGTAAGAAGTAGGGGTTCTCATGTCCTTGTACCAGATAGGAGTAACGGGATGTATTTTTACCTTTGAAGGTTCCCATTCCTTCTGGGTTGAGATCGTATGATCCCGTCTGCAATGTCAGTGAAAGCAGTCAGTGTATTAGTGTCTTTCAAATGTCAAGGTTTGACACATTCGCACGCACAAACAGCCGCAAAGGCAAAAGCACACATACACCAGTAACCGCAGTCACCGGGGTTCAGTGAAAGTAAAACATTACTTCTCCCAAACTAGCATCAGCTCAGCTTCTTTGAACTGTCACTCATTAGACTTAGCACCGAAGATGAAAGTGCATGGCTTTCCACAACAATCAGCAATCTCTCCTGAAGCTTCCCATCACCCGGAAACCCTTCCACCGTCATTCTCACTGTGGTCTGTCTAAATAATTAGCAGGGGGCATCAAGGAAATCAGAATCTCAAAGCAAAGCCATGCCTTACCTTTTTCCATCCTCTCTCCTTCGGAAGAAAACCCTAAAGCAACACACTGGGAGTCAGGCAAAGCAGGGAGCATGGGAGGGAGCTACGTGCTAGCACTGCATATATATTCTGGATGATCGGGTTAAACATACTGGTGTGCATTGGGTTAAAAACATATCATTAAAGCATCTGATCTGTATCTGTAATTATACAAGATGGTCATTTGCCCAGTGAGCATGGATTTGTAGGTTTTCGCAGGTCAAATAACGTCCAAGTCTGGAGTTAAAAATAAGCTGCAATTGGTAGCAGCATTGTGTTTTTGTGAAAGGATTTTGATATATATACATATAATATCTAAAACATTCACTATATGTCTAAAACATTCACTTTTCTACCAAATGTAGCCAGTTTTTATCCTCGACCTGGATTATTTACATCACATCCATGAATGTAACTACATCCATGCTTACTGAATGACCTTGAGGTTAATCAGTAAATGCAATCTGGATGCAAGAACATTGTGCAACACGGAACAAACTCAAGGCTGATCACGCAAAGGCTGTTAGTTTGAGGATTATTGGCAAGTTATTCAGGCGTTAGAGGAACATGTAAAAACTCACCGATCCGTTGGTTTGCTTTTTGTCTACCAGAACATGAGTGCTGCCTCCCTCTGTCATCTCTATGGGAGGAGACGCGTCCCAGTTAGTGGAAGCACGGGGGATGGGAGTGATGCCAGCGGTCCAGGGCTGGTCGTTTCCACCTGAAGAGTATGGACTTCTGCTGTGGTTTGGCTTGCTCTCTGAGCAACTCCTCCTGATGTACAGAAAATAGAGAAAGTTAAACGTGCATGCATATTTATTATAAAATAATTATATAAAATAATTATAGTTTTAAACTGCACACTCCACTTTACTTACCCTTACAACTAAACTTTAACACTAGTTTTATGCTTTTTGGCCAGCACATAACCAAAGCCACATTTACAGTAATACAGTATAAGTTAATTAAATATAGGATCAATAATAATAAGTCAGTATTAATGTTGGTTAAGTTGAGAGTCTCACCAGCAGCAGAATATGAGCAAGGCCAGGACCAGGATGAGAAGGATTCCTCCCAGTACGCAGGAGATGACCACCACTGCCAGCAGAGCCGCTGTAAACACACACACACACAGACATATTTAGATCTCCATCAGGCGGCACATAACTGGTGAGACTGCTGCTCCATCATTTTTGCCTTTGAAATCATGTGACTCACAATCATTGCAGTTGAAGCCACTGTATCCAAATGCGCATCTGTAAGACAAGACAGAGCAGTTCAACACAATATTTGTATTTCAAGGCTGTCCTGTAACATATAAACAGAGTTTAACACTGAATCCACACGGGGGAGCCAGCTTCACATCATGTACACAATGAAACACAGACAACTTGCACCCGACATGCAAAAAATACTCAGTAAAATTGAAAATGTGGGTACTCACGGTTGACACGTATCTCCCACTGCCATCTGCCCACTTGGACACGCTACAAAGAGAAACACAATCATTTAAACACACAAAGTTTTACACACTCGAATGGGAACAAGCTACAGTTAGAGACTCGGTCACGGTAGACGAAGACGTACAGTACGCCTGGTTGCACATGCAATGAAAACATGAGCACAATGAGAGCCTCTGCCATGTGCAGGCCACATGATGACCATTACAAACATGCACGTCATTGTACATTATGTTTTTTTCTTGAGAAAAGAGCTGTATGCAACATTTGGATGAATGTCTTGTTCTTTATTAGCTCTTCCTATAGCTGATCTCCTTGGTCACAACCCTCCAGAGGGAGAAAAAGCTGTGATTCTTCCACGTGTTTCCAGGGAAACAACCTCACTAAAAAGAAATAAATTAGAGAGATAAATGAAGTAAGGGCCAAGGGTCAGCGCTGAGAAAAGGCTACAGCTCTTGACCTTGTCTTTGAGTCTCACTCCCTGTTGTGTCTCCCCCCTCATTCTCACACACAAGTATTTCACTGAGGATAAGAAGGTTTTGTTAAAGCGCTCTTAACTGTAGATCAGCTGGGAAAACTGAACTTGAGCTTGTCTCAGACGCTGCAGGTCGTCAGCCTTTTTTAGTCTATACATGAGACTTTTATAATCTCTAGTTCTATGGCTGCACAAAATTGTAAAGATTACTCATTTCAGAGCATATAAGTAAAGAATATTAATTAGTTTTTTTTTTTACCTCTGCAGCTACTGTTGGAGTACACGATAGAGATGTAGCCCTTTTTACAGGAACAAAAAGCCCGGCCAGCCACAGCTGTGCACATCGTAGTGGTGTCATCACAAGCTAACGGCCTCGTTGTACACACGCTTGTACCTAAGACAGAGAGGACATAAAATGCATGAGAAAAAACATCTTCAAATAATGTAACCAGTGGCTCATAAGTATAAATCGAGCAGAACTTACCTGTAAATGTAGCATCAGACAGTAATGAATTACTTGAGTTGGTTATGGCGTCTTTAATGGACTGATCAACGGAGGCTTGGGTGGCGTTGGTGTCTCTAAAAATGTTGTTAACAGTGGCTTGCACACTTCCCGGTCTAGAGATTTATAAAGGAGCACATAAAAAAGTTTTCAAAAATCTGTCTTTCACAAGATAATATGTTTCTGCTGTAGGAGAGAGAGATATACTCACTCAAGTTGCAAAACATCAGACCGTATATACCCAGGCTGATTTTTGAGGACATTGTCAAGCTACAAAACAAAATATCAGTTGGTTTAATGAGACAAAGAGAGAATTTATTACAATTACTCAACATGCTTCGTGAGGTCAAAACCCACCGCTGCTGAGATGTCAGCTGCTGTTTGCTGGAATATTGCGGAGGACCTGTCGCTCATTCCTTTTTGAAATTTCAAGGAAGTGAGATGAAGCTGGCCTGGGAACACTTGGGCTGATGGAAGAAGAAGAGCGGAGAGTATAAACCACCACCACTGTTCTGGTTATTTCTCATCTACCCAAAGATGAAATGATGATTTAATCTTACCTGGTTCACACCTGTCGTTCAGCAGGAAGGTACCAGAGAGACACTGGCAAGTGCCATTAAGACACACACTTCCAAGTGGGCACGGGATGGTGGGACACGCTGATGAGAGATGAAAAAAAAAAAACGTTTTTTAAAATTTTTCCCTAATGTTAGTTGCACATTCAAACAAAAGTAGAGTACTCAATAGAAGAAAGAAACAAACCTATGACTGGCGTTGCTGTGGTGAAGTTGGTGGTCGTGATGGTGGTGACAGTGATGGTAGTGGATGAGGCTGTTGTATTGCCACTAGTGGAGGTAGCTGTAGTATGGCTGCTGGTCACTGTAACATCAAAACATATGACATTTAAATACAGACCACAGACATCAGTTACATACAGCACATTTCCCCGTTTAAAGCTCACCTGCATGTTAATATCATTGCATATTCTGTATTATTATCAACACTCATTCTGTTAGTCCTACCTCCCGAGGCTGTTGTTGAGGGGTTAGGGGTGGTGGTATTTCCAGTGGGGGATATGGTGCTACTGCCTGGGGAGGTGGTGGGAGGGAGAGAGCTGGAGGTGGAGGTAGGTGAGGAGGGTGAGGGTCCAGTTGTGAGTGTTATATTGGTGGTGGAAGACGAGGGTGTGGTAGTGGACGTGGGAATCTCATGTGTGGTGTTAGTAGGGTTTGTTAGTATAGTTGTAGTTAGTACAGTTGTAGAGATTTCTGGAGTTACTGTACTTGTACTTCCTGTAGCGTTGCTGGTGTGTGTGGTCACCACAGTTGGAGTTGTTGGCTGTGATGTAGTTGTAATCAAGGTTGTATTGTTGGTGGTCTGTGTTGTTGGTGTGAATGTAGTCATATTGTTGTTTGTGGTTGGTGGAGTTGTAGTCATATTGTTTGTGGTTGGTGTAGTTGTAGTCATGTTGTTTGTGGTTGGTGGAGTTGTAGTCATGTTGTTTGTGGTTGGTGGAGTTGTAGTCATGTTGCTTGCGGTTGGTGTAGTTGTAGTCATGTTGCTTGTGGTTGGTGGAGTTGTAGGCATGTTGCTTGTGGTTGGTGGAGTTGTAGTCATGTTGTTTGTGGTTGGTGGAGTTGTAGTCATGTTGCTTGCGGTTGGTGGAGTTGTAGTCATATTGTTTGCTGTTGGTGGAGTTGTACTCATGTTGCTTGCGGTTGGTGGAGTTGTAGTCATGTTGTTCGTGGTTGGTGCAGTTGTAGTCATGTTGTTTGCGGTTGGTGCAGTTGTAGTCATGTTGCTTGCGGTTGGTGTAGTTGTAGTCATGTTGTTTGTGGTTGTTGCAGTTGTAGTCATGTTGTTTGTGGTTGGTGGAGTTGTAGTCATGTTGCTTGTGGTTGGTGGAGTTGTAGTCATGTTGCCTGTGGTTGGTGGAGTTGTAGTCATGTTGCTTGCGGTTGGTGGAGTTGTAGTCATGTTGTTTGTGGTTGGTGTAGTTGTAGTCATGTTGTTTGTGATTGGTGGAGTTGTAGTCATGTTGTTTGCGTTTGGTGCAGTTGTAGTCATGTTGTTTGTGGTTGGTGGAGTTGTAGTCATGTTGCTTGCGGTTGGTGGAGTTGTAGTCATGTTGTTTGTGGTTGGTGTAGTTGTAGTCATGTTGTTTGTGGTTGGTGTAGTTGTAGTCATGTTGTTTGCGGTTGGTGGAGTTGTAGTCATGTTGCTTGCGGTTGGTGGAGTTGTAGTCATGTTGTTTGCGGTTGGTGGAGTTGTAGTCATGTTGTTTGCGGTTGGTGGAGTTGTAGTCATGTTGTTTGTGGTCGGTGGAGTTGTAGTCATGTTGCTTGAGGTTGGTGGAGTTGTAGTCATGTTGCTTGCGGTTGGTGGAGTTGTAGTCATGTTGTTTGTGGTTGGTGGAGTTGTAGTCATGTTGCTTGCGGTTGGTGGAGTTGTAGTCATGTTGCTTGCGGTTGGTGGAGTTGTAGTCATGTTGTTTGTGGTCGGTGGAGTTGTAGTCATGTTGCTTGAGGTTGGTGGAGTTGTAGTCATGTTGTTTGTGGTTGGTGGAGTTGTAGTCATGTTGCTTGCGGTTGGTGGAGTTGTAGTCATGTTGTTTGTGGTTGGTGGAGTTGTAGTCATGTTGCTTGCGGTTGGTGGAGTTGTAGTCATGTTGTTTGTGGTTGGTGGAGTTGTAGTCATGTTGTTTGTGGTCGGTGGAGTTGTAGTCATGTTGCTTGAGGTTGGTGGAGTTGTAGTCATGTTGTTTGTGGTTGGTGGAGTTGTAGTCATGTTGTTTGTGGTCGGTGGAGTTGTAGTCATGTTGTTTGTGGTTGGTGGAGTTGTAGTCATGTTGCTTGAGGTTGGTGGAGTTGTAGTCATGTTGTTTGTGGTTGGTGGAGTTGTAGTCATGTTGCTTGCAGTTGGTAGAGTTGTAGTCATATTGTTCGTGGTTGGCGCAGTTGTAGTCATGTTGTTTGTGGTTGGTGGAGTTGTAGTCATGTTGCTTGCGGTTGGTGCAGTTGTATTGGTGTTGTTACTTGTTGTTGCTGGAGTTGTAGTTGTGCCGTTGCTTGAAGTTGGTGGAGTTGTAGTCGTGCCATTGCTCGTGGTTGGTCGAGTGGTAGTTGCGTTGTTGCTTGTGGTTGATGGAGATGTAGTTGTGCCATTGCTCGTGGTTGGTGGAGTTGTAGTTGCGTTGTTGCTTGTGGGTGGTGGAAATGTAGTCGTGCCATTGCTCGTGGTTGGTGGAGTTGTAGTTGCGTTGTTGCTTGTGCTTGGTGGAGTTGTAGTTGTGCCGTTGCTTGAAGTTGGTGGAGTTGTAGTCATGTTGTTGCTTGTGGTTGGTGGAGTTGTAGTTGTGCCATTGCTTGTGGTTGGTGGAGTTGTAGTTGTGTTGTTGCTTGTGGTTGGTGGAGATGTAGTCGTGCCATTGCTCGTGGTTGGTGGAGTTGTAGTCGTGCCATTGCTCGTGGTTGGTGGAGTTGTAGTTGCATTGTTGTTTGTGGGTGGTGGAGTTGTAGTTGTGCCATTGCTCGTGGTTGGTGGAGTTGTAGTTGTGTTGTTGCTTGTGGTTAGTGGAGTTGTAGTTGTGGCATTGCTCGTGGTTGGTGGAGTTGTAGTCGTGCCATTGCTTATGGTTGGTGGAGTTGTAGTTGTGGCATTGCTCGTGGTTGGTGGAGTTGTAGTTG
Organism: Nibea coibor; assembly: GCA_023373845.1. Lineage (NCBI taxonomy): Eukaryota > Metazoa > Chordata > Actinopteri > Sciaenidae > Nibea > Nibea coibor. Next base: position 16,232,725 of record CM041727.1, on the reverse strand, counting down.
TGTTGTTGCTTGTGGTTGGTGGAGTTGTAGTCATGCCATTGCTTATGGTTGGTGGAGTTGTAGTTGTGGCATTGCTCGTGGTTGGTGGAGTTGTAGTCGTGCCATTGCTCATGGTTGGTGGAGTTGTAGTTGTGGTTGTAATTGTAGTCTCATTAGTGTTGCTGGACCGTGTTGTATCAGTGTGTGGAGCTGATGTAGACTCAGTAGAATTGCTGTTTTCTCTGGTGGTCCTTATCGTAGATTCTGTTGTGGCAATTGTGGTTGTAGAATTGGATGGTGGTAAAGTTGTAGCACTGCTGGTTGTGTTGTTTGCTGTTATTTCTACAGTCAAAACAAAAGCACAAAAAATAGTGAGCTCATCACCTTCTTCCGATCACACCTGTCATCCTATTTACACATCAAGCCGACATTAGCATTCATTTGAAGTTGTGTTTGTGTCCAGCAGATAAATGTGAGTCCAATTTTCACTCCTACTATTTGCTTCTGTGCAGGTAGCTTACTGGTGGTTTATCACAGCTTTTCCAGTGAAAACATCTGTCTGTTGCAGCTGGAAATAACGTCAGTGAGCCCATAAAACTAATTAGTGAAAAGATGCTAAAATACTCAATAAAGCTGAGGGAAACTGCAGTCAGGTGATAATTCCCTGTGGGTTTATCACTACAAGAAACATCTTTCACATACAAGTAGTCATTTGATCCATTGTTAATGGATCCATTATTACAAATACGGACTGGAGCAGATCTAAGATGTGTAATGACCACATCATAGTTTACCATGCTAATTATTAAGAAATAATGCATAAATTAGCAAATATTTCCATGTTAATGCACTTATATTCACCACTTTACATTCACAGAGCTATGGATATTAACTCAGTGTTCAAAATGTAATTAGATCATCTACTGTTTACAGGAAATGTGTGTTAGTATGATGTTTAATTTAATATTAATATTATATGTGGAGAAGGAGACAGATGACAACCTGTGCAATGTCCACCACAATGACAGGAAATAATTACAGAAAAGGGAATTATTTATTTTTATTTTTAAATAGGATAGTTCTGTTAGTCTTTATTTTTCAAGATGGCTGTACCATTATTCAACTTTATTGTCTTTGGTAAACAACAGTTCCCATAGAACCAGGAGACAAACCCGGGTGAAAACCAGGAATCCTAATCACTAGTCCCTTATGGGACCAACAAAGTGTTATTTTATTTGTTTCATCACACTTACAAAATCATGAAGGAGCATTGATTTAATAGCTCTTCATGTGATTACACACTATAAGCAGACTGAAGGAGCAGCAGGTATTTAAGGTGCAATCACAGAAGCCAACAAGGCTGTGCCTCAAAAACATTTAACATCAAGTGTGTAAAAAGTGGACAAAAGCTTTGACTCAGCAGATAAGAGTAACCGTAAGTGACGCTGTTTACCACTAGCACAACACCAAGATTTGTCAGTTACCGCCAACAAGTGCCTGCCAGCTTCATTTGACCATCTTAAAGAAAAGAGCTGTGTCCTATTTGTTCAGTGTGTTGTCGTGACGCCTGTTCCCATTTAGCCCTCTCCCACTCGCGGCTTTGTGTTTATGGGGTAACAGAGGAAGCCAGAGGGCAGCTTGAGGAGCGGTACAAGCAGTAGGAGGTCTTTGATAATGGCTTAGTCTGTTTACCTCAACTCCTCATCTGTATGCATTGAATGATAACATTTCAAGCCTCTTTTTAGCAACTAGAGAGTGAACATTCTTCTGAGAACCAGACGTGTGGACGCCTTACACAAACAGTTTTCTCCGGTAAGTCATGTCAGAAGCACAAGGAAGTGTTGAGAAAACCAGGACTAATATCAGATCCTGAGGGTGATTTGATTATTTTCTTTGTGTACAAAGCCCTGCGTGACCTCAACTTTTTATCGCTTGGTAACCAAGACTCATTTAGAGATGAAAAACCACAAGCTACACACCCTGTGACAGCACACTTTTATGGATGTGCACGCCTAAACCCACCTCAGAAACTCTTATAAGGGCAGTGGAAAAAGACATTAAGCAATCCATGATGATAGACGAGGAAGTGATGGGTGGGAAAGACATATATGTGACATATATTGTCTCAGGTGACGCTTGTAATGGTCATAAAGTAAAGGTGTGGCTGAGTTTAACACCGTTCGATCTATATGTGAAGCAGTGTAGCATGAGATCATTGCTGTAAATCATGTATGCATCAATTTGCAACGAGCTTGTCCAGATTAAGATTTAAGGGCAATGCACTAATCCTACTGGATGACCAGAGATCAAGATTAATGAAAAACCTCTTAAATGAGATCCAGTCTTGATTAGCACTGTTACATCCTCTGTGTTAATAGAGTATTTATTGCAAGGACTTGTGTATCTTTCCATGAATTACTGAGTTGGAGGTTAAGCTTCTCACTGTGTATCTCATTCCTGCATATGTTACATCCCATTAAAATTCCAAAGGCCAAAGTTTTATCTGCTCATATCAGAAATCACAGCATTTCTCAGATTCCTATTGTCTTGTAGAAACCGTGCAGCCGGTTTCAGTTTACAATGCATCCTGTAGATTAGCCAGGTGCGTGTGACTCGTTCCACTACATTTGCTGGGTGCCACGTCAGTGTCAGAGACATTTGAGAGCTACAAGCGGATAATAAACATCTTAATCTTAAGGATCAACTCAGGTAACCAGGTGTAGAAATAAAAGAGCGATGGTGTGAACTCTGCCATAAACTGCCAGAGAGCTTTATCAGCTGTGTGTGCTAGCAACACCATTATATAATATATTATACGATAGAGTATCATCAGAAAGAAAAGATTACAATGTATCACTCTGTCTCGATGAATGAAACACTAAAACTAATCAATGCAAGATGAATGATTGAACACTTAAGTAATCATAAATACTTAACAGGGTCAGAAGTTATCAGAGAGACTGACTTACATCTACATTTACATTTAATCATTTAGGTGACACTTATCCGAAGCGACTTACAGAAAAGAACAATCAAGGTACAGTGCGATAAGAAGCTTAGTGCAGCAATAAGTGCTAGAGACAATTCTTAAGGAGTAGATTTGTCATGTAGTGCTAACTTCGCAGAGTGCCATCATCAGGTCAAAATTTGACCCGCAAATCTAACGGTGTACCCAACTTCCTCACAGCTGCATGTGTTGAGTGCCAATTAAAAAATGTCACCATGCTAACACATCAAGATAGTCATAATCATGACTGCTAAATGCTAAAAATGTTAGCATGTTAGGATTTAGCTCAAAGCACCATTGAGCCTAAATGTAGCCTCACAAAGCAGCTAGCACGGCTATAGATTCTTGTTTTAGCTTGCCAGCTAGCTATCCCTCAAACAGACATGCTCTGAATTAAATTATTATAAATATAACATTATCGTTCATTTAATGGGAAGAAATTAATTTCACTTTAATAATCTTAAAACAGGATGCTAATGAGACTCACTAATTTATACCATATTTGACTGACATTCCATGCTTCAGTCATGGCCACTTAAAATCAGTTATTTAATAATAATAGTATTAGTATTAGTATTATATGGTATATTAATATTATTTTATTGTTGCTTAAATTGATAAGCCCATCACTACAAGTGAATAGAAAGTCATAAATTCAACTGATAAAATGACAATTACTGGAATACTGTGTTGTGGAACTTCAAGCATCATGGAGGTGAACTGTAGGGGTCAGGTCAGATTATTATAATTATTAACAACAATCACTCCAACTGATTGTCAAAAGTTTCCAACCTTGATTTGGTGACCTGAGGGTGTTGGGCCGGTCCTTTATCTAAATTAACGAATGCCAGATTTGATAACCAGGACATCAAAGCATACTTCAGCTTGAACATTTGATAAATGTCTTGGCAGCAGTGATCAGTGATGAAATCCAAAAATGCTGTAATCTTGAAACTACAGTCCTCCTTTTCACCTAATGCCATTACAAGTACGATCATTACAGGTAGAGGACAGAGAGAGAAAGAAAGGCTTTTGTTTGGCGGAGTTACCCAACCATTCTTTATGCAGTTTCGTCTGCCGGTGCTGCCAGTAGAAAACAAATATGAAAAGGTTTGTTTGGGAATGATGGCAAGTTTCCTAGATTGTTGTGATAAGAAATGCTGATATGAGATTGAGCAGCATAGTCATTTACAGTAAGTCTGCAATGCTACGCTGACCTTGTGAAGGCTCACTTTTTCATATGTGCCCTTCACATGCAGATTATGTTCTGATGGAGAGATGCTGAAGCCAAAACATGAAAATTACTGGAAGGCTGAGGTGTTTCTGCTATCAACACGTCCTAAATGACCCAGATAAAGATACAGAGAGAAGGTTATGGTCTCACCATAAAAACACTATTTCTGTACATGGGGAAGTGATGTATAGGAAAGAGAAATTGTGACAGAGAAGTCCACACAAACAAACACAGTGGTTCTCCTTCCATTATCATTTTCACTGTGATGGTTGCCAAAGTTCAGCGCTGCTTCTCTCTTTCCATTTACTTACTAAATGTCAACCACAAATGAAGGTTCACGGACAGTTTATGATGCCCCAGTCAAAGATCGATACAACAATAGCTGCAACAATGTGATGCATGTTTACGCTTCACCACAGACCACAGCATTTATTAAAATACATGTTAGGAGCCTGACGCCTTTGTATTTGTGTCGCTGTCGAGGCTGCTCGTCAATTTTCTAGGTCTGCTTGCCCACACTGGATGTGTACATGATGCCCATGTCAGACAGTGATTTAGAGCAATACACTTGAAATAGTGAAGCAATTAAGAGCACACTTTGCCTTGCACGCCTAACAGGGAGCCTTGTCTCTGAGGATTTAACCTACAGCCGGATAATCCCCTGCAGACACAAAAGGGATGACTGGGTCAGGCAGGGTGACAAGTGGGTCTAAGGTCGGGGCTGCGAGCACACACTCAGGAGGATGTGGATAAGAAGGTCCGGCTTTACCCACTGAGTCCTTTTCCACTAACTAAGAACGCCTGCTACTCCGTTTGACAAACTATCACTGTACTGGCGCCACTCGAGAGCCGCCACGCCTCTCCACCTCTATATTTCCTGACATAGAAAATCAAACAAGTGCAGTGTGGGAGTATATCTGTTGCCAGGGAGACGAATGCTTCCAGCTGTCAAAGTTTCGCCTCATTTCAGATCACTAACAGTAGAAGAAACAGAGAGAGATGGAGACAGACGTTAGTGTTGATGCTTGTGTTTACACCTTTTATAATATATTTTATACACTAGCACTCCTGTGAAGTACCTGCTCATAAAATCCTGTCTCTCCAGTGCACAACCTCAACTTCCTGTCCAAACTGCCTCTCATGGTGAATAAATCCATGTCTGTATTAATTATACACCAGAAGGAATCCCGAGCAGCCCAGAGAGCTGCACACAAACATTTCCCTGGTTTCTCAGTGCCGCCATGAAATATTTCCAGTTTATTCTCGGAGGTGGAGGGAAAGCGCGTTCCTCAAATAGTTCTTCATCACATCCAGCGCTACTGCAAGAAAGACGGACCTGATTAAAGAGTGCACACAGAGCAGGAGACGAACTGACAGGTCGTGACCCAACAGTCAGGAAAAGCCTGAGGCCAAAAGGCAGCATCTCATTAGGAGACAGAGGAGTCATGTGGAGAGCTGACCTATAGTGATGCATGTGTGTGTGTGTGTGTGTGTGTGTGTGTAGTGATTTCTTGCTTTGAGAAATCATGCAGTATGACATCTGAAACAAGCTGATTAAAGACAAAAATGCTGGAGGCATGCTGCACCACAGCTCACTGTTTACTGGTCACACTTTGGGTCCCGCTAATGAGAGTGATCGTGTCTTACATTCTGCTTTACGACCTCCTGGTATTTAAATGTGGCCATCGCAGTGTCACAAAACTTTCATGGTGCACCAACAGATACACACAGGTCAGTTTCCTTTGCTGAGGGAAAACCAGGCCTGAGGGCTGCCACTTCAAAGCCACCCAGCTGACGCCGGGTCACCAGGAGCGACCTCACAGGACTGAGAGGAAGCTTTTATTTTACCGAGCAACAGTCTGCCAGCCTGCTGAGTGTCTCATGTCAACAGGCCTCATCAGAAGACACACTGAGGGCTCGCATGGTGGAGGTGAAGAGCTGGGCAGTATGTTAATATCCAAATATTAGTCAAAATATGTTTCTCAATCTTACCTCGGTCACTTTGATGAGAGTTTACAGAGCAGAAGGATTTCACTGGAACAACTGCTCCTTTCAGCAGAACAAATTATCAGGATGTCTTAGGAAATTATTAGATTAGTAAACAATTGTTAAGTGTAACTCCTTCATCATCAGCCAGTGTGCAGGGTCCGGCGTGTATGGTTTAGTGACATGTAGCAGGGTAATTACTGATGGCCCACTTTCTTTTAGCGTGAAGAGAAAACTATGGTGACTGCAGCAAGCCATCTGAGGCCAGAGTTTAGTTTGTCTGTTCTGAGCCACTGGCAGTTCAGCACGGTGGACTCCATAAGATTATACCCTAATGAAAACACAGCTGTGCATGTTATATTCCATTTCTGCATTTTCTGTAAATAAACACACCTGTCCTTTAAAAATGTACATGTCTGCCAAAAAAATCTGTAATCAGTACCTGATCTATAAAAAAACAGAACAATGGTGTTTATTATTAACAGATGAGTAATAAAGCTAGAAACATTAAACTCTTTGTCTTGCTAAGACTTTGCTCTTTTCCATCTGGACTGTCACACTAACTTGGCTGACACGGAGGATCTATCTGTTGCTGACGAGTCAGACTTGATGCCTGACACACATGTTGCGCAGCCCAACACGCACACACACACACAAAAATCTCACGCCATGGTTACTATTACACAAGGGCACAGTGAGCAGCACAGTAGCCAAGAAGCTGATCAGATATCTAATCTGTATTTATTCCCGCTGATTATGTCATACTTTCTTCATCAGACGGTCTCTAATTCAGGCGGCGTCCTCGATGGGAGGAGGCAGGCAGGAATGAGTTCTCTGCATCAGAGCAAACAGAGCTCTTATACTGTAACTCCGAGGTAACAGATGGCTCCCTGGAGCCAAGCTCGCTCGCAGGGCCTCTGCACATATCATATCCAATTAAAGCTCCGCCAGCACATGCTTTCCAATTACAGAGTGAGATTTACTGCTCTGGAGCAGGTCTAATCCAGCAGGATAGAGCAGGGACGCAGTGACACAGGGAGAAGAGAAACAGCAACAAGTGTGCTGTTTGAAAGTGCGTCAAATGCGGAGGACCAGAACGACAATTGAGAGACGAGGAGGAACACACAAATGACGCTGATTAACCTCGAGGACCCTGAAAACCCAGAATAATCACTAAAAACAAGTGTGCGTGAGCCTAGAGCTGCAAGGAATGGTCGATTAATTGATTTTTTCAAGCAAAAATACCAAATATTCTCTGATTCCAGCCTCTCAGATGTAAGAATCTGCAAATTTTCAGAGCAGTAAATTGAATATTTCAAGGTTTTAGACTGTTAGTCACACAAAACAAGCCAATTTAACACATCACGGCACCCTCTTTTAACATTTCATAGCTTAAGCAATCAATCTAATATAATAGTAATGAAGATAATAGTTAGTTGCAGCCCTATATGGGTCACTTTACATTCTTACAAATGTCTCTTAACTCCTGAGTGGACTTTGCATGCTCTGGTAATGACCTAATGATGACTAGCCAGCCAAGCATGACACATGTTGAGGAGATGTGGTAAACTGCATGTGGTCTGAGAGAGGAAGCGGTAGCAGAGAGAGCAGAGGCAGGCATTTAACGTGCTACGCTCCTCTCCCCTGGAAGATTTCTTACAGAGGGCACAAGAAAATGTGGCGCCAGACTGAGAGGAGGAGGATCACGACCCTCGGGAGGTCTTTTCATCTGGACCTCTTTACTGCTACTTCAGACACACTCAGTCATGCCCCCAAACTGGAGCTTCCACCACCTCCCAGTCTTCCTCTAGCTCCCTCCAGCTCTGTTTCTACACAAGTAAACACATGACAGGAGGCGAAACATGCAAAGCTGCCTGCAGGCATGCAATGAGGCTGCGGCACATGACAGTGACTGACTTTCAGTCTTCATATGGGAACCTTGAATCACACAGATGCACTTCAGAACTGTCCAAAATAGTAAAAAAAAAAAAAAAAAAAAAAGGGTGACCAATGGATTTAACTGTAGCAAAGCTTAGCCGGTCTGTACAGTGTACTCATCAAAATTCCTCAGGGCAGCTTCACCACAATGTCGAGGGGGTCTGCTTATGAACACAGAGACTAAACTTTGTGTGTGTGGAGTGTGCTGCACTTCAGGGGGGCTGGCACTTGTTTGACCCAAGCCTCCTCGCTGGCATCTGTCCACCCCCAGAGAGAGCTTTGAGTCACACCGAAGGAGCAGTGAGTCAAGGTTTGAGACTATTTGGGGGAAAACCCCATGAATAAATAGCATACTTCAATTTAGACAAAACAAGAGCTGCTCGTAGCGTTCCCTAATATGTGTGCATCTTGATGCATTTTTTATGATTTACTCCTCATCTTGAATTCTGTGGGGCTGTTAGCTTGTCTGCCTTCTGAAAAGCAAAGTGTTATAGGCTCGTTTTAATATCAGACAGGTTCTGTAAACTAAGATAATCAATAGTACGTCCTTGACTTTATTGTTCTGTTCCCGACAATGTCTAATATGTATGTCAATAAACCAAAGCCAAAACAAATTGATGATACTGTGTATCTGTGTATATTAGCAAAATATATTGGTGTCAAATACAATAAATTGAATCTAACAACTTTATATGTGATGTTCTGTCACTGATCATGGATTAAACAAACAAACGCACATAATGAGATGTTCGGTAGTAAAAAAAAAAAAGAAAACACTCCTGTCTATATTCATTTCCATATTATGGGTAGGTATTTGCAAGGAGCACTAAAGGAGGGTGTGATTCAGGATGTACCCGAAACTTTAGCAAATAATAATGTCAAACATGTATGTTGTACATGTACATAGATATATGTACATGTATCTCGATTATCTACAACAGAAATGTTACTTACACACTAACAATCAGTATTAATATTCATTTAATATCATAATAATAACGTTATACTCACAGGGGCGTGTTTCTCCCAAACACTTTTACTTGTGAACCCTTGCAACATTTTACAGATATTACTTGTGTGCTTTTACTTGGTAACATTTTAATTGCAGGTCACAGCTTATTTCAGGTTATAAATGAGGGTTACATCTCAGCAGGCCGCAGTTAAACTATTAAAAAAGTCCCAATCCAAATCAAACCTCAGCAGAAATACACTTTACAAACAGTTTCATGAACTTCACCCACCTTTGACGGCAACTGCCAGCAGAAACACGACAGGCAGATATCTGAGAAACATGCTTCAGGTCTCCGGTGTACAGTCGTTAAGAGGTCCCGTGTGCCGCCGGAGTAACGGAGAAGGTAACGGTGCCGAGCAGACGCTGCTGTCTCCGAGGTGTAGTCGCTGCTGCCTGCTACAGGTGGTTCAGACTGAGAGCTGCAGCCTTTGACAGCATTAAAAGCTTTAGTCCCTCCCCTAATTGGACGCTCCTCCTGTCACTCATCATTACTGCCCCCACCCACCGCGGAGCAGTTCCCATAAACCTGTCATCAACAATACAGGAGAACTACTGAACAATAAAAGTCTATTTTTAGAATAAAGTCTTTCTCAAGGACCTTTAAACTCTGTCATTAGTCTCACATAAGGATTAATTGTTTGACTCACCTCAGTGGAAATTTGTCTCAGCAAAGGTAGTCCACACACTAGGCATACACATCATAGTACAAATGGGCAGGTAGCAGCAAATATGTTATATAAATAACAACGAGAGAGCAAATATTATGAAAGATATTCCCTGATGCAGCCAGGCCGCGTTCACTGGCCTTTGAGACCTTCAATCCCAGCCTTTCTCCTTAAAGAACTCATTTTCTATCATTGAGTAAAGTAACAACTCCTGATGAAGTGACATTTTATGAATTTCATATTCTATTCAATGCATAACAAAAACCGAACCAGAGCAACTAAAATAAACTAAGATAAACTGTCGCATGTACCCATACAGTAAATGCAATGAATGCAGGAAGTTTGATTATTATTCATCGAGGTGAGTCTTTCTGTTATTTTTGAACTTTTTATACAATTCTGTCTGTATTATGTATTTATTTTGGAATATTTAACAAACAAACTCACTTAATATACACCTTGGTGTGCCACAGATTGCGTTCCAGTCGAGTAGGCTTCGGCATGGAGGATGTTTCTGGTTCCACATTTCCATTTCCACATTTGCATTATAATTTCTATTGTTATAGCTGCAATTATTTGAAATTATATACTATGCATCGGGGCAAAACAAAGCCCCATTAAAATACTAAAGGACAGATAAGATTAACTGTCATAATGTAATTCACTGTGAGGCAAGAGGACTAATTTACAGTTATGCTAACACTAGCAACTCTGTACACAGGGCCTCTACATCATTTCGCAGTAGTTTTGAGGTAAATAGTCAGCCCGTTAACATGTTTGCAATTTCATAGCAATTAAAATGTATAACAAAATTCATGGCAATCCATCCAGTACTTTCCTCACTCTTGACAGAGTTCTTAGGCTTCATCATCTGGGAGTCATAAATGTACACTTTTTTGTGCCAATCCATTAGTAAGGATAAGGAAACTTTGATCTGCTGGTGACACCAGATGAAAAGTTAAGGGATTACCAAAGACAATTCACAATTCATCCTCTGGGCACCATGAATAGTTGTTCTAGATGTCATAGTGATGCCACAAGAGGAAAAGTCAGTATGATTCATCCTCTGTGAACCACCTGCCTGTTATCTGGCCAGTGTTATAGATAGATAGATATTTCAGCCCCTAGCATGACTAAAAGTATCATAATGCAGTAACTATGCACTTCATGAAACAGTGACGAATGCCCGCAAAGTAAAAATCAATATTTTTCTAATGTGTGTAGTGCTCGCAAGGAAATTCCACTCATATATGACAGATTTGATCATGTTTATTCTGTCTAGTAATAAGTTTGACAATGGACTTCACACAATAATAAAGCCCAAAATCCAAATAATGTGAACCTTTATCAAATAAAACCTATCAGGACTACTTCCATACAAACATCCGATCCGGAAAAAAAGGTATGCATCTGATGTTTTCTTAACTATCTCAGTTTTACTTTGGATTCCCCAAATGTCATAGTGCAATTACTCTAACATTCATCTGCTTTGTTTTGATAATATATACAGAATATATGTACTTTTAATTACTTCTGCAAGATGAAACGTTTTTGGTGGCTTCAGACTTTGGCCTTTTCACAACATCAAGCACTTAACTATGACTAGGTCACCTTGACTTTGAAATGAATCTGAGTTCTGTGGAGTTAAAGCCCAACTTGATGATGTGATAGATGTTTGATATGCAGGCAGTGGTGTATTAATTTGCTTTGTGGACAAAGATTTGAAGATACATGGTGTAGGGTGAGCCTATTTTTAATCTCATATCTGCCATCCACATCCCATGTAAGAGCGTTTCTTTCCTTCGACGGACTGAAAGATGGGAACCCAAGAGTTCAAACTGAAAACATAATAAACCCTCTAAAAGCTCGTCCCTTTTCTTCATGTTGTTATCGTGGCCTTATTAATGGGTTTGACCATTTCAGCCTGAATAGTACTTTGTTAGGAAACACAAAGACAGCTCATTAAAAATCGTTCTGTTGTATTTTTTTCAGTGGTTATGTAACCTCTTTGGAGGAACATTGCGATGTCTGGCAGACCCTTGTTATCTGTTTCACTTGAGTTGGGTGCTTAAAAATTCTGTTTGTCCAAATCCCAAACTTTGTATTCCTCTTAACCAGAGTGACATCAATCCATACTGATGCCACAAGGCATTATGTCTTAATACTGTGCTTTTGATTTGATTTGCTTATTCTAAGACCTCTGTTGCTGACACTGTTTGGGTCAAGTCAAGCCCCTTTATCTGGACTTTATAAAGAAAAAATTATGTAACCAGTTTAAAAATAATGAAATTGTTTCATTAGATAGTACTGAGGATTGTTTTGTTTTGTTTTGTCGTTTCTAGTTGATTAGTTTCTGACTGTGACTTTCATTTTGTACCAAAATGTTAATATAACGGTACTACCCACACAGCTGCCAACTGTTTAATACCCCTCCCTATTTAAAGGTTACGCCTAATGTTACACTGTGTCTCAAGTTCAGTTAAGTCATCCGTATTTAACTGTATTTATTTATTTCCAAGTCCAAGTCTCAAGTCATGGATTTCATGTCAAGCCAAAGTCATCAGACCAGTGACTTGAGTGTCCAAGTCACTATGACTCAAGTCTACATCTCTAGGTGGTGTTTGTCCTCAGTACAAATCCTGAAAACTGTGAAACCTGAAAGAAAAAATGTCTTCCAGATAAGTTTGTTGTTGTTTGTTATTTTCTTTACTTCACCCTTAACCAACCGTTTACTAGTCTGTAAAATCACATGTCCAAGTGTACACACCCTCTGCTGACAATTTTGGCCATGGCCAACATTGGTGGTCCTAGCAAAAAAAAAATTGACAAAATGAAAGACGATTTTGGTTCTTTCTATATCAAAAGTCAAATTATTAAATACAGGCTGATCTACATGAAGTACCATGTTTTGCTTCAGTTACAAATGTCAGTAGGTGAACGTATAGCATCGGTATTAGCCGTTTATTTGCTCTAAGATTAATATGTCAACAGCTCTGGAGCTGTCTTTGAAAGTGATTAAAATCCCAGATCATTAAGCCCTACTTCAAGGAATGAACCAGTGAATATTATTAAGTGAGGTGAATTAGTGCATCTGTTTCTAATAAAACTTCTATCTGAATCCTACAGCCTGTAGAGAAAGTTGATGTAATACATAAAAAGTTAATCAGTAAATATCACTCTCCTCGTTCAGGTACATGTTGCCAGAGTGGTTACACAAACACTTCAAACCTGTGCCAACATTCAGTGAGCACAATAACTGTGGTCAAAGATCTTGGTTCATGGAATAACTTTATCATATCTGTTCTAATATCTGATTTTGACGTCAGATGCTCATCAAGGCCACTACTGTTCCAAATATAGAACAACGGATGTTATAATTCGTTGATAGACATTTCATTTATGATCTACCTTTGCACATATGTTTTAAATGATGTCATCCATTCGTGTATCCGGTTTAGCAAAACAGTCAGCTCAACAGACGGTCAAGTAAGTATAATTTCTTTGGAAAATGAGAGCGCAAGTTCATCATTTATATTTTATCACACAACTGACTGTCTGATTGATGGGCAATGCTCAAAAGCAAATACACGATATGAACAACATCAGACTGTCAAATCAAGCCTAAACTTCTGTGGTGTTATGAATTTTATGGTCAACATAAGTAACAATTCTGACTGATTATCAAGGAAATACTTTGCTTTTTTCTTCTGCAGGAAATGAGTGATGATTGATTTTACTAAACTGATTAGTCAGTGTGTGACACACACTTCAAACACCCTGTACATAAGTTAAAAAATGCCAGTAATGTCAGGAAGTGTTTGGAGTAAAGAACTTCCTCAATATTACACAAACACTGTCACTTGTTACATTGGCTCGATTTGAATCTGAGAAGTGCATCGCAGGCGTAGCTACAGCTTAACTACAGCAATTTCACAACATCAAGTATTTCAAAAGTTATGATGACAGAGCTAACCAATTATCCATGGGGTATTTTTATTCCTAATACCTGCATGCGTTACTGTTTAACTATGCAGTGGACTTTATCGGAGCATAATCTCATTAATGTTTAATTTCTCAATGTAACATTTTGACTATTCAAGATATTCATATGACGCAGGCAAATTCTTTTGAATGAGCCATAGCTGCCATGTCGCCATAGCAGAGTTTTCACAGCTCTGCTCTGAGATGCTCCTCCATCAGAGACATAAAAAAATGTCCAGTATGTGTATGAACACATACACCTCTCTGACCTCACTCTTATCGCATGCAAATAGTCGAGGGCATTGCAACATTTTTCAATACCTTGTGTTGATTTTTAGCCTGGCAACCACCAGGATTAATTCCAGGGGCCTTTTTCAATGTTGACACAAGTGTGTCTTATTTCAGGACTGGATTCTGGGAGGGAAAAGGGGTTGCCTTTCTTAGTATTGTACAAGGTCATGTTTTAAATTACCTTTTATTTTCTGCTGTTGATGGATTACTTCATCCTTAGCTGTTCCTTAAAGTAAATATGTTTTAGGAGATGACGTTTCTTTGGACCAAAGAGTAAGAAAAACATTGTAGCATTGCTTGAAGGCGGCCAAATGATCTACATGGACCACGTCGCATTCATAAAGAGTCCATTTTTAACCGTTTCTGTTAAAGTTGGTCTCATCCTCTTAAATGAATGATATACCAAAGCACACGGGTGCTTCTAGCAAAATGCTAACATGCTGATGTCGAGCAGGTTCTCTATTTTAGTTTAACGTGTTAGCTTGCTGACATTAAAGTTGGATCAATCCTCCCAATGGCTGTTGAGATATTTCAGTCCACGGCCAAAGAGTTGGACTTCCACCTGTAGAGCCAGAAATAACACGGCTAAAAAAAAACAAAACACTTATTTGCTTTCTTTATTTGAGTGGCGTTACCAATGACTCATGTTACAGTATCATTAAACTCACCCCTCTTTTTTATTGCTGTTCTTGTCCATTCACTATCTCTCTGTGTACACAACCCAACCTGTAGTCTCTTCCCAGCTTTGAAGATAAGACCATCATGCACGTCACTCTCACATCCACTCTGTCAACAGACCTGTGACCTCTGGGAGAAAAAAAAATGAGTTTAGACCCTGAGGACCAGAAAGAAAACTAACTAACTAACTCTTCCACATGCCTCCCACCGGGTTAACTCAGCGTCCGTGTTCATCCAGAAAGACCCTCTTTGACATTCAGCTCAGGGAATGTGGAGTACTGTTTTACTGTCTCCATCTCAGCAACGCAACTCCTTGGTTACTTCATATAATCAAGCCACATTCATCCTGATCACACCCTTACAAATTCTTACAAAACGTTTATGGCCCTGTTTCCCATTTTCCATTCACCAACGAGCACAATGAGCTTATCGATACTGAGTCATGATGATGTACAGTTTGGCAGCAGAATTACGCAGGTTTGGGCGTGTAGCAGTGTACATAAAGTTTTTCGAGAGTTTGCAGGCAAAACACGTGCAAAATGCAGGTTTTGTTCTGCGTGACGGAAAAAGAGAACACTTCTCTATTTAATATACAGAAGTCATTTTATTCCTCACATACATACTGACGTGTGCGACAGAGATACAGGTTATGAGAGCATGAGGGCTGGGTTCTTGTAATATTCTTGTAATATTTAACCACTTGCTTATTTATATTTCTTTGACGTTGACAAGTTGAACGTGTACTCTCATTTTGAACGTTTAGCATGAAGGATTGCTTAGCTCAGGAGCAGAATATAAATCTCTAAATGCATCACATGACTTTGAGTACATATTTATATGATTTTCTTCCAGCTATTTGTTTGTGGCGTTTCATTTTGAGCATATTGTCCTCACATGTATATTACCTTTATTCTCAGAGCATGTGTGATGTGACAGCTCATCCATGCATACAGTTGTTCACATCTATCTGAGGAAGCCCATTTGTTGATGGTCGGTGGAAAGCAGAACTGGAAACACAATCGTGGTGAGTGGGTTTATTTCTGTCTGTAAATTCACTTGGCAACGAACAATCAGGGAGTTAAATGTCATATTTACAGGAGATGCTGAAAATTCTTAGGTTCTCAGAAATGATGTGAAATGTGATTATGTGAAAATGGAAAAGCTGGCATGTGAAGGTTTGATTAATGACATGCACTCCTGATCAAAATCTTAAGACCGGGAGAAGAATTACTAATATTCGCATTTCACGCTGGTGGAACTTGCCAAAATGCAAAAAGAAGAAACAGGAGCAAAAGACAACAAAATAGAATCAGCAGTTTAACAGCATTTAAACTAAAACAGGCTGTTTATCAGCTGATCAAAAGTTTAAGACCACAGCCAAGATAACTCAAATATAGACCTAAAAGTGTGGACTCAGTAGTACTCAGTAGCCCCACCGTCCTTGTTTATCATTTCCAAAATTTATTTAGGCATGATTGGTGTGAGTTTTTCCATCTTTTCCAAGGTTGGTGAGAACATTGTGGTGAAGTGGCTTCAAGAAGGGCATCCATGGTCTGGAAGACGTACATTTTTGTAAGCTTCCCTTGCCATCCATCCCAAAACATCCTCCGTGGGATTTAGATCAGGGGGATGCAGGACACGCAGGATGGTCCAAAAGAGCCTAATGCTAACCCTGGAAGAAGTCCTTTGTCGGGTGGGCGTTGTGAACTGAAGCGTTGTCATGTTGAAAGTCATCACTGCACAGACGAGGGTTCTCAGTCAGGAGGGATCCCTCATCATAGAGCCTCCTCCACTGTGCCGTGCAGGAAACATCTCCAGTGGGATCTCCTTGTCGTGCCAGTAACACTGGAAGCCTTCAAGATTAATCCACCATCCAGATTATTCTTTCTCATCAGAGAATCAGAGAAGCTTTCTTTCACCTTTTAATGTCCCATTTTTGGTGCTCCCTTGCAAAATGCAAATGGCCTTGTGGCGTGGAAGGAGATGTGGCCTATAAAGACATTTTTTGTTCTTTAAGCCCTTCTGTTACGGTGACCGGGCTACAGTCAAAAAGTACAGTACGGTAAGGGTCTTAGTCTGGGTCAAGAATCCGCCTGTGTCTTCATGGACAGCCGTCAGATCCTCCAGCTCAGTGCAGGTGAAGTTCTTTTGGGTCTATTACTAGACTTCCAGGATCTTTCAAGAAATTTAAAATGACTTACTGCATCAAGCGCATGGCGCTTTGTGAGAGGCCTTGCTTGTGCAGCTCAACAATCCTGTCACAAGACAGAAAACCTTTTTGCCTTTGCCATCAGGGGGTCATGACAGCGTGAATGCCTTATAGAAAATGACATGAAAGACAGATTTTTTTGTGCAGATTTTGGCTTTTTCAGGCTGTGGTCTTAAACTTTTATTCAACTGATAAACAAGCTGTTTAAATGCAGTTTTCAATAAACTGCTGATTCCATTCTGCGGTCTCGTGAAGCTCTACTTATAACCTGGTTAAGTTCCACTAGCGTGAAATGCAAATATTAGTCATTCTTCTCCCGGTCTTAAAATTTTGATCAGGAGAGTATTTGTAACTGTAACTAAAAATTTGTCACTGGGTAAGAAAACTTAATAATTAACCAACTGAAACTCACCACAAACAAATCATTTCTGCATTCACTGACTGTATTTTTCCAGCGGTGTGCTTTCGCAACTGTTTGCATAACTACCAAACTTTACTGAGTTCATCTTTGAGGAAATAATGGACAGAAGAATGAAAGGCATGTACTGTACATCATCTTAGAAAGTAGGAAATGGGAAACTAAGCACTTAGCTGACATGTCTTGGATTAAAAAGATTTTTTTTTTCAAAGCTGCAGCTGAGAAAGACTGATTTGAAGGTGACGTTTCAGTATTCATGTCGCATCCAGAAAAAAACGGCTCACCGATCAGTATTTTACGAGGGAGGACGTAATTTTATGGGAGTGAATATAAACCATCCAATCCATTAAGACTTTGTCATAAAAACAGAAAGAACTGCAGCTTTTAACCTCAGGATGAGCTGCAGAACGTTCTGTAAAGCAAGCCCGAATTAAGTCTCGTCATGTTTTCCTGAATGAGAAACGTGACCAATAAAACGTAGACAAAGAACGACTGTGAAAAGGGAGGCAATGATTACTAGATAAGCACGAAAGCAAATTTGAACTGCATTAAATGTTGTAGATGTTTGATAACGGAGAAGCTAAAACAGCACACGGTGTCTCACTTGTAGAAGAACGTCGCCACCCAGTGGTGGACATGAATACAGCTCCATTAAGCTGTAGCAGGCCACCTGGACAGAGAGCCTATAATAAATCAACTCGCATGCAGTCATTAGCAGTATCCCCTCAACGCCTCTGATAACTGATGCCTTTCAGTGTAAACATAAAATACATTTAACTAACGTTTCACATCACATAAAGGATGACAGGAGCGGCTCTTGATAACAGCATTTTTATTGTTTTCTCCCTAATCAGTTTTAAACTCATCGGACAAGTACAGTCTTGTGAAACGCGTCACAAGAACCTGAAAGAACATAAAAATGGAAGATATCATCAGCTACAAAATTTTGGCGGTGATTTAAAAAATAAAGAGGGAATATAGTAAAATAAATTTTATACAGGGGGGTGGGGATCAAAATTCAGTAAAGTAAGATTTAGTGTTTTGTACATTTTCTTTTGTAAACAAGCATATTTAAACAATATGGCAGATCAGATGTGGAGGAGAGAGGTCGAACTGAAGAAACCAAACACTGGCTGGCATGACGCATTTACAGAACCCCTCAGCATCAACAGCGTCTTGATGGGTCACAGAAATGTCATGTACACACAAATGTTTAAAAATAGTCACACAGAAACATGACATTTGTTTCCTTTTTTTTTTTTCTTTTATACATACAACAGCATCTCTGCTACATACTCCAAATGTTCACTCCTTTGTCCCTGGTTTATTGTGATATGAGGTATATGCGAGGCAAATTCTTGTTCACGCCTCAACTGTTCCGACAACATGGCAACATATTACTTAAGATATTACAGCATTGCATTCACTCTGCCACGTTTAATGATTGCTTAAAACAACAGGCCATCGGGGCTTAAAAAGGGGGTTTAAAGACTCATTCAGCAGAGTGATATCAGCTCCAGCTCCAGCGCTCAAGGCCAGTTGTAGCTATGGAAGACAGCGCAATTATTGTTGTCTTTAAAAACAAAAACAAAAAAAAAAAATGTACAGCATAAATACATTTAAAAATCAGCAAGAAGTTACATTTAACATTTACTAGACAATATCTTGCACCCGTGCTTCTCAGGAATAGGCACCCAATTTCTAAACGGGACACATATGCTTGGTACTGCCAGCACACATGAAGACATCTAAATGTTTTTGGTCAGCCATCTTTTTTTTTTCCTGCTCATACTGCGAATGGCTGCCTCAGTAACAGCTGAAGAAATACTTGATCACTAACACGTCATCAAATTCAATAAGAAAGCAAAGCTGCTAAGTTGGGTAACAAACTAAAACTAGGGGTCTGAATTACATTTACAATATCCCGATTAAATGTTACTGGATTTTAAAAGCCCTCCCACCCTCCCGCCCAAGCTAAACCCTTCCTAAAAGTAAGGACAAAGAGAAAATATTAATGAAAAATCCCACTTTCACATATGAACCCTGCCCGCCCTCCCTCCCATATAAACCATGCTACCCAAACAAAGGGTATCCCTCCCCGGCCCACCCCACTCCACCCCGGCCCTCCTCAGCATACAGCCAGAATATGTTCAACCCACAAACCCCCTCTGCATATGCCCAAACAGCAACACGTCTGTCAAAAAGCCAGTCCACTCCTGACCTTTGAGCTTCCTTGATCTGACGGGGTACTTTCCTCAATGTAAGAAAAGAGAAAAAAAAAAAAAAAAAAGAAAAGAAAAAAATAACGGCTCAAAGTGCTAATTGGATTCTTTTAAAGAAATAAGAGAACTGAGGAAGAAGTGGAGGGCAGGAAAAGGGGAAGGCCATTCTATCGCTGTCCAACAGCAACCTCTATCGGCCAAAGAAAAGCCTCAACGTCACTTTTGTTCTCCAAAAATATACCAAGGACAACATTTACCCCCGAACCAGCCCTCGTTCTTCCTCTACTTCAACTGGCAGTTCCCCAGGATGATTAAATCTGTTATTTTACATTAATATATATTCTTATAAATATATATATATATATATATATATAGATAGAGATATATATATATATATGGCCCTTATTGAAGAAAACATGAGTTTCACATTGACACGAAAGTACCATAATCTCTATATAGCCAAGTAGAAAGTGTTTTCAGTGCTCAAGTGAGCTGGCAGCAGTCTGTTTATGTCACACTCATTCAACACGTAATAAAACATAAGAAAAATCCTCTTTGAAGTCACAAACTTAAACTTCTGAAAAGAGTGCTCACTGCACCTCGTAGGCTTCTCCGTTTCCACTTTTTCCTGAGTAATACTTTCAACCTTGTAACAGACGATAATGGGTTTTTTTTTGTTTTCTTTTTCTTTTTTTTTTTTTTGCTATTTCAATTCTGGGCTATTCCCTGCCATCGTGGTTATTTTCGTTATTATTATTATTTTTTTTTTTTACAGTTGTAAAGTTGATTGCTCAAACACTTCAGCTCATCGGAAGAAAAAACAAAAGATAAATGTCCGGTGCTACTCTACGCTTTAAAACGTACTCTCAGTTCATGATTAAAGACCAGACCTAACGGCACTAATATGACGAAAATGAACAGTAAATACATATTTAACTTAAAAATAACAAAATTTGCATTTGCAGGAAGCCTTGCAGGCTTATTGTGGGAAGAGGAGTGGGCACAACAACAAAGCATCAGTATAATTAAAGGATGTCACTTAAAAAATAATAATAATAACAATAATAATAATAACAATAACAATAATAATAATAAAATAGAAGCACTAAAAAATTAAAACAAGAACATCAACTTTAGACAGAGTGTTCTCTCCCTCTCAGGCTCTCATCTGTAGCTTTGGCTTGTTGTAGTTTTGGAACCTGTACTTACTGGCTCATTGACATCAGATAACAAACTACTATACCCTGAGAATTCAGACACAGGCGTCCGTATCCTGTGATCCACCTCCCTGCTAGAGTCAGTGCCGTAAGACAAGCTGCGGCCGTCTGACTTGAACTGGGAGCCAAAGGCCTGAGCAAAGTTTTCTATCTGGTAGGAAGGCTTGGAGGAGTCCAGAGAGGTCAGATCCTGCGAGGAAGCCAGAGGGTAGACCGCCGTGCCGTTCTTGACCGGCGGGTGGTCCTTCTGGCCGCTTAGGTCAGATGGGCTGATCTGGTAAGAGGAAGGGGGAGTGGAGGAGTGCTGCTTCTCCATCTGGTCGGTGAGCTCCTGAGAAGGGGTGAGCTGCTGGTGTGTGGAGGCCTCCAGGCTGCTCAGGTGGAAGCTGTGCTGTGGCGAGGAGTCCGTCAGCATCGCAAAGTGAGACTTTGGCACAGAGGAGGGCAGCGAAGGCGAGGCCACCGACTGGCCAAACCCACACTCCAGTGGGGAAGTAGTGTAGATGTTCTTGTCAGCGTAGAGGGGGTTTCCCGACTGGGAACTGGTGAAGGGTCCTGAGGCAGGAGGCCCAGGGCCCAGAGGGAAGCTGGCACTGTGGCTGGTGCGCTCCAAAGCCTGCAGCAGGAAGCGAGAGTATTCGTGCATCATGACGGTCTTGTCTCCAGACGGGCTCGGGACATCAGTGTTGTGACCGAGGTCGGCTCCGTCAGCTGAGGCGGGGTTCAGCTCCACGTGGTGGTCACTGATGTCAAAGTGGACGTCGTGGTGCGAGCCGTCGGGTTTCTGGGTGTAGTGGTCGAGGAGGCTCTGCAGCACCTCATCTGGGATTCCGGACTTGTCGAGACTCAGAGGAGCGTCGTTGTCCATCACGCTGGAAACGACGCCCTGAATGACGGACTGCTGGGAAGACAAGTGACCAATGCCGACATCGTACTCGTTGCTGGTTCCTCCAACCACCACGGGCCCTGATGAGTTTGCATTGTTGGCTGCATGAAGGTAGCGTCTTTTCTTGAGGAACTGCATGGCGTCATCGTAGTTGCTGCTGGTGGGCCCTCCTTTAACCCCGTTACCCTGCATGAGGCCAAGACCATCCATGCCCCCGCTCTGCTCCAGTGAGCCCACTTTGGCCTGTTCCAGACCCTCTTTGTCCAGGCTCTTACGATTAGCCTTCTTGAACGCCATCTTTGGAGCTCGACCGTGGTGGACCTGTTGCATGCTGGGTCCTGGCTCAGTAGAGGAGGATACTGTTTGATTCTCCACAGAGTATTCGTGGATGCTGTAGCCTCCTGATACAGCCCCTTGAATGTGCTGGGCCCTCACCCCTCCACCATCCCCCTTCTTCTTTTTGCGCTCACCTCCCTCTCCATTTTTGGACCTTCCTCTCTTTCTCCCAGCATTTCCCTGAGTGATTCCATAGCTGCCGTGTCCCATGTCTACACAACCTAAGTCCATCATCCCGGGATCCAGCCCCTTCTTTATGGCTTCTCCACAGGTTCGCTTGTGCTTAAGCAGTCGGTCTGTCCTCGAAAAATACTGAAGGGAGCAAACACCAAATGTTGTATGTAAATCCAAATCATAAGTTTTATGTTAAAGTTCTTCATATAGAAGCTAACTCACTAACCTGTTGGCAGGTCTCACATCTGTACGGCTTTTCTCCGCTGTGCGTCCTCTTGTGCCTCTCCATGTGGTACTTCTGAATGAAACGCATGTTACACTGGTCACAGCTGAACGGCTTCTCCCCTGAGGTACGAGAACAGCATCGCTCAAGGTTAGTTGACATCAGAATCACACGATGAATCACAGGATGAATCAGGCCGTAACATGATTTGCGGCCTGTTTTTTTTTTGTTTTTTTTTACTCACCACTGTGGATTTTCTCGTGTCGTTGGAGAAGGTACTTCTGAATGAAACTCATGTTGCACTGATTGCATCTGAAGGGTCTTTCACCTGAAATGAAACCAGAGAGACTTCAGGGTGAGCCAAGCACATGACACATGAACACTGGCAAACTGTAGTGTGGCCTTTTGTCTAAGTTATGTTTTTTTAGCATCTTGACATTATTGAGATTTTTTTTGGGCTTTTAAACGTTTATTTTGACAGTAGCAGCCTGAGAGTGCTGCTGACGCCACTCAATCGCAGCGGACAGCAGTGGAGGAGTTCATACAGATCATTTTGGGTCACTGTTTACAAAAGTTCACAGCCTCCACATCGTGAGGCGCAAACGGGAGAAAGTCTGGGTTGGTAATGTGCGCTGTGCGATACCTGTGTGAATGAGGACGTGTCTGCGGAGGTGATAGGAGCTTCTGAAGGATGCAGTGCAGTGCTCACAGATGTGAGGCTTGGTGCCCGGCGACAGGCTGCCTCCATCTGCATCCAGCATCATTGATTGCTGTAGAATAATAACAGAGAAACACAGGGTGTCCGATTCAGTCAGCTGTCTTCTATATCATCTGAATGTTTTTAAAGGATCAGTTCATATCGGGTAGAATGCACACGCATGAGGAGCGGCATCCAAGTTTATAGAATAATGCTACAATTTACAAATAAAACAGATAAAAGACAAAACTATACACTATTTATTATAAAAATACTTTTAAGTGCAATTACTAATGTATTACTTTCATTTTTTATTAGACAAACAAATAAAAATGTATTTAAATATTAAAAAAATACTGTAATATATCTTTTTTAGTGATTGCATTTGTGCATGAATGGCGCTGACACTAAATTTGACTACATTCACACATACATAAATAAATGACAAACCTTTGCCTCGCTTCTCTTCTTTCTTGGTTTACCCTCCTGTCCATCACCATTTGACCTTCGACCTTTTCTCCCAGTGGGCTCCTTTCCTAACTGACTCGGCAGCTGTGACGATGACAAAGGGAGAGAGAGAGGGCCGTGAGAGCGAGCCACAACAAGGAAATTACTTGATTGAAGGTTAAGGGCCTTTAGTCTAAAAACTATCCTGCAAACAAGTCCTTGTTTGCCGCTGATGCAAACACTTGTCTAGTGATTGTCTGCTGGAAACAGAAAGATGTGGTTCTAGTGGGCGAGATAACGACGTCTTGAATTTATGGCCTTTTTACGCATAAGCAGCCTGTAATTCACTGCGAGAGCCTTTCATCTGCGATTCTAACAAAAGAAACAGACAAACCGCACACCTCACATGCTAGACGCTCAAGATTATTACTCTTCACTAACCATCACAGACAATATGTATGGTGTATTCACTTTTCTGCTTTCCATTTCCCCCCCTTTCTGCTGCACCTCAGTGCCATATGGAGACGGACGGGGTAAATGTGGGTGCACCTGCTGTTTTCAAAATCAGCCCAATTTCTAGGGGTGAGTTGGTGAAAATCTGCTTATCAGGGCTTCATGTGAGAAAATAAAATCCTCAACATGAAATAGTCCACGAGTATACATTAAAAAAAAAAACCTGACTTAAGAGAAGACAATAGCTCATTCTGTTTCCTCTGATGCCTGGCTATTGTTAGAAGTGTGTGGCTGTGTGTATTTCTATTTGAATAAGCACAAAAGACGTCTGAAATGAAGTGCAAGCTCAAACAAGACAGCTGTGTCCTTGCCATGACGTTTTCATTCACGCTGAGGCCGGATGACATCATCCTCTGAGCCAGAGAGAGAGAAACAGAGGGAGCAGAGGGAGCAGAGGGAGGGAGGAGGGAGGGAGGGAGGGAAGGGGGGGCTCTCTTTTATATTTTGCATCTCGAGCCGTCACTAGATTTATGTCGCCATAACCAGTTTCACATAAGCTCCTCCCTCTCAGGCTTTTAAAATATGTGCTGCTTGGCGGCACGGCGGGGCTGTTTTTTGAGAACAAACTCAACTGAAATCATTCAACATTAAATCTGCACACATTTTTTAACTAATCTGGGTGTTTGAGTCTAAATGTCAGGTCAACAAACTGTAACCCCACAGTAATGCGCAAAAGAAGATGCCTATGAACGTCATATTTTCCCCTCAAACCAAAGTTTTTAAGTCATGTCTCCAGTGAAAAAAAAATGGATCGACACCTCCACCCTTTCTTTCACTTCAGCAGTGCGGCGTGGAATTTATAGATATGTTGAAAGAGCAGATATGTGCAGTTCCTAGAAAGATGCTCAGAGACAGTACCGCAGGCAGCAAAAACGCAGGCTTTCATTAGAACATTACATGTGATATGTTGATATTTTACGTTCAGCTCTGTGTTGGCTGCAGTAGCGGTTCAGACACTGAACTTCAATGTTGATGCACGACTCTTACTTGTTATGTACTGATCTCTACTTGCAAGAATGTGTTGGCATTAAAGCGTGGAAGGCAAAAAATAAATAAATAAACAAACACCATAATGATTTCCAAAAGAAAATGTATAATCACTGACATGTATTGTGTGTTTACAGAAATGTATAGCTGCTTATAAAGTTTGAATTTTATTATTGGCTAATCTGCCAATTATTTTCTTGATTGATAAATTAGTTGTTTGACCTTTTAGACGTCGAAAAGAAATCTTGTTTTGTGGAGGACATTCCAACACTGAGAAGCTACAGCTGGTAAATATTAATTAACTGTCAATTAATCGACTAATTGTTTCCCCTCTAAACTTGACGAATAGGGGAAATGTAACTTAATAGCTCAGCCCTTTATTCAGTGGTACTTACGTTGCCCATGTTGAGGTCGTGCACCAGCAGGCTCTGGTTGTTGCTGACTGTCACCTCCAGCAGCTCTGTGCTCTTCCCCAGCCCTCCGGGATAAACCGGCAGGCGATAATCATGCTCCGACATCTTCTCCTGTTTGATACCCATGGAGTGAACATAGTCTCCCACGCCCCCCATGTGGCCGCCATGGGTGCCCATGCTGCAGTCGGGCGAGTCACGCTCCTTCTTCAGGATCATTTCCTGCGGCGGAAGGTCCTGCATGACGGAGTGGGCGGCCAGCCGAGTGAAGCTGGTCACCGGAGGGAGGTGGCTGAACATAATCATGCCAGGGCCGAAATTGGAGTCCATGCTCCCGTTGGAGCGCAGGAATTCATTGCCTAGTTTGTCTTGAACGATGTTCATGGTGGATGCCGGCAGGCAGGAAAACTATGGGGTGGCAATCAGTGTCATCCTGTGAGGAAAAACACAGCAGCAGTCAACGTTGGAGCATACTGTTTTCGGGAAGCACTATAACTAACAATCAAACGCACAAATAATAGCCAAGAGACAACAATTATGGAGCCAGTTAAGCTCGGCCTTCAGGAATCAGTGTCACGGCCTCTGATCTCACAACTGGTCGCTTAGTCGGATTAAACCAACGTTTTGTGGGTCAACAAAGGGCTACAGTCTGGCACAGTGACAAGTGGAAATAAGCAGAACATCAGAGCTACACTGTACCAAACTCTCTCTTGCTGATTACTGTGTGTGTGTGTGTGTGTGTGTGAGTGTACAGTATTTTACAGAGCGAAAAAGGTCACAGCGGCTGCAGAGCTAGACACAACATGAGACAGGGAATGAGAGGACTGAAGTTGTGTGTTAATCTGTTTGATGGGCCTGTCTGACCCAGTCATCCTATTTGCATGGGCTTATCTGCCAATGAGAGTGCACACAGGCTGCATTGGAAAAGACTGCTGGTGTAATTACGTGTACACAAAATAACTGCTAAACACAATGCATGTTTGGTAATAGCTCAAGAGTGTGAACTTAAAAAGCTAAACACACTTTATGGAGGCAACCGAATAACAGGAAGGAGTCTGTCAGGAGCATAACGTCTCTCAAAGTTGCGTTAAAATGCGTTATAAATCATAATGACGTGCTCCACGACGATTTTGGATCAACCGCATTGAACGACCCATCCGGCTAATGAAGTGCTACTGACTGCTGCTGCCAAATGCCTTCAGCTCTGATGGTGCGTTAGCAGCAATAACGTCGTCAGCTAACACAAAGACAACTTTTTAAAAACACGCAAACAACACTCGAGCCACCCCGACTAACTTCAGCCTCCTCCGCCGTGTCTAAGCGAGGCAAACGGCGTGAGAGTAGACCCCCGAGGGAAGAGGAAACTAGAAAAGCTTCGCTTCGCTGTGTGCAATTAGCTACCTCAGCTAACCATTTGGCTAACCACTCTTGTTGCGGGGCCCTTCTCCTTTGTGATGCAGGATCAGGCAATAATTAATATGGCCATGCAATAACAGCAGCACATCTGCGCTGATAGACACCCCGAAACCGTGGAAATGTGAGCAAGAAAACTAGCTAAAAGCAGCAGAAAAGTCGGAGCCCGCCTAGACGTTTAAATAAAGTTAGTTTCGTACTTTTGTTTTTGGTTGAAATTAAAGAATTTAGAGGCAGATATCAGCGCACACGCACCGGCGTTACACAAGACATTAAATCTGCGAGCTGGAGAAATGAAGGACGAAATGCTGCTTTGCGCCTGAAAAAAAATAATAAAGCAAACAGCACCACTTGGTCTTACATCGTCTGTACTTATTCTCGACTGTTTTCTCCGAGTTGTTGGCTTCGTTTCCTGGACGGCGAACCGACTGTAAAGTGATGGAGCGACAGCGCAAGCATGACCCATAACAAACGGCCCATACAACAACTCCAGCGAACAATGATGCTCCTCCGACTAGCCGAGACAGCTAACTTAGCAGCTAACTAGCGTAACGTCTGAGCGCTGCGCTTTGTTGTCTGTCCCGTACGGGGACTTTTAACTACTACAGCCGCCGATTCGGGCCCCAAAGTTGGATTGTATGGATTTGACTCACCGGTACGGGACCATGACCCGCTGTTTTTGGCTCGCTTAGTTCACCCTCAGCTGTCCGTTTCAATATCTAAAGCCAAAACATTGTTCTCCCGCAGCTGCTGGGTTCTTCCATCTTGCCTCGGCGCAGGGGATTCTGGGTCCCGTAGGCGGACGCGTCCTGAACAGAGACGAAGTAATTAAACAAGTCTCCTTATTATGAATGGATGACGGGATTAGTACTGCTGTTCGTCGAGTATTCTAGTTATTCCTGTTATTTTAAGAAAGTTATTCTCAGCTGTCCTTAAAAGTAGATATTAATTCATTTATTTATATATGTGAGTGTATGTATATAAGAATACAAATGAGATTTGTTGTCAATTATGTTTCCACATACAGGGCCCAGGAATCCTAAAGACATTGCCATAAAATCGAGGAAAGGTCCAAGCAGTGAGTGTGCAAACGTCCTCAATATAAAGTATGAAGAATATGTGCAGACATTGTACAATTCATCCATATTTTTGTTGTCATGTATACCATTCTTCCATTTTATCTGCAAAGTTTCTAAAGTCAGAAAGTTGCTGCAAAAATCTTAACCCACCTCAGTTTCTTCTAATTCTGTAAATCATCATTTATTTGTGCACTTTGCCCTGTAGTGTGTGTGTGTGTGTGTGTGTGTGTGTGTGTGTGTGTGTGTGTTTTTACCTCCTGTGTAGTTTTCATTGTTGTTTAATAATAATTTATTTATGGAATTATTTCCTGTTTTAACTTTAATGTTTTCACATTGTACAGTGCCTTGTAACTCTGGTTTTGAAAATTTAACTTACTTACAACTATTAAGATTCTAAAAGTTTTTCAGCGCACATTGTGTTGAAAGAATTACACAGATCTTTTACTCAAGTCCCAAAATGCCACATGAAATTCAATTCAGTCTGTCAAGATATGGATTACGTATTTTATTTTGTTAATAGTAAAATTCCTTCAAAATGTTGCATGCTATGTACATACATAGGATAAATATATACCTGCTCCATTCTAATCAGCAAGGTTTTTCTTAAAATAGTAGCCTGTCATCATTTAGAATGACTCCTTTAAGAGTGATCAGTATCTCAGATATATTATGCATTTATGCAGCATTGAAAGCTTTTTAACTTTACACAGTATACTCTTGTAGTCCATGGATAGAGCATGTCATATGCTATACAGATCAAAATCTGTTCTTCTTCTTCTATCTCATAGATAGCATTTTATATAGGGGCTTAATCCGTAAACCAACTACAAAGTAAGAGTGAAAGTGCAGCATGATATATAGTTTGAAATAACACAAAGATACAAAATTACAGGTACAGCTTGAGTACAATTTTTGAGTAAATATGTTTAATGGCTTTCCACCACCAGAGATCCCAAAAATTCAAACAGCTGAGATGAGGCAAGCCAGGATCACAGAGCAAGTCTCAGAGCGTCCATTCAGATGATCATGACAGATGTATTTAGGAGTGAAGCGCTTAGATCTGCCGGATGAATGACTATGTATACATCTAAAAGCACATCAGAGTCAGGCCTCACACCCCCACTCCTAATTGCCTTTGCTAATGAACCAATTAATTCAGAAAGCAGAGCATAATTGAAATGCAGACAGTAGAGTAATGCAAAAAAAGGTCAGTGGGTGCATTTTTGATGTCCCTGCTCCTTTCATATATCTATGATGACAACCCACAGAGCTGACAGTGATATCTTTGAAATCACTCTCATCTTGGAGTGCTTAAATATGTATGATGGCCTGATGAGTCTACATGAAAAACTGTAATTAGAGTTTGAGAATATGGTGGAAAATGAAGTTCATCATTTCACAATTAGAAGATAATCAAGACACAGATATGAAAGTACTGTCTGGCTCATACGGCATCTTTACGGAGGATTTGGGATAAGAAAAATGCTAACTTTATTAACAAATGAATAATGAATTTACGTATGAGAGAAATTGTGATCTTGGTTGTTTGTAGGCTTCAAGACAGTCCTCATTTCTCTGATTTTAGTATCCTGAGGAGTTATATTAATAATTGAATACATGGTGGTATATCACATATTTAGGATCTTTAGACTACCATTGAACCAAAAAACAAGAAAGATTCAGTACTTCCTTCCTTTAATTGTGGAAAGGCAGACAGGGCTTTCAAATAAGAACGTTAATTACAAATCAATTAACAAATAATGTGAAGAAATCCAATATTTCTATTTCTAAAATCCTGGATACAGCCATGCATAAGTAAATAAAGATGTTCATGTTAGCAAGTTGTTAGCAAACAGTTGCTTATTAAGACGCAGCCATTTGGAGTTGTGTTTCTGAATGCTAATCATTGTCATTTAAACTCTGTTTTTGGTCCCCACCAGCTAGCTGATAACACCATTCACTGCTGGGCAGGTGGTGTAAAGCTGGTCTTCAAAAAACTTGACTGAAATGATCTGATCATAATCAAAAATATACTCATTTTAAAACTGAGAGATTCAACCGAAACAGCAGAGTTGTGGCCTGAAAGCAGAAACAATGAGCTGAAAGATGCTAAAAGGGTGCAGAGAGTGACATCACAGTCTCCGTGGACACTCTCTCACATGCAACCAGACATGTGCTCCATTGTTAATACAGAAATATCCATGGCGATCGCTTTAATGAAGAAAAGCACATGATCATCGCCTGTCATCTGATAACAACATGTCAGCTCAGGTCAGTTCACCCCGTGGTAGTGAATTCCTTTAAAGCCTGAGCACAAACACACAACAACGCAATCACATCTAACACACAAAGCGACACAAATAGTATATGTGGTGTTATTTCAATGTCATGTTCTGAGTCTTATATGTCAATCTATGCTAAGGTTAGGAAATGTCACTGTATGGCTCCACTTTCCACCAGTCCCTACTATCAGCTGAGTGTTTGGGACGTTAAGGTCAGAGACATGACGGCTCCTTGTGCGCCACTGACTCCACTTTGAGTGGATTAATGTGGCCCACGTTGTGAAGGGGACAGGAGTGAGCTTGTCTGTACCTGCACACGGACCACAGATATGAAAAATGACGAATATGAATAATAAACAGGCCAATATTTTCATGTCTGGAATCTGTGGTAATCTGTGTATCATATAACACAGATGGTTATCAATTCTAACTCCTCATTAATAATTCAGCCTGCGCAGCACGTCTTTGTTCCCTGCCCCCCTCCCCTGAATCCATCAAAACCTTTCTCTCTCACACACAAACACACACACACACACACACACACACACACACAGAAACCACTAATAATCTGGATGTGAATTTCCTTCCTCGTCTCATAATGGAACACAAGAAAACTCTGAACAGCAAAGAGAGCCGAGGTTTGGTGATTGTCTGTGTTGTGCTGATTTGGATTCCTCTCACTGGGAAAGCCTTGATGCCTTCACATAACAGATGGCGATCCTGGCTGTCTACACTCTAATCCTCAATTGTTTGGAGGATCACAGCCGTATACGAGTTCCCTCTTTTGAGACAGAGGTCCCTTGTCAGTTATTAGAAACCTGTGCAGTGGAGAGACTTGTGTCGTGGGGATAAAATAACATTTGGATCCCAATATTACACCCAACTGAATAGGCCATAGACTGCACTAGTGGGGAAATTACAACATTAAAGCTGCCTGTAAACACTGAGAAATCTCTTTTGTGGTTGCAGTCGTACCTCAGCAGATTGCACATATACCTACAAGCTCATTATGTCTGATAAGGGTCTGAACATACAACTTTTGTACAACATTTTAAGGTTTGGCTCGACGTTTATGTGACAACACATTTATTTAAATGCAGCATCCATGAGATTAAAATGCTAATAGGCTCATGCGACAATTTAAATATTTAAAGTTAGTTTAAACACTTCAACATTTTGGTAAATATGATTAGAAGTTGTATCGATTTTCATCATATCATCTTAGAGTAAAAAAGAATTTTGATTTTTAATTTACGTGTCTGAAAAGTTGCAGAAATACCGAACGTATCAGTAAAATGTTGGTCAAAGTCAGTGAAAGATTGTCTTCTAGGTTAATCCAGAAAAGTTCCACAGTGATTTAAGACAAAGTATATTGGTTAAGATTTGAACCAAACCACAATCTCTCCCCAGTCTTTTTTATCTTTGTTGCCTAAACCTTCCCACAGACCAGAGGCTGGGTGTGAACCCCTAGTTCCTGCTGTCAAAGTCCTGCAGTACATAAATGTAGCACTTCGCTCTGCCTCTGAACTGAATTACATTTGCCACCACAGCTTAACTGATCAATATGCAATATATCAGAAGGAGGAGCTACTGCAGTGGTTCAAACTTCTCTTCATCTCAAAGGCTAAAATCATCGCATAGCAGCCCAACAGTGCAAACAACAGTGTGAGTCAGCATAATGAAGCTTGAATCAATGAAACCACAACAGCACAGCCTTTCCTCTTATTTAATGAAAATGTCTTTCTGAGAAATAAGTTGTTCAGGCGTCCCTCCTGACTGTTTGTTTTTTGTATTGTATAGCGATGGAATGCTGCATTCGGTCGTCTGTGATTCAGATGTTACTTTCCAATCCTAATTCCAATAAATGTGGTTTTACAGCTTTCATTTTGCCTTTCATAATACATGTTAATAAATGTTAAATCAGTCTGAGACTTACAATGACTGGATGAATATGAGCTTACTTATATTAGATATTTGGGAAATGCCATTTATGATCTTATATTTAGATATAACAGATGTGAAGTGAAGAGATTATCTGAGCTGCCTTTATGCTGATTCTGTTTTTGTTGTTTTGAAGGATTTAAAGGTCCAGTGTGTTGGATTTAGTGGCATCTAGTGGTGAGGTTGCAGATTGCAACCCCCTGACCCTCCATGTGAGCATGCCATGAAAAATTGGAAAGGTGCTACTTACAGTCAGTGTTTGGTTTGTCTATTCTGGGCTACTGTAGAAACATGATAGACTCCATGGAAAAGGACCTGCTCTCTGTAGATATATACGGTTCATTCTAAGGTAACAAAAACATCAGAATTCTTATTTACTTTACTTTACTTACGTATTTTCAGGTAATTACACACTAATGAATTAGTTCCTATAGATCCTCCTAAACGTTACCCACTTGACCTTGAACAATATTTACATAGCATAAAATGAAGTAAGGTCATGACACGTTTTTAATATTTTGTCCACTCCTTTTACATTAATAAGTGTATCGAACACACCAACAGCACTACATCCTTCAGTGAAGTGGAACCAACATCTCTCTAAAACAAAAATAGCTGTTTTACCTAAGTGTACCCAACAAACTGTTTTTAGTCACCAAAGCTGGACTTGATTTACTCACACAGACTCACTGTGTGACACTGCCATTTAAAGATAGATTTGTTTGAAAGTTGATGCAAAAGCATATTTGAGTTGAGTTTATGAACATGTGAAGAAAATGTGTTACTGACAAAAGCACAGTGCTGAGAATTTGTTTAAGTCACTGACACCTTTAAATGTCTGACATTTCTTTTATTTATGAGTTTTATACCTGTTGCTTTATTAAACTTTTCCCAAAACAGCAACAACAACAAAAAAAAACATAAACTCTTAAAAGCCTCGATCCAAAATCAGTTCATCACATCTTTTATGGATAAAGTGCTCTAAATGCCTTGAAAGAGTGTCTTAAGAGCACTTCATTAATAAAAGATGTAATAAAGTGATTGTTGATCTTGAATGCTGACCTCTCTCATATCAGAGATACTCCCAGCGCTCAGCACAAATTAAAGGTCCGAACAAAACCCACTTGAGACGAGTGTCGTGATGAGATCAGTCAAGGGCGTCTTCGTTCTACCTGTGTGATTGAAACTGTAATTGTGCATTAGTTAATAATAGCAGCACGGTACTTACATGCAAAAGACCTTTGTGTTCTATCTGATTAAAACAAGGGCAACAAGGAGGCAAGGACAAACCATCCCATTTAGGTTGTCCTTTGGGAGGATACTAGTCCAGGAAATCCTCTGCTGTAGTCGTCATCCAGTGTCTGAATCAATAAGGAGGCTTCACGGGAAAGAGGAGAAGCACAGATTTAATGTCAGGCTTTAAATGGGAGAAGCTTTTGGACAGTGAGTTGTAAAGGTGTATTTATTTAAAGCAAGTATTTCAGGAAAACATTTAGAATTCAAATGAGAGCAGCATGACTTTTCCATTATTCTTCATTTACTCGACATTATTACCTGAATGTAATAAGCCTTTGCAATTTGGCACAGGTTAACAGGAGCACTGTAGCCCCATCTGCAATTCAATTAGTCAATGCCACCGATATTGCCTCTGTTAAATCAAGTATCACATCAAAGATGCACATGGCGCGTCCTGCCAGTAGATGGCGCAGTTTAACTAGAAGCACAAAGATCCTCCACTGCCATGATCTCTGCGTGACTCCTCGTGTTAAGCATGCAGAGGATCAGCTACAAGGTAAAGACGATGCAAGAAGGAATGAATGTATTAATATAATTAATTATTATTTAAATGAAGTCGCCCACTGATTTAATTGATCAAATTAACCACGCAGGAGACTCAAATTGTCCACCTGTCTCTTTCTCTCTCTCTTTTTACGCACAAACGCAGTCTTGTGTCACTCCCCCTTCCCTCCCTCCCTTCCTCTCCTCGCATCTCTCCCTCACTCTCTCACACACACACACACACTTCTCTCTCCATCCTCCACAGCCCACCAGGAGCTGTGAATGGCAGACTCGTATTTCGCTCCGCTGGTGAGCAGCACGCCAGTCAAGGCTGGAGACCGAGCAGAGCGCACGGCCACAGTCAGCCACCTCCTGATGCCATGTCATCAAACTGGAAGATTAGTGGATGTTTTTAAATGAACGGATGATATCAGTGTTTTTAAATCACTGACATAGACGTGTTTTTTTTTTTTTTGTTTGCTTGTTTTTTTACTCTCAGGATTTACTGTGCGCGCTGAAGTGGCCATGGCGCATTTTACGCACTGCAGGTAACCGGTGTTCTGGAGGCTCAAACAGACAAAAACATGGATTAAGCAGCAAGTGATTTCACCCCTTCACTCCAGGAGAGCTCAAATGGCGGCCCTTCGTAGAAAATTTGGCGAAGATTACCAGGTGGTTAACACAAATCGAGCTACCACTTTTTCCGCTCCGATCAAGAAGAAACGCCAGCGCTTCGTGGACAAGAACGGTCGCTGCAACGTGCAGCACGGAAACCTCGGTGGAGAGACCAGCAGGTACCTCTCTGACCTCTTCACCACTTTGGTCGACCTAAAGTGGCGATGGAACCTGCTCATCTTCATCCTAACTTACACGATCGCTTGGCTGGTCATGGCATCTATGTGGTGGATCATCGCTTACATCAGGGGAGACCTAAATCACGGCCACGACTCGTCCTACACCCCCTGCGTGGCTAATGTTTACAACTTCCCCTCAGCTTTTCTGTTTTTCATCGAGACTGAGGCCACGATCGGTTACGGCTACCGGTACATTACCGAGAAGTGTCCGGAGGGCATCATCCTCTTCTTGTTCCAGTCGCTGCTCGGCTCCATAGTGGACGCTTTTCTCATTGGCTGCATGTTCATAAAAATGTCCCAACCTAAGAAACGCGCAGAGACGCTCATGTTCAGTCAGGACGCGGTGATTTCTCAGCGAGACGGGAAACTGTGCCTCATGTTCCGCGTGGGCAACCTGCGGAACAGCCACATGGTGTCCGCTCAGATCAGGTGCAAACTCATAAAGGTAAGCAGAAGATGAGTGGAAGTTAAGCACAGCTGCACGTACATCACAACTAATAAAGTTACATGAAATGAACTAATTCAACTTCTGACTTGCTGCTGCATTAGATGACAGGAGTCTTGCAATAGTGGAAGCTTAGGGAAAGTAGGTCCACATTTCTTTTTTTGCACAATGACCGCACTCCTGACTGACAGCTACTGTCTGAAGAATCTTTGCCCCTTCACTCTCCTCTCCTCTGAGCGCACGAGGAACAGGAACAGTCACAGTCACTCCTGCATATCAAAAATGTTAAAATCGACCTTTTTTTGTTAATTCAAAAGCTTAAATGTAAGCAGGTCCCACCACAAAATGTATGCCTTGTTAAACAAGCCCGGCTTAAGGTAGCATTACCATAATCCTCCAGCTGCAGGATGGAGAGGCTGAGTGGCAGCCAGGTGCATCTCAAAGCACCGAGATAAGAGCGTACAGGCTGTTGGCTCCTTGTGTGTGGACGGTCGACAACTGTGCAGCATTAGTTCTTCTTCGGGCCGTGGCACCCGGACAGATAGGTGTGTATCGGTGAGTGGATGTGACAGAGAGATGGGCCCCTGAAGAAGGATCAGTGTGTCAGTAGAGAGGGGCTTCCGCACACTACCACAGATCACTGGAGTCAGTAAAACAGCACTCCTGGGAGGAAGAATGCACACATAAAAAGTATTTATGGCATCCATAAAGAAATGCATTATTTTCCTTCTTTTCTTTGGGCTGTCTTTTTTTAAAAATTTCTCCTCCCCGAGAGATAGAACGTGTTAGAAAGCATCACAGCTCAGTAAAAAGAGGGAACAAAACACAGCGTTTCGGGCTTTGAATCGTCTTTGCCAACTGTGCCACGCTATCAGCTAATGAAGAACTCAGTGGATTTTGAGGGGAGCATAGCTAATGAAGCTCACGCTGAAAACAAGCACCAATGCAGAAAATTACCACAAACAGTAGAAGGTTGACTGGCTCCTCTTTTAATTATCATAATAGAGCTCCTTTCAGCCACATCTATGTTCAATGGGCAGAATGGGCCATAAAGAAGACAAACAGCATTAGTGAGGTGCTTGGAGCTTGTTTATGTCTGTGTTCTCCTCTGCACAGCCACATCGAGCACAGCGTTGGTCAGCTTAATGATGCATGCAGGCAGGCAGGCAAGGGAGAGGGAGGGAGGACCGAGCTATTCCACTGTTACAAGCATGGAGGAAGTGAACAACCCCACAGAGTTCTCAGTCTACAACCGAATTCCCCTGCGATATTGTGATTTTCAGTTTATCGGCACAGCTGGAACTCAAAGTGACGAATAGCCTGATACTTAATGTGTTAAAATTCAACTAAGCACCAACAACTAGAAGAAACCAATCAGGACTTTTGTAAAACAGAAAAAGCATCATGTCAGAAAAAAAATAAAATAATTGAGGCCGAGGGAATTTCATCCTGCAGAACCACTCTTCGTTTACCTTTCCTTCTGGGCTGCAAGAAATACAATCATTATAAATTCCAAGACCTCTTTGCCAACCTCACATCATTTTTACACTCCCTCTCTCTGTGAAACACAATACATACAGCATCCACTCTGTGCTCCTTAGTATTTTTGCTCCAGGGCTTTGTGGTCTAACCTTATTCTTTCGCTTCAAAGACTCTCGCACAGAGACAGAATTTTTTGTGCAGCAGCTCTGCCAGAGTACAGAACACACACACACACGCACGCACAAAAGATGTGAGTCAGTGTGCATGAACGACGCTATTGTTTAAACTGAGCATACCTTTAGATATGACACGTCACACACAATGTTTAAAAAACCTCAAATAAAAAAACTCCAGCAGTCATAATTCAGACCGAGCGCTCTCAGTGCAGTCCCTGTATAGAAACGTTGGTGGTGCTGTTGAACCGCAGCCCTCTCCAAGTCATGCCTTGTCATATAAAATACTGGCAGAGGGAGAATCATTTAGACGTGAATACTGTGTGTGTGTGTGAGACAGAGAGAGAGAGAGTTTGTGAAAAGGTTTCCTGTGAAGATTTGTTCATCAAACTGCATCTAAAACTAACACAGAGTAAACGAGCAGACCAGCTCCTTCCGCAGACAAAAACAAAAATTCTTCGACCGCGACAAAAATGAGGTTTTTGATTATGCTCTGAAAACTTCGCTGTGACTCTGAAATACAAAGAATCATTTCTATCTCAAACACAGACGGAGCACTGTAACATCAGTACTATATTCCCACAGGCTCTCTGTCCCCTCACAAACCTGAACCTTACGTGCATGTTTAGCGCTGAGGATAAACTTGACAACCTCATCTCTGACTGGACAAATATTTTCTCCCGTTAAGTGGCTAAAGCAGTTCATTTCCTGTGTGTGTGTTTGTGTGTCTGAGCAATTGTTTTTCTTAGTAAACTCATTAAAGTTATATCAAAGAATCTGGAAGCCATTGACCGCAGCGATCAATAAGCATTTTCATGTTTCCTGAGCGTGATTGGTTTGTCTTCATGTCACCGTTGCCTCGTGTCAAAGCACATTCGCATGACTTTGAACCTTTCTCAACTCTGTCAAGTCTCACCGCCGGGCGACCTTTGAGTCGCTGAATAGTGGTGGGCGGTGGCAGCATGTTTCTCAAGGTTTAATTCACAGTTAATGGCATTTTCTCCCATCTCTGGTATTCAGGAGTCTGCATGGGTGGGAGGGATGACACTGTCTACCTTTTCAGAGAGCAAGGCGCACAAAGGCTTTGGCCTCTACTGGAGGGAAAGAAGGCAGTTAGTGCCCTTTTCCAGGGTGGATCGTGTCTCAATGTGCCAGCTGGAATTACCGCCACGACGAACTTCAGTCTGTTTCATTAAAATGAACCGTGCGC
Organism: Nibea coibor; assembly: GCA_023373845.1. Classification (NCBI taxonomy): domain Eukaryota; kingdom Metazoa; phylum Chordata; class Actinopteri; family Sciaenidae; genus Nibea; species Nibea coibor. Next base: position 16,194,557 of record CM041727.1, on the reverse strand, counting down.
ACAATCAATATGGTTCATTTGGGCCGGTGTGAGAGCTGCCAATCGAACCCTGGCAGGGGCTAAACAAGTAGACCAAGACCGCCTGAAATGTTTAATGATCCGTGAGGATGTGAGGTTAAATCTACAGAGCACAGACTCACTTACAGTAGATGATGAAGCTTGTTTAAATTGGATCCACCTGTCTGCGCTGCTTTGTTTGGACAGTAGGTCGGCGAGCCTGAGCGCTGCCGAACCGTTGTGGATGATGACTGGATGACAGCAGAAAGAGAGGCGATACAGACCGACGGAAGCTGCCATACCCAACATAAGTAGCTGAAATGCAGATTTGCAGGGCATCCATGACAGCCTCGGAGGGCGTCCTGGTGGAACATCCTGGCTGAAAATATGACTGTGGTATAACTGGGAGCGTTGGAGAGTGAAGGCTTTGATTGAAAGTGATGGAAAGTGTTGAAATAGCCGGAGAGAGACTCGCAGCAAGGAGACATAAAAAGAATTACCACCAGATTTCTTTCTTAATATTTTCACGGTATGAGTGGGGCCTTCTATCTCAAAGATATACAAGGGAGAGAAATCCTCTCGGCTGCATATCTCCTCAGAGGATTGCAGGATGGGCTCGACACACTAGTCACGAGAGCTGGAATTGATTTCCATTTCTCTTCTAATAAGAATAGAGATGCAATTATACTATTAGGTTGTGGAGGGCTGCGGAAAGGCTTGAAGCCCTGCAGTCATTGATTAGCAAGCCCCAGAGCCAGAAAGCCTTAAGACTCTGGCCTGCTCACACTCCTCTCCCCTTTATGTTCTATACTTAAATAGTTCCAGATCTATAGGCTACATACAAGCACTAAAATTCTTATTGTTGAATAAACACTACATCCCCAGGCTCCTGACGATAATAATGCATGAGCCTTGTTAGAGTATTTCCCACACCCCGAGTAGAAATCAGAGGCAGCACAGTCACAACAAAACCCATTTTTGGCCAAGAACGTGGTGACACCGTTTCTGCCAAGTACCGGCAGAGTCAGTGAGTGTCACGCTGAAAAGGAAGAAAACGAAACCAGAGCAGGAGACATCCAAAATGCATTTCAGGCTTCAAAAACAGCCATGAATATCTATTTCATCCTGGTTTCCGCGTGCCTTTTCACTAAGTTCACAGACTTCCACCGCTTTGCTAATCACTATTTTCACAGCATTTAAAAAAAGAAGCCCATTATCCATAAAAATGACCTTTAGCCGACAATTTATGTAACGGTATGCCCTTTACTCAACCAGGTGGGAAGTGGAGAGTTAGAGTGTGGAGGTTGGAGCGGTGCATTGGCTTCTGCTTTGTCTGACTTTAATGCCAGAGGCTTGAGTCTGCATCCAATTACTGACGAAACAGCACTGGCTCTGAATGCCACTGAACAGGGTTTTGAGCGCGACCATAGCAAAGGTGGTCTTTCCCAAACTTTTGATGGCCCACCTGGTGTCTTCTCTGCCAGCTTAGTGAGTTGTAACTTTAGAGAATTGGAGATGGGGAAACAGTAATTGGTCAGTTGAAATTTCGATCGGCCGCGATGCAGAAGAGAAGAAGAGATTGTAGCAGATGACTCAATTATGTGTGTGTGTGTGTGTGTGTGTGTGTGTGTGTGTGTGTGTGTGAACAGCTGTCCCATTAATACACACATAAACCTGAGAAAAACTGCCAGCAGACATTTCTCATGGGTTTGGTCAGCTTTCTTTCTCTGTTGCCGTGTAAAACTTTGTTTATTGTTCATTTGTCGTGAAGTAAAAGAAGTAAAATTGAGACTAACTTTCTTTCTCTTCGGAGCCTCCTTACGGCCACTCAATTAAAACGGCCCCATCACACAGCACAGGTGTGGTCATAAAATAGTGAATGATAGCAGCGCAGGAATTGCTGTTCACCTGGTTAACAGTTTTTATTGAGCTTTTATGAGCTGCAATCAAAAGCTTGTTTAGTCGTGCGATAACAGAAAGGTTTCAAATAACTAAATAGTGAGTTTGGCTGGATGAAAACACAGTGTAGGTGTCAGTGGAGCAAAAGAGAGGACACGGTGGATGTTTAACCAGCTGTGACAGAGGAGGCAGGTTTTGTATGTCCCATTCTTCACCAGATGTTGACTGTGATGCACATTTTATTTCTTCTGGTCAAAAGAAGAGGAAGTAAAGATTTAGATTTATTTGCAAATGTACCTGAACATTTCATTTTTTACACTGGAACATTTTAGTTTAGTGTAAACAGACACTACTTTAATTACTGAACTGTTTTTATCTTTTTACTTTTAGCTGAATCTCTCTGCTTGCTTGCTAATTAGTTTCCTGAACTCTCGACGAGTGCTGGACAAACACCAGAAACACACTGATATAAAGCTACATCCTCCAAAATGATGTGAGATGGATCAACGCCTCTCAGGTTCAAAGAGAACTGAACATTGATAAGGGAAGACTAATATCAGGACTGTTGTTAGATTGCATTAGTTTTAGATAGTGTACCAGATAAACTGGCAACTGAGTTTATACGTTGACTTGAAGTACTAAAAATAAAAACTACTTTTGTATATTATGTAAATTATTGTATATTATTGAATTATAATTAGTTAGCTAAAGGTTAAAGGATAGGAAAGAAGTGAAATACAATATTCATTCAACTATATTTTGTTTAGTTTAGTTTAGTTTAGTTTCTGTTTCACACTTGGAACATGAGTGGTCTACAATTACACACCAAGATCCCAGGAAATAATACAGACTGATCCTTTAATGTGTAAGCATGACTTTAATATTGCAGCTGTTAAATCTGGGACTAATCTAAATGAATTTATATATTTATTTTTTTATTTAGAGATTTTTTACACTTGAATTTTTTTAATGCAGCTTGTGAATTTCACTCTAGAGAGCAATAAAGTCTTATGGATAGAATATCATAATTTATTTGTTGAATAGATTGTATTATTAATCTGAATATGGAAAGTGAGAAAGTTATCAAATAAATATAGTAGTCCAATCCACGTTGGATTGACCAACTCATTTGACTTGATTTGAAAATGTAATCTTTCAAAAATGTGGATGAAATGTTCAGCCCAACTTGTCGAAATGTACTGAGTTAACAGATGATATGAAAGCCTGCATGAATCGGCTGGCGTGTCCGCCGACCTGATTGCCCAGAAGTGCCTCCAGCCCCCTCTCAGGCTACTGATTGATGAGGGCCCGGCAGAGCATGGAGTGGAGTTGAGTAGGAAGATCAAGCTACTTTAGGTCTAATCAATTTTATTTATCACCTGTCTTCATCCATGACCATCATTCACGCCACTGAAACAATCCTTCTGTGAGCCTGAAACAAAACCGTGTTGCCTTTCTAATGATAATGAGCAGCTGACAGGCTGACTGTGTTGGCGAGTGGTCGGGCGTGATGGGTAGAATTTTCAGCAGAAATGTGTCCAGTGTTTCTGCTGCACCATCCCCCCAAAGGTATCAAAGAAAATGAATCAAAAAGTTAGAGCTGGAGGAGAAGAAATCGTTCATTTGTTGAGTGTCAGATTTACAGAACGAAAACAGTAGACTAGCTGAGCTATCTCAGAATCTTTGTGCATGAAGGAGCGTAGGAGAGTGCCAACGGGGCCCGTGTAAGGAGCTTTGCCTGTCAGTGTTTGCATATAGTCATCCATCTTTTTAATCTTAAGTGACAAAGACAGAAAGTGAAAAGTAGAATTTCCCGTAGCTAGCATGAGATAACCCACACGGAGGAGCGATGCCAAACTGTATTCAGCAGCCTGTAAGCACCTGACAAGTGAACAATGCCCCCCTGACATGAAAGTCGTTCTCCAACATAAATCCAGAAGAGCGTCTCATTGAAATTCACAGGAGACGGAAATAGAATGCAGTGTTTTCTGGCGATGCAAAACCTGTTTACTCACACTTCATTCACAGTTTGCGTCTCGAAGGGATAAACCATAATGTCACAGGGAGGTCAGGACGAGGCTGGCAGCAGCTGCAGGACAGGAGCGGTCTGGATGGGTGGATGAGAAAGAATGCAGAACGAGAGATGAAGAAAACCTGCTGAAATCTGATTATTTATGAATGAAAACCATTTCCTCACCATTTAAAATCATTTTATAAGTACTTTTGCACTGCAAAATTTGATAAAATAGACAGCAGTAATGTTAAAAGCTGCTGTAAAACGGTGCCATTTGATATCACTGTAATAATTATTCTAATGCTTGTTCAAAATAGTCCCCAAAGTTGTTTCAATCTTATTTTAGTTCTAACCTTAGTCCTAGTCTTATTAATAGTAACAATATACATGTTTTCATTGGCACAACAGTCCCATGAATATTTCTCCTCATGCTGAAGCAGTATACATGAGTGAAACTCAAAACACAAGAGCTAAAGTGTATGAAATGAAACAGCGTGTCCGTAACGTGCGGTGCAATTGTTAGCACGTCTGACGTCGCAATACAAGAACAATGCTGTTTCTTTACATCCACGTCTTCATCAACTTGGGAGGATGAGAACTTTTAGCCTGTTTGTCATGCAGCTTTAACCTTGTACATGGTTGTCCTTACAAAATGAGTCCACTGGAAACATTCAAAATTCAGTCAAAGAGAGCAGCTTTCAAACAACTTACAGAGCTAACATAGCCTAGCCTAGCCTAGCCAGATCATCAGCTAGCTACAATCAAGAAGACTGTGTTTGTGTGCTTTATATGTCCAGTCATTGTTTCCATGTGAGGCCAGAACAGTGTAGCAACAGTAACTGTGATGTAACTAATGTTACAGTGTGCTAAAATCAAAGATTATCCACTTTTCTGTTTTATTATCACCAGATGACACTGAAAAAAAAGTCTGAAAGAGGAAACTGCCTTTGTGGGAATAATGTGTTGATTATTTTAGGATTTAGAACGAGAACAAAAGATCCAGAAATGGCAGAAAGGGTTGTAGAGAAGGGGGTGGGACTATGTATGTATCTGTGTGGGAGATCATTATGAAGCTGTGTGTGGTGGAGGAATAGTGTGTGTGTGTGTGTGTGTGTGTGTGTGTGGGTGGTGGCTGACACATCCCAATTATTGGTTGGAGGTGTAATAATGTAGAAAAGAGAAAAGAGTCTAAAAATGAGCTTTTGCTCTAAGTCCTTCACACTTATTTTTGTGCGGGTTGCTTGTTGACTTATAAAGAAAGTTTTCTCAGTGTGTAGAATATTTGTGACACTATTTTAGGTAGAAAAGAAAGATGTACATTAAAAACCACAAAATGAAGTGTCTTCTTTGACTGTTATCACAAAGGAAGTCTAACCTGCTCCTCGTTATCTGAAGCGTGATGATTTGCAAAGCTAATCTTAACCTTTAACGCCAGATTATTTCTATTAAGTGACACGGAAATAACCTTTAAACTGAACTAACTTTCAAACACATAAGCCTGTTCATTCCATGGTGCCTTCAAGACTTTATATTGAGATATTAATAATATATAAACGCTTCTAAAAAAAAAAAAAAAAGAAAAAAAGCTATAAGCCACTTTTATGAGGGTAGGGTATTAGAAAATTGCAAGAAATCTAAGGGGAAAAGAGTAAAACAGTTACGTGCGGGAAGCAAACAGGAAGAGAAAAGGTGAACAGATTGATTAGACAGAATAAGACAGGAAAGGAGAAAATACATCCAGGACCTTGATGCTGCGCTCCAACATCATCTGGGCAATTAAATGCTTCCGCACCAGTTAACGCTCTGTGGGCAAGTCCTATCCAGATACAGCTGTCTCATAGGTCTGCTTGCAAAGTAACTAAGTACATTCACTCAAATACTGCATTTGAGCTCGGTTTTAAGGTACATGTACTCATTGAGTGGTCGCAATTTTTGAAAAACATTGCAAAAGAATGTCTAAGGTTTTAATAGATCCCTCTCTAAGCTCCTCACATGGTTCAACAGTTTGAGGCCCAAAGAGGTAAAATTAACCAACGTTTTAAAAAAATTAGAGAAGAGAGAAATAAATGTGTATTAAAGTTCAGCCACTCAGACTGATGTAGTCTCAGATTTATCTTCTATGATTGAAGATTTGTGTCCTCTTCCATTGAGAGAAAGGAAGAATCTTTCTTCCTCTGCTTTGCGATAACATGCATCTAATCCTCTCTTTCCTGTTTCCTCCTTCTTCTTTTTTGTCTTTGTTCTACTTTCTTTGCTCTTCCCTCTGTCTTTCAGTCTCGCCAGACACCCGAGGGCGAGTTCCTGCCTCTGGATCAGTGTGAATTGGATGTTGGCTTTGGAACGGGTGCAGATCAACTCTTCCTGGTGTCCCCTCTTACCATTTGCCACGAAATCAATCCCAAGAGCCCCTTTTTCGACTTATCTCAGCGCTCTCTCAAGAACGAGCAGTTCGAGATCGTCGTCATCCTTGAGGGCATCGTGGAGACCACCGGTGAGGGAGACGTCTTGCCACCTCCTTCCTTTTGTGCCCGTTGCATCCACTTCCATCACCTTCTCAATCTAAATGTTAATTCATATTAATATCAACCCGCATAACAGTTCTGTCTAATAGATACTCATAAGCCAGACTCTGTGAAATCTCATTTCCCCCGCCTTCTCATTTTTACATATTTGAAGAGCGCGGGAGATGAAAAAATTGAAAATGAGAACAACACATGAGAATGACACCCTGATTGAATTATGAGGGATATTTTATTACTGCTGAATCGGTTTATGCCCACCCTATGCATAATAAAAGCCTGTGGTCATAGATGCGTGTGTCACTTTGATGAATGACCACGGGTTTTAGTTGAAGTTCCACTCCATTTTTCAGATGACAGCTGAGAGCAGAGGTAATTCTGTGCCTGTGAGACACTGTTATACAGCCACCGCTGTAAACTACAGGCAGCCATCCTGGAGTACTCTCAGCACAACAATGTTCTCTCTGTTGCATATTTAACAGAATGATTCTTCCCTAAAGTCCAATACAAATAAATCCATCTCACCCTTTTCTTTTTTAGCTCTGCTGCCATCCACTCCCCGTAACCCTCGCTTTGCCACTGCTGTGGGAGAAACCACAGAGCTGAATAGGCTTAGAGCAGAAGGGAGGGATCAGCAGGGAAGCGTAGAGCCATGCAGGCAACACGGCCTGTGCTCTGTTGATAATACCATTAAATCAGGGTGCAGCCACAAGTTTAGTGTCGCATTGCTGTGGCACTCAGAGCTGAGGAGGAGAGGAGGGAAGCCCCGGCAGTGTCACCTTCAATGGGCCACGATATCCCGTCACCCTCACACTAACGCACATCCCATTAACGCGAATACATTAGGAGTTATCCTCTCACATCCAGCCACTGCTGACACAGCTGTTCAGCAAGTTGATTGTCTCCCGAGCTCATTCCAATTATGTCTCAACCAGACTTGACAGATTACCATGCAGTCACTCTACTGCTTGTCAGTTTCAGTTAGAGGCGGTATTGATTCTGCTTTTTACATGTCAAAAGCAGAAAGCAGAAAGAGATTAGTGTTTGAGAGGAGTTTCCTGTCAGGTTTGAAACAGGTGAGCCAGATGAGGTGCAAGGTTTTAAAGGGAGTAGATGAATGCATGGAAAATATTACCTTAAATAGTATAACACAGCTTCAGTGTACACTCATAGACTCAATACCATGACCAAACTAGGCTAAACATGATCACTTTATTGACTTCAAACATTTTTGAAATGGTTGGGGAAAAAGACAACTAATCCTAAGTCCTGACAGTTCAGGATGTCTTTAAATCAATGCTGTTCATTTGAAAAAAGAAGCTACTCACCAAAATAGACCCACGCAAAACACACTGGGACCCACAGAGTGGCCATAAAAAGATAAAAAAAAATACATAGTGAGGCCACATTTCACTACATCGAGTACTCAAAATGCTATTGCGTGTGCACAAGTTGGAATATTTTCTCACATTGTTGTTAACTTGTGCCCATAATTGTATAGAGAGGGAGTGCAACAGACCAGCCTTTCACCCAAGATGTGAAGTGCAGTGTACCTGCTTCAGGTAACACGCAAGGCACCCACATATTCTTACAAGTAAGCTACCAAATGCTGTACACTGACATCGACCTCAACTTGGCATCGATTTTTTTACTACCACAAATGAATCAAAACGTGGGAATGAAGGGAACGAAATGTATGTTGTGTGCTTCAATAGTATTCAGAGTGCTTGACGTAGTAAAACGTGGTCAAGTATGTCGAGTACTTGTCGAGAACTTGACAAATATAGAAATTGGATTTTTAAAAACTGGACAGGTCTGAAAGGTCAGCTATGGTCCAAAACAGACAAAACAGAATAGCTACCCTGAACCACACTGCAATCGACACAAACAGAAACAAATAGAGAGAACATCATCACCCGTAGCAGAATTACTTTCACTAATATGCAGATGACACACGCCTATCTGCATGTGTTTATTTTTGTACTAAGTAACAATGATCAGATTCAAATGGAGTCTCACAAAAAAAAAAAAGACAGAGCATCATAATGCACTCTATAACCACTGCCAGTGAAGGCTACTGCCAGGAATTTTACATAAAGTCTTCAGGGACGCCATCCTCGCTGTCTGCCAAGTGTTTGCATAGTTTTGCTGAGGGCATTTATTTTTATTCAAGATGCAGTAAACATTAACCAGCTGGTTGAATACCCATATGACACCGGAATGATGAAACAAAACTGGCATGCCTGTCAGGCTCTTAACCCACACGCTTCCACTGCACTGGTCTTATTATCTACAGTCAGCAGAAATACAATCATTTTGCTTGTAAGAGAGGAGAATACAGCTGGAAAATTACCCGAGACTAACCCTTGTGATTAAAGTCAAGCCTCCGGGCTAATTAAGAATAAAAATGACCTTTGTATAGATGTAGGACTGTTGAAGGTTTTCCGTGGATGAAGATGAGTAGTGAGCTTGGAATAGCATCAGGATATGACATAACACCGCACATATCATCCCTCAGAGGGACGGGGTCAGACTCTTACTCTACAACTAAATGTAGTGTTTAATAGAAAAGCTCAGGTTGAGGCAGAGCAGAAAATATTGACTGGGCAGTGCCTATTGATTGTTAAGGACCTTTGACAAGCATTCAAATGTCAAAAATATTTTTATTTTTTACAAGAGCTCAGGTCAAATGGAAAGAAGTGTGTTTGTGCTGCAAGCGTCCTGTATAAAGCAGACACAGGCACCAGCGATCGAAATAGAAATGTGGACAAACAGTTACCTAAAGAGCATGTCATTAGCCGGTCGATAAATGTCTTTGAGATGAGCAGATTCAGGCCAGTACAATCCACAATCAAGACCACAAGTTATAAATAAAAACATGAAAAGACAGGACCTATGACTCTTGTCATTGACGCACTGAGGGAATGGAGCTGGGTGACAGCTAATTATGTTGATCAGTTTTAAACTGGCAATTTATCACGGCCAACACAAGCCGCGCTGATAACAAGCATCGCTTACCTTTCACCTTAACATTAAGAGCACCAAACGTGTGGATCAGTCATCACGGCGTGGAAACAGACAGCGCTGTTTTCACCTCCAGGAAGGACGGACAAAGACACCAGTGTATGAAACGCAGAGATGTCCTTTATCTCCTATCGTCTCATATCACTATTCCATTTCAGTACATTAGAGGTGACATGCTTAGAATATGGAAAGACATAAATAATAATAAGAGTCGGTTGTAATAGCTGTTTAGCTGTTTCATGAACCACTGGGGAAACTGTTCCTGTAGATTTACTGCTGAGACAGTATTTAAATCTCTAATATGTGACTTAATGGGACTAGATGGTAGATTGCATTGAAGAAGCATGAACCAGTGACTCCACAAGCAATAAGAAAGAGCAGAGCGGAAAAAGAGATAATGGGAGACAATGCTGCCCTTTCACATTTCTCCTTATCAGCCAGTAATTGTTTTGTTGGAGCTAAACCCTATCTGTTTATGAATTATTGCTACACTGTCACTCTTTCGTAGGTATGACATGCCAGGCACGAACGTCATATACCGAGGATGAGGTTTTATGGGGCCATCGCTTCCTGCCGGTGATGTCTCTGGAGGAGGGCTTTTTCAGAGTCGACTACTCTCAGTTCCACAGCACGTTTGAGGTACCGACACCGCCGTACAGCGTCAAAGAGTACGAAGAGAAGAATTCATTGCCCTCGCCTCTATCCACACCCACCCCCGCACTGACCGAGAGTCACGGCGGTCGGCGAGACCGGGTGTTTTCCGTGGATTGCATCAACACATCAGAGGAAAGGGGCCATCAGGGAGGGGCTGGAGGTCGACTGCCAAGCAAGCTGCAGAGGATGAGCTCATCCGGGAAGGAGGACCTGCAAAGGAAAGTGCTCCTGCTGAGCTCCCAGCACTCGGAGAAGGCCTGCAGCACGGGAGATCTGCCTCTAAAGCTCCAACGTCTCAGCTCCTCATCAGCACCCGAAACAGAGAATCGGCTGCAACTCAAGTCCCTCAAGGTAGGCTTTGAACCCATGACCCAGTCTACTGGAGACCTTTACCAGCACAGCCTAGCTCCCACGCTGCCCCCTGCTTCAGCCCCCATGCACAGCCCACTGCTCTCAGCTGGAGGGAGGCCAGAGGACAACTTGCCACCGAAACTACGGAAGATGAATGCTGACCGCTAAAACCCAGACAGTCCCAGACCACAACAATAGACTCCAAGTGACCTCTGACAAGAGGAGACGTGCATGGAAACAGATTCAGAGATATGCTTAACTTTGGAGGCTCTGAAAGAAACTGAAGGTTTATGATAATTTTGTTTTTGTTTTTTTCTTGAGACACAACCTTTACTGGAAATTACTGTGATTTTTTTGGTTTCATAGCAGTGGCATTCATGCAGGCTTTGTTACACACACCAACAACAACACTGAAAGACAACTTCATGCTTGACGCGCACTTGATCATCCTGCAAGAGTTGTGCATGTATACACTAAATCCATTGTTTAAAGTATGCACCACTACACTTAATAGTCGATCTTAATTTTATCTTAATATAAATTATATTAAAATGACAATAAATGCTGTTTGATCTTTCTCTTCCTTGTGTTTTTATTGTTGTCAGACCAAAAAGAAGTTGATCAACTCATGCAACAGTTTTACCAGATGTCAATAAGTAGTCCAACAGTGCAGGTTTAATAGGCTGTTGTTAATGCCCTAATTTTGTCCCCTTGGCAGGCTGTACTCAGGCTGTAGTGGATAGAGTGCATATAAAAGAGAGAGAAAGCATAATGAGCTACACTGCCGGTGAGAGAGAAATATGAAGGGTGTTTATTGGAGAATGGAGGCAGATTATAGTCAACCCATCGGTCCAGACACAAGAGGGATGTGGTCACTGAGGCATCATGTCTGGCAAACATACCCAAATAATGAATTATGCAGTATTCCCTGCAATATATATAACCATGCTCTGAGTTTATCAGACCAAAGAAGAAAGTGTCATTAACCACCCAGCCAAACTTGAATGATTAAAAATATCAACAAGTTTATGAAATTAGGTGTCAAAATCAGGTAAAAATGAATTTCGGCTCCAGGACTGCGGGGGCGCGAATGCGAGCAGTCAATCAGCCATTTTGAAGTGACTGAAACGTGTCAAATGAGTCCAGAAAATGACATGACTAACTTTGAAACACTCTGAGCGAGATGAATTAATCTCTATCTCTGCTAGGGGTGCAGGGGTATGCTCAGGTTGGCCTCAGCGTGTCATCAAGCCACCCTTTAGGACCGCCCAAAAAATCCTGGACTGAAAACTGATGAAAAACTGTTTTAATCTCTAACTTCACATTTCAGTAATATATCGTTCTTTTCATGTTTTCAGCAACTATTTTCCAACATATTGAATGTGTTTTGAAAGAAATCTCAGAATTTCCCCTAAACAGACTTTAAAGTTATATTTGGTCAGTGTTTGTATCAACAGCAATAGCTTGTTCCTGACCCAAATCATAATGTGTTCTAACAATTTAAAGGAATAAACAGAGATTAGAGTAGAAAAAAAACTGGGTTTAACTAAATCCTGGTATAAACACATCACGCTGGACAAATGTAAGTCAGTAAAAAGCTTCTTCAGCACCACAGGGTCATTGTATGTGAACTACTTAGAACACCTAAGCTTTAATTTCACCACAAAGACAGGAAAATCAATGGAAGAGGGAGTTTTCCCCGCGTCAACTGCACACTTGCAGAGACCTTCCCCCATCTCATTATAAACCTGCTTCGGCTCGGACCACCCCCTCAGTTTGCACAGAGCCTAAACCGCTCAGTGCACTTTAGTCCTCTAATTTAGCTGCATATAGAGACAGCTGTGTGTTTGTGTGTGTGTGTACACCTGCCCACTGCGCACACGGTTTGTCACTGTTCTCATGCTGTGTATGATTTGTCAAACACAATGATGAATAGAAATAGGATCATTACAAGACAGAGAACCGCAGATGAAACGGAACAATTACTGAGTGACCCCCATGTTCATCTTGAGTTAATTATTGCTTTATTTTGTTAGTTTATTTTGTTAATTATTTCATGTTAACAGCCTCTTACTCTTTTCATGACTGTTTTCCACATATCTCTCTGGCAGATGTCATTTCCCCTTGACATGGAGGATAACGTTTGATTAAAGACGAGCTGTTACCTCAGCAGGTGGACTTTAATCTCACACACTTGAAAATACGTATAGATGCGGGTCAGTAATGGCTCGTGTTTCAAGATCAGAGTTGCATTTTTCTGGAATTGAAAGCAGTGACTGTGACTTCAATACCCCAGAGCCTCCACCTTCACTGACGATGTAGGTACCAGATGTGCTCGAGGTCCTGCATATACAGGTTATGTAACTTATTAACACATTATGTGTGGGTGTACAGGCCGACCCGTACGTCCTGTACATACCGTGAATGTACAACTCACAACAACACAACAGAGGTGTGAATGAAGTAAGACGGCTCAAGTTTGACCATCTTCTGGATGCAGCCTGATGACGTTTAGGATGACACACACTTTAGATAATTCAGCACAGTATGTTAGCAAAAGTGCAGCCAAAGTTTTGTTTAAAATAAAAATAATTAAAAGTTCAGATTAAAAGTTCAGAGGCAACAAAACTGAAACATACTAAGACTGAATAAATGTGATGTAATCAATTTTTAAGTGGGTAGAATTACTGCAAAAAAAAAAGTAAGTGACAGAGGAGCCAGGTGAGAGTGAGGGGATGACATGCAGCACAGGGCCCGCAGTCCGATACGAAACCAGGGTGCTGAACTAAAGACTTTGATACTTGGTGCAGGTGAGTTACCCAGTGGAGTGGCACCTGTTAAGTTACATGACTGTAACCAAGTAATTTTTATCTGAACTTTACTATTGCAGTAGCAGATGAGAAAAAGCACTGACAAACATCCTCAAATAGTCTGTTGTTTTGTAATTATTCCTTTAATGTCTTGTTATGTTAGACCGTTGATAGAAATGTTGCAATGAATAACTCCATTATAGCATTGTTAGACTGATATCAATGTGATCATTTATGAAGTATTTAAGTCTCTTGATTTTTTTAAAAACAGACAAAAACAAACCCATATCACAATGTATCTAGATATCTGTCCATAAATGTGCATTTGTAAATAATCCATAGAGGTCCATAGCTCGGCTTTACCCTGGATCCTTTAGCAGTTTCATCCAGCCTTGGTTGTGTGAATAAATCCTTCTGTTATTTTAACTGAAGTGATTAACCACACCTATGTGTCAAGTAGTACCAGAGGACAAAAAGCAATCAGACAGTGCGGAAGACCGATGGGCCATTCTCTACTTTCTTAATAATTCCACAACCTCAACCTACTTACAGCCAAAGAAATTGGCCTCATATATAAGTTGACGGCACCCATCACCAAAGAATTAATGTTATTATTCTCCATGCGGCGATGCAGTTATGCAGCAATGACCATTAGTGTGTGACAACAGGAATTATTATTTCCTGTGGAGCCCTCGTGGATTGTTCGCTGCAGGGGTGGGCTGAGCAGGGCAGCACAGGAGGAGGAGAAAGAACAAATGCAATTTAGGTCCTAAGAAATTTTCCCCTGAAAACCCAATTATGTCTCTGTGGGGAAGACAGGGTGATAAGGGTCATTTTGTTCTTTCTAATGGAACGACAGAACGTCCATGTGTAATGATGGGGTCTCTTTATTCTCTTGGCTTTCACTCACTGCCCACATCACTGTCACACTTCTCTCTTCAAACCCACCCCACACACACACACTCGCACTCGCACATTACACACAGTACAGTACTGCAGGAAGAGTATGATTAAAAGTCCTTTGAGAAATGGCGTGTGATTAAAAAGTAAAAGACTTTTCAGCGTCTGAAGATAGATTTCAAATAATGTCTCAGGGAAAGTTCTCCTGCTATTTGCCGAATGCTGTGAAGTGAAGAATTGAAAAGCGGGAAACAAGGGGAGGGAGGAGGGGGCGTTCATTCACTTTGCGGCCCAGGCCTGCGATGGCGAAATGTGTGTACGTTTGAGTTTGTGCGATCATATTTCGTCAAAATGCACGGCTGCATGTGACAAGTACAATTTCACAGAAGAAGTAGCGTCAGACAAACGATTTGTCCGGGGAGGAAAAGCGTTTATCAGGCACAATGTAGCCAGGAGAACAGAGCCGTAAAAACAGCAGAAAGAAATCAAAGAGGAATAAATAGATAAAGAGGGAGGAGAGGGAGTAAATAGATAAATGGGGCATAGAGGAAAGCCATTACTCATATTTTACAGGTTTAAGACTCCGGGTTTTCATTTGTGAGGTGAGGAAATGTTCAGTGTAATGCAACGATGGTGTAGCAGTGCATGGATTTACTATGTCCATTTGATGCTTTGACAAATGGAAACAAACTAAATGTGCAGTCGCAGCTACAGGCGCACACGCACACACACACACACACACACACACACACACACACAGTTTGTTGTCAAGCATCTCATTATTAGTTATTGCATGCAGTCCTGTGGGACTGGGCTATGTGTGTATTTGTTTGAGCCTTCATTTATTGCATGCTGCCTAATTAAGGTTTTATGATGATTTTGTGATGCTGGTGGCTTGAACTTTTATTTTATTTAATCAACACGCCGTCAACATTTGTTTTGGAGGCCGAAACACACTGAAATCCTACACTGGTGGATATCTGACAAATGAGCATAGCGGGGATATTTTACAGAAATATGAGCCTTTGATTAAACCTAACTTGACGGGGGAACTGCAGTTTTTTTTTCTCCCCTCCCTTTCTTCTTCTGTCTGTGCTCATGAATTGAAATGAAATCCGAGGAGAAGCGAAAACTTCTCACTC
The DNA here is from genome assembly GCA_023373845.1 of Nibea coibor. Taxonomy (NCBI): domain Eukaryota; kingdom Metazoa; phylum Chordata; class Actinopteri; family Sciaenidae; genus Nibea; species Nibea coibor. The sequence continues at coordinate 16,179,247 of CM041727.1, read as the reverse complement.
AACTTACAACATTTTGCAGACGTGGCTTTTCTTAAACTTGTGCCACGCAGAGTGAAATCACACCTTTTTGATGTCCATTCATCTCCACTCACATCCTAAACGTACAATTGTGGCACCTCTGAATTGTGCTTCAGGTGCTTCTTTTGTAAATGTGCACAAAAAGTCGTCTTGTTGTGACCAAGCGTCAACCTCCCGTGCTAGGAAATGAAGCCAATGCTGAAGTGCTAAAAACTGTCATTCCTCGAACGGCCACTTGAGACAGGCTGCAGAAGTGAGTCAGTCTCTGTAAGCTAACGTATTAAAATGTCCAGCTTCACCGCAGAAATAAACACGTTCACGGCCTGGTTCAGACTACGGTTTTGTCCTCTATAGCTAATGTCAATGTTAACGGCATGACAGCTTGATTGACAGGGAGGTGCAATTACAGATGGCTTACTGCCATTGATTCACATCTTTGCCGATATTTAGATTAGCCGGGAGGACGAAGAAGCAGTATCGCATATTTTTGGCTGCAAAACAGCACTTTGGAAACCTATGGGTGACGTCGCTCATGCTCTGTCCATTCTTTATACTGTCATTGGTTGTGGCCTCCTTTTTCCATATGTGGGCATGACACTGCACAGCTATTCCCGAGGGCTTGATGCCCTGTTGAAGAGATGTGTTAAACATATTCAGTTCGTGAGGAGTAAATGAAAGGAGAAGTGATTAACAGAGATACGGAGAAGAGTGCTAGCTATGATTATGTATGTTTTTCCATACATGTGATCTTCATCTACATGATTATTGGAAAAACTATTCTTATTGACATAATGGTAATGATTTCAGCTATGTTGCCCAGCCCCTCTGCTCATTATATTTACACGCATAGGATCAGGTTGTACGAAAAGAAATACCAACACAACAGACAGCACAGGCTCTGAAGCTGACAGGTGTACAACTGAACACAAATAGGGCTGAATATTGTATTTTGCAGACGCGTTGCCTTGCAGCTAGTTGAATATACTGATGTTGAATTCCTTCTCCACACATACCACACACGGGAAGATCAAATCCTCCCCCAAAAAATGACTGCATAAACGCCGCTGCATGCCAGTCAGTGATGAAATATCTGACCACGACGTGTCCAAAAACACAACAGAGGGAATTGTTCAAACAAAACACCCATTCTGCTGTTTTGACATCACGCGTCTTTGAAGAAAATAATACGTTTGTGCGTGCCACTTTGATGAATAGAGCTTGTAGCTATTGATTTCTTGTGAGGGCACATGAGGTCATTGTGGTAGGCTTGCACCGAAGTTCTCCCTGAGCTGCGGACGAATGTCCATCTTCCAATCCCTCCTGACACCAGCTGTCCCTGCAGAGCCGAGTGATTATCCAAGCCTCCGAGCATCGGATTGCGTCGCAGGTCATGGGTTGGGTTGCGGCAGTGAGGCAGGTATTGATTGGTCCTTCGATCTTTAGCCTGGTTACGTTATGGGAGCAATGAGAGGGACATCCCCAGAGGACGCTGGGGCTAACACACCTTCTCCAAGATGAACCATTCATTCCAGCACTTCAGTCCAGCCACAGACGCTGGCTTTAAAAAGAACCAATATTTACACATTCCCCACACATGGCCCACGGGCGAGTATTATGGTAATATATGCATGGAAAAATCAATGTAGTCAGCCATTCATTATATTCAAAGCGTGTCAACAGTGGTTGTCTCCACTGTAAAGCAGACATGTCGAAATTAAAATGCAACACAGAAAGATGACTGCTGATGTTATTTTCCATCTTTCTTGTTTCCCCCAATTCCCACAGGCTTACTCTCCGTGAATAATAGCGCTGCGGATGACACGATTAATATCTGCACTTTAGATCAGAGGCCCGACTCATCTGCACTGGGCGAGACACACATTTATTTTAAATGCTGTACTTGGATCTGCTAAATGAGAGTGGGCCAAAGAGAGGACTCGCACACACACACACATATATATATATATACACCACAGCTGTATGCTTAGTCCTCATCGCTGCAGGGCAAAGAGGTTCCCACGTTGCCGTGGTGACAGTCGTGGAAAGAAGTGGCTTGTTTTTGATTGACAGCTGCTGCATCTGTTTGTTGTGCGTGTGTGTGTCACAGTGAGGTGGTTCAGCCAGGCACATTTCCCTTTTAAACACCACAAGTGGCCTAATTAGCCATTCATTCACTGTCGAAAGCGCTCACCGTGGATTACAAATGAATCAGCTAAACATAAACACATCCTCAGATTTGTCTGTCTTAGTGGAACTTAGTGCATTTTATTCTTCTTTCACTTGATGGAAATGACCGATGTTCTCTGTCTTTCAGAACTTTTTCGCCTCCTTCACTCTGGAGCTGATATTAACGTGTCGGAGGCAGATTTGAGTTGGAGGACAGCTCGAGGAGACAGGATCCTAATGAGCCTCTCCATGCCTTTTCTTGTTATTAAGTATTCATGTTGCAGGTATTTTTAACCTGTGCAAGCATCAGTGCCAGGGTCATTACAGCCGAGGCTGTGAAACCCTCCAGAAACACCTCAGACAGGAGACTCTCTAAAACTGACGGGAAATGGTGTCAGCAAGTGTGCTGGTCGAGTGTTGGTCTCAAATACTGGCCTGTGTCAGGTAGCGCATTGAGTGACATTAGCAATATTTCTGTGAGTAAGGTAAGTAATCATTAGCTATGGTCTGTAGCAGTTTGGCACTGAAAGTAGTCCCATAGAGCAGCTCAAACTTGCATGCGTTTTTTTTTTTTTTTTTTCACAAAAGGTGATGTAGAACCTGAGAGGGTGTTGCAGAGACAGGTCTGCTTTTATTTTCTAGAGGATGAATGATAAAATGATTGGTATGCAAAATGTGCACATCTCTATTTGTAGTGTAGACACAGTGTCGGTTTGCAATGTACGAATTTCGAGTCTGGTCTGGAGATGTGTACTGATCACTACCGATTTTGCTGTTATAGCTGCATCCACTGCGGGGAATTAAGACATACCAGAGTCTGTTTGATGTCAGCATATCTGATGAACAGCCAATTTAGGCTCGTACTTTTCCAAATGTGATAAAAAGAAGAAATTTTAAAATGGTTGCAAATCATTAGGAGGCAGAAGAAGAAATCATCTTGGTTTACCGCCTCTGACTGAAAGTCCTACACTCGTACAGTTCATATTTAAAATGTAGATTTGCCCAAATAAATTAAAAACCCTTCTATTTGTGTTTAGATAAATCACCCCCAAAGAGTCAAGATTTCTAATGAACTAATTTCTTCCTTTAACAATTTTATAGAACTTAAATCAAAAGTTTCTTTGACAACCCACCAGCAGTTTAAAAGTTGCTTTGCTGGCAGTTCATTTGTGTGCATTAAGTCTATGGAGCTAAAACAGAGACAATATCATTTTGACATCCAAAATAAAATCTGGCATTGAAAATAAAACCTGAACTGAAAAAAGAAACATTGGTTTTCTGAAGTGAACTTTTTTTTTTCAGTGCCAATATTTGTTTCAATGCCAATACAACTTTTTCCAGTCCAAGTGTTTCAATGCCAGTGTTTCCTTTTTCCAGTCCAGGTTTTATTTCCAATGTCACTTTGTATTTTCAATACCAAAATTATAATATCACTGAGAGTCTGAGTCTCCCAGAAAGTATACTTAAAGGTCCAGAATTTGGGATTTTGCGGCATCTAGTGGTGAGGTTGCAGACTACAACCATCTGAATACCCCTTACGACTAAATAGATTTCAATACATCTCCCCAAATCTTACACACTGGTTCTTTAAGACACATAAATATTCATTTGCAGTATTTTTATGCACATTTTAGCAAAGTACCTGAGGCCACACCACAGGGTGAGCTGCAGGCTACTCAGATGCAAAGCAGACACAGCGAATATGTCCAAACCTTGGCTTAATGGAGGGTTACGCCACTTATCTCAAGAGATATTAAAAATACACGTGTGTATGTTTCAGTAATGTACGGATTCTAATAAATAGGCTCACTTCACTCTTGTTTAATAAATCTGTCTGCAGCACAGCTCTCCTCATGCCGTCTTCACCCCGATGTCATGACGTATGGAGAGGAGTCTAAATCACCACCCCTGATGTTCACTCTCTCCCCTCTGTCTCCTTGGCTTTGATATGCAAAATCTGTCCCCAGCCTGCCTGCCTGACCGACCCACTAAACACCGGTTGCACAGCTTGCTCCTAATCTCCATCACACCGTGTCTGCTTTAGAGGTGTCCAAACACAGCAGCCCCCTCCTCACAAAAGAAGATGCGCACTCTGTTTGAACATCTGCCTGCCTGTCAGCCTGCCAACTTGCCTGTTAAAGGAGCCCTGGACATTTTGAGACATTTCACACGGGCACATTAATTAAATCTCACCGGTCTCTTCAAAGTCAGCTCTGCAGCATCACGACCACAGATCCTCCACTTGCTGTTTTGGTAAACACACACAGATTCAGCGGGAGGTAGGTAGCTGCAGAGAATAATTGCGTTGTTCCTCAAACAACAAATGCCAAATTGTCTACCCGTGTTAGAGAAAGTCGGGTACAATAGCAGAAAGCATACTGAGGCTTCCAATCTGGGTTTGTTGCCTTTTCAAAAGGATACGATACAATGAGCGTTCACTTTCAGCAAGGTATCCAAACAAAAGAACAAAATATACCATTAGTCTTACATTAAAAGTAACACATGAGCATCTTCAGATCTGACAATACTACTTGGTTACACAAGTGTCTCCTGCCTGAAGGGTTTTGCAGCGCTCTAACAATTGCATGCTACATTGATCTTTCCCGTGCTACAGTAGGTGATAGTCCTAAATCACACTGCCACAAGAGATCCTTCATGACAAGGTATCATCTGTGAAGAAGTTCAATACAGTACTTTATTCAGCATCATTATTAGTGGCATTAGCAAAACAGTCACAGGTCTGACAAAATTATCATGACCCCATCAGAATAAAATGCCTCACGGAACCAATCTGGTTGACAGGAGTGGTGTAAACCTTTAATTATCCATTCAAAGGACAATATGATGGATGGATGGATGGATGATAGATAGATAGATAGATAGATAGATAGATAGATAGATAGATAGATAGATAGATAGATAGATAGATAGATAGATAGATAGATAGATAGATAGATAGATAGATAGATAGATAGATAGATAGATAGATAGATAGATAGATAGATAGATAGATAGATAGATAGATAGATCCCAACTGAGCTTTGCCAGTTGTGGTTGCTACAGCAACGCAACACAATGTTGAACCAACTGCTGATGGCAGATCACAGTCTGTATCGGATAAAGACCGTCCCCTGGGCTCAATTCCCATGTAATTCAACTTTATGATTCATCTTTATTGACTTTAGACTTATAATGACTGAATAATTAGTTTTTTAAAGATTTGTGGTTATCATTTCCACTGGAGAAATATTACAATCCATCTCTGTAATGCCCAGTGTGCCCGCCAGCTACAGAGATGTGGGACTCACAAACAAACCAAACACTGTGTTTTGGACTATGAGAGACTTCCATGGGATGCATGCCGTAAGCTACAGTGTTCAGTCGAACTGTGTGAACTTCCACAGCCACAACCACATGAGAAACCCCAGTGTGATACCCCAATGAGCTTCATACCTAAGAGCATTAAGTTGAAAACAAACTCATACTTTAGATTAAGGAGCATCTCTGTGAAGCTCCTCATCGTGACTAAGCCTGTCAGGTCGTGGTTACTGGTTGTTGTGGCTTTAAACCACAGAAAAACAGAGAGGGGACCACTGACCAAAGAGGAGAACCCCTTTCTGTGTGTCTTTATCAGCCCGTGTCAGAGTCTTTCTTCTCATAGACACGACAGCACAGTAGGTTTGACACCGCTGACAAAATATGTCACTGAAATATGTCAGCCAGCTTGTTGACACACAGCATGATGTCAGATACTCTCTAATTATCTTTCTCTCATACCTCATGACTTCCTGTCACCAACGCCATCTGTATCGTAGTCAACCAGAGAGGGATGGCTGAGGAAATATATACAGCACATCATACTCTGTATCATTCTCCCTACAGGAGCACCTTTTGCCTCTTAACTCGGCTTTCATCTCAGCAGCATGTTTGACACAGTTTGGGGGAGGGAAACAATATTCTCTGTACAGATTCCCACAGGGGAGGATTTGCCCTCTCACATCTCCTTATTAGTAGTAGCAGCAGTACGAGACATGATTATGTAAAATGAAACAGTACAAAAAGGGCCCTGGTGGCAGTTATATTTTACTATAGATGCTTCGCCAGTTCCCACAGGCCAACCATTGCTTACTTCATGTTCATTTCACAGGATTGAAGCAGATATAAGGATTTTATTTCAACTATAATTTCTTTGGCAGACATAAACCATTAAAGAAGTCAGATGAAATTTTAGGAAAGAACCTTATTGACTTTGTCAAGAGTTGTATGAAAGCAGTAGCTGGTGAACCAGGCAGATCTATGAAATCTTTCATTCAGACAGAATTCTACACATCCTGGATCTGGTCGGGTCAATCACAACCGTTTATCCAACATGGTGGGGAATTTGACACAATCATTGCACTTAGGGCGCAACCTCTTTGTAAACAACTAAGATGGCTGCTGCTGATATCAAACTGTCGGTCTGTGTTCAAGTGGAAAGTGGAAAGCACTCAGCTTCTAGGCAAGATGTGTGCTGTACAGACAGATTTTGGTACGTTTCAATTACCAACTCCACGTTCATGACAAGTTCCATTGCTCTGATTGTGTGTTGCTGTTGCTTTTTGGTAACCATATGAACAAACAAGAGCGTGGCATCGATCTTCTCACCTAAATCTCTGCAAGAAAGCAAATAAGCATGTTTCCAAAAATGTCAAACACTTCTTTTAAGACACATCCTGTTTAATTCATGAGGCACATTATAAGACATTTTTTTGCATATTAATCAGAGGAGACTACACAAAAACAAATGCTGCAGGATAAACAAGATGCAAAGGTTTACTTTGACATTCTGGTTTATCGTCTGAGCTGAATGAGAAAACAAATGCTGCTAGTGAACAGAACTCTTCTTGATTAAATCCTCATGCTACCCAAAGCAAAACAAGCAATGAAAGAAAAAGGAGACGAGAGTGAATGCCAAGCCACTTTAATCTTTCTACAGCCATTTTCACTCCTGTTAGTTCAACATGACTGTGAAAAAAAACACCTTTCCTCTCGTTTGAAGGAAAAAGGAAGAAGTGGAAACTTGGAATTGTGATGATATGGTCTGACCTCGCCGGGTAATCTTTTGATTATTTTGGGTGTTTTACACAGACAAGAAAATATTTGCCGTCTGACAGACAGACAGATGGCTCTCCAGACGATTCATTTTTCTCTGCCAGACATGGCCGACATTTACCAGCGGGGACACAAACAGACACACTCACACACACGCACACACACACACACACACGCACACACACCTGTCTTGACATATAACAAGCCCCTGAAAGAGTAGGTTTTCATAAAGTGTAAAGCTGAAGGAAAGTTTGATTGCACAGAGCGGTGGATTACAGGTAACTGGTGTGGTTGACCTGTGTTTCTGATCGGACTGACGCAGAATGCTGAGCTGCAGAATGTGCAGAGAAAGATGATTTCTCTTGCTTTCTCGATTGCTCTCACCCAGAAACTGAGCGTTCCTGTTGAAATAATGGAAACTGCACTGAAAGTGATGTGACAAAAAAGTGTCGGATGTGACTGAGCTCTGTTGTAGCTTTGTAATGGCCTGCCTGAGGATATGATGTCAACCTGATCACTAAAGCTCAGGTTAAAAACCTACTTTAATATATTTTCTTTGAGTGAAGTGCAAGTGAATCAGTGGTGAATTACAGTGTGCTCGCATCTCATTTTCTGTTTTTCACATTATTGTTTGTAACTTCTCTTTAATTCTTTTCAGGGTTAGCTGAAGTGATAGAGACAGTTATGACACAAGCTATTCTTGACCATAGTGTTCATCAGGGCATTTAGTGACCGCTTCCATCGTGTAAATGGAAACAATGTGGAGAAAGAGAGTCCCGTCTGGATTAATGCACTCCTCTGTGGCAAGCTTGAGAGCAGTCAGAATGGATTTACGTATATTAGTGTTAATCTTTGCCTCGGATGAGTTGACAGACTCTGATTCCTGATAAATGATTAATAATGAGTCAATATAGCCGCTGTAAGCTTACATTCGCAGAGGTTAATTGTTGCTGGTGTTAGCCATTAGTGATGCTGAGCAGAAGTGCAAACACAGACTGAAGCTGTAATAACGATTCATTTGACATTTAGGCTCACACATTTGTAAAAAAAAACAAAAAAAAACTCTTGAAACTGTACATAATTAATTGTGTACAATTTAAAATTTAGGATATATTTGCAAATACACAGAGTTAGAGACTTTTTCTAAGGTCTTGCAGAGGCATCAAAATCTCCTGTAAACGCAGTCTTATAACGGTGTTATGGCAAGCCAACATATTAGCAAAGAGTTACCTATTTACACAGTCAGTAAAATTATCATTCCGCTGGAGTAATGTTCCTGAAACCTGATGAATTTAGATCCAACATTGACTCTCCTTTTAACTCTGTTTTGGTCTCCACCAACTCGAGAGAGAAAGATCTGGCTCTTTAGTTGCTAAATGCTTCCTTGTGCTTCACAGTCAGTCTGTCGCTGTGTTTGTACGGTGGAATTATCGGAGCTTTTTCACTGGAAACAGCTGCCAACTGCTGAAAGAAATTAATTTGGAAAGGTTGTGTGCCAGAAAAACAAAGCAATTAGCTTAAAGGCCAGAAAGCTCTGTAATGGGTTTGTCGCTACAAGTTACTTCTTTGACACTCCACATCATCCGACTCATTGACGACATTAAAATATTGATTTCTGCAGAGGAAGAAGAGGAGGTAAAATAGTTTTTGACACAGAACCGTGAATATTTTCTCAAAGTGACAATGCTTGTTGTAGCAGTATGCAGTTCATGTCTAGCTGACAGTAAAGTTTGAAATAAACAAAGTTTAAAAAATAAAAAAAAGTTTTCAGCACCACAAGCAGCTGATGTTTCCTCCCTGAAGAAAACAGATGTGTGGCAGCTATATTCTTCAAACAGCCTCTCTGTTTCCTGCACAACTCCGCTGGGTTTGGCGAGTGCACACTGGAGGATACTCTGAGTTTATTGGAGAGCACATTTTCAAACGTCTAAGGGTCTTGACATTACGCAGGAAACTATGCATTTTCGCTTCGATCTCAGGGAGGCACCACTGTGAATATCTCAGACTCATTAGTGAATAAAGTACTTCTTTCCATTTCTTCCACGCTGATAGATGTGCGTCTCAAGAGAGAAAAATACGCACCAGTCCAATTTGTTTCCAACAGGTAGATCTGTCGGGTAAGCTTTAATCAGATCTGTTTAGCAAAGTGAGGCTCCAACTTTGTCTCAGATAACAAGCTCAGCCTCTGTCTGCGCTCTTCCATTCACTGTACGAGCCACCGCCTGATTAAAGTAAACAAACTATTCATTTATTGCCCCTTTTTTATTGAATGTAATTTGGCAGAATGCTTCCTTAGGGAGCAGGAGCCAAATGCAACGCCCGAGTCGCTGACGAGGTGTCTCGCTGTAAAAGCAGAGTCGAGTTCCAAATGATGCTGTCAGGTCTGTGTGGAGAGAGGAGAAAGAAAAAAAAGACCCACAGGTCTCCTGAATTTAGCCTTGTCAAACACAGTTAGCACACTGTGTGGAGACTGCTTCCCCCGGTGCCATCTGTATTAACGATTATTTGTTTATCGCTGCACAGATGTACACAGTCGAAACACCAATTAAGTTGATGCACTGGCTCTACTGTACTTTATCATCAGTTTTTGTGTGTGTGTGTGTTTCCTTTTTTCTCCTCTCAGAAAATACAAATACAGTTCAGTAAAATCCATAACAGGGTGTATTATTATGTAGATTAAAGCGCCGTGCAGCATTTTATACACTAGAGAACGACTTGCAATGAAAAGAATTAATCATGTGTCCCTTACTTGGGACGCGGTACGGCATGCACGTGCTAACTCTCCGAGTCATGCAACATTCATGGCCTAAGCATTCATTAAAGTTTGTCAGATACAAATGAGGCTGCGTGAGGCAGAGATGCACCTCGCACAGGTTGGACAGCGATAAGGAGAGAGGAGCTCAAAGCAGACGCCTAACAAATTAACAGGCATGAATATGTGGGAGTGTGCGCTGGAGTAGAAAGCTGCTCCCGCGCAGCCGCAGCAAACCGTGTTTGTTACTGTAATTGGCTTATTTGACCCCCAAGAACAAGTAATGTTCCCTTTGTTTTACAGTCTAAAGGAAAGTGGAACAAAAGACAGCAAAATGCACACTAATGAAATCTCCATTTACATATTTGATATCGGGATTTTCAGCTGACCCAGTGTTGCTGCATTCATACCAAAACAACAGCAGTGCGCTCACTGCATCAGACACACGGCGACCAGATAGCAGCAGGATTGAAGATCACTCAGCTCCAATCACCTCCCCCACTTATGGAAGAAGTGGAGGAGGATGAAGAGGAGGGACATGTTTTTATCCTAGGCCTCACGCCGCACTGATGGAAGTGGGCATATTGGGGATGCTCAAACCTCTCTAAGCCGCAGTAGAGCTGCAGTTGTATAAGATCAAAGGGGCTGGCCCCAAAGCCAGTTTTATTACATGTCATTTTTGTACACACACGCCAAAGTGCAGCATGATTGGTGCTGTACTTTTGGACACAGATGCATTAAAGCAGCTAAAATCAATACTTTATAATAAAAAGGAATCTTTATGTTGCGTGTAATGTGAAAGTGATCACTCATAGTGATAGACCCATAAAGACTTATTGCCTTATAGCATCTTTCACATCATTTTTTTTTCCGCTTTTACAGCCCGCCCGCTTCATTGTTATGGTTCACCGTCACCAGGTTGTTTTTGACCGCAGCTGTTTTCAGTGAAGAACCTGCTGCTCGGCACCACACAGCAGACAGGCACAGTTGGTAACTAGCTGGTGAGCACAGTGGAACATTTAGCGGCTAAAGAGGCAGATATTTCCCTCAGGAGTTCACTCAAAAAAAAAAAAAAAAAAAAAAAAAAAATCAAAGCGGAAGCCAGAAGAGAGTGAATATTAAAATCAACATGTGGCCATAAATAGAGCTCCAAATAAATGCTAATGTTGCTCCGCTTTTGTCAGATGCCTTCATAGGCAGTTTTGAAGGTTGATAATGTGTCAGCGGCAGAAACAGGCTGTGAACAGCCTGTGGCAAACAACAAACAAACAAACAAATCAGTTATTGCAGGTGTAAAAGATCCAACTCAATTCTTAAAATGGGGCAAAAGATTTTTTACTTATTGTATGTTGGAGCAAGTTTCTGACAGACACAGTAAGAAAATGAAAAAGTCATTTTCATTTTAAGTGTAAATTACCTGGGTGACAGTAGAAGCAGACTCCAGGTAGACCTCCACGTAGACACTGCCTTTGCTGACAAGTGATGTTAGCAAAGAGGAAGGCAAAGGCAGCTGAAAGGAAGGAGGAACAAAAGGCAAAAGCAAAGTGGAAATACTGATGTGTCACAGGTAAGGGCACAGTTATGTAGGAAGGGGTGTAGGGGGCATGTCTCACAACGAACTGACACATATACAAACAGTAAGATGACGCGGAAGAAGAGAACAACAGCGCAATATGAATATTACACTAGAGAAGAGCCAACCAGAGCTCACATCGCCAATGACATGATGCGATGAGGTTTACTTCATGAAAATCAAACAGTTCTGGATTAAAGGGGCTTTTATGTCATATCACATAACGAAGAGAAGCCAAAAGGAGATCTTTGTTGGCGGTTATCAAACTAAAATAATCTGGTTTATTTTATTCTATGGAAAGCAGTGAGAGTTATGATGATCATTTGGTCAGATTCACATGAGCTAGGTGTGAGGAACCCTCCCAGCAAGGATTCATGGACCTAATTTTAAGTGTTCCTTCGTTGTCACAGGTGTCATTTTGCTCCACACTGAAACAATTTCCACACTTTCATCACTGTTAAACACGTGGACATTAGCAGTTCCTGTGGTTAAACTGTGACTGATGAAAGTTTCAGTGTTCAAATGATTAACAGTCAGAATTTGTTTTTCTGTTCACAGTTTCTCAAAATTATTATTATTTTTTTTTACTGTAAAAACTCTTTTGTTTTATATTTTACCCTGTGTAAATATAAGTATCTCCCCTCTGTGATAATTACACCTGAGACATTGGAAGTATTGACAGCTTCCCTTTACTGCACTAAACCGCAGCCCTCCTGATGTAGCTGCTTTATTCTATGAGGCAGGTGAAGGAGGTGACACAGATCGTTGTCACCTCCCCCGAGTGGGTCAGAGGTCAGAGGTCAGCAGGAATTAATCCAGTGAAATGAATGCAGAAAGAGCGACGTTCGAGTTGAAAATGCCAAACTGCAAACACTTATTCGGCCACAGTTCTGATTATTCTGTTACAAGAAATGTTTCGCAAACACACACCTTTGCTATTTAGACACCCTGACTGTTTAGTGAGTCAGAGAGGAGCAGCTGTAGATGTTTATAAGCTGGGAATCAGGTTTTGGCAGAGACTTTTTGGCAACAATGCTTAGATTAAAAATTAACTGCAAAAACACCTCAGGGCACTTTTTCCAAGGCAGTGAAATGCTGCTGAGATGCAGGTGGATGTAGTTGTCTGTTGGCTGCAAGTCAGTGTCGGGGATTATAGGTGGGGGCAGTTGCTGAGTGCAACACTCTGGCCTCGCCCTTTCCTTTCCTAGCGTGAGGGAGGAACTATATTGACTTTAAAAAACATGAAGAGCAAAATGCCATCTCTAAGACTCAAGAGGACAGTCAACAACAGACACAATGATTCTTATTTTCAGGTGATTATACACTAATGAAAAGATAGTTAGAAATATTAGCCCATTTCTGCTGCATTCTGTAAATAGAGCCTCCTAAATCTGACACACTGGACCTTTAAATAAATAGGTCACAATGTCCAACAAGCACTGCTGACCTGAAGGCAGCACTACACAGAGAGTAAAGTGTGCTGCGCGGCTTCAAAGAAGCAGCGTCTCATCTGGTAATTCATACTCAAAGCCGCACCGAAGACGGCGTCAGAACGTTACATCTTTGTTGTCAATAGGCGTCAGAGAGAGACAGCGTGGCGAAGAGGAAGGCAGAGATGCCGTGGAGAGCACCTCAGGCAGAGTAGGGAAGGAGCTGTAATATCATCAAACGCTTGTCATATTTGCACAAGTCCTTTCTCATGAATGGGCGGAAAATACAGAGAGAGAGAGAAAGAGAGAGAGAGAAGAAAGGGATCCAGACGTGGACTGTGTTATTGTTTTGTACCGCGCAGCAGTAAAGACGTGTACACCCCCGCTGGAAATTCATGTCAAACAACAACAAGAATCATATTAGCACGCTTTGTCAACAAGATGATATGGGCTGATGACAGATGGATCCACAAATGAAACATTTATAAATATTCATTCTTGTTCTATTTTACCAACATGTTTGGCAATGTTTCAGCTCTGTTTTATTCATGGAAATACAGTCACAGAATATTGAGTGGAAATCAAGGAAATACACGCTGCGTATATGTTTTAATGAGGGAGGGAGGGCACCAAGACTATTTTCTGTCCCTAATCAAAGCACTCTAAGGGTAGAGATGGCTAATGGTTGGAAACCTCTGTAAACTTCTTCAAAACTGTAAAAACTGCATTGGAAAGTATCAGAGATCACAAGATTTCTAAGCGCATCAGAAAACATCTTCCCCCCTTGGTGGGACAACATTTTTCTTATGGTTCATCTTTAAGATCATTTTAAGATCATTCCATCAAACCTCATTCAGGAGGATCTGATGCGAGCTTTTATTTGGGTCAGTGGAGGCAGATTCGGGGTGTGATCCGATCTGCTTATCTGCTCCGCTGTGTTGTGTGTCCCCAGGAGAGGCTCGAGTCCTTTCATATCCTGAAATGGAGCAGAGCAACTGGGAAGCGTCACGCACACCACACACACACACACGTACACACACACGCCGATCCCCCAAACCCCAGGGCTCTGTCCCGAATACTGAAAAGATATTTCACTTAGAGGAGCGATGAGGTGAAAATCCCCTGCTATCATTTCTTTTCAGTGTATTTTGACATTATAGTATGTTTTTATCTACTTTATCTTCAGGACATGCTGTAGAAAAAGTATTATTGCTTTAGACTAAAATCATAGGTTTCTCATCGCTCCTCCATTTTATTAATAACCATTTGAAAAAGTTTTAGTGCATGTCATATAATTAAGCTAAGCTAACTAATAAAAAAGGCGGATGACGCAAGCAAGCAAAGTCGTGCTGACCACACAATCAGGACACTGAAGCATCTGAGAGTGTGCAGAAGCATTGGAAACGTTAAAATGAATCCAGAAATATTGGCGTTGTTTCAGGAGAAGGTTTTTAGGAAAACTGTCACATCACAAGCTCAAGACACTCAGCACAGTTATGACACCATGAGAGAAAATATATAGGCTAAACTGAAGGTCTGGATACTCACTGACTCTCAGCTCAAACTTGACTTTTTGAAAAAGTGTCAGTCAAGGCACATTTATAAACGTTTGATTCATTCACGTTGGAGGCATCATTTTGTTCCCCTGCTGCTCGCGCGCTTTTTATTTTATCCTCTATTGTGGAGCAATTTGTAAAGTCAGTTTCAATAACGGTGCCATTGACTAAATCATTAGTTGTAGCAGGCTGATGCATTGAGGTGTGTCTACATGCATTTACGGTGAACCGTGAGGGCCGTGCTGGATAGGCTCCATCCCCAGCATGACCCTGATAAGGATAAGTGATTACAGATAATGGATGGATGGATGGATGGCTGAGGGTCGTGCATGTGCACTATCTCTACACATGAACCGTATATAAATGATAATATAATATGTATACATATTTATATCTGTGCTCTCAGTTTTTTTTTTTTTTTTTTTACATGTGGCACATGATTTTCCACATCAGGACCAGGAGAAAAGAAGTAATTAGTTCTTTTTGTTTGTATTTCATATTTTCTTTTCCCTGCCAGTTTCATAATAGGCCCAGCTCGAGCGTTAATGAGATGCCATAGGGTTATTGTACAGTTAAAGACCAAACAAAGAGCTTGGTGTAATTAACTGGCCTCACAGCTTTTTCGTTTCTTTTCTCACAGCCCTGCTAATAGCAAAGTGGGGTTCACCGGTTTTGCCGTTTCTATGTATTTTAGGCCGATCTGGTGGATCTCTCCTCTTCATCCCTTTGTCTGTACATTCTCTTTGTTCATGCAATCATGGCTTTGCACGCAGTAGATAATTTATGCAGTAAAAACAGAGCTCTGAACCAATGAGTTGCTGAGCTATTGTTCCTAAACATCCCTTGGCTCACTCACAATCACATAGAAAGGCACATATTTACATGCTAATCATATTCAAACACACACACACACGCTCCCTGCTCATTTCTGCCTGTCATAGATCCCCTGGACATTATTTCAAACGTTGCCTGACAAGCAAACAGTAAATGAAGCAGATAAATAAGCCGGGATATAAATAAATCCCACACATCTGCTTCGATCAGTCACTTCCTGTCTGCGAGGGACAGGCACTAATGGACAGACTTAATGTAGCCAGTTATCCTTGATGTGTCTGTGTAGGAGTCAGTGATGCCCCGTCCTCTGCTTACTGTCTGCCCGACTCTTCCTGTCACACTCTCGAGCCCCCAGACAACCTGGAACACACTGTCCTGGCCTGCCACTAACTCACACGGCATGACCTTCCTGCTAATAATAACAGAAAGGCCGCCACGCTTTTAAACTCTGCTGACTGCTGGTGGAGGAGAAGTCATGCTAAAAGATATGACTTCACAGACGGGAAAATAACACTGCAAACTGATGTTTTTGGGGGGTTTTTTTTCCCCAAGTTGATTGACGCGACAATTGTATGTTTTTCTGCTCTGTGCAGGTGATTATAAACTCTCTGTGGAGGCAAATTGTTGTGTCTTTGTTCAGCTCCATTTTCTTTTCAGCCCGATTCTCTGCAAGAATGTAACAAACAAATCAAAAGAGAAGTGTGATGATGGTCGGTAATTGATTGATAATAATCGATAATCAAATTGATCACAATAATCACAGGCAAGAGTTGACATGCATGCGTCTGAGCCTGATGCTTAAACCTCAAAGCACTTTTTTAGATTCAGCCAATGTATGTGAGATTTCAGTACTAGTGATTTTTAATCTTGCACATGCAGTTGAAGTGTACAAAAGTTGTCATACTACAGTAGTTACTACCAGCAGATTCTGTAATAAACGGCTGAAAACTGGCAGTCACAATCTGTCCTCTCAGGAACAAACAGCAGCAGTTCTTGCAGTAAATTCAATTCAACGCAAGCAACTTTATTAATCCAACTAGGGGCAATTTGTTCGGAGCCACTAGCTGAAGGCCTACACTAAACTGTCCAATCAAGACATGCAAACCAACACGTGAATGATAGATGGGAGCTAAACTTTATCCTCAAACTTTCCTTATATCTAACAAACGTGGCTTTATGACCCAAAAATGTATTCTGGTAATGGAAAATAGTTGCATTTGAAGTGCTTCACCTTAATACCTTGGGTGGGAAAAATTGGGTGCCCGACCTGAACATCCAAAAAGCTGATTAAAACACTGAATGCAGACACTGTGCTCGTAACCCAAAATGAGGTTCATTTAACAGAGCCATTTCCGTTCCAGAGAGATCCTCATCTTGATAATGTGTAGTGACACCACACCAGATAATACTTATCAGAATAACAGCAGACATGTCTTTATTTAAAGTGAGGAGAGTGTGGACACTTAGACTGCTGAATGGCCCCTCTGGTGTCACATTAGGGCTTAAATAAAGCAGAGAAATGTCCCATCGGGTATATTCTGGTTAAATAAAGGTTTCAGAAAGGGTTACTTTGGCACATCACTGTATGAATATAGTTCATGGAAATTATGCTTGACATAGTTGCATTCAAAGTGTTTATTATTAGCATTACTGAGAAAGGTAGTGGACCCACATTCTCATTTGATAGTACATTACATATCATAGATAACACAAATCTCTGCTCTGAGATGAACCCTGTGCTCGCTATAACCTTATCAGCCCAGCGGGATGCCGACATGAGTGAGCCTTGCTCAACATACCAATAGCTCTATGAGCATTTAGCAACTCTCATGCTATGAGTTGATAAAGTGGTTAAAGCCCAATTATGTAACCTTTTCCCCTTAAAATAACAAATTTTAAATCATTTTGATGTTACACTGATTTGTAATCAGGTCAATGGTGTCTCCACTCTGTGCCCCATATTCCTGTTTTTGCTCTATGTCACCCTGTGCTCCGAGTACAACACTTACAAGAAGCACGTACAGCCAACCAAATCACTCGACACCAACTATTTCACTGATTCTGGTGACTGGATCATATTTTATGAAGAAAATGTTTTCTGAGCTATGACACTGTGATTTACAGAGTTTCCTGATGGACTGCGAAGTAAACTATAGCTGCTGTTAGCTAATGTTAGTTAAAGTTAGCTCAGTTTATTAGCCAGACTGTCTTGATGTGAGCTCAGAGTGTTTACACCGGCTACCACAGTTATTTTGGACAAGTGGGAAGAGGAGATTTTCAGGCTGGCAACACAGGGGAATTCAGACCAGACCTGGTCAAGCAGGCAATGTAACCGGGTTTATCAGGCTCTTTGGACATAATGTCAGAGGCTAAAAGACAGAGGAAGCAAAGATAAGTAAAAGAGAAAACGGCAGAAGAAAAGGGGGACCAGGTTAAATCTGGGCCTGACTTTTAGTTGTTGGTGAGAGCTTTATGAAATAAAAAGCTGTGAGACAGATGCCGAGCTGGACTTATTGTTGTTGGACTCGTCAGTAACATTGGCTCGGCTAATATTTGCTTGTGTTTTGTCTTTTTGGATATGCCAAACCTGATTCCAGAAGTCTACATAAATACGCATAATCCATCACTAATCCTGAATGCAACTTTTAAAATCAGATATTTCTCAATTTTCGAACAGCTCCGTTTACAATAAATCCATACTTGGAGGTAGAAAGAGAATTTAAAGGGTCAGACAAATGCAAGTAGGACACAAAAAGCAGCATTTGGCCTCAGACTGTGTAAGGGTTAACACAGACAGCATGATTCTGACTGTGCTTGACTAATGGATGTACTGTGGAGGAAATTAGATAAAAACATCTCCAAAAACTACAAAATTGAACTTTTGAAGACGCCTTCAAGGCAAGACGAAGTAACATCCCACACTTCTGAACTAGGTCAGAACATTTGTTATCTAAAGTCCACACAACAGGCAGCATTAAAGCAGGACATCCAAATTATGATTATAATGATAGACTCACTGTGTGGGGGGCAAATTTGGAGACGAAATACAGTATTTGTGAAATCAGTCAGTGTCATGATGGATAATCACATCTCCAGGGGTTCTTGATTATTTTATGCCTGAATTTTAGATGCCGCATGGGATTATTGTGATTATAATCCAATCATCCAGGATGGGTATTAAAAGCAGGTGGTGTTACTGCACATTGTCCATCTCAGGCATTACCGGAGGAGGACAGCCTGAGGAATCATATGCTGGGAAAGTCTGTCCATCCTTAACCTCCCTGACAACTGCTATCTTAGCACCCTCTGCTTCTGCGGGCGTCACACTCCCACAGAGCGATCAGCTGTCACCGCTCCCACCAGTGACAGCTTTGTAATATGTGTGAGGACTCTTAAAAGCAATCTCTCTCCCCTGACGCCTTCGAGAGCCAACGAATAGCACAACCACCGTCAGAAGCCTGAGATAGTTTTCTTTATCAGACAGTGTTGACCAGAGGCCGTGTGCTCTCTCCTGCAACCAAGACGATAAGGTGGTTTTACCAAATCTCACACACACACACAAACATACACAGCAAGGAGGAATCATTTCGGCACTGTGTTTGCAGAGATTGGTGGCTTACAGTGTCACTATTCAGATGAAAAGGAATGCTGCTAATTACGTCCATTCGGTGAGTTCTAGCAGGCATTTTCTCAAGTCAAATGCTGACTTAATCATGAGATTCTTTATCCATTAATAGAAAGAGCCTCTTCACATTAGCTCTCGTGGACCTTGCAGGTGTTTCTTCATTATAAGGAAGTAATGAAGAGGCCACTTTGTATCTCGGTTCTCAGCAAGCAGCTTCATTAATTTGAATCAAAGTGTCTTCTTTGCTTCTTTTGCTGCAATGTTTCCACACATTTTGAATGCGGCCATTCTCTTCCTCTCTCTCTTCATGATGACATCCAAATCGGTTGCAAAGTGCTGTCATCACATGTGGCCCCCCCAAACTTTCAGATTATTTCCAGAGTGAACTATTTTGAAGGATGCCAGAGCCTCTAGTGAGAAATGGTCCATTTTTCCAATTCACAGCTTCCAGTGATGTGAAGAAAAGTAAATGGAAAGACAAGCGGAGCATCTCCTCGGTGATCCGTGGGGGTATATGAATGTGTGTTTGTACATTGTACTCTTGTGTACAGTTTTTCCACTCCTGTTCGTGTTCAAGGACATGTTGGATCGGTGTTATTGGTGCACTTAACGTTCCTCCCGGACAGCAGCCCATGCGGCACTCGGCGGGGTGTCAGGACTTCACACATTTATAAAGTAGCAAACACGGTGTGGGGGAGGTGACAGTGAGCTAATGTGATGTGCTGCTACAGGAACAAGTGCTTCAGGACATCAGCCGCTCTCCACAGACAGAATCTTTGCCACATCTGGCCACACAAAACGCACTTTAATGAGAAGCAAAAGGTCAGTTTAGCACATTTTGGCCTGTCAGCAACGCCCCAGGTGGCCACCGGGCCTGGATATTACAAGCATGCCAAGCTGCCCAAAGGTGTCCACTCAGGCCAGTGTTCCCTGAGGCTCAGTGGGTCTGAAAGGGTTTCCTCAGAGGTATGACATAGTTGAAATTCAAAGCAAACCCGCTGGCCAACAGAACATGGAAATACTTGCAGAGCAGCTGAGGTGACGTGGCTTTGTTGTGAATATTTAGTTTGATAGAGGCAGAGATATTCAAATATCACTCACTACCAACGTGTGCACTAAATGAAGGTTCCCCTCCACTCAAAAACACACGCTTCACTAACCGTGTTTAAAGTCTTCCAGGGGGTCTTGTTTAACTTTTAGCATGACAAATTTCAATTAAACTTTTTAAATGTGATACCTCAGAATCCATCGAAATATGTTGATTTTGATGGATTTTGTGACACCGCAACTAGCCTGAAAATCAATTATGGTTCAATATACAACTCCAGTGGAGAGACAACTTGTGTCCAGCAGCACTTTTTAATAGGGGAATTCATAGATTTTAATAGATCTGTTTACATGTTGGGTAAATGTTGCATTAATTCAGTAACTACATTTTAGTTTGCTCAAAATTCAGATTTGTTGCATTCTGAATTTCCCACTAAACTTCCAGATAAAACATGAGCTCTCAGAATACTTAGAACCCATGGCCATGGCACAAACCTTTAGGATCGTAGCTCCAATGCTGCTTTGGATACCGTGGCCTGTAAGAGATAGTCGGTATCCAGTAAAACTTTTGGTCAGCTCCTAGATCACAGTGTAAATGTAATTTAAGATATTTTTTACGAGGTAAGCAAACCCCAGCAAACACATCAGTCCACAAATCCAGATGAAAATAAAGTAAAATGAGAAAGCTATTGACAAAAATCTGAAAAGCTCTCTTGGCCATTTAAAAGCACTTTTGGGACAGAGTATCTGTTCATATCCACATAATGCATTTGTATTTTTGTCTCTAGCCTGCACTGACCTCCGGCAGACACTAGATTAACCCCTCAAACTGTACCTACGCTCAAGAAATCCATTAAAAGTGAAATGTCTTTTTCTACCCGCTATTCTCACGAGCTACTTCCATGTTTCATGCCTCCAAACAACAAAACAGCCAAGCACACACTTCCACACAGAGATAAAGAAATGCATGAAACTATATTGCGCCCCGGCTCGCCTTAACATGGCACCATGCCATGCCATCCGAACGCCAGCCAGGAGCTGCAGGAAAGGATGTAGGGCACAAAATCAATTTCCTTTGTCGCTTCACTAGCACCGGCTGCTCCCTTGGACCAAATAAAATTTAATCCCGCCATGACTCCTCAATTAAAGAAAGCTTTAAAAAAAAAAAAAAAAGTATATTACTCTCTGTGACTTCTCTCTATCTCTTTCAAAAGGAGATTAGCCACGGAAATGACTTCTTGACAATAATAGAAATGTTATTAGAAAAGAGAGGAGAGACGATTCGGGACATCTTGGTCTTTCCTCTTTGGGTGAGCTTCTTGTCAGTGACAGGCAGACTGTGAAAGTTGAAAAGATGTTTCAAGTTAATTCAGTGTGTGTGGTACTTAACTTGCTATTATTATTTAATGAGACTGCCTACTGACAGCCAGTGCATTCAAAAAGGCCCGTCTGCAACAAAACAACTGCTGTAAAACGACATAATTAAATAGCCACGGGCAAAGTATATATAATAAAAGCGATTTAATAAACACAATCTATAAGGGGAAAATAAGACTTTAATTTATTCTTTGTTTAACTGCCCCCCACCCCCCTGAGATGCAAACACATATTTGCAAGAGGAAGAGTGTTCGCCTCCCCCGGGAATAACAGCAGAGATGAAAAGTGAAGTTGAGTGAGGAGAGAGGAGGAAAGGTGTAAATGAAAATGTGTCAGTCGCATATAAGCCCCCTCTATATCTCTGAGATATAGATGACTTTGTTTGACCCCTGACCCCTCTTCAGAGACTCAGACATGAAGCTGAGCTCGCTGTGATGATGAGAGGAGGAAGGTAGCAGCTCTCAGATATGTTCCGCTGTCACACAACTCCTCAACTTTGAGAGCAAGAAGGAAAAGTGGACAAAAGAGGTTGATGACCTGTGAAGCATAAAGGAAGACAACAGTGACAAGTGACAAGTGTTGTTTTAAGAGGTAAGTGAATAGAAGCAAAGGCAATCAAGAATATAGCCGTTATGCAACAAAGAGGCTGGCTTCATATTCATGAATCATGGTGCTGTTTCATATGAGGTGAGGCGCTCACGACTGACAACATTTAAAATGCATGTATGTTTGAGTGAAGGTTCATTTAATGCCAGCAGCAATACACAGCATGGTGATACTGCATATTTTATGTTATTTCTCTCCCATTCCCGACAGATTTGTTTTGATGAGACCATTTCTGTTCCAAAACAGATATCGATGTGTGTTATTATGGATGGAAATGACAAATTGCGCGCAAAGACAGAATGTGTATGAGTCAATATTGCAAACAATCCTAATGTAACTATCATAAATCAATTACTAATGCAGAAAATAACCAGTGAGCAAGATAAATGGGAACAGAAGTGGCAGCAGCAGGGTCAACAATCAACTATGTACTGTATGTCTCTATTAGATGGTAACAGTCATTCATTGGATGGAGCCATTAGAGAAGCTCCAACCTCACACTATTGAAAACCATTAGAGGTTTGAATGAAGGTCATGATTTCTCCACACAAGTCGCTTCCTGTTGTCGTCAAATTTGATTTTTTATCAATACAGCAGTTTTTCCGACTTAGCCAGGTGTATTTTATTATATTTCAACTTTTTTCAGCGCATCCTTCTTCTTTTCAATTTGAAATTGTGCATAAAAAACAGGTGGATGTAAATGATGGAAACAGCTTGTATAAAAGCCGCGACACACGATCAGGTTTAAAAAAAAACAAACTCTGTGCTATGTGCTGGCTGTGACGTTGTCTTCCTGTGAAGAAAGTGGTGACGCCCAGTAAGGTGACTGTACTGTATGTGACGTAGCCTAGCAACGGCAGAGCAACAAGAGACAGAAGAGCGAAAGAAAGTAATCTATGGCAAAATGTCAGCTTTCAGATGGGGCAACTACAAATGAGCATATAGCTCACTAACTATAATGCTAATGCCAGAAAATGTTAGTTTAACAACAGTAAATCCAATCTCTTATCATGCTAACACGTCTTACTAGCTAGTTTTATGAGCAATAAACTGATCACGGAAAAGCTAAATTCACAAATAACACGTCTACAACTACCAAACAGCAACAAGAGAACGAGTGCCTACAGAAAACAGATGTGGCAACAAGTTAATTTGGGGAAAATAAAAGGTGTTTGCTCACAGATCGAAATGGCAAAAAGGCTACAGTTGTCAGCAGTGGTTGCTATGGCAACAGAAAGACATCAACTGATGGTGGCTGAGAACCAAACAAAGGACCTCCATGAATGTTTGTTGAAACATACAGCAAAATCCAATAAACCGCCTCGGGTGATTCATTTGAGTCAGTTGGGACGGACGACTCCAAGTTTGTACCCGCTCCTCACCTTTCCCTGCTTGAGGCTAGCAGAGCAAAGCTACATTATCCACCACTAGCATAACACACACAACTCACCCAGCGGGTGAGTTCTGGCACCAGAGTTTGACAAAGAAGATGAATATGTGGATTAAAAAAAATCGATGATCTCTGATTCTGCTGTTTTTAAAAACTTTTTAAGAGGTCAACAATAAGCCAGTTGATCAGATAGATACTGTCATGATCACATCAAATGATTGATTGATTTTTATTAGCTACTTAGTCTTGATATTAATAGTTTTCCAGGC
This sequence comes from Nibea coibor, assembly GCA_023373845.1. NCBI lineage: Eukaryota > Metazoa > Chordata > Actinopteri > Sciaenidae > Nibea > Nibea coibor. The sequence goes on along the minus strand of CM041727.1, from coordinate 16,155,513 downwards.
TCTGTATTTCACTCTCTGTATTGTGTATAAAGAGTATTTTTGCTGATTTACACGTGTGGACCTCTGAGGCACACTGAGAATGAGTAATCCCCTTCTTGACCTTACACACCTCCCACTGTTTGAACGGCCCCACCTCCCAGCCTCTGGTAAATGTTGGCATTAGCATTTTGGCATTTCCACTGTTTGTGCTTTTTGCATGTGTGATTCGTGTTGTGCTCCAGCTCGAGTGTTCACCCATCACTGTAGAGCTGAGAGACATTTTTCATGATTTTATACCACTGCCCCCCCCCAAAAAAAGTCTTACCATCATGAATCCAGAAAGACTCATGTCCTGTACAGGAGGGGAGAAAGCAAGAAGGCAGAAATCTTTGACGTCAAGAACATCCTCAGTAGATATTCTCAACATGCTGCCTGCCCTTTTCAGGAGGTCAAAAGCTCACTTTTCACTGATCTCATTACAGACAGTGGCATTTCATTAGCCAGGATCTATCATAAAGCACCATTATCTCTCCATCTGATGGAGTCTGCTCTTCACAGCCTCCCAGGCCTGCTATAAATGATAGCTAATCTAATCCTGGAGCTCTGTGAGTCCCAAGTGAGGAGAGGAAAGAAAAAAAGGAGGGATGGAGGAAGAGTGAAGGCAAAGAAATAGAACTTTAGAGCAAAATTACATGAGCAAGGAAAGTAACACTTGACTTTTCCTCCTGATTCTTGTTTGTCTTCATTGCTCACGGGAACTTTTGATAAATCTGCCAGCTTCAAATATTCAATATTTCTTAGTGATTTTTTCGACGTGGCTTTAAGGTCAATTCTACAAAGTCAATCCAATTTTTTGCCCGAATTACGTTACCCTGCAAACTGTATGATGAATTTGAGACTGCTGGTTTGTTCCCACCCACCATCCTAAATAAAAAGGTATTCAATACAGTTAGCCAAAGTGACGCCGAAGCAGCCCTCTCCGGGGAACGCTCCATGACGACAGTGTAGGTGTGTTTGACCTCTCAACCCCTCTGCGTGCGTGTGGGAGGCATGTGAACAGTAAAGCTACCAGCGGTAATTAACTCAATTACAGCGAGCTGAGCTATAGCATTATGTTTTAGGCTTTAATTAACAGTGGAAAAAGTGACCCGGCCCTCTTAATTTATTAGTCCTTGAAATAATAGAGCCTTGATATATTGATATCGCAGCTGTAGGTTTTCAGTACGCTGGCGTCATCACATGCTTTATGCTTGTAATCCACAGTCCAGTGAATTGTAAAGATAAAAAGAAAACCCACAGTGTTAAATCATCTGCTTCCTCAGCTAATTATTTTGGGCGATTTGTGTTGAAATCTTGCCAAAGACGGCGTTGCATGTTTCGTCGTATTCACAGTCACAGAAGGGGCTGAAGTGGCTCTCAGCTGCCGGCTGTCAGCATAGTGACAGCCAATCTATGGAAGCCTTTGAAGCACCAGCGCTTCGTTACGTTCAATTACTTTTTTTTCTTTGTTCCAATTCAATATTGACTATTTTGGAGGAGAAGAAAGCCTCGAGAACTCGTGAGCACCAATTGATTAATCACAAGGTCCTCACGGAAAAAATGAACATGAACAGAAAACTCTTCAAGGAAGATAAATCCAAGAGGTTGAGTGATGACATAACATTATCGAATTGTATTACAACTTATATTAGAAGTAGTGGTGTAGTGGGGAAGTGGGTATACTCACTACTTAATTTATGACATCAGATTTGTTTTTGGCAGTCCATCCAGCAAAGGATAAACACAATGTGTTAGAAATAATAAGAATATAAAGAATGGACACATCACCCGTAGGTTTCCAAAGCCACCATGCTGGATGTGCTGTTTTGTCCGCCTCCTGGCTAATCTAAATATCGGTAAATCATGGATCGTGGATCATGGATCGTGGCGGGCTGAATGACGCCTTGGTGCTCCAAGAAGCCATCTGTAACAGCACTTACCTGTCAACAAGGGAGGAAATGAGCCACAGAGACCAGAACCCGTCTGAACCAGATGTTTATTTCTGCTGTGAAGTTGGACATTTTAATACGGCCAATTATGGAGGTTGTGTCACTTGCTGCCGCTCATGGAATTACAGCTTTTAGCACTTCTGCACAGGCAACACCGGAGGTTGCCGCATGCACTGTCAATTAACTTCTGCTGCTTGACTTCAACAATCATGCAGAAATCATCCACAGTAGAGGTGTAAATTTTTCAGTAAATGAGTATATGAGTATCGAAGGAATACTCGTGTACGATGTTATCATGTAAACTTTTATTTTGCAGTAAATCAAATGTCGCTATAACGGCTGAAAATCCTCAGTGTTAGTTTTAGTGGAGTATTTTTGTGGGGTGAAATGGACCAAAAAAAAGGTTTCAGACACTCAATAAAGAATATTTCTTGTTTATCTTTTAAAAAGGAAGAAAATTAGCATTACCCTGAATTTAATTACCAAATTATAGCTCTTAAAAAAGCAAGTATCGGACACTAATAACACATGATGATTTAAAGGGGATGAAAATGTGGAGAGGAACACACTCTTTGTGCATCTCTCCTGCCTAATAGAATAGATAATGAGCACTTAATAAGATTTTCCAGGCAGTACGTGGATGCCCATAATTCCCATAATCCCAGCGCCCAATAAGACTAAATACAGTTAACTGTCAACATGGCAGTTGTTTCACGATCTCCATCCACCCACTCGCCACCAGCAGCATTAACTCTTGTTTAATAGGAGACCTGGATATTAATCCCTCACTGATATTAGCTTCATCTAGAGTATCAGGAGGGGAACACGATGTGATTAACAGCGAGGAGTCAGCTTGCATGAATAAGCTCCTTTTCTTTCTACAAAGTTTCTTTTCATATCTTTTCCAGGTGACATGATACTTCAGTCTGGATCATGCTGATCTCTTAATAATGGTTTGATGTAAATGTACGGTAATGAGTTAAAAAAAGGTCTAACTCCAGCAAACTCCGGTTTTCTGTGGACCGAGTGCTCATTAATCCCGGTCTGACAGACTGTTTGGAGTTTGTGCTCAACTCTGTCACTTCACGTTGTGCTGACAATTAGAAGCTGTTGTCAGATAGAGGGGAAGAGGTTGTTGTTTTTTGTGTTTTGTGCAGATAAAATAGAAATGTTTTGGCAGGAAACTGTTGCTAGTTTTCCAAATTTATTGTCGACAAATCCCAGGAAATATTAAAAGCGACAAACTGACTGACTCACAAGTGTGATACACTTTTTTTCCTCTGTGTCCAAACTATTAGAAAGACATGAGTGAGCCACATTTATGCACTGTCACATGAGTGACATTCTCCTTCATTATGATGATCCAGCATACTGTAATTCACGCAGGCTGTCCTATCCACAAAACTGTGTATCAACCCGATGCTGAAAATAGTCCAAAGGCCATGGGAACTTTCCTTCCACTGTGTGCCTGAGCATATGAATGCTGTATGAATGCAAGCAAAGAGGTGTATCCTAAATACGATTGCCCAGATTTCAATGTACCATGGTGTGATATTGGACAGTAAGAAGCATAGTGTATAGGTACATAGCAAATAGTAATAATAGGCTAGCACGTGCTCTTTGTTGCCCCTCTGCATGCCAAGTAGACTTGCCCCTGAAATGACAAAACTCCAGTTTCCACCAGTCTCGTTACTTTAGGTTTCACATCATTCCTGTTGATGACATATTTTGCTTGCCAACGTTAATACTGAGATCTGGGGATGCAGCCAACGCAGACACTATCGCTTCCAAATAATTTGGTTTACAAAATACAGATGAAGTGTGTATTTGCTGACAATGTGTCTGACCATCTGAACTTGTGCGGCGCTTTTTCCCTCACAGCTCGTGGTTGTAGTGTTGTGTCTGATAATAATAAACGTATCAGCACTTAAAAGCGGACTTCACAAAGTGCTTTACAGGAAACACAGCGGCGCGGAAACTAAGTGAGTGATGCCTGCTCAACAGCAGAGCAAAAACAGAGCTTGTCACTAGCCAGCAGTCAGGACGACATGTTGGTGACTGCAAGCAGACGTGTGTCACATCAGAGGTAGCACAAACCAAACTGGAGGAAGGGCAGATGCTACCAGCAAACAGTGTTGAAATAACCAACAGGAATATTGGCTAAAGCCAGCAGAAACACAAATCTGCAATAGCCTTTAAACAATGTAATTCAGTGTATGAGGTACACAATAGCCATCTACAAAGTATTAGATATTATTCTCAATTCACCTCAATGAAGTTTTCACTTTAAAAGAGGCGTGAGATGATGCTCAGACATTTATTATGAAAATTAAAATAATCCCTCTTTCACCAAACTGAGCTGATTTGCCTTCGTAAAACACATTTTATTCAAATACAACAGAAAGTAAACAAAACTTACCAAAACTTTCCGAAAATCACCAAGTGTGGGCTGTCGGCAAGGTAAATCAGTGAAAATATTTAAATTGATTTTCCAAAATACATTTTGTCCACAGCAGTACATTGCTTAGCAACCCTGCCGGTGCACATGAGGGAAATGTCAATCCGAACATGATCTGCCAACAACAACAGTCTTGAGACACGGGCTAAACAGCAAAGTTTTTATAAGGTGTATAAAACTTTATTTTCACTCCGATTTTTGTTGATCCTTGAAGGTGCCATATGTAAGAGACTGAGGAGTTTTACCAAGAATTTTATGTTTTATTTACTTCTTATTGCTAATGCATGATGAGGTTTTAACATCCCTTCAAATATGATCCCTTCTACGACTTTCTCGGTTGCCTACAACAGCCTGTGGGCTGATTTCTATGCAAAGGTCAATGGATGAATTTTAACGCACGCTTCAGAGTACTTTTTGTCACTGCTAACTCATAATGCACTAAAAAAAGAGTCTGCTAATGTCAATAAATAAACAGCAGCCACTACAACACAGCAGTGGTCCAACATCAGGTCCATAGTCAAAGTCAAAATTACAGCGAAGCATATGAAGTTTATTCTGATTTTTTGGCTTTGGTTTGCTAACGTTAGTTGAAAAACAACTTGGTAACAAAAGCTGCCCCCAGGCGTCACCTCCCTCAAAAATGACCCAATGGTAAAATTCAAAAGCAATAGCCAAGTTTCCACCTGTAGAGGGAGGTCGCTATGCAAATATATAGCACAATATGTAAAACCTGTATTCCTATCTTTCTTATTAAACAGAAAAATACAACCACACACATTCTGAATTCAAGTATATCATTATACATAATATTTAAGACTAAAATGGATAGATTTGAACTTGAAACAATTAACAACAACACTAAAGACCTGCATACAAAAAAGTGGTTTGAGGTCCAGATACACTCTAAAGTGTCTTCGCTCAAATTTCCTGTAATGATGTAACACTCAGACATAAGACAGGCTACAATCTGTTTGTAAGGATTGCATCACGCTTAAGACGGTTCAGGTGCTGCTGCGCAAAAAAAAAAACAAAAAAAAAAAACATCAAATGTAGTCTGGTGGTTATAGAGGGAACTTAACTGTCCCTGTCGGGGGTGACAGTCGTGTTCAAAGGGATGCAGTTCAGCCTTACACAGTAAAACAGAGAACAAAAACACCTCTTCATTCACCTCGGCAAAGCCTGGATTCCTCCATTTGACTGAACCGGATTGCAGTCTGCTGTGTAGTAGTTTCCTGTCTTATATTCAGCCAGCACCCACCTCAGCACTCTAGTTATCCCTGATTGGCAATTAGAGACTCCTGATGCTTCCGCGCATCCAGCAAGAGAAGAGGGAAGATGACAGACGCGATTTGATGATTAGGTCTTATCCCTCAACTTGCAGTTACAGAAGCAGGCAGAGCTGTGTGGCTAACCTCCTCACTGCCACATTAGCATCTGTAGCTGAGGATCAGCCACAGGTGAAGCTAATGATGGAAAAGAGTCTCCCCCGTCGGGATCGTGATTAGTTAAGGGCCTGGGCGGTGTTGTTACTTATTCGGGCCATATGAATAAAACATACACCGTCAACCAATGGTAATGAGAGACGGGAATCTGTTTCAGCAAAAACACACAGTAGAAGAGAACTAGGAGTGCCAGTGTGGACAAAACAAGCAAGAGAGATGAACAAACTCAAATAAATTGTAACAGGGATCAGTAAGTGTGTTCAAACCTTTTCAGATGTCCTCAGAGGAAGGCAGCGACCAAAACCACGTAAATTTTGATGAAGGTTTCTACGTGATTAGACAAAAACATACAACAATCAAGTCAGATTTTAATATTTCTTGGTGGAATATTGGGCCAGTGGTTCTCTATTTAGGAGACTGGGTTCCCCTGAGTGTTCAAAGATTGTGAAAGTTGTTTTTTTAAATGTTCCTCTCATCTTTGGCTTTTCTGTTATTACTGAATAACTTTTTTTAGGGCTCTAAAGATTATTCAAATTAAATGGGGGGAGAACACTCTTTGGTTGAAAAGTAGTTTTATGGAGACATAAGCCAAGAAGGTTGGGAACAACTGTTTAAGGCAATATGCGATGAGATGTCTTGATTTAAGAACCCCAAAAATACGTCACTGTGATAGGAATGGGCGATACAGATATGCATGTAAATGCTATTTTATTTCACACCATCACTGTTTATTCTGACATGAAATTAATTATGAAATTAGCAGACAGAAATCCAGAAAATTAAACACGATCAATACATCATCACATTGATGCAAAAATATGAAATGAAAAAACATGAAGTATTGCCGTAAGTCCTGCTTATTGATTGGCAACGTTGCCCACAATGATCTAATCTAAGTGTCAGACAAATTTATATCATCTCACCATATATAGCTTCATACTGGCTACCTGTACGTTTGATATACTGCAACTTAAAGGTGCAGTGTGTCAGATTTAGGAGGCTCTATTCACAGAATATGGCTGACATAAAATATAACACAGATAACTATGTTTTCATTTGTGCATAATCACCTAAAAAATTGTGATGTCCACAGAGTCCATCACGTTTCTACAGTAAGCCAGACTGGCTCTACATAAGGCATTTCATGTGTGTGACCACTGTAGTTTCAACAGGAGGGTGAGTGAAGGGGCTTGCAATCCACAACTACCCCACTAGATGCCTCTAAACCCTACATACTGGTTCTTTAAAATTATATAAACCATAATAACAGTTACTTATAGTGGGAAAAAAATAGTTGGCAAGGCTACACTTCATGTTCAATGCCATGTTACAGTAGCAGTGATTCATGCAGAGTGATCCACTGTGGGCAGTGTAATTTATCACCGGATGTGTTGGTGGGCAGAGACGGAGAGGAGCCACTGATAAACGGAGGTGAGGGGAAACAGCACAATAAAGATTAGAGATCTGAAAAGAGAAAGAAGCCACTATGTGTCCCTGACCCTGAGGAAATAAAACCGGTCCGTACTGCACCTCTGTGCCAACTCAGCTTCTCTGTATTCATGGGAAATGTGAGCTACTACAGCAACCATGACATGAAATGCACAGCTTTGCTTTGCCAGTCCAATTGTCTGACCTCATTTGGCTCTTATGTGACCAGGCAACTAAATAATAAATCCATTCTGTTCTGCCACAGCACCATATGGAGCTTGGTAATATACCGTGGAGGAGTGGAGGACATCCCTGAGGAAAGAGCAGCACAACTCTCTGGGCAATGAGCCCAGAGTGCAATGTTTTCCAACCACTTCACTGAGTCTCACCAATGTTATCAAGTAAGGCTCCCATGGACTCTCTTTTATCTCTCTGCTGGGCTCAGTGCACTAACAACTACAGCAGTTCATCACTCGACTATCAAAGCATCAACGCATGACAACATACACAATATACACACAAAAACACACAACCATACATTTATGCTGGGAAGGGGGGAGATGTTTCCACCAATCACGACTATAATAACCTTTTTTCCTTTCCAATTGTAAAAAAAATGAAAAGCAAACAGCACCAGAAAGAGCAATGAGGGCAGTTTGAATGAATGGAAGTATTATCTGTATAAAGGCAGAGCAGACTTCAGGGCAGCGTCACTGGCAGACAACAAAACAAAACTGAACAAATCTGCAGTATATACTAAAAAAAAACATATACTCTATAGTAGGTGGCACCGTTTTGGTTGTTAGCATACAAGGAATTCATGTACTTTACTGTTTTGTACTCACAGAAGATGATGCAAGACGTGAGCATGACAATGTCAATCAAACTGGGAAAAATGCAGCAATTTCAAAGTTAACAGTCGAGTTACTATTTGCAGTATCTGCAGAGGAGACACTGGTTTGATTGCTCGTGCATATTAAAAAAGAAAAGAGATTCAAGTCGACGTATGAAAGACAGAATTGCACTTAGTGTTGCTACAGAGCCCGCCTAGTCACAAAGATAAAAATATATATTATATATACAGCTGACAGCGATGCACCTAAAGCCTGAAAAAATTCTAAAAATTCTAAAATTCAGACTCAGTACAGTTGTCATGAACAGGGAAATTAGCTATAAAGACCAAAACCTGTTTTTTTGTATCAGGCTGAAAATATGTTTATTTCTGCTGTGAAGCTGGACGTGAACATTAACATATCGTCACCAACTTTTAGAAACAGCTGCTTATTCATGGCTGCGTTTTTGACCACTGGGTGAATGTGGGTCTGAAATTTTAGCTCTCTTTTAGCCCAGTGTTTGGTCTCCACCAACTAAGTAAAGTATCAGGCTCTTCAGCTGCTAAGTGCTCCACTGAGTTCACCTAGCAGCTGTGGTTAACAACACTGTGAGAGAGTGACAATAAACAATGACAATAAGCAGCAAAACTGCAGCTGGAGCTGTGTTAATTCATTATATTATTATATAATAATTATTATATTTGCTGCTTCAAACAAAATACACAAATATAGGTGAAGACATTGCAGGGTCCACTGTCACCATACGCATAAAATACCGTGAAATATATATTTTACTAAAAGGAATGCTGGTCAGTCTAATCAGTTATGATAACAATGTACACAAAAGCAATCACTGAAATCTGGGAACATGTCACCATCGCTAAAAATAAAACATATCAGTGCTCAAAACATGAGCAGTCAAATGATCATACAGGATGTAAACACACACACAGTGTCCTCTTCAGTGACTGACTATTACTGACATTACGCCCACGTTCAGTTATATAGATGGCTGGCTGAACTGCTGACTTATATACAACCCGTCTGATCGTCTCGTGTTGCTCAGCAATTACTTCCGTGAGTATAATGTCATCAGAACTGGCAGAATAGAAAAGAAAAACATTCATAATGAACTGGAATTATACTTGAAGGAGCTTGACTCAACAATGACACAGAATCACACTTAATGATGACAGAAACAAAAAAACAGGAGGTGGGCAGAGAGGAAGAGGAGAGTAGAACTGCAGCGATGCGCTCGCACGCAGAGACGTGGTGGACGAGGAGCAGGGATGAGAAACGATACCGAGATTGAAATTGAAATAGGTGGGAGAGCGTGCGCGTGGAGGAGAACGGGAGTGTGAAAAAGTGGGCGCGAATGAAAGGCATGGATACATATAGAAGGTGAGAATGAATCGGGGGCAGACAGAGGCCACCGAGAGGCAATCAGATCCCCGGACTGGATGAACGGATGTGTGAACAAGCGCTGGACAGATGATTAGCAGATGTCACTGCTCGGTCTCAGGCCTGCGATGACATGTTATCTGAATGAGACAATTAAAAGGCTTGTCACACCAGCTACAGGAGGAGGAGGACGAGGAGGAGGACGAGGAGGAGGACTCGCTGTTGAGTCAGAGGCAGAGGATGTCTGTGGAATCACTCTGCTCATTTAAGGCCCTGCTGCATCTGGTCAGAGGTGTCCTCTGATTTAAATCTTCTTCCAATACGCCCAGAAGAAGAGCCAGAGCAATTAATCCAGCAATCACCACATGTGATGATAACAATCCAGTCTGAACTGATATCTTTATAATGTCAGCCTCATTATGTGTCTTATCTTTGTGGGAGCTGGAACATTATCCGTCAGATATCTTATTTGTATCAACAGATTACAGACAAAGCAGAGGAATCCTCAGTACAACAATACACCGACTTGGTATTTCTTGGCGATATGATCAGTAGATGATCAGCCAATATACAGTAAAAATATGTCGTCGGGAGATTGGGATTCATTCTTGACAGTCACAGATCATAAAAAACAATCAGTGATGCACACTGTATTTTTTTAGTAGCGGACCTTGATCTCTCCAATATGGAGACAGCACAGATACAGAGAGGCGACATACAGAAGGCACACAACCGTTTTATTAACTTTTTTTTTTTAATGGCCAAAATGTGACAGACTTGGTACACCTTGTTTTTAGCCTCGCAGTTGCAGCTGCTACTGGCCGGTTAGGAGGACTAAGGAGTCATGAGTCGGTATAAAACAGTCAAAAGCAAATCTCTATAAAGATTTCCAGTCATGCTGGATTAAATTGACACTTCCCTGGCATATTTAGTTTTCAGTAATGAGCTCATCAAGGCGAGGAAGAAAGGAAAGGGAGAGACGGTGACGAGTCAGAATTTAAAAAAGGAAGACTTATTCTGAGCACAAATTATTATTATTAGCGACTTAGGGAACAAAACTTTGGTCAAAAAGTGGCAATTTCATGGTGTCTTTTTTTGGTCAATTTTTGTGCCTGGTCTTTGAGTCTGTTTATGGTGGAAAAATATGAAAAACAATAAATATAATCAGCCCCGAGGAGGTGTAGATCATTATGTTGAACACTGAGACAAGAAGCAGCAACTTAAGGAAGGAAATTATAGCGATGCTCTTATCTGAACTGTTCTCTGGAATCACACTCCTAACCCACAGAAATGACGTTACAGCCTGCACTTCTGCTGAAATCACAAGATGAGGCCGGCGCTCCTCTGTGAATACAGATCAGCTTCCTCGAGATAATAATCAAGTGAGCATTTTCTGAGTGAACCCGAGCTTTAGCTTTAAAACACATTTCCCAGGGCATATCTTTCCACACAATAATGAGGGATGTGGCGATGATGGGTAGGGGGGTGGGTCCCAGTGGGAGCTTTAAGGGGAAAAGCCAATCGGGTTCGTGAAGGGGGCAACGCATAAACACACACACACACACACACACACACACACACACACACACATAAACACTGATAACAATGTACCGGTGTGCATAGAAAGCAGGAGCAAGTGAGCGTAACATTAGCATAAAGTCAAACGGGCTATTTGCTAATTCCACACAGGCTCTGCCATCACCACTTCATAAACCTGTTTACTGATGAAAGCTGTTTCCTCATGTATGACACACATTCAGTAATTGTTGTATCAGCACTGAGGTGGTGAGGACAGAGGATGGAACATTACCCAGCAGTTATTTACATTTTGACTGAGAGAGCTATTAACGTGCTTCTGCAAACACACACACACACACACACGGAAATGTACATACTGGATGCTGCCTTCTTTAAATTTTCCTAAATTTCCATTCATCCGATGTCATTTCTCATTTACGCCGCGTACATTAAAGGAAGAGGAAAAACTAGCAATTAGTCCTTTTGAAAGAGGAATTGATTGTTCATATTTAATGGCTGTTACAAGCTGCTCGGCGGTGCATGGGCTGCCCCTGCTTTCATGTACAGTTCACTGGTTAACAAGGGAGTGGGGCTTGACTAATTGAATTGGTGTGTTGTGTGCTGTAACAGATCTTAATCAGGCGAGAGCATCGGCACACAGACGGCAGGCTCATTCATCCCCGGGCCTGACATCTGATCGCTGGAAGAACAATTCTAAAAGCGATGCACTGGACTCCTGCGCCGGTTCACTTGATAAAAAAACGTAGCTAGATAAAGATTATCGCCGCTCTCTCAGAGCTTTTAAGATTCCTTGTTTCCTGCTCATTTGCAAGCTAAATGTGCCAATCAGGGTTTTGAGGGTTATTCAGACCCTCCACAATCAAGAAGAGGTGTCCTTCGAGAAAAAAACAAGCGTCGAGTGTTTAGATTTTACCACCACTTCAGAGGGATACACTCTGCATGTAAAGCATGCTGAAGGCGGATCACAGGGAGGGTCGTGCTGAAGGCTAATGCTTGAGCATGCATGTGTGTGTACTGACGTGTGTGTATGTATTGACACATGTAATTCAGTGTCTGCGTGGTTACCAGGGGTGAAATAAATATTCGGATGCTGTACTTAAATAACCCTGATGATAGCGCAGAGTAGAAATGATCGGGAGCCTTTTTTTTTTTTTTGTAGGTTTCATTTTGTTGAAGTAAGAATTCTCCCTGCCTTCTGATCTGCTCCCATTTTAATTGGCTGGCAATAAATTCAGAAGAAGAACAAGAAGAGCTTGTTCTTTATATTCTGATTCTGAATTGAAGTAACCTCAGAGTGACTTGTAACTACAGCTGTAAAAAAAAAAAAAAGAATGAATTCCCTCTGAAATGTAGTGATGCAAAAGAAAAGCAAGCTTTCCCAGATTTTCTCTTTTTTTGTCAATTTTCTCAGGAAAGTGAGAGAATATCCGACTGAACTAGATGGATTCCATTCAATCCTGGACCCCCTGCTGCTGATCCAGAGGAGGCACCGCAGCAGGAACACCATTACTCTGCTTTTATCACCAAACTCTTCACTCACTCTGGCCTGTGCCTGCTCTGAAAACAGCCTCTGCTATCCATCCATCTCTGGCTGGATTCAAAATTGCCTGTGCTATCTGTCTTATACTGTGGTGTAAATAGTATTCACCGTGCATCTCCAGTGAGACAGAGTAAAATGGTGCTCGCCCGCCCATCGCAAAATCCCTGACAACAACAAAACACCCGCTGAGTTAGCTGCAGTGATGAGAGGAATGGGACTATTCAGCAGCGTGCGCGAGCAGCCATGGCTCTGTGAAACCTGTATTTTTGCTTTTGAATGCAACCATCAAAACACGCTCCTTTGTCCCGCTGAATCTCCATGTGAAATGTGAGATGTATTTGTTGAGGAGGTGGTGGCGGCGGTGGCGGTGTGTCTGGCAATGGAGGGCTCCATATGTTCCACATTTGTTTACCCAGTCATTACAGGCCTCTCCACCTTGTGTGACTACACTGTTGTCTTAGCGGGAGAACGCGCTGTCACCCCACCCCGGCGCCCTCCCCTTCTTCTTCTTCATCTCCATCGTCACGGGAACAGCAGCCACAGGGGAGAGCTGGCCCACAGGAAATTAGGTGTGTGACAAGATAAGACCCTGCGTTCATCTGATACCGTTCCCTGGCAACCAGTAAGAGCAGCGGAGAATGACAAAAAAAAAAGAACAATGTGTTGGAAAAGGTACGTGCAGATATGAGTGTAGCTCTGTCCTATTACATCCACCTGCAGACTGTAAACGTTTAAGACAAAGTGAGCAACCAGCACACTCACTTTCATACAACGCGTATACAAGTAACACTATCTGTCTATCTAGTTGCCTGCAGTGTAGACTCTGCGGCTGGCGAGCCGCTATTTCACTATCATTCTTTAAAACACTGACAAGATGATGTGTGGCTGTAGGCCTATCTCACACCGTGCTTTATGGGTTTTCACATCAGTATGTGCTGATAAAGTGTTATTAAAGTGGCTGTCCTGGCCAACAGAGTCACGACGGAACTCATAAAAACTTCCCCAGTTATTCTAATCTCATGGAAGGTAATGAAAAAGTGTCAAATGTGAAGTTCAAACGAGGTAACTTCGCATGCAGAGCACATTGTAAACAGGACTGAAGTTAGAATGGGTTTGTGTTGCAGCTCCATGGATGTCAGCAGCAGGTTGCATTTTCTCTGTCTGCCATCTTATCTCGTCATAAATTGTCTGATGTGATGAAGCCCGTCTCTCTCAATCACAGTTTTTCACCCAGGATTGTTCAACTGACGGCGGGGCAGGAAAATGTTTTCATTCATGTCATGATTCGGCTGCTCGCAAAAAAACTCCAGTCTTTGTTGTTCCTTGTACTTCACTTCGCTGTGAGCCACAGTCCAGCGCCTGTCCATCAAAAGGACCATCAAAAAGCCACGCTGTGTGCACGCATCCCCTCGCTGCATGCACTGTGCACTGTACCACCTCAGTAACCCTCAAACACACACAGCAATATGGGCAACATAAGAAGCAGCACAATAAAAAGGGAATTCATAAAATCGGATGTCTTTATCTGAGCTAGGTTGTTACTAGTAAATCTTATATGTGTTCATTCATATAGAGTCTGGGTGCACGTCGTGTTTGGAGTGAATAAACAGACATCAGCTGTACAACACGAGGTGAAAAGTCTTTCCACTCCAGAGGCCTTTTGTTGGCTAGTCAAATATTTCTTAGGCTGGTCGAGTTGCCCTGTGGGGGCACTCAGTAATTTAAATGCTGAATGCAAACTGAACTAAAGTAATTGTAATGGACAGGCCATTTGTAAGGCGTTTAACCAGTTTACACTGAACAATGAGGGGACGATTGGTACTGCTTTTTTTTTTTTTTAAACCTAGATCTCATTGTAGTTTTTCACTGCTTTTATAGTTCTTACTGTTCAGCTTATAAGATCCACAATCATGCAGCTAGAATCACTTAAAGGTCCAGTGCGATGTGTAGGCTTTAGTGGCACCTAGTGGTGAAGTTGCAGATCACAACCAAATGAATAATCTCACACGCCTCACCCTCTCCTTATTATGTAAGTATGTACAGTAAGAACAACTCTGGCTGCCTAAGTCATATAAAAAGCAAAAGTCCATATCTAGATCAGTGTTTGGTTTGTCTGTTCTGGGCTACTGTAGAAAAATGGTGTTCCAACATGGTGGACTCCATGGACGAGGACCTGCTCCTACTGTAGATATAAAAGGCTTGTTTTAAGACTATGCAAGCCAAGACTACACAACAGTTCTTATTTTCATGTGATTAAACACTCATGGAAACATACTAATAAATACTGTATTCCATCCATGCCAATAAATACTCCTAAATCTTAAACACTGGACCTTTAACGTTGGTTGGCTAAAACTGCCAAGAGCATGTCATGTTTTTGTACCAGAGCTGGAAAGATTTCCACAAAAGAGTGGATGAGACTCTACATGAATGGACAATATTACCTCTAACATTAGCATATTCTCAGAAATTAAAATTGAAGGTTTTAAAATACAACTTTTCAATTAAAATGAAGCATTTCTGGAGGTCCCACGCAGACACAAAACTCCATCACTCATACGGTCTCAGTGTGTACATTACACTGATAATGGTGAAACGTCGAGGTCATCAAGCTCCCCCACACCACACACACACCTCCATCCTGAGGCTGAGCCATCAATCTGCTCTCCATCGCAGCTTCGGAATCAGACACTTTGCTCCACCTGGTCAACCTACACAATTACTCTGGAGGTCAGATCTCATCTCCACAGATTCACTGGCATCATTACACATTCATTCATTGATTTACTGCCTCGCCTTCAGAGAATTAAGAGCAGAACCCAGAAAATCAGAAAGGCTGTGAGACAATTCAATAAATAAATAAATAAAATAGCTCCACCATAGGGAACACTTTTCTGCAGTGTTTTTACTTTTAATACTTAAAACATATTTCCTGATTATATTGAACAATTTAATGCAGGACATTTACTTTCAGAGTATTTTCAGAGTGTTATAAGTACTTTTACCTCAGTAAAGCGTCTGGATACTCCCTCCACCAGTGCGTAAGGGACCAAATTGGTTCTTGGTTTGTTGCTGCTGCTGCTGTAGTTTGTTAAAATATAGTCAGCATGCCCGATGGGATTTTCACTCATGTGGCCACTAAAAGCAACCTGGAGGCCGAGGTTAAGCGCTTAATGTGTGTCCGTATTTAGCACAGGTGGCTGTCAAGCAACCAAAACCAGCATGTGTAAAAACGAAACTGTGCCAGGTGTCATTTTTAATTACAACACGAGAACAACAACCCGTCGGGCTTAAAGGCAGCAAGATAAATTGCTCTGACGTGCTGGTTTTTCTAGTCAGTGGACAGGCTGGAGAAAATGAGCATCTGCTCATGTACATGGGCTGCCACAAATTAGTCTATTCCTGGGTATATTTTCTTTTTACGCATGCATGATGGAGAAAGTAGGACATGGACAGGCAGCTTCTTAGGACGGACTTCTTGCAGATAGTGAGTGCCTTTTTTTAAATGACCATTAGCAGCGGGTGTGCATTACTGTCTTATAACAGAACAGTAATAGTACCATACAGTACCTTGTTGGTTTCTTGTCAGATGCATGGCTAACCAAGCTAATGGTGTAAGTACCAGATGTGCTTAGCCTGCCAGATAAGCTCTAAATGACTTAACTACTGTATTCCATGTCTGTCTTGGCCCGCTTAGAGGAGATACGGCTTTAGCACTTAGCTACTTTAGCAAGTAATACTGAAGTTGTCCACCAGGAAACAATGTAAATCAGAGAGTTGAGGTTACGCAGCTGTTTATGCATAAAATATGATCCATTTTTACCAAAATCAGCAAATAAAGTGAAGTGAAGAAAGTTGTGTCTTTGTGTAGCGATCCGTGAGCTCACAATCATCTGGGGCAAAGGACAACACCTCAGAATCACTCTGCTTCAGCATCATAAGGAAGAAAGCATTTCATTGGATATAAAAATAGTCCCCAAATGAAGTATGAGTTATCAACATATCGATTTCCAAGTAATGACAAGCTAAAATACCATAATGAATATCTAAAATACCTACAAAATGACTAGATACTGGCGTATAGGTGATGTATAGTCAACTTCATGAGGCCTCCATTCCATTTTCGCATTCTCGCTCATTCTTCATCGGGGTCGCAGAGGACCGAAGCTAAGAATTTTTGTTTCTCTTGTTTCTCAAACATTTTTTCCCCCCATCTCTGACCTTTTAATGGAAGATTTGAAAATGTTTTTGACAAATTGATTAGCGGTGAAGTCACAGCGGGAGATCCTCTTAGTGGAAAAGGAGAGACAGACATCAGCCGTGCACTCAGATAAAAGGACAGGAGCTGCTGAAAATAGATCACAAAAACACTCAAACTAAAACAGAAACACTGACCTTCAGCGCTCCGCTCAGACAACAGAGCCTCACAGTTGGGAAACCAATAAGAAACATGTGACAAACAATCTGACAGAGTCACAGTTTCAGAGAGACATTTAGATTTTACATTTAACATTTCCTGTCACAGTCACGGTGACAGCAGGAGCATTTAGGAGAGCTGCTGCCAATTTTTGCTGCCATTTAAAGTTCAGCAGCTTTTATATGCAATTTAGATTGCAACTAACACCGGCTATCATCTTTAATGTCGTCATGAAAACAAAACAAATGTTAGCGTGAAAGGGGCTGTGAGGGAAACTTATTCAGACTTTTCTGCAGCTCGTTCTCGCTAAATATCACGACAGCCCAAAAGGAAAATGTCAAAAACACAACTGACTCACAGCAGTCCCAAGAAAAAGTCAACTGTCTGACTAAAGAGGACTTCAATTCAAGACAAATTGTCAGCTGATGAAGCTGAACTTATCTGCAAAAACAGGTGAAAACGAGCAGTTAGTGACACTTCTAAACGCTTTCAGCTCAGATAAGCTGACATACAGTCAATCACAGTGACAGGTTATATTTTAAATACTTTTATTAACTTCTACAACAATGAATTGTGTCACAAGTTGCAGTGGATGGCTATGTATACCAAACTCCTGACTTACTTTATGCAGTGTAATAAGATAATTAAAATAAATAAAGGAATACTTAATGAATCTGTCAAGTAACTGCCGACTCCTTATGAGATAAGGCATGCAGCACTTTTTGGCGCAGAAATAGGATCGCAAGATTAATTTTAGCCTGCTCAAGATTCAAAAGTTTCCAGAGATGTCAAATATGTCAGGTTTTATGTGCCAAGAGAGGGAATGGATAAATAATTGGGCGCCCCCAAAAATTCATAAAATGAACGAGTGAAAGATAAGAGAAGAGTAAGGATAAACATATTTACACCTTTTCACTCCTCACAGCTTCATTAAAGTGTTGAAACATATAGATGTTGAATATTTATGTGTATGCTTAATAGTTATGTATATTTATAGTTTGTTTGGGTGGAAAATCCTTGACGACAAAGAGGAAACAGTAACAAACAGCAGCAGGCAGGTTTTGTGCTGCTTTCTACGGACTCACGTTAGGACAGTCACAGAGATGTACTGCATTTGATGTCTTCACCACTGATTTTCAGACAAGATAATGTTTCACAGGGCAGCAGCAGGACGATGACGATAGTGACAAGCCCTCATAATCTTCCTCTGCCAGCCCAGTTTCAGTCCTTTAAACCAGGCGTCTGATGTTCAGCGGGGTGTCAGGCTCACCGATGGGCGCTGCCACTGCAGCGCCATCACATAAAAGCTACATGTCACTCCACATCACGTATTAAATCTTCTTCTCCGCATGAAGCCTTTCTCTCCGCCTGTGCTTCTTTCTACTCTGACCATTCCTTCAGTCTTTAAACACCCAGGTTCAAGCTCTGCTTTTAGCCAGTTATGAACCATAAAAATCATTAATAATTTATAATGTTTGATTAATTTCTACATCATCTGCACATGGCAACTACATAGGTTAGAGGAGAGATTGTGGAAAATAACCTGTGATGAAGATTTAGTTAAAGTCTGGTAACTACAACACTAAAAGCACAATTTTCTCTATATATACACTGTAGCGGAGGATAAAGTAGTACTAAACTACTAAAGAACATCAAAATTCTTAAGTACAGTAGTTGATCTTCCACCACCTGAGTCTTGTGCTGCAGAATTGTGTAGTATGAACACATTTCCGGCAATAATGGGCTGAATTATGAATGTGTTGTACACAAGGAGAATATATTCATGCACACACTCCTCCTCCTCCTCCTCCTTCCCTGCTCACTGCAGCAGTCACGTGTTGCATGCTTTCATATGACCCCTGACCTCAACATTAGTATGTGAAAGTCAGTACGTTTAGCGTGCCCACAGGCAGGCAGTCAGACATGCTGTCAAATCCCATCAGCTGCTGTTCTTCTGTGATTCAGCAGCTGGATTTGGATCCGGGGGGGGCAAGAAGAAAGAGAGGTGGGGGAAGACATGCCGGATGTTGGGTACGTGCAGGGGATGGCCCACTGTCACTCATCCAGAGCCTTTCCTGGGCTTCGCACCGGCCCTGGAGTCGCATAGCGTGTCAGGACGGCGATGACAGGATGACTGGGAGACATCAAGTCGCAGGCAAACAGGTTAACAAGGTCCAGATTTAGCTGGAGTGTAGCAGTCACCTCCCCACTGAACCCTGCTGACTTTAACAAATCACAGTATCGCTCATTCACCGCCTGACTCTGCATCGCTGTCACCGTAACACCTTTTCGAGGCTTTGAGGCAGTTAAGCTTGTGTGTGTGTAGTTTGTATCTATGTGTATGCAGTTTAGATGATTATAAGTCCAGGCAGCGTGATTAAACCCTTTACTCCGTCTCTCCTTTCTGTTTGACAAGGTTTCACTCTGACATCTGAGGTCCTGTGAGTCACACCACAGCCTGCTGGTGTGACGGCAAAATGACACGAACGCAAGATTCGACTCAACAAAATATACTTTAAGTTCATGGTCGAGTGAGAAGAAGTAGAAGGGTTTCCGTCTGTGGAGGAATTCAAAGTTATTGATGGTGACTTCATGCCATTTCTGACAGAAAGCATCTATTTCAATTTCAACAGTTAATTTCTGGTTGTCAGTTTGATGACAAGTACTGAGCACTGAGCCGATATAACCCTTCATATCGAGGAAAAGAGGACGATACATACCTGTGGCAGTTTTATGAACCTATCATAATGAAATGTCTTAAATTCTATTCATAGTGATATCAACATGACTGTCAGATATGGCTGCCTTTCTATGTACTTTCTCTCAGCTTCTCGTTTTGTCTGCCAGTCTTGTTACTTCCCTGCTTGTCTGCCATCTGTGGAAACTTCAGCATCGTCTGTTTTGCAGAAGCAACATAGTGCATAATTTTATAAAAGAAACATGCACATTGTACAGGAAATTATTAACATGGTTAAAAGATCTGTACTTCTCACCTGATTTATTACCTTAGTAAACACTTTCCTCATGAGGTTATGATCTCAAATTTGATCTGAAAGTGGCATGTCCACGGCTTCACCACACCAGCTCCATAGTTTCATCCGAATATAGTTACTTCTGTCTCCCAAAACCAAAAACATGGGAACAAACTCAAGGCTTCAAAATCGTAATCCAAACACCAATGGGTGACGTCGAGGTCGGAAAAATGGTGGCAGAAATGTAACAAATAAGGCAGCATGTGAACATGAGATTGACAGCGTATTTCATCGATCAGTGTGATGAATCGTTCCCACCCTTTTCATTTTCAGCTGACACAGAGGCTGTGGTAGATTCATTTTTCAGTCTTTCCCGGCTCTACAAAAAATAAGTCTCTGAGACACAAAATGGCAATGATGAACATAATGTCAAACTGAATAATAGAGTGAAACTAAATGGCAATTCAGCCCAATTAGCAGGCTGAGAAAGATCATTTTAGTGAAGTGCAAGAAACTGAAAAGGATTCAAATATGTAAAGCCAACCTTTAAATGAGTTATCCAAGTGTTTGTTCCAAATGTCAATAAAGAAACAAACAGATGAACCATTAAAAGCTCAGAAATATTACAAATATGTGCAGTAAAAACATGCAGCAATGAGAGTGAGACTGTTACAGCCTGTGACAAATGTGTGTCTGGATGTGAAATATGTATTTATGGTCACTGTAATATAGACACACACGTGGCCGTACACATACACACACAAAGCCTGTAGGATCATCTCTGAGCTGATAATCGAGGAGAACAGCAAACCATGATTGGACGCTTACAGTAAAGCTCGGGCAAAGCTTAGTGCTATCAGAGCAACACTCATCAGCAAAGTTCAGCTGTGGTGGGTTACATTTAAAGTTCAACGTCTCCTTTTGAGCCACAAGATATTTGCTTTTTGTTCTGTGTGGAGTCTTTTAATGTGCCCGGAATACCCCAGAAGAAAGGGGAAGAAATGACTTTATTTAAGCCAGGCTTAAATATGCATGCATACATAACATCCGTCTATATAATGTCTCTGCACTCTTGGATCACACACGCTAATAATCTGATTTTCAGTGAGCAGGGATACTCTAAGAGGCAACTTTCTTTGAAGTCACACCATTTTTGCTTTTTGCCCCCTTTTGTTTTCGCTTAAGTAGCTTTAAAGCTGCATTAATGAATATTACCAAAGGATTAAATTACTGCTCCTAATGTGAAAGATGCTGCTTGTAGACCAGTTATTCTCAGGAGCGGCAGGCAGATGTTTTCAGGAAAAAAAAGCTTTGATAAATCTTCTCTGCTCAGCACCAAACAGTCGACAAATAAAGTTGTACTGTGAGCAGCATGAAGGAGCTACAAATTGCATTTTGTTGCACAACCCTGTGTCGTAGTGTGATGAATAAATGAACCTTGCATGTGCCTCGTAGCAGCTAAAAGAGCCAAATATTTTCCTCAGGAGGTGGTGGAGAACCAAAACAGAGCAAGCAAGACAAATATAAAACTAAATTCTGTAGTTTTTAAACAGAACATATGCTATATGCACAGGAGACCAGGGAATTAGATGTGACACAGCAAAATAAATCCAGTATCATATAAAGTGCCTCAATAAATGTAGCCAATAAGCTCTTGACTGCTGTGGTCAGCCTGTGAGCTTCTGTTGCCACGTAAGTAACAGTGACACGTAACGCTCATCAGCAGTGGATGAGGTCTTACTGTTTTTTTTCCCCCCTCTCTCTCCCGCTGGTTTAATTATTGAAACCCAAAGGATTATTTGTGTGGTAGTGGAAACATTTTACACTCAGCGGGGAGTCTGAACAAGATTAAACCCTGACAGAGCTCCCCAAAATCAGTCTGAAGAAGAGATGTGTGTCCTCATCCTCGACGTAATATAACGAACTTTTCTAACCACTTGGCGGAGTGTGACTCACCACATAAAGTATAGAGAGAATGTTAAGTGTCCCCTTTAAATACATGACATGTCAAACGACTGGCTACTTAGCGCAGGCATTTTCTCAGCTGTCATCGAATGGAGCAGGAATCAGACACGTGAAATCCTCAGCACAGGAGAAAACTCCACGTGGGACAACCATTAAAGCGCATTCATCTTATTCCACCGGGCCACATGAAAGAGATTCAAACACTGACTTTAAGATTCAGACACTCGGTACGGTCATAGCTCCTCCTGTATTTGCATAAACATCACTAAGGCGTTTCATCTGCAGATGTCAATGACGGTATTCAGCCCATCCGAGAAAACGTGAGGCCAACATCTTTGAGGATATTTATAAATCCACAGAGTTAGTGCTCACAGTAAAACGTCTGGAGTCTGAAATGTTTCTATGATGTACCTTGCAGTGTCCTGGCAAAGACTCGAAAGAATAGTTATTACTCTCCTTGTTGCCAACAGTTAAATGAGAAGATAGATAGCACTCATGTCTGTACTTCAAACTCGCACATTTCCTGTAAAAACAGATAAATGGTGAGGGACTTGTCGCAGATGTGGACTGATGTTAACAGAGGCCAGTAACACTGAGTGTGCATAACACTCCTTTGGCAGGCATGGCACATAGCACTATGATCCAGTGTCAGCACTTAAGCCGCACCGGTCACAGCCTGGTGGAATGGAGCAGTGAGTCCACAGTGGAAAAGGAACGACATGTTCCTGGTTAACTGTCTCAGTTGACCAAAGCAACTTTGCACCTCTTTCATCGCCTGAGCATCAGAGGACACTTCTGTCATTAAATGTAAAAATGTAAAAAACAGGAAACAGCAGCAACAGCTAAGAAACATAAAAATGATCAAAGGAGGAAAGGAAAATCTGTGTGTGTGTGTGTGTGTGTGTGGGTGGGTGATGTATATTTACATTTTCACAGCCTCAGCGTGTGTCATGCAAAGAAGAAGATTTTCATCAGAATCTCAGGTGTACAGAGAAGTGAAGTGAAAACACCCTGACTTTAATTTAAAGCTCCTCTCTACAGTTTCAGTATGGACTCCTCTGTTTCTGTGTGTGTGTGTGTGTGTGTGTGTGTGCGTGTGTGTGTGTGCGTGTGTGTCACCAGCACCTCAGGAGGTGAAGGGTGCACTGAGGCTAAATAGTGATTGTGCATATATTAACTCTGCCTAATCATGCCTTTTAGTGCCTGTCTACTATCTCCTAGGGAATTCAAGGCTGCACACACACGCACACACACACACACAAATATATATATATATTCACTTTCTTCCGTTTCCCAGCCTCTGAAAGCAAGAACATTTAATTTATGCAACAATCTGAATGGAGCTGAGAACAATGAAGCTGTGGTTAAGCTTTTAAGCCTTGTCTTCATTTGTCAAAATTGTCTCTTTGTTGAGAACACGATCAGTGCATTTATTCCTCGCACGTCGCATGCATCTCTCTCTTCCCTTCTCTCTCGCTCTCTGTTTGTTTTTGTTGTTTCATGTATCTGTCTTCATCCTCTGTTTAGATCATGTTTTCTTCCTGTGAATCAGCTCTGTCAAGGACACAGTACAGTACTAATATTCATTGTCAACACTCTTGTCTTTTGAAAATAGATTTTTTTTTACATTTCATGGGAAGCATCAGACCAGTGGCTCAAAAAAAAAAAAAAACTCTAGGCTGAGAATTTGATTTGAATCCTGAAACCTGATGAAATGAGTCACCAGGAAATCAGGCCCAGCGTCTGCTGAAGAGCTGGAGGATATCTCAGTATGCATCGGGTGAGAGACTGGGTCCACCGGACAAAATAACTGGCGGCCAACACCACATGCAATTTCAGACAGAGAAAATCTAATGTGACAGTTCAAATCTAATTCAATACATCTAAAACAAAACAATAATCTGCCATGTTAAGTGACTGTTAACACTGAAGTAATAAACCATGAATAATTGAACTGCCTTTACTTTAATTAGTCGCACTTTGAAAGAGTCCTCTGTATGCAAACAATGAAGCAAACAATTATAATTGAATAATTGATTTATTTACTTTAGATGATTGTGAAAGATTTTTTTAATGCGCCACACTGAACTGAAAACATGATTCCCTTGAGGAAACTGGACTGTTGCTGCAGCAAATGATAGCAGAGAAGAAAATATATGGTGTGAAAAGGATGAAAATAAACTGCAAATTGATTCACCGCATGTGAAAAATAACAATACATCACGATGAAAAAAACAAAGATATAAAATATGTAAGATATGACTTTCATACCAATTGTTTGCTTTACTTTGTTTTATTTTAAATCATTATTTATTAGCTGTTATAGCACGACAGTGTCGGTCGGTCTGAACCCTGAAATCTGACACTATTCATGTTCAACGTCCAACTGGAAGAATTTCTGGCGATTCCCTGAATTTTCAACTAGCGCCATCATCAGGTCTAATTTTTATACTGTCTAATCTGTTTATGACCAAATACCTGAAAAATGTACACACTTCCATCAACCTCAGAAAAATGTTAGCAGCTCAAACATGTTGATCATAGTAAAGATTAAACATCAGGATGTTAGCATCGTCATTGTGAGCTCGACTGTGGCAGGACTGTGGGTTTAGTGGCATCTAACGGTGTAGCTGCTGATTGCAAACCCCTGGCCTCCTTCCTAGTGTGCAGGAGAAACTATGGTGGCTGTGGTACATCCAAAAACGTGAAAGGTCCTATCTACAGCCAGTCTTTAGTTTGTCTGTTTGGGCTACCATAGAAACATGGCGGTTTAACACGGTGGACTTCACATGGTGAAGGAGGACCTGTGTTGTCTTTAGATATAAAAGGTTCATTCTAAGGCAACAAAAACGTAATGATTCTTATTTTCAGGTGATTATACACTAATGAAAACATACGTATACATATTATATTCCATTTCTATCAGCTCATGGGACAGCTGAACACTTTCAGAAACCTCCCCTCCCTCATCCTCAGCTCACCATTCTAGTTCATGTTCTCAAATATGTCTGATTTAAAAGAGCTAAAAGTTGGGAGCAAAACAACAAAACCAAAACAAATAGACATTTAAATGCTCTTGTTTAGTGAAAACTGTTTTCCTAGACACACACACACAGCAGAGAGAAAGCCATTTGCTTCACGACTACATACACCAAATTCACATAATTAGTTAGCAGATTTGGTTTCATGTGTTCAGTCAACCGTACATACCCGTGAAGATGTGCTGATTACACCACAGAGCTGTTAAACTCTTCTGTTTGGGAAGGAAGCAGACCAGATAACAGAAGTTAGCAGCGCCGCTTCACTTCACAGCAGAAAAACAAACTGAGACAACCCCATCAGAGAGAGACGAGGACCTTTGGCTGCCTCGTCTGACCCATGCATACTGACAAGAGACTGCATGGAGATTATCCATGCACAGTATGACGGGGCTGGAAAAGGTCAGCCACTATGATTAGTTTCTCACACTTCTTTGCCAAAGCACCTGCCCCTGATGAGGCTGGACATATTAGTGAGCGCACAGCGGCATGCAGTCATGTTGTTTCTCACCTACTGCTAAATCTTCCACAATCAGACAGAATCGATCCCTTTGTTTGGAGGAAAACACACTGAACGTCAAATGTGAGGCGAGTGAACAATAAGGAGCCAACAGGGATTTGAATGTGGTTAAGAAAGTTGGATAAAGTTTAGTCTTTTTACACATGCATGCAAGAACACATCTTGGCTCAAGGTAGCGCAATTAGCTCTTCAGTTTTTATGCGAGCTTTCTTTGAATCAACCATCCTCTCTGGAGCTCCTCTACATCTCTGTCTCATACAGCTCTTCTTTGGTGAGTCAGCCAGCATGGAGAGCCAGACATCAATACTTGATCAGAGTCCAAGGCAGCCTGCAGCTACCCAGCTCCACCAGCTGGTCGGGGCTTCAGCTTCGCCGTAGAGCCGGAGAATAGACAGCAGGATGGAAAAGACCGGAACAGGCACAGCTCACAGGCTCTAGCAGGCTCGCTGTGTCCAGAGGACCAGCAGGAAGCGCTCGGCAGTGCGCAGTCAGCCTCTGGTGACACCGGGAGGGCACAACAGGAATCCATCTTAAAATATCTCAAACACAAAATCGAAATCGAAACGCTGCCTATCGAACAGCTGAGGGATGTGCTTCTGTGTCTGTAGACAAGGTGTTGTTTGTTTGTTGTGTCCCGCTGAGTCCTAAATGAGTTAAGTCCCATGTGAGACAAAATGAGGCAGCCCAGCATCTGCCACAGACACTTGCCTCTTCCATTTTTCTCCGTCACACCACAGAGCAAAGCCGCAGTTCATCTCTGAGGAGACATTCAGACCCGTCACACTGTGACATCCTCTGAGAGAGCTTTGTCTTGAGGCAGCAGCCACATGAAGCTCTGAGGACGGCCTCCATTCTCATGCTAATAATTACAAAGAAAATACCAATGCCATTTAAAAAATAGATTTCATCTGCATCCATCAATGACAAGATAAAGAATTACCATTCACGACAGAGATAAGACAGAGGCGAGCATGTTTATTGCACAAATATGGCAAGGATTAATTTTAATTTAGAAAGCTTAGAGCGAGCCAGCAGGACAATAAACAGCTTGAATTTGAAACTCTTTATTGGAATCAGTGAAGGAAGCATTGAGATCTTCCAGTGAACAAAAGCAGAGATACAAAGATGAGAAAATATTAACTCATCATCATACGTTCTGGATGGAACGTTTTAAATTTGCAATGTGACTAGTACAAAATGTCCAGTGTGTAAGATTTAGGAGGAACTATTTACAGAATATGGCAGAAGTTGAATATAATATGTATATATATTGTCACCTGAAATGAAGAATATTTATGTTTTTGCTACCCTCTATATCTTCTATATTCTAGACGCTGTGCCTCTTCTTCCACAAACCGCCATGTTCCTATAGTAGCCCAGAGCAGACAAACTAAAGTCTGGCTCTAGAACGGGCCTTTTGCATTTTTCATGTGTTTTACAGACACCATAGTGTCTCCTTTACGGTTGGAAGGAGAGGGTGAGGCGAGATGACTAGAATTACTGTAACAATAAAAAATATATAGCAAATAATAATGACGTGCCTTCCTCCAGGCACACTAACTACACCAGTAGATGCTATTCAGACCTGCACACTGACCTTTAAATGAAAGTGAAATAGAAGTGCTGTATGAAACACAAAATATAAATTCCCAAATAAAAGTTTCTCAAAATTATACTGAATAAAATGAAATATTTTACCTTTGCAACAACTTTATGGCATGATGAAGATGGGAAAAAAAGTTCTATTGAGAAAGAAGATATATTTGAAGATTGTAAATCTCCACGGACTAACCAACAGCAGAGATACATGGATGTAGCTGACATACTTCCATATTTTTAATATATTTCCTGGTTTATTGCTGAGCCATGTCTGTGTTCAAACAGACATCCGGTGTCTGTGAAGCTTCAGTGTTGTATAAATCTGGCTCAGACTCTTGGAAGAAAATCAGATAATTGCTGTAAAAATTAAAACAGCAAGCTGATGCTTGTCTGTGCTGCCAGCTCAGTTTGTGATCTCTGATCGCAATGGGCATTTTCTACAAAACATTTGCAAACCTCATTTTGACTAACTACGGTAGCAGCGCCCCACAGAGAGTGATTTGTGCCAGAGTTGGACTGGGTGAATCCCTCACATCCCCTGGCCTGAGGTGTACTGACAGCAGACACCAGTGTTCACTGGAAGGATTCAAATCATTGTCGTATTTATAGTTCACCAGTCAACGAAGCTGCCCACCACTACATACGTCCAAGGCCAATTAGTCCTTTAGTGCAGTGAATCTCTCTCCCTCATAAATAGCATCCAAAGTTAAATAGAGTGACAGGGTGGGCAGAGCTGAGGCGTGTTTGTGCAGCAAATGTCCAAATGTGCGCTCATCAAAGGATTCACACACATCTGAGAGTTCGACTTGTAGCTTAGCATTAAGCTCCGATAAGCGGACAGTTTGAACTACAGACTCAGTACTAAGAGTCAGTGTGCCAATGAGGCACAAGGGAAAGATTGAGCCAACAATGCAGTGATAATCTTTAATCATGCACACAGCCACTACTATTACTAGTACTTGTTTGAATGATGTTTGTGTCCTGCTGTCTTTCAGCCAAACCACATTCTTTCACTTCTTTCCTAGTATATGGGCATGAATCTAATGTAATTTGCAGTTTAAACAGCATTTAACACATCATTAACATTGTGCATTCCTGGAAACAATATCCTGGTTTCTCCACAGTAAGGATGGGATTTGGGCTGAGGTGTTAACTTAATGTTAACCAGTTCATAAATATTTGTTTGGCATGAGGGAAGGGCACATAAATGTTTGATATTCCTTTTTTTGTTGTTGTTGTTTGTCTTTTGTTTCTTTGTTTGCTCTAGACTACACACACAGAAGATGGTGTTCACTGACCTCCAGTCACATTTTATTCATCATACTTTTGTTTGATGAAGGTTATGGTAGGCAACTGTGGACCTGCTTCGTTTCTTGAAGAAGTTTCGCCTCATCATCTATCTGAGAGGCTTCTTTAGTCTGAATCCATTATCAGATCATATTTGTTAACCTTCCCAAGTTTGTAAAAGTTAGAGTAACTATAACTCAGATATAGAGTCAACTTTTTTTGGCTAAGAAGGCAGAATCATAGTTTTTAGTGGCAGACTAATGTTCATGACCTTAAAATACAACAAACAGCAGAATACGCGAGATGTTGATTAAATAAAATTGTAGCATTCTGTCCTTTATCAGTTATTCCAAATAGTGACGATCCTGATTAAACTGATCCACAGTACCCCACTTCAAAGCTCTCTGTGTACCAACCCTTTTTGCAGTTTTTACTGTATACCAGGAACCCATCCATGACCCCTTTCCTTTCCTCAACCAACTTCATGTGATGCACCTCTGGGAGACAAAAATCCCCCCTTCTCATATCCCTCGAGTCTATGAGCTCAGCTTGCAGGAGCAACCTCCTGTCAGGGCAGGAGTCCCCTGAGAAACGTCCGTCTCACTGGGACAGTTTACTCACGAGTGAACTATTCAGTGCCGAACTGAACGTGTGTGTCTTTTTACACAGCACTCGAACAAAAACACACTTTTGACAGACAGTAAGTGGTCCAGGTGCTGTTGTTTATCGCTGTGAATGTGGCACTGCCCTGCAGTAAACAATACAGCTTGGGAAAAGCAGCTTAAATCTACACACATGTCGGCACACATCCTCTGAAACACACAGGCAAAAGGAGAGAATCCCTGTCAAAGTGACACACAGGCAGAGCTGCTCTCTGCTTCACTGGCTGCTGTGCACCTGAGTCTCTGGCCTCTCGCCTGGATGCTCCGGTGGAGAGATGGATCTTTTAGGAAAAAGCTGCAGTGAAATGAGTTCGCTCATCCCTCCGAGGGGGGAAGGGGGTCTGATCCACCTTTTATTACCGCTCTAACACTGCCCACCTATGGACAACAACACACAAGACACAGCGACCCTGTCATGCAGCCTCTCATCCAAAACTCATACGCCGCTGCTTCCCCGCAGGCTTCCTCTCAACCGTGCATTACAGCCAGATCAGTGACCAACTGGCTGTTTTTGATGCACAATCTAACCGAGAGACATCTCTGCTGATCCGAGGAGATCATGAGAGGGGCAGGAATGAATGATGCAGATTAAAGGAGCAGCACAGCAGTGTGCGCTCCGAACATTTCTCATGTCCTAAATCTGATATGACTGCTAGTCTGTATCTTCAGGTGTGTGTCACAACCACTTAGCTGCCACCAACAAAAGCATTATGTTGGAGGGCTGAAACATCCGTGCCGAGCGGAGGCTGAGCCCGAGGACGACCGAGAGGCTGGCACACTTTTCTCTTCCTGTTTATGTGGCGTCTCACTCATTACTGTGGCGAGCATGAGTCACCAAGAAAACCTCGAATCACTGTGAGAATATGGGCTACATTATGTATTTGCCTATTAAATATGCGCTGATGTATCTTATGAAGATAAATTGCAATAATATAAAAAGAGGCTGCTGGTGTATATTGATTTGTTTTTTGGACCTGAATCATTGTGGAAGAATAAACCAGAGAAATCATTATAAAAAAATCATTTGGTACTCATCAATATGTGTGTTTGCTTCTTCATGCCAGCCACCACTGAGACCTGGAGAGAATACATAACACAGAGACTGCTTCTAATGGGTGGTGGTGAACTGGTTTGGTAGCCAAAAGAGTATCTGTATTCCACCCACACTTTATTGGCGTGGACAAATTGGTTCACATTTAGACCTTACTTAAACAGTCCTTGCCGTAACAGTTGGTGGAGGTAAGATGCGACTGCTGGCGAGCAAACGCGGATGTGAACGTGGGTTTCATATTCTCTAAAAAGTTGGCTTTTTGTTAGATCTGGAGGTTTTGTTGAGACACAGCACGGATAAAAATATCTTTGTTGACTTTAAAACTCCACAGGGCACATTAAATAAAAAAAAAAAAGATGGCCTTCAGCATCTGATGTCACGAGTCATTGTCTCATGATGACACCTCAACTAGGAGGCTAGAAAGTGATGTTGAGTTCAAGGGGAACTAACAAAGTTACAAAGTGCTATACAGGACAAAGTTGAAAATGAATCAAAAACAGCAAAAAATGAAACAGTATGGAGCAAAAGGAGGTAGATATGAGAAAAGTAAAATAAGTCAAATGGAAGAATATAAAATAATTGAGTGACTTGACTTATCGAGTTAAGGATGCCTTTGTAAGTGACTCAACGGATGAAAAAGAATTCAGACATCACTGACAAACCCTGTGAAAGAACATTATGTTCACCCAGCAGTCACCCTCGGTCCTTGGCCTCAGAATTGTAGGCTGTGTTTCAATGTGGGTAATACAGGTCACCCAAAATCACCGGGTTTGAAGAGGAAGACAAAAGTAAAACATATCTCTGCTTCTGCTGTGTTTAGGAATCCTGAGTTGAGTGATGTTATCGGAATTATGGAGAGAGTTCATTTCTATCTGTGATATACTGGTTATGATGCTGTTGTAAACAGTTACACTGATGCTTATAGGATTCACTGACAGGTTGGATTTTTGATCTGTAGTAAGGTGTCATGCTGTATTTGGTATTTTAATAAATATATAAAGCAGAATATAACCTCTAAAACTGACAATAAACCATTATTAATGAACACTTCTCTTCATTTTCTGCTCAGATTAACATCAACTCTCCGAGGTTTTATTTTCCCAAATGATCAGGCAGCATGCACATTTACATCCTGAAAAAAGAAAGGTGCACTAGGTCCATAATGGAGTCCAACAAGAGACATTGAGTCAGATAAATGCACAACTGAGG
The DNA here is from genome assembly GCA_023373845.1 of Nibea coibor. Taxonomy (NCBI): domain Eukaryota; kingdom Metazoa; phylum Chordata; class Actinopteri; family Sciaenidae; genus Nibea; species Nibea coibor. The sequence goes on along the minus strand of CM041727.1, from coordinate 16,124,185 downwards.
GATGCATTTTTAATATCACGACGAGACATGTGTTAGTACACACAGTACAATGATTTCGTGAACACCTCTTGCTCTCCTGCCTCTCGGCGCAGAGCAGCAGATGTAAACTGCAGTCGACATGTGCGACGTGTGCATGTGTACGCGCTGTCAGACCTCTGATAATTGACATGAGAAAGTGTGTACATGCAAATGACATCAGATGGATTTAAACTGCATGGAGATAAACGTCCGGATTAGCGTTCCCCCTCGGAGGAAACGCTGCAGCCTGACGTTTTTCCTCGCCAGCCTTTCTGTCACTGACTGTTACCTTCACTGTCATAAACTCACTCAGAGACATCCTCGTATTTGTTTATTACCGCTCAGATTAACATCAACTCTCCTAGGTTTTATTTTCCCAAATGATCAGGCAGCATGCACATTTACATAACACCAAATAGATTAACTCAATGTATGCCATACGGTTGCCTAACAAATTCACTGCATTGTATAAGGGAGCTCGCTGTAATAGGCATTATTCCTATGCGGTAAATAGTATTCTCTGTGTTGCACAAGGTCAGATTTCATCCAATATCAGTTGTGTTTCCAGGAAGTATGAATAAATAAATTCTTATTTGGAAACAGCCCCAGCCGAGGCCCCAGATGTGGAAAACAGACAAGGACATCAGTTAGCATCACGCTGAGTACACAAGGGGAACAATATCCTCGCTCACATCATGTAACCATGTGTTCTCTGTCAAAATGTTAGGACAAATAGCCTGCTTATTCTTAAAATATCTGTTCAAAATCATAGTTATTTTTCAGTGAAGTAGAGTTGTCTGCAAGGTAAAGCTTTTACTCTCCACGTTAACGAGATAAAAATATAAATCTAGTCTAGACATTATTAGTTTCATCTGTTAAATGAACAAATATGAGGATGTTGTGCTGTCTGTGTCCCAAAAAAATTATAAGACAACACAGCAAAATTATGCAGCTTGAGACTGTGTTTATGCAACTGCAACAGATGGATAATATGTGCTGCATCTGAGTGGGAACAACCTTTCAGACTTTAAATAAATTGTGGAGAACCCGCATATTTTTCCATGATAAGTGCATAAGAAGTCTGTTTTCTGTAACTTCATAAGGAAGGAGAGTCCCCTGAAATTCAAAAGCTTTGTGAGACGTTGACACTTTTAAGTCACGAGTTTCCGATTCATGATTATAAATTCTGAGGATAATAACTGGCATTCGTGAGCTGAAATCATGAAACACTCAGTGACCAAAGGAGCACCGTAGCTGCAGACATGGGTGTATTGTAATACTAGTAATTCAGTTTTTAATTAAAGTCGATTTCACTGCTTAGAAACAGGATTTTACAGTGTCCGTCTCCTTCATGTCTGACTCTGGATGTTAGGTAATGCAGAGAAGTTGTTCTTTCAGTTGTGTAGGAAACAGTGGGCACTCTGGGGGACGAGGGGAGGGAGTCTTTTAATTATCACGGCTGAGTGCACAGCACAAACAACAACACTACACAGTCACCATGAAGGATACAACACATCCAATCTCATACTGATCATCTTTGCTGCCTCCATGGTTACATTTTCTGTTTTTTGGCTGCACGGTGCTTACAGAAGGAGCTTAACAGACCTGGAACAAAGTATTTCTTTTGTATATAATCTTAAGACTTTGGTAAAATGCAACAAGATTTGTCATTGTGCCTTGCCAATGATTGTTTGCTTCACTTCTGGCTTCCACAGATTGTGTCTTTGTCTTTCTCAATTAATCAAACAGTCAAACAACAGAATAAATCACAGTCATATTTAGAATAATCTTCCTATATTTTTTCTGGACTTTTGGTTTTATGATACAAACTAGCATGCCTTTTGCAAATCACTCCATCAGCCTACACCATGAAACAACAATAGCCAGACCCACAGGTACAGCTAGCCGGCCAAGCCCAGCTTAGGGTAAAGTTAGCTATTTGGCCCCTGCTTTTGGCTAGTAGAAAGCAATCATTAGTCACACCTTTGCTTTGTACTCTTACATCATTTAGTGTTGGCTAAAATCAACACGGTTTGTCTTGATACAAAAGTTAAAGAATCTTGTTAGCTGAAGTAATTTGGCAGGCTATAAGTAATATATCCACTTAAATAATACTTTGATAGCAATGCATTTTGCTGCTTGACCTGCTTAGCAATTTGTCTGCGTTAGCAAGCAAGCTCACCTTAGCTAGCTAAAACCACAGCTGAAGTAGTCAGACAAGAATTAAATAATATATCCACTCATAGTGATTTGCCAGTGATAACATGAGTCAGTTAAATCACAGCATCAGAATATATTTCAAGTGCTTTGCAGTAATGCAGCTCACATTCATACCTATGGGCAATTTAGAGTCACCAATTAGCCCATTAACCTGCCTTTGAACTGTGGGAGGAGGCACCCAGAAACAGATGGGGAGAACATGCAAACTCCACACAGTCCTAGCCAGCTGGCAGATTTGAACCTTCTTGCTGTGAGGCTGCAGCGCTAACTACTGCACCACTGTGCCACCATACTTATTCATAAAATCTATAATACATTAACATATTTTTCTCAAATCTGAGATTTGAAATCTGATCATTTTAAACTGAACATATTTGAGTTTGAGACTGCTGGTTGGACTAAATAAGACATTTGATCTCATCATCTTGGGCTTTGGGAAGCAGCAATGGGCGATTTTCATTGTTCTGTTCAGTTCTTGAGAAAATGATTATTATTTGCAGCCCTTAAATGCTTGTCTCTTGAGGTATGATTCTTTTTCAGTACCCTCTCCTGTGCCAATTTTACATAATATCTGCTGTGTTGTTATTTTAAAAACAGGTAATTTAACATCTGGCCAAGTGTCAACAGCGTCTCGCCTCTCACATTTACAGTGAATTTGATCAATGTGTTTTGTCCCTGTACAGAAATTCTGAAAGAAATAAAACAAAGCAGGGAGCATAGCAGCTCACCTGTTAGCACAAACAGCCCAGACTCGCTTCATTAGAAATTCAATGCACGGCGGCACCATTAGAGAGTTCAGGCACATTTAACTCTCATGGGTCTGCAGAAGCCTCGGGCACAGTGCCCCCTCTTGCATCTGAACCATCCCTCCCACTCTCTTTATCTTTCAAAAAGATCATTTTTTTTAAATTATCTTTTATAGTGACAAGTGTTTGCTTCACAATTAATGTGGCACCACAGGCGGGTAATTCTGGTAATTGAGGCGTTCTGGCCCAGGGAGCCCTGCAGTATGGTAATTAAGCCATGGCTTTAACACCAGCAAATGCCACATCCACAGCGACAAAGAGAAACCTCACCTGAACCCCTCGTGGAATCTTCAGAGATGATATTAAGCATCACTGAAGAGGTGTTAGATTGAAACGTGTCTCTCTGGTCATATAATGCATATACTATGAATCACAAAGTTCACACCATGTTCAGTGTACCACAGTTACTTTTCTGCACTTATAACATTTGGGTGACTGTCAATATTAGAGCCGCAGTTATATAACCCTCTCTGATGCTCCATCTGTTCACCTCGACTACTACTCTGTGTTAAGAGATTAATTTACTCATGCGTGCAATTTAGCTACAGTAGCTTCCTGTGTGCAAAGAGGCAAAAAGAAGAAGAAGAGAGAGAAAAGAGGAAGAGTCAGGAGTCTAAAGTCTCAATTTTCCGCCTCTCTTCTCCCCTCTTTTATCAGGTCTTCTTCCTTCACCTCTTGGTCACGCTTCAGTTCAGGCATCAGGCTCACGTCTCCAGAACAGATGTGATTTATCAGAGCACGTCTTTCCAGCAGCCCACCCACCTCTGTCCGCACTCAGAGGTTCATTATGGTGTGCATATAAAACCTCAAACCACAGCCATACAGAAACAAAAAAGCATTGACACAACATGCACGGAAATACTGACCCCTGGTGTGGCCTTAAAGAGGATAAATACATATTGAGGCCACGTTTTACTACACAGAGAGCTCCAAATTTGTTCCCATGTTTTTGGTTCATTTGTGGATGCAACTTAAGTATATACAGAGAGCCAACACAACAGACCAGGCTATCAACATGCAACCGCAGTACATTTTAATCCAAGATGTGTTAAGACACACAAAAGCCAACAAGACTGTTAGCAATCCCCTAAATAGTTTGATCTGGTACACGTGATTAACATATTGGTTAGGGTATGTTCCTGAACTGTCACATAACTGCTAATAATCACACCAATTTCTCAAGAATTTAGTGCATTTGTTGTGGGTTGATTCAAAGTGTTTAAACATCTACTAGTTCTACTAAACACCTGGTAGACATTACTTGAAACGCAGACTGAATAATACTAATATAATATTTAGTACTAAATATGTGAATAAAGATTGATTAGGATTGAAGCTACAGAGAGCAATTTAAGTCATTGTGTTGCTGTTAACAACAAAGACCCAAGACTCCTCTGATGCTGTGAGGTAATTGTCCTTGTGCTTCATTAGTTTCTCTTGGAATCAATGAGCAAAAGCCCAAACCAAATGAGATACTTGGCCACATGTAGACGAGGACTCATCGACATGTGGCCAAGTACCTTTTTTACATGCGTCACCAAACTACTTAAACTGCAGCAGTGAGTGTGTTATAGAGAACACAAAGCCACGATGTGAGAGAATAGATGGTAATGCTTTGAGACATTGCTTACACACGACTAGAAAAGACTGACGTTTTGGTTTCGGGGAATAAAACATCAAGACTTCCAGGTTGATCACTGGCTGCTGTTGTGAGACATGGTTACCTTTAGCTTGTATGCCCACTAATGCTAGCACAAGCAAAACAGTATGAGTGGATGTATTACAGCTGCCCAAATCTGCAGTGGCTGAGCTTGTTGCGGCCATCATGGCAGTCCTGCCTCCAGCGGCCCCCAGCTACTTCAAAAATTGGCAAAGATGTGGAGCGTGGGTAGAGCTGGCTGAATGAAACCTGGTGTGTGAGACAACACCTCCAAAGATCCTGGGCCTTCACAAATTAATCAGTGATATGCATACATGTACATCATACAGATACTTTCCACCTAAGGACGTCTGCATTACCTTAGAGAATGACAATACGCACGGCTATTTGCAGAAGAGAGAAGTCATTAGTGACCTGTGTTTTCACACAAGCCTCTTGTGTAACAAGTTGTAGCCAGAGGTGTTATTTTATTCATCCAATTAAAGATTAAAACAGTATTGTGATGTTAGCCTGCATCGGCTTCTCACACCTCAACGTGTGTGCATGGAGGCATTTTCATCAAACAAGCACACAGGCTGCAATATAGTCAGAAGAGTGACATACAAATAAATAAACTGCACATCCTCTGTGGTGTGACTCTATCACTCATACATCCACACACAACTGGAGAACAAAGCGTGGGCTCTGGTCTGTGCTGACGAAGCCCAAGTGGAACGGTGTGTCTGAACTTTTCCCCCACTTCATCACTGGAGTGGGCGAGGAGCATGGGTGATGCAAGCTCAGGCAGAGGCAAATTCTCATTTCCTTGCTTCAAAAAGCCGGCAGCTCTGCAGCGTTTGATGTCCTGGCAGCTGAGGCTTTCCCTCTGCTCTGCTGGTGAATACAACCTGACCCAGAATCCACTGCGGGGGAGCTACGAGCACAGACTGTGGGGATCGCCTTCTGTTCAGTCTCTGCTTTCATATGGAAGTGAGATCGTTGTGGGCATTTGTCTGTAGCGGTAGCTGAGTGGGTGTAGGGTTTCAATATAATACTCACTACAAGTACAATTACAGCAGCGGTATGATTAGACTGACAAAAGCCTTTTCCTTCCCATTCCCTTCTCTGCCTGTTTCACTCCTTTTTATTCTCTCTGTTGGCACTCATTTCCTTCCTCCTCACAGCTATTGAGGCTCATTCACCCTCCTCACCACACTTGTCATCACCACAAGAGTTGTGCCCCCTGCTGACCCATTGTTCGCCATTAAGTACTGACTGGACCTGCCTCCAATCAGCACTAATTGAAGAACACAGATATAATTAACAGTGAGCGCTAATTGGCACGTCTTAATTGCCCTGCTTATCAACTCAGGGTATTTTCCACAGCATGTGATGTTCTCCAGGTGATTAACTCTTCATTTGCCATTGAACCGCTGCTGTCACCGCCACATACATGCACACGCACATACATACACACGCACACAAACGCACACGCACACACACACACACACACACACACACACACACACACACACACATTGATTGGGGTAAATCCCCTGTAGAAGCTGCACAATCAGAGAGGACACACAGGATCGATACTCCACATGCTGACAGCGATCACTTGAGAGGCATGTGGCCGGACACTAATGTTTACAGTGTACAGTATATCTGCCCTTTATGTCAATCAATTTGATGGAGTTTGTAGAGATGAAAGAAAATGAAATGAAAAATATAAACAAGAGCTAACTGTGACTATCAGTCGCTTCATGTTGTGCTCTATTGTTTGTGTTGTTTTGTTGCAAATCACAATCTTTGCAGCAATATTTTTTGTCCTTTAGAGGACCCTCTGCGTCACACAGCCCTGATGCAGGAAGTAAATTTGCATAAAGGCAAAACAAACATGGAGGAAAGTCAAGTAGGAGTATGGAGTAACTCCAGATAGAAGAGGGACTCCAATCAGCCAAGAACTCAGAGAACTTGAATTTGAATGAATGTGATTTGGGTATTTAAAGTCTGACCAGAAAATGTAGTTTGTAAATTATGGTTCAGACCAGTCTCCTCAACACACTCAAACACAACTAACAGTTTTTAGCATCAGAATAATGTCAGAGTCTGATCCACAGTACAAAATCTGTGGATGGAAAAACACAAAAGTACGTCAAGTGCTCAAAATAAACCCCAGACTCAGACATTGCAAGAGGCTTTAACCAAGGCATAGCATATGGCAAAGAAGCACAGCTGCCATTACAACTTGCATCTGCAAAGACTGTTGTCGGTGTAAAAAGTAGTGACAACATCTTCATGTGTGGTTATCATAAATAATGACCAACCATATAAACTATTTAAGATTTCCTGATCTGCAAGTTGTGTAAATGTAGATAACAAAATGTTTTGTACATCGTGTAACTGAAACACAAGAAAGAGAAACTGAGAAACTTCATTTGAGAACTACGTGTGTAATCATTTGGCCACATAAAATAAGCTTCCTGACTTTATTTACTCACTTAAATTCCTTGTCTCTTTTACTCAGGGTCTTCTCCCGGCATGAAGAAAGAAACACTCACATTCATATCTCACCTCATCTGGCCTGCCATAATTGATACATAAACAGTGAACAAAAGTACAGTTTCAAAAGAAGGACAATCAGTTCTGGGACATAATGAGCGGCCAGTCGGCTGTGATTCCTTTTGAAATCAGACCTTGATGCCCCCCCTCCTCCCCTTTTTTTATACTAGAGTACAAATCGCCTAATTTGTGAAAGTAAAGGCAGAAAGACAACACAGGGAACAAAAGTAATAAGAGAGGTTTAATAATGCTCTGGCAGCACACACCAGTCCCCAAATGTTGCTTCATAAACATGTTTGAAAAGATGCTGGCTGAACAAAGTGCTTGTGCTCTGTAGCCTGTGTGTTTGTCACATCCCAGAGCCAATTAGAAAAGTTTTGCTACAACAAATAAATAAAAGAAAGAAAGAAAGAAAGATAAAAAAATATATAAATAAAATGTTGTTTTTCATTGTTTGATTTATACCTTTTTAAAAAGATCCTGGGATTATTTAAATGTGTGACAAAAGTTAAATATAAATATTGACATTTTGGTCTCAATACATTATTAATAGCAAAAGCCCCCTACAGCTGATTTATGACCCGGGACTCAGGGAGATAATTGAACAACCACAGCCTCTAAATGAAGTGTATGTATTTCACATTTGTTAAGATGAAGGATTTGTGCACAACACTAGTCCTTGTTACAGCCTGCACAGGGGCAGCCTGCAATGAGCTCAGAAAAGGATGAACTGCTTCACACAAGGTAATCAATAATAACCTTAGATAGATACGTAGGTGCAGAGGAACATGCAGAATATTAGCTCCAGTTCTCACCTTGTGGGACTGTGTGTGCTTGTCTGGTACAGAGTGACAGTGTGACTCATTGGGACCTGGGTGGCCCCGTCAGGCCTCCTTTCTTGCTGCTGACTGAATGCTCCTGGTTCTGTAAACATAGACAAATGTGCCCTACAGGAGCGCCTGCCGCCCTGCAGCTCCCCCGTGCCTCAAACTAATGAATTTTTAAAGACGGCATCAATCAAACCGCAGGCCAGATCAATAGACCACAGAGTGGATTTCATCAGCGCTGCGGAGCGAGGTTTTGGTACACACATCGCTTCCACCCAGGCGTCTTGTCAAGTGGCCTTTCACTTCGACCGAGCTCCACATTGGCTCCGGTTAAAAACCAGGGCAGTCGACCAAGAGAAGAGCAATAAAATGTGAAGGCAGGTCTGTCTGGTAATAGAATCTGATTAAAGAGATTAGGGAGTGTTTATGATGGCAGCCCGTCCTCTACGCAGGGCTGACTGACCCTACACGGTTGATTAGGATGTCTGATGGCCAGTCAATCAGAGCACCACCACAGTGGTCATGGACCATCATTGATTTGAATCATTTTACAAACCACTGAGGTCACTGTGGACATTAATCCTCATCAGAAACACAGCTGACTGGAACAGTCCACCAGTGACATTGTACAGCAATGTTACACCACAAGGTAACGCACACACACAGTGGGCAGTGCGAGAGGGTTGCCTTGTGACAAAGGATTCAGACTGGTGTGGGTACATAGTGACACACATGGACACAGCATTTTCTTTTCTCACTTGACAGATGGCAGATTGTAGTTTGAGTTATACAAACATTAACACAGACAGAGCTACTTTTGAAGCAGACATTGAATCTTGAGTGACAGAGACATAGAAATAGTTTTTACTTCAAAATTTGAAAGGTAGAAATGGAAAACATATTAGTTATTTTATTCCTTTACCACATGACATCCTAAAATGTCAGAGGGCTCTCTAACTAATGTAATATATCAATATCACTATCGAACATGTGGTAATGTTGTTACGTTGAACATGAAATGCCATGTAAGGACAGAACAGATTTAGTTAGACACAATATTGTTCATTTTTCGACAGCCTGTCAGGGAAGGATTGTCGCCTTTGTTAAATTACAGAAATAGTGAGACACATTAATCTTACATCTAAACTTTGTTTCTGAAAGCGACCATGTGACCATCTGAGGAGCACTTCTGATTAAACACAACAGCTGCTTAAATTTCTTATTAAAACTGGTTTGGCATTTTTCACTTAGTTTTCCCACTTCTCATATTTTGACCTTCACCACTCAGTCAGAAAAATCATTGTTATTATTACTCTCCACTCTGCCCTCAAGTAATATCTGTACCACTAGCCTGGAGATTTACTTTGGAAAGGAGGGTGCCCGGCTTAGGTTAAGTCTCTGTGTTAATTCAGTCTAATTCAGACTCTGAGCGGGCCTTCCACTCCACCCTGCTGTATGAATAACCTCAGAGGAGCAGTGGATCCATCGATTTACCTGTGACAAAGAAAAAATTGTCCGCTCTCTCACATCTTCTCACTCTCCCTTTGGCTTTTGGGAAGCAAGAAATTGCCTAAAGATTAGACACAGAATCCAAGGTGGAAGCAATTTCTGAGCTTTACAGTGCAGTGATAAGAAATCGAGAAGGGAGTAATCCCTTAAATCAAATTTGATTTAATTACATGAAGCCAGAAATGTTGGGAGAGGCTAAATAGAAATAGAGGCAAAATAGAGGCAATATCATCAATGATAAGTGGATGGAGAAACACAGTTTGAAGGCAAAGAGAAATGTCTTTTGTACACAGATGGAAGTGGAGAATATTCATTTGTCATCCTTGTTAATTTGCAGGTAAGCTGCACTGTCTAACAGAAGGTAAAATAAAACTTTGAGGAGTTGAAACATGTCGAATGTAGCAAGAAATCATAAAAACAATTTGTAACAGAAGAATCTGCTCATGTGATGAGCAGGAACAAAGTTAAGGGGTGGAGCACAGTGAAGGCCAGAGGCTCAGCTCTGTGTGACACTGAACAAAAGTTGATTTTCAGGGTGACTTCACTCTATAATTTTTCTGTTTTTAATAAAAAATATGTAGGATATTCCAGGGATGTGGTCTCTTGATGTGGACGCTGATCTCAAAACCAAATCTTGGCTCTCTTGCTTCTGGCTAAAAAACAAGTCCAAAATAATAATGTTGAAGGGAAGCTTCAGTGAATCCCACAGAAACCTACTCTGACATGAGTACATAAGCTGTATACTGTAGCTACAACATGAACTGCAGTCACTGCAGCTCAATAATAAAAAGGGAAAAACTCATTGGCACTAGGGATGCATGATTAACCAATTTCACTATAATTGCAGTTCAAACATTACTATAAAGGCTGTGAGTTCAGAGTCGGGCTTTTAGAACAACATAAAACAAAAAAAAAAGGTTAAAGTGTGATTTAGCAGGTGAGGAAACCCAAAGATCTGCAGTGTGTTTCCTGCCGCACAAATGTGAGAATTTGCTCCATTTATCTATTTAATATAAAAAAGTAATAAAAGGTTATCAGACTAATCAAAACTATAACTGAACCCATTAATAAATAATACTGTGAATTAAATATTTAAAATAATAATGTAAAAAAACTTTTCCTTGACCTCTGAGCAGAGGGAAAAGAATAGCAAAAACCTCTGAATTTCTTTTCCTTTATCCTCAAAAGAACAATCAAACAAATTAAAACGAAATATATCTAACTTTATTACTTTACTCTTTATTTATTTAGTTCCGGCCCACACAAACACATGATTGCCCAATTTATAGATCTAACACTCACCAAAATGACAAGTAATCCTCTTTAGGGCATAACTTTGCATCAATTTCACCTCTTCCAATAATTATACCATTAAAATCTAGAGTCTATGCACCCCTAATTACAAATATAGTATAATATATCAACTAATAAAGTTAAATAAATAAAATAAAATTACTAATTTAATTCCATGTCCTATTCAAGTGAATTAAGGAGGCACATAGTAACTCAGCCACTGCTCGTCTTGATGGCTGGTTGGTCTAATCTGTATTCTTGTTATACCCCTGATACCATCTTTAAGCTTTCAGTACATTTTTTAGCTTTCTGGATGCAACTTTACTATTTTGGCTTACTCTCACTGTCACTGTCTTGTGTTATATAAATGTTGAAGAAGATAATTAGAAATACAGAAGTCTATCTAATCTAATAGTTAGATTAAAAACTACAGATAGTTTTAATGCATTTATTCAAGTCTACATCAAATGAAAACAGGGCATCTAAAAAATATCAAACACAGAAGTTCATTCCAAATACTAAAGACTGATCACCAAATGTTAATCATATGAGAGATGAAAAACCTATTTCTCCGTAATCAGATCTTTTTAAACATCCTCTCAAATGACTGTATTGCTAAATGAACTGCACACATAATCCACAAATAGTAACACACATGCTCATATGCTGTGCTCGCCTGCACCATGCTGTAATCTGCAGCAAAGACAACAAAAGCAAAATGCTGTTTTTCTCTGTTTGCCTGCCAAGAAAGGGATTTCACTGAAGAGACTAGGACGAGCAAAATAAAGAAGCAGAGCTGTTTGGCTAAAAGCCTGCTGGATTCTTTGATTCTCAAGGACATCTCTATGTCCTATACTCCACTGAGTCCTCCACCCTTTATCGGCGCCCACCCCACCCAGCCCCATTGTATTGCTTTCAGTTGCAGAGAGCTTCCTGCAATTCCAACTTATCTGCTTATAAAATAGGAAACTATGTAAGCCTTTGGAGCCACAGGGATTGGAGATCCCTTGGGTAAAAGCTGGGAACATTCAGAAAAACTCTTGAGTTTGGCTTTTTGGACTCTTTTTAGCCTCATTCTGAAAGTCAAGAGGTTTTGAAGTTGCTTGTCACAGAAAATCGGCTTTTTAAAAGAGTTGAAAGACCATTTTGAACAGCACAAGTCTTATAAAACAGGGTCATTAAAAAGCATGGTATATCCTAAATGGAAAAGTATTGTGTTCAATGGCTGATCTATTCAGATGCATCCAGCTATGATTCAGCATTTACATTATGAGCGCAGATGTTCTTGAAGATAGTATCATACAAAAACAGTCAGTCAAAAACTTCACCTCTGCAACCAAGGAAGAAAATATACAAATACTGTCAATGGATGGATCCTCAGATGGTGACAGCAGTACTCTGTCTCTGTTCCCTAGTCATGTTAGTGCCAAATAGTCCTGCGGTACACGCAGACTAAAAGTGTTGAGAAATGCACAGCCGCTGCCTCTCATTCATTTTCCATCAAAAGCTGTAAATCCCTTGTGAATATAGCAGGCTCACAAGTCCCTGAGTGGCCCCATAGCTACCATTTTTGACGTTATTCAACTATTTGAAGGTAGACTTATTTTCTTGCAATAAACAGCACCCAGAATGTCAGCTGGGATGACAGGTGGGTCCCCTAGTAGCTCTTTAGCAAATCTGGGGATTATGAAACTGACAATATGAGTGCTATGCCAAATATATGGATTATAACAAATACAGTTGGACTCACTATAACAAATTTGGGAATTTAGAGGCACAATTACAGTTTTTCTGATTAAAACATGTCATGTTAATTGGGATTTATGTTGAATCTAATTTAATCTAACCATTTTAGGGTCCCAAAAAGACTCTGGCCAGTATTTACTGTAGTCTATTCAAGCATGAAAATTGTTCCTCTCATCAAGAACTAACACATTTCTGCATTGTGTACTTCTTCATCTACATCTCTGCCATTTCTGACGCCTATCTGAATCCAGGTCACAGTTTGAGAATGCACTCTGTGTTCACAATGGAGCACTTGGTTACACCACACACTACTCCACCCACACTACACTTGAATCAATCCTTATTGGACTATTAAGAAATTGATTTATAACAGCACAAACATCTGTGGCAGCAATGCTCATGTGGGCTCATTCAAGCTTAATGCAGCTGCAGAAAATCGATGTATGAGAAACCTCAAGGTGTACAACTGTACATGGAAAACACAAAACGAACAGGGAATGCTTCATATGTACAATAGCTAAATCTGTCTCAGGTTACAAGTCCCAAACACAGCACTTGAGGTTGTGGTGGTGATGGGGTCTGAAACAGACAAAGTGAGAACCAAACACACTCACAAAATAAAAAGATTTTGTTCTTTTGGAGTAAAGCCTCTTTACCAACATTTCTGAGTTGTCTCTCTGCTTCGCCATACAGATGGTGTTGTCATGGTTTGCCTCCAGCTTCAGAGTGCTGATATAACAGAGAAAACAAAACATCGCCTTTTTTTTTAAATCAGGAAAGCATTACCACCCCCACAAAACACATAAGATGGGCATAGAGAATACAACAGGGGGTATATGGGCTTCCAACAACAATTCTCCCTGCAGACTGGCCAGTAATATTTTCCGATATATTGTTGGGGGAGATGGCAACAATTTCTTCATCTTTGTTTTCAAGCAAACAGATTCTCATTTTCAGTCTCATGATGTAAAGCCTTTAACTCATGCAGGGAAATATGAGGAAGAGATTGAAGTCAACCAAGGTAAAGGAAGGGGATGAAAACTTGGCTTCTACATACAGCTCTTTATGAAAGCATCGGATTTAATCTGAATCCTAGCCATCAAAATAATGTGATATTACACAGCAAGAAATTGCCAAAGTTGATTGATTTTCTGCTTAAACAACCACACCTGCCAGGCAGGCTGAGGGAAATATATTTGAGTAGCTTGCCACTCTGTCAACAACAGGCATCAGACACAAAGACTGTTGTCAAGCACTGACAGGGAAGACTGTTTCACACTGTTTCTGATTAAGAGACCGAAAGCAATAGATAAATCATCAGAGTGCTGCTCCAGATACACAGCTTCTCAAAGGCCATCCTCGACCATCTGTTAACGAAAGAACCCCCCTCCCTTCACACAAACACACACTTACTGTGCCTGCAGAGCAGCACAGAGCCACAGATGTCATGAAAGGCCACAGGGACGGTAAACAAACCGACTTCCTCCCACCACATCGATCAGTTAAAGGCAGACAGTCCAAAGCAGCAGTGATGAGCCTCCATTCCAATGACTCCAAGTGAAATCATCAACTTGGACTAATGGGCATTTGTTTTTAGGTCTTAAAAACAAAACCAGAGTCACATGGACTAACTCAGATGTGTCCTCCATCATTAAACCCTTCCATGCAGTGAGGAGTATGCCTCAGATAAAAATCAAATAAGGAGGAGTTGTAGGGAAGACCATGCATCATTTACTACCTCATGTCGACTGTAGAACTTAGCAGCTGGCAAACCAGTTTGTTCATTTCAATTCTGAAGGAGACAAGTGAACATTTCTGTTATGATACAATCCATTGACTCGGATTATGTACAATGGGCAAACCTGCCAACATACTAATGGCTGCTTTTGTAACCCTGCAGTATACATCTGCTTGATGTGGAAACATCAGTGAAGAGGTGACCTCAGAAAGTTTTCAACTGGTGATGAAACTGAAATGAAAAAAGTTTCCTGGAAAGCTGTAACTTGAATATCACTCACCCACAGAGCTACAACTATGTAGGGATGCTTCTTTCACAAGCGTCTTTGCTATTGATTGATCTGCCAGTTAATTGTTTGGTCTGTAAGTGTCTGAAAACATCTTCAAATCACTTGATTTGTCCAAGTAGCAATGAAGGCAACATATGGCCATTCAACAGTTTCTTGAATGGCCACTTGAGCACTGTCTCCAAAAGCAAGTCAATACCTATAAATGCTACATATAAAAAGCAGAGAGACAAAGCAGAAATAAACATGTTTACAGCCTGGTACAAAAAATGTTTTTGGTCTGCATAGCTGATTTTTACAGTCAAAAAAACTGTATGGAGGATGAATTTTTATAGAAATCACTTAAATTCTATTAAGACTTTATGCACAACAAGGGTGTGGCAGCTTTCAGTGACAGGTGGGTGGCATCACAGGCTGCTGGTTTCAGTAACTAGGTTTCAGTCAGCCTGCCTCAGCTACACCTACACTCCACGTCTGACCATTTTTGGGTTATCCCAGGAGTAATGCTGCAATCTATTGCAAGTGAGAAGTTAAAAGTTCTGAGTGGGTTTTCACAACTTCAGTCTAATTGCATCCCAGTGCGTCTGCTCGGAAAAACATAACCATAAAAAAAGGTGCAGTCAACAGCCCTTAAACATTTGTATTTATCTTTTAATTATAATGTCTCTCTGTTGGTTATAGACTATGCGTAATATGTTTTCATAAGAGCATTAGTCCTTAACATGGTTTGTTTTTGATGTTTCTTTGCCTCCAGTTTTAGTTGTTCATTTACATTAATTATCAAGTTCTTACATTTCCTGGTCTAAGTAATTGCTACTGCCAGAAATGTAAAAACTCCTGGTTATTGGTTCATTTAGGTTTCTTTTTTCTACATCTTCTCTACTAATGACAGTAAAAAAGCGTATATTTTATAAAGAATCCTGGACAATTACCACATTTTAACAACTCTAATATGAACTTCTTTTTCTGTAATCTCAGGTAAGACATTCCTGTACAGCTCCTGGACTCCTGACAGCCACCTCTGCAGCATCAAGGACAGTTAATAGTTCAATTACAGCTTGGCAGGTTCGCTCTCAGGGGGAATCGACTGTTACCAGCTGATTAGCTCTACTGCTGCTCAATACAGCTACTGGATAACACTCACCTGCTTGTTAACTGGCACCACTGCAAAGCTTGTGGGCTGATGATGGACAATAAGAGCTAAAGAAGCTAAAGAGGGGAAGCAGAGACCAGTTAAAGGACTCATTAAAGTTTCTTTTAAGATATAGATGTTGGAACAGCATTTTCCAGTATGTAATGTATTTCTTTGAAGGAATTAAATATTAGATATTTACTAGTACGTTTTCATTGGTGTATAATAACAATATATGAATTGTTGTGTTTTTGTTGTCTGTTGCCTTTAAGAATTGCTATGAATTTAGCAGCCGAGTTTTTCCTACATGGTTGGAAGAAGAGGGTGAAACATAGGAGAGTATTCATTTTAACAACCTGCACACAGGGCTGGTTGTTTCATCTGTGCAGTTCTGGGTTGAAAATCTTATTGTAGATCTGTTTGTTTTTTCCCTTTGTCACTTTCAATACTATTGAATGACAGAACTGCATCAAAAAGTATCCAAAGTATTACTTTTGACAACCTTAGTTGCAGCACTGCAGCTACAAGAGAGGAGAGATAACTACCATCAGGACAGGGTGTCAGACGGGTGAATGTTTACCATTATTTAATTATTATAATGTTCAGATGAAAAGGTGTAAAACTATATATATATATATATAAACTGAGACACTGAGACTGCCCGGTCTGCTCTTCTATTCCAGTACTGAGTAAAACATCAAAGAAAGGCACCTGCACCAGAAAGCTGGCACAGACACGCCTAATGATGTATTGCTGTGATTGACAGGATTGCTCAAACATTAACCAGCTTTCGCTGGCTCTGTGCTGAGGTACTGTGCTTTCATGCCGGATTCTGGATTTAGTTGAAGAGGGGATAATTACCTCTGCTGGTGGTATGGATCTGCTTCAGCAAAGTGGAGCATGAAGGGGAAAGTGGATGTAGGGCATGAATGTATGGGAAAAAGCAGCAAACTGTGCTGCAACAGAGATGGATTAACTGTGGAGACACTGTGGATGTTGCAGATTTGCACTCTGACACGGTTAAATGTTCAAAGAGTTGACATTGTGTATGCAAGGCGAAAAAGCTGGTCTTACCTCGTTCAAGTCGTATTCTGTTAATTATCCTGCATGTTTGTGATGGGAAGCACGTCTCAGCACCTCCAGAATCTGTGGATTGAGAGCTCTTGACAGTTAAAAGAACATCGTTTTAATACCACACTGATATATTTCTTAGAGGAATATAACATAACAATCTTCATTTAGTGGTTGTTCTTGAGCTTTCTATCATATCATCATGAACAGATGTAGTTTGCCCTGTTGCAATGGATTGTAGATGTAAAAAAAAAAAACTTCCTTTAATTGAGGTATTAAGTGCATTCTTGAAACTGGAAACACCAATCTCACCTCAAAGCTCATTTAGCATTGTTCTGGAGCTTTCACAAATGTCATAGGATCCTCATCAATAGACCTTTACCACAGCAGCCGTTTTAATATGAAGTATTCGGTGAACACAGGTGTTACCAATGAAACTAATTAAGGTTCCGTTCCACTCCGGTCACACAGTCAGGGTGCTGCTGTTGGCTCGTTGGAAAGTCTCTGCTGCAATAGATGGGACAAAACATTAATTAGTACCGTTGGAAACACCTGTGTTGACCCTACTATTTCATGTCAAAATGGCTGCTGTGAAAAAGGTCTATTGCTGACCGCTTGTGAGGAGACAGTTTCTCCAACTGTTCTTTCCAAGGTTAATAATGAACTTTGAACCTGGATGTCTTGGAAAGTGGAGAGGGAAGACTATAAATTCGAACATCTGAACTATCTCACGACAAGTGAGCAAACTTCACCTACTACTGAGGATCGTGCAGTATGACTGAAAGCTCTCCAACAGCTGAACAAACCTTCAGTTGTCTTATTATCAACTGCTGTTTCCAAAGTGTCAAGAATTAACTTTTACTATAATATTAGAAGTTATTCTAAGCTATTTTAAGGCTAAAACTACGTGTAATGTTTTTGGTAGCAAATTGAGGGGCTGGCCTTAACTTCTGTGCTTACACTGACTTTATTTGAGCAATGGAAACTGACCTTTTTGACATGTAATGGCAGGAAGCACAGGTGAAATTCATTACATTTAATGGAGCCATCATTAATTAATTCATTCATTCATTAATTAATTCATTAATGTTACCAGTTACACTTGTGCTTATATAAGTCAAATTGTCCATTATTAAAAAGGCAGACATTTTACATGCATATTGATAAACAGCTAACTGCACTAGCATCATGGCGTACACACTTAGCATTAACATTAGCACCTGTTTGCTCATTTAGCATCAGAGTTAACCTCAGAAACCTGAATATGGACAGCTCTGACCTTACCTCCTCTCACATGCGATGAGCACACCGCCTTACAGCGGGTAACACACGCCACCTAGCGTTAACTGTACCGACAACTCAGTGTGTGTGTGTGTGTGTGTGTGTGTGTGTGTGTGTGACTTTCGCAGCATTGTTGTAGCATTAAAAAAAAATGGCAGCGAGCGCGCGCTCGCTCCGACGGCGGAGATAATGCTGCTGTAGGTCGCGCGCTCTGAGGTGAAGGGGGAGGTTTGATCATCAATCACTCGCCGACAGCCTGAGCGCGGCCGCTCACCGAGCTCGTGGGCTGCTTTCGTGCGCGCACACGCCGCCAGATTTGGAGATGTTGGTGCCGTCTCCGCGCGCCCGTTGGCGGAGAGAAAAATGTTTTGTGTCTCCTGGAGGAATTCAACGAAAAGGACAAAATGTTGAGGTAAGTCTGTGGAAGCTAAATGTTTGTTTGCTTCATTCAAAGTGCTGTGCGTTGAAAAGTAACGTTTAAACGTTCATTAGGCTTTAGTAGAATTTATATCTGTCATGACTGAGCTGTAAAAGTGTCAGAAATGGGAAAAGTTTACACTGTGTGCTTTACTGTGGTCTGCTGTGCACGGTGAAACAGAACATTTAGTTGAACACGTTATTTTATTGTCTGTTTTAATACAGTAATTGAGGCTGAAATTGAACTTACTAATGTTTTCTGTGCTCCTCAAAGTGAGACAACATTTTACATTTTTAATGAGCCTTTTGGAGACCACACACAATTATACAGGTGTACTATAAATCAAAAGTACACACCATTACACCTTTTTAGTTTCTGTTTTGTTTTGGTTTTTATTTCAGAGATTGGTGTGTGCCCTTTGTTATTAGCAGTGTGCATACACACCAGGGTAGTATACTAGCCTAGAAATACTCTGTTACAGGTCCTCCACTCATGTACTGTACATACATTTGTAAAAGTACAGGAATAGAATCGGCTAAATGTACTTAAAACCCTTCTTTTTATGCTGTCGCTAGAGCTTGGTCTGAAAAGTCACGAAAGCCGTCAAATAAATGTACCAAAAGTACAAGACTTCCCTCTGAAATGTAGTATAAAGTAGCACAAAGTTGACATACTCAAGAAGTACCTCAAAGTTGTACTTGAGTAAATCCACAATAAAAATGACCATTTTGTTTCATGTTTGTTTGTTTCAATTTACAGTAAAACCATTTTGGCGAGGTCCTCCTTAAAGGCAATCAGCCCAGAATTTCCTTAAAACTGGGGTTAGGAACAACAAAGACTGAAAGAAATAACTTAGGATTGCTGTGTTGTTGCCCTTAATCATCAGAGATGACACAGAGGAATGTGGGAGAAACAGTCTGAGTGATAAAGAGTTTTTCTTCAAAAAGCTCTGGTCACTCTTTTGTATATATGTCGGCAGATACACAGGCCTGTGAAAAGAAAAGCTTTGGGGCAAGAGAGAGACAGGAGAAAGCTCTGTGTGATACGGCGAGTGTAACACAAATTAATCTGATTAAAGAATTACAGCATTCCACTGCAGAAACTCACATAATCATCCAGGCAAAAATTCAGGTTTACAGTGTTGTAACGTTGGAGGTTCAGCTGCCCTGTGGTCATTTGCGCTTGTTAACAGCATACAAAACTGTGTCTCCGTTTTATAAATGTCAAGCCTCATTACAAATCAATTATACTGCATCTAGAGAGCTGTCTGGGTAGCTTTCCTCCAGAGAGTTCACACACATAAGCACAAGTCATCAAATTAGGCAGGACGGGTTAATGAGTGACTAGGCTGGGCAGAAGGGCAGGCACTCTTTACATGTTCACAGAGAGGTTAAACTTGGGAACACGTCACCTGAATTAAACAGAAGATAATCCAAAAATACTCCACTGTAAACATCAGAAGGTAAGACGTCAAAGTTGTTGGGAGTTTTGTTGTTGGATTTTGTGCTTTGTGTGCAGGTTTAGATGTTTGTGTATCAATGGAGCTGCTAATCAAAGTCGAAGCAACGTAAAGGAAATCTTCACACGTTTTTTGAAGTTGTTGACTTCGTGGCTGCTTGATAGAGTTAATATGATGTTTTTGTTGGTTGTTGTTGCCCCAATTTAAGGGAGAATCTCTGTATGTGTTCTCATTACGCTGTAGCACAAACAAAGGGCGAGTGCACTTCAGCTCCGTATGTACTCAGATAAAGATCAGCTTTATGTGTGCGTTGTAGGTGTGCCACATTTAGAAACAGACAAAACACTGCTGATTGTGTTCTCCATTCTGTTGCCTCAGAGGTGCTTCGTGTTTCAACAAAAATGGAAATCAGGCCGAGATCTCAGAAACGTCCTCAAGTGTGGCGATAATGTTACTCTTCTCCGAGTTGCTGTCACCCCAATCAGACTGAAACCACCAGTTATTCTCCTCTCCACAGATGAGCGCCCGTCCATAATCGAGCTCGGACAATCAGCCGACCCTGATTGGAGTCTTTTCCTCTCAAAATACGAGTCGCTGCCTGCAGTCATCGTGGGAGCCAGAGTCGCCATGGAGACAGTGGTGATAGTGGCCATTGGGGTGTTGGCCACCATTTTCCTGGCCTCCTTCATTGCCCTGGTGATGGTGTGCAGACACCGCTACTGTCACCCTCATGACCTGCTGCACCACTTCGACTCCAAGTCAGTGGATCAAAACAAAGTCTCTAAATCTGTATCAGTTCAAATGTATTGTAATGTCTAATATGTTGGTTTCTTGGGCTGGGAAAAGGTTCAGTCGTTAAAATATTCCACCTATTTATGCACTGTATTAATTGAAAAATCAAATGGGCATATAACAAAGGTCCCAGTAATTTCGTGGATGGCATCTTAACCCCTAAGCCACATGGTCACTCCATTTATGTAGTTCTGTGTAACTGGAGTGACCAAATATGTGCTCCGAGTTTGCCAGACCAAAGAAGAAAGTGTCATTAACCACCCAGCCAAATTTGAATCATTAAAAATATCAAGTTTAATAAAAAATATGAAGTTTATGAAATCAGGTGTCAAAATCAGGTAAAAATGCGCAGTATTCTCAGCTCCAGCACTGTGAGGGGGCGGCCATTTTGAAGCAGATGAGTCCAGAAAATGACATGACTAACTTTGAAACACTGAGAAAGATGGATCAATCTCTATCTCTGCTAGGGGTGCAGGGGTATGCTCAGGTTGGCCTCAGCGTGTCATCAAGCCACCCTTTAGGACCGCCCAAAAAATCCTGGACTGAAAACTGATGAAAAACAGTTTTAACCTCTAACTCCACATTTCAGTAATATATTGTTCAAAGTCTAGTCAAAGCCTGAAAGAAATCTCAGAATTTCCTTTATCCTGACTTATCTGTTTGCTGTTTTTCCACAGCCTTTTCATCCTATTGATCCTCTTTAGACCTTCATCAGTTACCATATGTTCAATCAATTCGAGGAAGCAAAATAGAAGTTGCAAATCATCTTAAATATTGATTTCATTCTCTATAACCTGCAGACATCTAGTATAAGTTATTCCCTTGAAGCAGACATCAATTTTTTTAATTTAGCTTCCAGTCTTCTCATGGCTGGATGAACTATATAGGGGGATCCAGGACAAATGTTTGCTATTAGTCCCCAATTGATGCCACCACCGCCACCATCCAATGCGCTGTGTGTACATCCAATTTCACTTAAAATACAACAAACCACACCCGACAGCTCCATTGTGTGAGAGCAGTGAACCCCTTTATAGAACAGGGTAACAAATCAAGCCATCACCACAAAAAACGGTACAAACCATTTCACCCGTGTCCATTTAAATGTAACGAAACTGTGACTTTTAGGAGCCCCTGGGGATCTGTTTGGCAATCCAGCCTTGCTTCCTCTACTTGCCTGTTCTGTTTTACAGGCCGACAGTGGATCTGATTGGAGCCATGGAGACCCAGAGTGAGCCATCAGAACTGGAGCTGGACGATGTGGTCATCACCAACCCTCACATTGAGGCCATCTTGGAGAATGAGGACTGGATAGAGGACGCCTCGTAAGTGTTATTGGTGGCATTATGACATGATAGAAGAGTTTTCTCTCACTGTTACTACTGTTGTTTGTCAGTGATTATGTGGACAGTTGGTTTGTTGGTTTGTTTACAGCACACGGAGCACAGTGCTGACTGCTGTAAAGAAATACATTTGAGAAGCATGTTGGAAATTCAATCAAATATATTGGTACATTCCACATCTTGTGTCTTGAGTCTTAATTAGGATTATGTTGTGTACATGACCTGTATTGCACTCAGAATAATAGTGGAAAATTAGTGTTTACCTAAACGTAGTGTCATAGATTGCAGCTAATCCTGTGAAATTCTCTCCCACAGTGGATTGGTCTCTCACTGCATCTCCATCCTAAAGGTAACCGATTTTCTTTCTTGCGTCCTTGAGTCCATTTTTTGGTGTCTTTTTATTCACTGTCACATAACACTTCCATCCACAGATTTGCCACACTTTGACTGAAAAGCTAGTTGCCATGACAATGGGTTCAGGGGCAAAGGTCAAAGCACCAGCCAGCCTGAGTGACATCATCACAGTGGCCAAACGGATCAGCCCGAGGTAACGAGCAGTGTTCGATTCACCACAGCTCAATATGAACACATTACAGACTCAGACTAACCAGCCTCCTCACATCATGACTGTCCCATCTCGCAGGGTGGATGATGTGGTCAGATCCATGTACCCTCCTCTGGATCCAATCCTCCTGGACGCAAGGTAATCGCATTTGTTCTTTTGTGATAGCTTAATGCAAAGATCTACTAATGTGATTAAGAATCTGTACAGAATGTGGCACAGCAAATTGATGCTACCAGGAAAACATTAGGAACTGAAAATTTTCTCTTAAAAACTCACCCTAAGCCTGTTTTCCTTTACGTTTAAGAAGCTGTCTTTTTAAGAAATAAGCAACCAGCAGCAGCCTAAAGTCTATCTAAATCTATTTGCCCCTTTCTTCCTCCTCAGGGCCACAGCTCTCCTGCTTTCAGTCAGCCACTTGGTATTGGTTACCCGCAATGCCTGTCACATGTCTGGCAGTATGGACTGGATCGACCAGTCGCTCCACGCAGCCGAGGATCACATGGTGGTTTTGCGCGAGGCAGCCCTGGCCTCTGAACCAGAACGAAGCATACCTGGAGCTGACGCACAGAGAGAACACGCCATCTAGAGCAAATGCAGATTATAAAACACAATCAAGAGCAGCAGCAGGGTGTGGAAATGAGTCGATTTTATCCTTGAGGTGCCTTTTTTAAAAATTCGGCACTCAATTGACACTTAACAGGCACATATTCTGCCAGACGGTATTGGAAAGCCATCCAAACTCATTACCCAAATACGTCTGAGCGGTAAAGAAGTGATGCAGATTGATGCAGGGACTTCACTCTGTCCCTAGAATTTTTTTCTTTAGCATATTTGCACCAAAAAGTGCCACAGCCACATCGTAATGCCTGTAAAGTAGATGTCACATATTCAGAAACAGGTGGGTTTTTCTATATGTAATCCTGCAGCAGGTCTTTTCAGAGTTAGTCTATTTAAGAGGTAAGCTGCCTGCCAGTGAAAAGGCCATTGGAAATTTCTTCTCGAGTGCACCATCAACCCAGCGGTGGGCCTAAATCCAATCTCGCCTGCACTGCACAGTCACATGGAGGCTTAGTCAGCTAATCCATTTTGAGGAAAATAACACCCAGTTAGCCAGTGAACCCAAAGGGGCTCCTACTCAGTGGACCAGTGGAAGACCAGCCTGGCTAATTTACAATTTGTGAGGTCAGCGTGACTTGTGGAACATCCCTCAGTTGCTCTTACGCTGTCAAAATCACCAGTCTGTAAGTTTTTAGAGACCAGCAGCTGCAATTTCAGCCACATCAGCAGCACAGTAAAAGTTTTTCCAGTCGAGTGGAGAAGCTGATATCCCTTCTTCATTTTATCCAGGCTAGCAGCACGTTCCTCTGTCAGTAAATCACTTTGGCGCACACTGAAATATCTCAACATCTCATCATCTGTGGATGGATTGCCACAAATCTTTCAAACATTCCTGGTTCCTAGAGGATGAACCCTAAAGACTTTAATGATCCCCTTAACTTTACTTTACCTTTACCTCAGCCTGATTTCACCAGCAGGTTCAAGTTTAATTTGTCCAATACTCTAATTTAATGACATTTCCATTAGCCTGAAGTTTGTGTTTAGCGCTAATTAGCATGTGTTAGCATGCTAAGACACTAAACAGTAATGCAAACATTATCCCTGCTGAATATGAGCATGTTAGCATTGTTATTTTTAAATACAGCCAGAGTTCCCAGGACACTGGCAACAAAATGCTTTAAAAACCTCTAATGAATGATCAAATTCACCTGTAGGAGCCGTTTTCCATCTACATGTGGCCAAGAAGAATGATACATTTTAAACACAGCACCATTATCTGTTAAGCCATGTTGTGAGAATGTATTGAACAGTTTGTTGGTTGAGTTGAAGCAGAGTTAGTGTGTTGCTTTGGGACAGAGAGATGTTATCGGAGCACCTGCTCCTCCAGGCATAGCTCATAGTGAATAATAAGGCATTACCCACAGCCACAAATAACACATGGGCTTCAATACACATGGCACAATCCTTTGTACACACGACGCTGGAAGAGAAATCAACACATTAGCACATTGTATGACACGTGACTGCAAAATAGATGATGGAGATAAACATGCTTATTTTTCAAATTTTGGTGACAATCAGGAACAAAAGCAGCGTTTACTTTAAAATTTGAAATCAAACCGCAGCTCTGAGCGTGCAGAGAGATATTTTGATGGATCAATCGAGGAGGAAGCATTTAGAAAGTGGACAGCCTTTTATTTTCATTTTTTTTCTTGTTTACATTTTTATTAGCATTGAATTATTTTGTAAGCACTCCTTTGTTTTCTCATCCATATCCCACAGCTTGTTACTGATGTCCTTCCCTCACTCCCACACACCTTTTCTTTTTTTTTTATCTTTCTTTGATTTGTACAGATAAAATGAAGTTTCATAGGAAAATGTGTTTTTGCTCTGAACGATAGCTACGGAGAAATCCATGTCTGATAAAAAGTCCACACACTCGTACTAATTTGACATAAATAAAAGTGAATTTCTTTCCTCTTTTTATGACGTTGTGAGCAGTCCTTTGTGCAGCAACATGATGCAAATATCCCCCTGCCATCATCCCTTCTCGGTGGAGGAGGAAGTCCCTGCCGCAGGAGCGTCAGTCAGCCTCCAGTTTTTGCTGTCTAGCTAAGCAGCCCTTTGCTTTTCTTCAGATCAATTTGCTTCCAGCTCGGGAGAGAGGCGTACTCATCTCTCTTCATTTCCAAAATGGTCTGAAACATAATTGTAGTGATTTATTTATGGAGGATGGACGATGTAAAAATCAATTCACGTAATAAAATATAAATGTTTAAAGTTTAAACTGAACTTCCTCTGAGGATTTATCATCAGATTATAAACATGAGCAGCTGTTATCTTCGCAAAATATAGCGAACGCTGCAGCCTGCTGGTTGAAAGACATGACTGCATGCTGCTCTGTCAGGTTACCTGGAAGTCTTGATCGGACAGGTAGACCTCCAGGTGCTGGGGGTCCACCCCTTCAGGTAAGGGGCTCCGCAGCAGGTCTTCCAGGGGGTACTGGGTCTTCATGAGCTGGGCCAGGGCGTCCTGCACCAAGGTCAGCTTCATCCGCCCCGCGTCGCCCTGACACACATCAATAAGAGATAGAGAAGTGGCTATTGTGATTATGTTGTAGATTTTCTTGAGAAGGTAACTTCAGTAAAATATTTTAAAACCCTAATACCTCACATTGTGATTCAAACATTCTGAAAACTTCTCCGGAGAGCCTCCAAAGACCCAAATGAATTGATATTACAATAAACATTTCACAGAGATAACACAAAGAATCCATTTTCAATTATTCCAACCAGAACTTTATCCTTGTCTGTTTAAAATCCAAAATGCTCTATTCAGGGACTAATTAAATTCTTTCAGGTGTCCGTGCCCTTTAAAGCACAGTGACCCCCTTTCATGTTCTTATTCAATGATGTGGGCGATAGTGTGACAGATTCCTGCACTCAGATGAAGAATTACTTCATAAAAAACTAAACTGATGAGGCAGAAAATGAGAGTGAAAGGAAGAAAAATCATTGCAGGTTTTATAGACTGTGTTTATATCACTGCAGCCAATGAAGAACCTCTATTATGTTGCCACGATGGACAGATATTCATGAAATACTGGTAGACGTATACCGGTATGTTTCATTACAGATGAAGGCATTGAGTCTTTTCTCCTTTAGATATCCGCAGATCAGCGGCTAATAAAGAAATTAAAGAAACAGAAGGTAGAGGGCCGAAATTGTTCAATAGATTCATTCATTCAACAAACATCAAATATATGACAGTATAAATAACTGGGGGACAGATTCTGGTCTGGGGATCTGAAGGTGATATGTGGGAAAGTCAGCCTATCAAGTCAAAGAGACTCTTTCAATAGAGCTTAATACATATTTTGTGACTCTGAAACTTAAATGTATTCAAACAGGTTTTCAGGGACAGGATGAATGTTGGAGACAGTGACTCACCACTTTTGATTTTTTTGGGGCCCTTATCTTGCCTTTATTTTTTTTTTACGTTTCAAAAGAAATAATAATTTTTACAGAACCTAACAGAACTTGACAAACTTGTAGCTCATGAGTAATACATCTTTAAAACTCTCCTGGCAAGGAAGCAATGACACGAAAATGGTGAAAAACAACCACCAGCCTCGAACAAAAGGTGACTGGACAGCAACTGTCAATAAAATAAAGGTGTATGTAAATACTGACCTTTACCTCAAGACTACAATATGATCAATGTGTGGAATACTGGAAAAAATGGACAGTATGTCACTGAAAAACCCTTAACCTGTACCACTATAATGTCTGTCAACCTGCCTGTCAACATCTGGTCTTGTTCCTACATGATCATATAACTGCATGGTGCTTGTACCTGTGTGTGGGCTCCCAGGCTCTTCTCCCAGCGGGGGAACACATTAGTGAAGGTGAGAGGTTCGGACCCCTCAAAGATGAGGTAGGCCTGCGGTGGGCGTCTTGGGTTCATCTCTGATACAATACAGAGCAAAGTCATCACAGTTTTGAACAAAACAACCAGGATACCTCATTTCTGAGCTGTTTCTGTCGATCATCTTCCTCCTACCTTTGCAGTACTGCAGTGCCGTCTGCATGGCACACCTCCTCTCGCTATGCCAGCAGCTCCAAGCCGAAGCTGCGCTCTCGGTCTGTTCAGGCTGACCCCTCTGCCACAGGTAGACCTCCAGACGGTTGTCAAGCAGGAACAAGGCTGGAGTACAGACAAGGAAGATAGCAGATTTAATCGACAATCAAGTAGAATTAGATTAGATTAATATTATATAAGGTTCAACTTTAGATGTTCCTGTGGGATGTTTTGGTTTTGGCAGCAAGAATAAAAGGATACAGCAGTGAATTTTGTTTTGAAAAGACGTACAGTATACAGTGGGGGGACTTAGTTTGTACGCCCTTTGGATTTTTTTACATATCTGCTTAAATGGGTCATAAATTATGGTCTGATCACTCCAATAACCTCAGGAATGAACAAACAGTGTCTACTTGAAATAAAACCACTCAAACAATTACATTTTAATATATTTTTATTAACCATAAGATGGAAATATCAACAAGATAGAAAACCATAAATAAGTACACCCTTAGCTAAGGCTCCTTCTAAAGCTCATTAGACTAATTAGATGATTTGACTCAGGTGTGAGCCAACCTGAAGTCCAATCACAGAGGTGTGTTGTGAACAACCCACCCCACTGGAAAATCAGATAAAAGGAGTGTTTTGATGGGAGGCATGCGCTGTGCATCATGCCCCGTACAAAGGAGCTGTCTGAAGACTTAAAACAGAAAGTAATTGATTTGTATAAAGCTAAAAAGGGTTACAAAACAATCAGTAAGTCCCTTGCTATTCATGTGTCTACTGTTAGAAAAATTGTGAACAAATGGAGACAGTTTGGAACAGTTGTTACTTTTCCAAGGAGTGGCCGACCTGCAAAGATGACTCCAAGGGCACAGCGTATCATCATCAGAGAGGTAAAAAAGGATCCAAGAGTGTCTGCTAATGACTTGAGGAAATCACTGGAACATGCAAACATCTTTGTTAGCACGTCTACTATAAAAAAGACACTGAACAAGAAAGGGATGCATGGGAGAAGGCCACGGAGGAAGCCATTGCTGTCCAAAAAGAACATTTCTGCTCGTTTACAGTTTGCAAAAAAGCATTTGGATGCTTCTCAGCGCTACTGGGAAAACATATTGTGGACTGATGAAGCCAAAGTCGAATTGTTTGGGGGGAAGACTCAAAATCATGTCTGGAGGAAAAATGGTACAGCACACCATCAACAAAACCTCATCCCCACCGTTAAGTTTGGCGGTGGTAGCATCATGGTGTGGGGGTGCTTTGCTGCCTCTGGGCCTGGGCAACTGGCTATAGTCGATCAGAAAATGAATTCTCAAGTTTATCAAGATATTTTGCAGAAAAACCTTAGGCAGTCTGTCAAAAATCTGAAACTCAAAAGAGGATGGATCATGCAACAAGACAATGACCCGAAACACAGAAGTAGATCAACATTAGAATGGTTTCGGATCAACAAAATACACGTTTTGGAATGGCCCAGTCAAAGCCCTGACCTCAACCCAATTGAGATGCTGTGGCATGATCTCAAAACAGCCATCCATTCAAGACATCCCAGAAATCTTGCTGAATTGAAACAGTTTTGCAAAGAGGAATGGAGCAAGATTTCTCCTGATCGTTGTGCCCGTCTAATCTGCAACTACAGGAAACGTCTGGTGGAAGTCATAGCTGCCAGAGGAGGGTCAACCAGCTACTGAATCATAGGGTGTACTTACTTATGGTTTTCTATCTTGTTGATATTTCCATCTTATGGTTAATAAAAATATATTAAAATGTAATTGTTTGAGTTGTTTTATTTCAAGCAGACACTGTTTGTTCATTCCTGAGGTTATTAGAATGATCAGACCATATTTTATGACCCTTTTAAGCAGAAATGTAAAAAAAATCCAAAGGGCGTACAAACTAAGTCCCCCCACTGTATGACAAAATGAAACAATGAAGTGGAGTGTGCTCTCACCAGGCTGTGGTACAGAGTACACACTCTCCTGAACAAAGGGCATTGCCATCACAAGTCCTGGCAGCCTGGTTGGACTCTGCAGCTCTTCGGCCCGGAAACTCCCAGAGGCAGCACTCAGGTGGAAGAGGCGAGGTGTGAAGTTATACTTTCCTGGATCTGACAGATGACCGACATGCACGGTTTTCCACTATGATTTTAAAGCTGTGAGAAACAAAAGTAAGTGTTGTTTTCTACCTTGCAGCATGCAGTCGTAGGCCTTCCTGTCCATCTTTCCCAGTGCTGTCCAGAAGTCCGCAGGTTCTGAACCTTCCTCCACTACCTGCACCTTCACAGGTCTGCTTTGGCTGAGACCCAACTCTGGTGGACACCTGATAGACACATAAACCTTCAGCATTAAAAAACATCACTGCTTCCTATAGTTTTTTGAAAGCCCACCCAGCGTGAGTGACTTACATTTGAGTAAGGCGCTCCACTGCCCTCCTGCTGACCTCCCTGGAGCTGGTATGAGCTTTACAGCCAGTCCAGAGATACAGCACCCCCTGCTGGCTGTTGAGAAGCACAACAGAGCCCCTGGACCTGAGACCTGCACAGCAGCAATCCACCTCTAACAGAGAGCCCTCCTCTGGTAGCTCTCCTCGCACACAGAACAAACGCCACTCTGCTGAAATACATGGACAAGAAGTCACATGGTGCAAGCAAAATAAATACAGGAAGACACAGATATGTCCTTACTGCACCTGCATTAGTGGCCTCCTCTCGCTTGCCCTTGTGAATGACCAGACCTCCCTGGAAAAGCTGCAGGAAACAGGGGGGTTCCTTCCCCTGAGGTACCACCACCTTCAGAAACAAACACAAAGGCTGTAAACAACAACAGTCCTGCTGCAGGGGAACTGAACATGTCAGCAAATAGTTCTGAGTTCTCCAATTCAATACTTAAAGAGTAATGCTTTCTTGAATTTATTATAGTAAAAGCATAAATAAAAGACTCAAGATTAAATAAAGTGAACACAGCTATAGTACAGAATGGTTTCAGTTTCAGTATCATTCATCCTGTAGACCTTACCTGTGACTCTTCGTGGTTGTTCATCCCAATGGACAGGAAAGCAGCAGTGTCCCGCCCGCTGACACAGGACTGACGTCCTCTCCACAGGAACAAGGCGGTGTTTTCTTTCTGTGCAGGAACTCTGCTACTCTCATCAGGACAGTTTATGGCATCTACAGCAGAGGAAAAGCAGATTACCATTAAAGTGAATGGTGAAAAAACGATTTTGCTCTTGTTCAAATGGCTCAAAAGAGTTCACGTGTTATGTCATGAATGGTGCTGACCAACAGTGTTGATGCTGTACGTCCAGCGGATGACGTAGGAGTCTCCTTCGTGAAGCTGTCCGGTGCTCTCGACGGGAATTTCACTGTCGTCAAACTCCTGGACGTGCCAGGTGTCCACAGCGACTGTTTGCAGCTCCATCTGACCTCCTTCCTCCAACGTGATGACTCCATGCCCTCTCTGGACATCAACCCCAGCCAACACATTGTGGACCAAGCCGTCCCCGTCCACTGACTGACCTGACACCAGAGCTTTGGCGTCACATGCACTCAGGGGATCTGATGATGGGGACATGGGCTGAGAAGACTGAACTGGGACGGGCTGTGACAACACACAAGGGTGGGAAGAAGTTAAAAGAGCTCAAGAACTGTTTCTGAGTTTTGCTGAAAGGTTAAACTGTGAGATGAACCTGTGTCTCGTCGTTCACCGGAGCAGCGTCCTCCTTGCCTCCAGTCTTGCCCGTCCAGTCCAGGAACTTCTCTCTGAACAGCGCGGTCTCATTTTGCTCGGAGACACAACCAAACAACGCCCAGCTGGGACGCCCCTCGCCCGTCCTGAGAATACATTTTATTTAATATTATTAGAGATTAAGTCTAGTTTTAGCTGAGCTACAGAGAACATATTTTCAGTATGGCATGCAAGAAGAACAAAGAGAAGAAGTCACTATTAACTGTTATGTTTTAAGAAATTGAATATGGCATAACTGATAAGCATATGTACAAATGCAGCAGGTCTTAATTCCTACACACTAGTCATTTAAATTATGCCTATTATGTTGTTATGCTAATTATGTTATAATATTAACCTGTCTCTATATATGTGCTGGGAAAATGGGTATGGTAACAGAGGCCAAGGAGGACGTAACCACTGTGGCAAACACTAAAACAATAAAATACCAAACTCTACACAATGTTGCTTTAATGCACCAAAATTAATATTTTACAAAATCTCCCTCAAACTTTATAGCACAAGTTTGGAGAACTGGTTCCTGTTTCAGCATGACAATGCCCCTGTGTAAGGGAGGTTCTCAGTTTGCTGTAGAAAAAGGCTTGCACAGAATCCGGTCCTGATCCATACAACACTATTTGGGATGAACTGGAGCACTGACTGCGAGCCAGACCTTATCGCACTAATGCCAAATGGGAGCAAATCCCTGCAGCGGAGAGCCTTCGCAGAAGAATGGAGGCCGCTACGGCAGCAGATTAACACCCTCTGTTTTGCTACAAGATGCTCAACAATCACAGATGCTGTAACGTTCAGGCGTCCACTTACTCTGCTCAGCCACACTTTTAGGAATATAGTGAGCTGCAGATGTACAGTAGCTCTCATTGTCACTGTACGTTTGTGCAGTGTGCTGCAGCTTCTGTCCACTGGTATGAATTCCCAAACAACTGTCTTTTGCCAGCTGCAGCATGTCTGTGTCTAATGTGGACACGCTGAGATTTTACAGGATGTCATGTGGACACATTGCTGTATTCTGGGGTTTCTCCGTGCGCTGTGTGGAATTATAAGCCATTTGCTTTGGTTTTACAGCACTTACTAAAGGCCTGCTGCAGACATCTGAGGGTGTTGCTTCACGCACGGTAAACTTAATGCTGCACGGAGTGTTGAATTACATCCAACGCTTTTACTGTGTCCACTCCGATGCTCAATATGTGTAGTAAATATTCACAGCTGTGCTCCTCTGTTTCTGTATTGATGTGCTGTTGTTTCAGCGTGGACCGAAAGCCTCACTGCCTGCGGTGTGAACTCACCGCGGCATGCTGGGGTTACACTGTGTGGGATCCAGTGGATTGACTCGACAGTTGCTGTAGTCATAAGCTCCAGCCCACACTTGGTGAGTCAGCTGGAGAGCAACAGTCCTCCTGCTGAGGGAAACATCCTGTCCATGCCACAAGTACACCTCACTGCCGAAATCAAACACAAGGGCCTGGACAAACACACACATACACCGTCATCATCAGCTATTCAAAGTGACTTGGAAAGACGTAAAACAAATTATAGAGACCACATAATCAAAAACAAGAAACAAGAGAATCCAGAAGGGAACTCAGACCTCAGAGGAGCCCAGCAGGGAGGTACTAGGGATGGAGGCCCAGGCCTGTTCAAGAGGCACCAGTCTGTTGTCCACCAGCCTGTACACACAGTTGGACTCCACCACTCCCCGCTCATAGAGCTCATCCTCCTCTTCTGCACTTGCTCCTGCACAGAAAAGCAAACAGAAAGGCATGCTGTGCAGTCCAACACAGATCCAGCAGATAATTTAATCTTATTTTTCCAGTTGTCGCTTTTGTTGACATTTCATTGCGATGTGATTACACCCTCTGTGAGCCCTATCAGATGAATTGTGAATTTGGCTTATTCAGCTTGAGGTGGAAGGGGGACAGAAACTCAAGGCCAATTACATTCAGCGAATGATTAGGTGGCCAGATGGAGAGAAGCGGGTTGGGAATTTTGCCAGGACACCGGGGAACACCCCTGCTCTCTGCGATAAGTGCCATCTTTACTGAGTCAGGACCTTGAAAATAATAAACACAGTAGCCTGAAAACAATTTACCCCTGGAGAAAATGGACCTCTAACCTCTGTATTGCGCCCTTCCTCCTAGACGGCTCCAGAAGTCTGCAGCCAGGCTGCCGTCACAGTTCAGCCCCTCCTCCAGCTGGACGATCTGCAAGGCATGACAGCCGAGATCCCTCTGACTCTGGATGGATGATGCCAGCTCAGAGGCCTGAAAAACAAAATTACAGAATAGGCTCATAACAGAAAAACATATGATTCATACGCATGAAATGATGATATGATTATTAAAATAAGGTGACAAAACAATGGAGAACCATGTTTGGAAAAAATATATAATATAAAGTATGATAAAAGTAGGATACAGACATTTGCAGTGTTTAGTTTGTCTAGTTTCAGCAAAGTTTGAACTTAGTGATGCAGTTTCACTTGTGTCCCCTGATCTACATCTTAACTGGCTGTTCCAAAGAACAAAATGATATTTGCATACAAACTTGACACACATTTTCAAAGCTTTTTTGTATTTTTTAACTTGATTCTGGATAATAAACTTTGTAAACCTACAAATTATAAATATATTACATCATAAAGGGGAACATAAATGTAACATGCGAGCAGTTCAGTATCACCTCCAGTGTTAATGTGTTTTACTCCATATGTTGCTGCTCTGAATACATTTTATGCACTAAATGCCTTTTCAGGCATCAAGTATAAACTTTATATGCCATTTTATGAATGTTAATTAGGTCGTTTTCATGTCATCTGACCATATGACAATGAACTTTACACAAAATGTCTGAGGCTGATAAGGAATGGGAAAAAAGGATGGTACCTTGGCTTTCTCTTGTTCATTGGCAAATTCTCCATTCCACAGGATGCAGTGTTCCGGGGTAACCAGCAGGAAGCAGTCTCCGCTGTTCAGCGACCGTACTGACGGCTCCACCAGACGCACCTGGACATGCCGCCTACCTGTCACCACAGGGACGAGTTAATATAAAAACCTCAACACGAGGACGTCAGGATATCGACACAAACACACGCAAACTAAATCTGTTCTGACCTTTGATGTGAATGAGCATCAGGTTGCTGAACGGAGGATGAGACTTTGCAGCATCTGAGGAAGAGATGACGTCTTCTGATCTGGTGTGATGTGACTCAGAGGAGTTCTTGCACTCTGGGAAAAACAAACAAGACGGAAGTTAAATAATAAAGACAAAAAATAAAAAGAAAGGAAATAAAATTTTTTAAAAAACAGGAAATATCCCCTCTCACTCTTCTCTGCTTGGTTCGCCTCCTCAGAAGATGTGTTCAGTCTCTCTCCCATGTAGTCCTGCCTGATGTCCTCTCTGGCAGCCAGAGCCCTCAGAGGGTTCCTGGAGCCCTGAGTCCGACGCGACGGACGCACAGAGCGCCTGTGCTGTGCTACTGCTGAGGTCAGTCTGCACCAGACGCGCACACACACACACACAGAAAGGATTTAATTTTGTGACATGAATCAGGTTTCTGATGTTTTTTTTTTATTTGATTACTGATATTTTTAATGTTTTGATTATTGATGTGTGATTTGAGTGATTATCAAAAATCTGGGTCACATGGAAAAGCTGACTGAAGCACCTGTTTACCTGTGTGCGAAATGTCTCTTTTGTTGACCACAACCGCTTTTCTGTGATTAGCTCACTATGTTCAATTTTTTGCGTTTTTTCATTAATAAATGTTATTAAATACATTCTTTTGTCAGTGCGACACAAAGACCACGCTCTTTGTTTGTTTTCCTCACGCTGCTATAATATTTGACAGCTAATGGTCCATTCATTTTCCATAATCGTTTATTCATATCAGGGTGGCGGGGGGCTGGCACTGGGCGAGACGGGTGGCACATTATGGACCAGTCCCCCCGCTGATTTTGCGCGCAAATCATGCAAATCACGCCAGTTCAGCCTAAACTTTGGTCTTCAGTGCATGAAAGATTTGTAATTTTGATCTTAAATTGAATTAAGTGGCAATGATTGATGATGAATCTTGAAAAATATCACCAGCTGTTTGCTGTATTTCTTGCACAGAGGGATGTGGTGCAATTTATCCTCATAAATTCATTGTCATTGAATTTATCCACTAACAGACTATAAACAATTTGTGAACGATTCATTTATCTCAACAGAAAACGCCTATAAACCGACGGCTCCTCCACCACTGCTGGATATTCACAATGCGTATACTACATTGATATGCTGTGGTAAAAACCAGACTTACATGGGTGTGCTGGTCTGGCAGATGATGGCCAGGTCCTGCTCGCTCTCCGTGGCAGTAACCCCTCCACAGGGTGGAGGTGCGCAGGCGGACGGAGGTGACTGATCTCTGTAGAAACCTCCATCAAACGTATTTGCTTCAACCACAGTCGTCTCCTTCTTCATCTCACATGAAGCCGCTGAGAGCGTAGAGCTCTGTGAAGCTGCACGGGGGGGACGGGACAGGAAATGTTAACTTTAAATACTTCAGACTTTAACAACTTATGTCTGCATGATCTTACCTTCAAACACCGTCACAGACCGAACAGAGAATTCTGCTGAGCAAACGCCTTCGTATGTGCATGTTGCAGCTTCGGTGGACAGCCTCTTGATGTGTGACACGTCATTCCTGTCTGATTCTGAAGATCCAAGACCTAACAGGGTGGAAACACCGCGGGCACGAGTCAGAGATTGTAAGAGTAAAGAGGGGGAGTAAAGAGAGCAAGTAAATTCACCACTTTTGGCCATTCGTCCGGCCTCTGGCTCGTTCCTCTCCTGCTGTGAGTTCATGTCTTCAGCTTTGTCCGTCTGAAGTTCATCCTCAACGCCCTTCGTCTGTCACCGCCAGAAAAGAGACGTGTTAATGTGAGATTTAAAGACCAAACATATTTAAACATCTAAAGAAATGCCGTCACCTTCTGTCTCCACTGAGGCTGAGTCTGGTTCTTGGTAGGAGAGACTTCTTGTGCCTCAAAGGACAGACTCGTCTGAGAGTGAAGTGAAAAGACAATAACATGGATTATGAGGTAACAGTTGACTTCTTTAGTGTAGGAGAGTGAACTTCACGTTAAAATGTCACGTTAAAACTTCACAGCAGAAATGAACATGTTTACAGCCTGGTACAAAAAAACACTTTTGCTCTCTGTAGCTAATTTTCCCCGTTCATGAGGGTTTTTTTTAAATATGACTCACCCATTCAAATTATATAACATATACAGTCTTAAAGTTATGCATAATGTACAGTGTAGTTGCTTTGATTGACAGGTGTGTGCCAATACAGGCGGCTTATTTAAACAACCAGGCTCCATTTAGCCTTCCTCAGCTCCACCACACCACCTCTGAGCTTTACAATGGGTCTTCAGAAGCCTGTGGGCAATGTTACAGACACACCATCCATGTTTTATACAGTCTATAAGTACAACTTATTTGTATGAATAAAGGAAATAAATTGTGACTGATTTATTATTGATTTTTTTGTTGTGTCTATGTGGCTAACTGTGGAGGAACAGACGATGCTTATGTTGGTGCTAACAGGGATCCTGATAAAGAAAGGAAAGGCAGTTGACAGATATATTAGCACATTTACAGGAACACTGCTTAACTTGCAGCGAGCACATGTCATGCTCAACCAGAAAGACATCAGTCAAATCCAAAATATGACAGCAGGAGACACTCTTTTTTTTTTTTTATTTGAGCACCATGCAAAGCTTTTTTGTAACTAGCTTCTTCAGTATTGTTGCAGGCTGTTACAAAAACAAAGCAGGTAAGGTTAGGTGTGTCCTAATGTATTTTTCTTTTAGATACCCTCAAGTCTACGGGAACTCTGAGAATAAGAATTAACAGAAATCGCACAGAGAGTGAGAAGAGGGAGCTGCGATGTCTCACTTCAGGAAAAGAATCATTTTCACACAAACACACTCGGCAGGTGACAGAGTTGTCTCGTTAGCATGACTGAAGCTTCACGCGTCATCTGTGAAAGTCACAACCACCTGATGAAACTTTTCACTGCATACAGAAGCACTGCAAACCCATAAAAAGAAGCCGCGATTCGTCCGCCATGCAGCAAACAATTACCTGATTGAAACACATGATATATTGGGGCGTACTGCAAGAAAAGACAGAGGCAAAGACGGGTTCCTGGGAGAGAGGAGAGATTAGAAGAGAGAGGAAGGCTAAAGTTGTTGCAAAATTAGTAATGGAGATAATAATGGAGCTTTACAATGGAGCTGTGCTGAACACTCACCCAGCACTGAGGGCTGACATTATCTGTCTCTTCCTACAGGGGGCAGTATGCAGGGAAACAGACAGGGTAGATAAAAAACAAATGACAGGGGTTACATTAAAACAATGCTGAAAGTAAAAAAAAAAATAAAGATACTAATCGAGCAGGAAAAGATGATTAAAATGAATACACACATATACATGCACGCAACCGAGTGGTGCAGCTGATATTGTGAGGTCCTAAAAGGGTTGACATTAAACCACCAGAATAATGCGTCTGTTTACATTCCTCAAACCCATCACAGTGCATAAACACTAACTGCTCTGCATATATTCCCCAGTAACTTGAGTCTGATCTCAAGACATTTGCACCTACCAAATCCAGAGTGCTGTTGCTAAGAGATGCTGTATCTGGTTTCACTGGATTGACAAATACACCGATCTAACCGCCGCCCACTTCTCTACCTAGATTTAAGGATGGCAGGAAGTGCTAACCCAAAAACCTTGACATCCACACTGTAACATTTATTAACATTTTTTATTTGTAAATATGATTCAAGCTGCTTTACGGACAGCAAAGTGCAGTTTTTCTTGATGCCAGCGGAGCCTCGTGCTCTCCTGAAGACTAAATGTTACTGATGCGCGGGAGGAGATCAGGTCTACACAGCAGAAGAAATGATTTATAGAATTTTGTTTTGCTTTATGATCTATTTTTAGGATTCACCCCAGGGCACAGAAATCATGGCATTACTTCTGGGTGCTGTGATGTAGGCCAAATAGTCGCTGTTTCAGGTCACTAACTCAGCAGGTTTTCATGATAGGACATGAAAGCAGCCTGTGTTTTAAATAATCAGGAAGGCAACGAGCCCTGTGCTCAGAGATAATCGTGACTAATTTCTGTGTTTGAAAGAAGTTGGGAGAAGGAAAACAACTGGGAATTTCAGACCACATAAAAATGCATTATAGTGATGCTGCTGGCCTCACCAGCACATCAAGACGCATTTCTTGTTTGGATTATAATCTCTGTATATTAGACATTTTCTTTATACTTTGCACAGAGTTCACACATTCCATCTTCTTTGTTTCAAACACTGTACAGCTCATTCCTTAAAAAACACACACACACATATACAGCATATTTTTTCCTATTGTATATACATGTTTCTTGACTTTGCCACACTGTGACTGTTATGCACCAAAGTACAGTACAAATACAATCCTTTATCCATGTATAAAACCTCATTTGGTTGTGCACATGCAAAAACCTCCAAAGCTGGTCAAGGTTATTGCCATTTCTTTCTTCAGAACACATAAAATCAAGATCATGTGGGTTTGATTTCAGAAGTGAGGGAGGCACACAAAGTCAGAGGATTGATTTCCTGTCTAGCAAATAATGTTTTAGAAAGGAACTGTTAATTCAAGCTTAGCAAGTCTATTAAAAAAAGAAAAGAAATGTAATGCATAAATGTCATTTTAAAGGTTTTACTTATGATGTATTTGCTTCTTTAATACATGATTAATCTTGAATATCTTTTTGGAGATTACTGACTGTAAACAATAACGTAGCAGTAGTCAGTAACTGTACAGCCCTGTGCAGTATCTTCCTCTCAGCAGCAGCTTTTGTGTGGTTTTACAGGCACAAACAGTGAGCACATCACTCAGATAATACTTGAAAGTGACTTCATATAACAGGAATAACAACATTTGGCAGCCTGGCTGTCTGAAGGATCTGTTCAGAGAGAATGTAGTGAGTAAATCAAACAGAAACTTTAAAAGTGATGGGGGCAAATGAAGGATTTTGAAAGGAGGATTACAGCCTTTCATAAAATGTTGGAGAGCTACAGACAGGAATGATTACCTACAAGAAATAAACACGAGTGACCTGAGAGGCAGCGATGTGTGTGGTGGCCTGCGGTGGTCAGGGCTTAGTCTGTGTTAGATAAAAACCGCCAGTGGAAACCTGTTGACTCTACAGCTTTATCCCTCTCTGCTGACAGTCTGAAACCCAGTGTGGACTCTCAGAGGATTAGAGACACATCTTACCTGACTTCTGCTGGTGTTGTTCGCCGCCTGAAGTTTAACGGTGTCATCTACCAGTGTGACCTGAACGTTTCCCCTGACTGTGGTGTCTTCATTCATCTTCCTCACACTCTCTGCCACGGTCTGTTGCCTTTCAGACAGATCACATAGAATATAAACCGCTGATCACATCGAAAATAGTGCAAATCAATCAGAGGATCAGAGAAAACCCTTTTTGATTTTCTATTTTCTACTTACTGAACTCTCCCAGCAGTATCTGAGCTGTGCTCCACAGTGGAAACCAGCTGTTCCTGTGGTCTGGTCTCCTCCAGGGGAGTCTCCTGCTCTGACATGGCTCTTACTGGCATACAGGCAATGGTTTCCCTCCTGTTTCGAGCCCTCTGCCTCCAGGGAGCGGCAGGCAGCGAGCCTCCCTCCCCACCTGCAGCCTGACGCCTCTCTCTCCGCGGTGGTACAGGAATATTCGGCCGCTCTGCTCTCTCCGTCCTCCCTGGTGTCTCTGCTTCTTCACAACCCCTGCCATTCTGTTCATGGCT
Organism: Nibea coibor; assembly: GCA_023373845.1. NCBI lineage: Eukaryota > Metazoa > Chordata > Actinopteri > Sciaenidae > Nibea > Nibea coibor. Next base: position 16,084,241 of record CM041727.1, on the reverse strand, counting down.
GGACGGTGCATCCGTCTGACCGCTCTCTGTCCTGGTCCACTCTGAGCTCACAGTGCTGCTCTTCTTCAGGATTCCTCTCAAGCCGGGCTCAGAGTCGTGGCACCGCAGGCCCTGCTCGGTAGGGACGCTAGGCTCCCCTGGCAAGGGACCGACATCAGGTCTTGGCTGGGAAAGACGTACCTCACTGGGTTTTAGGTTGACAGACGAGGCCTGCTGTCTGTCGGACAGATGAGCGGACAAAGAGAAGGCAGGAAGCTGTACTGGGCCTTTCTGGAGCTGGACAGAGGTAAGAGCCAAAGGTTAGACACAGCTTTTTAGTGTCGAAACATGTAAAGTTTCGTTAAGTATAGTTTATAGTCTTTATTGTTCTTACCAGGCTGACCTCCTCCACAGTGATGGGCTGTGTGCGGTACCGAGCCCCCTTCTGCCTTCGTCGCTCTGGGGGCCCATCAGCAGGCCCAGCCCCCTGACTACCCGGCAGGGACAGTTTGTTAAAGAGGGCCAGCTTCTCACTCATGCTCAGCTTGCAGCTCTCATCACCATCTTCCACCGGCTCAGCCTGCACAGCCTGGGTCTCTACTGGTGGTGCTGGTTTGGGAGCGCTGCAGAGAAACATAAGTACATGTGGTTGGCGATATTCTATATTTTTCTTATGATCTTCAGATCAATAAAATAAAGTCCAAAACCAATAATTAATTGATCTTATGCTGCCCATGTAGTCAAACTCTGATATTCCTCTGTGCCACAGAGATGAGCAGTGATGACCAGTGAGCCACGCTGTTGTTTCTGAATATAGTTTAATGAGTCAATTCCACATTCACTGCCCTGATATGGAAATACTCATTAAAGTGCCAAATGTGTATTAATCCACAGCTGAAAATAGTCCCCATCAAATGCACTGTTCACCCCTGTTTGGGTAACGTTTGCTAAGTGTCCAGCTACTTTAAGAAATTCATTCATTAATAATTAAAAGCAATCATAATGTGATTTCTATGGGAACAATGCCAGTTGGACCCTGTTAAATATATACATATATTATACCATAAATGTCAGATGTCTAAATTTGCACCATCCAAAATAAGTTTGCACAAAGCCCATGTAATTGCTCATGACATATGCTTCTATATATATGTATGTAAACCTAGTATCTTTCCACTGGGCTTCCCCACCTGATTGCCACAATTTCCTCACAGGTGATTGGCTGAGTCAGAAAGCGATGGTCGTTGCCACGGCGTACCCTGCGTTCATGGCAGACGCTGCCTGAGCGAGGCTTCAGTAAAGCCGAGGCCTCGGGGGCGGCAGACTTCTCGAGCTCCTACGGAGGAGGCAGGGAACATGTTAATATCAACACATCACCACGACAGGTGGACCCCAACGTTCAGGTCAAATAGCAGCCCTCAATTAACATCCTCCACCTGCTAAATAAGTAATAAGGGCGACCACAAAAATGGCAGTGAAAACTCCCTCTCCTGATGTCTCCTGTTCTATTTGTATGGACAGATGGAGGGAGGGGTAGCGGCTCGGATAGCTGGTGAATAAAGCAGCGAGCTGTAAGGTGGAGCGTCTTGGCTCCATGGACAGGATGCCAGCCCAACAGGTCACAGTGTAACCAGAGCTGTGCCGGCTTCAGTTACCTCCCCGCCTGCCTCCATGGAGAAGCAGGCTAATTATAACGCCTCAGCTATGGTTGTTAATGGCAGTACAGTGTTTGCACCATTTTCACCTGGTGCTTCATGACTTCATAGAAATGTGCAGGAGATTGTAACTATTAGGAAGAAAATCAGCTTCTGTGTAGAGACGGGAAAAAACATGTGGATAGTTTTGGATGTGAATTTAAACACTCTCTTTAAATTTAGTCTTTCTTTTAATAAATACACACTGCAGCATTAAACTAAACTGTGGATCCAGAGCACCTGTTTGACCAGTCATATCCTTCAACATGATCAGGTTGTGTTCTGCGTGCTAAGCACTGACTCATCACACGTCTCAGACTGTAAGGTGAGCAGCTGAGGTGTCTGTCGATGATGGATTTCTCTTTAGCTGTTCAATACGTTTCTATTAGCAGCCCCTAACACGAGCTTTTAATTGTCATGTTTAATTATTCGATGCATTCAGTGGTGGAAGGTAACTGAACAAACTTTATACTTCCACCCCGCATCTCAGTTTTTTAATTCCACTACGTTTGTCTGACAGCAGCACACTGGTTACTTTGAAGATCACATTTTTTATTTGTTTATTTTTTTTTTTATTCTTCTTCTTTTTAATATAAAGAAATGCAGAAACAGTCAGGAAACAGGATGTCACTCTGTCCCCATAGCCTATGTCTGTGTCTGCACTAACTTTGTGTGCTGGGTACGATCACCTACGAGAGGCACGCAGCATTTTACAGCGCTAAGTCGCGCACGTCAAATATTTCACTGATTTTGGTGGAACTGGATCATATTTTATGGAGAAAGTGGTTTCTGATGTCCTCCAGCTGCTGTGCATCAACTCCTTCAGACAGTTCAATCATAGTTTCCTGTAAACTGCTGTGAACTGTAGCTGCTGTTAGCTAATGTCAGCTCAGTTTGTTAGCCGGGGCTGCCCAGACTGTGAGCTCAGAGTACTGGGGGAGTGTGAGTGTTTGTGCCATAGGTGTTTCGGACCACCCGGAATGAGTGTTGAGAACTGGAGCTGGGCAATGTAAGCAAGCTCAGCAGCTTCTATGGACATAATGACAGAGGCGAAAAGGACGAGGAGGGCGTTGATGGAGGAAGCTCAGATGAAAAAAAGTAGAGAGTGACTGAGCAAAAGGCCACCGGACAAGAGTAAATCTGGGACTGACTTTTAGTCGTTGGCGAGCGCTTGGTGAAATAAAAGGCTAAAAGACAGATGAGGAGCTGGGCTGACTGCTGTTGGACTAGTAAGTAATATTAGCTAGTTGCTATGTCTTGTGTTTGACCTCATTTTGATGTTTGCGTGATAGAAAAGTTGTCGATATTCTTTACAAATACACATGTACAGCTATCCATATTTACCACAGTGCTATTATACACTGAAACTGGTAGTGTTAATATTCAATTAATGCTGCTACAGTAATAAAATGCAACATACACATTAATGCAGCAGATACATACAATGAGTAGTTCTGCTGATACGTTCACTTTACCGCTGGATTTAGTTTGTGGTTTTGTCTTGGCAGTGATTCTGGTTAGACGAGTTCATGAAGGACGTGACATCCTGATAACAGTTTAATTGTCATGAGTAAACAGGAATGTCTCCATCACGTTAGATGGAGACGCAGGGAATAGCAACGATCTCCACACAGAATTATTTTTAGCAGGTCATGAACAGCAATAAGGATCCTGTTTCAGCACAGAGACGAACATGGACTCACTTTAAACAAAGACATCTTGGCTGCCACACTCATCTTGGCTCTGTCGTCTGTTTTCACATCAGCTGTGGAGGAAAAATACGAACGTCAATCATCGTGTCATTAGATTCACATATAAACGTGATAACTGAGACTTCAGACTCATCACAGTATCCAAGTACATTTACTCTGCACTTGAGTACATGTTTTGTTACTTTATACTTTTTACTGCACCGCATTCATCTGCCACGTAGTAACTGTATTACATTTTAATATTGTACATAATTAGGCACATGATGATGATATAAAATACCATAACACACTGTTAAAATCAGTGTTTGGGTCAATGAACTGTTAAAGGTTTCCCCTCTAAACCTCTCAGATGGTTTAATTTAAGTGAGTGATTGAGTCCAAAAGAGAGAAAATTATCTAATACTTAAGAAAAAAAGTAAAGATTAGACAAAAGTCCAAATAATTTGGTAGCAAACGTTAAAATTGTCTTAAAATATGATCCCTCAGATTTATCTTGTGACCCTTTGAAGTGGGTTAAGCCCTAGGTTGGGAACCACTGGACTGAAATCAGTCTGTGTATAAAGAAGGTAAAACTTCCTCAGCAGTACAAAAACAATAATGCTTTCACTTTTCATACTTTAAGTACAATTTGATCGTGTACTTATCGGATGTATCGGATTTTGAAGACAGTAGTAGTGTTTTTATACCGTGACCTGAGTACTTCTTCCTCCACAGACAGGCGTGAAGAATGTGTTTTGTCTTTGTCAGTCAAACTTCAATTTGTCCTGATAGTCATTATCATAAAATAACACACCATCTCTGAACAACACTAAGAGAAAGTCATTTAGATCACAGCTCTCAGTTACTGTGTAAATATTTTGTACATGCAGGGATTGCCTAGAACATACTTAATGAGTACTTACGTATTTAATTACATTGTAAGAGTGATAATAAGTACAAACAGAAGACCAGCCTTGTTATATACATCCTTTAAGGACACATGCTGGTTATTTTATAGTGCAGTATTTAATAGTAATATTACATGAGATGTTACGATAATAACTATTCTATATAAAAAGACACACTTCTTCCCATCATTTTCTTCTTTCTCAATATTTTAAAAATAAATCAACACTATATTGTTACAACATTGTTCCATCTTTGTTCATAATAATAATAATAATAACAATAATAATAATAATGATAATGATAATAAAGCTACCTCTAATTCTTCTTCTCTTATACGAACATACAGGTACCAAAGCTATCACAGTGATAAGATATACAAACAATAATCAAAATAATTTATGATAACGATATCTAAAATTTGGAAAAGTTGCAAGTCAAATTCATTTTCAACTTTTAGTGTGTGCTGTTTCTTTTTTGGCAAATAGATTAGTATTAATTAATAGATTAGATTAGTCTATACTGATAACTGTACGAAAGCGTACAACAGTTACACTGAGCATAAACCACAGAGTGAACAGAAAGAAATTATTATTTATTATAAGTGATACTGCCCTGTGTGTATTATTAAGATGATATCAATATTTAATTTTTTAAATTACATAATAAATAATACAGTCAGTATTTTATTAATATCCTGTGTGCACAAGATAGTCAAACAGTACTTTAAATGTAAAATGAGCTTCAATAGGAAATTCAGTCAAACTTCTGTGCCACATTTTAGAAAACACTTTGGAAATCTGATCTTAAGCCTTAAATGATTTTGTCTTTGCAGAGTTTATAAGCAGAAGCAGGATAAAAAGCGGCAATAAAAACTAGATTTACGGCGGCCTCTTGTTTCTGTAGTTGTGGTGAAAATTCTCGGTGAGTAAATCTTTGCAAAGACCGCTTGTAATCTTTTTATGGTTGGGGTTCAGGGCGGGACTCTCCCAGCGGTACTCTGCTGCTCACATGGTTTTTGTGAGGTGTAAATCTGTCATCGCCGAGGAGATTAACTATTGTGAGCCTAAAAATATAACCTGATTTATTTCACGAGTTATTAAATGAGTTTACGGAGGCCGCCGTGTTGTTAGATCCGCACTCCAAATATTTGTTTCGTGAGCGACGGAATGTTATTTATTTTTCGGATGTTTACGTTCCTTCTGTCGCCCTTTAATATCTCATGTGAGATATTCTATCCCCCTTTCTCGCATTACATCACTGTGTTGTCAGCGTTAAGTTGTTTGTCACGGCTTTACCTTTACAGTTCTCCTCTTCTTCTGCGTCCAACAGCCTGGAAGAGTGAAAAGAGGTGAAACATGAGGTCAGCAGGTGAAATATGAACAGGCAGGTGATGTGGACTTATATCTCCGGGCTCCTGCGGCGCTCTCTTTCAGACGCTGCTTCGAGCTTACAATGCACGTCTTTGTGCTTCAGTATGCAGCTCGAGCAATCAAGCTACTGTGTCATATTTGCATGCTCAGTGAAGAAGCGCTGTGGAGGTCATGAAGGAGGCCAAACACATGCAAACTACACCCCTCTGTGGGTATGTATGTAAAGGCCGTATCTGCCACACCTGCATTTTTATTAGTGATAAGGAAATGCTCTAACAAAGCACATTCAGAATGACTAAAATGTAAGTAGGTCTCGTCAAATGTCACACACCACTTCAAAACTACGTCAGAAAAACACCGCAAACGGCATCTTGTGCCTCCACTGCATCAAGACTACAGCACACAGCCCCTACCCGCTGCTCTCCTCCATCTCATTGGCTGTGATTGGCTGTGTCCTGAAGCGTTCGCTGGTCTTGCGACTGCCACCTGACCCACCGGGGAGGTAACGCCGGGTGCGTCGCCGGCCCCCCTCTGAGCCCGGTTTCACAGCCAGATCCAGAGAGGACGTGGCAGGACAACTGGTATCCAAACAAACAGAGCAGGAGGAGGAAAGGGAAGAAGTTGTTGAAGCGAAGACAAATATTGTCACAGGTACACAGGCTGATAAGTGTCAGTCTGGATCACACACATGCAGGTGATCATACACTTGCTCGGGCTGTGCTCCGTTCCCCGTCTGCTGCAGAAGGGCACTTCTCAACTGGCCCACCGACACCCGAGTGTGGAGCTGCGGGGCATCGAGTCCAAGAGGGACGTGGTACCCCTCCCCACTCAGCATGCTGGCAGAGTCCTGGGAACCCTGCCTGGAGGGGGGGTGGGAGGTGGGAGTGAGGTGAAGGGAGGTGAGGATGCAGGAGCGGGGAGCGTGGGGAGAGGAACGCTCTCAGAAACAAAAGTACAAATGTTGAACCTTTCCACCGAGAGCTGCCAAAACAATGCGCAGCTCGGGTCGTGGAAAAAAATTAAAAGGTGCCAACAATGTTGTAGCTTTTTTTTTTCTGAGAGAAAAGATGCTGCCAGTGCCAGCTCTCTGTTTCAGCTCCAAGAGGAAGCTCTCAGACCACATGATGGGAAAAGTGCATAAGAAGAATCAGACTGGCTTTAAAACTCCCTGCTGGGACCCACTGATTTAGACCGCTCGGTTTTAATTAGCAACAAAGGCCACAGAGCAACTGGTGAAGTTAAGAAAAGTCTGAAAGGTCGCTGGTGAGAAGCAAAGAATAACCTGTTTGGATCCGTGAATGGGGGTAATTTACACTGTTCTCTGCTTTCAAATGCAAAAATGATGTATATATTCTATATTAAACATCCCATGTTTGATTGTAAACTGATTTCCGTCCCAGCTTCTCACATATAAGTCTAAAATCATGACCTAACCGAAGTTAAATTGAAAGAAAGTTCAGACTAAAACAAAAAGAGGTGGATCAGACATGCAACTCACTCGTACTCGCACACAGCTACACCAAATCCTTTTTCAGTGACGACATCAATAAGATGCTACGCTATTTTAGGACAGCTACAGTTTGTATTGATGTCAAGGTGGGAAAAAGGTTGAAGCAGGTGACAGGTGTCGCTGGGGTGAGGAAGCGGGCATGTTGCTTTTATTGGTGTTTGGACAAATTAAGCTCAAAACACCTGCTCTGGTCAACATCCAGGCTCCAGACACTGTGCTGTGTCTACACCACATAAAAAAACCTCTTCAGTTAGTGCTGAGGCTCCTTGTTTACAGATTTTTACAGCTGAAGGGCTCACTGTAAAAAAATAAATGATTTTTTTCCTCCCATGCAGACACATGTTTGAGTTCCCAGCTCTGATTTTTGCATTACTTTACACACAAGCCATCCTTTCTCCATCCATGACTCACCTCCTCAAGTAGCTGGACTCCGCAGACTCTGCATCTAATCCATTTGTGACCCCGCGCGTCCTCCCGTTAACTCTTTCATCAAGGCCATCTGAATTCAGTGTCCCTCCGTGGGCTTGGGCGGCCGGGTCGTGCACCTCTTTCCCGTCCCTCCTCACCCACTTGGTCGGCAGCTCTTCCATGTTGCCATAGCGCTCGGCCAGTTCCCGCCTCCTCTCAGCTTTATAGCGAGCGATCCGCTCTGATCTCGGCTCCAGGACTGGGTTCTCCATGGCGTCCATGTCCCCCTCGGAAAGGATTCAGTCGATTCTCCTCGAGTTGTTGCAAAGCATTTATGGACAGAAAGCAGAACACGGGAGCCAAATTTTCCTCCAGTAAAATTCAGATTCCATCGGACCTAAAGACTTTGTTTGCTGAGAGTCGTCCACTAGTCAGGGGTTGCAGGTTCCTTGATGGGTGTGACATTGCTCCTGAAAGAGGAATAAGCACACAGAAACACATCACTCACGTGTCCATTTGGCGTCTGCACACGTCTTCCAAGAAAAGGTCCATTTTTCTAAAAGTGCATCATTCATTTAAGTCTAGTCTCCTCTTGCTTAAGTCCATGTAAGATGACCTGTACCAGCCTGCAGTGCCATGCAGGAATCTCCCCTTGCACTGAAACTCAACACCCCAGCAGCTCAGCTCCACTCTGGGTCCAGGGCCTCTGTGGCACTGAGTCTGCAGGTTTGCTGGTCTTTTCCACAACCCTGGATGTAACCGAAGTGGAACAAGTCACTGTGTTCATATTCAAATGTTATCTCATAAGCTAGTCAGCCAGTTTGACTGTAACATGTCAACAGAGAGTACGTTATCTATCAAAAACAGATTAGCCGTGGTATCAAATATGTTCAAATACACATATGATGATCTGAATTATGTCATGTTCCCAGGCAACGTTCACACATACAGTACAGTAGCCAAAAAAAAGTCTCTGTTGGCAACATGGTTGCCTGGAAGTGAAACAACACTGAGGCTGTCAGCCACATATAAATAGTGCTGGTATGAGATGATTTGCATTTAAAGACAGCAGCTAACCATCAGCTAGGTTCGCAAATGAGCGGCTGTGTGCGCCCACGAATATGTGCAAACATAAATGTGTGTTTGCATATGTGTCCGCGTGCTTTCCAAAACTGTGACTGTCAGCATTCCTGATGCAGGAAGCACAATGGAGCCAGAACAAAGAGATGTGAGACACGGACTTAGTACAGCAGATGGATCTGCAACAGGCCTGAGCGCTTCTGGTGGCAGCAGAGTTCACAAAGTAAAAGACACAACCTTTAAGTTGATTTTAGCGAGTTTGCTGCTTTTCTTAGACCGCTGGAAAGAAATATGGAGTGAGCAGAGGGAGCAAGAGCAAGAGAGATGCAGGTTAAACGCATTAGAGAGCCTGAATGTCAGACCTGCCTTTCATCTGTCAGAAACACCCAAAATATACAGATACAAATTCATATTGACTGACCTGAAGGCCACATTGCAGACCTTGTCAACAGGAGAGCTCCGATCCAGAATGACCACACCGCACAGAACTTTAATGAGCTGGACTGTATCATTCAATGATCCCTGACATGATGGATTGGTGCTCTGGTGGTGGTGGTGTCACCACATGCATGTACTTCAAACAAAAACAATTCAGCCAACCGGAACAGAAGAACTCACCTCCCTGTCCAGACCCCCCCCCCCTCCAGAGTGAGCACGTCACAAGCACCCCCCGTCCAGTCTCACTGACGCCACGCTCCTTTATGTTTTTGCTGGCAGAACATGAGTAAGAGTTGAGGGTGGCCACACTTGTTTAAAGAGTCACAGTCATGTGACAAGCGGGAGAATGCCATCGAGGCTCAACGGGGATCATGGCCTTCTAATCCGGCAACACGGGTTGACACTAGCTCTGAAATAAAGCCGGTGGATGAGCACACAGGACCCATTCTACTGAGACAGGGAAACCCCAACAATGGTATAATATTCAGATGAAAAATATCCAGAGGGTTTAACAAAAGGTCACTAAGCTAAGGATACAAAAACAAGCTCAAAAACTCCAAATATCACCTCCAACATCTCATTATAGACCTGTATTGGGTATGTGTACAGACTAATTGTTAGTTTTCTATTGCAGACATGTTAGATATTACATAAGAAGAACACCTCAGTGTCCAGGAGCAGCACGGTAAACCAGATTAAAAGGCTTGCCAAGAAAAAGCCTCCAACCAATTACACCTATCCTGGCCAGGCTACCTGAGGAAAAGCCCCCTATGGAGGGCAAATCCTCACGGGCCTTCCATACTTTCACTGGATATGCCATTGCACATGTTGCATCATGAATATGGATGTTTCCACGACGCCATTTATTGTCCGGGATGTCTGAAACTGACATGAGCAGCTGCAGTCACTGTTGTGCCTTCGCTTGATCTCTACATTAAAGGCGTGTGGCTGCAGGGCAGCGAGTAAGAACAGCTTTCTCCTCATGCAACCACCATAATCCACTTGTTAGCTCCCAGCGGGATGTAGCACATTAGCAGCTGCTCTGATGGCAGCTTTTACATCGCACTTTTCATTTAGATGAGTTCGTCAGAGAAGTATTCATCAAGAATGTCAGACTGCTCATTTTTGAAATGGCTTGGGCAAAGATGGAGAGATGGGGGAAATTCCATCACACCTTTGCCCAGACACACACACAGTAAGATAACTCAAACGTTTTTTTAAAGCCGCAATGAAGTTGGGTTTAAAACAATAAGAGTGAGACTCTTTCACAAACACTTAAAATTAGGGAGCTATTGCAGTTTTATCCGTGCGTAATTGGTGCGTAAAATCTGCGTAAAACACGTTCTGACAGCAAAAGAAACATTAAACAGCGCAGACATCACTGCCTTTAGGTCATTTTTAGACAATACTGCATAAAAAAACTTTAACACACAAGCCTCACAAAGTAACTTAACGCCATAACTCCAGCAGGTCAGGCAGATGAGTAACGTGATAAAATATTCACAACTCGATCCCAGCTGACGCCTCTTTAGTTATTTCAACTTTAAATTCGTTATTAGAGACAATAAAAGTAGAATGAAGTCACATGTGTACTTACATTTGGGAGTGGGCATGAATGGTGCCACTGCCCTTCCTCAGACCGGCGCTCCCCTCCCCACTGGCCCTTCACTTTACGGACCGTCGCTCCAAATGTAGTCAGAGTCGCAGCTGTGGAGCGCTCTCCGTATTAAGGGGGGAGAGTATAAATAGATGGACACACCGTGGTACGCCCCTTCTACTGTCCAGGAAGCAGCCGAGAGACGCTGCTCTCTCTCTGCCTCTCTCCAGAGCGAGCGTTTGAACCAGGTTCACTTCACACCAGCTGGGTTTTAGCTTATTTGTTTAATTTATGTTAATTTACGACACCTAAACCTATGACCAGACGTCTGGCAATGTCTGGAAATCTAACTTTAATTGCTTTTTTAATGTTGCGCTTTGGCGCTGCTTGAAGTTGTTGAGACACAGAAAAACTGTTTATTGTTCCAGCACTGGAGCACTGTTGGCTTTCTGCATAAATAATGAAGCTACCACGAATATCCTGCTGTGTGCAACCATAAAATAATTACATTAGCATTTAATTGATGTTTAAAAAACCCCAAATCAAAGCTGAAACATACAATAATGAATAAAAGAAGCATATTAAATATACTAATTAATAATTATATTGAGTTATTTTGTCTGTTATGAATGAATACATGAAACTTAAAATAGAATAACTAATTTTAAAAACACTTTTCAATGTTGTTTCAGCACCGCCCCCTGTTGGTCACACTGTGCAGTTACAAGGGAAAACCATGTGCTGACAACAGAGAGTACGCAGCCAAGTGTTTGTTCAGCAGCAGATGAAACGAATCATTCATGGACGATTTCAAATGCAGAGACGGTTTGAGAGACAATTCTTTATAGAAATGAACAGTAACTCATGTAGAGAAATATCTCGTGTAATCTGTCGATACAAACATAAATACAGGTGTAATCTGTTCCTGTGATGACACCATAAATATCTTTTTAAAAAAAATCCTCCAGCGTACAAGTCTCGAACAAAAAAGCTTGGGTGAAACAACATAAACTAACTCTCATCAACGTAAAGGTGCTCATAATAGTGTCAGTAGTTTTACAGCTAAACAGAATCCATGTTTTTAATAGTAACACTCAACAACAACAACAAAGAAGTACTTAACTGTTAGGGAGCAATCCCTCAAAAATGTCTCAGGTTTTCTTTACTATGCTGAAGATTTTGTATCAGACAGCCAGGACAAAATTTGTTTTTGATTTACAGATGTTCAAAAGCTGTAAAGTTGTCCCCAGAAACCTGACCGGCCTCTCATGATGCAGGCGTTCACGGTGGATTTGGCTGACAGTAGAGTGGAGAGGTAGCAGAAGGAGCTGAAGTTCTTCTTCCACTCAGCATTCGACTGGTATTCTTCAGGGCTTCTTGAAGAAAGGATGAGCCAGGGCTTTGGCAGCTGAGATGCGACTGCTCGGCCTGAATGCCAAACATTGCTGCAGGTAAAGAGATGTCACACCTTACAAACGACTTGGAGAAAAGTAATCTCAGTGCCGCTACGATGATGCTTTTGGCTTGAATCAATTAATTATTGACTGCCTAAACTCTCAAATAATTAGCAATAAACATACAACCAGCAGCCAAGTACACAACAGAAACATCTATTTTTAGCTATGAAATGCAGAGGAACTCTTTAGACTTGTGAAGTTGTAAATATTTTTGCTAATTTTAGCCGTGGCCATGGCTCAGGGGATAGAAATGCTGGTGACCTGCACTGAAATATCTCAGCAGCTATTGGACTGATTAAAGTTTGAAGGCTTGTACAGACATTCATGGTTTCCAGAGGATGATTCTTGTGGACAATGATCGACGATTCCCTGACTTCACCATGAGGTGGACTGTTTTGGGTTTTAGTGAAACAGCCATTTGAAGAACTGATTCACGAAATTTGACTCACGTCTCTCTGATGAATTGTAACTGTTTACCTTTCATTTGGTGCTTCCATCAGGTAAAAACTAATTTAAATACGTCCAAACATCTGTGAAACAAAGCTATACTTTGTGCTGCTTCATGCTAATTAGCATATGTTAGCATGCCAGCAGACTAAACATGGTGCACATGGGAAACATTGTTTGTATTTAGTGCTATACATTGAGGGCACAGAGGCAACCATCATTTTGTCTAAAAGATAATTAACCAGCAATGTCGGAAAGACCCAGAAGGAGCATCTGAATCTGACTCCCCAAAGCATCCGTTTGAAAAATGTTCTGACTGGATGGAAACGACCTTCTGGGTTTTTCAAACATTGCTTGTTAATCCTGTGACATGAATGTATATTAATCTATCAGACGCACATACTGGGGCTACACTGTAGAGCCAAGCTGCTAGCATTGCTGTCAGTCTTATCTGACAAAATAATGTTGATCAATTGTAAAATTTCTGTAACATTCATCAATAAAACCTCTAATCATATCAGCATTACTCTTTTTGGTCTATGTCATCTGTATGTTCTACATTATTATACATTATTATTTCTGTTCCAAACTTATTTAAACTTGAACAGTCAGCCTCTCTCTTAGAGCATAACTCCGGGTTTGACATGTAAGCACTGGCAACTTGTGATGACAAACAGACACACACAGATCTGCTCACGGATAGGAGGTTGTGCTCATTCGGGCCCAGGTTGTGCAGCAGCTTGGTGCACGAGCCTTCTTTTCCCCAGCTGACGGAGTACAAGATCGGGCTGTCATCGGGCCAGTCCTCCTCTCTGGGCAAACCAATCACCCTGACAGACAAAGAGCACAACAAAGAACTGAGCATCTTTGCCATAGTTTTTAAGGTTTACTTATTTATTCATTTTCACTGGGAATGTGAATTCCTTGCAAACTAAAGTAAACTCTACTTGGTACTGCATGATTGTAAGAATTTAAAGGAAGAAATGACTCACTCGAAGATTTTTTGCAGCTGCTGTGCCTCTGTGTATCCCTGAAACAGTGGTCTGTGGGAGAATAAATGTCTTTAAGCAACTTTATCTTTATTTTGACGACGGCACAGTAGAGTGTTTCCGCATATCTCCTGCACACAGACTCAGCTCAGCTTACCTCAAGAGGAGGAGCTCAGCGAAGATGCAGCCGGCGCTCCACACGTCCACTGAGGACATGTAGACGGAGTTCAGGAGCACCTCGGGAGCTCTGTACCACAGCGTCACCACCTGAACAGAGAGGAGGATGAAGAGAGAAAAGAACATTTTCCACCTCAGGCCAAAGAACAAACAGAATCCAGTGACAAATAGATGCGAGAAAAACCAACTCAAAAATGTCTTGGGAGTGAATTACTGCAGCGTTAAACGGTCTTTACTCATCGGGTAAACCATGAAAGGAGGTCACGTGTTGCCTCACTTACACCTGGAGTGAGAGCGATATTGAAGGTGTAGATGCGTGCCAGTCCAAAGTCTGTAATCTTGACTTCTCCGCGGCTGCTGACCAGGATGTTTTCTGGTTTTAGGTCACGGTGCAGCACCAGGTTTGTGTGCAGGAAGTCTAATCCTTGCAGCAGCTGCCCCATCACATCCTGTACAGACAGCAAAGCAGCACTTAGTATTCTGTCCAAATCCAAGGACGTGTCTCCTCGGAAGTTTGCTAGACTGGCTGCAGTACTTTATTTACTTTATTCAGGCAGAATTTGTAGGACAGCTCGCAAAGCTTTTCATTCAGATTCAACATTCAGATTCTGTAATAACACAGGCCAAACACTGTTATCAAACATTTACTGCATACATGGTTTTTACTCATTATGGTAAAAGTACATGGATATATTTAAGAATCCAAACATTCTTTTATTTTTCCAAAGCAGCTTTTCACATAAAATTTAGACCAGATATTTGTGTTAACTCAATAAAACTGTACAGATAAGGTGTTCAGGTGGACATTCATTAAATCTTGAATATTTGGAGGGATCTGCTGTTGAATCTTGATCTTCAGCTCTTTTCACAAATATTCTTTTGGGTTTAAGTCTGATGATCGACTGGACCGGTCCACCACCTTTATTTTTCTTTTCTGGAAGCAGATGTAGTGTTGTGTAGAAAACATGCCTGTTTTTCAGTAATGGAATCGTCCGGGGTGATCATGCATGGGAAGCATGGAGGTGGAGTGCACCGACCACTGTTTTATTTGTGACAACCATTCATGCAGCGCTTTCTGACTGCCTGAACAGAGATCTTGCAAAGATCATTGGACAGTGATATTCCTTCAACTTCAACCCAATGGTGCTGAGAGAAGCATTTAGGAGTTTAGGAAATCCATCAGTGTCCACAGTCCACAGTGTCCAAATCCATCAGTGTCCACAGTCTGGACATTCAACGAGAAAATCTGCATTTCAAAAATGTTTATTGAAAAATGTTGGCAGGCTGAATACTTATTTCTTCCAATGTAAGAACATTTTGATGTAGTAGTTTCAGTAGCAGTATCAGCATCATTTATCATTCATGTCAAAGAAATGTGTGTGTGTGTGTATATATATGTGTGTATGTGTATATATATATATATATATATATATATATATATATATATATATATATATATATATATATATATATATATATATATATATATATATATATATATATATATATAGCAGTATAAATAAAATGTAAGCACAGAACAGAAAGACTGAAGTTTACATTCCACCACTGGTTCAAGGACTTTACATTATGCTGGTCCAACTGGAAATTCCAGCTGTACAAGTTCATAACGAACACCTGAACACACCACTACCTAGTTACTGGAGCAACGGCTGTGGCACTGGACACACCTTCACCGTCAACAGTGTATGAAGGACTTCATTAGTATTAGTTGAAAGACATTCAAGGACGTCAACTTGAGCTTTGAGAATGATCAACATTTTCATTCACTTTCTGACATTTTACGGACCAAACAATTCATTGTTTAATAAATAAAACGGTTAAGAGATTAATCACCGATGAATACAATGATGCAGGTTCCTTCTGATAAGAGTTAGGGATTTGTGCAGTCCCTTATATCATACGTCTGACCAGAGAAATCATGTGAGTGTGTCAGTGTTTGCTGGTAAAATCTGAATCAGATGCTGCAAAGAAAAATCGAATTAACGCGTGTCAATAGTGAGCATTCATCTTCGCCTTTTCAAGACCTGAACACATGCAGCTACGCTCACACCTTAATGCAGTCACGGCTCAGTCCAGAAGCGGGGACTTTGGACAGGTAGGTGGACAAGTCCTGGTCAATGTATTCCAACACCAGAGTGAGGTCCAAGCTGCTGCCCACTGCTACAGCAGACGCATCCAACAGCCTGGACATTCAAATGAGCAGATCAGGAAACACAAGGGACAACTGTGAGGTAACTATATGCAACAGCTACGACCAAAAACAGTCTAAACTTCACTGTGGGAGGATTTGTATTAAGTTGAGGGTGCTGATCATTTTGTCTGGGGTTTTGTGTAAAATATGATATATAAATATAAAATATATTATATATGCGGAATCTTACTGTTGTAGTGTGAGCTGGGTTATTTTGGTTCCATATTTATCTGCTGATTATTTTCTCCATGAATCGACTGATTCTTTGGTTTGTTATAATCCTGTTAATCGTGAGAAATAGCACCACAAGTCTTGACATTTACGAAGCTGGAACCATGACATGTTTTTGCGTGAGGAAGGATCGATGCGAATCAATGAATCGGCTTATTGTTTTTGGATTTTTTGTGTTTTTTTTTGTTTTTTTTGTGTGCACAAATCTCAACGATACCAATCTTAGGTAACGTCACTGCTAACTAAAGCGGAAACATGCGCGAGTAAAAGTACTCCGTTACTTACTGGACTATGTTGGGATGGTTGAAGTGCTTCATCTTACGCAGCAGCGCCACCTCGCGGATCATGTCCGCGGGGATGCCGGTCTCCGACGCCTCTCCGCGGATGAAGAACTTCTTCACCGCCAGGAGGCGCTGCTTCCCTCCGGCCTCTCGGGCTTTGTACACTTTACCGTACGAGCCTTCTCCGACCTCTGCCAGCAGCTCGTAGCACAAAGGTTTAACGCAGACGTCCATGCTGCTGCTCCTCCTCCACGTTAACTCAGGATAAAACTAACCTGAACTTTACAGATAAACGTCAGCAGTCCATAACAAAAAAAAAAGTCTCCTCCATCACTTAAAAGTCGAGAAAAGATGAAGCTAGCTAACATTTCAAGTGAGCTTTGCGGGTTAGCTAGCAGGTATTACTCACCTGTCGCAGACAGCACTTGTAATAACCGCGTTTTGGACGCAGTTAACGAGCCGACTTTGAGTTCTGCCCCCGAAATAAAATGCTTATTTCCCACTTTACCTCAGGCTGCAGAGCGCCCTCCGCCCTCCATTGCCGCTGCCTGCAGCAAAATGTCGCTGCATGTCTGCGGGGCAGCATCAGAAAGTTATGAGAAATCACACCCCTTTTATTCAGCAACTAATCAGAGAGCTCACACCCCGCGACCACCGTGCTGCGTTCAGGTGCAAGGTGCTGAGTTCAGAGTTCGTGTAAACAACGTGCACAAACAAAGCGGACATGAAAGCGTCTGAGGGCTAACCGAGCTTGTAAATAACAAACGTCTGTTTACAAATTTAGAGTTTATGTCTTAGTAATTAACAGCAAAGTCAATCTGTTTAATTATATTTAAATAGGATATTTTAGGAATACACATCTGAAGCTGGATATCAAAGCCATCTATTATTTTCCATCCCCAGTGTTGTAGTGCTCAAGATCAGTCTTGGTCTTGGAGACATTTCGATGGTCTGCTTCCTTGTCTCGTCTCGGTCTTCAAGAGCAGTCAAGACCAAAACTGTGGGGTTATGACTAAATCATTATAGTGATTAAATGTAAAATCTGATGCTTTGAATGCAACCACAAACTTCTAAAATTTGCAAAACAGAAAATACGCAGCTGCATGTAAATTATGCAGTGTAACGCTTGCTGAGACGGCCAAAGAAATATGACAAAACATGGCCTCCTTTTTAGTTTACGACCCCAGCACAGATACCCTGAGTTGATTACAGCCATGCATGCTCACGGGCGGCGCCCGCAACTGTACGTCACTGTGACTAGCGGAGGCTGCACAGCCGTCGTTTTCCCTTTCCTCCGATAACGCACTAAAAACCTTCCCATCGCTGCAGAAGAACTCCGTCACCTAATATTGTCGCCATGCTCGAGCGGCAGAGGTGTGACATTCAGGTTGTGAGAGCGGGCGACAAAGTATCAAATGAAATCAATGCTGTGAAAAAATCCATGCAGCAAAGAGCAGACTGCAACCCAGCTCATTGTTTGTAGCCTTTAATATTAAAAAGGGAGCACGGTTTGTAACAAACTGCAAACGCCACAGGCACAGGGCTCAGAGTAAACATATTTTAGAAGAACACAACACAACAAGATGAATTTCAACGTAGTGAATTGTTCGTAAAAGCATTGAGGTCACGTCTGTTTTGATTAATGCGGGTTGACTGTTGAAAGATCAACAGCCTCATCACTCCTTCCTGTAGTATTAATTAATTACAGTGAATAACAGTCACTCAGCTGAACGTCGCCACGCAGTTACTCTCCTTTCAGTTTGGAATTCACAAATTTGGTTTTCTTGGCCAAGGCGATGGAGTCCAGGTGGAGGTTGCGGTTGAGAATGGCCGAGCCGCAGGTGAGAGCTCCGGCGAGAGCGCCGGCGAAGCCGCACAAGAACACGTCCTGACCTGCGGCGCAAACACACAGATGCTTAATGTAGATGGAGTCCTGTCAGCTCTAATTATGACGGTGACATGCTGCACAGACCTGTCAGGTAGAGGTTCTTCAGTGGAGTCTGAGGTCTCACTGTAGCGCTGAGCTCAGGGCTGAATCTGGAGATGCCGTGATCCGCGCCATAGATTTCACCTCTGGGGGCTCCGATGTAGTGCGTGTTTGTGATGGGGGTGCCGGCATCAATGTACTCAATCTACACAAACACAAAGAACAGGCACGTGAACGTACACGTTTATATTAAGTCAGGGAAACTTCAGCATGTTTTGCTGAATGTATAAAGCACTGCCAGCTTAAAGGAGGTTAAAGAGCCGCGCTGTTTGTGAGAAATCTTAGTGCTCCCAGTGTGTAGAAGGCTGCAGATGGAAACGTTACCTTGTCTCTGGTTATCTTCGGGAAGACGCTCAGGAGAACCTCCAGAATAGAGTCAATGAAGGCCTGTTTCAGCTCTTTGTATTCATGAGCTCGGTTGGTCGCTTTGTCGTCCTTCCACTCCTCAAACCACTCGTAGTTGGCAAAACTGACCAGGCTCAAGGTGGACTTCCCTGATGTGAGGAAGAAACAGGACAATGATAATTGTTATGAGCCTAGCTTCACTGTGCATGCATCATGGCGTGTTGCATGCCTCTGTACCTGGTGATCTCTCCTCCCAGGTTGGGTCTTTAGCTGACGGAGAGGCGACAAACAGGAGAGGTACATTTGTAGCAGATTCTTCCCGCTTCCCGTTCAAGTATTTCACCACTCTGAAAGAGAAAAACAGCTTCTATTAAAATTATGGACCAGAAAAGACTTTGGGCAAAAGCAGGCAACTGAAGACGAAAGACGACGTACAGTTCATCGAAATTGTTCTCGGTGAAGATCCAGTAGTTGTCGGCCTTCAGGCCCAACTCCTCCTTCGTTCCAGTCAGACCTAGAAAAACGCTGAGGCCTCCTTCGCCGTTCTTCATCATACTCAGCTGCTTCTGGATTGCTGCATGACCGGAGCGGATCAGAGATAAAAGAAACATAAAAGAAAAATGTGAGTTTGACACCTGATGAGGAAAAATATAAAAGAATATCAAGTCCAGGCTTCTCAAGGGTGAAGATTTGCTGCTTTGATCTCTTTTATGTCATTCTGAGCTTCCTCTAACCTGGCATGGACTGGAGCTCTTTGGGGAGCAGCTTCTGGTAGGTGTTGAAGATGCCGGCATTAGAGATGACCATAGGGGCACGGACATGTATTTCCTCTTGTCCTTTCATGACGCTCACACCTGAAACCACGAAGACAAACAGAATTATGAGAAACTTATGAGATGCACGATGGGTATAGAAAATGAGGAAATCACACCCACCACAAGCCTCCTGGGCGTCATTGAACAAGATGCGGTTGACTGGGGCTCGGACCAGAACGGCACCACCCGCCTTCTCAATGATGGGGATCATGTGGTAGGCGATTTCAGTGGCTCCGCCTTTGGGGTACCAGGCACCGTTCAGGTAGTGAGTGACCAGCAGGCTGTGCATGGAAAAACTGGCATCTTTTGGCATGTTACCTGCAAATCAGAGAGGGAGACGAAACCTGATGAGCAGAACTGAAGAAATGAGTTGATTACACCAACAGAGGCTTGGTCCTACCGTAAGTGCCAAAGATGTAGGTGAAGACGGCCCTGAGGTCCTTGTTCTCCGTCAGCCCGTTGACCACGTCTGTCAAGCTGCGGGGGGCCATTTCGAAGAAGAAAGACAGACGCCTGGCGAGGCCGGTGTAGACAATGAACTTGGCCAAGGGGGCAGGGCAGATCTTCAGCATAGCAAGGAGCCAAATGCCCCGTCCAACTTTCTGGAGACAGACACACACACAGATGAAGACTGCAAACTAACAGATGAAAGCTCAAACAGACTGACAAAGACAGTGGACATCGGGTGAGGTGAGGTCACTTTTACGGGAAATGGACAAGCAACAATTGATTTTTTATTTATTTATTTATGAAGTATGTACAAAAGTGAAGCAGAAAATCTGGTTTTATGAAAACTGACTAAACTGACTCCATAAAGAGGAAGAAAGTTAAAGTGACACATGTCCAACCGAAAACTCTGTTGCAACTGATAAAATGATGTAATAACAGTTAATCTTGCCAAATCATCTGACCTTTGATTCACAAACCCTTGAGCTCTTACAGGATATCAGTGACAACACCGACTGCTGTCTGGATAACGAAGCCTCTTGGTGTTAAAGTTTATTAAACACACAGTTCACCGGGAGAAAAGGCACCTGATCGCAAGAACATCTCACCTTGACCAGCCTCATGTACTCGTCGATGGCCTTCTCCTCACCAGGGAAACATTTCTTCAGCTCCTCCGGGAAGCGGGTCCTGCCGCTGTAGATGGGATACTGGCGGCGGTTTTCTGGAGGTCCCAGCACAACTTGGTCAAAAGGATTGTCCAGAGGCTCCCACTGCAGCTGTCCATTAGTCATTTGGTCCAGCATGCAGCGGAAAGGCTTGTGGTCCAGCAGGTCTCCGATGTAGTGGATTCCTGAGGGACACAGCAGGGTTGGAAGTCAGTTTATTGTTTCTTGAAATATTCCCATCATCCAAACTGAGGCACATCTGTGCAACTTTTAAGTGCCCAAATTCTTTAAACAAAGTATCTAATGACCAATTAAAACCTTCACAATCTTCTTAATTTGAGGACATATTAAAAAAAAAAAAAAAACTAAAAGAGCCCATCTCACCAACATCAAACTCAAAGCCTTTCTCAGTGAACGTGTGGCAGCATCCTCCGGCCCGATCATGCTGTTCCAGAACCAAAACTTTCTTTCCAACTTTGGCC
Source organism: Nibea coibor (assembly GCA_023373845.1). Lineage (NCBI taxonomy): Eukaryota > Metazoa > Chordata > Actinopteri > Sciaenidae > Nibea > Nibea coibor. Next base: position 16,063,030 of record CM041727.1, on the reverse strand, counting down.
AGCAGCACTGCAAGCCCGAGACCGCCGACCCCACTGCCGATGATGATGGCATCCAGGTTGTCGGGCACTTTACTGGCCAGAAAACCTGAAGAAGAAAAAGGCAACACAACACTCAAACAACAGCACGGCTGCAGCACAAATGACGAAAACACAAGGGTGGACTATTTGGTGGGTTAAACGAAACATCCTGATTCAGGACCGCTGTAACTTTGCAATATTAGCTTTCAGAGAGTTGATTTAATCTAGTTGAAATAAATAAAAGCCACTAATGATTATATATCACCATAAATTAATCTCTTCATCGCTTGCTTTTCATTTTATCGATCTGTTTAATCAATAACATACCAGAATATATTTAATTTACAGCAATATAAAAGCAGCAAAGCAAGAAATCTACCTTTGAGAATCTGGACCCAGATAAGGTTTTAATATTTTGTTTTTTAAGATGGAAGTTTATTTTTTTAGGTGTAACCAAGAAATGGGTAATATAAGGTCAAATATATTATTATTTTATATAAAATATATATTAAATAGACTTTTAAAATGTACTTTCACTGCATTAAATGCTGAATGTTGCAGCACAATAAGTAAATTCCCCTGCAGCCACATTTTTCAGTGACTCTCCACATTTGAATATTTTAACAGCAGTTTTGCACTTCAGGGTGAGCTGACTAAACACATTATTACTTGCATGAACTTCAGTTCACTGTTGGCAGCCGACAAACTAACCTAAACAACATATTTTCTGACCTTTGCTCATCTAACTCACCTTGTTTAAGAACTTTATTTTTCTCCTTCCGGTCGTGAACCATTTTCTTCAACGGTTCACGGCTGTCCGTCTCAAAGGGATTGGGCCCGGAGCTGCCGAAGACATATTTGAATATAAATATGACCAAAGCAACAAATATTATCGGCACACTGAACAACATCGCTGCAGCCTGAGATGACAGCTCCGTGCACTGTGTGCGTCCACTTCCGTGTCAGGCAGGCCCGCGAGTAGTACCGCCTACTTAACTGACAGGTGATGATACCGGCCAATTGCAGCCTTCCTTTAATGCGCGTCAGGCAGTTTGGACCAATCAGCGTCAAGTTCAATGTGAGGGTGACGCCTCGACAGTGTGTTTCATAAGAGCACACAAAAGGTCTGCTTGACCTCAGTCCTTCCTCTTTATGAGGAATATAAATGAACACAAACAAAAACAACAGCAAATATCAATATCTGGAGTTTGGACACAACTTTTCTTTCAATGTTTTTCCTTTTTAAAACTTTCTACATTGCAAATTGACACTGAAGACATAAAAACTATTAAATAACACATTATATGGTAAACAAAATTAAATATATTTTAGATGCTTCCAAACTTTTCCTTCGATGACAGCTTTGCACACTTTTGGCATTCTCTAAATCATTTTCAATTAACTGTTGTGTTTTGTCAAGAGTTAATTTCTTCCCTTCTCGGTGTGTTCCAGACCATCAGTTTTGTTGTTCAGAGCTAGTGTTTACATACAGCAAACACATGACGTCATTACTTTAAGACGTGAAGTTCAGTCAATGCAGAAAATGTTGAGACGTCTTCAAGTGCTGCGGCAAAAACCTTCAATAGTACAATGAAACTGGTTTGCATGAGGACTGCTGCGGAAAAGGAAGACCAGCGTTAACTCTGCTGCAGATTCATTACGGTTACCAGGCTCAGAAATCACAAACTAACACATCAGGTTAGAGCCCACAATTCATTGTTGAATAGCTGGTATCTGCATGTGTGGTTCCCACCCTGAAGCAGGAAAGGAGAGGTGTGGTGGTGTGGGCGTGTCTTGCTGGTGATTCTTTTAAATATCAAAGCATACTTAACCAACATGGCTACCACAGCATTCTGCAGCGACATGCCATCCCATGTAGTTTGAGCTTAGTGGGACCATGATTTGTTTTTCAACTGGGCAATGACACCAAGTGGAGTGCTGCTTCAGATCGCCTGACCTAAACACAAGCGAAATGGTTTAAGTTGGACCACAGCGTGAAGGCAGAGCAGCCAACAGGTGCGAGAGCAGAGAGAATACCAAGAGTGTGCAAACTGTCATCAAAGAATCTAAAATATAAAACATACTGGTTTTTAACATACAGTATTTACATAATGTTATGTATTATTTCATATATTAGATGTCTTAGAAAAATAAAAAAATGAAAAAACACTGAATGAGAAGGTGAGTCCAAACTTGTACTAGTACTGTGAGTCATATATTGTTACTACCATCATTATCCAGGATACTTCAAGATACTCTAAAAACTTTTAAAAACAAAATCAAATCCTGTTTATTTTTTGTTTTTGTTTATTTCATTACTTCAAATGCTCTATACTTTAAAATGGCTTATTTGATTTAAAGACCTGAAATAGCTTAATTCTGGCAGTAATCATTGAGAAGCACTGCATAGATTAAGTATGATTGTTAGTAGTAGTAGCAGACTGTATATACACACGAAACCAGCAAGACCTTTGTTGTGCATTTGTCTCTTAAAACCAAACATCTGATAAACAGTCCCGACATGTTGTTTCCAAACATTTTGTCAGTTAATAATTTCTAGTAACAAAACCGATAATTCAAACCCCAAATATCCAGAAATCAGTTGAGGGAAAAGTACAAGGTATTACTTGCACCATACTATAACATTTTTGATGCAGTTTATTTTTAAAAAAAGATCTATCTTAACCTTGGTCACAGAGGTTTGACGATAAAAGTCTTAATTTAACGTCGTAACCTTCCTCAGATGATGGTTAAATCTCCAGCTAAAGTCGGGAAATGAACCTTGAGTTAACATTTATCCCTGTTAAATTAGCAAGTAGCAGCCTTGATATGAAGGACTGTGTACTTTGATATTCTGTGTAAACATGAACTTGAATATGAAAAACCTCACAGCAACTTCTAGATTTTATTTTTTTGGTCAAAAAAAAAAAAAAAAAAAAAAGAAAGAAATCACCTGCATCTTCACAGTCTTTTCCTGCATCATAACACCATGAGACCTACTAATCTGTTACATCTGTTTGCAAAGAGATCCAACATTTTACATAAGAAACACTTTAAGAGCAGTCATTCACCCCTCAGTCATCATCATCATCACCACCCGGCCAGCACAATATCCTGAAAGTCTAGACTGTTGTTCAGTTCCAACATCCACCCTGAACCCTCAGACTTTAACCACCAGCACCACCCACATCCAAACGCTGTATGGAGGTGAAACGTTACTTGCAAAGCTCATATTTCATATCCTGTCAGTTAACACTGTTGTGTTTGTCACTTCCTTATCAAAGCCTATAAAAGCATAAGATCAGTGACATTTCATGAAATAAGACAAAACAATGATCATGCATTTATACGGCAAAGAACTAACACAGTATGTAGCATATGCATGTAAACTTAGACTTTACTGTTCAGTATTCAGCTTTTCTTCTCTATTTTTAATATTAATTTTACTATTTTTAAGACTTCCTGTGTGATTCACTCGAGCAAAGCTTAAATAATGAGCTCATAAAGACTTCAAACGTGCCCTCAAACATATCTGACTTCTGATTTCAACCTAAGCTCCTGCAGGCTTTGAGTAGGGTGGATATTGAAACTGGGGAACAGTTAAATCAAGGTGTCGTTACAAATCTGACCCCTGCCGTGTGGAGTAAACCCCATCAGGACACTTTTAGCCGTGTGTGGCAGCCTCGTCCACAGCGATTCGTACTCTAATGAACCGATTTGGACCACTGTTATCAGTCTGTGTTTCAGGGTGTCTTCTGTTAGTGCAGCGAGCTGGAGGAGGAGGGTCATGAACGTCAACACAGACGAGAAAGATGTATGCCAGCTGTGGCATGAACATCTTCTTCAAGCAGTGCTTAGACAGCTCCGTGGTGACTGGCAGAACGGAAGGTTTGATGAGAAAAATAATAAACAGACAGACGGGGTCAAGCATGACAAGAGAAATCTTAACAGAAGCCCTTATCTGGTGTCCACTTTTGGTATTTATTACCTCACCTTTTTGAGCCTTTTCCTCTTTAAAATATTTTTTGATCATTTTGATTTTTTTTTTATCTCTAAAACTGAAGGATGACAGATTTATTTTAATTGCAAAAAGCACTTCCAACATTTATGAATAAAATAAAACAGTAGATTCTAGTCTGTATGTGTTGGGGCATAATCCGCAGTCATGTCTGATATTATGTACATGTCTTGTATGTTTTGTAGGTATGTCAACAGTGAGTGTTTGGTATACAGTAATCTGTGCAAACTGTTCTTGTGTGTATGCATGTGTGTGTATGTTTGGTACAATCAAGACAGCTCTCAGATGAAATACAGTTGTTTGGGATGGTAACTACAATGGCTTAAGGTCCATGTGATCGAGGGAGGAGGAAGAGCAGGAAGACTCCCCCTGCCTCCCTGCCTGGCAGCGGTAGTGCAGGTCAAAGTTCAAAAGGTCAAAAAGTAAAAATGGGCGGTGGGGTGTTTTTTTTTCCTTTCCTGAAGCAGGAAGTCATCAGTCCATCTGTCAGGTGGTCAGTGCGATGGTGCGGTCTCTCCTGGCCTGCCGGTGACACTTGTGTATGGCGTAAAAGGGGTGTCACTGCAGCACCAACCCAACCTGATACAGAACAGAGTGGAGCCGTTACTTTAGGGGTACCTGAGCCTACAGGGTTTCTGCACACCACACACAAGCCAAAGTTTGACAGTATGATGGACAATCAGCAGGGACATGGTCTAAAATGATTTCTTATAATATCACACTTTTCAGCAGTACATAACAAAAATTCCTAACAATATAATGAATGAAACAAATGTGATGTGGACCTATTAAAGTGGCAAGATATGTGCAAAGAAAGAGTTAACTGGATCAAGTTTTTTGCTGAAATTAACACCTGCCCTTTGTGATACAAGTTTGTAGTTGCAGGAGTGACAGAGTGAGCTACAGGTCTTCTGACGTGTTAAGGCGGCAGCACAGTCAACTGCTGCAACAATCACATTTTTGTGTGTAACGACTCCTGATAACCTGCAATCTGATACAACAATTTATGACCTTACATCACTGCCTGCAGGAGGCAAGAGGAAATATTTAACTTTTGTCTATGAAAGTGAAGACTTTAATACCTTTTTTTAAGGGAGCTAAATTCAAAGCCAACCTGCAGAAACCTTGAGGTCAACATATTACCATTATAAAAAGAAGTCAGCCCAGAGAAAAAAGTACCTTTTCTGACCCCATGCTGGGACACTTCCAATTGTACAGATAATACTGTAGATTTCCATCACCGATGCCGAACTTAAGCTTCTCCAAGAAAGTCTTGTTTTCCATGAGATCCAGTGCATTGAAGACATCAAACCCTTTCTGTATAAAGAAGGAGAAAACATCATTGGTTCCCTGAGAGTAAACACTTCAGAGAAAACACGCGTGTGGATTGAAGAGGTACACAAACCGATTTGGCCAGGATGAGGGCGTCAGACATCAGGTCGAGCAGGGGGGTGGTGGTGTGCACGTTGTAGAAGGAGTATGCTGCCTTTAGGCTGCGGTGCACAGGGTGATTCATAATGGTTGAGGGCAGTGTGTAGAAACTCAAGAAATCAGTCACCTTGCCATCGTTCTGTCAAGAGAACAACATACTTTTACATAAAGCCTCTCGAGGAGAATCATTTTTAAAAAGTGTCTCAGGAGTATTTTTTTTTTTTTTTTTTTACCTCCACCAGGTAAGTGTCGATAATATTCTCCCGGGGCAGCAGCCAGTGTTCTACCTCTTCCTGGTTCATGGCGGGCACTAGGTTGAACTGGCTCAAATACTCACGGAGGAGGCGATGCACCACTGGCACATCCTTCTTGGTCATCGGCCGCAGACCTGGAGTCTTAGGGGCCTGACGACAGGAGAGTGTGAAGGAGTGGCAGTGAGATGTAGCCTATAGTATGTGTTTGTCAAATCTGCGTGCTTTCACTGACCTCAGGCAGACGGTACAACTTCATGGTGCGCTGCATAGTCATGTTCCTGCTCAGGTGGGAGAACTTCACCTCGATTAGCTTGCGTGGGTTCAACGAGCGATGCCAGTACCTGTGCATAGACATCCGGTTTGTAACTGACACGCAGCAGAAAAACAGAGGAGGGTGTGTGCATGTGTGGAGAGCTATTCTGTCAGACCCACCTGCATGTGCCCACAGGTTTAGGCAGAACCACTCCAGCAGTGTAGACCGCCTGAAAGATACCCTGCAGGTTGACCCGTCTGGTGATTTCTCTAATCAGAACCGGAGCAACTCGTTTGGAGCGAAGCTTCTTGTGGACGCAGAGGAAGTTGATCTCAACCATTTTCTTTTCTCTAAACATGGAAAAACAGGAAAACAACAGTTGTAGGATATTACGGGGATCATGCAAGCTGATGACACGGCAGAACAATCGTACTGGTTTCATTAATGTGTGAGATAATTAGGAAGTAAATTATCATGTGATTTATTCCACTATTAACCATTTTCAGGCTGCACTGTTGTGTTCACTTACATGTCATAGATACCGATGGTAGCAGGGATGGCACTGATGAAGCCTACGAGCTTCTGGTTGGAGTTAACCCTCACTCCACAATGCCACTGGGGCAACCAGCCAGGAGGCCGCAGGGCCCTGAGTAAGAGATAAACCAGTCATTGAATGCAACACATCACTGTACTGACATATGTGCAAATACTCTATAAAGCGTTTATTCACGCCTAAAAATTGGGAAATATCAGTTCTGAAAAGAATTACCAGAGCAGGAACTCGGGGGAGTAGTCAAACCGGAACATGTTGTCGTCATCTTCAACATAATTCTCATTGAGAAGCGTGTAGAGCTCCTTGAGCTGTTTTACAGAAAGAAACAGCAGAAAGACAAAATTAGACATCACAGGAAGAAACACGGGACTGAATTAAACTCTCCAAAATTATACCAAAGACAAACAAACATTTATGAAAAAATAAATTTTTCAGCATACACTTATTTTCCAGTTTATGTACACATTCATAACACATACATGCTAATGCTCTGCCAACACCCAAGATTCAAATTCAACTCAGACGTCTTATCCTCGAATACCGAATAATGCAAACATCAAAACGAGGCATCAGCTTTGTTTTTGTGTACAAGCTACACCTTTGGTTACTTTTGCCTAGTTTTTACTCGAAAGTTTGGAGATCTCAGCAGAGTCAGAGCTGCTCCTTATTTCATCCATCAGCAACCACACACAAAGGGTGGGAAATTAACAGCCACCTGCTGATAAAATGCTGAAAGTGGCTCGTAGATTTCACATACAAATGAAATACATATAATGATTTCTTTTTTGGGGGCTCTTAGATGTTCACATTTTAGAAAGTTATATCTCATCCTGATCACACAACTGAAGAGAGGACAATGAGCAAAAGACATGTTCACTGGTAACACAAAGAGTCCAGAAAATGGTGACTAAAAGAGGCATTTCTCATGTGCATTCCTGCTCTGAGTGTGTGTGTGTGTGTGTTGATACACTCTCTTACCACAGCAGGGTTCCCCAAGTCGAGGGTGTCCCAGCTGAAGCCCTGTGGGAGGCTGTAGGGCTCCTCACGAATGTGGTCTTTGTCAGGTTCAATAGAGCCATGTGATGTCACGGTCTCCCCTGAAGGAAAACAAAAACAGTTTTTGACATGAAACCTGGGATACATGACTTTCACTTGTTTCCGGTTGTTTTAGGAGAGAACTGAACGACCTGACAAATGTCTTACCCAGCTTGGGCACAGGCTGTGTATCCCAGAACTGGTAGCTCCTCCGAGTTGCCTCCTCCATGGTTTTGGCAGGACCTTGGCCTACAGAGAACAGTTCAATGGCCTTTTGGATCTCCTGTAGCTTATCAGCTGGCAACGAATTCACCTGTTTGGAGAGAATGAAATGAATTTAGACAGAAATCAAATCTGTTAAGTCATCGTTTTCTCTCTAAACCTTTGGTGTGAGTTTTAAAAAGATGGGGCTTTAAACATACAGTGAATCAGCAGAGCGCTGCACTGTGAGCTAGCAGTGGACAAATCTCAACAGCATGTTTACACACAACTCATGCCATGACCACTACAAAACAGCCGTACACGAGTAGAAAAATTAAGTGAAGATAAGAGTCAGATTTTTTATGGATTATTGTTAGGATTTCTTTTCACATCCTTGAGCATCACAACTGCAACCGGTGGTAAATCACACCTGAACTTGTCTATTCATGTTTCTTATTGAATTTTAGGTGCACGTTACTTCAACAATTTAAAAGTGACTCATGCCTTGGCGAGGGGGTCCTGAGCGGCTTCTGTGGCACCGGATTTCTTCTTCTTTTTCTGCTTCTTTTTCTTCTTCTTGGCGCCGGTGTCGTCACCCAGACCCCTGTCACTGAACCGGGACAGAAATAGAAGGCATCCCTATTAGTCTTCTATCCCAGAGGAAAGCCACGTCCTGTCAAAATGTATCATTTTAAATCTCTACCTGGGATACGCTTACAACACAATAGCCAGGATAATGAGGAAGGCACACACACTTTAAAACACTATATACATGCAGCCAGCTTATCAGCTGAAGCTATTCTCACTGCTGTTTATTATTCTTTTTGCTGTTATTAACATAACCGTTTATCTTGATAGAGTGAGGTGCAGCTTTAGGACAGGTGGGAAGACAGCTAAACCAGTCCATCGGCAGGAAAAACAAACAAACATGAGAAACTGGCAGGATGCATATCAAGTGTGAAGATAAACATGAGGTGTGTCCCTCCACATCATCTGGATCAGGTGATACAAAGAAATACACAAATCACCAAGCACACAGAGTAGCCCTGCAAACCCCCATTGTCTTAAAACCTGAGGAACCACACACACACACGCAGTGATCACATCTTCTGGCCTGAGAGAGAACGCATACTTACAGAGGATAATCCCATTAGTGTCCAAGAGGGGAGAGAGGCCAAGCACTGGCCTGTATTTGTAACACCAGCACAGATGGTGAATCACATGACCTCTGGAAGAAGAGTGTATGGTATCTACGAGCGTGTACATAATGTACAAGAGGTCAGTGACTGACTGGGACAATGGACAACAAAACATTCAATAGTTTGTTCCACAGGCTTCTATTTCAACAGAGTGGGGCGGCTAACAGCCAGGACTTTTCTTTGTTTCTGTGTGTGTCTGTGTGTGTGTGCGTGCAGGGGAGTTAAGAGTGCCAGTGAAGCTCACATTTGCTTCACTTCAATTAACAAATAAGGTCATCACTTTCCCTTTTTAGGTGACATAAAATTCTCCCCTAAAATCTTTTTTTTTGTGTGTGTGTGAAATGCCGGACGCTTTCTCCTCTTCAAGCCTCTAAAAATCCTCCAATTAAAACGGTCTGAGAGACTGTGGTCAAGCTGCTCACGTCTCATGACCACGCTACAAGGCCACAACTTGTGATGAAGGGTCACAAGGAACAAAAAAAAAAAGCAGGTTGGGAACCACAGCCTTACAGCTGCTGCAGCAGCCCCTCTCTCTCTGTGTGTGTGTGTGTGTTTGATCCCAAATGCAGAAAACGCCACTTGCCATGAGCCGGACACGCCTTAATAGCGGAACGCTTTCATGTGTGTCACCGCTTGTTAAATATTAACACAGGGCAATGCCAGGAAAAGCAGGATTTCCATTAAATCCCGTTTGTAGAGCTATTCGGGGCTAGCCCGAATTAGCAGCTTTCATATTTCTGTGATTAAAGATGCTCTGACGCACATCGATGCCATGCTGCATGCAACAACATGCAGATTTTTTTTTCTTCCCCAATTTCGCTTTTGCTTTGACTGTCTGCACGCAGATCCACTTACAGACAATGGGGGTTTGACAGCTACGTTAGCATGCGAGCTAACTCGAGCTAAATGTCAGCTGGGGTTGCCGTGAATTGCATCAGTTTCACGCAGCCCACAGCGGCGTGCGAGTGCTATATCAAACTGGCAGCTAAACAAGAAGACTGGACTCTGTCTGTCTGTTGTATAAGTCATAGTAAATGCAGAGTTTTGTTACATGACGGGCGCTCAGGCGCACTTTTAGTTCTTCTACCCCCCATACTACGCCTAGCTATCAGGGTAGGAGATCGATGCTAAAGCCCGCCCACGCGAGGAACAGAACGCGCTCTCGGCCAATCATATCAAAGAACGGTCAAGCAAACGCCGACATTAGCCAATGGGGTGAAAGAAACTGGGCGGGACCACTTCCATCGATGGCTGTCTAACCCCGAGCTGCTCGCCGAAGCTTTAGCTTAGCACTCGCTTCGCTTTAGCGCGCAGCGGCGTGACATGTTTCACACCGCTCCGCTGCCGAGCCTGCCTTCTTACCCATCGTCAAAGTGGTGCTCTTCGTTTTCACAGTCGCTGCAGTGTCCGTGGTCCTCTACATCTTCTTTCTCCGGCATCGGTGCTGTCTCATTCTCATCCGCCATCTTCAACCAGGAAGTGAGGAGCCACCGCGTGCCACCGACGGCTTTAAACCTCCCTCGACGCTATTGGCTCAGAGCGCCGATGGAAACGTCTCCGCTGTCGTCTTCTAGTGGCTGCTCAGAAATAATAAGGAACACATGCTCACAACAAAGTGCTGGTGGTTTGCTTCTGCCTAGCAAAAATATAAGATTATAAGATTATTATATCACGTGATCTGTGTGAGGCGTTTGACAGGAAGCACTTTATTAAAAAATGAAATGTTTGTATATTGAATAATAAAGGTTCCACTTGATATTAAGACGCACCAGCCAGCAGAGTTTGTAACAACCTGGCAACATTAGATTAACTATAAATATGATTTCTCACAAATATACAGTATAGTTTCACTCGGTCTCAGTGATTTACTTAAGCAGCTGGATACTGGACAGGAGTACTTTTTGGGCGACTGTTTGTAGCTGTGGAGACATGATATGCTAAGTAGCAGGACCGTGTATTTTGGATTTACTCAAAATTTAATGCCTGGATGTGCATCGACCTTGAAGGGAGATTTCACCCCAGTACAATGGTGTGGCTTATTTATGTTTTTAAAATAGTTTTTGGACAATAATAAAAGTCTACAGCGCAGAGGAGGAAGACATATCAGGCTCTGTATACACAGACTTGTTAAGATCAATTCATTGGTTTGGTCCTTTTCCCTATATAAAAGTCCATATCTAGAGCAATATAGACTTAAAAGACTTTAACTAAGTAGAAACAAATTTAGAGTGGAGAGGTTGTGCAAATTTCCCTTTGCCTGGCTGGATGGTTTGATTACTAGTCTTCTGCGATATTTATATTTAACATTAGAATCAGAATCAGAATGACTTTTATTTGCCAGGTATGTGAGCACACCATGTATCTGCAAAATGATACAGCTGTCAAGAAGAGACAAACCCACCAACAGTTATTGATGGATTACCAACATCTGCAACATTTAGAGCTGCACTATTACCTGACAACCCCAAATTAGCTGTAATTGATGGTTTGGTATTGACTAAACCATTACTAAGTGATTTATTGGTCACTCATGAAGCTATTCTTTACAACCTATAGACTTGTATGCCTTATAGGAAAGCGGTTTGTGACTCACTTCTGACTACGCACACATGGTGCAGACCAGTGTGAACAGTGAAAACGTTCTATTCCTTTTTTAAATGAAGAGCAATATAAACCAGAGGGAGGCAAAATAGCTGCAAACATTCAGTGAATAAAGTGTGGTGTACTGCAACATGTTTTGATTTTATTGTAAAGTAGTATAAGCTTTATTACAAACAGCCTCTTGCTTTATTTTGGCCTTGGCCCACAAGCAGTTCACTGGCTCTCTCGAGCTCTTGCAGCTTATCGGCTTGCAAATGGTTTAGCTACTGAAAAGGTAAGCAGCAGTTAAATACAAACTAAATATTCCTCCATATAAGTATCCATGTGACCTCCACTCCCCCATACACACATACTGTATCTGTTTTGATAGCACATGGAAAAACATCAATAAAAGGACTCACATGGCGAGGTGTTATTAGTGCTTTTATGAAAACAGCATTTTCTCTTGCACACATAATACCAACTGCCATTCACACAACATAGACCTCAGAACTGCAAAGTCATACTTCACTCACCATTTGCTACATGCTACTGAAACCGATCCTGATCATATGTACTGTAATTACAGTAATCCACATGCAGCACCTTTCATTACTGCACCATTTTAATATCAGGGAACCTAGAGTATTAAACGATTCACCATAGCCTACTGTAACTGATGGTTGTGTTAGATTGTGTGTTCAAGTGTTCAAGCGCAGTATTATAAATGTGAATGTAAGGACGAGAATTGGCAACAAAAATGATCATACATGGTAGTCAAAGACTTGCTGAAATGTTTAAGACGATAAGTAAACATCCATCTGTACGTTAATACTGTTTATGCTTCAAGTTTGTTCATAAGTTGTGGAAATATACTGTTATTTGTCTCAGAAATGAAAATCCTTTCTCCAGTGAGAAATTAAAAGTGCCAAGTATCTTAAGCGTCAGGTAAGACTGAATCAACCATTGATCTGTTCAACCTTAGTGGACAATATAACCTGTGGCAATCACTAAAACATTATAAGATCTACTATTTATCACAATTAGTGCTGAAACATCTGTAAAACAATATTAATACATTTTTCATGCTTGGATTCCTACTTATAGCATCTACACGACAGCCTCAGTTAAATGTTTTTTTGTTAAACTGTCAGCGTTCTTTAAGTTCAAGCTGAAATACATAAAAATGTTAAAATATCTCTCAAATCAAAAATACAAAAGGATTAAATAACACAGCATCACTGATGTCTGACAGATTAAGAGATCATCTACACATGAGAGTTAACAACATTAAAATGAATTTTGTAACAAGTGTGTTTCATGAACCACAGTCCTCAGTGCCCTGTTTCCAGAGCACTCAGCACTGACAGGACCAAATACTCCCACAGTGGATCATGGATTCATTATGCAGCCCGAGGCAATTCATTTGCTAAGAGCCAGCGTGCTGCTTCATCTCTGATAAACGACATCTTTCTTCCTACATTGGGAAGTGGCTCGGTGTAAATTGGACCACTTGAGGTCCGGACTGGGAGACTGGCTAGCAGCAGCAGCATTTTCTCTCTCTCTCTCTATCCTCATATTCAGAGCTAATTTTCCAAAAGCCCTTTGTTGTCAGAAAATGGAGCTTTCCATCTAGTTCAGATGCACATCATGGTTTGCCTTTGGCGATGGCCATACGCTCGGACACACTTTTGATGGGAACTCCTTTACGGCTCACTTTGACGTGGATGAAGAGTGTGGCGGGGGACAGACTGGAACCATCTGCCTTCAATAAGTGAACATGTCGATACCCTGAGAAGAAAGATCACACACATTAAAAACAACACGCCCCAGTGATGACTGCTCTATAACATGTACAGATGAAGGGTTTCTTTATGAGCACCTGTTCGTAAGCTTGTGAAAGGTAGAGTGAACTGCCCCACAAAATCATTTTTGGCAGTGTGATCGTGGTCCTCCACTACAAACCGAACCAGGGCCAGTTCTGGGACCTGCAGCTGGAAGCTCAGAGTGCAGTCCCATCGTGGGTTGAAGCCTGTAGAGGGCGCACAAGAGCTGTAAATACATCATCCAGTCCTGTACCTTTCAAACAAACTAATCATGGCGTTGGACAGGAAAGGCTGCAAAAATATGTCAAAGATCGATGCTGCGTAATGCTGCCATCTATTGCCTCCTGCACTTATATTAGAACTGCACCGTGTTAGCTCTCTGCTGAAACATACATAGTACTTTATTGTTAATGTTTTAAAGGGGAAGTGTTACCATTGTTGTCAATGCGGTGTGTTTTGTCTCTTGCATTGTCAATAGCCACGCCATGAATTTCCACCCACACTTGAGGGTCCACGATGGAGCTAGCCTTCTCTGTGTTGATTTTAGGCAGCTGCTGTGCAGATATTATCTGAAAGGGCAAAATGTGATAAACAATAATCACGATCAAAAGCCTCTATCTCCAGAACCTCATTGCACATCAGCAAAACATCCATAAAAAAACTAAGTCTATCCCTAACAATGTCAGGAAAAGTGACGGAGCAGGGAGGAGACCTCTTGCATGCAAAATTCTTGCATACAGCTATTCCAAGAATAGCTTGATGTGCAGAGAACAAAGAAGCAACAAAATGACACCATGAAGAAATAAAAAGAAAATACTAAATAAAGTATAAATGTCAAGAGTATTGATTTAAATAAACAAAGTAAAAATATGACTTATAGTTTCATAATTAATTCAGACTCATTTAAGATGGATTTGAGTCAACCAATCAAAATTTGCTGTCACTCTGTTGCTCAATAGGTTTACCGCTCACCCGTATAGTCAGCTGGGTGGGGACATGCCCGGGCCCTCCCCCTGTGTTCTCTGGGTTAAAGTTGGACGTGGTGCTGCACAGGAAGCTCGGTTTGAGGACGTATCCACAGCGACCGTTGGGAAGGAAGCGACCCTGGTTCAGGTCCATTTGCTCCCCGGGTGTCTGGAAGTTCAGAGCCACTGCGCAGCACAGAAGACAGCGGAGTCAGTAACACTGCAGGCTTGATCGCACGCGTGCCGATGGAAAAACATTCATGAATGCTGAATTACAATCAGTGAATCAGTAAAAGCAGTGACTTCAATGTGTTGGCGGAGCAGCAGTTTGCAGAAATTAGACGTCTTTGGCACTTACTGACCACATAATGTTGTTTTTTTAATGGTTTGCTTTAATTTGCTGCCTCAGAGCAGCATCCTAACATCTAGTCTGGAGTACTAACCCATCTGGCAGCCTCCGTTCCACATTTCCTGAGGATCATAGTTGGATGATTGGAGGCGCTGGCCGGAGGGGTAGATCCGGCTCAGCTGCCTGCTGTTGTGTCTCACAAAAAGCGTTCCTGCAAATGAAAAGATAGAAAATCACATGCCATGATACACTGGAGGCTGATTATAGTTTCTGTAGAATCAGCTGCAGCAGAGCAATGTCACAACATCTTTTTGACTTTCTGCCTATCATGTCAATATGCAGTTATTTCCACTGCTGTACCCGAGTCTTTGATGAGCTTGAGGGCGTCACTTTCAGAGAAGGAGGACATTTCATCTGGAGGTTTTTCAGATAAATTGTCAAACCCACGGAAGGGGACACTCTTGCAGTACACCACCAGCTCTGATAGCTCTGGGCTCAGTTTAGAACAGACCTATGAAGGACAAAGACAAAATAAAAATGGCAGATTATATAAAAGGTCTACTTTGTCAGCGTAGCAGACTTCAGGAAAACTCCTCCTGAACTGACCTTTGCAGGATCTTTCTTAGACGTGTTCTTATTGCTGTTTCCTAGTTCATCATCAGAGCTCGAGGAGAAGCTGGCACAGCTGCCATTCTTGCCCAGCTGGCTCAGATGAGGAATCTGCCTCTTGCCTTTTACCAGAATACACCCCTTCAGCTCCTGCAATGAAGGTCAGTGGAACAAATTACTTCATTAGAGAACCAGAGAGCTTAGAAAAAGGGTCCAGCTGTGTTTGGTATACCTCAGGAGAAGGCAAATCCTTTAGAGGCTGGCCACAGAGGGGCTTGATGAGCAGTTTTTTGCCCAGGATGGTACGGAGGTGTTTGGCCATGACAGCCTGCTGCTCCACAGAACAGTGGTTCTCCAAGGACAGGATTAGAGGGTATGGGGACGCCTGCAGGGAAACACAGGAAAACTCATATGCCAAGCCATTAAAATGCAATTAGATCAAACTAATAGCAATGCAGGGCCCAACACTGCAATGCTATACCATGTTAAAACCAAAATACCTCAGAGCCACAGAGTATGCAACCACAAGAAGGCTGTCAGGACATCAGGAATCTGGATTTGTTTGCTGACTTAACAACTCACTTATTTCATTAGCAGTAATGAGAAGCAGCAATGCTATGGCAGTGTGCTCCATAGCTGAGGTTTTACACCATCAAGTCACGTTCCTCTTACCCTGAAGGCGTACTGGTTGATGGTTTCAATGACCTCCTTGAAAGGCACTTTGGAGGTGAGAGTGTGGCCGTGGTAGATGACAGGTTCACCTTTATCTCCATCCCAGCAGTCCAGCTCCACACAGCGACAGCCCTGTATCAGAGCCCTGTCAGTGAAAGACACACACTTAATCTTACACCTCGGGGCGATCACAGAAAGTGTGTTCCTGGATGGATTAAGGTTGATGGTTGGATTGGTCTGAATACCTGATGTATGGCTCAGTGCTGCTGGCACTGGTAACTTGGTCCTTGGTAAGGTAAGTGTTGTGCGACGAGGAGATGAAGTAGTGGGACAACGGATGGGTCATGTCCTGATAGACTAGAGCGTGGTCAGGGTTAACCACATCGTTCTCCCGGGACAGCATGTACATGGTGAAACCATTCTGGGTCATGAACAGGTTCTTCTGAGCTGAAATAAACCACAAAATGTGTTCATCAGCTAAACTGGTCAGAATTTAAGAGTTTAAACAAGCACAACAAGCACCGAAGTACATGGAAGACAAGCCAGGGCAAGAGGCGGCCTCTGTCTCTCACAGGGATTGAGCTGAACAACATTTTTCATTCATTGTCTTGGCAGTCAAACACTGTTGGACTTGCATTTTACTGACTTCTTTATTTTGGAAACTTATTTTAGTATTTAAGGAAATCATGCAGATCAGATTCTTATCTTATCTTCAAACTAATTCACCGATTTTCTCTCAGTTAGAATTATGTCGTTCAATCTTCAAATAAAAAGTCGAATTCATGAGAAGCAAAACACGCCACTGCTCAATTCAACACACTCGGGGGTTCAGCTGCTACAGCTCAACTTGGCTAACGTAAGCCAATGTTAGCAAAGTAAAAGTGCCATATAAGAGTTAGTTCACTGACTTCATGACTCCTCTCCATTTGTGCTACTGTTACAATAGCTTAGTGTTTTAGCTAAATGCTAAATTACTTTTTAGTAATTAGCTAAATTATCCCATGATTGCCATTTGCAGCAACAGTATGTGCTGTTCAGCAAAAGTTAGTCTTGATTTAATGTCCCACAGTGTATGTACTAGTTAAATACTTTAACTTCTATTGCATCAGTTTGTGCATTGTGTCATTTGAACATGTGCAAACAAGTTTGAGTTTTCGTGGGCGCCATTTTCTCCTTTTTTTTACATTTCTGCTATGGCAGCTGATATTTCTTGTGTTACCTAATTCGTCCTTAAGACAAACCCACTCTCACTGCTGGGAACTTGAAGTGCATCACATTATTGTGCAGCAGAGGAGTTGACCTCATTGTAAACAGTTTAACAGGTATCTGCTAAATCACTAGTTTGCCAGTCAGGATACAGGAGCATCAAAGGGACGTTCACAGTCTAAATGCTATGGGTTCTTTCCTTTAAAGCTTTTAATGAGTGCTTTTAGGACCTACCCCACTCATTGAGCTCATAGGTGAGTATGAGGCTCTGAGCATGATTCAATGAGGCGTCTTCTCCTTGATCTCCCAGGAAGTCACGCAGCTCAGCGGTTGCGAGCACGCAACCATTACTGGAATAGTGTCTGAACACTGAGTCCAGCTCAGGCCGTCTCAGCAGCTCCCTGCAGAACTCCTCAATCTCTATAGGATCCAGACGACCATCACCGGACCGGTCACACCTCTGGATTATAGAGCAGAAGTTAAAAAACATAAACAGTTGAACACACGCAGAGGGAAAAATAGATAAATATCAAACAAAGTATGCTTTTATTTTGGGAGTGATTCAAATTCCCTGCAGGGAAATCCTGGATCTCCATAAAAATTCAATCCGGCTGTGCAAACTAACATTAAGAACAGGGTTCTCTGAGGAGGGTCAGTATTGGAAATTGCATCAGAAAGGAGCATAAAAACCAACAATTCGGCTGTAATAGAGAGCTGAGGGACATATCAGGCAGTAATCCCCCACAATAAAGAAATAACTGGCTCTTGATTTGTGGTGCGAGAGGATAAAGATGTGGAGGAGTGGGTGGGTGGGTCAGCTGGTTGGCTTGCCACTGGCTCAGTAATTGAACACAGACTTTAGACTCCAGGGTGTCACAGTAAACTGAGCTCATATAAATCACATCTACTTGCCGCAAGGTATTTTACAGGTGCCTAAAACCTTCAAATAATGTACACGTGACGGCACTGACCTTGAATAAATTGCGTGCGTACTGCTCGCTCAGGTCAATGTTGATCATCTGGAGCAGCCGTTTGACCTCATCGTAACTCATCTTGCCATCCTGGTTCTGATCCGCTCGCTTCAGGTAGCCTCGGATCCAAGTGCAAAGGGTTAAGGAATAAATCCAGACTCAGACTGTAGTCAAACATTAAGTAGATCATGCATTCTGATGTGGAGAGAGTCTTTACGAAGCCCCACTCTCCATTCTTATTGGTTATTGACCACTTGTACACCTGTAGTTTGCCGCTGAGGCGGAGGGTACTGTTTGCATTCACAATTTCTGATGACATCAAGTTGTTATTTTTACGCAGGCAGAATGGAAGATCTGCCAAATGAATGCAATAACCGCATAAAAGACTCGATAGCAACAAGAGACTTATTTTAGTTCGATGTCACCTGCATGGAGCACAAAAAGCCCACACATACACATTAAATTAAGTATCACCTAGGCTACTAAAAGCCTACAGTATGAAGCTTAGATTACAAGAGAGTATAAACAAGATAATTGCACAGCTGATTTTGTACAAAACTAAAATATATCAACAGAGAATGAGGGCATAATAAACAGAAAACACTACCTGATGCCTACACTCATATTATCCTCTGGCTATAAGGGACTGTAATTGACAGTGATAGTCAGACTATATTTAGACAGGGCTTTTTTATCCAGCCATTACTGGTCACCCTAGCAATGCTCTGGATGTGGGACTGCACATGTGACAGCAGAGTAAGTCACCATAGCAGTGCTGCCTCAGCCACATTATATTTATTCTAGCATACTGGAAATTGGGCAGGATATTGGTCCAGTTTTTCCTTCTGAGTCATGTTGGCCACGTGCTCCTTTAAAGTGCGGAGTCCTCGCACCCAGCGCCGAGCGTCCTCCTCACAGGGGCACAACAGGTCCAGGCTCTTCCTGGATCCTCTGAAGACCACCGTGAAGCACTGGTTCTCCTGCACCTTCCCAGACAGAGACCTCAGCGCCTCGGACTTACAGCCTTCACGCACGCACTCCACCTCTGTCACTGCGACTGGGAGAGGAGAAGAAGAGTTCAGACCAAAAAAAGTCCTTGTGTCATTGAGTAGACACATCCTTGGGAGGACATCAAGTCCACAAGGACAAAGGTCATGTGTTTTTAGGGATTCATAAATCACACCAAGCTGTGAGACATAGCGATGTGATAGTAAAATATAACATACACTTTACAGGCTTCTCAACAGGATAATTTTAACCTGTAGTTTTATTACACACAAGTGAAAGCTGGGCCTTCATGTTGTGCTCAAAGAGCGAGGCCTTCTCATGGGTTTTTACAGATGAACGGATGATTATTATTAGATATATATTAAACACAAGAATAAAGAGTTTATAGCCGTGCTAGCACCTCTGTGGCACTGAGTTAGCTAAATGCTAATATGAGCTTGGAAGCAACCATAATGCTAACACGTAAATGCTAAGCAGGTATAATGTTTACCATCTAAGGTGAACATGTTAGCATGCTTTTAGCTGAGGCTAATGACACTTATATTGCATTATTTAGGCACATCCTGTCCTAGACTGCACCCTAGACTCCATAGAGGAAGTGAGAGAGAAGGATGTTAGCAAAGCTGACATGAACGTCAAGTCCTTTTACCCCCTTTCACCCCCAATAAATTGTGACTTGATAAATCAAGAAATAAGCCGTAGATTAGTCAATAATGAAAATAATCTTTAGTTGCTGCCCTAAACCAATGTGTTTTTGACCCGAGGATCGCGCTATATGAAAAGTCAGGAGATCACCAAAGTATTTAGGATTCATTGCCTGGGACCCATGAATGAATTCTTTGTGCCAGTCCTTGTAGTAGACATTGAGATATTTCGCTGGACAAGTGAGAAAATGACTGCGTGCACCAAGTTTTATGACATTAGTGAGATATTTAAGTCTGGATCAAAGTGGCTGACTAGCATGGCTAAAAGCATCACACATATTACATATTCATTCACAACTTAAATGTTTTCTTTTATGTTTGACTGTAGTGAACAGTTAGATTCTTTGGTCGACTACATAACACCGTCTAACAGTGGTTCTTATCTCCAAAACATTTGAGATTTACAAGACAAGACAAAAGACAACACAAACACACTCTGGCTACCAGCTGTTCCTAACACAACAATCTTATTCAGCGCAGGACCTCGTCTATTTCTGCTCTGGCATGCCCACGGTATGGTGATCAGTCAGTTGGGTAATAAGCAGTGTCTGCCCTGACAATGGCCTCATTCTCTAGCTGGAGGTCATAAAACCTCTGCCGTCCACCTCTTCAAAATTACTCCACATTCCTACACCATCGTTATCCCAGAGACATGGCAAAAGTGGCATGCATGTGTGTGTGTGTGTGTGTGTGTGTGTGTTTTACAATGGGACAGCTGAAGTGTTAAGTGTTGCATTCTATGCCAAGTGCTTTTGAGCAGAAGACACAGCACTTAGCTGCAGGCATCAGATCACAGTGGACCCGAACAACCGCCTGGATCTCGGAAAAGAGGAACCAAGCCAGGCCTTTATCCTGGATTCCCACAAACACACACTTAGACACACACAGATGCTGCCCTCAACAGCATGCCGATGGCGGTATTATCAGTATCTGGCTTCACGCGGCTTGTTGTCATCATTGTAAGGAGTGTTACACGCTGCAACTCGACCACACTGACTCTATTTCTGGCTGCAGCGGCTGCAGCACAATCAAGACGGCCTTCACCACCCACTGACCCACAAACCGGCCCACCCGTCCACCTACTCTGTATGGCTAGCGGGAGGTTAGCGGAGACCGCAAACACAGAAGAGGTGGGAGAGGAGCGAAAGAAGTAAAGAAAAGAGTGAGAGAGACTGATCTCAGCTGACACCTTTCCAACTTCATCACCAGGACAGTAAATTTTCCATGGGAAGAATTAGCTCTCAATAAAACCGGAAAAAAAAAAAAAACTTTATTGGTGTGTCCAACTTGAGTCCCTGAATAACTTCAGCAAAGACATAACGTGTGTTTGGTAACAACTTCCCAGTACATTTGATACAATGGTGCCATTATGGGCATGAAGTCCTCCTGTATTTCCTTATACTGTTAGGGTTGTGTCTGGTCTAATGTGTTTCCCTGAGTGCCCAATCTGTCGCTTTCTGTTTATATTCGTGTCGCCGACTTCCTTGTTTCTGTGTCCAGTCATTTTGCACACCTTCCTCCAATCGGCTCATCATTCCTCCCAGCCTACACACATCTCTAGTCCATCAGCTCATCCCTTAGAATGACTTTTCTGTATACGCCGCAGGTTCTTTTTCCACTGCAGTAGCCCAGAGCAGACAAATTAAACACTGGCTTTAGACAGAGCCTCGTATTTCGAGTGTTTCACAGTCGCTGCAGCTTATCTCTCCAACTACAGAACTAGATTCCAGTTGAAGTTGTAGTTGTTTCTTCAAATTCTGCTATTTCAGTGTCTGCTCAGGCCATTGTTTCCTCATGCCCTTAGATCATTACGTTCCTGCGTGCCTGCTATCCCTGCACTTCTCAAGCCATCTCCCATCACTCCTGCCACTGCCAGGCTTCATACCGTCTCCCTCTCACCTTTCTATTCCCTGGTATCTTCTCAATAAATGAGTTCCACTCCCGCTCTGAGTCCACCTGACCTAAAACACTCAATTCTTCCTCAGTGAGAATAGCTATTATAGTTTAATTATTTCCCTTGTGTGTGATGTGTTAAATACTCCAGTGGGGAGAATATAGAATTGCCAAAATACAGCAATAAGAAAGAACAAGACAATCCTGATGAAAAACAGCTGCATGTAAACAGCTTGTAAATTTAATCGAGGGATACTAATCTTGTTTTTCAGCTGTAGTTTGTATGCTAATGAGAAAGATACAGGCATACAGTGAGAGTGAGGTTTTACTGTATGCTTTCAGACCAGTGTTTATTCTTGGTTCTACCTCTCAGGTCATAGTTTCTATCTAATCTTTGTCTGTTTCCTGTTACCTGCTGTGGTATAAACCACTGAACTCACTTCTTTTTTTTTTTTTTTTTTTTGCGTTGTTTCCCCTTTTGCTTTTAATTTGCAGACACTCCAACTCTGCTTCAGACGATAATCACACTGCCACCAGGTGTATCTTTTCACCTAAGAAGCAACTTTACTTCAGATCCGCCTTCACACAGGCACCCCGATCAACCAGTAGGTGGATGTTTAAAGACCACCCAAATTATACTCCTATCTTGCCATGCAGTGAGGTCTGTTGAATATTTCAAGAAGCTTTTTTTTGCCCTGTATTTTGCCTCTCAGGCTTCTTGGTGGGGATTATTGGGGGTGTGAGTGAGACTGCAGAGTAGATACTGCTCAATAATAATAAAATATAAATAAATAACGCAGCTGTTTTTATTTACAGATAATTCTCCAGTTCCGCAGGAATTGATCATCAAAATACATTTCTGAGATTCTACACATTAAGATAAATGAAGAAAATGACATACTCACACAAATCTACACCCATTCATTCATGAATCAGTATTACACGCCCAAAATTAAAGTCGCCTAATCATGCGGGAAAACCACCAGAGTTTAATCGCGTGCATTGTCGGAACTGTTACCTTCAGTGTGCTTACCAATGCAGAAGTGAGACAACATACTGTGCCTGACTCCTCACAGGTCTAGGTAATCATTTCATGAATCTGATACATAAATTACACATGATTATTATTTAGCCTGGCTGCAGAGCCTCTAATTAGTCTCCTCGCTCACCAAGGAAACAAGCAAGCTTTTAATAAGGCAGAGTAGAAGAGAGGGCATGAGAGAGAGCCGAGATGAAACAGCTCAACAACTTTGAACAATAAGCCAGCTGAATGAGTGCGCTGACTCACATCCCAGTCTGTAGTGGACTGGTGGAAGGCCTGCTGGTCTGTTTCTACATTACTCCACTGTAGATAAGCTCTTTCCTAATCTGATATCGCTTAAGTTTCCTCTCTTTTCATAACAGTATTCATGAGCACTCTCACTTTCAGAGCTCCTTTTCCTTCCTAACCCTCCCTCACTTCTTATACAGTAACTCTCTTTCCCACTGAAGGACCAAGCGCTGGTCTCCCTGATCATAAAGTCAAGTTTCAGCAATACTTACATGTTTGCTGGGCTTTGGCTTTGCGGGAGCTCTTGGTGGATTCACACCACACGGTCAGACCGTCCTCCAGGAGACGAAGGGTTCGGCTCTTCTGCCACCTCGGAGAGCGAACTTTCACCATGTTGGTGCCGTGCATCATCATTCGTATGTCCTCATTGTCCAGCCCTGAAGCCCACACACAAACAAAAAAACAAAACAGGAAGTTTTAACATTAAAAATAAACCAGCCTGACATTGAGTCACGGCATCATCGGTTAAATTTTATTTGGTTTCGTGTTGTGATGACATACTGGCTTAATGTGATGACTTCATGAGGTTCATCAGAAGTTCATACTGTCTACGCCCATCCTCCCTGATTGTCATGTCACAATATAAAAACTTCCTAAAAAAACCCAGTGACATCATTTCTCTTATATTAATGCTGATGATTAAGATGTATCATGTTTACCATATTGACCATCTTAGTTTCAGGTGTTAGCATGCTAGCATTTGCTAATTAGCACTAAACACAAAGCACAAAGTTACTACGATTAATCCTTTGGGGAACATGAACATTGCTGCAAATGAATCCAAGATTTGTTGAGATATTTTAATCAAAACCACAAATGATAATTTCATGGTAGTGCTAGAGAAAACATTAAGTGACCACCAAAGCCAGATGGAAATTTCATCCACTTGAGCAATACATCAAGCGGCAGCCGCCGTGGCTGTGAAGTGAAGCCAATGTGCAAGTGGCAAAAACTACAACGATAAACCAAACACAAGCTCTAGACAGGGCCTTTCACGTTTTTCACGAGTTTCACACCCACTTTAGGTTCACCCACTAGCTTGGAAGGGGTGGGGGGTGGGGTGAGGGATGTTCAGTTGGTTCACTACTAGATGCCACAGCAGAAATGAACATGTTTACAGCCTGTTTTTGGTCTCTATACCTAATTGATCTTCTTATAGAACCCACTTGACTTGACAGGTTTGTGTTGTCACACATATCTTGTTTGAGCTCCACCACTACATTCATATTTTATATGCAACAGTCCAATGACTGACAGAACAAAAGTCCCTGTAGAAAATATTGTAAAGTACAATAAGAGTCTCAGCAGAGAACCACAGAAACATAATAGTTTCCTTCAGTTGTATAGATTTTTTGTTCCTGCGTCAGGAAAAAACATCAGGTTCCCCCTTTTTATTAAACTTGATTATTGTTTTTTTTAAGAGCTTGGCAGCGGATGTTGCTTTTCAAAATCATCAACAGAGTTATATAATGGCAATATTTCACTGAAAACAGACCTTGTTCACTGTATTTCTCAAGCTGTCCTCACAAATATAACCAACACTCTTCTGCTTATACCCTAAACCCAAGCTTGTGTTTTATATACAAACCTTGGAAAACCTTAGTCATAAAGGTTAAGGTTCTGGTGTGTTGACTGAAGATGCTGGAAAAGTAAAGTGTTTTCTTCAGTCTAGACTTTCTTCTTAAAATGTACTCTAAAGTCAGAATGAAGCTGAGAAAAAATGAATACTGAGATGCATATCAGTCATGATAATTTGTAGATTTATTTGTCTCTTGGGACAGTGGCAGGCCAAGAGACAGCAGAAAAGGAGCATGGAAAGTTTCAATGTGTTCCCCTGCCTGTACGGTTCATCTGCCTCGATATGGAAATGTAATCAAGAAGCTAAAACAACCTCAGTATGGAGTATTATTTGTTGTGAGCAGTGAAAGGTTCAGGGTGTGTTATAGCAGAAAATAAAAGATGAAAGCAGGGAGCCTGTGGGATCTATGAATGCACAGTGAAGTAAGTTAACTGAACCTGAAACACGGTTGAAAACTATGCACTGTTTGATCTGATCTGGTCAGATAACAAGTCAAGTTTTATGATCAACCACAAAGCCAAATCTTTCCACGATAAATAGTTCTTCTGAATTTACAAGCACAAGATCATTTATGTGAGCTGGCTTTGATTAAGGACTTTGGAGTGTTTGTTGGACAAAACAAGCAATTTGATGAGAAATGAAATTGTTTTTTGAAATAGCAATGTTTTATAGACAAAACGTTCAAATATTTAATCCCCCAAAATTGGAACAATTCTGAGTTGCAGAGCTAGTTTCAAGCTAAGTATGATTTTGGACTGCAGGGTTGAGGCTGAAAGGAGAAAGCAGAGTGTTTAAACAGTACTTTCTCTGACTCTTATTCCAAATGTCTAAATGCAAATGTAAAACTGTGTTTTTAAAGGTTTAGTTAAAAGCCAATTATGGCTATAGCACACTGCTTCGCTGCTTATTATGACAAAATAATCAAACTACACTACAAGTGCTCATGAAGGACATTTGGCGGTGCCTTGGTGCTTGTTTTGCAGGGATGAATGGGAACTCTCACAGAGCTTTTTCTCTTTCAGGGCTGTTCAAATGAAAAGTCTAAACAAACTCTCTCTCTTGTCAGATTATTCTTCATGGCTTAGTCTCTTCTGCTCACCCCTAAAGATTTATCCAGACACAGTTGGCATACTTTATTTCTCGCTCATTTAAATCACAGTCCTCATACTGTCAGTGCCAAATGGCTGAAGCTCCTCAAAGGGCCCCTGAAGCTAGAGCACAACAGAAACTGCACTGGGATCCCTCCCTCCCCCCTGACTAGAAACAAACTGAAGCTGTGGATTCTTCCCCATCAGGGTCGAACACAAAGAAATCCCCCAACCAGCCCTCCATCGATAACAAGCCTGTTTTTCCAAGCTGTTACCACATGCAAGGCATTCCCACAAGCAGAGCACATGGGCCTGATTAACTGCAGGTCATTGACCACGTTAAGCTGCCCAAACAACCTTAAACTGCCTCTCTCTCAACCCGCGGCTTCACCTTTTATTAATGCCTCAACCACATTCTCGCTTTCCTGCTTGCATCATTTTAATAAAGCCGCAGCTAACAAGCAGGTACAAGTCTGAAAGTGTGAGCCAAGCTACAGTTTCTCGCACACATTTATGCTCTGATACACTATGTGATTCTGAAAGGCCTTTCGATGGAGGAATGGGCAAGTCTTCTATTCATCGTCTGTCTGCAAATCTGGTTGACAGCCACTATCAAGTGGTCAAAGCTCTGCATGCCGACTGGCTAGCAACCATGCTAATTGATGATAAATGCTATTTGAATGCAGCAATTCAACACAGTGCGCAAGAAAAATGAGAAAAGCAGCAAAATGAGCAATGTTGAAGCATAAACAAAGTTAACAGTGCTATGTGAGGCTATAGGTTCAATGCTAATGCCATCATGCTAACATGCTCAAACTGGCAATGCTGTCACGTGACTATTAAACCTACTAAATGTTTAATGTTAAACAGCAGTATTCTGAGCAAAATACTAACTTCAGTATGCTAACATGCTCACAATAACAATGGCAATGCTAACATACTGGTGTTAAATAATATTTACAGTACAGCTGAAGCTTATGGGAATGTGATATGAAGGTATGTGGTCATAAATGAAAGCAATGGACAGATAAAAAAAAATGGTGTTCACTGAAATGTTAGCTAAGTTAGCTCCTCTATGTTTTTGCACAGCAGGGTTTGAAGTGCAAAGTTTAGTGCAAGCTAATTTGCTAATTAGCCATGAGGACAAAATAAAACAGAAGCTGGTGGCAATGTCATTAGTTTTGCAAGTCATAATTACAAAATAAAGTATTGCAAATATTAGAAATTTGACTGTAATGGTCATGCTAAATGGTAAGCTAAATTAACCCTAAAATGATCATTCGACTCAATCTGCTAAACAGAGCTCAGTTACTTTGGACTGCAATCTGATGAAACATTAAATAGTTATGTAAAGTTTTATAGACTAAACATATAATTAATCCCCCAACAATAGCTACAATTCTTAGTTGTGGAGCTAGTTTAAAGCTAAGGATTATTTTATGTTTCATGTTATTCAAACATGACAGACTCTGATTACGTCATTATTTTAGGTTCTTTGGCTTTACTGATGCATTTACATTGTTTCCAGTGTTTGATAGATAGACATTGTAAGTTTGGAGTTAGAAATCACTGAAATCAGAAAACAAAGTGTGGGGACGAAAATTCCGCTATCAGTGTTAATGACTGTTATGAAAACATGAGCCTGAATTTACATAAGATTTTACATAATACAAATCTACATTTGCAATAACATGCGAAACAGTGTGTTTTTAAAGATTTAGTTGTATTGCACTTTACGTAAAGGCTCAAATGTTAGGAACTGTCAGAGGATTCATCGTCTGGGAACCATAAATGTCTGTTGGTGCCAATCCATCTGGTACATGTGGAGCTAGTTCACGGGATAAGTCAAGGTTTGACGTGCTGGCGGAGCTAGATGGAAAATCAAGAGGTCATCAAAGTCATTGGAATTCTTCGTAAAACTTCATGTCACCTGTTGATATATTTCACTCAAGATCAAAGTGGTCACAGGCCAACACAATGACATTTCCATCCCTGACAAACTGTAAAACTGCTGAATAATTAATAGCTCCATGTCTGAACAACTGACTAAAAGAAAAGAGGCTTCTTCAGCTGGATCAGCGGAGAGAAAACAATAAATATTCAAATCAATCCCATATGATATTTTTCCTCAGCGTGTATTGACACCGTGAACGGCCTCCACACTGAGAAAGAAAAATAACCATATCAGCTGGTCAGTAATAGATTGTGTCTGCATGAGTCCTCTTCACTCAGGCCCACATACCAACTCCTCCCGGGACAGGGTTCACGTTTCTCTCGGCATAACAACTGTCACGAGAGCCAGCTAGCAAGGATTCTACGCTTGCATAAAGATAGATAAGCCAGAGTGTTGCTTATATGATATGGGTGAGAGAGTCAATTCAATTTTCTCAATTCTGTCCCACAGCCGTCCCTGCGAGACAGGTCAGGCAGTAAATAGGCCAATCCTCCCTGCATCTGCATCTCTTAATCCAAGGTGCAGTCTTTAATAAAATGATATACTTGGAGTTAAAACATGATCTGAGGAAAGATGACTATGGCTCAGAGTTGTGACTCTCAGTGGTATTGTCTGATCTGAGAACAGATTCCCCAGAAAAACAGATTAGAGTCAAACTGAGTGTTATTTTGAATTGTGAAATGCAGACTTGCTGCCAATGGTGTCTGGACCGCACACAGTTGAATATGAAAGCAAAGCAGTCTCTTTGTCTTTCATAACGAGCAATACATCAGTCATTTACTCATTAATAAGCAAGATATGGCCACAGAGAAACATCTATAAGATGAAGTTATTGTCGGGTGTGGCTGACAGATCCATTCTTACATTCACCATTATTTGTTGAAAAGATTTCACTTTTAGACTCTTTGCTCATGTTTGAAGAAAACAGTTAAATATCTTTCCAAAAGAAAATTAAGAACACACTGCATATTAAACAAAGATGTGACCCTAAATCATAATCTGTGTCTCTTTCATCTGGAGGCCAAAGATCTTTAGTTATTGGGATTTGTCCTTCGGCTACTGAGGTTGGCAGATTCCAAAGTATTCAGGAGGAAACCAGATCATGGAAAGTCAGTCCTATTTTTCTTCAGGATCTGCTTGGATCAATCAAAAATCTGATTAAATTTGTCTTTCAAGGCTGGAAAAGAAGGCACACTTATAATAATTATAGAGTATATGTTTTGGCCATAATTTATGAATTTAGCTGAAGGTCTATAAATCTGACGTGACCTTGGCTTTTTTTTCCTCATTGTTTGGGATCCCACAGTGCCACAGTTGTATGTTTAAAACTCTTAAAACTCTTTCTTTTGACCACATCAAAACCAAATATTTGGATTGCTCATATGCTGAAGGTGACATAATGCGTATATACATATATATTGAGAGAGTTTGTACAACACAGACACAGAGCATGTGAAACTCGTTGCATAATTTTCTGTAGCACACCTCTGACACAATTCAAAATTATGTTTGAAAAATCCTCCTTTAGAGGTCAATCAGGGGTCTGTCTTTGGATTCTTTGCACCTGTTTGTGGTTTCTTGTAAGCGCAGTGTGGACAGGACATCTAAAAGAAAATCATCCAATCTTTCTCAGGATTTTGACCAAGATAACTGATACAAATACAATCAGCCCATCTGTGAACTCGAAGCTCCAGTCCAAACCCCCAAAATCAATCCTGAGCCTTCCTGAAGTCTGACTGTTTGTTCTCGCAAGAAGCTAACTGCCGCCTCTCACTGTCACAGTTCTCCAGAGTGAAAAACACACAACACTGCTGTCAACCTTGGGCCCTCGCTTTGAAATCAAATCCACAACCCCCTCCTGCTTTTGGGAACGTCGGTGGCAACGAATATATTTATCTGAGTGTGCACTTGTGTCTGATTCAAACAGAGATTATCTCAAGACAAACAAATCTCAGCCTCACAGGCTGCATGCACCACTAGATCTGCAGGAAAAGACGTAACAGCGAGCCAACAAACAAAAAGTCCTGTGACACCACATGACACGAAAGCCTCTGAACTCACTCCATTCCAGCCCGTAAACGAAACTTGATGTAAAAGGGGATTAAAGAGCTGCTGGGACGTGGTGGGTTGAAGGCCACTAGACTAGATTTATGTCGACACATGGTGATAAGGGGTTGGAGACGAGGTGGGGGTGTGGGTGACCTCACTGGCTTCATTATTAAGTATTAGCCGTAGACTCAAATATAGCGTTGATGGTGGAGTATTACATTTTCAGGCACAGAGATACGGTTTCATAACTCAAACATCAGTAATGCTCAAACATGTGTGTGCATAGTGCCAGAGTTTCAACATAGCCTGCTGTGTCAAAGACCTCTGCGTGCACACACACACACACTCCTATAAAAACATGACAAATCAGGAGTTCAGTGTTCAGGATTTAAACGTTTGGAGCAGGACTACAACAGAGCAGCTAAACTTTGCAAAGAATTCTAGTGAAACTGAAAACAGGCCTTGATGTCATGCTGTTGACCTGACTTAAACCTACCGATGAA
Source organism: Nibea coibor (assembly GCA_023373845.1). NCBI lineage: Eukaryota > Metazoa > Chordata > Actinopteri > Sciaenidae > Nibea > Nibea coibor. The sequence goes on along the minus strand of CM041727.1, from coordinate 16,032,782 downwards.
TTCATTTTAGACTTTAAAAAACTGTCTGGTTTCATATTTGCATAAACGGGTCAAATGGCACAGATAACATCAGTGGTGGTCCAGACATCCGGCGTGTTTTCAGAGAATCTGACAGGTGCTGTGTCGCTGCCCAGCAGGTGTCTATTTTGGGGAGAGGTGTGACCGTGAGCTGAGAGGGCTTGTGTGAAGTCATCAGTGTTGGACTGAGAGGGAGTATGCCGGGATGTGATGGGATGTGGTGAGGCGTCTGAATCACACCAGTGGGCTAGTGATCACTTCAACTCTTTAGAGACACATGATCACTTCAACTACACCCACCCACACACACAAGTTTGATGTGTCAGTGAGCTGTCATTATCTGCTGATTACCTTAGTCTTTTACTGTTTTCTCTCATAAAATCACTTCATTTTTGCACTTGGTGTTCACATAAATAATAGTCGTAAATGCTCATGCAGTCAGTCAGCAGTCCTATCATCTATTTTAAAAGGGTGCAAATATCATAACACTTAACTTAGATATAAAACATGACAAAAGCATCTTTGTCACTCCTAAAAATGCAGCAGATTCCACTCTAACGCCCTCTTGATATGTTTTGTGGGTATTAAAATCACTGTTCACTCACTGAGTTCATGTTTAAGATGTCCTGGGACAGCAGAAACACACACACCTTCAGGTCGTCATACCAATATTAAGGTCTGCTGGACCAGTAACTGGCAGTTAACTTTGAGAGGTCTTAAAAGTTTCCTTACCGAATCTCCTGCTCAGGTCCACGGTCTTCTCAGCCACTTTACTCCTCTCCTCTCTGGGACTGGTGGCCGGTGACTTCCCGCTCCCTAACATGATCACAACTTCTGTAAACTTGAGTGAAAAACTACAACTTTAAATCTCGAGGCTCGCCTGTGAAATTTAAGGTGCAGGTGTCTCGCAGATTTGTCCTGCCCCGGAGTGGCCCCGAGCCTAAAGGCAGAGAGAGAGGGAGAGGGAGCGAGGCGGCCGAGCGCAAGTTATTCCTTTTCCACATGTAAATAGTCCCTCCCCAGCGTCGCTCTCCATGCCTGTGCGTAATATGACTCCAAACAAGGCGCACACTTTACGCACCCGCGCCTCCCTCTTCTCCTGGCCGAACCAGCGCAGTCAAACTGAAGAACATGAACTTTAAAGTTACTCAAGTTCACTGAGCACGTAGTGATGTTTGACAAAATATGAGTCGTGCATTATTATGAGTCATACCTGCTTTAGATGCCGCTTTTTTTTTTACCAACCCAACATGTTAAAACACACACAGACTAAATATATAAAGCAAATAAAAGGTTTCAGGGACAAGTTCGTACAAGAAAAGAGTACATAGTGACTGCTATGTTTGGTCATTGCTGAGCTAAAAAAAACATTTAAACTTTGTGTATTGACATTTAATGTGCAGAGAGAACTGAAATAAAATGCCAAATCCTGCTATGTGGTGTCTGAATGCACTATTTCAAGAGGGAATTCAGCATTAAAAACTTGTTAAAATATGTGTACTTACTTTTGCACGGATGCCTGCCTGTGTATTGATGAGCATTACCTTTTTCCCAAAGGCAAGTCTGCTCTGAAATCCATTCATATTTTCCCGGTGAGCTTCAAGAGTGCAACGCGTGTCCTTTAAAACTGTTTCGAGACAAATCATGTGAAATGCGAAACCGAAAAAGACAAATTATAATTTCACAAGAAGTGCTCTTCTCTTAGGGAAATCAGGCACAGACATATCCCCGGTGCAATTACAGCAATCCGTTAGAGTGCAGCGCCCCCTGTTGGTCACGAGAGGAGACTGCAAACATCTCAACAACAACAATCAATTCTGTTCAAGTCCAAGTCAACCTCAGCGGTCAGATGTATGTCACGGTGATGTGCGTGTGTGAAAAGAGAAGAGCTGTGTCTTAAGTTGTGAGTGGATGGATAGGTGGCCCACGGTAGCAGAGCACTGGTTGAAAACTTAATTAAGTCCTTTGTAATGGAGTTATAACAGAGCAGAGAGAGGGGGGCAGCTGGGCTGTCTGAAACCGGTGCTGTCAGGAAGAGCATAAAATGAGATCTTGCCTGATCCACAGCCATTCACAGCTCACATAAAGCAGCAGGTTTGGCCGGGTGGGTGGAGGGCGCTTAAAGTGATATGTTTCTTTCACTCAATGCAGCTGATGTATATGTATATGTTGTTTGCTTCTCTCTGTCACGCCAGCCTGGGCCTGTTGTCTTCATTAAAAGAAACATTTTAAAAAAGCACAACTCTGACATGTCAAGATGCATTTCCACTTCAAGGCCATGCATGTATGCCTTCTAACAATTTCTATCTTTTTATCTGGTCTCAGTTGCACCAACAACCATGTTAGACAGGGTGAGAGATTAAGTCATGCCTACTAATCCTCACAAGCTGTGATCTATGCAGGAGCAGCTTTGGCTGTGTAGCTACACCGCTTCCTTGATTGGTGAATATGGGAAGCCTTAGTATGATTTCTCAATCTCTGTGGTCATTGGTTTCATATTAACTGGAGCACATTGGCTCTTCCTCGCAGGATTCCCAGCTCAGCTTATTTGCCAGGGCTGAAACTCTGCCTGCTTCTATTAGTAGAAACAGTAGGCCTGTGTTGTTTGTAGCCATTAGACTCCCCAGTCTTTACAAGTAGTGTTGGGAGAGAGACCCACCATAAGAGGCCACAGAAGGCTGAAGAAGAAACCATTTCTCCCATTAACAGAAGTAAAATGCTCTGTGGAAACTGTGTTTACGTGGTGTAGTGTAACATGCACAAAGTCAGTGTGTTGACTCTCACACAGGGAAGCACGGGGTGTTAAAAAACTTCTTAAAAATAATGTACACAACAATAAAAAACAATATTAAATAATTTAGAATCTATAAGTGGGTTGCCATATTTTTTAAAACAGTAATTCCAAATGTTTATTTTACACAACACGATAGCAGTCCTAAAGAAAAGTTATAAAATGCATGAGGGTGCTGTTAATTTTACATGCAGAGCCAGCTAACGCCTGCTAACCATGAGCAAAATAAAGGAAAGCTTCAGTGCTGCCTTGCCAGATCAGGCGCCGTCTATTTCCTGAAACTGAAGTAGTTCATCGAGCCTTTTTATGACGCGACTTAACACGAACAATGTCTGTTTCCCCAATATGTTTATGTGTGTTTACAGGCTGTGGTGTATATCTTTCCGACATTATATCATAATTCAAATGTTTAAAATTAACCGCAATTATGTAGTGGTGGGAACATTACGCTCCAGCATCTACGCTGACCCGGTGTTAACACATTGGCCTAGTTAGCAGACGGCTAACGTTAGCAGTTCCTGTGACTCGCTATATTGTTATTTACCTTGTCGCAGCTGTGACATTATAAACAAAGAGTCAGATAATAAACGTTTTGTTTAAATCTGACAGACTGCTCATGACTTATAAGTTACCGCTAGCACTTTGTAGCCTGGCTTTATGTTATGTAAAGTATGGCGTTTTGCAGTTACAGTGGTCCTGACTAAAAACTATCTGCTTGTAAATGTTGGCGTAAGCAAACTTCACGTTTATTTTTGATTGTAGTGCGTGTGGCTTCACACACTTTATAGATTGATACAGGGTTTTAGTTTGGGAGCGACACGACGTAGCTAACGTTAGCTAGCTAGCTTATCCTTAGCTGTTAACACGACACGACAGTGTAAAACTAAACACTGCACATCAGAAGAACATGGGCTGCGCATAAAACACCCAACAACGGATCTACACCACTCCACGTCCACTGGTAACGTTATTATTGAGTTAAGTGTGAGATCGCCTGACCCACCCTTCAACAACGAGGGGATCGGAGCTGTGCTCGCAGCGGCAGCTTCACAATAAATGTCGTTTGTTTACGCTGATTCCAGACTTCCCCCCGAGCCCCTGCCCCGCAACGTATCACTCCGCACAACACACAGAGTATTGATAGCGAAACGTTTAACGAGCCAACTGGCACCAAAACGACGTCTTTTGTGCCACTAAACGCGGTGAACTGCAGCGTTTTTAAAAAAGAGCTCTTTTTACTTATTTTCCTATCGGAACATCCAAAGCGGACTAGTTTCCAGAAGCGGTTTTCTTCATTTGGCTTAAAATGAAGGAGGGTTTTCAATGAATTAGTAATTATTCATTACATTGTGTGGGCAGTAAATTAAAATAAATCATATAGTCTTGGGAGTAAAACATTTTAAATGTGTTAACTTGTAAGATCATGTAATTTGAAACTATTTAAATTAACTTTGACATTATAACTTTTAACCGTAACCCCTTATTTGTAGGTAGTAGCGTCCGTAAAAATGTCCCGGACTGCTTTCTTGGTGTGGGCTACGTACTTTTGATTGACTCTTCGAATGTCCAATCAAAAAATACTTTAAGCTTAGCAACAGCAAAGTTGTCCTCTCGTCCAATCAAAAAAGAGAGGTGTGGGCTTTGTGGCGCTCAAGACTCTGACATTTGATTGGTTAAAACGCTGGTCAGTTATGGTAGACTTGTGGACTTTGTAGTTTGGTGCGGGGACCTCCGCCAGCGCTTCACTGAAATTCTAACCACATGTCCCACAATCCAACAGGCGTCACAAGCAGCAGCATGCGCACGGCTAGAGGCGGAGCTGCTATATAAACACGAGCTCGCTCTTCTTGAGTAGCACACTGGACACTGTTGTGACGGTAGAGCGTTGTCTTCGGGTGAGCGAGCGCTCTGACAGCATCGAAACAGTTAATGGTAGTTAGCGACAGTTGCTCTGACAAACCCTTGGAGGAGTAACAAGTGTTTACTGTTCGGAAGTTTACTTTGAGTTTGTGAGAGTTCGCTTTGAAACGACAAAACTCAAACTTTCTATAGTGATATTGCCTCTTTCTGGAATAAGTATATTTTGTAAATAACGCCTTTTATCGAACTTTGAAGCTCCGATTTTAAGAGCGCGAACATGATTTGAAATGTTCTAAAGCGAAGCCATCGGAGCGGATCAACCAGGATGACAGAGCCAGCGGAGCAGAAGACCCATCACCTGAAAACTTCAGCCAGCCCATCAGGTGGGATCAGCGGAGACGCTATGGAGCATCTCCCAGCCAGCAACCGCGGTGGAGCAGAGAACGGCCACAGGGGGCGACAGAGAGAGCAGAAGCAGCAGCAGCAGCAGCGGCGGGCGGAGAACTGTGGGGATATCAACACAGACAAGTTATGGCAAATGAAAGGCGGACAGAGGGGGGTGTGCCCTGCCTTGGCTGCCGGAAACGAGCTCCCAAAGTGCCAGAAATCTGAAGTTCAAGTTGCGGGAGACGGCGATCACACCTCACAGGGGAACAACAGTGAAGACAGACAGCTGGAGGAGAGCTCGCTCATCGACTCCGACACCGGGTTTGATGTGCGCCTGGGCAAGAAGAGGCACCGGCGCAGGAACACCAGAAAGAAGCGCAACTGGAAGCCGTATTACAAACTTTCCTGGGAGGAAAGGAAAGCTCTGGAAGAGAAGGAGACAGCCAGAGCTTCTCGGCTGAGAGAGGAGATGTTCGCCAAAGGGCTCCCAGTGGCCCCATACAACACCACCCAGTTCCTGATGGACGAGCACGACCGAGAGGAGCCCGACCTCAACACCGAGACCGGGGTCAGGCGACCCGCAGGGGTCGGTGGCCGCATGGAGGACACGGGCAGCGAGGAGGACTTGTTCGATAACGAGGAGGAGGACGACGATGACGGCAGCGGCGGGGGCAGCGATGGTATCGGGAGGCCCGGGAACGCAGGTGGGGAGTTTCTCCAGAGAGACTTTTCTGAGACCTATGAGATGTACCACGTCGAGAGCCTGCAGAATATGACCAAGCAGGAGCTGGTGCAGGAGTACCTGGAGCTGGAGAAGTGCATGTCCCGGCTGGAGGAGGAGAACAACCGGCTGAGGCGCGCCGTGGAGCCCGGGGGTCTGACCGTGGAGAGCTCCCTTGTCCGGCTTGGAGAGCTGGAGAGGGAGCTGGAGAGACTGAGGGCCCAGAACACGGAGCTCCTCCTGCAGAACCAGCCGAGCAAGGACAGGGGGCAGGTCGCTACCAACTAAAGGACACAATTCAAACAGGGGAACCCCTTTAAAAAGGTAAAACATGGGACTGCTGCATTTAAGAAAAATTAAAAAAAAAAAAATCATTTTTCTGTAATCAGTTTGTCATCTGGATGATGAAGTCCTTGCATTGAAATGCAATACTTGACGTTTCTTTTCTATTTGGACTGTAAGGCTGTCCTGTCCATTTTTTTCCAAGAAGAAATGTAAATATTTCAAAATAAGATTCTTTTTATAGAGAATGTATTTGACAACACGAGAATATTTTGTTTGTTTCCCGGGCCAACTTCACAGAATACCCACCGACAAAAACTGGTTTTGAATTTAAAAAAAAACAATCCTCACATGTTCAATCCTCTGCATATGTTTCTCTATCAACCCCGTTCAGAAAGTGAGCTAACATAATCACAGCTAATTGGACCAGTTTGCAAAGACCGCTTTTGCAGAAGTTAAATTCCAGCGTGAACATTTTAACAGTTGTGTGTTAACATCAGTTCAAATAAAAACATTTTGAAACGAGCCCTCGTGTTGTAATGCCTGCTGCTCTGAGACACAGGAAGCTTCCAGAGTGAAACTACACATCGTCACAAAGCTTGTCTTGTGAGGAGGATCCTGAGACGGGCCAGACAGACATCAGCGGGCTGTGATGAATGCACAGAAGGGGGAGGAGGGGGGGTTATTCCTTATTGAAGCTCTATATTTAGGTAAAATTAATTTCCACAGAATGCAGCGATGTTAAACTGTTAATATTTATACTTATAATATAGTTTAGTCCTTCATGTGCAGAGGCAATCTGTGCCAATTGGCCCTAAGAGACCTTATTCATCTTTAGCCTCTAGAGGGCGCCATTCAGCTCCTATTTTAAGAAGCAAAACATGAGCTTCATCCTCCTCCTGGTGTGTGTGGATGTGTGTGCTGCCAAAAATTTAAAAAAGAAAGATCCCACAAACACACATGAGCATTTTTCTTTAAACATAGTTCTGTTTATTTACATCATATAACCTTGCTTTAAAGCACACAGCCATGAGGGGAAACTGTTTTCAGGCGGACATCCTCTTTTTATTTTTTAAGTCCAGTCATTTTCATATTAGTTATACTCAAAAGCAATTCCAAATGTACACAGTACAATATGTTACATATTAAGATAGTATGTACAAAAAGTTTTTTTTAAAATACAACAAAGACATCAGGCGGATCACATTTCAGATGGCACGCACACACGCCAACTGCGGATGAAGTCACAGGTTTGTTTGCTCATCTTCAGTTGATTGAGCGCTGTCTTCTGACGTGACCTAATGTCATTCTAGGGTAGGGCTTGTTAGGTGTACCATATTCACACACTGTGGATCGCTAGGCAGAGAGAGAGAGATAGAGAGATGACCTCAGTTTGTTAAGAAAAGCAGCTGAGAGAATACTATGCCTCTTCCCTCTTAGCAGCAAGCTGTTAATGCCTGTGTTGAAGGCAAAGAGTGTGCATAGACATGTCCTTGGCTTGAAGTGTGCTTTTTTTTCTCCTTCTTTTTTTTTTTTTTACAACCTCTCAGTTCGACCGCTTGTATTTAATGTACACATCTTTGGGTCAGTGCCTTAGTTTTACCATCGACCACAGGAGAGGGAGGGAGGGAGAGGGAGGAGACCCAGAAACAACAGAAGGAAACGGAAAGATAAGAACCGATCATGGCACTGCAGAACAAAAACACATTCCACAAATCAGGCACTTGTAGAAAAAATCTTGAGGTAAGACAAGACTATAACTTATTATTATCATTATTATTATTATTATTGTTCACTGGGTTATTTGGTCAGATGAAAACAACGTCACTTTGGGAGTTGCACCTCCTGTTTGTGTTATTTTGTGATTCCACAGCCAAGACGAGAGATGAAAACAATAGATTCACGGCCATTCTGTGTTCATTTCCTCTAATGTACCACTTCCCCAGCTTAGGGATGATTTATTAGAGCCTGACCTCATGGAGAACTCCTCGTCATGTTAACCCCCAAGGTAATTAAATGTGTAGACAGAAGACCCCTCGGAGGGGGACGTGATGAAAACCGTCGTGTAGCGCCTCGGACAGAGGTGAAAATGTAGCTGTTTGTAGGCGCTGCATAATCTTTTAACAGTCTGTAAAACACTGTCCGGCCTCTCTTCTGTCTCTTTTACAAGAAGGAACATACTTTGTCTTGAGCTCGGTAAATAAGAGCAGATCAGCGGAGGCAGCGCTCGGTAATCCAAGACATGAATAACAAAACAAATGAGGTCAGCCATCACAGTGTGGCACTGAGCTGCCTTCAAACCGTCCGATATAATGTAATAGTTACCAGGTTACACCTCTGCCCCTTGCTACATGTCGTTTGCGTACGCGTTGACGCAACTTCGTTGGAAGTCAAGTCACCAGAGAAATGTATTCGTAAGACTAGAGCTCAAGAGATAAAGGTTTTCTGCACAGTGCTGAGAATCAGAAAGGCCATCTATGAGGAAATAAGGAACAGGTTTAGTCATGTTTATCTCGTCTCCTTTGAACAGGTACACCAAAGAGGTGAAATCACAATAAAAGTACTTTTTTTTTTACTTTAATACAAAATATATATAATATATATATTGAATATAAAACAAAACAAATGAATATATTAAGGGAAACATTTCAAGTAACGTCTTGAAAGAAATGACTGTGCACTTTTGCCTGCACTTTTTGTAAACCATAAAAAAAGGAACTAAAAAAAGTAAAAACAAATATGATAACATAATATTTATATTTACAAAGGTTAACTTAACAAGGCTTTGTACAAATGTTACAAAATTGTTCAACACAAACACCTGCACGCTCAGACATGATCACAAACATTGTTGCGCAAACACACATAAACATTATTAACAAGTAATCGAGAGACGACTGTACTGTTGTGGGACTGTGTGTGTGTGTGTGTGTGTGTGTGAGAGAGATGTTTGGAGTATAAAGGAGGGTCTTACAGTGTTTGTGGTCTGACGAGTAACAGATCAGGAAGACTGATTTGAAAAATCAGATGAAATCCCTCTTGAAATTGAAAATGACCGCTAACTTTTGCTTATAGGAATTCTAGCAGGTTTGGAGATGTTGGTCATCGTTAAAGCACCGTTCTCTCAGGAACCGGAGGAGGTCTGCAGCACCTTCCTCTGGGCACCTGGAGGGATTTAACCCTTTCATTTATGACGTCTGCGAGCCAGGCAGGAAGAAGACAGGGATGGATGCTCGGTTATTACTCCAATGAGAATTCTTGGCCATAACGTTGATTGTGTTGAGGTCTCTGTTTCTGTATTATTTCTATAAAAGCACACATATATTATATATTATAAAAATAAAAACACAAAAACAAAAGCTTTGGCAACACTGGAGCGCCCCTTGCCATGCGAACGGAGCTTATCGAAAAGAAAAGTGGTGGGCTGCTTTTAAAAGATCTGTTCGTTGGTACACTGCGCTGCGCCTGACGACTAACCACGACCCTGTTTTTAAACCATGCTGCCGGTCGACTGACCTGCAGAGTCAGAATCCGCAGCCGGCTTTCCTTGGAGTGAGGGGTGAGGGGTCAGCTGACAGGGCTCACAGGTACTGGTGGAATCTAGAGGGGGGTGTTTGACGTGCAGCCGGTCCTTGTTCGAGTCCGTCTGCATCCCGAGGCAGCCCTGGTGTTTTGACCTGGTTTTGAGTGATGGGAGACAGGGGGTAGTCATTGACATTCAGTGGGGGTCTCTTGTCGGATGTCTCAGTCGGGGAGGCCACCACGGTGTGTCTGCGCCAGGCCCGTCTCTTCCTCCGTGTCTCGGGCGACAGCGGTTTCCGCAGTCCCACACTGCGGAGGTCGTCTGCCGAGCCCATCAGACGAGTACAGACCTGCTCTCCCATATATCTGCCACCCGGGCCGTTTGGGGTAAAGGAGGCGGCCTCGCTGGGTGGCAGGGTGGGCTTGGGCCGGGCATGGCGCAGGCTCTCCTGGCTGCTCCCTGAGGAGGGGTTGGTCCTGGAAGTGTCCCTCCTCACTCTTGGTGCGCTGTCTGGTCCAGAACCGTCCCCGTCGCCCTGGGACGTGGCTTCAAACTGCTCTAAGAGGTCCAGGGAGCGAGCCTTGGCCTTCTCCGACTTCAGCTTCTTCCTGGCCAGAGTGTCACACTGGATCAGCTTGTGGGAGTTAAAGGAAGGCCGCGAATGCAGTTTATGAGTGGTGGAGGAGGAGGAGAAGGAGGAGGACGAGGGTGTGGTGGACCTTGCTCCTCCTTCGCTCCTGTCCCCAGAGTCTGGTGTGTGTGTGAGGGCGGTGGGCGGGGCCAGAAGGTTTGTGGGGGACAGCACAGGGGGTTTGTAGTGTGTGTAGAGGAAGCTACGCGGGGGTGCAGGTGGGTGTGTGTTCACAGGTGTGGTCGGGTGTTTGTCCGGTCTCTCCTGGGTCAGCGAGCGCGAGGCGAAGCCGCTCTCATTGTCCGTCTCGCTCACCAGCTCGCTGTGCTCGTCATCGGCATCGTCCCCTCTCCCCTCTGACCCCAGGCTCCGCCCTAACGTAGAGAGGGTGGAGTAACCAGAAACAATGGAACGAGCATCCTCTGGAGCTCTCCACTGTGGCCCCTTCACCTCCGCCCGTGTCTCCTCCTCCTGCAACAACATGGCTGCCTGCCGTTCGCCTGCCTCCTCTTCCTCTTTGCAGCGCAGCCGACTTGGAATAACCGCCGCCACCTCCTCTTCTACCTCGTCTTTCACTCCACTTTCTACAACTTCCTCGTCTTCCTCTTCTTCTTCCTCTTCATCGTCGTCCTCCTCTCCCTCTGCCCGAGGAGCAGTGTCCCTTACAGGCGACTCTGCCTCCTCCTCCTCCTCCTCTGCGCCCAAATGTCCGGCTTTGATCGGCTCGTGCTCCGAGTCGTCGTCGGTGCTGCTGCCCACGCGGCGGGCGTTATGGCGCTTCCTGCGTTTGCGGCCCGTAACAGCTGACATGATGGACAGAGTCAGGAAGTCCTTAGGCGTGAGATCTTTCTTTGACCCCCACGACCCCTGAAAAAAACCCAAAAAAAACACATGACATTACACTTTATATATTGTCTGTGTTCATATATGTTTGAACTGCTGCTGAACAGCCTGAATATCTTTGTACCACATGAGGGGATGTTACCTTTGATTTAGCTGAGTCACTGTTGGTTGAGTCTGGGGAAAAGAGAATAAAAACATCAGCGGGTCAGAACCGATGAAGTTAACAAAAGGCCAGAACAGTCATGGTGGAGGACACAGAGGCAGTTGGTGAGATCGTCACTCTTTTAAAGGACAAGTCCACAATGAATCGCAGAAAACTGCTCCTGCACCGCTCTGAATGCGATGCACCACAGCCGGTGTTTTCCATCAGCCGTACAGAGGAAAACACCTGCTGGGACGTCACCGACTGACGTGCATCTACAGCGCTCTGTCCGATGCGGGCAGCAGTTTTACGCCCTGAACAAATATTAATCACAAGACGTCTAAATTTGAAGGAGCTCGTCTTCCTCTGTGCCCTCTGACCTCTGACCAGCACACTGATGTACACACACTGGAGCAGAGGAGGAGAAAGAATGATTGGGGGGGGGGGGGGGGGCAGGGTTTGATGTTTGTTTGGAGGAAAAACTGCATTAGGAAACCACGGCACATCACCCAACAACACTGATGACATCAGATCAGTGAAAGAAGCGATGGGAGTTGGCGAGAAAAGGCAGGAAAAATCGAGTCCAGAGGATGAAAAGAAACACACTTCCTCACGAACACACACACACACACCGCTGCAGGAGCTGTTTTTATCTTGCACTGAATCTAAACCCTGGCAGCGGAGGTAGAGTGATGACCGCTTGAGGGGCTCTAGGTGGAAGTGTTGTACATAAAAGTACATTTAGTTTGTGTGCTGCTTCCAGATGGTTGCTCAAACTTCCACCCTCCATGTCTGGTCTTTCATACATACGCCACCATTAAAGCTCCAGTCGACGCTCTTAGCTTCAACCTAAAGCTCAAACAATCATTTGGTACGCTATACAGTCGATGGGAGATGTTGAGACTCTTCTGACAGACCTATAACTACTAGTACTGAAGCACTAAGTTCATTATTTGATTAGTCTATCAACATACTTAACCAGCATGAATACAAACCATGCTTTGATTTTAGCTTCTCCAATCTGTCATGTTTTATTAACATTGCTAAAACAAGTTGGTTAAACAAGCAAACCACAGACATTTTTACCATTTGGAGACATTTTTAGAGTAGATGACTGATAAAATCATCCACAGTCCAATTAACACTAATAAAAAAGATGCAGTTTGACTGACTACAAAACTATCAGTTTATACTATAACACAAACCTGTCGCCATTTGCAAATCTGTCTCACCAGGTCTCCGTTAATGGCAAAATATCACCTCAGCTCTTTTTTGCCACATTTCTGAGAGACTTCACTTTGAAAGTTCACTTTCATCGATGGGTCTAAGGATAGAGGGTGTGATTTTCTTTTGCAGGCTGTAAAGAGGGGGATTTTTGCTTCTGATCTTAGACTACATAAACAGATTTCTACTACCTCCCTCACTTTAGAAACGTTCTGGGAATTTAATGCTCATTTTTTTAATGTTAACCAGTAATAAAAAAAACAGAAGTGGAAAGGTGAAAGTTTGAGCCACTGCTGAGCCTCGCACAAATAAATCAGACTAAATGTGTCTGGCTTTGAAATGGCAGAATCCGAGTCTCTTTGGAGCTGAGTGGAGTAAAGGAACCCGATGATTGGACTACGCTGACTGAAACTGGCCGTGGGATGAGTGCTCGACAACAAGACAAGTCCACACAGTGAGGGTGTTGTCTCTCAGTGACAGGCCACAGTTTGCACTCCAGTGTCAGATACATCAGCTTTAACAGGCAGAGAGCAACCAGTCATCCATTAATTCATTATTGAGACTGGAGCGACGACACTGAGGTGACATGTTCTTACAGAGACCTCCGTCTGACACTGAGAGGGAGACTTTCAGGAGGGTAATGGAAACCATGGAGACATAAACCATCACCACTCGCTCTCTCTCTTTCTCTCACCCACACACAAATACACATTATTTCACTTTCACAATATGATGCACTGACTCAGTTGCACACACACACACACACACACACACATATTGCCAGGGGAGTTCCCATCCTACCGCAGTGGCTGCTCCACAGGCTCAGCTAAGAGAGGGAAATGCAGAAACGTACAGAGAAAGTGAAAGATGAGCAACGTGGAGGAAAAAAAAAGAGGTCAGCAGAGAGGAGAGAAGTATAGGCACTCTATCAAACACAGAAACACTCCAACTGCTAACGGATGTCATTTCTTATGCTGCGTTCCAGTTCCGTAGGAAAGTAGGGAATTCTGGCTTCAAACTGGGACACACGCTTCCAAAGAGGAATCTCAATCAAGCGAGAAATCTGATGTAACACGTTTTTAAAAAAAATCATAACTCATTTAGTCGTCTCTGCCAAATAACGTGAGTTATTATTAAGAGAAATCTGGCCTGACAGCTGTGTTTTTTCCCCTCATTCACTGGAACACATTGATTATAATTGTGACACACTTCTGGGGAATTTCCTACTTCCAGCTTTAGATGGAAAGCAGCATCAAATTCATTTGGTTGCCATTTACAGCTTTCTGAATGCTATTGGTCGGCTTGGTCAGATCTAGCAGTCAATGGCTGATAGCAGTAAGCAGCGTGCGCTCACCTGAGGCCTCCCCGAGCAGGGCGGTCCTGCCGATGTTGGACAGCAGGTGGTCGATGTTGGGGGCGGGCTGCACGTCCTCCGTGTCCACGGGCGTCTGGACGGAGGAGACACGAGAGCAACGTTCAATGACACAATAAAAGGCCGTGATTCACCGCGGCTGTATCTCCACGCAAATGCCTCATTTACTGACATTTCTACAGATGAATTATTGTTGTACTTGATAATATAGAGGATTCCTACGGCGTGCAGGAAGCTGACTGATTTATCTACAGACTCTGCAGGTTTATCTGTGCTCTCAGTCACAAAGATCAAAGGTCACTGTGATTACAATGCAAGCAGCAGTGTGACTCACTGGTTTCATAAAAAACAGCGTGATCACATCACTGTATGATCAAAGGAAAGAGCACAATACTTCTTTCACTTTAAACATAAAAAGTTCAGTCATAGCCAGTAATCATTACTCCACATTCATCTCCAGGGTTCACTGCTTAACTAATAAATGTTCAGACAATGTACAGGTGCAAAGATATTTCCTGATTTTCTTTAAACCTAACTGGATCATGGATGTCCAGATTTGGTGACACAGCAATTTTTTACACTGGACGGCATGAAAAATCTTTAGCTTCAGGATCAATTTGTTTTTTAGAAAATCTGGATTTCATGTTTTAGAGAACAGAAAAGGGTCACTAGTCTGGAAACACAAACATTTTTCTAAACGCTCCCTTCAAGACGACGTTGAAGATTCATGAAGATGAAAGTGTTTTTTGTTGTGTTTTAGGGAAAAATGAGACATAATGAGGCAGCTTGCTGATATAAAATCCATAAAACGAAACCTTAAAGTACAAAACTGAATGGCTGCTATCAGTACTTGGCAGTGGTTTGTTAAGTTCTTGACACGAGTTTGAAAAAGATGAAGTGATCCCCTCAGCGGCAGATTTTGTTCTTTTGAAAAAAATAACCTGCAACGATGTGTTCAAATACAGATCCTGAACTTTTACTATCACTCTCACTCTAACGATTCTCAGAAGTCACACACACAGCATACTTAACATCCTGTACATACTTTACTGTCTCTGTAGCAACAACAATGTTTTCGCTGTCTTATTAAACCTTTATTGTTCACACGCTACAAAACAACAGGACAACAAACCTTTTCATCCTTGTCCATCTCTTCAGCGAAAAACCAGATGCCCTGTAAGAAGGACAGAGAAACATTTAGCATAATAATGATTATTAGTGTGTGTGTGTGTGTGTTTATGTGTGATTAAGTGTGTGTGGCATCTCTCACATGTTGGATGAGCGTCTCTACTATCTTATAGCGGTCAGGCATGTGTGTGACCATGTCTTTCATGTTGTCTTCAGACGTCCGGACCAGAGTCGGCCCGAACACCAGAGCCAGGTTACGAGGCTCCATCTGCACCACCGGACGGAAAAGACGTTAATACCAAACATATTGTGGCAGTACACGATTATATCTGACTTACTAACTGTCCTTCACACACCTTGTTTTTATCAGAGCTGTCGGCTACAGTCTTCAGGTGACCAACCAAGAACTTCAGAGTGTGGTAATAATGATCTGGGAGGTCTCGGATCTATGAAAGAGAAACAGGAGGAATAACGATACTGATAAACCTGTTGGACCTGCCTGACTCCTGCTACACACTCACTTACACACACTAGACAAATAAGCAAATTATCGCGCTCAAATTCATTCATTCAAAACGCACCAGTTTCTTCATGGTCTTTAGTCTTTCTGAGGCGTTTTCCATCCGATTGGCGTCAATGAAGTCGTTGTACTTGTCTGTGAAGGTATTAGAAATATTAAAATACACGACAGATGAGACGTTGTGATATGAAAGCACGGCAGTGTGAGGCTGTATGGTATGCGTGATGGCTTGTTGTGACATGTTTGGACTCACCGTTGGTGAAGAGCGGCTCTGGAAGTTTCCTGAAAAAGGATTTTAGTAAACTGCTGACAACATTGAGGTCCTGCCACTTCTGTTGACAGCAAGAAACACAGAGAAGAGTCAGTGATGACAGAATTTCAACATCAGTTTATTATCAGGGCATTTTTCTGTGTCCAGGTGTGTTTGTAGTCCCTGACCTCCTCTGCAGGGTTGATGTCGACGCCCTTGTTGAGCTGATCCTGAAGCATCGACACCATGGCGTTGTTCCCGGGGACTCTGTAGATCCCCGTGTACTCCAGGCCCATCTCCTCCACCAGACCGCAGCAGATCTCCACGATCAACGGGATGAACTGAGACGGACAGAATTGAATCACAAATGAAGCATTCAGTAGAAAACCTCGTTTCACTGCGTTCAGGTGGGACAGAGGAAATCGAGGCTAACCTTGTTATTTACACCCGGCTGACAATCCTCCAACCTCACGCCAAAAGCTTTGGGACCGGTCTTCTTTGTCTTCTTCATGATGTTGATTCCCCACGGAGACTTTGGAGGGCCGCTCTCATCTAAAAACAGATTCAACAAAAGCTTGACACAGAGCCCTCAGCCCTCAGTGCTTCTCGTTTTACCTGATCTTTGACAATGAACCACCTACAGTTTTGGGATGGCATGAAGTATTTTTAGTTTTTGGTTCCCTGACACTGACCTTTGCCTTCTGATTTGGGGGATCGTGGCGCCCCCGCAGCATTTTCTGTCTTGGCGAGAAGGAATGGAGGCTTCATGCGGGGCAGCCTGGGAGAGGAGTCGGGTTTGCTGCCTGTCGGACTGCAGGGGGAGACAGAGAGACAAGTTTAATTCAAGCTGTCAGTTGAGTGCAGCAGGAAAGGCGGCTGTATTATGTTCAGCCATGATCAGGTGACTCACCTCTGTTTTCTGTAATCGTTCAGCTTCTTATTGATGAGTGCCTGTCTGGAAAATCCGAGCTCCTGCAACACACACACACACACACACACACACACACACACACACACACACACACACACACACACACACATCTCTGTTATGACTTCTTATACAAAGCTACACACTGCAGGCACAGTAACAGAGGAGGTTAAAATAGACAGATAAAGGTGTGTCCTCTGACCTCGCTGTCCGTCTTGCTGTTTTCCCTGATGACCTTTATCCAGTCCAACATGTCTTCCCGGTCCTCCGCCTGTAGCAGGTACTCGCAGAAGTCCTGGGTGGTCAGTCGTAGGGCGTGTTTCCGTTTGGTCTCACTGTACGCGATATCCACCAGACAGCCCCGGATGCTGATGGGCTGCTCCTCATCCTCGGCAGCACCTCCGATCGTGGCCCCCCGAAGCACTGCCTCCCTCTTGTCCTTGTAGAGGAACAGCGAATGGGAACGGAGCACCGAGAACACTCGCTTCCATGGGCGCATGCCGCTGCCCACCTTCTGTGAAGGATACATGAGGTGTGAGTCTTTTAATGCTTTCCTGCCTTCTGTTAATTTCTATTCAAGCCCGGTGTACCCACCTTGCCCTTCTCTGTGAGGATTTGTTTGAAGTGCAGCCATCCTTCTCGCCGTACGTCGCTGTACGTGATGTTTCCCAGCTCTGAGGTGGAGTGGCGTTTAGATCGAACATCCTCTGCGGTTCCCAGGTTGTCCAGAGACTGAAACACAAACAGGAGAATGTTCACAACATCTGTTGACATGTCAGCCTATTAAAAGCCATGAAGTCTGACCCTGATACCCTGCAAGTTCATGCCAAAAGAATAATATAAATAATACATTGTGCTGGTGCTGATGAGGGTTTAGTTGTGACCCTTGTTTTGCATCATCAGAAGATTTTCCTCTTTTCATATTACATCATTTTACAACTGCTGCAGCAGCTCTCTGGCCTCTTTGTGCCCTTGTACTGTAAGTTACCAAATTCTGCCTTTAAAACTCACTGACAGACCTTCATTAAAGCTGACACACACTGAATATGACTCACTTGAGTAGCTACATTGGTTTGGAGGACACAAAAATGAAAATATCTATTTCACAGTCTGATGTAAAAAGGCACAGACATCATAGAAGTGTCTGGAATAATGAGAGTATGTCACCTTTTGAAGAGAAAATCTACTTCTATAAAAGTAGGATTAATTATCGATGAATCACACCCTTGCTTAGTTCAGTATACAGGAGTTTGGATGCTACATCCTTATTTTATCTGTATGACTAGTAGCTCATGGCTAATGTTAGCACTGCAGCCAAATGTACCAGTATAACTGACATTACTGAGTCACTTTGCTGAATTTGTGACTCTTCAGTATTTGCTACAGCACGTCACAGGTAAACACTTCAAGTTTATAATATATTTTAATTATGTTTTTCCCTCAGTTTGTGAAGCAAATGCCAGTTAAGTGTCTTTAAGTCGATGTAAGTTCTTTAAATTTGTCTGTTAAGCTGCAGGATGTCTGTTTTATAGTTTAGTTTGTTTTCTTGGTTTAATTTTTTGGCAAAATGACTGACTGGTAAAAGGGACTGTACACAAGCAAAGTAGTGACAGGATTTCTAAAAGGAATAAGGTTAAGCTGATGAGAATAACGAGTCAAAGGAGAAGAACTCACCCCGTCTGTGAAAAAACTCTTCACTCTCTTTGGTAGCCTCCTGCAAAGTACAACAACACAACTGTCAAAACATGTGCTGCACACGTCACTGTATAGTTGTGGTTTTAATGCAACAAGCTGTCAGCTGCTTCAGGTCGACGGTACTCACGAGAAGACCCGTCCCTCCTCTCTGAACGTGTTGAGTCCTTCGTCACATGACTTGGAGCGCTCTGTGGTGATGGCTAGAAGATAGGAGGAACGGCGACTGGATTTAATACTGCCTGCTCGATGAGAGGATGAATGAGCGCGGAGGGAGATATAGGCAGAAGAAAAGAGAAAGAAAGAGAAAGAGACAGAGAGAGAAAGACAGAATGTTGATGTAATGCCAATCACCCGTGGTGGACGGTGTTGGATTAGGAGATGGGGATAGTGAGGGAGGGAGCAAGAGGTGGAGGAGGTCGGTGGGATGAGTGACGAGGTGAGGATGGGTGGCGGGGGGGTGAGCTGGAAGGGTGGGTTAGATCAAACTATCACTGTTCTCACCACTGGCATGCAGGTGTAGCATCTCTAAACACTGACTGACATGCATTTCTTTAAAGAAACGTGTCATGCAGCTCAAAGTTTGTCCAGTTTAACTAAAGTGGGAGGAAACTGACTGACTCGTGGGCTTCATGCACAGCTGGAAATCCTTCCAAACACATTCAGACAAGGAGAATCTTCACAAGATTCTTTACGTGCGAAACATGCGAAAATGTACAAATTCAGCATGCAGGATAGTCTAAAATTTCATCATTGCAAGGATTTTTGTCTTATTATTGAGCCCCCAAAGTGCAGTTAGATTATTTCAACCTCTCACCAATAAAAATCTACTTTTGTAGAAATTAATGTCATACTCAATTCTGTGTTTTCTTTAAATAATTTGATTTGAATTAGAAAGCAGCTGTTTGTTTTTTGGTTTGTTTTTTTTTACTTAATTTGAGAAAATCAAACTTTGAAGGCTCAATGAGACCCAAAAAATACTTAAAATGGAAATTACAAACAGCCAATCACAAGGGATTTCAGATCTCATGCAGGCTTCATCAATCCGTGGCGGAAACTTACAAATAAGGCACTTTTCTGCTGCATGCAGTGGGGAGGAAGAGAGGGGACGACAGGGGAGGGGGGGGCACTCACTGCAGTCGTGTGAGAAGAGCCTAGTGAGGGGGAAGGTGAAGGTGGGGGAGGCGGGGCTGGTGACCACGGCGGCGGGCGCCGAACTCATGCCGCTGGACACCACGGAGGACGCCGGCACGTGGCGAGCGCGCAAATCAGCGCCGGGGCTGGTCGGCTCATCTGTGGGAGGGGTGGAGGGAAAGCAGGAGGAGAGGAGAGGAGAGGAGAGGAGAGGAGAGGAAAGAGGGGGATAGGATTAGGTGTTAGAAAAGGATGTCAGAAGGGGAAAAAGAAGGAAAGGAAAATGGGTTAGGTTAGGAGAAGATGTGGAAGAGGAGAGGTTTTTAAGGAAAAGGAACAGCAGGGTTACCACCGGAGATGCTAAACAAGATCATTTCCATTTTTATGTTACCTTATCTTTAAATTTCATGCTTTCACCTACAAAATCAACACCCACAACGACCGTACTCGAACATGAGGCATTTAGGCTCCAGTTAGACACAAAACACAGCCCACAAATAAAACACAGTCATTTACAAAGCCACAAAGAGAAGCTAAAGGATCTAAAACCTGCACGACTGCCTCAGAAAACTACAAATACAAATGCAACCGAGTAAAGAGACAAAAAGTTACAGAGGTGCAGATTAAAATAGCCAAATAGACGGCAGATAATGCAGTACCTGTGCCTCCTGTTGCCATAGGAAGAGTTATTCTGCTGCTAAAGGAGGTGGCTTTGTAACAGACATATACTGGCTCCAGGTTTCAGTTCTTTCTGACATCTACAGTCGAGTATGAACTTGACACACGTGATGATACAGGCAAGAGAAGGTGTCACGATCCAACGAGGGAGTAAAAGAATATTGTGACTAACCAAATATAGATATTTAGTGGTACTTTTTATACCGTGAATGAACATTTGTTCAGTAGGACAAAGGCATTAAGCAGCTTTAAAGGTCACACAGACTACAAGTCTTTGAAGCTTATGCAAAAGGATATGAAACTGCGACACACACACACTCACATGTACTGACACTTCCTGACTAAGAGAGGATTAGAGACCAGCCCAATATTTGCATGAAGTGAGGAGAAGCTGGATTTGTTGGTGATATTTTAAACTGTCAGTACTGAACTGGCGTGGAAGGCTTTGGCTTTGGTGTTTTCTCTGTGGGACCAACAGGGGGCAGCACAGCCCCAGACAGCGCTGTAGACCCGAGGGACTCGGTCTGAGGTCCAACCCCACAGACCACCACATAGTCTTTTTCTGAATTCTAGTTTGTGTTTCTCATTCCAGCTCCTTTCTTACCTCTCTCACCTTTGCCATCACTCCCATCTCTTCACCTCTCTTTCTGTCTTTTCCTTCCCTCTGGCGTCTTTCCATCTACCACCCTTTCTGTTCTATTCTTCACTCCTGTGCGTACAAAGAGCCGACATAAGGCGGAAAACATTTCCAATCTGGGATGAGGAATCTGCCTGTTTACAGCGCTACCCAGAAATAGCCGGGCTGTGGGTTTAACAAAGGCCGTCATTAACGGGCAGCCAGAGAGTGAGCTCAGAGCCACGAGACGGAGACGCACCAGCAGAGGGGAGCAACATACCACAGCACGGTCTGTCTCGACTCTGCAGCGTGTCCTGCAACATATATGGAGCTCAGCAGGCAGTGATTACATGACACAGAGAGGAGAGGAAAGAAGAGAAGTCAGAGAGAATAAAAGAGACATAAATACATTAAAAGTCTAAAATAATGTTTAAGGCACAGCTACTTAGAAGTCTGCAACAAATCTTCAAGTTTGATTTTTAATTTAACTTAAAGAGATTACTTCAATGTGGCAAAACTTTCTTTATTTTACTGACAAGAGATTTTTGAGTTAGAGGTTATCAACATCAAAATTATACTTTTTTTTCTACACCCCGAAATACAAACAAAAACATATTTTCTATTAAAGGAAACAACTGACTTCTCAAATGTTAAAGGTTGTGCAGCTGTAGAAGAACTTTGCCAAAATAAAGTCATCTAGCACTGGAAAAATTAAGGTTCAGTAAAAGTCAGATTGAAGAATAGACAAACGAGTAGGGTTGCAACTAGTAATTAAAAATGTAATTAAAATGTCTCTAAAATTCATTGTTCGGTCAGAAAACACACATAACGACTTTAACTTGCACATTTTGTTTGATTTTCTCAGATATTCAGATTATCATCATGTAAGAATAAAAAAGAGCTGTAAATCCTCCTAACTGCAGTTCATATTTAACACTTTGAATTACTTAAATAATGAATCTATTAACAAACTAGGCATCTGTTGTAGATTATCGGTTGATTAACTCAGCTTTATAAACAAGCGTTGGTTGGCAACTTTTGCCACTTGACAATTTTCTACTAAATACTCTGCACTGTGGTCACATTTTGGTTCAATGGCCAGACCAAGTTAACCAGAGAGACGAAAACCAGGAATCTAGAAAGAGTGGAGAGAGGGAAAAAAAAGGAAAGAATGATATTACGAGACAGAAAGACTGGTGCCTGTAAGGCAAGACGGAGGGGACGAGGGGCCAGAACAGAAGGTCTTGGTCCTGGTCTGTTGTGTCCAAGGTCCTGCTAGTAAAGATAGTCATGGACTGAACCCCCACACAGACACACAAACCCCTTCATCTTCCAGAGCAGCACAATAGCAGCATTGAGGGTGGGAGCTGAGTGTATGGGCCCCTACTGTTCCCACAAAGACCGCCACAAAAACCTCCTGGTAATTTACAGCTGAGATTCATGTTGAAAGACTCCAAGTGGGTACAAGAGCAAAATACTGTATCTGTTGACAATGCCTCTTCCTGTTTTATTCCCATTGTATGAGGTACAAAAATAGAAAACTACTAAATACTTCAAAGTAATCAAAGTTTGGAAATCTGCTATATCTCTATACAAGACGTCATAAAAACATATTTGCTGTCAGACACAGCACGCCTTTGTGCTCTCTACCTCGCAGACATCCGTGCTTTGCAGACACGAATGATAACAGCCAATAAAATCGCATGTTCCCGAACAGGCCAAGATCATATCAGCATCTCTGTCAGAGAGATAAAGCGATGGAGGAGGAAAGAACAAGAAGGGAGAAAAGCTATTTCTTGTCTATGGGGAGAAACTAGCCTAGTTTCAATTTGCGGCTATTAAACGTGTCCCGGCCTGCAGCTCTGACTGCCTGCTTTCTGAAGGTACGACACAAGAATGTGCTCTGACAGACTGAGAGAGAGAAAGAGAGGCACAGAGATGCCTCATGGTTTGCTGAGCCACTGGATTTTCTCCCTTTAAATGACTTTCTCTGGCCGAGCGTGGCTTGGCTTAAATATCGACGGCCATTCCACGTTTGGCTTCCAAGTCAGCTGATTTGAATCTATTCAGCATTAGGGGTGAGCGGCGGCTGCTTTCTCCGGCCTGTGACAGGGTGATGGAGGCATGGCTCGCCTGGCCGCCTGACTTCGTTTGCCTATGCTTTGACTTAATGGAGGCTGTACGTGTCAAGCGATACAAGCCAACGTGAAGCCCGCGGAGCCCCCTCTCTTTTCCTTGCGTGTTTTCAGAGCACGGAACAAGACGGGACACGACCACAGTCACCTCCCACTGACACCAACATATGTAGGCCATAACTGTACAGTACATATTCATGAAAACAACCTCACGCAGACACAGGACTGCACTGAAGCTGTTACAGATTACCACTGTGTCAAGTCTAAGATACTCTACTATGACTTTGAGGTTTTCCTAAACATATAATTTCATTTCACTGGATTCATTTAATCCAACTTTCATATTAATCTTGCAAACCTTGAAAGGCTTTTCTTTCTGCTTGGTCCATAAGAAGTGGATTAAGTGTTTTAAGCAAGGATTAGAAGGCAAGTCTTCTTCCCTTAGATGTATTTTACAGGCAACATTGCACAATGTTAAAGGTGAAACAAACTATGTACAACAAAACTCAATAAAAATGATTATAAACAACCCTTTGTGCCAGATTTTCCATAGTTAGGGTAAGAGTCAACAGCCATGGCAACATTTCAGTGAGGCTGGTTCTTCAACACAGCTTTTGTCATACTAGTAACATTTAACTGAAATCTAGCAGGGCAATATGCTTACAACATGTGTTGGAAGTGTTTTTGAGCTGATGAATGAGCTAGACAGAGCAGTCACAGAATGAGTACATCCTCTGGGGACCAATTTTCATCCTATAGCTGTTGAGAACAAAATCAATGGATCCATGGACGAATCAATAAAACTATCCACAGAGCCGTGCTGCTAGCGTGGCTAAAAAACTGATACCGTAAGTGAGTAAAAGAGAAGAAAGGGGAACAAAAAGAATGTGGACTTCACAGGAAATATCTAGCACTGCCCACACACAAACACACACACACACACACACACACACACACACACACACACACACACACAGACACACACAGCTCCATCTCATTTCCTCAACATGGTGACGTGACTTTAAAGACTGGGGGCAGGATTAGTGAACTCAGAAATGACTGAATGAAACTACTAGTCTGTAATACTATGGGAAGTGCCATTATTACCCAACGTAAACATTCACACATACACACACACACACACACAACACAGCTAAATATCAATGACAGAATGGAAACTGCTCTAAGAAGAGCCCGGAGCCTGAACAGACAGACAAAAAGGAAATTAAGGAAACACACACATCCCCACAAACTCATAATTTCGCCTGAATTATAGCTCTGTATTTCCTCTCAGTTAAGCTTTCACTAACATTCAATAAACACTCGATGTGGATTACATTTTAGAGTGGAGGTGATGAAATCTTAAGGTCAGTTGGAGGTTTTGTGAGGGGAGTAATGTGTAAGAGAGGGGACACAGGATGGAGCTCAAACATTCCTTTCTTACCTATGTAGGGGATGGAGGCCAGAGAGTCATCCTCTATGGGGAGGGGGGCGAGGTTGCCGTTTGGTTTGCGTGGGGCTACATCTCCTGTGGAACCAGGTGCAGGAGCTGAGTCTTGGGGATCTGGAGAAAACAAAGAGGGTTCTAGCCCGTCCATGGGCAGCGCGTAGTGCGGATGGCGCATGCCGTAGGCGTTCCTCCGCCCGGTAGGCGGTTTCTGCCTCAGCACCACTTCCTGGGTTGCCACCTCAGCCTGCCCCTCCAATGACCCTCGTTCCCTCTCGTGGTTTGTCGGCCTGTACGCTCTGTCCTGGGATTCAGGGGTGGCGGACGCAAGGGGAGATGTGTTAGAGGCGGTGAGGGGGGCTGTTGTGCCCTCTGGAGGGCTTTTAGGGTTTGGGTTCCAGTTCAAGTGGGGGCCAGAGTACGAAGGGTCCCTGAAAGAGTGGGCTTGCTGCATAATGCGCCCCGTCTTGCGGTAAAAAGAGGGGCTGTAGCTCCGGTAGCCCACTGGCTGGTCGTCCATGCTCTGCCCAGGGGGAAGCCGTCTGCTCTGGGGGGCAGCCTGCTGGGGCTGAGGCGGGGAGTGGGCCTGGGTGTGAGTCTGGGGGTGGTGCTTCGAATGTGACGGTCGGGACATCGCAGGAGCTTGTGCTGCACCGTAATGACTCCCCTGCCTTGGGTAGGCATCAGTCCTGGGGGGCGGCTGGGGAGCCTGCTGGAGCCACGAAGGCCTCTCAAACCGAGGCGAGACCAGTCCAGCTGTTGCTCGATCCAGCATCTCTAACGAGTGGCCGTGGCGGTCATACTGTGCCAGCAGGTTTTCAGAGCGTGTTCTAGTATAATTGGAGGCTGGTTGGCCCCTACCTGGGCCCCCTTCCCAGTCTCCATAAGACCAGTATGGCTCTCCGTGGGGTCCTGGTCCTGACTGCTGTAGTAACAGCAAAGTGTCCTGGGAGGCGCTGTGCGGCCAACCACCGGTCCGCTGCTGCTGCCTCCTGGATTCACTGAGCCGGTCCTGAGAGTAGCTGCGGTGGCGGGTTTGCATGCTGCGGCCTGAGCGCTCAGGCATCTGGTTGTAGTACCAGTCAGTGAGGGCCTGCTGGCAGCGCTCACTGCGGCCATGGCTGAGCTGAGGCAGGGGTGGGCTAGTCCACGCTGAGCTGGACTTGCGCGGCTGAGCCTGCGAGGAGCTGGCAGCGTGGTGGTTAGGGTAGTGGACTTGCAGCGGGCTGGACAAAAGGCCTCCTGATGAGGACGACGAAGAGTAGGAGCGCCCCCTGGTCTGCCCCTGAGGCTGCTGGCTGGTCATACCGTACTGGATCTCCTCTGTGCGGTGGGCTGGGCTGCTGTGACCCACACCGCCTGGCTCTCCTGCCCGTCCTTCCTGCCAGCTGGCGGGGCTGCCTACAGCTGAGCGGTTGTCCAAGGGTGAAGAAGGGCTGGAAGAGCCTGGCCAGCGACTCCAGTTATCCAGCTGGTTCTGGCCCATAGGCGCAGATGGAGGGGCTCCGGCAGGGGTCGTGGTCTTGGAGCGTGAATAACAGATAGGAGGCGGTGGTGGGAGGTTCTCAGCTCCCCCTGAGTAGGGTTCATTGCCTGTCAGGTAAGCATCCTGGGAGTATGCCTGGGAGAGGGAGGGAAGACAGAAGGAGAAGTGAGATGAGACACATCAGGAAGAAAGCTCAAAGAAAAGGTGCGTGACGCAGTGACGACTTCAGGTCGAAATATGCTCGTATTGTAAACAAGTCTGACAACAACACACACCATAACCAAAGCTCTATAGGACAACTGCACATTACACAACAAGCCTTGAAGTGGAACGGTCTTTCAGCTCAACCCCTTTGCCACAGTTTGTCCCCAGGGCCTCGGCTCTCAACACAAACACATGCGAGGCAGCGAACTGCATGAACTGCCTTGAGGAAAAGCCACAACAGTCACTGCACAGCTACCAGCTGCAAATACATATGTCCCCACACAAGGTTGTGTACACACACTGTGCACTGCTTTTAGAGTATCCATCGGAAACAAAACAGCGTATAATTAAGCGACTACTTTATCAATTAGTCACATCTGAAGCTTGCTTACAACTCGATTTCACAACACCAGACAAAAACATACCTGCTAAAGACTCATGATTAAGTAAAGCTAAATCAGGCAGACAGTTGGACAAGTTTTTCAGGGTTTACCTAGACCGTCCAACACAATTCAGAACCTTTCATCAGCCTGCATGTTAAGCTTGTAGCCACCACAAACAGACACAGAAGATGAAGAACAGAAGCAGAACACTGATCCTCACCAACACTCCTGACAAAACACTCCTCCTGCTAAAACCTGCCGTCCTTCAGATTCCACACGCTCCTTCTCCCAGAGACATTCAACCTCCTTGACTTTTTTAATACTACTTTTTTCACAAGTTTTCTATCTGTTGATCTCCTTGTTGTCTTCTCTCTCGGTTCCTTCCAAACTCCCTCTCTCCTCCCTCTCATTCTGTGCCTTACTCCACCCTGTGGGAGTGTGGAAGGAGGCGCAGCACTGGTGATGTCATGCTAGGAATGCAGCAGATACAGGCGTAGCAGTGAGGGGAGGAGTGTGAGGACAGAGGAGTGGGTTTATACTGTTAAAACATGGCAGCATGTTTGAATTGAGAACCCAGTTTTGGGCTCTTAAGGCAGGAACACATGATGGTTCTGTGTGTTAGAGAAGGATCACTTCGGTCTGGTGATCTGCGTTCTGTGTGTTGACATGTTGCTCCAGGTTAATGGGAGGGGCGAGGGATGATGCATGTCTGATCATGTGAGCTAGCGTGGAGCAACCTGTGGAGCGACAAAAATGTGTTGTACAGTACATGGGCGTGTGAATGAGCGCCGAGCTGTTTTTCAAAACGTAAGCTTTCACGGTCAGGATACCAGTGGCTTTTAATGAATGCGTGTTGTAATCTAAACACAGAGCAGAGAGCCTCTGAGTCACTGTGCAGCCATTCTAAAAAAATCTCTACATTCTTCCACGGTGACGAGGTGAATCTATGTCGAAGCCTGCGGACGAGGGCTGCACAACATCCCTGTGATATTATGTAATGAAATGTATGTGAGTGTGTGATGCATGTTGTGCGTGGGATAAGGTGCGTGAAAAATCCCATACTCACACTTACCAACTGAAGCACGTCTTCATCTTTTGGCATAATGGAGAGCTCCAGCACGCTCTCACTGCAAGACACATAAAGGAAGGGGGAAGAGGGGAGGACAGGGAGAATAAAGACTTAGAGGTGAAAAACAGGAGACTACAAGATTGTGAGCTCACGTCCAATAACTTGAACTGGTGCTTGATACGGAGCACAAAAACAGCGAAGCTTCATGAAGTGGATCGGGCCAGTCTTCATCAAATACACCTTTATCGCCAACGTCATTAAAATATAGAAAAGAGAAGTGTTTCTGCTCTCATTCACACTCCGTTTTTAGCACCACAGTAAGTGGTAGTCTAATGAGTTCCGTGTTGGGAGGTGCCCAGATAAAAAGAGCACTTGCATCAGATTGGCAGATCTCTCGAGTCGATATCTCAATTTCTATTGGGAGAAAAAAAGCTGGATCGTTCATCACTGACATCGGCCAGCTGTGCTGTAGCTGACCCTGACTTCCCTGTGGATTGTGGTGTCTAACACAGAAGGTCAGCATCTGAGGAGAGTTAATATGAATAATAGAAATATAATTTTGGATTCTGATCCAAGCATCTGGATGGAAAGACAATAGCTTCTTTTGTGAGATTCCAGATAAAACTTTACTGGTGTCCAGTGTCAGTCCCTGTGAGTGTGTGGAGTACGCCGCCTCAGGGTATTCTTTTTTTTAAGTGGGGAAAAAAAAACACTAGTGACTAGATGTGTGTCATCTTGGCGGAGAGCTTGCAAAGAAAAAGCAAATAGATGGTTGACTAAATCAACACACGAAGGCTCAAAACGCTGACAGGGAGGAGGTCTTACCTGTTCTGGATGAGGGCTATCACCTGCGAGTACGTCTTTCCTAGAACGCTCTCTCCGTTCACTTTCACCAGTCGATCCCCTGCAAAACACACAGATATTATGATGTTATGCACAGGTCTGTGTGTTGAACTCTGTCCTCTTAAGCAGATGCACACCTCCACAAAACTAAAGACATGCAGGCAAAACATGAAGCTTATTATCCAGGAGAGCAAGGTGTGCTATGCAAAGTACCTCAGTCTGGAAAGGCAGTGAAAAATTGAAACATCGACTGAATTAAAATATCTTTCGAGTCAGGATAGCTATGTGTTCCAGTTTGTGTGAATTTGCGACGACTGCATGCAAGCTTAAACGCACACAGAGTGCTCGGTGTGTGTGTTTTTGCATATGTTCATAGTGGCATGTGACTTTCTGGATGTGACAGCTTGTGTTAAAGAATGCACGTCTGAACTGCTGGGAGTGGACTGCTGCCATGCTAACACGGCAAGACACAACAGGAACACTTCATTTGCTCTGTCGCATCCAAATGTACGTGAAAATCTGAGTTGTCATACAGGTATTGTGTAGTGTTATATCATCTAACATCGTCTAGCAACTCTAGTCTCGAGGGAGGGGAAGATACATCTTTCATATTGGCTGTCTCCCTCGCGCTCATTCTTATATCTGTGTACACCTGTTCATGTCTGCAGCGTCATGTGACCGGAGCTCACCCCAACAGATTTCCAATGCAAATCAGGATGTTCATTCTCCTGCACCATATGTTCTCTTTACCTGTGCACAAGCCCGCCTGGTGGGCCGGGCCTTTTTCTCTCACGCTCTTTACAAATATGGTGTCCATCGGCTCCATTCGACCTTTCTGATATCCTGAGACACGAAAGACAAAGAAGAAGAAATGCAAAGATTGGCGAGTGTAAAAACTGTAGACTGTAAAAATGCTGAATGGTTAAATACAGCTTTAGGTTGCTCCTGGTGTTTAAAGATAAGATGTTATTAATTAACTTATATCTATGACTTCCCTGGCCCGTGAAATAAATGAACACTTAACATTTATTGACTACTATTGTTCTCATAAGTGCAGCTGACCACTTCAGATGCAGCGCTGCATAGTGTCCTGTAGGGGGTGCAGAAAGGCTGCAGAGCAGAGGAGGCAGGAGGGAACACAGGAGGTCCCAGATCATTACATCACCAGTTATCCCGCTGTACATGGAGTTAATGAGAAAGAGAAGCAGGGAGATGAAGAACACTTACCCTTTCCGTTACCGTTCTCCTCATCCTGTAAAGAACACAAAGGGACAGAGTTAATGCTCGAATTCAAGTCTAGTTTATTTATGGAAAACAACCAGTATAGAAGTGTTTAAGGAGAAAATTAAATAATAATAGGTTAATAACAGACAAATTAAAACAACTGTGTTGCTTTTAATGATTAATTAATAAATCATTAAGGGAAGTTCAAAGGTCAGCTGAAATATTTTTTTTTTCAGCTCTTGACAAGATGTGGATAAAAACTATTACTACTGACTGAATGTATCGGTTTGACGGATTCAAAGATGTGCAGAATTTCACAAAAACTTTGGCCATTCAGTATTTAGCAGTATGAAACCATAAACATCTATTGTTACTGTCCCGAGGAAGTGCTCATGCTCCAGGTAATGCAGGGTAAAGGAAAGGAAAACTGGGTTTGACCTAGTCTCAACCCTGACATGACCCGATGCTGAGTCAAGAAATAAAAATTACCTTCATATTTACAGGTGGTAAGTCTGATGTGACTAGAGAGAGAAGAGAACTTGATGGCTAGTACATCTCTAATCATTATCTAGT
Organism: Nibea coibor; assembly: GCA_023373845.1. Classification (NCBI taxonomy): domain Eukaryota; kingdom Metazoa; phylum Chordata; class Actinopteri; family Sciaenidae; genus Nibea; species Nibea coibor. The sequence continues at coordinate 16,002,678 of CM041727.1, read as the reverse complement.
AATAAATGTCCTGTGAGTGTTTAGGGCTTCCTCAAATGCCGACGACTTCCCCAGAATCTGGAGCCAAACCTCCTGACACAGTTTGTTTTTATGAGTGTTGATTGATTTGAATGTTGGCGTGCAGCTCCAGCACAGACACCGACTTTCAGGTTAGACAGTCTGGCAGGTACTCCTGATGACGTCATGTGAAGCGCACACACACGGAGCTATCGGCAGTCAGGATGGCGTTGGGTGAGATTTGATAGCCGCAGATTGTTTGATCATGTCCACACGCACACACTAAGCTGAGTGGACAGTTTGGGGTTAGGGGCACGGTGGGCTGACTGCTGCCTGGCTTTATGCTACGCTGAGTGGGCTCATTCCTGACTCTGCAGACAATGGTGAGGGGTTTAGAGGCAGAGAAAGGAGGGCTGCCGACCCCAGAATAGAGCTCCGAGCTGGGGACACTCAACAACTGACCGGGTCCTGGTCTGACCACATCTGGGACTGAGGAGGAGACAGTGCGAGGTGGGAACAAGACACTGGCATCTGGGTCAAATACTGTACACAGCGCAGTGTGAAGCAGCTGGCAGGGAGCATTGGGAATAAGTGGTCGCAGGTTCATGCAGAAAAGCAAAGGTGTATTGAAAATTTCAAAATGTCGGAAGAGTGACATCATCAATTTGTGAGGAACGACTCTTTGTTTTGGCTCTTTGTTTTATATAAACGAAGACTCTTATAGACACTCAGGACCTGCAGACGCCATAAAATGAGTTTTATTAGGTCATCCACCCGGTAGGCCTCTGATAATTGGACTCCATGACGGTAATTTGGGAGACTTCCACGAAGGCTCTTCAGTTAAGAACAGGCGCCTCTGTGGGTCTGATTGTCCCAAAACACCATGTGACCCTCGAGGCAGAGGAGACGAGGACAGAACCGGGGCCAAAGGCCAGCAGTGGGCCTATTGTCTGTCGCCCGGCCTGGTACGACCAGTCTGCCAGAGACTGGTACCAGGCTAAGACAACAGATTTCATTCAATCTGTGTTCCTATCTGCAGCTGCTGGATGGTGGGGTGGTAGAAAAATAATAGAGGCCTTGTTTCAGCTGGCTCACCCCACCCCAGCCACCCTATTTCCCTGAATTTCACATCTGGAGCCGTTTGCCCCCACACCTCAAAGAGCTAAATAACCACTCACTCACACAGAGGCTTGTTCCAAAACACCAGAACAATCTTGAATTCACCAAGGACTAAAAAACAAGTTCTGTGAAGTGATTCTGGAGAACAATTAGTTTTCAAAGCAGGCTGTCTGGCAGGATACGGAGGTGCTCTCTTTATCTTTTCTTGTTCTCACCAATTAAGAGCCCATGTCTTTATTTCGCCTCCAAATCTTGTCGCTCCCTCCTTTAATAACCCTTTAACAGGCTTAGTTTGTTGAGCTAGGCTCGTTTTCTCCTTTTGTCCGTGAGTTCATTTTGCTCGGCTCAGCCCCCCCTGACCCCCGACTGCAGTATGATTGGCTTTATCTCCGAGCTCCAATTGGCTCTGTGCTGGGTTCAGCGAGTTAAACGTACGGCTTTAGAAAACCTTTTAAATGCCAGCGAGGATGAAATGGAGACCATGTGTGGTGTAAAAATAAACATGGAAGCTGAAAAAGGGCTTAATGACACTAACTACTGAAAGAAAAACATCAAACTGTATATATTTAACATAATTTAACACCTTCCAACATCTTGAAACCCAATTCAAGACATTCTTGAGTTTTCCAAGGACCTGTAGACACTCTCGAGGTCTCACCTTGAGGTTGGTGTGCAGGGCCGACTCTGGAGGGTAAACGATGAAGTGGCGTAGCGTGAAGCCGAATCCCTGGGAGTTCTTATGGAGAACCAGTGTCCGGGGACCCTTCCAACCCATGCCGCCCCCCTCCCTTCCCGGCCGGGTCGCCATCGGCGGCCGAGGGTTGTCACCGGCTGAGGAGAGACCATCCCTCCGCCCCTTAGCCTGCGAAACAGAAGGAGATTCGGTGAGATTCAGGACGGTGTATGTATATTTATATACAGAATCCTGATGAGAATATACTATATTTTCCCATAAATACTTCCAACACTGGAGGAATATTCCAGTTTTCCAGATGCAACACTCTTTATGATTCACAAGGGGACTCAGACTGCAGAGCAGTGACATCAATCTTGGACTGCTGGGCATTACATTAGCAGCTTACTCATGAAATCCTGCATGCCACCCAGTTTTAAAACAATAGTCCATAAACACACCTGGGGGGTCCTCCATTAGGAAGGGCCTTGTCTAGACAGGACCCCAGAGGGAATGTGGGGCGTCACCCAGCTCTGAGCACACTGACTGACCTTGGTCTTATCACAATGAGAGAAGGTCCAGGGGGAATCTGGACTCTGAGTGGAGAATAAAAGCAGATTTCCACCCGCTCTCTAAATATCTCATTCCTGAGGCCGAGTAAATAAGCCCAGCTAGCTCAGCTGACAGACACACGTGAGAACTATCACCCTCATGCTGCCCCGACAACCCACATCTGTCATTCAAACACAATCACCTGACCAAACAGGCGTGAAAGAGGAGGAGGAGGAGTAGAAGGAGGTAAATCCTCATGTCAGGTCTGCTGTGATTCAGTTATCTTGTTCACTATGAAATATCTCATGGTAAAACTAAACTCACTGAACTCTTCCTGACTTAAAGGAACAGATCATAAATTCAGGAGACAGCTTGACACGCTAATCATCGATGTGTCGTCCTCACCCAGACAGTCAAGCACTGCACCGTGCTAACGCGTTAGTCTTATATATCAACATGCACGTTAAATCACTTCATCTTTCAGTGTGTTATTGATAGACACGACTGTCCCACAATGCAATGCAAAACAATGAACTGACAATTTGAACTTTTTATTTGAAACAAAGACTGAGAACACTCCAGAAACAGCTTGTACATCTTCCTGTAGGGCTGAAACAATGAGTCAGCTAATCTGTAGGTAAATTACTACTTTTAGCTTGTAAATGGTGACTAACAGATCAGTTTCATTTTGTTAGGTTGTAAACAGAAGATAACATTATCATGAAACAACACTTGTTTATACTGGATTATTATAGTACAGGAAGAGGCCTCTTCCTGTACTATCATGTCGTTCATGTGGCTCAAATCCATTCTTCAAGGTTAAATTAAGTAAATGTATCAGATTGCACCCCTATGATTAAGTAATCAATCAAAAATAATTGGATTCATTAAGAATTAAAATGAGCATTAGTGTAGTGTAATGACCTGTTGCTACACACTGCTACTGAAGTGCTTTCTTTCTCAGAACTGCACACTCTGCACATCACTACGGTTTTATGGTGTTTATAAAGGGATCGGTGCAGTTTAAGATGCTCCAAATGATAAACGCTGCATAATCTCAGCGTGCAATAACAGCTTGTGTCGACTGTCTCCAATTATCCGATTGTTAAACGAGTCTAAGGCTCACACAGCCGCACAACAAACAACCCGGCAGCTGCAAACATAAGAACTCAAAGTCCTCAAATCATGTTGCGCTCATCTCTGCCCCAACACAGACTCGTCTGTTTTGGTTGAATCTGCCAAGGGAAAGGTTTAATGCGAGTCAGTTACTGGAACAATACAACAATGGAGAGAAAGGATGCCACGATCGGAAGATAAATTTGGTGAAGTTTGCCCTTGGAGATGATACAAGCTACAAATCAACAAACAGCTAGCTACTCAGCTGATGAGGACACTGACAGACAACTGTGTTTACGGGGTTGTAAGTGCGGTTTGGTGTCGCGTTTTATGGCATTTTTCTCTTGCCAAAAAATAAAAGCGAACGCTCCAGGGTTACGAGTAAACAAGCCGAATCACAAGATAGGTGTGAACATGCCCTTAAAGGATATACAGGTCTGTCTGATTCATGTTTTTCCTCAAAACATCTAGATAAATCATTTAACAGGTAAAACACCACGCTCCTAAATCATTTAGCATTTCTTTAAATGAGAGAAGTGAAGTGTAAGAATATGTGTTTTTACGTTAGTAGGCCAGAGGTAAGCGTGTGTAGGCTACAAGCTGCAAACCCTCTCACATCCCAAAATGCACACGCTTCCTGTCCCCCTTTCTACACACACAAACACACACATTTCGGACACCTAACGGGCCTGTTACAAGGCCACACAACAACAGGAAGTGGCAGCCCGAAGGTAGGAAGCGCAGTAGTTGCGCTGCAGGGTGGGATAACTCCTATAAATAAAAACCTCCCTCTCTCCATCACGGAGGCACTTCCACACTCCTCTCTTTCTCCTTCCCTCATTCACCTCTCCTCCCTTCTCCACCTCTTCTTCCTCTCTCGCCGCACGCTTTCGTGTAATGGAAATCCGGACATCACTGCGCATTTTCTCCCTCCGCTTTGACGTTCCATCAGAGGGGAAAAAAAGAGGCCAAAAATAAGTTTGGACATTTAGATTTCTTGGCAGATACATGTTCTCTTCTACTCCGCAGCCTGCTCTGAAGTATTTATGAAGTGCATATTTTGCAGATTGAGATACAATCAAAAGCTGATCTTTAGCCTGGCAGTCTAAACAATGTAAAGTAACACCTGTTATTTTCTCAAAGAGGCGAGCATTGAGGCCTGTTATGCGGTAAGAGAGCGGCACAAAGAAGTGTGCGAGGAAGGAGGGGTGCTCGGGGTGTCAAATAAAAATGATAAAGAAAACGAGAAAGGCCGAGAGGAAATGAAAGAGCAAGAGGGTGAAACGAGGAAGAGACAGAGTGAATTCCTCAGAGGGAGCGGTTTGGCTTGGACATGTTGAAACACACACTGTAACTGGCAGAGGTGGTGAGGGAGCACAGGGAGAGTGAATGAGAGGAGAAGGATGAGGAGGACGAAGAGGAGGAGTATCGGGCCCCAGCGAGGGACAGGCTCCAGCACGCCGGTTTCGACCGCATGGCCCCTCCCGGCGCTGGGAATACCAAACCCTGTGATTACCCAAAACACACAGGGTCTGACTGGGTCTCTGAGCCAGCACTGTTTCCCACTCTTCTGCTGTGGACTGTGTGGGATGTGTTTCTCTGCTGCTGTTCTGCCGACTCTACAGCGACTACAGCCTCCTGAAGACAGAAATAAACTCTCTCTCATACCCGTGTCACCTTGACCAGTTTGTCTTCTTTAGTTCAGTTTTAACCCTAAAGCAAAAAAAAACTTGCTGACATGCTCTGGCCTCCCCAGGCAGTCGGACATTTAACCAACAAGGCACTTGGAAAATTTTTTCTGTGGTTTTCAGTCTAAACTTGACTTCCTTTTCAGGCTTAGGGCACAGACAAGGGAAACCTCGCTCTTGTTAGGCTGAGAAAAAGACGACATTTGGTATTTCCTATTCTCCTACAGGGAATTTATCTTATTCGCACTCAAATCTAGACTTTATCTCACCTGCTGACCTCACCTTCAGCCTTGAGAGATCTCATTACCACCTGAGGATGATGTCACTAAAACACACACACACACACACATACTAAAAAGCTACGCTGTTTTTGTAGATGTAGAGCTGCTTGTAATGCCACACGGCAGCTTCCTGCTTTGAGGAGGTGGTAGTGACAACACACACACACACAGGCACGCAGACACACACACACACACAGGCACGCAGACACACACACACACACAGGCAGCAGGCTCTTCCCTGTGGATATTTCCACTTCTGATTTCAATTAGAGAGCATGTCGTTAAGATGCATGGCCAAAAGGACAGAGTGTAAGTGCTCCTGCTGACAGGCTTAGTGCTTCTGTTTTGTTAAAAATGTAGCTCCAGATTTTCACTTGCGGTGCCAAACTTTAGAGCTCCATCAGCTCAAGACATAAAGACTGATAATCTTACATAAAATCTGGTAAAAATGGATTTGGTGTTGTGTAAGAGGCTTTTCTGGAACACGATGATACTGTCATGCTGAAGTCATGATCGTTAGCAGCGTACGTGTTGGTTAACACACACGGACACTCCTCTCCTCGCTCCATCCAAAGGTAAAGCAGCACGGAGGAATGCAGCGGCTGTCGGGGGGAGCCTGATTCCTGCTAAAACCCCAGCAGAGCAGAACAATAATGCCCTTTTAAACAGCTGAGAGCTGCAACCTGTTTGAAAAGTGGAGCTTTACGGACGTTACAAATGCTGACGAGCCTTTAATCCTGACGGCTGTCTGCACCAGCAGCCCTGAGCCGGCGCTGCCAAGAGGGGAAGCAAGAGAGGGACAGCGCAAAAAAAGAAGTAGAAAAAAAGAGTCAAACTTGTCCTGGTCACTCCTGGACTCACCGGCCACACAGAGGATCCGCTCCACCACCTCTGCAGGTCTAAATGCATCCTATATGTCCTGAAGGAGACGCATGATGCGTGTATTTGAGTCCTGATGTGCTCTGAACGCAACCGAAGAACACAACCGGCCTGACAAGCTAGGATTCAAAATAAAAAGCAACGCACGAGCCACAAATTCAAATACTGTACATCCCTGTTTGCTTTACATAACATAGTGTTTTATGAGTGTGTGTGTGTGTGTGTTTTCACTCGAGTGTCAATATGAATATGTGTGCTCAAAAACCAGTTCAACCCCATTGTCGGTTTAACAAGGCTGACGGGTGATGATGCAACGTCGGTTAAACAGGCTTTTCTACCTTGTAGAGCGAAACATACTGTGCTTTTTCTTTTGTCCAACTGACACCTGCCACGCTGCAGGTGCTTCTCACTGTAGACGTGTGACGGTCATTTGAAATGGTGAGCCCAGGCAGGAGCAGGAGGAGCTGCGGGTTTAGAATAACTTTTACAGGATGACTCGGTCGCTCAGAGGGCAGAGGCACATGTAGTTGATGTGAGCTCAAATGTGGCATGGGACTTCACCCTGGAGGAGGGGGAAGCACCACAGAAGATAAAAGATATCTTGACGTGGTCTTAGGTTTGCTTTTTACAAGTTTATGTATATTTTTGCATCTGAGCATCATCTTAGTAGTTTGACGGATGATGAATGACGGATCTTAGTTATCTTAAACTGTGAAGGTGTTTTTTCTGATTGTCAGGGCGGCAAACAAAAATCAACCACTCATGACAAGATGGAGCGATATAGAAAAGTTAAGCATCGCTGACTTCATCGGCATGAGACGGTAACAGCTACTGAAACTCTCAGCCACCTCTGTGCTTCAAAACAACTGTGTACAGTGTGTGTTTGCCCCAGCTGTGTCCGTACAGTCTCTCTGTCTCTCCTCCCCCGATACTCACATTCCTGGTTGTGGCATTTCTAAACTGTGTCAATGAGTTGGGGAGGGAGGGGGTCAAAACAACCAGGAAAAAGGGTGGAGAAAGGGGGGGGGTGTAATATTCCACATACTGTTAATGCCCACACTGTAATGACACCATGTGGGGAAAGGATGGCCCTGAATTCTGAGGGCATTGTGGGGGAAGCGCACAGCTTCCACAACACCTCGCTAAAAGTGGCACTTAGCAGCCCCCTTCGTCTGTCTGTAGCCACTAATTAGAAACCCCTCCGAGGTAGGAGAGGGTCAGTGTGCCACACGAGCAGAATCACACAGATGAAAACACAGGGGAGCTGGTGAAATTTTAAAAAATGATAAGTGTGTGAGCTGTGTGAGGAAAATAAAGAAATTAAATGATAAATATTTTAAATCCATAACTTATTTTTTTGTTTTTTGCTGGTGGCAGGTCGGCTGTTGGTGGCTGACCTCTGACTGTGATGATAGTGGATCTCTTAGTCATTGTTTGCAGACCTTTGTTTACTATTACATCACTGAATGAACCAGATGCTAATCTCGCACACAAAAACCGCCATGCATCAAATAATCTGAATAACAAAAAGACGGCGAACGTGAGGCAGAGATTTGGAGTGCTGTGATAATCTAACTGCTCATCTTAATCCACGGACACAAACTGACAGGCACATTGTTTCCCCCGAATGTCTAAAAGAGAGTGAAAGCTAAACACAATCCGCCTGAAGGCAACATGACTACCTGCCCGGAGACACAGGGATCTGTCAGCAGCTGAGTGGTTAACACACTTCAAACAATGGGCTGACAGTTACATGGATACTGGATGTTGACACGCGTGACTGAAACAGTCCCACACAGTGGTTTCTGGAGAAGATTCTGCTGATATCACCGTCTTATTTGCATGTCATCATCATCTTAGGGTGTTAAATACAGGAGGAGGTGCTGTACGATTAATCAATTAGTTGATTGACAGAAACTGATTGTCTACATCATTTCAGTTGGTATAAAAAAGAATGAATCAATCACTCTGTATCTGGCCACTAGAGGAAGATGACCTCTCCTTACCCTGGGCTGGTGAGAGCTCTGGCCGTGCCCAGTGGGCATGCTGGGTGGCGTGGGTGGTGACAGTGAACCCGTGGCACCTCGAAGCACCGCAAGCCAGATGCAGCGAGGTTCGGGGGAACTGCAGTCCACCCCCACCGGGTTCTGGAAGCTCCAGTCGGACCCGGCCGGCGCAGGGCACGGGAGCATAGCAGCGGGCATCGGGGCGTGGACTTTGTTCAGATCCGCATCCCTCACCGCCCACATGGGCCGCTCACACACACTCTCACACACACAAGTGGTCGTGGACAAGGTCCAAATGCAGAAATATAAAAGATATAATCAAGCGAGGAGAAGACGGGGAGGTTTGAGTGGAGCCTGCAAATCCTCTTCATTCAAGAGTCTGAACTTCCCGTCTCTTGGCTCCAATCCATCGCTGTCAGTGCAGAGCCCTCAGAAACTTTAATCCCACAAGTTCCACATCACAGCCTGTTGCTCGGGACCTCCGGGGGGGAAACTCTCTCACACACATTCACACACTCTCAAAGGTGCTCAGTCCAGAGGAAGCAGAAGGCAAGACTCCTGGGAAGCAGATGGAGGAGTGTGTGCACCGCATGGATCAGAGGTAGGTCTGGTTTCACTACAGACACACACACAAAGAATAACTGACAGCGTCCCTGCCATTGGTGTCCAGTGATGTTCTGCATACAAAGCCACTCTGTCCACCCCCAAAACACACACTGCTGTCCCAGAGGGCTGGATCCTCTCTCTCTCCTCCCTCCCACTGCTCTCTCTCTCTCTCTCTCTCTCTCTCCTTCTTCTATCTCGACTGCCAAACAAATCCCTTCATCTCGCCCTCAACTCTAAGTCCCAAATCGTGACTCTCTCTCTCTCTCTCTCTCTCTCAATCCCTCGCTCTGCCCCTACTTTCTTTTCCTTTCTCTTTCTTCCTCGTTTGTCTTACTCAATCGGTATCCAAACACACGAACCGGTCCGACAGTCATCGGCAAACCACAGCAAACTGTGCTGTACAGTAAACTGGAACTCTGTAGTTTGATCCAAAACCACTGGACATCACTGAGGCCTGGAGTCGGAGAGGGGGAAAAGTCCTGATGGAGATATCTCCCATAGGCAGCTGCTGATAGGCTAAATCCACTGTAGATCGTTAGTTGCGCTCCTGGTGGCCACACGTGTGCTGCATGTGTGTGTGCGTGTGTGTGTGAGCGACACAAACACAGTGACAAAGCTGTGATCCCGGCATTAGCTGAACTCCACAAAAGCCGGCCCTGCCAGCACCGCCTCCCCTCCACGCAGAGGGGAGATAAACAAAAAAAAAAAAAGAAAGAGAGAGAGAGATTTTCAGCACAAAGAGAAAAGAAAACATTTGCCTTGCTGCCGTGTTCACTCTTTCACTCCCTTTCTTTTTTGCTTAAGAGGGAAAAATATAGAGGAGGGAAGATGGTAATGACAGGAGAAACTGGAAAAGGCTGAAGGATAAAGAGCGCTCTCAAAATAAAACAGCTGCTCCTGGATGTCAACATGACCTCTTTATCAAACCTCTACTCCCTCTCACACACGTGTACTCCTGCTCAGACAGCACAGATGACACCTGAACCCCACGCCAGTAAATCAGTCAGAAAGGTGACCTGCCCACCCTACCGTCCGCTCGCCCACGCAACAGAGTTCTCACCAAACAGCCAGGCGTCCAGGATCCAGGCAAGAGCGGCAGACAGGTGACCATGTTGTTACAGACGACTGGCTTTCCCCGCCGACGCTCATCGCTGTTAGCGCGCCGCACATCCGTTGCCGATGAGGTTAGACAGGTTTCACCTGCCGCACAGCGGGGCAAGTATCAACTCGATCGGCCGCCATAGACACAGAGACTGTACCCTCTGGATATGCTGCGCTTTGCCTTTGAGAACAAACACTGCAGGCTGGAATGGTTTGCACAGAATGAAGAGGCGATAAATGAAAGGAGAGGTAATCTGAGGGCTCAGACATCATGCAAACAACACAAAGAAGGAGCAATTCTAGTTTTATGTGTTGTCTTTCGTGCTTTATTTCCTCCTGATTTTATAGGGACAGGCGCACATAATGGAACAGTGAAGTTCCAAATGATACATCACAGAGTTCGCTTGTGGATATGTGTTATATCCTCTGTCTATAAAACCAATGCAGTTATAAGAAACACAAAGAATGAATAGAAAATATAGATCACAGTGAAAAATACAAAAGAGAAAAGCTCCTTGAAAAGGAAACTCCACTTTTGTGGGACTCACAAGAGCGAGAAATCACAACTTTAAGACTATAGAAAGACTAAATAGAAAATAACTACTTTGTACAAATTGTTGTCCACAGATGTCAGAAAGGAAACGTGGGGTGCAAAAGCTGGTCGTCACAGAGAGGTTAGAGACTAGATAATTGTTTAAATACAGTTATAACAACACACATTTTCAGACAGTCTCTCCTGGAAGGCATGAAAAGTGACAGTTGTGTAAAAAAAGAGAGAGAGAGAGAGAGAGAGAGAGAGAGAGAGAGAGAATAAAATAGAGCTTGAGAGAGAAGATCAAACCCTGTTCTCACACCCGCAGAGCTCTACATCGATCTCGGTGTAAACTGGGTGTTATTTCTGAAAGTTACAGAAATTTAAAGAAGTAACAAGAAGTTCTGATGGAGGACTAGAGCCTCATGTCATCCCCAAACCCCAGATCCTTCACTCCACATATAAGGCAACTATTCCATTTAGTACCTTCCTGCCTGGTTAACGCCCGTGTCATTAAGACTGCCCCCAGTTTTCCAAAACAGACTTTTCAACTCCAAACAACCCTAATGACATTACTAGTGGTTTTAAAGTACCTCTTTAAAGTCTGCTCAGATCATCCAGGTCATAGGATGCACTAGTCGAGTTGCCTACGATAACCTTGAATAGATGATTATTAGCTGATGGGACTGAGCAGGACAGAAACACGTGTCCTGGTGTGCACCATTAAAATGTTTGTTTGACACAAGACTGACTCAAGCTCGCTAACATCAGCTAGCTATTAAAAGCTACTAGTCATGCCAGACCAAGTAAGGCTACGGTGGCAAAACCCCCTGAGCGTACAGAACTAAGCAGTGGTGCATTTTACTGCTTATGAATTCCTCTTTTCATCTGTAAGAGGAACATCGTGTTATTTCTTTTCTCAAAAGCGGCGCAGCGTCACTTTAAAGGACCTATTCTGCAAAAATAACAGGCTAGGTTTAGCTGGATCTACGCTTCATCCCTGGTTTAAATAGTTTATAGAGTCAGCACACACACTTTCACTAATGCACACACACACACACGCACACCGGTTATGTGTGAACACAAAGGCTGCTTCTCCTGCGCACGCACGCACACACAAACGCGCGCCACATGTCCCACTGAGTCACAGCTGAGTATAAATACACTTGGCTATATAATTAGGGTTCCTCATAAAGTCAGAAGGCTGCGGCTGTGGGGGGTTTCTCTTCTCTCTCTGCGGTTCAGACTCAGAGGGTTCTGAGTTCGACGCACAGCCAGGCGGGACCGCCCTGCTGGGACCTAGAGTGGATCACCGGTAGGCTGTATGAGGAGGTCCGGTTGTTCTCCAGGAGGGAGAGATGTGAGAAAAGACCACACCCAGCCTGCGAGGAAATCCGAATCTGCAGAGCAGCAGTCAGTCGGATCACAGCGTATCTCTGGTGGAGAGCCAGACGAGGGTTTAATATCTGAAAATACACAAGCGCTCCATTTCACAGTGGCACCGCTGAGCGGGGATTTCATATCACATTTTGCACAATAACAGTTAGTTTTGGCAAGGACGGAGGAGTGCCTAATTTGGAAACAAAAGGTCTCTGTCTGTCCGGCTCCCGCTCATTCTTTTCTCCTTTTCATGAACCATGGAGGCATTTACAAAAAAGAGGAGGACGAGCGTGAAGGGGATGGGATGGAGGGGGGGTGTTTGACAAGAGAGAAATGAACAAAAAGGCGTTGAGTTACAGTTTACACGGAGGACACACATGAAAAGTTGTGACAATAGCACCCCTCCCACCAGTGACCCACACTGTCTACTGTTTGGCTGGAGCATGCCCGAGCAGGCAGACGGCCGCACATCCATCATCGGGATGTGGGGCTTAATGTACGTCATACCACCCTTATCTGACCTGTAACTATTTGATCGCTGAGTGAGTACACACACTTTACTCCGGGGACCACGCAGACTTCATATTAACATTTTTTCTTTTTTCATCATAACCTAGCAGCACGGAGCTCTTGAAGTCAGGAAATCAAAGGCCGACACGCACCACTAATCTCTGAGGAGTGATGCTTCGTTGCCTCCTCCTCTCTGATAACAAACACACCAGTGGAAAAGTGAAAGGGGTGAGGAGGGAGGGAGGTGATGCGGGATAGAGCGGAGCACGTTTGTCGGTGTGACGGACGGATTAGTTTGGTGATATGTTTTAATCCCTTTAGCATTCATAACATGACCGTGGGCCAAAAGATTAACCTCCCCCCTCCTCACTATGGCCGCCTCTCAAGACAAAACAAAGTTTCCTCCTCGCACACATTAAAACAGAGGTGTGAGAAGGAGAAAGAAGCCAAGGCTTGACGGGAAACACACAGGAAAAGTCTGATTGAAGAGTTTCAGGCTGCTGAGTAAGCCTTTAGTTGGCGTGTCACAAACAAACCAGGCTGCAGACACAACCAATGGGGTGTTTTCTCTAAACACAGGCTGTGGCAATGCGGGAAAAAAAAGTCCAGAAAGGGTCAGTGAAGGACAGGGTGAGGTTTGTCGCCCGCCATGAAACATTCGAAAACTGACACAACGGAGCCAAGAGAGAGATGACGGCCTGCACTGACACTGGGACCTGAAGCTTAAAAACAGGAGCGAAGAGACGCATCCTCAGCTCCGAGTGTGAATCCTGTCCCCTGCTGGCGAGAGGAACACTGTACTGACTCAACATGTGGCATGAGAGGTTTTCGTGTGTTTGAAGCAGAGCCTGCGTGAATTATCATCATCGCACTGTTGGTCTAAATGAGAAAAGAGCGGGGCAAACTGAACTACAAAAATATGAATGATGAACAGCAGCGGTTTCCAACCTCCCAAAGGGAGGACCCTGAGGGCCCACAGCACAAACCTAAACCTACTTTTCTACACAAAAGGAGGAATATTTTGCATTCTTTGCCAAAAAACATTCTTCTCATGAAATCCTGGAAAAAAGTTTCCTGGTTTAAAATGTGGACTTTTCTAATCATGGAATGAGTGAACAGACATATGAAACTAGATGCTATATGAACACTTTTCAAAATTCAATTCTACAAACACACATTTTGCTTAGTCTTTAAAAAGTGTTGATGCTTGATACTCCCAGATGGGAGGCAGGGATGTTCAGTGTACAAAGTCGATCTCTCCGTCTAGACAGACATTAAGAATAATCTGTCAAAGTGGATTCCAGGAAAAAAAAAAGTGAAAAAAAACAAACAACGCAGCTGTTTTAAGCAGGTTAATTTTAACTTTAATCTCCAGTAAATCCCCGTGCAGCAGCACATCCTATAGGCCTTCTTGGCTGCACTCAGTGTAGTTACCCCACAGAGGCCACTAGGGGGCAGCTACAACACAGTGTCTAATAGGAGATGGGTGGGGAAAATCCCTGTGGGCACTGGGACACAGGGGAGCCACATACAACTGCACTGTTTTTACTGGTGTAGGTGTGATTAAGTCAATAAGCCGACCTATGAGCAGTTATGTGTGCTCGCATGATAATTACTGATGGATAATATGAGAGTCGGGGGGGGGCTGGAGAGCAGAGGGGTCACACCTGTTGTGGGCTTTGAGGTGGAAATCGTCTGCAGACGAGAGCAGGTGGACTCGGAGACGTAATGTACGAAGGTCAGATATCCCATCAACCCACAGCTGAGGGCAGCTGGGTGGTCCTCCCTCCCTCCCTCCCTCCCTCTGTCTCCCTGAATGACCAGGACTGATACAACAACAATGCACAGATTACTCCTGCAGACTGGAGGATTAAAGCGGTTAAAGCGGCCCACCTGACCCTGTATTCCTCCTCAGGGAGCTAACGCGTTATGCATGCATTCTTTACATGTGCCACCACGTAAGATCAGGACAAGTGAGTCCTGTCAGAGCGGAGACACTGGAACAAGTCTTCACCTTTATGTCACCTTTATGTTCACACTCATGGGAATACTATGTGAAGATAACGATGCGCATGACAGGCCATCAGTCAGTGACATTAATATACTGCTGCTGAAGCAATGACTCCAGGGCTGCGACTGAAGAATGTTTCATTATGGATCAATCTGGCAAATAAATGATTCTTTTGATCCATTAAATGACTCAAGGTGACAGCTTGAACAGTTGGTTTTGATAAACATTGCATTCTTTATGTAATTTATTAAGCTAAAATTATAAATATTTGCAGTTCCCAACTTCCAAATGTGTCGATTAATGTGTGAATACACTCCAAACGGACATGTATTATTTCTGTCTGAACTGCTTTCTGGAGACATCTGGACACATCGCTAACATGCACAGACCTTTTCTCTAGCTTGTTGTAGAGTAGTGTAGTCACAACAAACCAGACGTACTCTGATGATGAAATATACTAGTTTTCGACTGTTAGACAGACAAAACATTTTAAAAACTCAACCTTGGTCTCTGAAAGCTTCTTGTTTTCATTTTTGTGTCTATTTGTCCGGTCTGTAAAATGTTAAAATAGCGAAACTTGATGTCTTTGAACGTCTCGTTCTGTCTAACCAACAGCCCCGAAACCTAAACTGTTCAGTTCACACTGATGTGACCGAGAGAAAAGCATTTGATAAGCTCAGACCAGAGAATGTTAAACAATCCACTGAGTTTCAGAATTGATACTAATAACTTTCTGTGCAGCCTGATCTGTTTCAGCTCCCTGATTTATACATGACCACATACACAGTATATGTTGGCTCAAGCTAAGTGTAAACAGCAGCCAGAAGACAAAAATCCACTTTGGGATTTATAACACAAAAGCCTGACTGGCTGAGTCAGGGGTGTAGATGTGTCCATCATTTTACATCTGCCACAAGGGAACGTGGGATACATGAGTCAGCCAGTCAGCCAGCCAGCCAAGCATCTACGCAGGCAAAAAAGAAAAAAGCCAGATAGCATAGAGAGTGGGAAGGAGAGAACAACAGCGGGGGTTAACAGATGTTGGAAAGTGAACACCAGGGGGGAAAAAAGTTACAGAGAACAAAAAATGGGGGCAAAGGGTGATCCAAAGCAGAGGTTGGAGGGAGAGCAGATGGTGGAGACAAACAAGGGGAGAGGGCGCTTTACACAATATGACATATTTACTCACAAATCACCTCCCATACATCTCCTCATTGTACAGTCAGGCATTCCTTAAAGATGTAGGGCTAGACTGCATGAGCGGAGCCTAAACACATTAACACACATCTGTGTGTAGGTCACATTCCGCTGAATCTTGGTATGCTGATGAATTATTCAATATTAGATGCGTGTTTGGTAGGATCGGTTCCACACGAGCCTTTGACCTTGTTTCATAAAGAGCTATCATATCCTGAGCCGAGCATCGGTTCACAGGAGAGAGAGGCTGTGTAGTAGTACGAGTAGTATGTGTGCGAGAGTGAGTGACTCTGATAGAGAGAACCACAGCTAAAAAAAAAACACCCATTATGATTCCCAGCACCGTAAGTGGAGAGATGGTGCTCCACTTTAACCTAATCAGCAGGGAGTGTCTCCTCCAGTGGAGAGCCTTCTTCATGTTCAGGCTCAAAAGAAGAGAAAGCTGCGTGCATGTCTTACTCAACTTCTGTTCTGACTTTCAAACAAAAAACAAAACAGCGACATGTATTTCCAAAAACAACAACAGATCTTGCTATTTTCATCTTGCTGTTTTCATAGAAACTATCTCTCTGGTGGTTCCAGTAAAGGACCGTTCACATTGAGGCCTGTGATTATTCTAAGTAACCATGCAGAACAGTACATCTGGGATGGATATATCTAAAAAAAAAAAACTGAGCAGATAAAATGCAAACGAATGCCTAACTGATAATGGACTTTTGAGGCTGATGCTAATATCCAGATCTGATAAAATGTTAAGTGAAACCACAGACACGCTAGCTGCTCTGTGGGAGTAGACACAGCGCAGTGCTCTGAAATGAATGCTAATGTCAGTGACACAATGACAGTGCAAACATGTTGATGTTCAGCGGGTATAATGTTTAACATATTTATTCATCAGGTGGAGCGTGTTGAACACTTTCTAATTGACGCAAAACACAAAGTGCACGATGGGGATGCTGTTAGCTTTGCATTTTCACATTTTCATCTGATCGTGTTGCTAGAGGATGTTCAGTTCAACATCAGAGTGGTGCAACAAGAAAAGTCAGAGGGCAGCGTGAAGATCTGTTTCATGCTGCTGGCACAAGAGAATAAGTCAGGGGACCATGAATATCCATGGCAACCAGCTGACCACCATCCCTAGAGCTCTGATCCTACGTACTACATAAACCACCTCAAACTATGTTTCAGCTGAAACAGATACTGTCGGTCAGTCAGTCAGTTGTAGTAGCTCTGATCTGCGCGGACAGAGGTGCACCACACTGGAGGTGTGTGAGAAAATATGTCACTCTGTCTTCCTACCGCAAATGCAGCCGTTCTGCGTAGCTGTCAGGCTTCGTTTTGACACCCGTCTTCGACCTAATCGCCCATCACCTCCGTGCTGACGGTTGCCATGAGAACCAACAGGGTTCCTCTGTTCGAGCATGAGAAAAAAAAAACCCTGCAGGGAGACGAGTTTGACGGCAGACATTTATGCTCATTATGGGCCCCAAATTGGCTTTCACAGCTGATTTTTCAGAGTGTGAAGGTTCAGGATTCAAACCTCGCACAGCGGTGCCTTTGGGATTATTTGATACGCGTTTTACAACTTCAGTCTGGAAGGCAGAATTGAACAGAGACCAGCAGCACCAAGTGGTCACTAAAAAAAATGCTCAACTCAAAACAAATCGGTTCAAAGATGTGACAACTTTTCACGCTGTTCGGTCACGTAGCCTCACGCAAACAGCTCTCTGGGTGCCACATCCTGCTCGGGATGAGGCGACGGCTGGGTTAACTCTGCTTCTCCTGGAGTAGATACATGTGTCCCCTGATGTGTGTAAACCATATATACACTATGAGGCCAATGACGACATCTGGCAAAGAGCTAACCCTCCTCATGCACTGTACCCCCCCTCTCCACCTCCCCTCCTCTCTCCTCTGTACTGACCACAACCGCTGGGAGCAATCAGAGCGTCACGTCTGAGCTCCGCTGCAATAAGAGCCAACCCCCCCACCACCACCACCACCATCACCGCCGCCCCTCCACCATCCTTCCTTTTTTTTAATGCCTCTTCTTCTCTCTTCTCTTTCTTCCCTGGATGTTTTCAGGAGCAGGCCTCGGCAGCAGAAAACCACAGGGCTCCAGCAGGCCTCTTCACTCTCTCCACCCCCCCGCCCCCTCCGCATCTACGTCTGGGCAAAGGACAGCCATACTCGGAGCCCCCCTCTTCTTGGCTGTTTCCCTCCCCCCCCCCGTTCTACAAGCCCAGATGTATATATTTAGCTCATCTCTGCCTCTGTGTAATTAACAGATGAAAATTATAACTTTGAGCCTGGATGATGACGTCTTTGTTGTCCTTGGCTCAAGATGGAGCTGGACCCGAGTGTGTGTGTGTGTGTGTCTCAGTCTATAGGCCCAAAACCAGGCAGCGGTCCAACATTTGGGGCGTGGTGGAGGCGATGCTGAGCCAGGTTGGGAGGCTAACTGAGCCAGGGAGTGGGGGGCGGGGGGAGCAGGGCTGCAGTGAGTGTTTATTAGAGCAAGTGAGATGGTCTGCCTGCCTTCGACAGCGCTGGAGTTTCCATTTGAGGTCATCTGGTTTTTACATTCCTGCCATGCACCACCGCTCACACCACGCTGAGGAAGTCCTCCAGGCCAGCGATTCTCCGAGTGGAGTCCGGGGGTGTGGGGTGGCCATTTAGGGAGACCTTAGAGCAGCGGGTAATAGTTCAGTTTCATCAGAAATACTCCGTAGGGTCTCACAGACAGAATGTGATCATCTGGGAATCAGTGGATTATGTCTGGCTATTTGGGGAATATTTAAGATTTACTGCTTTTGCAGACGTACTCAAGCATGAACGGGGCGCTCTTAAAACAGCTGGACAAAATCACAACATCTAAAAGTTCAAGGATTCACTAAGATTTTCCAATATTTCTCTGAGAGCGTCCCAAATTCCGATCTGTTTTCCAACCCTCATGACTCTCCTCCGACTCACGCTGACCTCTTTAACATCGAACAAGCGGTGCCACTGGGCAAAAGGGAGTTGCACAACATAATCAATCATGGCATGAATTCAGAGCCTGACAAATCAAATCTTCTCTCCTGTAAAATCAACATTTTCTCCGATCTCGTCAAAGTCTGAAGCAGAGCAGATCACATGCCAAGCGAAAATGCATAAAGCGTGATTCTTTTCTCACGCTGTGCGGCTGATAAAACCTGCCGATCGAGAGATTAAATCCAGTCATTGACCTCTGAACTCTTCCTCCTCTTCTCTTTATCATTACCCAGTGGCACAAAGATGGTACAGAGATACTGCGCGCCATGTTTTGAATACTGAGGGATGGTCCCACGCTATCGTTTCATCTGCCTGCTCCTTCCTGTTGACACGCTGTAGACTGCAAAACCCAAACGCAGAGAGGGACATCTCTGGAGATCCTCTGGTGCCTGCATGCATGTTCACTGTTTTCTTGTATGGTTAATGTAAAGGTGAGATCCGTATACCAGGCCAGTCTTTAGCCTCCGTCACTCTGTGTCTGCAGCCTTTTAATGCAGAGATTGTGGAACCGTCCTCTGCGGCTTTCATGACTTGTTTCATCCCTGAAAACAAAAAGAGGTCATACCTCAAGGGATCGTGGGTGTCACTTGTTTTTGGCTGCCCAGTGGGAAGACAGCAAACGGACTGTGACACACACATATGTTCTCACTCTGCTATTCGGATGAGAGACACACTGGCACTGCTTAGAGCAAAGAGGAACGCTAATAAAAACACACTGTCCTGTTAGTTTTCATTGTGTAAACTCAGCGGTTAGAGGAGACGGGGGCGGATATACAAGCGTCACGTCGAAACAAACCTTTTATGGCGCAAGCCTACATACAAATTCCGACAGCTTTTAGCATGACATTTAGCGCAGAGAAAAGGCTGTGCAATCAGACACAAGTTGAAGAATTAAAACAAGTTCAAAACAGGAGTATCCTGATGACCAAAGAAGGTAACAAGAGAGCAGACGGCTATTGCTCAAAGTCACGGGGAAATGAGAGAACAAGAAAGCTGGAATCTGGGAAAGTTTAGGACAGTGACACACAGGACCAGGAGGGAGGAAAGAAAGAGGAAGAAGCACGGTGCGTGCAGAGCACTTAGATTTGCATAAATGTGGTGTCCTGGCTGTTATATGGGATAAGTGGTGAGTTCACATCTTTGATAGCACACTTTTGAACAAGCAAACCCACAAAATGAACAAAACAGCTACACGTTTAGCTGCAAGTAGCCACATTTGTACACAGTTCTACACTTAATGTGGAGTTACACACGAGGCCTGCTGCCATGTTTTTATCAAACAGAGCTGCTGTGCAATGCAAACTGATTTGAAACAGACCGTGACAGCGACCTACTGATACTAATCCTGTCTGAAACTGTAGTATCAGTATTATCTTATCCAGGTAGATTCATTATTGTGAGCTGAACATGACTGAGAGAAGAAAAGCATTTAGCAGGATATTGCTGCTGATACTGGAGAAAGAAAGCTGCGTGAATGGATGTGACAATATCTCATTTGTGAAGCAAAAACTGTGATTTATTAGTACTTAAACAGAACTTTGCTTTAGAAATAAAACTCCAATTAGATCGTTGTCTCTACTTTGGTGGTTAAAGTTGAAAATAACAGAAGCTCACTGACAAGAAGCCAGAAAGTCCCTGTCCCCGGCCACAGCAAGTAACTCCCTGTAAAACCACAACTTGTAATTTTTACATTTCTGTTTGTCTGAATAAAACAAACAAGCTCTAATGTGTTATTTAATCTAATTCGGCCAGCCAAGCCATTTCCTCTTTACGCTAAGTTGACCAAAAAAAATAAAGAAGTTATCTGGCTCTAGCAGTACTACAGTACAGTACTGAAGAGGGGCGACATTTTGGACCGCTTGCAAACGCGAGAAACATAAAATACTGCGGTATAATCTTTTAGTGAGCATGTAAACAGAGGCGGTGTTGTTCAGGGATCAGCAGGCATCAGGAAAACCACAGCGCCCTATCTCTTCCCAGCATCCACCGCTCCTCATTAGCTTCCCGATAATCTTTGCCCCGTGATTTCTGCCGGACTGTCAAAACAAGCTCCCCCCTCCCCTCCGAGGATGCTTACAAATAGCATGAAGGGCACGGCAGGGGTGAGTATGTGCATGTCTGTGTGAGTGTTGCATCCCTGTTGCCCGGGTTGTTTAGGAAGTAGACGCAGAGGTCAGTGAGTCAGCTCACTAACGCCGATGAAACGACAGTAATTCACTAGAACTCGCAGTTCATCAGCTGTGAACTGGCCGACTGCCACGAGCAATATAAACATCCCCAGAGGAACCTCCTGAAATGTTACGCACTGTGAGCAAACATCATCGCGCTGTTGACCAGACGCAGCTCTTCTTCTTTTTCTGACAGAGATGCAAAACCAGAACATGCTGTGATTCGTCTGCAGCCGTTTCATTGCATACGTCACCGCTCTTCACTGCGTAACTTAAATATTTCAACATTAACATCACAGAGGAAAACAGCGCTCATATACGCCTTTGTGAGCACACTGTGAGTGTGCTTATCATGACAGCAGCATAAGGAAACAATGAAATGATAATGAAGTAGTCATCTAAGTGGCTTCTAATCGATTCTGCAGTATGAAACACACCGTTTAAAGATGGTTCTGTCACACAGACTGAGGTAACTATCCGTTATACTATAAATCAGTTTACTAATGACGATGAGTATTCAGCCTGTAAAAACAGTTGTATAAAGTCTTCCTCAGGTTTTATGTGTCCCCTGACTACAACCCTGAGTCCAAAAAAGTTGGGATGCTGTGAATTTATCCCGGAGGATACGACGTGCATGATTTCCAAAAACAATTTTCCGCTTTCTGTCAGTCCATCTCGGATGAGAAGTCTGCAGCATTTCATTTCATTAGATGCGGCGACAAACGCACAACGGCTTTCTGAGCCCCTGTAATAATATCCTTTATGCAAAGGTCAAATTTAATGCAGCGCTGCCTGGAGGGTCAAAGGTTACGGCCATTCAGTGCTGCTTTTCAGCCTTGCCCCTCACAAGCTGAAACTTCTCTGGGTTCGTTGAAACTTTTATTCATGTCATGAATTATAGATATCTATAAGTTTATTGCCATTGTGCAGTGAGAAATGTCGTTCTTCACCTGTTGCCCATGAAATGGAAGTGAACCACGCCTCATCCTTGCATGAATGCCTTTCGAGGAAGCCCCTTTCAACCTCAATCACGATACTATCACCTGTTACCGACAACCTGTCGGTACTTGATTCAAACAGGTGTTTTTTGAGCATGACACAACTTTCAGTGTTTTGTTGATCATGTCCAAACTTTTTTGAAACAGACATCAGATCATCTCTGGGTGTACTGGGCCGTTGAGGAAAATGTTGCACATCATGCATTTCTTTGTCATGAAGTATAGTAAAGTGAGTGACCGCAGCAACCAAACACATCCAAGAACAGCATGTAAGTAAACACTCCCTCATACTTGTAGTTTACGAGAGCAGTGTGACATTTGGCAGCTCCTCTGCAGGTTTTGACGAGAGGACAGCTTTTCTGTTTGCTCGTCTTCGCTCTCCACTGCTTCATTGTGTTTTGGCTGTCACGCTGGCATCATTCTCCCCCCATGACTCATCAGGATTCAGTCTATTTTGTTATCTTCTTCCCTGTTTTCCCCTCTTCACCCGCTCCTTCTCGGTCTCTCTCACATTCCAGTGCAATCCCTGCTGTTTGTAAAAGAAAAGCCTCCACAGCTGATTGGAGATGAGACACAGAGCAAGCATTCAGCTTTCTACAAAAACACTTGTTCTTATCATCGCTGCAAAAAAATGTAAACAGTCTTCATGCAACATCCAGACGTGAGACACAACAGGACGCAGGATCTGATCATCTGAATGGAGATCAGCTAAACAGCAGCCCCTGCTTAACCCCTGTGGCCCCTGTTGCAACCAGTGACAGGGGTTCCCTCCTGCCTCTTTAAGCTCTATACGGGGGGCCAAGTGTGTGACGAGGAGGGGCCCCTAACCTCTGAACTTTGACCCTGATTCAAACCCAGCCACACTGCCTTCGGGCCGATACGACAGATACGCGCAGTCAAGTCTGCATTTCATAACAAGACCGGACCTGTTCTCCATTCCTCTCATGTGCTGAGCATCACATCAACACCAAGTCCCTCATGTACTGTATGACAGCCTCATATTTTCCTGCACAGAAACAACACACTGAGACACACACACACACACACACAGGAACAAATACAAAGAGGCACTGACGTAGACCAGACCATCAACAGGCTGAATCTAATTAGCTCTCATCTGTTTCTGAGAGAGGCTTTGTTTCGCACCGAACCTCCCAGAGCCTGCGAGTCAGACGCCACATGAAACACATCCAGCTGGGATGTAAGAGAGGACGAGTGCTCCCTGCATGAGGAGAGGATGGCTCTGTGTAAGATCTGACACGTTTGTGGACAGATTCACTGTCTAAGCAATATTGAAAGGAGAAAAAACAGAGAAATACAAACAAAGAGGCAGAATAAAAATGAAATCCAGTGTCCTTTCAGGGTGCCATCGTTATAAAATTCTCTTCCAGCAGGCTGCCACCTCACATTTTTGTGCCACACCAATCTCTAGACTATTCTTAAATTACGTAAAAATTTGGAAAAATCTTCCTTCTAGTCTCATACGATAAACCTTTGATTCCCTAACACAGATGGCATCCATTCTTCGTCAATCAACCACATTTTTGTACACTTCTAGAAAAACAAAGTAATTTAATCACGTTGCACGTTCCCAGTAAATTAAAGTAAACTAATTAACCTCTTCAACCCAGCAGTGGGTCAGTCATGCTGTGTAGCCGAGCTTTGTTCAAACTCAAATGACTTTATTCTACACTCTAGAAACCAGATATGACGAGCTGGAGTTTCAGAAAATGTGTAAAAGATGATGCACAATGTGGAATATTTCCATTTTGATGCAGCGGTGCAGCCGTGACAAACATTTAAAGGGGCTAAAAACAAAATATGAAACATATACAAGTTATTACAGGTTGATGCTGAACAGAATCATGACAGTGACTTCATTTACAGACCTATGCAATCATCTACAGCCAGTTGTGACTCCTACAGAGAGAAAAGACAGAGTGACTGACTGACGGGCCAACAGGAGATCAATAAAGAGCCATTAGCAACAGGAACCCGCCTGCTCTGCAGCACTGCACTCCTGCAGCCACTCCCCTCTCCCCACAGTAAACAAGGTCAATGATGACTGATGTCCTTCGCCCACCTATACACTCGCTGCACGATATTTGTATAGCATCAAGGACTTCCTCATGCAAACACAAGGGGAGAAGGCCAAACCACAACGCTCCATGGAACTGGTTTCCAACCTCAACTGCAACACAGAAAGCATGAATACACTTGTGTGTGTGTGTGTGTGTGTGTGAGACACCATGTTTCATGCACCTGCACACAGATTATGAGTTGCGTGCGTGTGTAACTCTGACCCTTTAAGTGTGATGTAAACATGTTTGGAGTGTCTATATTTGTGAGCACCTGTGCTTGGCCACACACTCGCGCTCCAGGTTAATGATTGTGGATGCAAGGTGTGAGCGGCGCTGCAGCTGTCGTCTCGGCCCAGAGCTGTGGAATGCAATGAGGGGTTACGGTGTCGAGGTGGGAGGGTGGAGGTGTTAAGGTGTGAGAGACGTTTTAATGGTGTTAATGGACTGATGCGGGACACTCTGTAACACACACGCTTTACTGTCATGCTTTCAATGCAGCTCTGACACAGTAATTATGTGGTCCAAATACCAATCGTGTTCATTTTGTTTCAGGGTGGCGGACAGTCCTGTCCCACAATGCACAGGTGGAGAAATAACTTGACTGCAGTGATGGTGAAAAAGTGGAAAATGGCATGCAGCAGTGGGACAGTTTCCCAACTTCAAGCCTGGCCAATTCAGCATGAGTAACTACTGTTAACTTCTGCCTCACTTTCTATCAGTACAAAGAATACATTACACTCATCTGATGCACTAAATCAGAATTGAACTGGTATACAATGTAGTATGTATGTATTTATAGTGTCAGTATACTGAAGTGATGTCCACGTTTTTTTGTTTGTGACCCTGGCTCGTCATACGCTGCCATCCAGAAGTTGGTTGAGAGGATTACTCGCTTATGCTTTTAGTTGAAAGCCCATTTATGTGTTTTATTTTGTATGAATCATTTGAAAATACAGTTTTGCGCATGAAGATCACAAAGCTGTGCAATGGTTATACCACACTAACAAGTGAAAGGGCAAAAAGAGACAAAGATCCCAATGAGCAACACTTAAAAGGTCCAGTGTGTAAGATTTAGGAGCATCTATTGGAATACAATATTCATAAGTATACTTTCATTAGTGTACAGTCCGTTTTTCATATATCATTTATGATAAGAACTGTTGTGTTTTCGGCAAGAGCAGGTCCTTTTCCATGGAATCCGCCATGTTGAACCATAGCTCAGAACAGACAGACCAAACACTGATGTAGATATGGACTTATATATGCCCCAGAGTTGTTCTTACATGCTTGAAATGACTATTGTCACTTCAAATCACTAGTGAAAGAAAATGGGAGCTTAGCATCAAAATCTGTGTGTTTTTAAACAGCAACAGGTTCCTCCTTCAGTGTCAAGTGCAAAATAATGTCTATAACAAGCTGGAATTAACAGTTATGTTGCTTTAGCAAAGCTAGTCTTAAAACGTCATATATATATTCATCTTGAACCCCTCGGGTCCTGACCTGGGACACACTGTACAAAGATGGAAAATCACATACATTCCCAGCATTGCAGTATTGTCCGTGCTTTGTACCTACTACGTGGTGAAACCATCTGCTAACAATCACAGAAATGCTTTCCTCTGCAGCATCATACAGCTGTCTTCAGTTAACGTTGCCGTGACCGGGAGCCAATCCTGGACCTGCTGACTGGATGGGCCTCTGTGGTCTGAGGTTTGCAACCTTTCTGAAGTGTTTGTCCTGTGATCAGCTGGATCAGCGGGCATTCTTAGAGGACTAAGAGACAGTTTGTGGATCAGCCAAAAGCCTCTGTCTGAAGTTTGGGTCTGGACTCTTGCAAATGATCTTGAGGAAGCTACTGAGTGAGTTCTCAGATCGTCAGGAGAAAGAGTGTGGCTAAAAAAAATAAAATACTCTGTCATCAGGTCACGTCTGGACACAGTCACTCAGGAGGCTGTGGGATCGTGCTGCAGCGTATCAGAGAACAAACAGAGGTAAACGGGTACACGTGCCGCAGGGACGCAACAGGAGCTTTGACATCGACCGGCTCGCTTTAAGATTTTCATAAAAGCGATCTCATGTTTCCCATCGTCAATATACTCCAGCATCACGTGGCACAATGAAGCAGCAGAACATCAGGGATGCTGCTCCTCGTCCTGCCCTCTGCCCCGCCCTGCTGTCCACTGCCTCTATTGATCTCACCCACAAACCCTGCACTGCTACATTAGAGCAGCCCTGATAACAACATTAAACTAGTCCCACCGGACGCCATCACGACTGCTCTCATCAAACGCACACTTTCATCCCTTCCTCCCGGCGCTCAGATTCTCCACAAACACACAAAGTCTGATTTAGTTTGCGTCTCATTTTGACAAATTAAACATTTAATGAGGTTACAGTGCGATTTTGCATCTCACTGCTGGTCCTTATCGGCTCTGTCTAAACAGATTAGAGTTGAATCACAAGGAAGAGAACGGAGGGAAAGACAAGGCGGGCTAATGTGCCATAAAACTGCTTTCATGTAGATGAATTCCTCGCCAAAGACAAGCGAGATAACACGCAGAGAGAGGCCCGGCTAAATAAGAGCTGGGTGTTGGTTGAGACATGCAGGGTCAAAGGTCAGGTATGAAACAGGTCACGGTTGAAGTCAGCATATGTAAAAAGAGACATACAAGAAAGAGTCACACTGGAGGCTATCAGACACTTGAAATGT
Organism: Nibea coibor; assembly: GCA_023373845.1. NCBI lineage: Eukaryota > Metazoa > Chordata > Actinopteri > Sciaenidae > Nibea > Nibea coibor. The sequence continues at coordinate 15,976,040 of CM041727.1, read as the reverse complement.
AGTTTTATGAGTTCATGTTCATTAAGGCAACAGTTTTGTGGGCGCACGCACAGCAGTTGTTACGCATTTACTACAAAGTGTCGCGCTGTAACACCACGCGTAACGAGGGTCAAATTAAAAAGATAAAAGTGAGTTTAAGGTGTTTGAAGGAGCATTCTATTACAGCGGCAGATACGAGCAGAGAGGGTTCAATTAAAGGGTGACCACAGAGGAGGAAATGTTAGTGTTTGCTGGAGGGGGGATAAACTCAACCGTGACAGATAAAAAGAAAAGGGAAGAGAGCAAAGGTAGCAGATTCATGTACCAAAGGGAAATATCTCAGCAACTCTCTCGACACAACCACATCACACAGGGAGGCTCTGAGGTTAAATCAAAGCACACACACACACACACACACACACACACACACACACACACACACAGACACAATGCCAAGCCAGCCAGGATACCAAACCATATGCCTCCCTCAACAAGAAGACCACCGCCCAGGGTGACATATCTTACCTCATGACTTCTCTATGACGATGACACATCAGGGCTTCAGTGAGCACATTCCTGGACTCACACCAGCTGAAACTGGATACATAACTGTCTTTTTTTTAAATAATGATTTAGTGCAAATCACCAAAAGACTAGCACACGGTGTTCACTTTAGAGGATGGATGCAGCTGGGGGATGAACTTTTGTGCAGAATACGAGCAGATGTTCGGCTAAGTACGTCAAATGATGTTGTGTGATACAGTCATGAAGGAGCTCTTTGACTTGAGGTCCCACATTTCCCCCCCATCTGTTCCCCGACAAACCTCACGTGTAGGTTTGTCACGTCTGATGACTAGTTTGTTTCATATCTACACAGCCCGTCAGAGCATCTCAATTAAAGCTAATTACCCGACTAATCTGATCTATAATCGAACACATGTGATGGCTCTCAGAGCACCATCATCCCTGCTCGGGACGTCCCGCCTGGATTGACAGCCTCCCTGATGCGGCGAGAGGCGGACAAAAGACTGGAGCAACCCGGGCGTTAAATGTGAAGCAGCGGCTAAATTCATTGAGTGCGGACCATTTGTCGCCCACAATAGTGAACGCAACTGATCAAACACTTTGTTTCTGTACAGTACCGTCGCCGTGTGTGTGTGTGTGTGTGTGTACATAGTGGCTGTGTAAACTAGTGTTAATCCTCTTAGGAAATCACGCTCTCTGACCAGCCACAGCGCTGCACTGCTTCAGCCTGTCCAAGCACAGTTAACGTCCAGGTATCAATAAAGCAGCTCCGGGTACTTACATGGTTCTCAGAGTAGGGTGGTATTCCAACAAGGCAAAAAGCAACTCCATTCATTGGACGGCAGAGACTGTTGGGCTGCAACAACGACGGGCAGGTTTGCTGCTGCACGCGCGGCAGACGTTAGGCTCAAAGAGTCACGGTAGTCCCGCTCAAACACAAACTTATAACTTCAACACTTGTTTCCTTCCTTCCTGAATAAAAAAAAAAAGCTCCGCTGTGTTCCCGTTGTTTCGGGACCGTTCACTGCGCTCCCCCTCCTCCTCCTCTTCTCCTTCTTCTTCTTCTTCTTCTTCCGCCAGACCGCATCAGTTGTACATAACTAAATCCCTCTGTGCGCGAGCCTCCCCGGCCTCTGCCTGGAAACCAACTGCAGCAACGCTCCAAACACACGCGAGGACACCGGAAGTCAGGAGGCCCTTCCTTCAAAGTAAAAGTCAACAGAAGGAAGGTGACTGCGTTGCGTTGCGTGTGGATGTGTGGGACGTTGTGACATGTCTGGCAGCTGTAAATATTAATAGTTCCTGCGGGAAATGTATCGTAAATCACCAAAATTGCGTTCCTCGTCTTCGCTAGACCTAAACCTAGCTTTTTTTTTTATGTCGGTACCGGAAATGCTATATTTGTACTGTGGTTAACTTGACACAATGGTTTATTGAAGGGAGACAAATTAGAAGAGGGTGCGTTGGGTAAATCTGTGCGCTCCGCCCTGCAAACCCACAGCGTGCGGGCTCCCTCTGGCTGTGCCAAAACACTTGTGTGCGCTGGATCATGGGAGGGGTGACCGATGCCAACAAGACAGAAAAGTAAAAGTAGAGACTATAAGCTTAAATTAAACCATCGGACACATCGGACACCTGATCAGATGAAACTAAGTATTTACAGCCTATATCAAAGTAAAACTACTACAACTGAAGTGTGCTCATACTGTAGTAGAAATTCTGTATACAAAAGGACAGAAGTATTATCAGTACAATTTAAGTATCAAAGGTAAAACTAGTAGCAGTACAGTGTAGTTTAAGTGTGAAATAGTATAAAATGAAGCTATTGTTTTCTTAATTAACTGATTGATTGTTTAGAATATAAAATCTAAAAAAAAGTTTAAGGTTTAAAAGTTTAAATGACTTTACCAACGCCTGAAAGGACATAGTCAAATGACTTATTTTGGTGAAACAACAGCCAAAAAGCCAAAAATCTTCATTTTACTTTGGCAGACCAAAGGAAAACAGCAAATATCCAGACTTGAGAAGAAACAACCAGTAAGTTTCTGTTATTTTTCCTTTTAAAAAACTACTTGAATGATGAATCTGTCATATAGTTCAACTGATCACTCACTGTGATGTACGGTTAAAGCAGTGCACTACAGGTTTATGAACTGGGATCCATTAGAAATCATAACCACGGCACTAACAAAAGGCACATAAGTCTGAATGAGTGCGTGACTCATGATAAACAGATCAGAAGAGCTAAACAAAGACTGAACCTCAATGAGAGATGTCAGCATTCCTTCCACACCCAGACAGAATAGACTATACTTAATACATTCTCGGAAAAAGTGTTGACAGACTTGTATTTTTAGCCACTTTGGCTGCAGATTAATTCTGTCCTGTGAATCAATAGGCGTACAGTAAAGTCAGAGGAAGCTTACTCATCAGTAGAACAGGAATCTCAAACTGCTAGCAAGAGGTTTCCCTTCATCGTACTATATTTGCTTCACAGTGGCATTATGTATAGTAGGTGTAAACGTTAGCTTCAGGACAGATGAAGGAGAAAATAAAAAGTGATAACGAATGAAAAGAAGATAAAAATCTGGAGACATGGTGCTGGCTCAAAGCTGGGGGCCCATGTGGCTACTATTACTCTGAGGGTTGCGAGTATCAGAGAGCCACTTCAAAAGCCTGCCTGCCTATGGGGAAACAGAGTGGAGTCATAGGGGGGAAAAAGCAGCTTACGGGAGCCTTCCCACGCCAAGAGCTGCAGCTGCCAACTGAACCCTCCTGTACCTCTGTCTGCTCACTCTCCAACCTCTGGCCTGCTCTGAGACACACAATACCCCAGCCAAAGGCTTACAGAGGACACTCTCCGAAAGTCCTATTCCTGACCTTCGCTCATCTCCCATTTGAGATGGATAATTACCATGTGTGACCTACATTCCCCTCCAGGTTACTCATATAAAGTGGTTTCTGAGAGTTCATGGGCTGGTTGGAAATCCACCGTGGCAGAGGGAGAGCCCACAGAGGCTTAGCGGTGCTATCCTGGTCTTAAGGTGGGAGAGCAGGGCAGATGGTCTTGGTGAAAAGGTTGGCAGTCTGTACTCATAGAGTTTGCTTTCTGAGGGGGTCAAGGGGCGTGAGGGCTGCCACAGCTGGACTTTTTCTATCTTCTCTGACCTCCATTCAGGAGCTATCTCTGCAACCTCTCTGTCTCCCCTGCAGTCCATGTGTTTTCTATTCCGGCAGACCAAGGTATAAATCAGTCTGTGAGACGACACTCTTCTGTGGGAAGAGTGATGCGATGTTAGTGAACCCCTCCTGTGATGGGGTTTGTCCACATCTTTTCCCAGATTGCATGTAGATACACGCTCACGCTACGCATCAATTTGCTTGTCAGGCGAACAGAATGGGCTTTCTATTATTGATGGCTGCCGGGTGTGGAGAGAAGGAGGAAGATTTGTGTGTTTAGAGGTGTCATGTGTCATATCTGAGCATGCAAAATACAGGAAAGAGCTGTAATTGTATTCATATCTAGTCAAAGAAGTTGCTTTTATCTCACATGCTGCACTTGATGTCTGAGGACTCCCTTGTCCCTGTGCTGTGTCTCTGGGTCAGTCTTAGTCACTAGCACACAGCCTCAGGCAGAGTAAACCCCCTATCTGATGGTGATGCGAGGTAGCACACCCCGGGGGCCGGATGGGGAGCATCCAGAGACTTCTAGAAGCCTCTCATCGGTCATTACGTAATCACACACACAGCCTGGCGCCTTCTAGGACAAACCCATAAACAACCATCATCCTATTTACTCGCTTGACCTCGCCAACTCCCACCTCGCTGCGCTGGCTTTGGCTCTGGAAGTGGTCCGGCCTGGGCCTGAACAAGAGATTCCCACTCTGCTTCTGGCAGAGGGAGTGTTGGGTGGGTGGGTGGGCATCCCCTGTCGTCTTTCATGCCATTCTAGGCCACTTCACAGAGCGTGTGCACTGGCATGCTACAGTTAATTGTGGTCACTCCATTTATTTAATCTTCTACCTCCCTCCAAGGCTTCTGCCTCCTCGTTCTTTCATATCTCCTCTGTTACACTCCAGTCCCCTCAAGTTATTGAGTCTGTCCTTTCAGTGAACGTCCGTCACCCTCCTCTGCACACTCATACTTTCAGTCTGAGGGGAGCAGTTGCCAGATCTTTTCAACATCATTTACTTTAAGCCTCTGCAGAGCGTGTAACTCTCCACTATCCCCCCTGCTTGATACAGTTGCATTTAATGAAGGTGCTTGGATGGTTTTCCTACTGCTTAGAGCCAAAAAGACACAAGTCCTGCCATGCTATCCACCGCTCCCTCTCTTCCTCCCTCTCTCTCTGTTGATTTAATATAAAGAGCATCTTTCTCTCTGTCCTTAAATGTAATGAGAAGCCGATTATCGCTGTCTGGCCCTGATAGAGTGAAATGTGTCCTCTGAGCAGTGTAAGCGGTCAGCCAGAGTCGAGAGCCAGCGCCAGTGTGAAATGTGGACTATAGGCTTACAGGAATATCTGCAAGTTATGTTCACATATGCTCAAGCTTAAGCAGTAATGCTCAGCTGCTTATTGCTAAGCATGAGCACATACATGACTGTGATTGAGACGTAGATGTCATTGATGAGTGAGAAGAGGTTTGGATATTTATGTACTTGTGAATGAAATGCAGATATGTGAGTAATCCCGCTGTACGTCTCACACTGTTTGGCTGCCTGTTGACACAGAGGCTCCTGTGGCACTGCTTTGAAGGGGGTTTGCGGGAAGGTTGAGGGGAGGGAGGGAAACAGGGGGCGCGGCGACCCCCGGCCTGCATAGAGCCGTAAATTCCCCCTCTCTTTGTGACAGGAGGAGTCCTCTTTGTCTGGCCGGACAACTGGCACGAGAGGAGGAAACAGCTGACTGGTCACCACAGACGGGCATTGTAACTGTGCTGCACAGGCACATAGGAACGTGATGGAAATGTTTCGATTTTTACATAAGATCTGATCTTCAGGTCTATCATACATCCATTATAATCCACCACTATGTTCCCATCATGAGAATCATTTTAAAGATGCTTTCGGATATTCTTTTTACTTTTCATTTCATAGCTGCAGAATTCCACAAAGTTTCAATGATGCACCAAACCTTTTGGACCATCCCAGTGTGTCTGCAAGTCATTAAATTTAGATTTAAATTTAGTTTAGATTTTGCATGTGTTTTTCCCACCATTCTGGGTTGCTGGGTTGGTTTCTGGTTTCCCTTCATTTCCCTGTGATATGAAAATTAATGAGTAGGCTCTGGAAACTTGCATGAGTCGCGTAATCCATCTGCATTTATTTGGTTGTGACATTATCATCGAATGATGATGCAGTTTAAGTGAATTTAAAAGGTCTGCACTGCATCACAGTAATGTTACTTTCAAAGGGTTTTCATGCTGCACTAAATCGAACAGAAACAAACAGAGGTCTGGAGAAAAGGCTCTGATGAAAGTATACATGAAGTTTACTCCATCATATTGTTTTAAGTTGGCAGTTTTTAATATTCAGTCTAACCGTCATCTTTACACTTTGTCTCGTGTGTCCTCTCTGTTCCTCTGCTGACCTGCTGACCCGTCTTCTCTCTTCGCCTCATCCCACACTACATTTCACTCTAATCCCTCTCCTCTCTTGCAGCTGCCTCGCTCATTCTCCTGCAAGATGCAGCAACTCCAAGAAAATACGGCTGCAAGCCCATTGACGTGACTGGCTGCTGTGCGACTGCAGAGACAGGTTGAGGTTTTGGCTGTTGGCTGGAGAAGACGCTTGGTTAGGTAAGATAAGGAAGAGAATGACTCATTGGTATTTGTGTCAACATGTCAAACTTTTACTAGGTTTTTTGTATCTCAAAAGCCAGTTTAAATCCTATCTTACCGTGCAAGCTGATACACTATCTCGTCCTCAAACATGGACTGCTGAGACTGCACTTCATGAAGTTTTCTTTTTTTGCCTTAACATGGCGAGTGCTGATTAGAGCGGCCATGGGGGGAGTGTTTGAGATAAAGGAACAAAGAGAAGGAAATCCCCCCCAAGTCTGACAAGAGTAGTGGGTGTTCAGGTGTCACAGTTTGCACGAATGACCACTGATTCAGCTCCAAGACCTCTCCAGTCTGTCTCCATGAATCTATTCCTCAAAGCTCCAGACAAACCCAGACAACAACAACTACTGAATCACATCCACAACATTCCACTGTTTCTATAAATGTTAGCTGTTACTATAAATGCTTGGCACACATTCTTCAAAGGACATCCATGTAGGGTCTCCCCTCCACCTTTTTCTTTCCCCCTAAATCTTCTCTGAGAGACAGAGAGGGAAAATAAACAGACACTCATAGTTCCAGTAGCAGCGCAGTGAGTTTCCTTCCTGCTGCCCGTCACTTCATGAAGCCCGAATGTGTTCGCAGCCTCTTTACCTTTCACAGCCCCACTTCCTGCCTCTAGCATCACTTCCTGTGCCACAGTGGGGGAGACAATGGAAATGAGCTCTGTGGATGAAATGTCTTCAAGTCACAATCGGGAACTAGTTGATATCATCTGATATTATCACAACAGAGTTTTCTGCTGGTCACTCATGAGTCAGGAACATCCTAAAATAACTGACATGACATATTATTGGAGCAGGTGACATGTTTTCCCGAATATACCAGCCTGAATACACAAAGGGTGGTGGAACATTGAATGATTTAATTTCTTTTTTTTTACTCTTGGAAAAACCCAGCTTGATTTGATCACACATCCTAAAATTTGACTGTTATGTGGATATTTTAAGTCAGGTTTGGCAAGCTTTTGAGCAAAGCTTTATAAAGAATCCAGCTGCAATAAAAGTGCTTTTCTATCATCTAGTCTTTACACAAATAGACTGTGTGTAAAGTCATAGAATTAGTCAGATATTTACTCATATTAAGTCTAAAAAAAAAAAGGTTGTAATCTAAAGACGAATAAAGGTTTTACAAAAACAAAGTTGAAAATGATTTTAACTCACACAAAAGCAGCATAAGTTCCTTTTACAGATGTCATTCTAATATTGATCTATCATCGCTCTGGTGATTTAAATTAAGGATCCAATACGGCAGATCTCTTGAGCATTTGTGGTATAACAAAAGCTTAAAGCCACACCTCTTACTGTATATACAGTAAACTGAATAATCCTGGATGTGCGAGGGGATCATATCCTAATCCTAGTGTTTCCCCCGTCCTTAAAACTCTGAGATAAGTTTGTCTAGACATGGCCTTAAAGCAGGGTGTTGGAGGATAGGAGGCCACATGAGAAGCTTTGACAGATTTTTAACCTTCAGAAACGTCCCCTGGTTTAATCGAACCGAGCACCAGCGCAAAAACACACACCAGTTCACATGTCCTAAATGCTGTTGTCAGTTTCCTCAGTAGAACTGTAATTCTAGTGTTAGACTTAATGCTTGAGTCTAAATCATAGGCAGAGATAAGAACAGAGTGAACAAAAGACTGACATTAGACTTCGAATACACACACTGTACACACACTTAGTTATGCTGAATCTGAAAGGAATGTTAACTCACAGAAATACAATTTTAATCACTACAGATTCACATAAATGGTCAAGAAACTATAAAATACATATCTCCGTGGGAGGATGTTGATCAATGAGGGTGAGAAACCAGAGAGGATTATATATTTTCCTCAATGAATTAACTTAAATGTGCACTGTCATCAGCATCCTATTATTCTGTGTTGAATTCTGTAAAAAGACCTCCATCTGTTCCTCTGCAGAGATTTCCCTAAATAGATAATCCTCAATCCCCCCCTTGAAAGATATAAACTGAACCACAGTTGCATGTGGAGACCACAAGGGGGCTCAGTACAGTGCTAAGAGGGAGAAGCGGGATGGGAAGGGTGGAGCATGAAAAAGTGAAGCTGTCCTCACATACAGTCTTGTGGTGAGTCTCTCATTTTATCCCCCATCAGTGGGATTTAACAGGATTTATGGAAATGATATTGACGCAACCTGAGCCAGAAATAAATGTGAAAGAAATGTGTCTGACTCAGCAGCACGTAAAGGAACAGTATGTTCTGTTCAGGGCGCGGGAGCCATAAATATACAAAGGTGGAGAGTGTGATGAAATATAGTTCATATGTTCAGGTCAGTGACTCATTAAGTGTACAGTTCATTATTGATACGCAGCTGTGGTGCAAACTGACAGCGGAGCAGCTCTGTGCCCTGTTTAATGATCAAAGTAATGAAACAGCAGGCATCAGCTGCACAGCTGTTCATCCCACATCCTCACACAAAACCTGGACAGTGACGTTGAGATTTGAGGACTTGAGGAAAAAAAAAGCAGGAGGAGCAGGAGGGTTGAAAACACCGAGAGACAGAAACAGACTGCCGGGGTCATGGGCTGATGTCAAAAACACGCTAAACAAGCTCATTAGATTAAAATGGACCAACTCAGCAGCAAACAGCCTCCTAATTGGATGTCGTCCTCATGCTACTGATAAACCTCATCCCTCTTGTTTTGTTCCATTAACCCCTGCTCAGCTGCTCTCTCACTGTGGCCTGCAGATCCCTCACATGGGCCGGACTAATGCAAAGTGCTGCTGACAGGAAGGGCTTTAACCATGCAGGCTAACCTTTGACCCCTGTGGGAGAACCCCCCACCACCACCCCACTGCCCCTTGCCATCTGCATGCATTCATTCAGGGCTCACCGCTCAAGTGCATTGAGGTTGAGGTCCAAAGGAGTCGTCCTAAGCTGAACAGGAGCTGTTTACTTCCTACAGATATGTGTCCTAGTTTCTGTCAGAGGACAATCTGCCCATTGTATGCCTGCAGGCATCTACCGAGAAGTGGTCTCACAATCCTGTACAGGCTGAATCAAGAACATGAGCCCTGTATTGACATCCTTCACATGCAAAGACACGCATTTGAAGATCTTCATCCTGCACTTGACAAGATGTTTGGGGAAAAACTCAGTAATAGGTTGACAGTTACTTATAAATATGTTTCGATATATGTTTGAATATACAAAAACAGCACACACACTTTAAATATTGAACTATTTAACTAATAGAAGAGTTACCATAACATTTCAAATTCATGAGAATGAACTCACTTTTTATCTAGCGCCATCACCAGGTGACAATTTCAATTTGTCCAGCTTTAGTTGCAAAAGTAGCAACATTCCAGCCTCAGTTGTACTTAGTACTTGTGTTTAGTTAGCAAATATTAGCATGCATAAGCTAAGATGCCGAAAATGGTAATCATATTATATTTTAGCTCAGTGTAGCCTCACAGAGCTGCTAATCTTGCTTCGGACAAAAAAAAAAAAATCATAAGAATAGCAAAAGAGTGGATCAGATCTATAAAAATATAAATCTACATTTTTCTTATGTTTGTTCTAAGTAATCATTATCAAGATGATAACACACATGCTGCATACTTGACCAGGGTCAATAAAGAACTCCCACGGGCGCCACAAATGAGTCCTGCGGCTCAAAATCTCTACTTTCCACTCATAGCGTGGTAAATTTTCATTTTGCTTTGCCTCTTTGCTGCGCTGCAAAACTGTCAAACAGGTCAGAGGAGCCGCAGCAGATCTCAGCATGGGTGAGAAGATCGATACATGCTTATATGTGTGTGTTTAATTTCAATTTAGATGCAAATACGCGTACAAAGTTCACTCTTTCAGAGGCTCTCCGTCTCTACCGCTCGGGACAATAGAATGAGAAATTCCTCACAGTCCAAAGATCGGAGAGCTGTGGGCAGAGGGCTTTGGGGTGCCATGGGTGCGGCGTCAGATTAGACCACCTGTTCCACCATGAGGCGCGCACGCACGCAGGCACACACACACACACACACACACACACACAGACGTCCATTATTTTCCTTTATCCTTCCCTCTCTCACACTTGCCGTCTTTCACATTCCCTCTCACTATCTCGTTTGTAACTAAATAAGACCCTTTCTTCTCACACACACTCACACACACAAACTTTCACTCTCATAAAATATCTCCTTCCACGGCTGCTCCGCTCTGAGCTAATTTTGTCTGCATTCCATTTCAGTCACATCTATGGGAAACAGACAAAACAATTTGCCAGATAACTCTGGCTGAGAGCCACACACACACACACACTCGTATACACACACGCGCATAGTACAGTTAGACATATGTTGCCTTGCCGCCCAAATCGAGCCTCCAGGGAGCTGTGTTCAGACGGCAGCATAAACACAGCAGCCTCACCCCTGTCCACATCACTGAGGCTCATCTGACAGTATCAGGGATTCCCTCCGCCTCAAGCTTGCCTCTGAGCATCAGAGGAGTTATAAAGTTCAATAAAACAGAAGTGTCTGGACCCTCTAGCTCTGTTTTGCATGCACTTGCTTCTTTCTTTGGTTCACAGGCTGTTAAAGCAAAGAGAACCACTTGTTCCTGGATGATGGATGCAGTCAGGATGCTCCATCTCCAAACCCAGTGGTCACAGGGCCACAGTCACCGCAGCCCTGCCCAGGTCTGCCTTAATGACTATTGATTGGAAAGCACTAATGAGCCAAACTGATTTGCAGCGAGCGTGGCATTTTAATCATCCTCAGGCAAGTGTTTTGGCAATGAGAGCTTCCCTGGTGTCAGTCAGTGTGTTTTATAAACCTATAAAAGGCAGACAGGTCCGCCGAGGATGAGTTAGATCATGTGTACAGCGAGGAGTGCCTAACCCTGCCCCTGATTCACTCTCACAGACACTTTATGTAACCATCCCTTTCCTGCCCCTCGCTGAGCCACTGCCCTCCTTATCACTGTGCATGTGTGTGTGTGTGAACATGTTCCTATCCTCGCACAGGACAAGGTGAAACTTTGCAGCCTTCCACAGCTATAGTAAACGCCGCACGCCTCTGTTTACACTGACAAAGCAATGTTAGTGCATGTTTGCACTGCCAAGTGACAGCAGATCCCTCAGACACACACTGTGTGCCCAGAATCATCTCGAAACACCAGGCGGACGAGGCCTGGACGGCAGGAAACACGAGCAGAGATAAAGCTTCACATCCACGTCGCCAAACGAAAAACGATGCACGGTCACGTGACAAACAGGAAGTGCTATAATCATATTTGTCCGTTACGTCACGGTGTGGTCCATCTATTAAAATGACAATGACCCAACCTTAGCACTGCGCCAAGGCCATGCCGCGTCAGCATTTCACAGCACTGCGCAGTCTTATAAATAGTTTGTTTCCTGTGAGCTATATTGTGCTGTAAGCTAAACCATTTGCACCACGTTTTGGTGCAGAATGTGAACTGATACTGAAAGTGTGTGTGTGCGTGCGTGGGTGTTTGTAACGCTAAGGACATGACCCATACATGTGCAATTCACTTTTTCTCCAACACACTGTGTGCTCTGTGTTGTCGCCTGAGGTTACCCATTTGGGGAAATAAGGTTAAGAGATAAACAAAAGACACAAAAAAGTGCAAACATGACACATGTACACACCCAAACACACACACACAGTCTGACCAGCAGCAGTGATGACATCATCTCTGCTATAGCAGGGGACTCACGTCACCCCGACCTGAGCGGGCAGACACAGACAGGAGATGTCCCCCCTCACATACATAATTCACCCAAAGGAAGGGTTGGGCCACTCCCGCCACCACTTCACCCACCCCTAATCTCCCCCCTTCCTCCTCCTCCTCCTCCTCCTCCTCCTCCTCCTCCTCCTCCTCCTCCTTAATCACGAACCTGATGCTCATCACCTCACGAGATGGGGAGGACGCAAAAGAACAGAGGAGGAGACAGAGGGAGGGAAAGAGGGGGAGGATGAGGTAATCAATGACTAGGACACAAACTGGCAGTGCGTTGAGGAAGGTGTGTGGGCTCTCTCCTCCTCTAAAAGCGTTCATCACGCGCTCAACTACAAGCAGCTGGTCGCCTCCAGCTGGATGCAACACCTCCACACACACACACACAGAACTCTGGACAGCAACACACCAAATATTTAAACACAGCACTAAACACACTGTCTGTTTCTGGTGAAGCATCAGGTAGAGACAGTAAACAAAAGGAGCTGTGGATGACACTCTCTGCAAAGGCCGGTGACATGAGTACACAGTGTTACAAAGCAGCCGGCACGCTCGTCTGAGCCTCTATGAATGGACCCTGGATGTGAACCCTGTTGCATGACATCCCGTCTCCTGCCTCCATCCTGACTCGTGGTGAGGTGGTGCCAGTTTCTACACGAGACGGGTCACGATAGAGGATGCCTGTGAACCCACCAAACTCAGCCACACCCCTCTTTTTTATGCTTTTCTTTCCTGATGAACTAACGCCCGGTGCCAGAGCTGCTACGCCGGTGAAGTTTTGGGCCGTGTCATCTCTCCTGAGGCTTGATGGCAGCACCTCTGCCCCCCCCCCCCCTCCCTCCCTCCCAGAGTGACACCTAGCTCACCGGCGGAGGGTGGAAGGGAGCAGAGAGCACATCTGCAGGACAAGCAGCGTGCTGTGCTATTTGTTTTCGCCTTGAGGGAATGGAAAAAAAGGTGATGATGGATGATATGAATGCACCGAGAGCTGCTGCTGTGTGTGTTTTGTCTTCAGCAATGTGTGGATGTGTGAAGCACGCACTAAAAGGTGGTGGTCCCCTTCACTTCCCCTTCAGTCCCTCCCCTCCTCTCCATCCTCTCCATCCTCTCCATCCTCACCTGGTCCATGATTTTCAGCAAGCGTCCTCCCTCCTCCTGTTCCCAGTCATGGCACGAGATCACCGGCTGCCTCCCTTGGTTCTTCTCTTGTCCTTGTTCAGTATTCCCAACAACAATCCAACCCAGCTCTCCTCACACAGGCGAGGCAGCCTGGCAGCCGACTGCTGCTGCTGCTGCGCCTCTCCACAGAGGCATGATTCTGTCTCTCCTTGTGTCTCTGAGGGTGACAGTCTGCTACATCCAGTCAAACACTCCTCTCTTGTCCTTTTTTTTCTATCCTGTCTTCTCCTCTTCTCCTGCTGCTCTGGGTGGAGGCCTGGAGGGCAAACAGGGCGTGTGCGTGAGCTCCTCACCTCTCTCCTTGATAACCACACAGAGGGAAGAGACTCCCGCTCTCCGCTTTCGTTCTCGAGCTCTTCCACTCGCTCCCTGTGTAAGCTGGCCCCCTTGCCTCGCCTCCCCTCCCTCCTTCTCTGTCTCCACTTCCCTCCTCTCTTTCCATCTCCCCTCCCCCCCTCCTGCTGCAGCCAAACAGAGCCTGAGCGAGCGAATGAGAGCGAGGGAGCCAGGGAGAGAGGAGGGCGGAGGGCCGAGATTGGCTGCCGGGAGGATCATGTGACTCCCGGCAAAGGACTGAGGGACCCTCTACCAGCTGTCCAGCTCATGCTTCCCTGAAAACCTCTGTTGCCATTGACAACAGCTGCCGTGCAACACACCAACCACAGATCCCCAGACACAAAGCCATTGGCTGGCAGGATTTATGGCCCCCGCCTTCTATTGTGGAAGGGGGGGAGCATGTTGGGACGTGTAGTCCAATCTGTGGTGAGGGTGGATGGGGTGTTTAAGAGCAGACATCCCTGTGCCCCTGGGAGGAATGTTTTCCCCTGTACTCGCCTCTTTGCTGAAATGTTTATGCATCAGTGTTACACTGGCTGAGATCCAGAGAGAAAGAGAAGGACAGTTCATATTCATGTCATTAGCATAAAGATATAAACTTGTATAAAACACACATGAGCAGAGGAAAGACCTCGAGGCCCGGGCATTCTTGGTCTGCCAGGAAAAAGACATCCTCTGTCGTTTTCCTCTCAGCCCGCGCAGAGGGAAACTCCCACCCCACAACAACAGGAACTCCTCTGCTGAAGGCCATGGCTAAGCACATAGGCAACCCCCCACTTCTTCCCTCCCTCTTTCCCTTTTCTTTCATTGCCTCCTTTTTCTTTATTTGCTCTGCCTCTATCCTCTCAGCCTCGCCCCTCCCTCTCCAACTATTGTATTATCACACTCAATTCCTCACCCCCCTCCCCTCACCTCCTCTAAACTCGGTCTCAATGGGACTCCAGAAAAGGTTGCAGGAGGTTACAGGTGCCACAGAAGGGAGATGTTATTACAAACTAGCAGCCACATCATGCAGCATCAATCTAAAGGAAAAATCCACACTGGAGTGCTCGTATATTGTTATACATCATCGATTTATGAGGTTCAGTACATTCCAGGAGTGCATTATGTGATGAAGTGTTGTAATTTATGATTTTGGTGTGTGCGCTTTACCTCAGTCTGTGTTTACATCTGTTTCAGTGACTGATTACTTAGATCTCCCAGAAAGATCCCCTGACGGCTTTAGGGGAATGGACACAGGCAGATATAGCTGTATTTAAAAGACAACATGTCTTGTAGCTGCAGTGGTGTATTATTGAGGAGAATGTCAGCGGAGAAACCAGTGTCACCGCCTCTGCTATAATGGGAATCTCCCAGTATAATTGTGGGAAAACTTTTGATTTAGAAAAATGCCTTTTTGGAGGGGGGCTAACACAAACCTAATATTTCTTCTTGACAGGCATTTTTGAGCCCATAAATTCTGCGCTGGAAACATCTGGCACTGATGTGACATTGTGTACCAGCTAACATGCTATCTCGAGATGTAAGGGAAACACCAGGAGACAACAAATGGCCTCAGAAATGCGAGGCACGCTGCCAGCAGCTGTAGGGATGCCAGAGTCCTCAGCGGGCGGATTTTTCCTTCTAAAGTAATCATAAACACTTTCAAATGTCCTGTATTACTGCATCTACCCAAAAATACTGCTCCAGTGTGTGTGTGTGTGTGTTGGGGGGGGGGGACCCAAGGCCCCTGCAGCTGAAAAACAAAAGAGCACCTGTTCTGGCTTATTTTGATTCAATGGACACATAACATAGCCGTGACATGATCTGGTAGCAGTGTGACAGGCCAGTGAGTGAGGTGGTGGTGGTGGGGGGGTCAGGAATGCTGGTCTAAGTTACAGCAGCGGTACAACAAGGTCATACACCACGTGGAGCCACAAACAACCAAACAAACCCTGCCCTACTTTCTATAGACATTGCATCCTTCTCTTTTTCTTACCCAACTGAACACCATCTACTGTAGACTGCTGCAATGTCATTTGATCTGGTCGACCCAAGGATGCTGTTTGAAGTGAGATGACTGCATATATGTGTGTGTGTATATGTGTGTGTGGTGTGCTCTGAGATAGAACAGCGGGCGTATTGTAATGGTGAGAGTGGTAGATTATACTATCAGCAGAGGAATTCCGATTATTTCCCCGAGCGGGTCTGTCTGCACACATGTGGGAGAAACTTTAGCTTAGAGGTGGCTGGAGGAGGGTGACACTGTGAGGCATTAAAGGAATATTTAGACATTTTAGGAAAATACGCATATAAGCTTTCTAGATCTGTAACTACAGCCAGTCGGTTAGCTTAGCTTAGCATAGCATATAGAAACAGGGGGAAACAGCTAGCCTGGTTGTCTAAAGGCAATCTCCCCACCAGCACCTCTTAAGCTTAAACTAACATGCTATATCTTGTTTGTTTAATTCCTACAAAAACTAAAGTATAAAGTCCTGTTGTGATTTGATTTAATTGCCAGGCTAGCTTTGTGCTAAGCTATGCTAATTAGCTGCTCTGTGTTGCTTAAATTTTACAGGACAAACATGAAAGAGGTATCGATCTTCCCATCTAACACTCACCAAGAAAGTGAAAAGTATATTTCCCAAAATGCTTAACTACTTCTTTAAGGAGGAGCATGTTTTACGTTTTCAGAATATGTTTAGGAGAAGGTTTACTCATAGGAATGTATATTATGGTCAATATATGTAAATCCTACCCAGCGGGAGGAAAGCTGAGCTGTCATCTTGAATAGCAGGATGGAAAATAAAGGAATCTTTCATCTGTTGATGAAATGACAAGTTATAAATTAATCTTGTTTTGCAGCCACAATAGAAATGATTTCAGGGTCACAGGAACAATAGTGGGTTAAGTCCTAAACATATTTTTCTGACAATGTCTGACATTTTTAGATAAAAATAGTGAATTTATGTGACCTAGTAGAAAAGGTAATAATTTAATTTAAATACACTTTAAATAAAAAGAAATAAGTTATTAAGTTAATAAGTTATTATTGAGAAATGTTTTGTGTATGTGTGTCCCAGTCTCATAAACAAAGGCCAAACTGTGACTCTTAAATTGAAATCACACTGCTGCCCTCCTGTCTCATATCACCTGTTCTTAAACACATCTGGAAAAAAGCCGAGTTTATTTACTTCATGGAGGCACAACCATCTGCTGAGTCTCCATCAGCCTACTGCAGGTAAACAGCTCCATCTGCAGGACCTCGAGTCACATAATGCATAATGCAGATGATGGCTGCTCACATCACCGCCATCGCAGCATGCTTTATTTGACAGGAAATATTGAGCAGAGTGTTTTTTTTAATGTGACACTGTGAGTCATGCTCAGAATAGGTGATCATCCTAAAAACATGAAAGCCACAGCAGGAAATCTGGTTCTGAATAAGATGAAGTTGACTAAGAGGCGTCCCTATAAGACACACATACCCTACTAGACACGTAACTTATCTGTTCAGAGAGGTCAGAGGTCAATTTTGTTGTGATGATTATATAACTACATCCACTTGTTAAGCACAGACAGGGGAAACTCTGTGTGACAAAAAAACCTTATTTTAATACAGACCATCTGTGCTCCCTCAAGGTCAAGGACTCTAATTTGGACAGAGCACTTTTCAGCTGCAATTTGTTTCTCTCCACAAATATAGAAATAATCACGGCCATAATAGACTTTGGCATAGACGCAGTGGAACAGTGCTTAGCCTCAGAAATCTAATAACCAAAAGGCACCATGACTGTAAAATATTTTGCACACAACACTCTTACTTTTCTCTGAAAAACTCATTTTAAAAATAATATTTTTGGGGAGTGTCTTCTCTCTCGCTGAGTGTTTCCTGTCCAACAAGGCACAATGTCTTGTATATGATATTCATAATTATGTTTTTATTAGTATATGATCACTTGAAAACAAGAACCATTATTTTGTCTTAGAATAAGCCTTTTATATCTACAGATGTTACTCTTTCAGAGTCCGCCATGTTTCTAGAGTAGCCCACAACAGACAAACCCAGCTTTAGCCCCGTAGTTTCTCCTTTTCCGTTTCGACAGGAGTGTAATTGGAGTGGGTTAACCGCTCCAATTACACCATCACATGCCACTGAATCCTACACACTGTTCCTTTAAGTTATGGTGACTCGTGTGTTGAACTGAAGAGGAAGCAAGTGTGTTGTACTGAAATCATCTTTATTTGATATATGATGTGAAATACTGCCATTAACCTAAGTCATCAGTGCATCAGTAAACTTAATTCATATATAATATATAGATAATTCAAATGAGGTTTGGTGGTAAGACTGAGAAGCACATACAACAGATTGATTTCTGAAATGACACTGTTGCTCTTCATGCATGTCATTTGCAGCCAAAGTAAAAGAGAGAAACATGAGAGTTATTGAACTGAAACATCCTCCTTTAACCTGACCTGATGAAGAACATGTTGGCAACACTTATATAATAAAATAAACACTGATACGAACAAACCGAGGCATGTCCAACGACAGGAAACACAAAATCTGAGTACAAAACAAAAAGGGTTGGCCACATGGTGATATCTGGTCATATGGATGTCGAACTGAACATTACACATCACAGTTAGAGCCGACACTCACTCACTCAGTGCTTCTAAAAAGGCAAACTCTACCCCTGTATAACAGTGATCCTTAAAAACCATCCTGCATCCATATGTAGATTTACTGTGCAGAGGTAAAAACGGCATGCACAACCTCGAGGAGCATAGGAAACACACTGTAAGCTGCTGGGAGTGAAATTCTGTCAGAGGATCTCGGTCCAATGAAGGAGGGATGGGTGGAGGGGTGAGTGCAAGTGGGAGACAGAAAGAGTTTGGCTTGCACTTCTTCTCCATTTGTTTTCCCTCTCTGCTGGACTGCTCTTCACGTCTGACATGACGGCTCCAATGGGGAAACCATCACGGACAGAGCCGGGCTCTTCTCCCTGGAAGGGATGACAGATTCATCACTGAGGAATACAAATATTTCTTGTTAGCTTCTCATGGTTGAATAGTGTGATTATTTCCCATAGATCCCCATTAGAGGCTCATAGAAATGGATTAGGCCTTCCTCCAAGCCTGTGGTTTTCTAATCCCACCTCACATTACAACATTTGTAAGGTGTATAAATGCAAAATATCATATTTAATACATGCACAGAAACGCTCAATTACCTTACCATTGTGCGTGATGGAAGCCAGGGATGCAGGAGAGGAAAAACACACATCCTGTGCTCGCCTGTGCACCGTCCGGACGCCTTGTGTGGCCGAGTGGATCATCACAGCAGGTAGATGATGTAGGAGAGGAAGACGAGGCCTACGATGGCGAAGAACATCAACATCAAAATGTCCACCATGATGGAAACACTGTCAGAGACGGCCGGTGTATGGACGCGAGAAGGACACGCAGCAAAACAGCAGCTCCGCCGCCGGTGAAGGAGATCGGCCAAGATCGGAGCAGTTCGGAGGATGAGAACGAGCTCGGTCCCTCCCCCGGCTTGGAAACAGGAAGTGTAGTAGGTACCTGGAAGCCCCATGTTTGGGCTTTCAGGCATATTTTCACGACAGGATGTTAATGCTAAAACCTAATAAAACAATATATATAACTTAAAAATAACATCTAACATCATCTAATTATATAAATAAAATGTAACCGATGAGGGAGATACACAAAAAGGAAAACAATAATGTCCTGACAGCCTGCACTCAGGGTTAAGATGTCCCATGAGCAGAAAGGTGGTTTCCTCCTTTGTCAGAGATGCTAATTGACCTAATCAAGTTTATACTTAAACACAACATAGTACATGCTGTCTACAGTAACTTAACTGCCATACTGATAATGAGGTTGTGGATAATATAAATATATTCATATATACACACACGTTTGGTATTAGGTATACTTAAAGTATATAAGATTTAGGAATACAGTAGTCCAAACAGACAAACCCAACTCTGGTCGAGATATGGACTTTTGCTTCTAGTGTCAATTTAGCAGCCAGCGTTTTTCCTATGTGCTCTCACTGAGAGGATGAGGTGTGGGAGAGAATTTATTTGGCAGCGATCTGCAACGTCACCGCTAGGTGCCACTAAATCCTACACACAGGACCTTTAAGTGAAACTACACTCACCATCTCTCAAATAACCACTTGTTACAACCGAGGTATGCAGAAGAGCATCTCTGAATGCACAACACCACGAACCTTGAGGAGCAGAAGACCACACCGGGTGTCACTCCCGTCAGCTAAGAACAGGAAACTGAGGCTACAATTTGCACAGGCTCACCAAAATTGGACAATAGAAGATGGGAAAAACATTGCCTGGTCTGATGAGTCTCAATTTCTGCTGCGACATTCAGATGGTAGTACTGTACCAAAGGTTCAGGCTGGTGGTGGTGGTGTAATGGGGGATAGTTTCTTGGCACTTAGTACGAGGCCTACAATGGCGAAGACCAATTAGACTAATTGCAGTGATGCTCAATTAGTACCAATTGAGCATTGTTGCAACGCCACAGCCTACCTGAGTATTGCTGCTGACACTGTCCATCCCTTTATGACCACAGTGTACCCATCTTCTGATGGCTACTTCCTGCAGGATAACGCGCCATGTCATAAAGCTTGAATTATCTCAGGCACCTTTGAGATGTGGTGGAATGGGAGATTTGTATCATGGATGTGCAGCCAATAAATCTGCAGCAACTGAGTGATGCTATCGTGTGAATATGGACCAAACTCTCTGAGGGATGTTTCCAGTACCTTGTTGAATCTATGCCATGAATGATTAAGGCAGTTCTGAAGGCAAAAGGGAGTCCAACCTCGGTACTAGCAAGGTGTACCTAATAAAGTGGCCGGTGAGTGTACAGCCTCCAAACTGACCACACACTTCAATCAACACCACCTAAAATAATGCTAGTATTTGTTGCATTAGATTGAATTAGTTTAAGCTGAGTTGGTCTGAATAAAATGGCAACTGAGTGTTAATAAAATGCGTCACTGTCAGCTTTGCCAGGGTCAGTCTTACAGTCTGAATATAAACAGTTATTTTGCTTAAATGTATCTTTAAATAAAATGTATTAATATTCTTTGTGTGATGATCATGAGCACATTTTCACAAAATACTCTGTCACAAGGCCAACAGACAGGTGTGTCTGATGGAAAGCTCAACGAGCAGGCAACTTTTTGTTAAAGTAATTTGACTATTTGCAAATTTGTAAGAGAATTTGCACCACCAAAGAATTACAGTATCAAGCTGAGGCGAGTCCAGCATCATCCTTCATCGTTTGTCCTTGTAAAAAAAAAAATACAGAATTAAAAAGGACAGAATAATTTGGGTGTGCTGATTTCTATGTGTATACTCTGCAGCTGCCGTGTACTGCACATGATGAGAACTTGAAGATGAAAGGCTTCTTTGAAAGTGGTAGAAAGGGCCCAGACTTCAAATCTGGCTACTGTACCTTTGTCCCGCTCTTCACCTGCACAAGATGAGGCTCAAGGAACAAACAACAGTCTGAGAAAAAAATGACATTTTATTGAATCTGCAGAATCATAAGTACAATTTGAAGTGCTGTAACAGGGCAACAGGAGATGATATCAGGTCCTTAATTCTGAGTATGTATCCAGAATGAGTTTTGAATACACATGTATGTCAATATGCATATGGTATCTTTATTTTTTTCATTTAAAAAATAACAAAATTATATCAAAAACAAAAACAATTTAAGATGGAATGCACAAAACCGGTCTGAATGCTAAACCCGATTGTGGAATACATGATTTCACTCTGCAAAGTCTACAGTATAT
Source organism: Nibea coibor (assembly GCA_023373845.1). NCBI lineage: Eukaryota > Metazoa > Chordata > Actinopteri > Sciaenidae > Nibea > Nibea coibor. The sequence continues at coordinate 15,954,612 of CM041727.1, read as the reverse complement.
AACCAGTATCATAGAAGCAGGGAATGATTCATCAGAAGCGCAGGAGCCTACAATGAAGGCTGAAGGAAAGAGGGATCTCAGCAGACTGGTGGACAGGATACTAAGACAGAAACTGAATGGAAACAGGGTTATGATATGATGTTACGGTTCAGTAGATGAGTGATGCCAGAGCAGAAGAGTGGCATTTTGGCGCAAAGAGGTTAACTCCTGACTAATATCCAGGTCAGACAAACAAACCTGCCCCGCCTCACAGCCTGGGAAGATTGAGAGCATCAGGTCACTGCCCTCCACCGCCCTCCCCCCGGCCCCGCACACTTACATAATCACACGCTCAAATTTGACTTTGCCCTCAACAAATCCATCCTTAACCACACTTGCACAACACTGGCTGTCTTTGGCCACGTCACCCTCAAGACAAAAAGAAAATCGGGATTGGCGCTTAACGAAGGCTACCAGTGTGAGTAGCTTTGTTATTAAATTAAATCTTAAGCCAGGAACAATCACTACACTTCAAGCCAAACCATAAACTCTTCAGTCTACCCAGGAGAAACAGAACCGTGAGCTCTAAAACAGCTTTCCGATCAAGCATCTGTTTTGCAAATAAACTTGTCCTGTTGTCAAGTAGAGGTTAATGCAAAATGCAGGCATACATACAGTGTGTTCATTCCATTTGTTTGGCAACCTTTAAAACCAGTTTGAGGAGTTTTTTTTGCTTCCCGATTCAGTGACCATTTTCATCAGCACTGTAACCGTTTCTCACATTAGAAAGTCGCAAAACTTTACGATCAAACTTGCACCAAACTGGATTTTTCCATGAGTCGGACACAAACTTCCCGTCAGCCACATTCACGAAGAAATACAACATATGAGCCACTTTAAATCTGCAGGCAAGCCACTTCCCAGAGCACCATGACCTGTAAAAACATATTCCCTAACTTACCTTTATGATACATATACAATTGTACAATGTCATCTAGCTACATAGTGAGAGCCTTGTTTCTTTTTATAAAGCTGAACATTTCCAACCCCGCCCCTTCCACCACACCTAAAAACACACCGCCCTTATCTCTCACGTCTGTGACAGTCACAGTGAATCGCAGGAGAATGAAACAGCAAGAAAAGCAGGGTTGGGGGGGATGTGTGTATGGTCAGGGGCCTGTGAGATTATTTACACCACTGAGAAATGGTCAAATATCACGTCTTAAAATCTAATAAGGTCCTCACAGAAATACAGTATCCTGAGTGAAGGAATGATACAGCATTTCTGTGTCACAGCCAGCAACTTGAAGACTTTATTTTCTGTTTATGAACCAACGTTTCCATCTTAGCGACTCGCCGCCAGCCTACGTTTCGGCTAATTCACGGATCAAATATCAAAAATAGCTGAAAATTTCTGGGATTCCTGTCCTTGCATCAGGTGACAGGCCTGCCTTGATGAAATAAATCTCTTCTTTCACGTGTGTTTTGTAACCGTAACATTACTTTCTTTATTGAACACTGATCAGAAACAGATTATCGAATACTGCTCCTGCACACGTCTAGATAAACTCTTCCGCCTTGGTTCATAAATTGAGTTGCTGGTTTATTTATTTATTACACTTTTTTGTTGTTGTTCTTTTTTTTTGGAAAATAAGCATCTTACAAGAATGAAAAAGAAGAACAGCATGAAGAAGAAATACCACAGCTAAGGATTTAACATCATCCCTCACATTAAATGGAAAAAAAGACTGGAATGTTCACTAAAAAAAACCAAAAAAACAGTGGGATATATTTCAAATAAAAAAGACACGATATAGAGTTGTGCTTGGCCTTCTCCTTCATAAATGTGTTTTCTTACTGACAGTGATTTTGTAGCAAAAAAATGGGAAGGACTTGACCTGCTCCCATCTCTGGACAGTTTAACTTCGATCACCACATCTTTGTGATTCTCTCAGGACTGAAGGCATTCAGGCTGCAAAAAAAAACACAGGAATTAGGGTGTGTGTACTGTACATCCACACCAAGTGAGGTGATGTATTCAGTGCGGCGGCAAGAGATGGACCGATAATGTCCCCTAACTTGTCCCTGATCCCTCCGGTGCCCGACGCGACGGCAGGAGGTGCTCTTCAGTTAGGCTACGATTCCAGTTTCACAACGATACCCCACAATGCAGTGCTGAACACGAGGCGTGCCTTCTTTGAGCGCACAATGGCGAGATGTGCCACCCTGCGTCTATAAATGTATTTAAAAACCTCTCCGTTAAGACTGATAACTGGCTAATTGGTGCGACAGCAACAGGGTTAGAGGTTAAAGGAATGTACACGAGTCAAAAATATTCAAGCTTAGTTCTGATAAGACTGAGATTCTACACTGTGTTTCCAGTCTGGCCAAGATCACGCTGCAAAATGAAAGAAAGAAAACACAAACACGCCTACACCCACCCACACTTCAAACTTATTTTCTCCACTGAAAAACGACTCGTGGGGGGGAACAGGCCTTTTTTTTTCTCTTTGTTTTTGCATTTGTTAAGTGCTATAGCTAGGATGGAGCTGTGAGACACGGTGTGACCCCTGACATACTGCGATGAACCGTGAGTTTTATCTCTCTCTCGCTCTTATTTTTTATTTACTTTTTTTTTTTTTAAGAAGTTTGATTTCCACTTGTGACGGCCAGGATTGTTGGGGAAAGATAAAGAGGATGACAAACATCCACACAGAGACAGACATCAGCACAGACGGACCGACAGAGAGGCAGGCAGACAGACAGAGAAGGACAGACAGACACATAGGTAGGTAGCTAGGTAGGTAGAGGGTGTCTGTGGTGGAGCTGAGCAGTGAGAGCAGAGCGGGGATGCAGAAAGGGTAAAGGGTGGGGGTGGGGTACAGGGTCTCACAGGACAGGTTAGGGAACAAGAGTAAAATCAAGAGAAAGCGGCGTTAAGATGAGATGGCACTGGGCTTTTCTTTTCCTTCTTTCCCTCCCTTTCTCTACCTCCTCCTCCTCTTTTCTCTCCCTCTTTTTTCTTTCCCTCTCACTCAGATGGCCTCGACGTAGTTGGCGGGCAGCATGCCCTGCTGGCCGGTGCGCTCCACGCGGCCGTACATCCAGCCCTCGTCGATCTGCTGCACGTCTACGATCACATCCCCGTCCACGAAGGACACCTCGTCCTCATCGGCGGCAGAGTAGTCATACACTGCCCTGTACCGCTTCTGTGGATAACAAGAAGTACTTCATTTAGTTCCTGACAACAGCTGCCACAGGTATGCTGTTCCAGAGAGAAGCGACTGCAGAAATGACTGTTTGTGCAGTTATTAACAACACGATTCCTGCCTGATCTTTATAAATTGGACTGTTGCCAGTGGTTCATTAACTTTGTAGCAGTCTCAAATGTCTTGTTTTGTGCAGCCAATATTCAGTTTTTAATCAGAGAAGGCTAAAAAAAACAAATATTAATGTCTGAGAAGATGAAGCTGTGTTTGTATTGCCAAATTCAAGGGACTATGGTGGACCTACCCCAGCACTGGGAGGAGGGGCGGTGGCTGCCTGGCGCACTGGTTCAGGAGTGGGCTCATAGTGGAAGTTCTGAGAGGCTGCAGGCTGCTGGTAACCTGCACGGAACAGAAAGAGGAGTGGAGGTGAAATCATGGAAACACATCTCCTGCTGAATACCAGGCATGCTTTTAGATATATTCCACAGCTATATCTGCAATTGGGAGGAGAAGATTTCAACAGGTACAGCAAATGCACGTTAATGCCAGGCTTGTTTACGGTCTGTATGAACTCTCTGAGAGACAATTTCCAAATCATGGCAAGCCAAGACGTGCATCGAATGGCAGACTGATTTCCCTGTTGCACAACGTCCTGAACAATGCCTTTCTGTGTAGATCAACTATATGTAAAATACAAACAGCAGCTGACTCATTTAAATACTTGGCTGTAACTTCCCCACAGAACTCCTGACGCGTCAGGTCAGACAAAATGTTTCAAATGATGTACGTACTTCAGAGTTACTCATTCTCAGCTTCAGCTTCAAGTTATCTTTTGACTTAAACTAAAATGTTTGTCCACGAATTTAGGCACAGATGATGCATTTTTAGAATAAGTTGCATGATTTTCAAAAACAACACTTTCTGCAGCAGTTAGATAAATATATATACATATATATATGCACAGTATATAGCTGAATGAAGGGGAGCAGTGAACAAGTTACAACCAAGATCCCTGAGAGGCAACATCCAGCCTGGTGAGCTCATACAGCCTGTGGCAGCGATGGAGCCGAGCACAGTTTTGGTTTATTATGTTTTGGGGGATTTCAATGAACTGATCTTCTGTATCTATTATCAGAAAGTTTCTGGGCTCTTTTCACACCTGCTGCTTCTATCTGCTAATCAGGATAACTGCAGACTCAGTGTTTACGGTGCGTTTGAAGGAATACCTGGGCTGGGGGTGCTCGACGGATGATGTGGGGCATCTCCTCCTGTCTTCCTCTTCTCAAACTCCTCATGGTACCTAATCTGTAAGAGACAAACACAAGCAGTGTAAGGTCAATAGAGGCTAAAAGATGGAGAGAGCAAGTACTCAGCAGAAACATGTATCCAGTACAAATAATCACATTAAAATGTTTCATACTACTGCGATAGAAACGCAGCTCAGTTCTGAGGCTGTTTTACACCCAGTTTACTCCCAACCAATGTGACTATGGGTACAGATAGGGATGATTTAGTCGGGTGAACAGGTACTCGCTTATCCCTAGTAAGAGCTTCAAATTTACAGGTTCAGTCTTCTTTCCAGGAAGCTGTCACAGTGTGCACTTCACTTTCTATCCACCAGAGGTCTCCCACCAGCCTACAGCACCCCAGCCTTAGCTGATAGGTGGGGCGCGCTACGTGCAGAGAAGCCCTGTGAAGCAGCTTTGACGCTGAGAGGAAATGACATCTCATCGGCCGGAAGTAGTCTGAGCTCAGAGTTGCGTAGCAACCGTCGCTGACACATCAGGAGGAACAGGTGAAGAGAAAAAAGGGGAATTAACAAGAAGCCTCGACACTTGGGGTGAGAATGATAACAGCTAGATTTAAAAGGAAGCGCTGGCGGGTGGTGGAGGAGGAGGCGGTGTCATGTGACTAAGCTCAGCAAAATCCAACTTAAATCATTCATAACACTACTCCGACAAGTGTCACTGAACATATTTAGAGCTGAAAGAAGCAGCTGCACTACAGTTTCAGGTACAAAGCTCATGATCCACCTCCAACCTCTCCTGCAGTGTGACAAAGGCAGCATTCAGTGTTACAACATGAAACAGGGCCACTGATGAAACTGAAACTGAGTGACTGCTCTACGACTGCACTAAATAACCCGCCCCACACCCCCTTATTACCAGGCTGATAACAGACTGACTCACAGTGCCTCGTTCATGATTTACAACCCCGATTTTGTCCCCGCTTACACCCGGCGCTCAAAGAGCCCACTGTGCCGGCGAGAGTTAGCGAGGAGTGTATTCACAGACTGGATGGGATGACGGAGTGTTTGTGCAAGGACAGTGAGGCGGGGGACTGAGAGAACACAGCGACTGTTCTCAAGTGCAATATGCTAAGTGAGAGTGTGCAAGAGAGATTATTTTGGTTTGTTTTCAAGGAGCAGGTCTAACAGATGGTGTGTGTGTGTGCGTTTACAGGAAGTGGCCCTGGCTTCTACTGAACTAAAACCTCCTTACTACCTCTCAATCTTTGCCGCTTGACACGAGGAAGGTGACAGGAAAGTTGAGAACAGTCGACCAAGGGTGAAAAGTCATGACAAAGCAAAAAACAAAACAAGAGTGACAGACATGACAGGTCAAGCCAAGCAGAAATGAATGAAGGCGCTGAGTAAACTAGTCTGTTTCTCAGAGTCCAAGAAAAGATGAGATTGCAAGCAGCTGTCTTGTTTATCAGTCGTGACGCACTCAAATCCATCCCGCCATAATGCACTTGCTACCTTGATGTGGCTTGTGTGCACCCATAAATCCATTCAGCGCCTGTGTCTCCATCTTCCTCTGTCTTCCAAATTTCCTTGATCTCAGACACTCAAGATCCTTCACCACATGAAAGCAGTAATTACCCATCACCCTCCACACTAATTATGCCATTAGCGGAGCCAGCGCAGAGCTAGTTATGTGTAATGACGTATGTTTTGTGCGCGAGCGTGGAAATAAAGGCCTTTACGGCTGACTTAAGCAGTCTGGGGGAGTAAGAGTAAACGTTGCATGCATTTCTACATCGCCGCTCCGTATTTACAGAGAAATGGCAAATCAATAACGCGGAGCTGAGGGAGGGAGGGGGAGGAGAGCGGTCCACGTGGAGAGCGATTTGAGGAGAATTACATTACAATAAATGTGTGTAAGCAGAGGAAGCCTGACATTTACAGATGTCAGTGCCTAAATGGGAGGATAAAACATGTTGAAAAAGACAACAGCATGCAAAACATAAAAAAAAAACTTCTGATCCTGATCTGGTGAAGCTCTCTGAGGCGTGAGAGGAAGAAGCCAACCTCAGGAGGTCAAATAAAGTGAACAATCAGGTCTTGTAGTTTTAATTTTATCAGGATACTTATGTTGAGTATTCGGAATAGTTTTTAACTACATCCGACAAAAACAACCTGCCTAAAAGCTAGCTTGAAGCTGTAACATCAGGGTTCTCAAAGGAAGAAGGGATATATAAATATATATAAGAGATGATCGTGTAGAGGAGACACTTACATTGCTGATTTGTTCCTGCGTCTTCTTAATTCTCTGCAGCTCCGGCGTGTCTGCGACCACGCTGAAACCTTTCCCTTTATTCTTCTCGAAATCCTCCCTGTAGACAGCCTGCGAACACAAACACGATCACGTTAGAGACAAGGAGGAGGTTAAAATGCGGAGGGCAAGTAATACGCGCCACAGTATTCGCTGAGATGAATTACACATCCAGATGAACAGCATCTTTGCGTTTTTTTTTTTTGTGCAAGTCAACAAGGAAAATCCAACAAATGCCGCGCGGATGATTATTTATAGATGCTGTGACCTAGATTCCTTCAACATATAGAGATTAAAGCAAACACAAGAAAACTGATGTGTTGATATTATTCTGCTTGTTTTAATTTGTAATGCTCTTCATCTACAGTATCTGTGGTATCCACCTTATAAGCGCTCACAGCCGCCTTTGCAAATGGATCAATCCTGAGCTTTAAATTGACCTAATAAAATATTTTTACAGCAGGGTGATAAACATTTTACTGACTTTATTCCAGCTGTCAGCACTGAATGCTGAAATGTCACCTGTAGTGGAAAGGGAACATTTTTCTATATCCTCAACTGATGATTGTCATAAAAGTCGATCCCATATTTTAATGAAATTAAATGTGTAACTTTATAAACTTGTCATTATACTGAGTCGGTCAAATTACCGACCTATTACATATCTACTTCACCACAGAGGTTTGAGCTGTGCTGCTTAAATAAACATTGTGTCTGATTTATGATCACTAAATAAGGTAAGCATTAGCAGTGTGAGTGTGTGCGTTAGGAGTGCAAGCAAAGTGAGGCTGCGTGTATTGCCTGTGATGACGGTAACTTCCTGTTTGTTGGGGAGGGCCTTGCATACAGGACGTGCTAACAACCATACATGGTCATAATGAGAGGTAGTGTGTGATGACGGTGTGTGTGTGTGTGTTTTTCCAGCCTTCCCACCCCGTCCTGACCCTGAGGGCAGAGGAGGAAATGTCCAGCCCATGCTGCGTCAGATGAGTATCAGAAAATACAATGCCTGGTGTTCTCCCCTCGCAGCTGCCCTGCGGCTGATCTCAAGTATTTAAACCGTGACCACCCAGACCACTTTGTGCACCTGAAACAGGAAGTCAAGTCCACATTTCATTTTCAAACTCAAGAAAGAAGTAAGAAAAACAGCCCAGCACGTGCTGTGACATTTCAACAATGACAAATCACTTAATCCCACCGCCTCCCCTCACTAACCACCACGATCACCGCTCTCACTTCTGCCTGCGTTGGTGACTGCGCTACCAGGAAACAAAAGCTCCACCTCCCTTCGCAGAACATCTGACACTGCTAAACAGACTGCTGACCAATCATCCCCTCATCTCCCGACGCCTCTGGATGACACGACGCGGTTGTGATTCACAGATAACGTGTGTTTGACGCTGTGTGATGCGCCCGGGTCTGCTGTCACCTCTGGTGTGACGTCCGCTGAGAAATAGGGCTGAAAACTGTGGCCGATCCTCATTCCACGGGAAATTATACACGGCTCTCAAGCCTGCGCGCAAAGATAAGTCATGACGAAGATTAATGTGGCCTCGACCCATCTTTGTCCTTCATTCTCGCTCTGCTCTCATCAGTCTATGTGTGATTTGCCCCCCCCCCCCCCCTATTTTTTTATTTCTCACTCCATCTTCTTTGTCTTTTTGGGTCTATGCAACAGCTACATCTCCTCCAATCATGCCTCTGCTTTCATTCCCCACCCACACTCCCTTCTCCCTGCGCTCCTTTTTCATTCATTCATATTTTACTGCCTCAACAGCAACACACAAGAGTCGTTCCATAGCGCTGGAGCTCTTCCTCATTATAATCTCTCCCTCTCTCTCTGCTTTTATTTGCATTCCTCTAGCTTTCCTTCCTCTGGGGATTTTACTTTTATCTCTTCCTCTTTCACCCTGCACTCCTCCCTCTCTCGCTCTCTCTCTCTCGGTGTGTGTGATGGTGCCTTCCTGTCTCTTCCTTTTTTTTCTCCTCGCTCATGTGCGCCTCATTGCGCTCCCTTCTCCTCCTCCCCAATTCGCTCTCTCCAGCTTCTTTATTTCTCTGTCGCAGTCGTTTCTTTCCGTTTCCCCCCGCAAAGTCTTGTAATGAGGTGTGACAAACCTCTACCCTGCTACCATAGCAATAGGGTTCCCGTAGCAACGCAACGGCGATGGTGGTGAGGGGTTAGATGGCCACAGTCAACCACACAAACCCCTTCAACTTCCTAACACTGACACAAACGCACTCACAAGAAGAAGACTCGGGCACACAAGCATCATAGTGAAAGCAGCAATCATCTAAACATATCTACATGTAGTACGCATTGTATCATCTATTCTAATTTATTTAGGGGTCAAAAATGCTTGAAAATATCACTTGAAGCTTAAATATGTTGTAGTTTAAGAGGAAGTTCTTTAGAAATGACCTTTTCTTTGAGGGAATTTTGTTGACTTGACTGTTGACAGCACAATCAGCACTTTCTGTAACCAAAAGCACATTTTCAAGCTGTCTTTGGCAGGAAAGGACTTCAAACTGTGCAGTCTTCTTTTTTTTTTTTTTTAAGAGGGAACTTTTTTTAAAAATTATAAAATATTTCAGAAACAAAATCTGCCTTCGTTTATAGTTTTGGATAATTTCTAATGAAATCAATCTGTCTGCTGACCGCTGACCACTCCCACGAGAGAAAGAACAAGACACAAACACCAACACCTCCTCATCACAAACATCTTTAGTGCATTCTCATTCACAGGCCACTGACTACGATCAAGCATTAGTAAAATGACTGTCTCTTGGTGTATGGTTGTTGGTTGTTTGTGGGGGGATGTTAAGATGTACAATCCATGTGGAAAACACCATCTGTCATTTAGTTATCCCTCTCCCCATATGACCACTACCCCCACCCCAATACTCAACACAAAATCCCTCCTCACATGCACACACCCTGATCTCATCTGCAGTGTTTGACACTGACACTCGGATAAGACTTGACACCCTTTGATAAGTCCTGCCTTTCTTCTCTGTTACATGCTGAGAAACAAGCCTCTCCTTCAGCCTTTCACTGTGGATCCGTCCCTAAAGAATGATTATTACACCAAGCCCTCCAGGATCTGGAATTTTTTTGTGATTAATAACTGAATTTGAAATCGCTTCTCTCTCCTGAATTGTCCTAAAACTTGCATTTGGTGCAATTTCTCATTTAAATTGCGTCACGTAGGGGTGTTGTTTATCTAGTTGTTGGAGCATCCGACCCATGTACAAAGGATCAGTCTTTACCGCGGCGGCCCAGCGTTTGAATCCGACCTGTGGCCTTTTGCCGCGTGTCATTCCCCATCTGTCTCTCTCCCCACATTCCTGTTACTCTTCAGCTCACTCTGTCAAATAAAGCTCAAAAAGGCCAAAAAATATCTAAAAAAAAAAAAAAAAAAAAAAAATGCGTTACGTAACTTCCAAGTTTGGTTTTTTTTGTTATAAGGATTACTTCAGTGATCACATCGATAGACAAAACTTCCTAGAAACATCCCACAGACACCATGCATGAATAAGAGAAGTGAAACCTCATGTGAAAACCATCAAGTTTAACTCTGCTACTGCTTCCCCACCATGAATGAACATTTTATAGCCACTTTATCTGTGATTTGTTATTCTTCCTTTAATACCCAGTGTGGGAAACACTGTTAAAATTCTAAGTACAAATCTCTCTGACTCTCTATTGGAGCCATCTTTATTAAGGCAATAACACATGACCCAGTTCAGAAGGATATTTTTGTCTGATGGGTTTTTTTTTTTTAATATATCCTAGAATATATTTGGGTCTTTGTTATTTTAGCTTCAGTAGGAACTGCCATAGTAGTTTTTCTGTGGTTACAAAACAGACTGGGAGCTATTTGAAAAAACAGGATCTAGGGTCAGTGCACATGGGTGGTCCTGCAAAAAAAGTGTATAAAAGATGTAGAGAAAAGAACAGCGCATCAGTACAGTGCCACATGGTATGGTACGAGCAGCATATAATCCAGTTTGCAGCCATCTTAAAAAAAAGCATATAGATGACAGCCAGACACATTAACACAAACAGTGTGAAACATAAGGGCTGTTCTGTGACATACTACAGTACATCTGGCTTATTTTCAAGCCCTACCATTGTGTGTGGACATGCCAAAAACACCCACCCTCAATCTAATCAACCAATCACAGACGGTCTGATGGATGACTGACACCATATCTACCCACTTCTGATGGAAAACACCTTCATCTACGCGGATTCCAGCAGAGCAAGGACCTAACATACATCTGTGACTTTCAGGAAATCCATCATTGGTTTCAGCTGAGCTAAAACTCAAGTTTAGGCCGAATTACAATACTCAACTGAGAGGCGGTGCTTTCATCACACGCTCCTGCCACTTTATCTAAGCCAAAGCACATTTATGTTGCAATGCTTTCTTAGGTAACAAGAATTATTTTTTACAGCTGGCGATAAAAGGAAATGGAACGTGTTGCAAAACAGATTTATGCAAAGTCTGATTTGAAACTACATTACTTTATAATAAAATAAATAGTGCTAATATTCCTTTAGATTTGTCATGGAAGAAACTGAACCAATACTCAGGGACTGGGGACTCAAACCTCTAACTGAACCAACATTCTTGTACCAGGATCATCTCTGAGGTTGTGTACCACTAACCCGTACCTGACCAGCCACACCTTTTTCTTGGTAGTCATTTCTGCTCTTTCATCTCCATAATATTGCATTTATCATTCTAATACATGGCCACAGACTTCCCAGCACTCTTTCAAGTCTCCTACTTGTCCATTATGAATCAATTTCATGCTTCACTTCACAGGTCTGTCTTAAAGCCGTACGCACGCACTTATCTTGAATTAGACTGATTACATTATCTGAAAGTTGGCTTTGAGAAACCATTTAGTCCCAGATCAATTTTTAGGGTTAACTCAAGTCAAGCTTTTCAAATTTAAACGTGGCTTTTGGTGTGGAAAAATGTGAACAAACTCTCTGAGTGGAAAAATGTGAACAAACTCTCTACAACTGGAATTCGGTTTAGCCATGAATACTATGAGTAGCTACATGCAGAAAGAGTTACCTGGCTCTGTATCTTGCTCTGCTGTTTGAGGCGGAGGTTCTCTGGAGTGTCAGCCACACAGGTGAAGTTTGTCTTGGGGTAGTGTCTGCAAAACAAACACACAAAACAGTGAAGAATGTCAGTACACAGGAAACGCACACAGACAGATGCCAACTTTTACTCAGATTCCCAGTGTGACACTCAAGCCGAGACTCTAAGAGAAAAAAAAATGGCATAACTCAAGCAATGTGCAGTCTGTGGCCCCACAGTGGGGGCATTTGTTATTCAAGGTGGTCCTGAGGTTGAGTTAGGAGCCCCTGTAGAAAAAAGCATGTCAGTGTAACACACAATGCTCTGTCAGTGGGAGCCAAGGTAGTCTGAAAAAGAGGAAGTGCAGGCAGGGGCTGTGTGTGTGTGAGAGGGGGGTGAGAGCCTCAAGGTTGTAGAGTTTTGGAGGCGAGCCATAGCAGGTGTGGAAAAAGCTTTGCAAGCTTACAAAACACAGGCACACACACACACACACACACACACACACTTAATGTGCATAGACACAGCACACAGACACAGCACTATGGGGTATAACAGGAAGAGGTGCAGCAACAGGGTCAAAGAGACAGTGGGCGAGTGTGAATGATGTCATGGGTAGCCCCCTTCAATAGAGCGTGAAGGCGAGTCTCTTTTCCGAATGGATTCTGTGAATTTTCTTGACAGCCGCGCGCCCATAACCACCTGACCTCCTACAGCTTGGGAGAAAATGTTCTGCCTGAAACAAATATAACAAACACAAATATACACAGTAAGCATAAACACGCGGCTTCCGCGCAGACATGCACGCATGCAGCACACCGAGCGTCATTCCAAAAGCCATCCATCGCTCGCTTACTTATCGATCGCATAAAGGTTTTGCGCGTGCAACGCGTAACTCAGTGGTTTTATAACGCTGGAGGCTTCTGTGCACAAGCAGCCTTCAGGTCCACAATTAATGGAGCCTGTCGGTTCACTGTGGTCCTTAAGGCAGCAAAAACACATGGCTGAGATCCAGCAGGAGAGGAAGAACCCTCATAGATTATCTAACTGCTCATATAGACTGCAGTTCCCAGCCTGCCTCAGGGTGCCGGGTGACCTAAAAAAAAAAAGAAAATCTTCAACCGCTATCCGTGCCTCTGGGTAACCCATTTAGGCAATATGTTTACCGTTTCCTTGGCAACATGGTAAACAAACTGAATTAGCATTCGTCCTGGGATGTAAAAAAAAAACTTGAACAAAAGGATTGTGGTTGATGTATTTTACATGATGTGCTGTTAAAAAAAAGATACGAGCCACTTTAAAGAGAAACGTTCTAACATGAATGGATCTGAACAAGAGCACAAGTTGACATTTCCAACCCTGTGACATACAACAAGCACTAGTTTGTCCGTTTGCGTCCAAACACGTGCAGGTCTGTGCACGCTCGCACCAAAGCGACACAGCTCCTATGCGCTCATTTTCCTAGAAGAAGCTACCAGTAACATTCAGATGTAGCGGTTCAGCTAGGTTAACAGCTGAGGCCGGGCAGGCTGAGAACAGGCCAATCAAAAATTGCAAATGAAGCTAATCTTTTAATGAGAGCGATATCTTATCAGAGAGGGACAGAGATGTTTTTCTATGCAGACACACCTCTCCGCGTCTCTCTAACTGTCTGTGACGCCTTAACTGTGACTGTATGGAAACTATTCAAAAATAACTGCTAACTTCACTGCCCCTTTGGACCGTTTTACCAGCAGTGTATCTCTTCGTCTTTATTGTGGAATACCCTTTGATCAAAGCTAGGAAACTAATAATACACATGCATTTTTCTCCAGAGTTGGGTGTGTCCAGTTCGTGGTGGAACGCACTTCCTTTCACAGAGCATCACCGTGCCTGAAAACCAATGCTCGTCTGAAGCACAAGCACAGCACACGCCCTTACAACCGCCATCTGTGTGAACAGCGTACCTGTCATCTTCTTCAGAAACTGTCCTTGCACTTAAGGGTCAGTAAATTGCCATACAAATACACAGGGTTGCAGATATAAGCTTCTGACTCAGTGGGATCTTAATGTAGCGTATGTGTGTGTGTGTGTGTGCAACCATGCATGCTTTTCCGTGCCTGTTTGAGGCTGTGAGTGAGTCACAAGAACACTCATCTATCTGTCAGCTTGTATAACAAGGTAATAAGTCGCAGACGGGAGTGGGTGACACATGCACAAACTCGGTTAGCCCTGTGAACGCTAAAAGAGGGAGTGATCAAAATGGAGGGGAGGTACTGCTGGGGTGGAGGAGTGATCAGAGGGGGGAGTCAAACGTGTAATCACACACACGGACACACGCTGCCTACTGTGCATGAGGAGAGGGTCTGTTTGCACAGTGGAACCAGGAGATGTTGTGGCCGGCTTGCCCCTGTGAGACCTGGAAAGGTTGTAATGCATCATTCAGCAGGAAGGTCTCATCTACATGTAAAACAGCAAATATCATCCATCTGAACAATGACTGACCGAGGAGCACGTAATTAGTACATGAAAGCGAGCTAATGAACAACAGGCAGAGGTGTCGGCTGTACAGTGACTGGCAGAATCCATTATACTGCCCAATGAGGCTCATATATCATGAGTTCATTTGATATTTTACTGACGAGGCTTCTCTGCTGGTCAGCTTCCAGCGAGCGCATACAGATGCACAAACCAGGAGGCAACCAGCAGTGCCGCGCCACAGCGCACGGTGGGAATTCTGTAACATAATAAATGACCTCGAAATTGTATTAAATGGCAGGCATTGTACAGGACGGCACTAAATCAAGACATCCTGTGACAAGTTTTAATAACACCACGCCGATGTTCAAATACATTTCGGGCTATCTGTCATTTCAGGCAGCGACTTAACAATGGCTCCGGCATCCTCCAGGGGAAATGAAGAATTTTCATGTCCACTTATCTGATCTCCTAAATCTCCCACAATCCCCCCTGTGACTCTAGCATCTAATCAGGGATGGGATTCTCAAGGCAAGAGGTGGGTGGGAATAAAGCGAAAACAAACAACGCCTATATCAATTACTAAGGACAAATATAGAGGAGTAATGATAAAGCAGTTATCCCACAGAATAATAACAGAGAACGTAGCCTGCATTCCTCTCTGGAAGCGGGAGGCTCTTCCACTGATGATGTTTACTCGAACAGGGCATGTTTTAAACAAACGGAAAGAGGCATAATAAACAGACTCTGAAGGGTCTCGCTCCTGCTGGCGAGCCGAGGGAACATCGGAAGCAGGAAAGGAGAAGCCGCTTCAGCCTGAAACAAACATGATAGTGGAGACGACACCTGCTGAAGGTGTCCAACGCCGTGATGTGAAGTGTGGAAGTATGGACATGGAAAATTTACTTTGTTGCGTTGTTAATAATAATAATAATCCTTGATTGATTGCTGTATTTTATCAGAAGATAAGCTTATAATTAGGCCTGCACGCAGGTGCTTAGGGCACGTATTAGGGCTAATTAGATCTCTGCAAGGTTTTCCGTTTAGCTGCTATTAGAAATTGCTGTAGTCATCAAACACCGTAGACTCGTGAATGAACCATAAACATGGTCAAAAGGGCAGCCGGGGAGAAGTCAGTTAGGCACAATCTAAACAACTGGGTGTATCATGCTGGGTAGTTGCTAAGTTTATGGCCACAGTGATTATATTAATCTAATGCAACATCCCTGAACAGTAACCACAACAATATAGTTTAGAATTTAGAAAAGGGTAAGGGTGGGTAGAAAAGGTGCAGGTGTAAATAATAAAAGTAATAATGATAGCTCAGTTCCATTTAGCTGCCTCATTGTGAAGCAAACAGAGCCAGTATTACTATTAGTAACACGTGTGTTTTTCCATGTGTGCTGTACAGAAAGGAAAGGCCTTACTGCACGATCTCCGGAGCATGCATGAGCTCATCTGCGAGCAGGACGTACTCCAGAGGCAGATCAACGCATTTGGTTAACCTGAAAATTATTTGCATGTATTTGGTTTTCCCTGTCAGATCAAGGCCGTGATAATTAATCTGTTTTATTTCCTCTGATTAAAGGATGACCTTTTTTTGGGGGGGTTGGAAACATTTAAAACTCGAGAGAAAAGTCTGCAGTTGCACATTTTGTGGCTGCACTTCATGAAACTACAGAGCCAGGCGAGTGATTCTGAGGACATTTTTGGGAAACTACTGGAGTTCCTGTAAATTTTCAAATCAGTCACACCCTGCTTATTGTAAACTAGATGCCAGCTCCTGCACATTGTCGTGAGACATTTTTAACAGCAGTTTGTGGCTAATAAGAAATCAAACACTCCTACAGCCAGATTTGGGTGAATACAGCAAAAGAATGCATCTTTAGGCTCCGCCAGTAGCAGGTCAAACATGAACTCCAGATTGAGACATATGGACGAGAAAAGAAAAACAAAGTTTTTCCTCATGTAATTTTACTCTAGACTTGGCACAACTGACTTGCTGGCCCTGGGATTCATCAGTAATGAAGCCAAATCCTAGTGAAAACAGCTGACCACAAGCTGGTGTACTACTATAGATTTTCCACAATGCTAGCATGACATGTTGATTCATTTCTCTGGCAATAAAAAAAGCACTTGAGGAAAAATGCAAAGGAGCATGTCGGAACACGAAGTAACGCCTTCTCTCTGCATTCCCTTTCAGCAACGGGCCACCCCCCCTCCAACACTCCAACGCTCACATAGAGAAAGAGAGGGGGAGAAAATCATTATAAGTGATGGCAGAGGGGGATTCCACGGATTCCTGATGAGCCTTTAGTGTGCGAGTATGTGCTGAAGCGTGAGTGGACATGCTAGTTTTCAGAGGGTCCGTCTGTGTCACTGTAGAGGAACTTTAGGAATTTCCTTTGTTGATGCCCCCCTCCCTCCCTCCTTTTACCCACTGAGGAGGAGGAGGGAGGGAGGCACTTTCCCACACCACGTATAGGACTTTTCTCTGAAGGGGGGAGCTGGAATAGGCACTGATAAACAGCAGAGGAGGGAGAGAGTGGGGCCTGAGTTGGGTTGCAACATGAATACACACACATTTAGAGAGTCCAATTTCCGTCTGTGGACAGATTAAGTACTGCTAGCCGTGTCTTTTGGATACAGGCTAACCCAGTTGAGTATAAAAACATAAGACATGCACAGGAACTTACGCATTGCAGTATGGTCTCTTCTCAAAGCCTTTGTAATTCTTCATGTTTAGAGTCATTTTGCAGACCTCGCAGCTGAAGCATCCTTTATGCCAGTACTGTCAGGAAGAGAGAGACACACACACACAAAATGATGAGGAAGGTGATATTAGAGAAGTGTGTTTCACCTCTGTCAGAGGTGAAACAAACAGAGCCTAACACACACACACACACACACACACCAAAAAAACCCTATACACCAACCAGCACAGGAAAGCTAATTGAATGAGCAAGGCCAGAACTACTTTTCATTCCCTTGAGGTTTCACAGGGACAAGAGCTGGATACAGACAGAAAGAATAGTAACTGTTGAGGCCTGGGTGAAAAAAGTGAAGCAATGTGTATGCTGGCAGTGAACTGTTACAAGGAAACCAACATCCCCTTTTCATAACAAATGCTTGTATGCTTACTATTTATAAGTAGATCGAGCTAGCTGCACTGGTTTGAGCAATGAGGAAGCTGCCTATCTGCTGTCTGATCTGGTGGACTCAGTTTCCTACATGTGCACCAACATTTTCAGATGGTGCTGCAGGGACACGCGCTCTTTCTGTCCGTCTGCTCATCTCTGCAGGCCTGCGTGTTACTGTGGCTCCTTCGTCCAGCTTCATAAGAGGCCATCTCCCTCACCACCCTTTCTCCCTTCCTTCCTCCCACCCACCGCCCTCTCTTTCTCTCTCTCTCTCTCCTGGCACTGGTCTGATCTGTGGCCTGAGGGTTCAAAGAGGGATCGAGGGAGGGAGAGGGAGGATCGGGGCAAACTGGAAGGAGGGAGGAAACATGAAAGGAAGGAGCTTGAGAGAGCAAGAGGAAGAGAAGGAGCAGGGGAGGGGTGGGCAACACAGAGAGAGAGAGAGAGAGAGAGAGAGAGAGAGAGAGAGAGAGAGAGAGAGAGAGAGAGAGAGAGAGAGAGAGAGAGAGAACGCCAGAGAGTGAAGCAACGATCTGGCTGCTCCCTGCTATCGTCAGGGGAAGGGAAGGGAGGAGTGCAAAGACATGGCGAAAGCAAGAAAGAATGGGAGGGAATGAAAGAGGGAGTCCTTATTAACATGGCCTCAGGACGCTCTGTCATCCCTCGTGTTCTTTCTCCCACTCTTTATCACTTTCTACACCAATTGCCCACACACTAAACACTAATCGTGCAAACAAAACAGCACAGAGAAAAATGATTCAAAAACAGAGGATGAAACTGCACCAACACATCAAAGTCTCAGCGTTTCACTCCCAATTCACAACGCAAGTCTTCTCAGGATAAAAGGAAAAATCCATAATTCCTCCGCGTGCAATGATACAGTTTGATAATACAGCATGTGTCATGGCGCTGATAAACAGCTGGCAATAAATCAGCAGGATGTTGATGTTTACTGCCTGGGAAAGCTGCAGATGGACAGTAGACACAATCACTGCAGCGCTATGTATGGAACCCAAACACACAGCATTGAGCACAATGGGCATTTCACTTCCTGCCATTATTGAACAAGAATATGGCTTCAGGCTGGTTTAAAAAAAAACGCCTCGCTTGTTCTGTCTGGATGTAACGGACCACCCATGATGGTGGGTGATGACGACGGGAAAGTCTATGTGTGCGTCTGACGTGGCTGTTTGTAGCTGTGGGCGAGCAATATTGTATTAAGCCATACAAAAAGAGAGAGGCTCACGGTGGAAGGAGAGCCTGGGCTCTGCTCGGTGGTGCTGTGATCCAAACAAACCGAGCCAAGCCTCCAAATGCAAACTCTTTATCCCACTACAACCAACTGGGGGGGGGCTTGAGGGAGATGCAGATGGACACATCGTGTTACTCTTTCCATTGCTCTCGCTCTCTATTGTTCAGGCTAGCACTGTATTGGTAAATCCCTTTACAAACAACAGCATAGTGCAGGCAGATTCCATTTCCTCTAGCTTCAGCTGATTTGCAGCTGTGGTTGCTGCCATCATTACACGCACGCTGTCTGGTTCGCGCACTCGGCGAGCAGCAGCGCGATATTCTCCGCCGACCATTGTTATCGCCTGCTCATTTCCCTAAATCAGCCATAATGATAAAACCAGGTATAAACACAATGTGGCGCTAACAGAGGGGTGTTTATGCAAATGCTGCTGGGGGGGAGAAAAAGGTGAAACTCTCAGCTGAGCACGGACTTTGACACTCCTGTTGTTGTCAAAGAGTAAATATTGACCTCGGATCTATTCCAAAGAACAAACCTGCCGAAATGTTTAGCAAACTCTCCACTCTCCAGGCCTCGCCCAACCTGCTAACCCACATTTCACCAGCACGAGCTTCGTCGCCCTCTCACCTTCACGTGGATAACATGACCCTCACTGTTCAAAGTGCCTCCTGGAAAAACCAACAACAGGTGAAAGAACACACTGGAATATGACCGGTGCAGCGGTTGTCCACATTTGATAATGCAAATACTAAAACTCTGAATACATCACTGACACGTTAAATGTTTTATCTAGTATAACCTCCAGCTGTACGCCTGGATGTACATTTTCATTTTATTCCGCTCAGCAGTGTCTGCAGTTTCCCCGCAGATAAAAATCAAATGTGGGCAAGGATGTGAAACATAATCACAAGTGGTCACTAGGGACACATTTGAGATGCATACTAATGACAGACGAGAACCTCCACCCATCTAATCTAAACCTGACCTGTACGTAAGTGGTTAGACTGTAGTAAGCTGAGGATTTAAGACAAGCAGATGCCAAAGGAGGGGACAAACGGAGACGTGGAGGCGGGAAACATCCCAAATTTGTGTTACAGAGGCCGTGCAGCACGTAGCCTTGTCCATCTCCAGGAAAACCTTGTTTGCTGGTGCCAAGGCAGGATCTGGCAGTCAGCTGGAAAATGAGGACACTGCAGAGACAGAGCCCTAGAAATAAAACACCCATATAAAAAAAAAAAGCACTGTCTCCCTGCATCAGCGCAGCTCAGGGGCATGTGTGCATACGTGCGTGTCTGTATGCGTGTGTGTGTGCACTGTATGTAGGTTGTATGTCTCGGTGCATGATGCATGTGTGTCAGCAGGGATCCGAGAGCCAAGAGCAAAAAAAAAAAAAAAAAAAAAAAAACCTCAGTCAGCCTCGCAGCTCACTCTTGGTGAGAACCAAATACAAGTTGGACAAAAATGCCGGAGGCCAACGCAACTTCAGACACCATGTATGCACCCGCATCACATGCAGAGGGAGGGTTATTTAGAGTCTGAACAGGAGCGTGCTCTCACATACTAACTACAGGCAATTAAAAGACTGGCTACGGACCAAAAGTGCTTCTATGTCAGCGTTAGCGCGGAACCTAAACGGGGGCAGATTACTCACTTTGTTCGGTCCACTCACCACAGCAACACACTTACCAAACCACAGTTGTCACGTTGGATGGAAACATGGTTTGTGCCACTAACAAGTGGTGAGCATTTCTGATCACGTTATTTTCTATAGCTATATCTATCAAGCTATCTATAGCTTGTGTTTAATGGATTTTCACAGTCCGGTCTTCTGGTAATGACCAAATTATAAGTCAGGGTAATTAAGCGCCTTATACTACTGGAGGACATCCCATGGGACTGTGGTGGAATGTTTCATAACTCTTGGTCAAATCAGTAGCAATCTACATCAGTCAAAACCACTTTATTCATGGTTTGATGACTTTGTGACTCAGAGATTTATTTTAAACTAAGAGCGGCTAAATAAATCAAACACACACACACACTACAGCAGCTTACTGTGTGTGTGAAAGATTATTTGTGCGTAAGATAGTACATGCCTAAAGATAGTGCCCACATCTGGCTGGTGCTAATAGAGGAAAGTAACTCATTAAAGCATGCTGGTTAATTATTAGCCTTCATTTTTTACCCAAGCCGAGGGCTGCCAGACAGTGATTCTCATGGACATACTCTGTTAGAGGGGAGTGTGTACTTAACACACTTTCCAAACCACTCCAGAGTGTGATGTGCACTTAGTGACACACACACACACACACACACACACACACACACACACACACACACACACACACACACATACCACCACAAAGCAACACAATCCCAGCAGAAAAGCAGAGCGAGGAGCAGAGGACAGGTGAACTCTCCTTACAAAGTGTCCAATCGTGCTGCTGCATCATGTCATATGGCTGATATTTTTAATGCAGTGCAACTATGAAGCTCTAACAGATTGGGAAAGCAGCACGACAAGTTGCACCAGTTCCCCTTTTCTGACAAAATGCTCAAAGGAGAAGTACCTGTCCACTCACTGTGGAGTCCACAGCTCAGGTGATTTTGTCTGTAAATGTGTGTTTGTGACTGTGAGTCATAAAGGGAGGTGACCGGTGGTGACTGGACTGATTCCTCACCACTTGTGGCATTTGGACAACATGAATCAGTTCTCTGAATAAATTGGTCTAAATATAGGTGAGACAAATTCCCCTTAAAAAAAAAATGGTTAGAGGAAAAGTGAATCAGAACGCCTGCACAAGATGTGGAAAATAACTATACTGAGATAATACTGAAATATGAGCAGTAAGGAATTGAATCATTGAATGAAGCGCGGCGTTCTGAGACAAAAAAAGCTTTTATGATTTCTAATAAGAAGAGTTTTTAGATTTGATTTCACATGACTAAGCATGATGTCAGCTCCTTCGTGCAGCAAAGAATGTACAGAGCTGCGCAGCTCCAATGCTGCGGTCTTCTGACCTTTAACCCTCTTTTCCAGCAATTTCCTGGGATTGAGAAGCAGCAGTACAATCGAGGCTCACATCTTAAGCAGGGATCCCACAGTGGAGCCAAGCAACACAGCGACCAATTTGTTAGCTAAATAATTCAAAAAATGGACGTGAGTCGGTCGTAGCTGTGAAAGGAGTGACTGAATGTGTCCGATTCATCGGTGTGCGAGGCAAACGTGTATGAAATCTGATTACTACGCGCACTTTTGTTGATGCCAACTTTGTCTGAACATTTGGGATCATGTGAACCAGGATGTGCCGTCACTTGTTTTGCTACCTGCCCAACTAAAACACATGTTTATGTAGAGGTTTATATAAAACATGTGAATGTGCAGTCTAATCCCCTCCTGCAGTTCATTAATCTGAGTGAACAAAAGCAGGAATCCTTGAACACTGTGGTGTATTTTCAGTATCTATTCAGGCGTGCTGATATGATGGAAATAACCGCCCAACTTCCTTTTGTCCGTCCATATTTCTTTTGAATTTTGCCTTTACCAACAGACTGTTTCGAATTTTGTTTTGAGTGAGGCTGTGACTTATCTAGGAAACTTGGGATCATAATTTCACGTCTGAAACAGGCAAACGGGTCTCGCCACTGTGTGTAAACACTTATTAAAATGTTTTGACACTGCTAACATATTCATGATCCAGTAGCCATGTTTCTACTTCATACTTATTAAACGATGAACTGTCAAGAGCACCCAAGCATTGGTTTCTCACATTATTTATAGACACCGAAGCGCTACATTCACTGAAATAACTGCTGATTTACTACCCGGGAACTGGTTACACCGCTTCATAATCTACGATGTAATGGCACATATGTCACAGTTAAATATTAATAAATCTCATGAGGAGATGTAGGAGGACTCCAGTCATATAATATGCAGACATCATGTACAGATAGGAAATATAAAGACGCTTCAGCAGCAGAGAGGAGTGTTTCAGTGAGAGATGAGCTTTGAGCTTTAACCACTCTACACACTTCTCTTCATTTATCTTGAAAATACACACTTCCTGAGTGCTAAAACTGGCTATTAATCTTAAAGGGGCACACACAAAAATCATTTCACTCATCTAGACATTGCACATGAAGCTAAATGTCATCACGTACAGTTTTTTAGACACTTCCCTGTTACGAGTTTTACTGGAAGCAGTTCAACAGCTGCCCTGAACTCAAGAGATAGACTTTGATAGATATGAGCCAGATACTTAAGTCAAGTATACAGCTCTAATCTCCTATCAATGAAACAATTTAAGTGCTGACAGGAAGCCAAACAACGAGACAAAACCGCCACCAAGAAGAGCCTCAACTGAAAGTCACTTCCTGTCTTTACATGTGCTCGGCTGCCCGCTCCCTCTGCTGGGCCCAGCCCTGCTATACTGGAATGCAGCTTACAGACAAACACGCCTCTGTGGTTCGGCCTCTCCACAGAGAGATATTACAGAAGGAGGCTGTCAGGTAAAAAAAAAAAAAAAAAAAAAAAGGTATCCATCGGTGGCTGAGAATACCAATTCAGCTGAGGCTGAACCCCCAGCCTCCCCTGCCTTCACCTGAGCTAGCCTAGCGCACGGAAAAATCCCCCTGGCTGCTTTAAACAAACTGGAAGGACGCTGTGTGTGTGTGCGTGTGTGCCACGGAGAAGGAAAAAGGGAGGTTATTTTGGCGTGTCTGAAGGGGTGAGCGCTGATGCGGAATGGCAGCAAAGACAGACGGCAAGGCTACTCTCCTGTGCTCGGTTCAGAGCAGGGAGAGACAGCACAGCAGGCCTCTGACAGAGCACGTTTTATGGGAGTGTCTGTCTGCTGGAATGCACTCTGCTTCAGGCCAGATTCCAGAGCACAGTCGGGCTGTACTTGTGGCAATTTGGTTCTCATCAATACCAGCTAACATGATAACGCCACTTGTATTATTTATTTATTTATTTATTTTTAGGGACCGCTTGTGCACTAACGGGGGTAAATCAATTCCAGTCTGGAGCACTTTGGGAAAACATTAGTCATGGTGCATTCAAGAGCACATCCATGCAGCAGCTGAGCAGTAATGCAACCGATCAAGAGCTGATGTTACTTTAGATAATGTGCTCTGTGCGCCCTTTCCCCACCTACCCCTTTCTGTCAACCCCTACAGATAAGCGTGTCTCGACAGGGATTGATTTTCAATAGCTATTCAGATGTCCATTAGACAAATTATCTACTCGCCTCGAGCCCTGCTTTGGTAAAAATACATAAACACTGCAATTCATACAATAGACATTGCAGACCCCACCCACCCTAGAAGGTAGGTGTGCGGTTTGTGTGGTTGCAAAGTGTAGATGAGTGCAGCAGCATGCAGAAAAAAAACAAGCAATAATCATTCAATCAGACACATCCTTAGAGCTAACAGGTAGAAGATGCGATGCTCAAATTGTTGCTCCCATGTGATTTGAGCACCTCGACAGAGTCACTAAGGGTCAAATTGATGAGATTAGCACCTTGGTTGAGATTAGGCTCCTGCTTTTGACTGAAAACTAAACGGAGGTGGCTCCACTAATCATCCCTGGGTTCGGATTAGCCAGTGAATTGGACACAGACATGTCCAAAAAAAAAAAAAAAATCAGCCCACGCTTCTCCTCCACAGAAGAGCTCGGTTATATTATCCTAAAAAAGGAAAGAAACCCAGCCCAGTGCTGTATCGTTTACATGTTGTAAAGGTTAACCCCTCCACTGTAGTTTTTTTTTCGAGAAAGGTTAAGAGACGTTAGCTTTCAATCAAAGCAGATGTGCCAGCCAGGCCCAAACCAGGCTCGGCTGTCTGAAGCTGTGAGAGGCACTGGTTTAGGGTGAATCAATACCGTAGCCTGGAGTCATTTTCCGGGTGGAAAAACATACGTTTTTGGTTTCTAAAACGAACTCTCTGCCCATAAAACACTGCCTAATGTCGCTTCTGGTTCGCGCCGTTGAGCTATCACCTCCCAGACATGAAGCTAGCTGCTAGCTCGGCTCGCTAGCGAAATTACCTGTCCTGTTGGGGTGCTGCTCGATTCATTCACAAAAACATGCGAAAGCTGTCATTTTAGGAGAGCACAAATAAGTACAATTACGAGGCCAAAGGCCGGAGGCGGGTTAGGGTTGTTTTCTAAAGAGATAAATACAAAACAAGACGGTTTAATCATGCTCTTACCTTGTCCAGACAATTCACTTTTTCCGTGGGGTAAACGACTAGATTACATCTGCTACACAACGGATTCATGTTGGAGGAATGCTCTTCTAGCTAGTTAGCACGGAAACCGCCGATGATACTGCTTGTAGCTGTGTGCCGCCGGAGTACCCACTTCAAAAACTAGCTATAGTGTGCGATTTTGATGAGTAGCAGACCGACACTAATGTAGCTGTATGTAACAAATCCAGGAGGTTGTTGTTGTCGTTGTAGCCGCACAGCTGGCTGTCAGTCCACTAACCAGACACGGAAAGCGCGCTCCCGCTTCCCCCCTCGCTCCCTCCCTCGACTGCGCGTGTCCGAGCAGAAAGGGAAGAGGCAGTGTGGGAGGTTCAATTTTTTTTTCTTACTTGGAGGATTTTACTATGATTTCAGAGGAAATGCAACATCTATACATTGTACAGATTTATCCCAGACTCGCGCGCGTGTGTGTTGCTCGAAAATGAAGCCACACCATGGCAGTGTTGTGTAAGTGTGAAGAAATCAAGGTCGAGCCTTGTGCATGTGCAACATATCTGTCCTCGTCCCATCTGGGCTTGCATAGCAAACTCATTCGCTCATCTGTGTTGTTGCAGGTTTGTAAGGGGGTTTTTTACCAATCCAATGATCACAAATCACATTTTTTACACATCTGCCACGTTCACTGCAACACGTCCACGTGATACCTTTGGTTAGGGTGACACCTGCTGACGAAGGAGTTGTACTGCCCTCAATCCACATGTATATAACCATGGGTTGTGTCTCCATAACTGTGTTGAGTTCTTTTGAGACTCTTCCTAATGTGGCTGCAATAGCAGCAGATAATATTGCCATAAAACCATAAACTCATTAGCCTCGTCAGCTGCAGGGCAGATCAGGAACTGCGTAGTGCAAAACAAAAGGTGGAACTTCAAAGAATCGACGTGACTGATCGACAGCAGCAGGAACTGAAATTGAAGCACACCCAGATCTTTATTTGTTTTAGGTAAAACAGTATGGTTTCTGTATCGTAGAGTACTGTAGTCAGATAAAGAGGGCTAGGGTGCTACCACTGTTTATTCCAGGTGAGATATACATTTCTAATGAAGTCGTTTCATATCATATAACATTCAGCTGTTGCAACAATTTCATCTTTTTGTAAAGGAGTTGTGAACAGATAAAAAAAAACACCATAAACTGAATGTAAAAGTTAAAACTGGCTTTGGAGTCTAAGTGTTTTGACAAATGTAGAATACACGTCGATGTTTGTAGAAATCAGTGTAAAGAAAAAAATATCTTGTTTATCCCAAGTTTCCTGCCACCATTTCAACATGGCCCGGCTTCAACAATGCTGTCTTTTTCATGACCTTCACCTTCCACTTCTGTGTAACCAGGTTGTTGCTTCTGAAACTTCCAGGAAGGCCAGTAGTTCTTGCGTCGCTAACAAAAGAAAAAGACAAGGAAATTACAGTTTGATGCGGATGTGTATAATCAAAGCACGTCTGGGTCATGTCTGGACAGGTGTAGGAGCTCACCTGGATGAGGTAAAGTGGTGATACAGCAGTAGGATGGTAGTTGATATAAACGGCAACAAGTATCAGAGCCAAGAGTAACACAAGTGCAGCTGCTATACCGGCTATCACTCCTGTGTTTGCCAACCCGTCGGTCTTGGTTGAAGAATCTGTCCTCACATCTGTATTGAAAATGAAGCGCCATAATTACCGGTCCTCATAACACTCAACCAAAACAGCTCTTACAAGTATTTGCTCACCATTTCCAGTCTTTCCAAATATACGTCGCTTGGTCTCATCTAAAAAAAAAGGATGGAGAGCAATCAGTTCCAAACTTGTTTCATGGTAGAATCTTACTTTGGTTGAGCAGTTGTACCGTCGCTTTCGCAGCCGTTTTGAAGAGGAGTCAGAGAAGTCACATCCTGGATTTCTGGTGTGATAGAGGAATCAGTGGAGCTGTCAGCCCTGAAGTAATCCTCACAGGTTGCATCTTTGCTCTGCCCATACACAATACAACAGATGCATGAGTCCCAAAAACAGCAGGTAAGCAGATATTCATTCCTGATGTCTAGCGATACCTCGTCTGAACAGTTGTATTCCAGCCATTCTTGTCTGTGTCTGTCCATGCCATCTGAACACCTAAAACACACAACACGATTATTTCCAACAGTTAACACCAGTGCAGTATATCAACATCTTGGCTGACCTAATGTCACACTCACCTCTGGAGTACATTGCACCAGCTGCAACCAGAGGTTTGGTTGGATGAGAGGCAAAGCTCGCAGCTGTCATGTTGCAGGCAGGCTGAACAGAGAGACTTGTTTGAGCTGAGCATTTATACAGTCTCATATATTTAATAGTTGAAAATAATCCTCTAATGCCTTTGCATCAATGACGTCAGGCACGGATCACTTACTAGGAAGTGCAGTGAACTCAACAGCAGAGAGGCTGGTGATCTTTGTAGTGTCTATTTCAACCCGATGGTACTCATAGATCGTCTGCCGTTGGGCATCTGTGTTAGACATATCACAGGGGCTGACTCTCTGATGGCTGATTATGCCTTTTGGTGCTGGTGCACTACATTACTGGACAGATATATACATCATTTCTGACCTGGTGATTGGGGAGATGTGACCATGAAGGCATCAGACAAACCGGCCTTCACTGGATGCTCAGCTGAACTGATCACATCTAATGACAGAGGTATCTGATAAACAGGCAAAAAAGAGGAATCAGGTATACAGGCAGCAACAAGGAGGAAGAGAACAAGTGCACAGAACAGATGTGTGTCTCACATCTCGGTAGCTGAATGTGATGGTTCCTGTTTTGTAAAGGGCAGCCTGAAACGTAAAGGCTCCTTCTGACTCTTTTCCTGGGAGTCTGACCTGTTCCCACTGGACCACAAACACCTCACCTGAAGACAGTGAATGTCAAACAAGAGTCAGACAACTATCCGTGAAATGAGGACATCAAACATCAGGCGGTATCTTACCATTATCCAGGTATTGCACAGTTGAATCCTTGGAGTAGCTGGGGTCAAAATTAGCCATTAGAGGTGCAATGTACTGTGTTGCGGTCAGCATACGGTGAGTAATGTCCCCTGTGAAGATGAACCCTGAAAAAGGGCCAGATGGAAAAATATGTAAGACTCGAGTAAGACTTGTTAGCTTGCAAAAACATCTATCTGCTCGTAACATATACAGGAAAGGTCACTCCAACATCTGTTATAAAATCAGAAAGTACCTCCTGTTGCTATGGTAATCTGCCTCAGGTAATGTCCGTAAAAAGGAAAGTCAAATGACAGGGCAACCCTCTGCAAAGAGAGTACACGGAAACAGAGAGAGAGAGCGCGAGAAGGAGTTATTTTAATGCAGATTTATTACAATTTCAAGTATAATAAATTGTTTCAGTCAGAGTTTGTTGCCAAACTATGACTGAAACACTCATTGTTGTCATTGAGTCAATTTTACCTCCCACTGACTCCACTTTTTTTTTCTTTTAAATACAACATGTTATTAAAAACCTAATTGAGGGGGCACCCGGATTTGAACCGGGGACCTCTTGATCTGCAGTCAAATGCTCTACCACTGAGCTATACCCCCATGGGAAAACTAAAAATCTTATCATAACATATCGTTTGTACAGGGATAGGTACTTGTGTACACTGGCAGGCTCAGCTTTGGCTTTGACAGCAGCGTATGTGTGATAACATTTTCCTCTGTATGCAGTCTGATGTAACTATTTTGCAACGATTTAGTTAAAACATAGAAACAACTTGGCTGTGCGGAGCGGGTGTGGAGATCCACCACGATTTATTGTCAAAATCCGCATCATATGTCTCAAGTCTGACTCTGCTATAGCCAATGATGAAATGATGCAGCTTTAGCTTATCATAATATAGTAATGACTTTTGATTTCCCAAAGTGCAAGCACATTATTCTACTTTAGCTAGCTTTATCCATTTATAATCTGAGGTAAGGATTGTTGCTTCAAGTGCCGCATCTCCAACAATAACCTGGATTGGATGTTTCTATAAAAGTAGCCTGTTTCTCCTTGGAGAATCCTGTGTTTTTCTGTGTTTTTCAGGCGTTTTCCTTTCCTGATCCATCCCATCTTTCCATATCAGGGTAAGCTCTTTGTATTACACAGGTCCCAGGTGTTGGACAACAGAGGTCAGACTGGGCAGGTGCTGACAGCCTCTGGCAGGCCTGTAGTTCTTGGCATCTACCAGCAGTCCCTTAGCTTCTCTTGCCTTATGTTTCAGACTGAACTTCCTCTTGGCATGCTCACACAGAAAATGTTAGGGCAAGATTTCAGGATTTTCTCCTTTGACAAATGCAGAATCAGCAGCTAGCTGTCTGTTATACTTTGACAAAGTGAAGCTTTGTATGTTTTAGTACCAAACATGCAGAATTCATTGCTGAGCTTGATTAGATCTGCTTTTTTAATGAATGAGTTAATGTATGCCTACTTGACACCATTTTGTATTACATATAGACATAAATACATATTTTCACAAGTAGGGGGCACCCAGATTTGAACTGGGGACCTCTTGATCTGCAGTCAAATGCTCTACCACTGAGCTATACCCCCTGTACGTATGGGTAAATAGCTTGATACATTAACCAAATTTAAGCATGACCAGATGAACTATGACACTGACTGATCTGTTTTAATTAACTGATTTAACTGATTTAATTAAGCATTTTCATCTATATGGATAAATATGAAAGGTGACACATGACTCAATGTTTTTTATGTACAGGGAGCATGCAAAATTGAACTGGCAACCTCTTGATCTGCCATCACTGCAAACACACTTTTGTGTCATCAAATGCTCATTGAGCAATACACCTTATGAAAGCAACTAACTGGTTCTTATTGATGATCTGGTAAATTACAATTTCAATTAAAAAAAACATGAAGATAACATACAAAGATTGAATTCTTCAGGACATACATGTATTTTTTCTGTGTGAGACTCACCACAGCCTGCTTGTATGAATTTGACAGAATGCCATGGACTCTGACTTGGCCGTGTCGAACATCATTCATGTCTACCCATAGATCCTGTGCGCGCTGGTCTTCTGGGCCAAAACTACGCCATGTGTAGTACTTGCCAGAATCCTCCTTCCAGACAGAAAAACACAGAGGATCAGAGGTTGTGATGGTGTGTCATACAGGCATATGGTTAAATCATATGATGTCATATACTTTTCCAAGTGAGTGGAAAAGAGTAAATTCTACTCTCCAAAAGAGGGCAGTGTTTCAACTCCAACTAAAACAAACAGAACATACAAAAAAATAATAAATGCCACAAGCCATAACGTTCATGAGAAGCACTGTGGTGTAGCGCTCACCACTACTCGTGTCATGTTGTCTGGCAGGGTGTCGATGGTTAGTCCTCCACCCAGGACCGCCCTGCTTATCCTGATGTGGCCGGAGGACGACCTCTGTGCTCTGTGAGGATGGCTGTCACCTCCGGTTGACTCTTCATGTTGTTGTGAGATCACAGTGTACCAGTTGTCTGTCAAAAATAATGAATATTGGGTTAGTATGCTGAGCAGCCCATTATGGGATGTGATCATATGAGCTTTCTTTTATGTCAACTGATTCCCACATTCTCGTTTCAATGTAAAAGACCCTGACAGCGGTACCACACACTGTCGTGAAACATCTCAGATGCCAGTTGTAATCAGACTCTCAGAATGATGTTTACAGCTGTGGCTCTGTGCCCAGCCAATCAGCAAAAGGAAAAATTACAATGTGCTTTTGAAATTGTCAGCCTTAACCTCGTCAGTTCAAGCCACTGTTGACTGAAGACAAAAGCAATACAAATAACATTTAGTGATGCTCGGAAGGAACTGTCAAACCCAACAAACAATGGAAACCAGATTTGGTAAGCAAACTGGGGTGGGTATGCTTTGTTTTAAAGTTTGGTGTGTTTTAATTTAAGGCTTGTCTTTCTTTCAAGCCACATATGATGTTAGGAATTTATTTTACTGTAGTGCCACACTGTGATTTTCTATCGAGTGTGGAAAATACAAGTCTCCTGTTTGGATATGGACTTATGGCCATCTTGGTCAACCTGTTACAGATGTACATTTGGAACCAAATAGGGAAAAATGTCTTGGCTGAGCTCTCAAGAGTCAGTCCTATTAATGTTCGACAGAGCACAGACAAAATATATGCTACAATCTGTCTATCTATCTGTCTATCTATCTATCTATCTATCTATCTATCTATCTATCTATCTATCTATCTATCTATCTGTCTATCTATCTATCTATCTATCTATCTATCTATCTATCTATCTATCTATCTATCTATCTATCTATCTATCTATCTATCTATCTATCTATCTATCTAGTTTTCGGAATATTACGGTGATTTATTGCTGATTGTGCGTTTTTCAGATACTTTACGGGACACGGCGATGACGTCACGCAGCAGCCTATATATACCCAGAAAACGGCACTCACTTTCGCGGGGTGTCTTATCTAACCCTAAGTCAGGGCGGCCTCCTGTCCTTAACGTTTACTGGTTTCTTGTCTGGCTTCCAGTGAACTACAGGAGGTGTTTGAGAAGGACGAAGAACAGCACGAAAAAAAAGCCAAGTCAATCACTCCGCCGTGTTCAGTTTCCCGTGCAGAAACGCCGTGAATGTCCTGCCGTGGTCAGCTCGGCTGCCGCGAAGAGTTGGTCTCTGCTGCTCCGGTGTTTTCATGTCGGGATTACTCGCAACTGAGCAGAGTAAAACTGAGCAGGGTGACTCTACCAGATCTCCCAGTGGTCTGTTAGGAAGCCCACGTTCAAACACCTGTTCGACCTCTGTTAAACTGTGCCAACCTTGACTGGTGCGTGTGTGGGAAGCTGCTCCCCAACTCGAGCTAGCGCTAGCTTAAGCCTGGAGGTAACATTAGCAGCACCGGTGTTTCACCTGCCCGTCCCCCGGACCTGTGGGGGGAAAAACGGCCTGCTTAAAAGCAAGGCGCCGAATGGACACTTGACCCCTTAAGTTACTATAATGTTGGCTTTTTCAAGTCTTTCTGTTGTAATATAAAGCAGAATTCAGACTCCATTTCACCTCGCCTCTGCAGCCCGTCTTTAGTTTACTTTAGCAGCTTTTAACATGCACAAACGAATACACTTGGACACGACCGGCGTGTTCTTCCACTGAGCCGAAGCCACCTGTTAGCTTTCCAGCACTCCTCATTACAAACCTGGTTCAGATAAATTGTAATGACATCAACTCCCATGCAGTGCATTAGTGTTGTGGGTCTCTAGATCCTATCATGAAACACGCCTGGACCTTTTAATGTTGAAAGAATTTGCTGCTCGCTTGTGAAATGGCTGACCCCCCCCCCCCCCCCAGCACTTGACTAGCTGTGAATGCTTCGTGCAAAAGAATAAAAACATCTCAAGAGACGTTTCCGTTCAATAAAATGTGACACAGACGGCAGGTCTTGAGGTTTGCAAATAACTTAAAAAGGGAGCGGGGCGTAGCACACCAGGGTGTGCAGAATATAGTATAAAAGTGAACTCCACCTCTAACCAAACCCACCTTATAATACAAGGTGTCTGTTGTATTGGCCTCAAAGTAACACCATATTTATTTTTCAGACTAACCTGCCAAAGGAAATGCTTCAAATTAAGACATTTTATGTTTTTTCAAGCCTAAGAAGACAATAGAGAACGTCCTCACGTGCAGACATACCTCCCACTCCCTGTCCTACTTTTACTGGCCCATGTTAATGAGAAAATTAACAGACTGGCGCTTAATCCATCTTTGCGGTTTTGCAGATGTTCATTGTTAAACGGAAAAGCAGCTCAACCCTGAGCGTTTGTCTTCAAACTCAAGAATCTGACATATTTAGCTTCTAAACATGTTCTTATGCACTGGTTGCAGTGCCTCCACTGCCATGAACTGTTAGTTGACATTGGTTGCATGCCTACATTTCTGTCCTGAGTGTGGGAGGCGAGACACAGGCCTGTTGGTCCCTCAACCATGTCCTGTGCCAAACCCCCAGAGTTGTGTGGGACACTGGCTGCTTGAAACACCACACTGCATTCACACAATTATCATGCTGATGACTTCCACAGCCATCTGAACAACAATGCGTCATTTAACAAGTTTCTGAAGCAGCAGCCCAAATGTCTTCATAGGGAGCGTATTCTATTTGTCCATGAGTGTTACTCCCCACCCTTTGATTCAATTAAGTGGTGCGTCAATGCATTCGTGGCAATTCATATGTTAAACCTAGATGTGTGATTATTGAGCACTGGATCCGCCCTGTTATGGCATCTATGAGGTAAGAGGAGGAATAGCGTACGCACGGTTGTTGAGGCCTGCAGTGCAGCAGATAAACATATCCTGGTTTATAATAGCTGGGAGGGGTGCAGACGTCTGAATGTGAAGTTGTGGCTTATATTATCTTCTCAGGTCATTGCTCTCACAGCTGGTAGGATTGAAATCACTGGCATATAACCAAAACAGTGAGATGAGAGTCATATTGTCAAATTGAGAAACTGACAAAAACTCCTGCTGTACTCATCTATTTCCATTTAAATCATTCACTGGATTGCAAATGAGTGCTTCTCTTACTGTTTACGGTTATCTTTAACCATGCATATAAAATACTGCATTACGAATAATGGAGAAAATGATACCAGTTTTAACTTTTTCAAACTTACATTTGACTTTTGAAGTGTGAAAACGTTACCATTACCTATAAACATTACCAATGTTGGTATACTTATTGTGGGAAGTGAACATTTTGAAACCTTTTGGTTGTTACACCCTGAACTCAATAATTGCAAATATCTAAAAAATTATAGCTCTATTCATCTATTTGTAGGAGCTTTATGGTGAAGAAAGATAGTAATAAAGATTTATTTGATTTTAAAGGGACAAGTGTGTATGATGAAATACAAAAAAAAAAAAAAAACCCTGAAGGAGGAGTTTGTCCATTTTGGGCTACTGTGTAAAACATGTATGTATGTATGTATGTATGTATGTATGTATGTATGTATGTATGTATGTATGTATGTATGTAAGTTTAAGGTTTTCATATAAAATAATACCTTAACTTACAGCTAACATCTGTTTGTAAAGTCCACATAATGCAATTTGATTTCATACTTATCTTATCTTTTCATAAATCCTAAGTAAATCCCCCTCAACCCCCAAGACAAATCCAGTGGGAGAGGATTGCAACCGAATACCAAAGTGGTGAATCAATAATAAGTTGGACCTTGATTCTGTTTTGTACATGTGCTCTTCCTTTAGAAAAAGAACAGGGTGCTGGCTCGGTTAGAAGTTAATTCCTAAGAATAGATAATGGTCTCTTTCACTGTTGAGTCAAACAGCCAGACCATACCTCATCGTGCCAACGTGGAAACGGTGCTGCTGAGTTAGAAAGTAACAAAGATGTCGGTGGGTCAAAAACACTGATTCAGTGTTTGTTTGTTTCAGGGTGTAATGAGAGCAGCACTCAGACAAAGGATGACAAGCATTATGTGAAAGACTGGTTAAGGTAAAAGAGAAGCCACTTATTTTTCAAATATAGCCATTGAAAGTGCAGATGTTTTGGACAAAAAATAAAAAAATAAAACTGACCTCTGCCCACTCTTTTAGGAGCTACCAAACCACGACATTTAGCTGCCTTTTTCTGTGAGCGGTCAGCTCAGAGCGGTCTGAGAGAACACGCCCTTCCTGAGCAGAGGCTGGAGGAGCTGGCATGGATTCCTCAACATCACCCACAATAAACATGTATAGTTCATTTCAAGGCGTGTGGTTGACTTGCAGATGGTGCAATTTTTTAGTTCCATTCCGCTGAATCAAACTTTTGTCAAAACAGCAATTTATAATTGAGAAATAAACATGTGGCTATTTATCTGAAGACCCCTACATAGATTAATAAATGTTTCAGGAAGGTCATAAGGTGGTAAATCACTTTGTATTTTGGCCAGTAATGAGCTGCTGACGTGCTACAGCAACAATCACCATGGAATGAATGCTTTGAACACACAGATGAGATGTCAAGAAAAAATAATTTATAACATCCCTAGGAGGGTGCAACAAAGCTACATTTCACAATAAAACTATAAGGACATTCCAAATTTGGTCCAGCCTTGTTAAGAGAACTGGTTGCCTGACTTTCCTTCTCTTAGGATGAAAGCAAACCTCTGCATGGACGCGCTAAAAATTTCAATTCTTTGCTTTTCATTGTCTGATAAGAGAAATGAATTAAGGAGACAGAGTTCAGGCTGAAACCATTTCCCATACAAATGCTGTTCCAGATTACAGTGTGGTTCAAAGAACAAGTTGCTCAGCTGTTGGCAGATAACTGTTTTTGTTCTTGTCTTTTGATTTTTCCTAAAACACAAGCATGTTTTTTTTTTGCTGTTACAAGTCAAAATGCACATCACTTTTATGGACTAAGAGTGAGTCTGGGATCAATCTGGGATGCACAGACAATAACATCCTATCTATGATCTGATCTTGCAAAACAATCCTTTTACGCTTCGCTCTTCATTCTTGCAGTACATGCTCAGCTCCAGCATGTCTGGATCAGCTTCAGGCCATTTGTTAAGAAAACCTCTCAGCAGTGCAGGAGACAAGAGGCCAAACATTGAGGTCATTGCTGGGTACACAATTCATTTTCAGTTCAGGGTTCTGTGTTTTTGCAGTCTGGTGGATGGCTCTCTAAGGACCAGAGTCATTTTCAAAATCTGAGCAGTATGTAATGTTGAGTGACACGACAGATAAGAGTAAATTAGGCACAGGAAAGGAGGATATGCTAGGTTAATACTGACTGCTGACCCTTTATGTTGCAAGCACACATGCAAGCACCTCCTACATAGTAATCTGTGATGCTGTTTCATTTGCAAAACACATTCCTCACCTCTTTTAAAGGCTGAAACTTTAAACTGATTCAGATGATAAATTGATGGATTCATGTGGAGGCAGGAGAGAAGTTACACAGAGTACAGAAATTACAGAGTGACCAGTCAAATTCCTCCGAGCTCGAAATAAATGAATATAAATGTCCTGAACAGACCTCCCTTCTGCATATCACTCAAAAACATACGGTTACTGATAAATCACTCTCCAAGAGCTCCACAAGCCTCCGACAGTTTTGTGTCTAGCGGGGAGGCAAGGAGAAAAACAAAGTCTATATCTAATTTTAAACATGAGACAGGCTGTTTGTGGGTTGTTGTTTAGACTCAGTGGCATGCTTGTGGAATGGGGTATTTTTATTGTACACTTTATTGTAAACTAGGCCATTTACTTTTGTGCGTAAAATGAAAAGGGCATGGCACGCTCATTTGCTTCTCCATAAAGAGTCCTACTGAAGTTTATGCTGAGTTAAAATAGCGAGAACAGCACGCTGAGCAGCAATATAACTATTGTTAATAATTAACAAAGAAGTATATGAGCACTTTCTTTAACTCATGGCTGTGACAAGGAAAACACTTTGCATGCAGAGGTCGACTGCACAGACACAAAGTGATAAAGATAATAAGTGGAAGACTTGGTACACCTGTAAGCTCGAGCATCTGTGACAGCACAGGTAGAAAGATTGAAGCAATGAAGACGGAGGGAAACCGGCTCACCTGTTTGCCGTTGATCCCAAACTCTTGCCAGCTCTGTTTGGGGAAGACAGAGGAACAGCATCACCAAACTGAAACACATGTCGGGCAGCAAAAGACAAAAATAATTAAGAAAAAAAAAACACAGCTTTTTCTCTCTTCACGTCCTCCTCCTCCTCTTCTCCTCTTTGCAAAAGCTGTTTTCTCTGAATCCCACTTCCACCCGTCACTCTCTTCCTCTCTCCGATTCTCCCTCTCTGCACACACGCACACACACACTTACACACACACACACACACACAAATACACTCACACCAGCCTGTTTCTAACTACACCCTTTTCTCTCCTCCTCAGTGCTGTTCGTCCGTTGCCATGGTGATTACAAAAGACACAAGGATAAGCTGAGGAGGCTTTGGAGCAGACAGGAGAAGGTCTAGCATATGTGCACACTTTAAAGACCTGGACCTATTTTCTCTCATAATTTGAGTAATCCAATGTCCACACATGCTGCAAGGACAGCAAGAAATCTAACATGATGCTAACAATGCCAGGCCTAAAATCAGTATTAGTTATGATAGTACACATTCCATGTCAGGTCTGTTTATGTCTACCAAAAACATTATGTCTCTATTCTAACAACATCCTTCTGTTGCATATTCATTTCCAGCAGAAGTCTTGTTTTTCATGGCATGTAAAACTGACAAAAAAAGTGAGCTTTACAAGCACTGTGGCTGACTCCACCACCTCTATTAGCCACCGCTTTCATCATTTCTATCGGCTCAGAGAGCAAACATGGAATCCTTGGCAAAGAAAATGGCAGCTGAGCGTGTATTGGATTCACAGCTGGAAAGACAATCAGTACCCCGTCCTTTAATGCAGAGCATAAACGCAGCGTGCACAGCAGCATGTGTGGATTTTGACACAGAGAGCTCGTGCTGACTTTAAACAAACAAATAAAATCACTGTGTCATTTTCACACCTTTCATACCACCCTGGTTTCTGAAAGCAAGATGTTATACTTAATGACCAACAGAAGCAGATTAGTTTATAATGTGAGATATGAATAGAAAAAGTACTATGTGTACTATGTATAAAAAATAAAATATACTTTCAAATGTGTTCAAGTGTATCTTAAAACAGTACTGACATACACATATGTACTTTAAAAGGGTTATTATTGGTTGGGGGGCTGCTTCTCCTGTCCACACATGGCCCTACAGATCCCTCCATAAACCCTCTAAAGTTGAAACTTATATGAAGCCTCAGTGAAAATTGAATGGATATCTAATAAACAAGCAGTCTTTTGTGTGCAATTTGTGCTGTGACCTTCAGCAGAGAGGCAGTGACACAAAGATGGAATAATTTGGACTAAAAAGACAGTGACTTTGGAAGACACACTCTTGATTTGTCTAAAGCGGAGTGCTGAAACCTGATGTTAGCTTTAAGGTTGCATTTTTCAGTTTTCTAAGCAGAGATTTCTCTAGCTTTAAATTAGTAAAACATCTCACTTTCCAGTTGGTAAGTGTGCTATCGCGGTGCCACGATCAACCAAAACACGTCATTAAATGTTGAGGCTCAGATGTGTCCTGACATGTTTGCGTGCTCTAGATCAGCTGCAGTCAAACTGAAAATTAAACAGCCCTGGGAATTCAGACATTGATACATAAAGGAGGAAACCTTGTGATAACGTACGGCAATTCATCTTAAAGTCTTGGAAAGGTTACATAAAGTGATTTGAAAGACCAAAAGACAGAGAAGGCCAGGGCCCTTAGTATAAACATCCAGATGGGACCTCTCCTCAGCTGGAACATGTTATGCTGCCTGGGAGGAGCAGCCGTGACTCATCTATCATACTTGCATTACTGTATATGCATATACCAGTGTTCATGGAGCCGCGGAGTTAAATTTGCTTGTGTCACTTGTATGGAGTACATTCCACTTGTATGTAGACTAAGTTGTCACATTTACAAAATCTCTATCTAACACAGTTGTATTTGTTAAGTCTACAGACCACAATTTAATTTTGATATATATATAAAACTAAAATATTGCCCTCACCCTCAGACTTTCATTTGTTTTAATATAGTAGATGAAAAATCCTTAAAGAAATTAATCTAATAGAGAGCTTCAAGGAAATGCTAATATAATTCATAGATTAATAATAACAAACTTGAAATATGTAGAAAATGAAATAAGATGTTTTGTCAATTTCAGCTCTGAAGGTTCATTTTGGATGCAACTTTCTCTTAATACACTGAAATGCAAACTTACTTAACTCCCTGTTACCGTCTGTCACAATACTGAGTCCAGATTTTCCCTAACCTTAGGAAAGTAGTCATTTTGACCCAACCCACGATATTTCCGTAACATTTACCAAGTCGTTTTTGTACCTAAACCTAACCAAACCGTAACCACTGTTGTTACATCACGTGAACAGTTTTCGAAAGCGATTGACGTCACTGGCCGGTAGGGGGCGACATTTGCTTCACAGCAGTAACGGCTATGCTCTGCACATGTCAGCTCATTTCTCCCGTTAGTGGTGAAATAACTTACTGTATACCGATAATATCAAATACCACAATTCCCTGCTATAAATGTTATAGTATACACATGATGTATATCAATAGTAAAATACCGAGTCAAAGGCCGCATTTGCCGTAAGGGGGTATAGCTCAGTGGTAGAGCATTTGACTGCAGATCAAGAGGTCTCCGGTTCAAATCCGGATGCCCCCTGAAAATTTTCTGCTTTTGCTTCTTCTACCTTTTTCAGAATCTGACATTTTCCGAGCCATATAAAATCAATCAGGTAACTGTTATAATATATATAATATAAGGTTGTTTTCAAAGAGAACACCTCAATGGCTCCACCAAACAGAGAAATGTACAGTGTGTAGTACAGTATCAATAGTATAATAAGTAATATAATTTAGCATAATCTAACATAAAAAATATAAACAGATTTTTATCTGTGGTGCCAAAACCAGCTGCTGTGCACAATACTCATTTAAGTCATAACTCTATCTGCTGGTATAAACACTTCAACAGTATGCTGTGTAACATTGTGGGAAGAAAGAATATTTCAGCTGCAGGGAAAAATAAAAAGCACCCAGTGTATATTTGCAAAGATAATATTTATTTTAAAAAAATCACACAATACAATATATACTCATAATCTTTAGCAGCTAGCTCCTTTTCCTATTCGGGAAATTTCTGTAATATACAGTTAATACTTCAAGAGCTTTGTTTTTAAAAAAAAATAAATTATTAAACATTTTTCAGACTAACAAATGTGTCCTGTTGTTCACTGGCATAAAATATATGTTTATACTTTGAATTTCCTGTACAGACTTGTATCCAAACATTGCAGAGTTTCTGAAGGCCACAGGAGTTACAGTGTGTGCAAAGGTCTGAGGCTTGATATTAGGCAGCTACGAAACTCACTTTGTGATGGAAAAGATGCTTTCTAACAAGCGAGGTAAATCAAGAAAGATAGTCAGCAATCAAAGGTCAAAATGGAATCATGACACTCACGCTCAAAGGGAAATGAGATCACCAGATTGGCCAACTTAAATTTAAATGAGACAAACAGCACATAGTGTTCAATTGTCATCTGTGATCATCAAATGTAGGTGGCATCTTTGGTACAAGATGTTCAGTCCTAGTAATTAATGAATGAATGACACTTTAATAAAGTAAGGTGTGGTTTATCCCTGATTAACTGTGATAGGATAAAGGAATGATGTTAGCACCAATGTGGAATGTGAGATCACTGGTCAGATAGGATGTCTTAAACCTGGTACACCTCACTGTGCAGTAAACCAGATTATTAGAATATAATCAAACCACCAAGTGGCTCTTGAACAGTAGATATATGGCTGGCAAGATCATCTGAGTTTCTCTCCCTTGCAGACTCTCACACAGCTGGGTAAGACATACTGTAGGTGTGGCGAGGCAGGCTCTATCACAGGTGCCATGTTCACAGGACTTTGCCCAAAACACTGTAAAAAATGCCACGCACTGTGGCCTTTGCAATGCCTTTGAGGGTGGCTCAGTTTGAGGAAGTCTCATTCCCTGGAATGCATTCTAGTTCGCAACAACTTGTGATTTCATCCAATCCAGACTGGCAGGTAAGCTGGGGGAGGGTGAAAGGAAACAAAAGGTGGTTATTCCAGCAGTTGTTGGTGTCTGTAAAGATATTTGAGGAGCTGACTCATACGTGATTATGGCAGACAGAGAGAGAGAGAGAGTGTGTGAGGTGTGTAAGACTCACCCTTCTCCTGTCAGGGCACAGCAGGCTTGGACATGCCATGAGTGTGTTGTGATGGAGTCAAGTGTGAGGCACTGGGAGATCTCCGCAGCCGTCATCGAGCCCTTCATGTCTTGTTTGTTGGCCAAAATAAGAACAGCTGCATTCTGCAGGTCCTGCATTAAGAGGAGATGGATTAGCGATGCTGCTATTGGTATCAATATCTATTTATAGAGCTGTAACATTTCCATTGGAAAACCCAAACATATCCTCAGTTCAACTTTAGAAGAAGAAGCAACCTCAGCGGAATATTTAGACTTGTGTCAAAGCGCTGACTCACACTTCCTCAACACGTTGTGTCACGGGTTATTAACTTATAACGCAATTAGTCACACTGAAAGCAGGAGTTTATCTCATCGCATCTAAACAACAAATGGAATTCACGTCAAGGCTGCTGTAACCTGATCTAAAGTGAGGACTGACTTGAGGTAAAAATAAAATGTCAGAGCAGCGCTTGAACTAACAAACATCTCCAAACACAACTGAATTCATACCTCATGCGAGAGCATTCGGTGCAGCTCGTCTTTGCTTAGAGTGAGACGTTCGCGGTCGGTGCTGTCCACAACCAGGATGACAATCTGAAAATACAGTATAATTCAAATATAATTAAACCAGTTATGAGCACACAGTCAACCATAGCTCACGTTATCAGAGCTCATATTATCAGTGACTGTTAGGTAATGATAGAAGGGGATGTATGGTTAAATTATGGGTGATTATGTAAGGGTGGTAAGATATTACCTTTAGCAATACAAGGAGCATGGTAGATTAATAAGAAGCCAGCACGGGTTAATGTGCACGATACTTTCTGTTTCCCATATCAAACAAGACTTTAGCTAAAACCACCAACAAGTTTGAAGTTTCAAGTCAGCATATTTCTGACTTTGATTTTTTGTGTTTCAGTATCGCTGAGGAATGAAGACAGACAGTGATAAGCACCTCTGTGTTGCCGTAGTATGAGTACCAGCTGGCTCGAAGGCTCTCCTGTCCTCCAATATCCCAAACCAAGAAATGTGTGTTTCGGACGGAGATCTGCTCAACGTTGCTGCCAATGGTTGGCGACGTGTGAACGGCCTCCTTCGTCAGGCTGTTTGTGTGGGAAAGAAGAAAAATAAACATTTAACACACGATACCGAGCATGACTTTATAGTCATATGACACTGTTGGAGCTCCAGAGAGTTACTTACAACTGATAGAGGATAGTTGTCTTTCCGGCATTGTCCAAACCCACAATAATGACTTTGTGCTCTGTAGAAAACATGAGAAAAAGAAGTCAGAATGAACCTGAATGTAAACTGGATTTAGCCTCATGTGACCACACAGTAATCTGCTTCCAAAGCAGCCCAAGACAAATGTACACACAGATAAGATAAAGACAGGTACAGGACTGTGGTGTCCTGAGCTGAAAAACACCTCATGTCTACTGTGAGGTTATTACATCACTGCATAGCAGATAGCATCTGAACTGTTCACACTGTACGAAGCTGACAGTCTTTGTGTTACTCTAAGTCAATTATTTCAATTTCATTCAGTGTGATTTACTTTATTCAAACAACATCACTCGAGCAACAGACGATAAACAACACAAATGATGTTAAACTGACACGTGATGTTGTTAGTGTTATACAAATTAAGTTTTGTATAATTAATCTTACCTCTGTCACCGA
This sequence comes from Nibea coibor, assembly GCA_023373845.1. Lineage (NCBI taxonomy): Eukaryota > Metazoa > Chordata > Actinopteri > Sciaenidae > Nibea > Nibea coibor. Next base: position 15,912,133 of record CM041727.1, on the reverse strand, counting down.
ACACAGCCATCATCTTGGTCAGAAGAAACCCCATGTCCAACAAGTGTGTGTGTGTGTGTGTGTGTTCACAGATCCAGTAAACTCTCGTGCTGGAGTCAAACTTCAGTATCTGTCAGGCGAACTCTGTTCCTTCGTCTCATATCGGTTTCTGCCTGCAGTGGGTGGAGTCTGTTACTGAAAATTTTTGGTATTTTCCAAAGACAAAGGGTATAGTAGCGGTGCGTTCATGTACTGTGGGAAATGTTGCAATTACCGGTGTGAGGGGCTCGTATTTTCTCTCTGATGATGAAAACTAAATGTAGAACCGAAACCTTCGATCTATTTTTAATTGAAATTACATTTTTTTGTAATACACACTATACAACAACAACACCAAGAGCAATGTGTGTTTTTTATGCTGCTAAATGTCATATATGACCAACTGAGAAAACACCTTTTTCAATGCTACTTATGATCAAAACATTACTGATGCGTCTTTAAAGGGCAGTTTGTTTTTAACATTTTTCCAGCATCACCATCATCATTATCTTTACTATGAGATCCGGGCATAGAAACACAACAAACCCTTTCTATAAGGTTCATTAAATCACCTGACTTTTGTCGGAGCTCTCGCAGCTCAGATGTCGGAGCTTAGCCAGGAGCACTTGAAGGTTACATACGAAACAGCCCTTCCGACCGTCATACAGGAGAGACATTATGACGCAACTAATGACACGCGTGTCCAGCCCATATAAGGAAAGTGAAGCGAAACTGTTTTGCTTCCTCTTTCTTTAACAGGAAGGTTGTTATGATCTATTAGAAAGCACAACCAGGTCTAATAAGAATTCCCCTGAAATTTCCATCTGTCGGTCCAGGTATTTTCCCAAGCACTTCTTTCTTTAAAAACACAATAATAAGTCAACAGTTTTTATATTATATGTTTATGATATCTTTTTGTTTTTTGTTTTTTTTTGTTTTGCTTGTTGGCATGACATGACAGTTCTTACTGTTGGGGCCTCCCCCAGCCAAAAGTCTAACCTTTTGTGTGTGTTATTGTCTTTTTATTTTTACTTAATATCAACACTAGATCTGCATACTTATCTCCTTTTTTACCAATTTTATTATCCACGTTTTTCAGCCACAAAGTCCTTTGTCAGAGCATGATCTATTTAATTGCTTTAAATATTTTACATTTTTATGTCCAATTTCAACAACAGATACTACTTTATAGAATAAGATTTTTTATTTAGAAAATAAATAATATAATAATAATTAATAATTACGTAAATAAGTATGAATCCATGAATGATACACTCTGATATTCTCTTTGAAGGCAGGACTTTTACTAAACAGCATATATTTACACTGTGGTACAGTGGTATAGTTACTTTACTTTACTTTATTTTATCTTCTAACACCACTGAACTCTTGGTTAACTTTCAGTGTGATATTGCGGTGCTCTCAGCTCATTACACCTTGTTAAATAACACTCTGGTGCAAGGCTCACGTTCAAGTTTCAGATGGAAACCACATCTTCGTTTGTTCCTCCCTTGTAAATGACGAGATGACAAGATTTGCGAATGTTAGACATAAAACCACATCCTGGATTCAACTGTGTTAACGTTCCTCTGAACTCAAAAAATAAAGTGACAAAGGCTCAAGTATATTTAGACTGTACATCTACATTAATGTAGGCCAGATTTAGCAGGTTTACACCCATCAAAGCATCTTGACTGGGCCGGTTCTACAGGAAGGGCGATGTCAGGTGTTACATTAGACACATGACGACAGTCAAGTTTTGTTGTAATCTGAGCTCAAGAAGAAGAAAGATAAGCTTCCTCTGAACTAAAATCGTATCTTATATGTCCTGAGCGATAGAAAACACTACTAATGAAGTGTACAAATACATATGCAGATTTTGCATATTTCTTGAAATAAATAAATGTGTCTTTGATAATCACATCTCACTGTATTAATTAAATGACACAATGGCATTTTCTGATTAAATTTTTAATTAAAATACGAATTTATCCACAGATTAAAAATGAAAGGCAGAAAAAGCAAAATGTAGCTACAATCAGGCACCAATGATACATGTTATTTCATATTTTTAACAATTGCGATAACGCAACAATAACATTATTTACTGATCATTATTTAATATTTATTTATTCAACTGAAGACGGGCGGGCCAAAGCAGCCCACCAAAGACATTCATGGATTCTCCATTATAGATAACTGAGTAAAGACCAAAGCTGATCCTATACCCCCCACCACCCCACGTGATACTCCTCTCACTACCTCACAAGAACTGAAGATTTCAAATAAAAAATTGCAAATGTCCACAGGAAAAAACAACACTAATTCAGTCAGAAATCAAGAGTAAGAAGAGAGTGGTATTTAATATCAGACAAGCTAGCTGTTTGGGTGGAAGTTGAGAGTGATTAACCACACACACAAGTACTTTTTATATAACCATTAGCCCTGAAGAACAGACGACAAAGCTGGTGCAAAGAAAACAAGATGAGCGATGTGCTGGAGCGACAGCATGGGCTACGGTGCAGAGTAGCCACGAGACACGAACAGACACAAATATGGTATGAAAACAAGTGTAACAAGAGTTAAGACATCCCACCGTGGCAGTGGTGGACATGGCTTGGCGAGACATTCCGGCACTTGTGATTGGAGTTTTCTTGAAATAAGGGTGTTTTAAGGTGGGAGTGACTAAGGCAGGACACTTCATTCACAAAACTACAACCGCGGTGCTGCTTTGAATCGGCACCACGTTAGAAAAACCAGAGAACAAATGAACACCGCAGGCGCCCTCAGCACCCACGAGGAAGAGCAGAACAGAAAACGGGAGGACTGGGTCAGACGTGTACAGTCGGGTACGGTGGCTGAACCAGGTCAAGGAAAAAGTAAACGTCTTTGGAGTGTTCTCTTTGTTGTTATCAAGCTGACATGAGCGTAGCAACATTGATAAATTGTTGTGTTAAAATATGGCAACTTCTCCACCAGCTTTTTAAGGTCTAGGTGATTAAGAAAGTGGAGGTGAGTGACTCATAACTTCTGGATCTCAGTCTCAATCCTGGAAATCCAAAAACAATGAGTGAGATTAAGGTAAAGGGAAACCCTGACACTGTACATGGGGACGGTGACGTTAGACCCTGTTTAAGACTGCAGAGGACAGACAGGACAGACTACAGCTCTACCAGCCTTCACACTCTACAACTGAAGGACCAGTGGAGTCATACAGATCACAATCAGAGATTCACAATCATAACAATTACTGCCCTCGTGCTGTCAGTTTAGAAATCCATGATATTCATGCAGTATTAACATAGGAAACAAAAAGAAACAGACCAATATTATTTTTAAACATAAATAAATAAATTGAATTGCAAGAAGAAGTTGATGAGAATGGCATCTGGCAGTTGATGTGTTTCTTTACATTGTACTGGGATGTAAACAGATTCATTTGTTAGCCTGACTGGCATGGCCCCAGGCCCACAATTCAGTTCCTTCTGAACCCAAACCCTGAACCTATACCCTCCCTCCCTCCCTTCATCTCCCTCCAGTCGCCTCCATGCCCCTGTGGTATGATGTGTGTTCAGCGGATGTAGACGTCCCTCCCCCAGTCGTCCTGGTTCTTGTTGCGGCTCATGTTGGCCCCGGTGTCCACAGGGTCCTGGCAGTAACGCTCCCTCAGCTTGGCGCGTCCATGCGGCTGCGTCTGGCTCGGCATCGGAGGGTGGTTCAGGTTTTCCTGGTCTGGCTCGGCACCTTCGTCCTCCCAGGAGGCCTGTCTGCCGTGATGCTGTGCCAAATGCAGGCGGCTACCCCCGCCCCCTCGGTAGGGCTCGGGCTCTTCATAGGGGTCAGTCTCAATGTCCATGCAGGAGTCGCCAGCCTCGGTGTAGGCAGAGTCCCGGCTGCCCTGGGTCTCAGAGTCGAAGGTGTCTTGCCGTGACAGGCCTCGCCCGCTCCCTCCCCTTAGCTGACCACGAGATGAGCGTATGTATGTTTGCTGCTGCTGCTGAGGTTTTCCTCCCAGGTCTGTTTGATAGTCATGCAGGGGGCCGCTGCCACCACACTCTGTCAGAGGCCCTTCTCGCTTCTGCTCACCGTGCACCAGGTACGGCCCCTGCAGCCAGCCACAGCCATGCCACACAGCAACCATGCAGAGACACAAACAACAGAGCAAAACCAGACAGTTGTTAGTCAGCAGGGTTAGCATGAGGCAGGACATACAATAAAAGACCCACAATATCATAGTGTCAGAGCTTAAGGATGTGGTTTTCTAAGTGTTCATGACTGACATGCACACACGCAGTAACACAAATACAGTAATTACTTGGTTAGTCAAACAGCCTAGTTCTACTCATTTAAAATCACGATGCTGACCTGCAAATAAAAACACACCCAAGCAGTCAGAACGAAGAGCTACCACCACAACAGTGACACCTACTTGCAGATCGATCTCATGGCAGAAAAAAAAGCAGAAATATCACTACCAAAAGATTACGTAATTATTTGAACTCTTTAGCATGTGATGTTTATGCTGACACAGTTTTACTTAATTCAGAAATACCAACAGATATGAAGTCCAATTGGCTTTTAGGATAAACTATTTTTGCTCTTTAATGACAGTCTCAATAAAAAATGTTGGAAGGAAATATAAAATATAAAACATGTTTCCAGCCATTTGGTGCACTACTCCCTCTCAAGTGCCACGTGGTCAAAGACTACATGTAAGTCATCCTAACTGACGTGTAGCCAGTAGTATCTTAGCAATAGAGACACAGCAGATTAGTACTTTGCTGTTAAAATGATTAAAAAATGATTGAACTCGACAGAGTGTTAGCAACAGCCTCCACCAAAACTAAACGTTTCTGTTTGAAGAGGCGGACATGACTTGCTGTTTTCAGGGGCGGTACCATGGCAACACGGTGGAAGACAGCAAACTGGATTCAGCCTCCCAGAGCAAAAGTGTTGGAGAAAGGAGGCCACGAAGCTAAAGAGGGAAGGGTGGGGGCAGCAGATATCATTTTACTCTTGATTACAGTAAAATGGAGGGGGGGGGGGGGGGTGCCTTAGGGGTTATTCCTTTAGTCCAGTGTGGTTTGAGTTGCTGTCACAGTTTAAACAGTGCAGGGAAGTGAACGCTGATTAATTGTGGGTGTTTTTATGTGTGGGAAATTGGCTCCTGATTAGCTCATGTATATGTAATTCCTGCATAGGTGTGTTTGTGTGAATGTGCATCTGTGTTGTGTTTCTATATACAGCATAAACAGGGGTTCAATGCACTTTTCCTTCATGGTAAAGAGAGCACGCTGCTGGGTTGAGGTTGAGTTGCCGGAGTCTCCCCACCCCGCTCTCTATTGGACTTCAGAGAGCATGTTCTTCCTCTTTCCCCTCATTCGCTACAGCACCGTCCATGTCAGGCCACAGATCCATATTTCTGCGCAGGGAGGTGAGCACCTGTACCTGCAGGTTGGAGACGGGCTCAGGAGAGGCGGCCAGGGCTGCCGTGGCCATGGTACGGTTGAGCAGAGGGTTGGGAGGGTTGCTGCTCGGAGGGTGTGTCGCCTTCCAGTACGCCTCCAGATAGTCAGCCAGGTGCTCGCAGGCATCTTCCAGCTGGTTCTCGTCCAGGATGATGTCAAACAGTTCCTGTACACAGATAAAATGATTTTTTTTTTGTTTGTTTGTCTTAAAAGAAATTCTAGGAATTGTTACTTCTTTCATTATTCTAGTCACAAAGCAAAACTCACTGGTGGGCACTGGGCCAATTTGTCTGCTGCCACCATCTGCACATTTAGGTGTTTAGCCTGGGACTTCCCCCTAGATTTGATGAGCCTCTGGAGGACCTGCAGAGAGACAACAGCACTTTACTGAACCATCAATTATTCATGTGAATGTGCTCGCCCACTTTGGTAATTTTATTATGGTGATTGCAAAGTATTTAGTAGAATTTTAAAAAGGTACCCAGCTGAGTTTTTTAAGTCCTGGTAGCTCTATGGAGCAGTGAATTTACAAGAGGACCCTTGTTTTGTTTGTTTTATACATGCACACAGGGGTGTGATTCACATCACATTTAAATATGCTGTATACTGTGGACCTTTTTCACAGTTCTTCACAAAACTGTGCCACTCTTTTCATTAAAAAAAACAAACAAAACATATTGTACATATATTTATATCTACTTATGTTTATTGTTCTAGTACAAATTTAGTCTAATTTTTATCTTTTATTTTTTCAAATTTCTACTTAATGTTTGTTATGACAATAAAACCTGTTTTACACTATTCCACTGCTCAACAGTCAGTGTTCAACACACAAAAATCGCAAATGTGGATATCTGACTTTGTAAATTTAACTTTTGTTTACAATAAAAACACCACGGGGCAGCTAAGGTTAACATTTAGTCCTGGTTGACACCCATAGTTATTTGGTTTAGTACTACCTTAAGTAGATACTTTTTGACAGGCAAAACAATGGTAGGAATGGCAGGCTTTGCCACTTAAAGGTGGGATAGGAGACTTTTTCTGGAGCATTTTTTACCATATTGATTGAAAACCTCTTCACAACCCCATTTTAGCCAGTAAAATAGAAGGTTTGTCATTAAAAATCTTTTAGTCCAGTCTAGAGGGCGAAATCATAGGACACCGTCCAATCACATTGATGAGGCTGCGCATTATGACTGTATTGTGACACGTCCATCAAACTTCAGTCTGCTTCTCCCTCTCCCCCCTCTGCGCATTCACATTTCGTGAATGAATAGAGACCCTTCCATTACTTTGAAGGCATGGTTTCGAGGGGAGGTCTGAAGAAAAGGCATGGGTGTGTATTTTCAAAATATAGCTTGCTGGAACCGCTTTCCCAACATCTCCTACCCCAACTTTAATGAGCACTACTATATAAAAAGATTGTATTTTATGAGTGACTGCGTGGCTATTCCTAAAAAAATGCCAACCATATGTAGTATCAAAAATGTGTTTTGATTTTAACTTTGAGGTCATCGGTTACCATACCTTAGGTGAGGCTATTTTGATATAGACAATGATGGGAGCCAGGGAGGTCTTAGCCAGCTGAGAGGGGTGGTTGATGGTGTCTGCATCCAGAGCGACCAGCTGGAGGGTGCGCGCCAACTCAAAGATGCGCTCGATCTCACTCTGCACCTCGGCTGAAGGCCCAGGACACAGATAAGACAAATAAATATAGGAGGACAACAAAGAGATAACGTAAACAACATTTCTTACTGAGGAGCTACATCACTGTATATCAGCCATACTTACTTTACTTCTCTGCACAAGTACATACTGATATGTTAGTACTTAATCATGCATGTCGAAGTTTAAGAAAAAACAGTTCCAAGCGTATGAATTAGACTGGATCACAGTTAAAGTTCCATTTATGCGCAGCTAAATGGAGCAGTGAAGCATCCTCATTCTGTTGCAACCTCCCAGCATTTAGAATTTCCTCGTGTCCTTCTGATCTTTTTTTTATTCCAAAGTTGCGAAGGAAGACGACACTTAAGAATGAGATGCCTGTGGCACTAACTAATAATAAGGGCACAATTTCTCACCATGGGAATAAAACAGAAACAAAAAGAAAAAAAAAGAAAAACAAAAATACACCTTCTTAAAAGAAATTAAGTGGAACATTAGTTTCTGTTAGCACTTAATAGGCACAGCGGTAATTAATAATCAATTCTGTGGACTGCTTGGGTGTTTTGTTTTCATTGTTCCTCAGCAACAGCCTATAATTTTTTTTTTTTTTTGCCTTTTTTCTTTAAATCAGTCTGTTGATGCGTAAGAACAGAGATTACAACCGGAAATGTTTCTCGCCGGTCTGGTCAGACCTCAGCACCTCCAAGGTGCATGTGCTGCCAACCCAGCGACAGAGAGAGATAAGGGGGGCAAGGCAATCTCCAGAGAGAGACGAAGCCTGCACACAATTTAGCGGCCTCCAGAGGGCTGAAGGATAGGGAATTAAAGCTGGAGGCAAAAACAGGGCCTCTGCAGAGCGATAAGAAAGGTGAACTTTAACTCCTTTGCAGCAAGGCAAGGTTTCCATTAACCTCAACAAAGACTTGGATTTTTGCAAATTTGGATTTGACTGCAGCGAGAGACTTGCTCCCCTGCCATGACTCAACAGAGTTCATGAGAGAAGGTCCAGCTTCTACCGAGGCTTTTCTTTGGTATGATTGCATACATATATAGTATATGGATAGCTTTATATGTAGGCCACATATGTATGTACATGTATGGACAGTATTGACTTCACTCTCTGATTCCCATTAATAACCTAGAGCAGATACCATCTGCACTGCTGCCATCCCCCGGATGCCTTCTCCCTTTGGTTTTTATGATTATTTTCTTTTTGTTAGAGACTACAGGCTGTCACACAGAAGTATGAGGAACAGAGAAACTGACAGGCAAGCAGACAGGCAGACAAACGATGTATGAGCAGATGATGAATATAGTGAGAAGAAAAAGGGGAGGGTGGAAGGAGAGGGGGCTCCATTGTTTCGTTGCAAGGAGAGCATACGTACCCAGTACGTCTGAATCAAAAGAGAGTGGTGAAAGAAGATGGGAGGTGGGAGGAGAAAGTGGGGCGAGGGGGAGGATTTGGTGGGTGAAGGGCAGAAAAAGACAGGATGAGGAAAGAGAGAGGAGGCCAGATCAGACTCAGACAGTAAGAGCAGGTATAAAAGGGAAAAAACTTGACAACGGTACCCACAGTACATGAGCTGTCCACCTTTATACTCCTGTCTGTTTCAGCCGAGACAGTCCCAATCACAAGATATCTATGTGCTTTTTAACTTAACTCCTGTAGCATCATGACTTTTTTTTTTTTTTACTGTGTGAACAAGTTTCCTCTAAAAGCACATTAAAGAATAGATGTGGTGATATTCTATAATAAGAACTGTCTTTTATCCAAAGCCTGGTGTATCTTATTCCTCAGTGCCATCGAGCTAGGCTGTTCTCCACCACAGAGAGTTGAGTGACACGTTCCTTTGAAGCAACGAACCACTGTAGTTTATTTTGAGTCAAGTCCCACATACATCATCCTGCTGCCTCAGTAGAACAATAAATGTGTATTAATTCGCAGCTCAAAATAGTCCCTAGTCTATCTATCTATGAAAGAGACACACTAAAAGATATGAAACACACATACAGTAGTGAAAGGTATTTCAATGGATGTTTAGCAACATGACAAAATGAACAAAAATGCTTTTCCATTTGCTTGATCTCCACTTAATCATCTTGTCAAATAACAACTTCTAATTGTTGTCTAACTGCACAATAAAATGAATTTCTCAGTGTGGTGTGGTGTTACTGGTAGTGGCTCTATGCCGTCTTACCCAGGCTGGAGCGGGTACTGGAGCGCTCAATGATGGTGTGTTTGCTGGGGTTGTTGAGTACTGAGCGTTTGGCCAGGGAGATGTCTGCTGTCACCCGTGTGATGGATATCCTGAAAACAGAGATCCAGTACACCTGTTGTAAACAAAAAGTAATTAAAGCGGAGTGTACATGAGTGTACATGATGTCATTCTTACCTGCCCTCGAACTTGTGTTTCAGAAAATCAAAGAGCGCTTTCTGCATCATGTCTGTCACCTAAAGACAAAGCATCAGACGTAAGACGACACACCGCGGAAGTGAAATTAGATATAAAACAAGCATGTGTTACTGATTCTTCTGTTTACCTCGTATCCTTTCAGAGACGGCCCAACGAGGATGATGGGTCTCATGGAAGGGACCACGTCATAGGGTGGGACATGCTCCATCTGAGCCAGAAAAAGTCCTAATCAGTTCCACAAAGCTCACACAGAACATGAACTTAACACGCCCTTCCCCTCTGTGAGCGGTCAGACTCATGGATGGTGAGTTTTACACGCCGGACTTCATAAGTTTTGTTGACTACCTAGAAATGTTTTGGAGGCGGGGATCAGTTTCTTATTGAAAGTGCTCTCTTCTATTTCTTATTCTGCTGTCTCACATAATTAAGTGTCCATAATTAAACCAGACGAGGCAGGGTGTCTGTGATAGTGCTGCTGCTCTGACACAGATGTCACATTTCACACTTTTCTCTTTTTGTTATGCATCAGCACTTGGTGTGAATTTTCCAATCATTACCGCTGCAGTAAAAGTAAAACGACACTTACATTTGTTACATTTGTGCTATTGAAATGTATCTTTCATTGTTGAAATGTCACAACTTTATTTAAATTAAAACACGAAAAACAATTGCAAGTGTTTCATGTATTTTTTTTCATATACTTTTAGGGTTGCACAATAATATTGCACATTATTGGTATTGGTCAATCTTTCAGATTAAGATGAAATTTTGGTATAGTTGTTTTATTTTGTAGTTCTCCACTTCCTGCTTCGTTTTCCCACCTGTTTTTGATTACGCACCTGTCCTTGATTAGTTTCACCTGGCGTCCTGCATGGCTATTTAGTCCCTGTGTTTCCTTTGTTTCCTCGTCTGTCCGTTAAGTGTGTGATGTCTGTTATGTATCTGATTGTTCTCCCTGTATTATTGATGTTTTGGTTGTATTTTTGCCTGGATGTCCAGGTGCCTTTTGGTTAGGTTAGGTTTGGTTCTTGGTGTTCATCACTGTGCCATAAGTAACTGAAGATACTTTTCATATATCACATCTGTATATTATGTCTGCATCTGCCTGTGGATCATCATGGTGAGAATAAACATAATATTGTAATTCCACTACAGGAGAGACTTGATATTCTAATCTGCAATTAGGTAGAAAAAATATGCACACATATAAAAATAATATGTGTACATTAGTTTCTTTTCAGCCATTTTTAATAATCAAAATAAGCATTTTCCGTAACTGCGTATAAAGCAGTCCTATATATACTGTACTCTGTGGCTTCCCCTAGGCCATTTACACTAAAACCATATAACCGACACAGAGACTTGTATAGAGCACCCACACACAAACACGAAGCTTATTTGTACATTATGAATCATCACTGATTCATCCATAAGGACGCCATAAGCATTTGTCCTCTTTAGAAACAACGTTTTTTTTTTTTTTTCTCCATAGAATTATATTTTTTTTTTCGTTCGTTCTTTTTAGATCTGCATTCGAAGCACGCCCCCTCCTCTGTGCGTGCTGTGCAGCTCTTCAAGCGCGAGATAGTGCTGGAGTGCCCTGCTCCACTACATTACATTACATAAAAGCGGAGCAACGGAAGCTCATTTCACCTCATTTGTATTCACCAAAGCTAAAAATACATATTTTAAAAGTTTCCAAATGGCTCTTGTCTCTAAAGGGCAGAGCTGGAGCACTGAACATAACAATAGTGCTCATTGGTTTTGAATAACATGAGTGTGCTGCAGTTTAGTGTGGTGGGAGGATGGCGTACATAATATAAATCTGGATGATAGTTCAGTTCAATAATAAATAGTAATGTTTAGACACTGTGACTCACTTGTTTACAGTAAATGTCAGATATTTGACGTCATAAAGTTACCTTTGAATACTGCAGGATTTTCTTCCAGGGAAACATTAAAACAGGTTTAACTCATGACCTTTTGACTGAATATTGTTGATATGTCAATTTTGTCAATATGTCATTTTCTGCAGTCATGTTGTTTGCAAAATGCTATTTTTGACTTGACTTTGCGCCAGGTAAATACTGAAACTGATTTGTCTCAATGGGATGAACATGAGTGCAGGTCAGTATTTAATTCTGAATACTTAGTAAATATTTTGAATGTAACTACTGTCCATATCTCTCACTCCGCTCATAACAGGTCGTTGTTCTGCATCCTTGACGTGTGATTCAAATTGTGCTGAAAAGCATAAAAACAGCTGAGTGTGAGGCTAATGCCGCTCAAATCGGCCGTCATAAATGGAAATGAAAGCATGTCAGTATGTGTTACTGTGTTACTCTGACTAACGGGGTCTGGGATGATTCTGCACCTGCGTCCGTACACTGACAGCTGTGATACAAGCTCTGGGGAAATGACAGAGGCGTCACCACGGTTTACAAATGCACCTTTGAATGTGTCCTTGGAAGCATGAATATGTGCTATGAAATATTCTGCGGACTCGTTCCTTACCACCACATGTCACCACAAGAAGGAAAATGTAAGACAACACAGGATGGAAAGTTGAGATGTTAGAGGTTAGTCTTGAACGAACCACACTCACCGACTTCTGTTTCTGTTTAGCTGGGCCACCTACAGTAGCATTCCACACAAAAGCCAGAAGAGACAAAAACACAAGAGCACATTTAGTTATTGACAGGTTAGGATTAGGGGGGGATTGGGAAAGGAGCTGTTTATCGATTAAAACAGAGTTTACACTCACTGCCTCCACTGTGGCTTCATATGAAATATAGAATAGATTAACTATAATAGCAGCAGCCTGTGAATCAGTTAGTTCAACGCCTCTCCCAGCTGACAAGCACACAAGCAAACATATCTCGGCGTAACCATCGTGCCCGGAGCCTGGAGGGCCAAACAGTGTTAGATTTAGGGGCTACAGTAGTGGACGGTTCAGTTGGGAGCAGTTAGTGAGAGATGGAGAAGGGAAGGAGAGATTAGACCTCTCGGAGGAGTGGGGGACAAATGCGGGAAGGAGAAGGGAGGCTGGCGAAGTAAGCGAGTAGTCCTGGGCCCCTAATGTTACCTTCTTAAAGAAGGGCAGTCGGTGGGCGTTGGCCTGAGGGGATGTTACGCTGCCTGACATGCCCTTGGAGGAGCGAGGGTCACCCTGGAACTCAGGGGGCTCCTCAGCATCCAGGTCGAGGGGATCAACGTCAAAGGCCACAGTGGACATGTCCACGTGAGCTGATGAGGGGGTGGGGAGGACGGGCGGTGCAGAGAGAGAGAGGGACAAAAGGAGAACAGAAAAAGAAAGTGGGGAGGAGAGAGCGAGACGAGGTAGAGTTAAAGAGCAGAGGAAGAAAAGAAGTAGAAAAGCAAAAGGGGAAGAGCAAATAGAAGGAAGAATGTGAGATGCATCCAGAAAGAGGCATGGAGGAAATTGCAAGAGATCAAAAGTGATGACACAGTATGACTTAAACTGGAAATAACATTGAGAGACAAGAGTTTGGAAAAGAACACATCAGATTATACATGAAACGAGGCACAGATGTGGGGTGTAACAATATGAAAGAGAGTGAATTCAGTGTGACGAGAAAGAAACAAAACTCGTAGATGTAAAGGAGGCTGCAGAGGAGTAGAAAGAAAAGAAGGAAAGAAGCTGACAAGGAAGCTGGGAGTCGGTTTAAAGTGATTACTGTTGATGCAGTTGTCGTAGGTTTGAGGGAGGCGGACAAAGGTGTTGGGATGTTGGGAATGTTTCTTGTCTAGAGTTTGGAGGTGGGAAGTAATGAGTAACTCTAAGAGCCCACAGCCCGCAGCTGATTATCTTAGCTTAGCACAAAGGCTGAAAACAGGGGAGAACAGCCAGCCTCGCTCTATCAAACGGCAATAATCTGCCTACCAGCATAATTAAGGCTTACTAATTAACACATTATCACACATCATTTGTTTAATCCGTACAAAAAGCAAAGTGCATCAAGAAATAGCCCAGCACATCACACCCCGTGAAAAGGTGCAGTGACATTTTTTACACTTCAGCTTTTGCATGGATTAAACAAACGAGATTCGGCGTGTTAATTAGTGTGCTTTAGAGGTGCTGAGAGGTTTGCAGTCTTTACTGTAAGCTAACGCACAGATATAAGAGCAGTATCAACACTGGCGGTGAATAATAACCCCTTCGATTGTACGAGGTGGATTAGACACATCGTTTCCGTTATTCAGGTATTTTTATTGAAACAGTGGCTCTTTTTGATCAACAAAACCCTTCAAGTCAATCAGAGTTGTTTATTTTTCCCGAGTTTGCACTTTCCTCTCTCCTGCTGTCTCTCTTGGATGTCATTCTGTGTCTTTCCTGGCAATACGCGCACACAAGCCAGACATACTTATCAAGTTTAATGAGTGCGGTCCATCCTCGGCTCTATTTCAGTGCCGTCCTGTGTGCTAATGACAGACCTCCGAAGACCTCTCTCACTTCACACAGCAACCCACTGAGACGCACCGTGATTCATCATTATGCCTCACTAACAAGCCAATTAAAATCTTGATTTAAATATCAGGCACCCGTCTCATCTTGCACTTTCTCTCTGTCGCGCGCCGTGTGCGCTCTCTCCGTCAGGATTGCACACACGCCCGCGCAAACTCGCACAAAGCCACCCTTAGACCTCACCTGTGCCAGGTGGGGTGGGCCTGCGTGTTCCAGTGGCAACATCCAGGCTGGAGCTCCCACCAGATTTACTATAACGAGAAAAACAGACACATATTATGATTGTGAGTACACAGTGCTCATTCTCTTCATCATTTTACTCATTTTTAACTCCCCCTAAATTCCACCTGTTGCTGTTTAAACTGATTTTACACATTTTTATGCCATAATAAAGCAACTGTTTGTTGTCCACTTGCAAGAACACACTGAAACCTTGTGTTTGCTAAAAATCGTGCTATATAAATAAAGTGGATTGGATTGGATAATCATAATTTACAGTTAATACGGAGCTGTTTTGACCTTCTGGTAATAAAAAACTAAGAATAAAATATAAAAAAAGGGCAAATGAGCTGCTGATTATGTGCAGAATTTAATACAAAACAAATAATATTAAGATTAAAATGTGTACCAAATTATACATTAAAATATATACAGTTAAAGAAATACAGTTTTGAGTATTCAAAATAAACAGATTCACATTTATATATTTAAAAAAAAAGACTACAGAGACTTCAGTCTGTATATATACAGCACACACTGTAGATGCACAGAGGAATACAGTGACTCACTGTAGTCTATTTTAAGATGTTTTACATTGCCTGGTGGGTGAATGTGACTCAGGTCTGATCTGTTTTGATAAAGTGGGAGTGTCATTTGTGATGCTGTAGATGTCACCGATGCAGAGAGATGTTGGTGGTTACCTGGAGCTGAGTCGGTTCTGTCTCATTCTCTGCTCCTGCAGCAGACGGGTATTCTCCAGTTTGACTGGGCTGGGGATGAAACCCACCTCACAGCCCTCTTTCACCAGGCGTCCGATCCACCAGTCATTGTTGTACTTCTGCATTTAGAGAGACAGACATCATTAAACCAGCAATATCACGCACAGCAGAGTTTATCACCAAAAACATATTTTTGCAAGATAATTTCACGCCTCATGTTTGTCAGCTAAAAAGGTACAATGATGTACAGAGTGACCAAAATCGTACTGTATCTCAAAATCAGAAAGTTGGAGAACAATTTTCATTCATTTTCATTCATTTATGTTTGCATCAGTTCCTCTCTCACTCCCACTCATGGCCTGGGTAGGGTTTAAACAGAAAGAGACGGTGTAATGAGCTGCAATAAAACATGATCCCTCCCATCACTGCCAATTGTTTGAAAGGGGCCGTCTGGTCTTTTTATCCCTGAACCATTGAGGAGCTTCAGATTGCTACATAAAAGGATTTACCTTTGGTTGAGGGTGAACTGGTACAAATGTGTACTCTACTACTACTACTCTCTGTATATTTGTGTGAATATTACACCTTTCACTCCAAAATTTGCTGAAAGTTGTCTCCCTGTTTTTAAGTGTGAATGGGCGAGAGCACGTTGTTCTTACCTCTTTAATGTGCAAGAAGTCTTTGGCTTCAAAGGATATAGCCATGCCCTGCACAGGAACGTCATCACTGGGGCCAGGGTTGTAACCGACATTTGTCCGCACAGCAAACGCCACTGGTTTGGTCTGCAGCGGTGAAAGACAGATATTAGCTTCATGAAAAAACACCTAACACCGAGTTCAGCGTCTCCTTGACACTAATGAGGATGTTTACCAGTGTTAAAACAATCTACAGCGATGTGAAAATTATGCAACAACGACTATTAAAGCAACACTGTGCATAATGGATAGAGGTGCAACAGATGATCTCTGACCTTTGCTTTCTCGAGCGTGGCAAGAGCCTGTCTGTCGGCCTCCTTCCTCAGAGCCTCAGGGTCCTCCTCCAGGGACACGTCAGAATCCGACGGCCGGCTGGTGTAGGAGTCTGCAGAGCCCTGAAATGCACAATGAGTTTACATAAACATGAGGAGGTGAAAAAAAGAGCAGGTGACCATGGATCAACCCTCGGAGGGGCCAAAAACAGAAGCAGACTCCATGAACTTGGTTTTGTCTGGGTATATGTTTGAATGTTTATACCGGTAACCTGTTTGTTCATCTTCAGGTATTCACAATGTTTTTGTTCCTGTTTGTCCTGCTTCAAATTCACTTGTCTTAAGTATGAAGGAGAAGGTTCTCCCTTTGCAATTTATGTGTGGTCAAAATGTCAAGGCTGCCTGGAGTGTAAGTGTAACCTACATAGACACAAAGGGGGCAGTGGCCTTCATACTGCATGAAAGCTGACTCTGTGTAATTTGAGTTGGAGAGGATGCATGACAAGAGGCCGATATTTCCATTGCAGCTGCGCTGAGGCCGAGATGTTAAATCTTTTCGTGCAGGTACAACACGTTCACTGTGTGGGTGTGTCAAGTGGAGACAGAAAGAGGTAGAGAGAGAAGAAAAATGGCCTGAGGACTGTTTGTAATATTAGGGTTCTCATGAAGTGGCTACAGTTTCCAACACATCCACCACTCATGCACTGTAACTTGACTCTCTCCTGCTGACCCTCATCCAGACACCCATACCACAATAAAAACCAGCGAGCCTACGGCGCCGGCCCACTGTGCTGTACAGCAGAGCGGTGCAGTGAGGGAGGCATCCTGAACTTCTGAAATGTTTGAGTGTTGAACTTATATAACAATCCCACTTGTTCTCTTCTTGCTGTTTTTTTTTTCTTTCTTTCTTTTTTTTTTGAGCTGACAGGCTGCCTGGCGCTTTGTAGGAGGTGCTGACAAGAATGCGGACAGCTGAATGTGCCAGGCAGAAGAAGTGAGTCACTAGGTGTGGGCTTTTAAAATAGAGGTGAGAATGCGCAAAGATGACATACGCCATATGTAATGATGATGAAAAATTCCCTGCACATGTGTAGTCAAGACAAAGAGAGAACTCAGAGTGAAAACAACGAATATTTCTGGATCTGGGTTTGAAATATTTCAATATCATACCAAAACAATACAAGTTTTGATGCATTAGTTTGGGGAATATAAACTTATTTTAACCCTTTTCTTTCAATTCAAATATGCTCAGTGCATCTGTGGTAAATAAAAAAAAATCTTTGCCTCAATAAAATATAATAATGTAAAATTAGAAACTCTTCCCAATCAAGAAATATACAGTGAAAGCAAAGTAAGAAAAAGTGCCCAAAAATCCCATCAGTCAGTATTCATTAAAGGGTAATGCCACCGATTTTACATCAAAAGCTCCTCATAGGTGTCGGAGAGCACTACTGCATATGTGAACAAAGTTGTACAAAATCTGATCAAATGCCTTGAGTGATGTCACTTGAGTCAGCTTCGTTGGATCTGAGGGCTACAAGTTTGAACAATCTGGAGGTATGGAGTAAGAAAGAAGTGAGACCAGACCTCATCTCTGCATGAGGTTAGCAGTTTGTGGCTACTAGCATAACACACCTAAACCACCTGCGGACCAGTTGTATTGTGGGTAATATAGGCTAAGAAGAAGAAGAATGTGCAGGATAGAAACCTGTCTATCATGACAGCATTGTTCTAGAGAGTATGAGTTTTTAGTGCTTGGTTTCTTGCTGCCAACTTGTTATTTGACTTGTTTTCTATACTATTTACTTAAAAGCTAAAAAGAAATCTGGGATGTACTTGTGGTCAAGATGCATTTCTATATACAGCAGCATCCCTGGATTTTGGTGCGGGACCTTTGTTGCAGGTCATCCCTGTCTCTCTCTCTTCTTGTTTCCCATCTGCCACTGTTAAAGTAAAAAGTAAAATGCTAAAATAACTTCCTAGACCTTAAGATCTAAATATCTAAATATATCCAGAGTGAAAAACTGATCCAATGTGGAAGAGTGAGGCATCTGTGCGGTGTTTTAGCGTGTTTACACGTGCATTTATGTGTGATTAATGCTCCTCTACGCCTTTGATTACCATCCATGCGTCTCTTTATGATCTGAAATGAAAGGACAAACACGAATGTTGATTCTAGCTCAGCCACCTGTCGTATTGAGGCGCTCTGTGACTTGGCAACGGGCGACTGAATGTAGACACTCCCTGTTGCCAAGGCGATGGCTAGCTACTCTTCATGTCATCGGGCATCCACAAACCATCCCCACTTCCTGTTTCATTTACTCAAACGCAAACACTCGCAGCGGCGTGCCCGCTTCCCACTCAAGCAGGAGGAATGATCCTGTGAGTGTCATGCGGTACCTAATGAGGACAATAACGGCCGCCCCCTCTTACTGACTCTGAGTCATCTTCTAAACCGTGCAGGTGGATCCCAACACTGAGCACCGACTAAGTGAAGGTTAAAAACCTTGATGGGGAACCCACGGGAATGCTTTTAGAGAGAGAAAAAAAGACGAAAAATGACGTCTGAAACAACATGAGACCAGCAGGCTTGCTACAACAGGTCGGTGATGCAGCAAAATGTAGAGTGAGAAAGAGTGGGAGGGACAGGCGATGACTCGTGTGTGTGTGAATACATGTGTGTAAGTGTGTGTGGACAAAAGCTTGTGTCTCTGAGTCACTCATCCAGTTGATTCTCATCACACACAACCAGAAAGAAGAGAGGATTGACAAATTTGTGAGTCAATACTTTATAAATAAAAAAAAGTGCATGTGGATGAGAGGGGAGGCAAAATAGCAACTGACATAACAACGTCTCTGCAGGTTTTCCCCAATGAAATCCTTTCAAAGCGCGCTGACAGACATTTCCTCCACCTTTTCACCTCACCTTCTTCTTCTTCTCCTCTCATGTCAGTGGGTTGTGTCTCTAATTTAGCTCTTTGCTTCACTTCACATACAGATCCAGTTCAAAATAGCTACAGGCCACCTGATGGCAGAGCTGCTTTCCTATTGGCAGTGCCAGACTAGAGACCCCGGTAGTGTCATAGTAACCATCTCTGCAGCTTATTACAGGCAGCCAGTGAGAGGTGCATCAGGAAGGAGATAGAAAGAAGGTATAGGAATCAATAGTAAATAAAATACCCTGAAGGGAAATCAGTGACGGGGAAATTGCATAAAAGCGTTTCAACAGGTGATCAATGAAGTATTTTCTTGCATGCTGTGAGGCTAGACTGTGCTCAATAGGCAAGAGGACAACACTCTAATAACAACAACAAACAAAACAGGATGGGCTTTGGCGGAAATTATTCATTTTTTACTAACAAGACAAACTTTTCTACATCTTGTTGGTCAAATCTAAACCACACTGCACTGCCACAAACACAGAAGGTAAAGTGAAAGAAATGTGCACGAGTTAAGGTTTAGTAATTATTCTCAAAATGAACACACTGTGCTTCTCCTCCTTTTCTCTGCGCAGTGGCAGCCACCGTGATGAATTTACACCTCCTTAGCATTGATATTGAATAAATGGAGGGAGGTGGGGAGCAACAGAGCACAGGGGGGGTAATGGAATAAGGAGCGAGGGCGGACCGGGGAAAAGACAAGTGCTTTGAATAATGAGGGTTGAAAAGAGTCACCCTGCAGCAGGGAAATGAGTTAACATTGTTTCTTCTGATGCAGTGGCCCCTTTGCAAATGGCTTCAAGAAAACGGGGGGAAATGGAAAAAAGGACGAGGTAAAGTAGATTTGTTTTTTGGGGGGGTTAAATAAAGCTGCATAAAAATGATGATGAACATACTGAACCAGCGTGAAAATGTGTGCTCTTTTTAAACCACCAAATAATCACCACTGTCTGTCAGATAATAGGCCAGAGGTCAAAGATTATAATCTGCTACTGTCGTGAACAGCAGGAACCTTGCAGCAGGTGTTGTTAGACTTCACAATGCATGACTAAGAAGTGATTACCATCTAAGAGCTAACACATACTGCGAACCTCTGCACTGATAATTAAACTGATAAAAATATCTTCTTTGGTAAAAAAAAAGAAAAACATGGAGGAAAAGTGAGAATATTAAATATCCTTTTCCTTATTTGATTTATCACAGTGTCTCCTCGGGCCCCGGTCGACAAATCAGAGACGAAAAAGGACACAACATCTCATCTCAGACAGCTGAGAACAAACCAGAATGCATTAGCAGTCGAGTCTCAGCAATGCTGTGCATTCACATCACATCCAGAGTGAGATAAACTCAGTAAAAACAGGCACAGGGAAAAGAAAACCAGAAGAACAGGGGAAGCATGTCTCACAGAACAGATGTACAAACTGAGGAATCACAAAGGACAGATTTCCAGTCTGAAGCTCATGGCCTGAGGCTGTAAATGGCCATATTCCTTTTTTTCTGTCACAGCAGCGTCATGGCAACCAGCTGGCTGGTGTGGAGATGACTAGAAAGATGAGTCATGGACTGAACTCACTAGAAATCCCCATTTTCGCAGAGAGGAACTCCAAAAACATACATCATAATATGTGAAAAATACAATTAAGTAATGAGATTACGTCTGGGAGATGTGATTAAAGTCAATATCATTGAAATCTTTAAAATACGTTTATACTACATACATACAACATAACACCTTTAATGATACTCATATCCCAACACCAATACTTCTCCGTATCTTGTTTTCGGTTACAAAATTCACAAAATCCTTTTTTCAATCAGTAAAATATGCCAGTGTTCTCAACACTTTTTTGTTGTGTTAACACAAGAAGCTGTACAAGCATATTGTCAAATATATGTATATACAAATAATTCAAATTGTAGAAAGAGAAAATTCTTAAATTAGATATACTTTATCGTCGTTATCATTACTTGTCCATGGTAGAAAGCTTCTCTTCAAGTCAGACAAAACAACCAACTTCAAGACGTCACTTTGGCTTTGGGAAATTGCAGGGGCACTATTTGTGCTATTTCATAGACCGAACAATTCACTGATAATGTCGTTAGCTAGTTGTTAATTGCAGTCATATAAGGTTAGATGAGGTAATGAAACTGATGATCATTTATGTTCAGTTCATTATATCAGACACAAGAACCTTCAACAACTCCTGTAGTTTAATTTGGGAAACAGAACCTTGTAAAACAGAAGTGTGATACGTCATCACTACCGCTGAACGTCTTAGTCGATTTGTCAGTAGTCAGTCATTTAACACTTTTGATAATCGACTGATTGTTCGAGGCAATTTACCAAACAAAAAAGCAGAACATTCACTGATTCAGTTTCTGACGCGTGATGATTGGTTTCTTTCTATATTTTATGTCATTATAAACTGAATATTTTTAACTGTTTATATATAAATAAGCAATTTAAGGACATAACTTTGTGTGATTTTTAATTCTTTATAGATAAAGGTTCAGTTGAAAAACAGAGATTAAAACGCTTAAACGCTATGATTCCTATGACTGAAAGTCAGTGGAATTTATATATATATAATATAAAACTATACATCGGAGAATGTGAAAAATCATGAAGCAGCACAGCATGCAATAAAAGGCTAAATCCAAAATCCAGCCCAGGCCTGGTTGGGACAGGGGCACGGCAGTGAAAAAAGCCCCCCCTGAAATGGCCACAGTGCTGGGACGACTGGACAGGCAGTGCAAAGGCAACCGGTGGGACTGGAAGTCTAATTAAAAACACAGCGCCTTTCCAGCAGCTGCGGCCCGGCCCAAAATGGAATCACACTCATAAGAGGGGGAGCGAAGAAAGACTTAGACTGGGAGGTAAAGCGTTATCAGGACACGGCCGGCAAGTTATTTTATCCTGTCATGTCACAGTGTAAAAGCGTCTTGCTGAACTTTCAAAACTCAATCCAGATCCACACAGAGAAACTCACACCCAAACTGCTTCCAGACCAGACAGATGCAGCAAAAAGCTTGTAGATTTATCCAGATCCTTCTTACCATAACGGGCCTTTGAATCCTCTCAGTCCTCTCCATACCTCGTTTGCCACGCTCGCCACACCACGGCAAACCAAGGGGGCAACGCCGGAGTCCTCAGACACAGTTGTGTGTATGTGTGTGTGTGTGTGTGTGTGTGTGTGTGAGAGAGAGAGAGAGAGAGAGAGAGAGAGAGAGAGAGAGTGGTAACTAGTGTGAGTATCTGTCTGCTGGCTTGTCAAGTGCAGAAGTGTACATGTGTGTGTTTGTGAGTGTGTGAGTGTGTGCGTGTGTGCGCGCGTGTGTGTGGTGTGTATGATAGGAGAAAAAGCCAGAACAGAGTGCCGTATGTGTGAACCTAGCAGAGCGGTTCTCTTAACCTCCAACCCCTTCTCTCTCTCTCGCACACACACACACACACACACACCCACCTCCCCACCTCCACAACCCAGAGGAACGTGAACCCTGTGTATAGGAAGGGAGCTAGAGCTAGCTGGGGGTCGGGTTGCAGGACTTGTGCTACATTTGCAAACTGGGGAAATATATTTAGCCCTGGCCGGTCAGAAACAGGGACATGAACACACTGAGACCCAGAAGGAGGCCTGGTATGCAGCCGTCAGCCATTCAATGCCCCGGCTGACGTGGGAGAGGGCTGGGGCAGAGCCCAGGGAAACCCCCCCCATCTCTCTCTCTCTTTCTCTTTGCTTCATTCCCCTCGGCCTACGTCTGATCTCATTCTCCCCATCCCCTCTGTCTGTCTCTTTGTCTCTCTGTCTGTCTCCCGGAAAATGGGTATCAGACAGCGGATTAATATGGATATGAGGGGATGGTGCAACGACGGTAGCTGTAACACTTTGAACTGCCGCTTGACTATTTGATGAACAGTTAATGCTAAAAAAAATACTCCCATCTATCAACTAGGAGTTACATAGCATCTATAAGGGTCGGCTACTGATACGTCTTTACAAAGATACATTCATTTTTTATGTAACTGCATGGAAATAAGTTTGAAATGTTGAACTGGGACACTGTTAAGGCTGTTAAGGCTAAAGGAGGCAGATAGGTGTGGTTGGAGGGGTGGTAGTGGTGTTGTTGGGGGTCTAATGTGTCCACTAGAGGGCAACCTGTGACACAATGAAAGGGGCTTCTCCATGGCTACAAAAACTGACCGTGTCTTCCTCTCTTGTGTTAGCAGCTGATGACAACATAGTCAGCTGGGTAAGGTAAAAAAAAAAAATGGAGAGCAGTCCCACCAGTTGGCTCGTCATACAGCGAGTCACAGCAGCAACTGGGGCTCTGCTGGGATTCATATGTCAGGACTGACAGGAGGACCGCTTGTCTCTCCGCAGCATCTAAAACCCTGGAGACCTTTCACATATGGCAACCGAGCAAGACGTGATGTTGTCTATGGAGCAATGGACAGAAAGATGGATGGATCTTCTTTGTATAGAAAGTGTTTGATGGGTAACTCAACTGCAACGGAGCATGAGAGAAGATATTCTTAAAAACAAAGAAATGGTTCTTTCTCAACAGATTTTTTAATTTCATAAAGGTTTGTATTTAACATAAGGCTGAAAACTTTTCACACCCTTCAACTTATGTTTCTTAATATCCATGCTACGATGGTCGTGCTCTTGTACGAGTTTCGCGAGTATGGCATTTGCTTCAATTGGTGATGCATATTATCTCCTCTTGCAAATCTCAGGTTGCATGTTGGAATTTTGGTGAAACATCCCCAACAGGAATGCAGAATATTGTATACATTATATATATATTGGATACATATAAAAATGGGACCAACTCAACCGTAATCTACCCCCTCTAGAAGCTGCGTATTTATAAATGTGTGCATTTTTCTGTCCAAATTAATAGTGCACACATCCTTTTTAACACTTCCCCAGTGCTTTGATGAAGCGTCAAGGTGATCCGTATGAAATCTTGAAGCTCGGAAATATCACAAGACAATGGCGTATTTACACGTAAATGGTGGTTATCAAGTCGCTGGTGTATTACATTAAGTGGAACACTAAAGAAGCTGCTGCTGCAGAGTCTAATTAATTAGCGGCAGCCAAGCAGAAACTGTTGTCTGTTCTTGTTAGCAGCCTGAATATATTGTTGATTTCAGGGCGTTACAGGGAACTGGAAGTTAATGCTGTGAGATTAAGTTCGATAGATATTCTCTGGTGAAGAGAAATGTTGCATCCAAATGAAATAAGGGAGGACCATTGAAAGGACCATTAGTTTTAATCTTCATGAGTACAGACTGCGGTTTCTGTTGGTCTTCAGGTTTTTGCCAATGAACTTTGACACAGATGTTCATCACGATAGCCCATCTGCTGATGCTATATTAAACTGCTAAAACGACGCGCGTGAGCATGCATGTGTTTCCCAGTTGTTAACGATAAAAAACGCAACAGATTCCAGATTTTAAAAAAAAAACACTTGAAGTAAAAATATTTTTTTCATCACACACCCCAGCAGACATGTCACTTCGTTTGCAGAGCAGCAGACAGTCTCTGCCCATCTTTGCGTACCTGAAGACGGAGCGTGTTATTGTTGAACTCGACACACAAACCAGCGCTGCACAAACACGTAGGCTGCACCCACACACACACACACACGCTCACACAGAGAGAGACACACACGCACACGCACACACACACACAAACGCATCTAAACATCCCTTCGTCTCTACATCCCACTGTGCCTGCACACGGAGGGAGATTCAGTGGCCCGGTTGCCATGGAAACCGGGCTGCGTGTACCAGCCAGCTCTACCGTTGGCTGATTGTGGCTCTCATGTATTTGTGTGTGTGTGTGTGTGTGTATGTGTGTGTGCACTTGCGTAGGTGTGTGTGAGACTGTAAAGCCTATACAGGGCTCTGCTTTGAGTTGTTCGAGGGGAGGCTAAAATAGGCTGTATGTACAAAAACCTATAGAGCGCCTGCATGCTTCTCTGTCTGCGACTAACGCCGGCTTTTAAAATCTTAACATGGTTTCAGAAACCGTGTTCATGTGTTAGGAACATTCATAGATAGGCAGGCACTAAACAGCTGAGTTATGAAACAAATTTTTTGAGTTATGTGCGGCACTTTAACTGTTTAAAATTCCTGCTGCTTCCACTGTTTGCGTTGATGAGTAAAATGCTGTGCAATGGCATCAGACAGGGGAGGAAATTTGAAATATGATGTAGTAGTATGAACCGTGCCTAACCTGCAGGCCGCGGTGCATGTGGTCCCTCAGCAAGCGGAGTCACAGAGTTAATGAAGGACAAGGCGATGGGAAGGGTGATATGTGTAGGCGAGGATGCAGCTAACCTTTAGAAACCACAGGAGAGCTCAGCTCCCTGTGTTCACCAACAGCGATGGGATTTTTTTTTTTCTTCTAAAGCTACACCAGCACTGAACAGGTAAATGTCATTCAGCACGGGGCAAATCATTTCCTCTCACAAATGAAGAGGTCAGGTGGAAAAAGGGGGACTCATTTAGCTGCCACACAGCGCGGCTTTGAGAAATGTCATGTCCAGACAGGACTGCTGCACAGGTCGCGAGCGTGTGATGCCTTAACCCCACCTCCTAAACTCTGCGAGGAGAAGAAGTGTTCCCGTCTGGCAGAGAGAGAGGCTTCTTAGCTGGAAAATAGAGCTGGACGACTGACAGCAAATCAGTGCATCTACATCCACAGACACGGGTGGTGTAGGTCAGAGGGGAGCAGTGTGGGGGTGAATCTCACACCTGGGGACTAATAATTACAATCAAACCCCCGGAGGAATCTCTGCTGATGTCTTTCAGCTCCATCTCTGTGACAATAAAGCTGCTTGCGACTGTAGTCACAGGGGTTTTACTGTTGTTACCGCTGATGATATCAAAGCCATTTGAACGTGTGAGATAAGTGGGCCGCCTGTGACAAACACACAGGTGAAGAGGGAAAGATACTCCTTGTTTAAAGACAAGAAAATAAAGGGTTTTCATTTTCTCAGGCACAGTGGAAAGAGAACTGCGGCATGGTAGATAAATCAGAGTGAAAACTGATGTGGTAATCACAGTTTGCTAACAGTGGGGCAGATGAAACCTCTTCAACTCTACAACAAGATTAAGTGTCACAAAGTTTAGGTTTTGAAGATTTTTGCACTTCAAGGTATAAACCTCGTATTTGTGTGATCATTATATTCGCTCTCTTAGAAGTGAGCTTAGTCACGTCACATTCATTTATATATATATCCTGGTCTCTCTCTGCAGGAGACTTTACTGTCGGCACTTCTAATAATGTAAATCATGCAGAAAAAAATCCTTCATTGAGCTGATTCTCCTCGAACCAAACAATGTTTAGAGGCTTAGAATCCAATTAAGGTGATTTTATTCTGTTGGAATGAGAAAATATTAAAGGATTAACATATGACTCAGACAGATTTTTGGGGAAATATCACACCTCAAGTGTGAGAATTTGTGCTTTTTTTTTTTGTCATAAATAATAGTAAACTGAGCATGTTTGAACTGTTGGACTATTGAAACAGATCAATCAGTTTGGACTGTTTTTGTGATTTTGATGTGATTTTTTTTTTTTGATTTTACAGACAAAATAATTGGCTAATGATAATTTTATGATTAACTGATTAGTTCTTTAGTCTAAGAAATAGAGAAAAACAAAAATAAAATAAATAAAAAGTAAATTAAAAAAGAGAGAGACATATAACTGATGTCGTAGGATATAAATGTTAATATGGAGCCACAGCATTAAGTCCTCACTCTGGCTCCATTAAACTTTCATGTGCTTCTTCATTAAATAAAACGGGGGGGTAGTGGAGGGTCTGGCACCTGGATTAGTGGTCTGGAGGAAGGATTAAGCGTGAAATGTTACCTGTCGGACAAAGCTGTTCGAGGTGGTGTCAGAGGAGGTGCTTCCATCTGAGCGCTTAAATCGGCTCTTCCTCTTGGCGTACTTTCCCTGAGAAGGAGACAGGTTGGAGGACAGGGGAGAGGGAGAGCATTTGGAAGGAAACAGAAAAAAAAACACACAAAAAGTTTAATTGCGTTGCTCCATAATAACTTATCCTGACATGTCTTGTAGAGAATCTAGTTTCTGGGGAGCATGATAGCCATTAACATTTGGCACAGCGTTTTTAAAAGCTTCTGAATATGATCAGGCAGTCAGATAGACCCAGAGATAAAGCAGCGAGAGTTCCAGGCTGGAGAGGAAGTCAAACGCCGTGTCCATGAACAACCTTCATTACTTGTCATTTTTCATGTTCTGATGCAAACTGGGACCTTGTAATCTGATTGGCAGACCCCTGGCAAATGGCCTATCCGGGTTGGGCAGAGGCCACACATTGCATTATGAACCCACCCTGCCCACATCGCCATGGTTACGCAATGCTGACTAATCACATTTGCTGGAAATCAGGAGACTGTGGCTGTTGTTCCTCCAGTGTGACAAAAGGAGCTGCTGATTAAGACAGAGCTCAGAAATAAATATGAGCTTAGCATGGAGGATGTATGACTGCTCATCACCATTCAGAGGGGGTATAGCTCAGTGGTAGAGCATTTGACTGCAGATCAAGAGGTCTCCGGTTCAAATCCGGATGCCCCCTGAATTTTCTGTCTCATGTTTCACGAGAAGAAGCCTCAAACAACACAGTAGGGGTGGTTTTGCTTTATCAACTGAACCACAAATCACTTGGACCGACTCAGAGAACATGATACTATCAACACTTATTTGTTTGTGATCTGTCATGAATAAAACTAAAGTAAATGTGTTGAAATCCGTGTGAGCGAGCGCTTGTCCTTTGTCTAGAGATAATCCATCCACCTGACAGCTGCGGCATATCGAGATGCTAATTGAACAGCATGACTCAGTCACAGTTGTGCCTTGGACGGGTCACAGCAAAGATCACTCTGAAATGTTCAGGTTTATCTTCTATATAGACACAGCCTGCCCGACTCTGCCTCTGGTTGACTAGTATCTGTTGCCTTCGTTGGAATATCAGCGTAAGCCAACATCTTTTAATCCACTCACGAAAAATGGCAGCAAAAACAAAAAGCGTTGCGTTAAAAGACATGACATCTCGGGGTGCACAATGTTTTTTCGTTGATGTGCTGGCGGTGGTAAGGGACCGGTAGAATGGTAAAAATAAGCATGAGAAATAATAACAGTGCGCCGGGAGACTAATGACAGTTTCTCAGAGCACTAGATGACGCCTTTGTTGTCTTTCATTTCAGGTCTGCAAATAAACTGCAGCTTAAAACCTAGATACTCTGAAACCGTGAATCTATGGTACTTCATTTCTGTCTCCTCATTAACTAACACATAAACACATACATGTATTATAACTGAGCCAAAAAGGAACCATTTCATTTATACTTAGTAGGGTCAAATCACAATACTTTCTGAATATTTACTGAAACGTGACTTTAATATTGAGTATCATGAACTGTCAAGTCTTGTTTATGGATTCTTTAACTTTTTTGTTTTAGACTTTTTCTCACTCTCACACAGACCACATTAAGCTCTGATGATTGAGACATTTTGGCATACTTGAGCCTTGTATAGAAACATGTTTAGATTTATATTCTTTATATAATACAAGATGGTATTGTTATCTGTAACCAAACACAGGTTTTGCATTATCGTACCAACACTGACATGATTAAAAATCTAAAAGAACAGGACTACAGTAAGATTTGAAATATGGTTAGAAGTTATGTTAAGCATTCACTATGAATCTCTTCGACTGGTAAGTTGCATTTATCAAACTCACTTATACTAACAACAGGATCATAATCTGACAGCCCACGCACACACAAACACTGTACGCCTAAGTAAACACTGAACATCACCAATCAGCTTCTTCAAACCTGTCCAAATGTCTGTTGTCAGATCAGCAGCAGAGATCCAGTGACAGGTTAACTACCCACCAAAAGAGATCCCTCCTCCACTCAGTATTTTGTTATCATTGTCACATCGTGTACGACAGGGCATACCGTGGCCCTCGGATGAATGACGCCGTCCCGCCTGCCTTTAAACAAACATGACCTGTTACACCAGCGCCAACTGGTGCGACGTGAAAACACACAGCGGCCGAGAGAGGTTTCCAGCGCAGATAAAAGAAAAGGAAACACATCTGTCAGAGGCTCATCTCCAAAAAAAATGGAGCCGAGGAATTCATTTGAATTCATTTTCAACCTCCTGTAGCGCAGAAATAACATATCCAGCCCTCATGTGCCAGGCTGGATTTACTGCTGCTGATGGATGGGATGAACACACAGCTGGCAGCTCCACGGCAACAAGAACTACTGCTTTACTGTGGTTACTGTCTTTTAATGTTAAACTTAAACTTGAGGTGATGATATGTGAGATAAGATATAGCTTACATGAGACTTATATAATAAAAAATAGAGGCTGACATCACTGTTGGCAAATCTTTCCACCTACACGACTGAGGAAGTTCTGAAATGCAACGTGAAATCATATTTTTTGTCCCATTTCTACGGTTTATTGTAACATTTCCGGATGAAATATATCAGGACGCACGAACTAGATCATCACATCTGGTGACTGGCTTTTGATTTTACAGCTGCTGCTCAATAACCACTCACTAAAATGCAAATGAGTTAACGAAAGCAAACTATATTTATGTTTTTTCAAGGTTTACTTGGGACAGGAGGAGGAGATGCTGGGTAATCTGTCTACCAGTTGAATTCACAAACAAAACAGTTTTTTAGATTTCTTAAAACAGTTTTTGCTCAATGTTGTCATTCATCCTGTTCATAAGGGCCATGAAGAGATCTCTTCCTAATATGGCTTCAATGTAAGTGATTGGGAACAAAATCCACTGTCCTCGTTTTGTGCAAAAAGTCATTAAACCATCTATCTGAAGCTGGGATGACGCTTCAGCAGTCACAGAAATTCACAAAATTACATTTAAAAAATTTGATCATGTACTACTAAGTGTCCATGGGCCAGTCCCATCTGCTGCACATACACTTTACATATTACATATTATTAATTAACATTAGCATATGTTTTGCAGGTATACACGTCATCTTAATTTCTAAGATCACGACCAGAAAATCAAATAGCTTGTAAATAAATCCCCATTTTAGCTATGACGTCTAAACCAAACACCCCGGTTACAAAGATATTATCCACAACAGTGTAAAAACTCTGCAGAAACTAAATGTTGACAGTGGGCTGTTTAATTAATATGATTTTTACTTTCTCTTCATTTGCAAACGAGTGACTTGGGTAACATGATTGCACTGTGGATACTCGCCTTTTTGGACATGCTGCTGCGCCACCAGATCTCAGCAATGAATCAGGCAAACAAAATGTTATCTTATCAGATCAGAGCTAAGCCACTAAAATGTTCCTTTTAAGGATGTTCTGGTGAAGCAAATGTATGCTCCGCTGTCACAAGTTCACAGTTACATTTAACCTGATGTGGGTGTGGGTGTAGGTGCGTGTGTTTAGAGGGGCCTCCACGATCGGAGCCATGATGAGGCGAGTTCCTGTCAGCAAAGGGCAGGGAAATGCCAGTGGAAGTAAGGAGGGAAAGGCTTCCTGTTGGTAAACATCCTCCCAGATTAAGTGTATAATTAAAGAGGGTGTTGTGTGTGCGAGCAGGGGGCTTTAAGCCGGAAAGCAGGGAGCGTGGTGGGTGCAGGGTGGAGGGTGGAGGGTGGCAGGGTGCACAAGATCATGACTGTAAAATGTAAACCACATTACACCCTTCCACCCTGAGCGCTCCATACATTATTCTGCTCGCAGACGTCCACACTGATCTGTCAACAGACACGATCTTTAATCTAAGCCACCCTTAGGCGCTGAATTCGGATCAGTTCTCACCCCGCAGTTCATTTCTTCTTCTGTGGTGTGGCGCTGGGTGGGAAACCGTCCTTTTCAGGATATTAGAAATGCTGTGTCCTGCTTGTCTCTCCACAGCGCAGAGTTCTAAATACATATACCAGCATGACCCGCTGCACGATTGCATGAACTTTAGATCTAATTGATCAGAGGTGCCACACACACACACACACACACACACCATTCCCTGCTGCCTGGCACAAGGAGGGGGTCCATCTGGTTCTCACCACAGCCACGCAGCGGATAAAGATCTGACTTCTAAAAACAGACAGGACGAGGTGAGATGGTGCGAGCGGGATGGTGATAGTGGATGGAGAAGGAATCAGGAGAGCAGCTGAGGGGGAAGAGAGAGATGAGAAGGAGCAGGGAGGAGTGGGAGTAAAGAGGAGAGAGCAGGACTTGGCATGGTTTGAAGCGTTGGTTGTCTGTGGTGAGGTGTTTTTTTTCTTCTTCTTCTACTTCTTCTTCTTCTTCTTCTCCGGAGAGACAATGACTGAGCTCGGCGTGGGTGTGTTTGTTCTAGATATTCTCATCAATTTTTTTTTTCATCCATTTAAACTGTTATGACTAAACATGCCCACGACATCATGTCACTTCCTAAACAAGCTGCAGCCTATTTGTGGCTGTGAAAAGAGTGACACCATCGAAAGCAGAGGGATAAAATTATAAATGAAGTCCGTCAAGTTGGATTTTGGAGGGTGGAGGAGGGTGTTGGAGAACATTTCTCCAGATTAAAACCCATCCAATGAATTACTCCACACTTCCTGTTGATGTCAGATGTGAAAACTTCACCATCCAAATCAAATTCATCTCCCTTCCAGCTAATGTTCAGCTAATGCACCATCTACCTCTAGTTAATTATTGATCAATTAAACAAAGGCGTGGTTTTCTTAAGAAGAGCATAAAAACAAGCGTTACATCACATCCTCACGTACGGTCACGCACATGGGAGACTTATTAAAACCAACACAATTATCGACTAGACACGGGATGAAATTAAAAATCAGAAGCTGTGGCTCGTTTTCGCTTCCTCTTTAAATGAGTAATTAGATGAAATTCGGGGTAGAATCAGTGCAGCAGCGTTCAGGACTCCAGCAGGCAAATCCAGCCACTTAATTGACGAACAACCTGTTAATCTTCAGAAGTGGAGCAGCTTCACTGTGATGGCAAAAAGCCTCTCCGGTATAAACGCACGGCAGCTCACGCAGTCTTTTCTCATTGCTGTCCTAATGTTTCCTGTCGTGTCTTACCTGTGTGTGTGGATGATGGTCGAACATGTCCATTTGGATCTCCTGGGTTGAGGTCGAAGGCGTCCTGGACATACTACTTTTCTGTACCATTGATTTAACTTTTTAAAATCTATTTTCAGTTTCGTGTGTTTATGATGGTGTCGACAGACTCATCTTTTTCTTTTTCTTCTTCTTCTTCTTCTTCTTTTTTTCAGGGAGGAGGGTGAAGCCGCTGATGTATCTGAGCTGGCTGCTATTATAATGGCAACAGCTGCCTTCCTCCAGCCTATAGCGTTACAAACTGGCGCACCAGGCTTTTACACTACGGTCAAGACACCGGGGTGACGCTAAGACACATCCGGTTACTGGTTTCAAAATAAAACACTTGAAAAAGGTGGACAGTGCAGCAACCAGAAAAGGTGTTTGATGGTTTGACATATTTTACAGAGGTCTGCCTGCCTTTTGACAGATGAGTTTCAAAGTGCCATTTATATATTGATTAATTATGTTCCAATGATTCATTTGCATCCTGTACAAAAAGCAGACAAGCTGAGTTGTTTTCATTGTTTTTAATTCTAGAGTCACATAGAAGTCACATAGAAGCAATCAATATTAGGAACTAGAAAATCAATGAATTACATCTTTAAAGACGTCTATCTAAAATGTAATCCATCCATTTTCTGTATCGTCTATCCTCATCAGGGTCACGGTGGGGCTGGAGCCAATTGATTCTGGGCGAGAGGTGGGGTACACCCTGAACAAGTCACACTCACATTCACACCTACAGACAACTTAGAGTCACCAGCTAACCTATTAAGGTCATGTCTTTGGGCTGTTCTCTCTTTGTGGTTCACACTTATAATTGTGTAATTTTTGTTTTTGCACAGTTATAAATATGGACTCAACCACGTTGCAATAATGTCATTACTGTGACAGCCCTACAGTAAATAAATCTGTGTGTTTATACTATATATAATAAAATGATAAAAGAGTAAGCATAGCTCAGCCTCTAGTTCTACTTGAGTCAAAAAGGACTGCAGATATAGGCTGACACATTTACATGTTACACATGCACATGAATGCACAAAGCTGTTATATGCCTCACATGTTTATTAAAAACTATTATCACTACCAGGTGCAACATCTAGTAATAATGGTTATGTAAATGTGAATGGAAATATTAGTCACAGTAAAAAATAAAACAGGTAGTCGCACGCGTGCTTTTATTTTGAAGGCAGATTGGCCTCACTGCCGGTATGAGTGTGTCTTCCTCTGTCCGCCTTGACGTCGTTTCTCTCTCCTGTGTGCGCTCCACAGACTCCAGCTGGGAGCCGAGGTCCACGCCCCACTGAACAGACCCCACCTTCACTTATCGATTGATGAGAGAACAACAGAGCCGCGGAGATGGAGGCTGCTGAGTGTGAACAGAGTGTCAGGCCGAGCCACCGGTCCCTCACACTGGGATCCAGCAGACCAATGGTCCTGGGTGAGAATAGTTCAATTTCACAGTTAGTTTGTGGCCGCAGCGGGGTGGCCCAGTCTCTGAACTATGTATGATTTGCAGAAGAGGAGGCTCATGCTGAAAACATCAAACCCCCCACCAGCTCCAGGGACCCTGTTGTATAACTAAGTGATATAATGGGCTGACCCAGGGGTGGATTAAGGGTGGCTAGTGTTTCAGAGAGGGCAGAGCTTTACTGGGGCCCTAAAACATGCCAAGAATTATAAATATTTATAGTTTGAGGCTGCTGAGTGAATTGTTGTGGTTCTTCAAGACAGCAAAAAGAAAATGAATGTGTCCAGTGGCCATAGGCACAACAATAAACATGTAGATAGATAATGGTAAAATAAAAGAAAGTAAAATTTCATCCTTCCATTATCATTAAATTTGTTGACAGCTGCTTCGTGAGTATTGAATAAATCAAAGATGTTTCAAACGTGCATTTAAGGTCTGGTGTGGAAGAGCTAGTAAGGCCTATAAGACCATATACTTAACCTATTTGTCAAGCTGCTCTGATGTAGACCACCATACTGAGGCGCCATGTTTCTAAAGTAAACACTGGCTCTAGGTCAGGTGTTTCGCCTTTACACTACCAGGAAGTGAAACAAGGGGGTTGTCATGAAAGATTCAACCAAAACAACAAGCTGAAAGGTGCTAGCAGTGGTGGAAGAGGTCTTTATTTCCTTTATAGCCTATTAATACAAGTACAGATGAATGTAAATATTCTCAAAACTGCAAAAGTCTGATATTCAAATGTCTCCTTGCCCATTAGTATCATCTGTAAAAATGTAGGCTACTCAAAGCATCAAAGTAAAAGTACTCTGCTGTAAAATGTCTCATTTTTCTGACTTTATGTAGTCTCTCTGTTTTGGGAAATACTGGATGATTTGAACAATTATTTAAATGGAACTGTGTGAAAAGTTTAGAGGAGCTGTCTTTTTGTTGTTCATAGACATCGGAAACATGACCCGGGGCTCCAATGAGACACTTTTTTTTAAAAGGTTGGGCGACCACTGGTTTGTCATTGTATTTTGGTGTAAAATCTGAATTTAAATTGTAGCTATACAGTAGCTGTCAGATAAACAGTGCGGTATTTGCCTCTTGCATACAGCAGGAGTAGAAGTAGACAGTAGCATAAAATGAAAAAAATAACAAATAAAGTAGCTCAAAATTGTACTTAAGTAAATGGACTTAGTTTTCTCCACTGGAAGCTCAAAAACTTCACAGATGTCTGTAAAAAAAGATAAAAACTGAGGTCAGGCGTCACAGATGATATCATATTGACTGTACCTGAATAAACAAGGAGATGATTCATCCGCCTCCAGCACTCATAGAAATCAGAGTAAAATGATCTCCATACCTGGTGCACTCTGTGGTGAACTCCCTCTGGAGAGAAATCTGTGTGCGACGTCGCGATCAGAGCTGATGGCGTTGGATTAGACGCCCCCATAGATGATCCTCTATGGCTGCAGCTCACTTCCGGTGAGGTGGTTACCTCAGTAGGAGGAAGCCTTCATGGTTATCCTCTTCAAAGCAGAGGAACAGAAGCATGATGTACTTTCAGAAATGATGATAGCTGTGTCTGTGCGGCAGCTGCTCAACATCTTCCTCCAAGAAAAACATCATGTGCAGCAGCAGGACACAGAGTTTCAGGTTGTCCTCAGCTGGATCGCTCACTCGTTTTTCATCTCTGTGCTGTTGCCCAAGGTAACTGAGTGGAACTGGTATCCTTCACACTCACTTCACACAGTGGCGCGCAGTGACAGCACCAGGAGAATAAATTTAAGTTTTGGTATATTAACAATCTAATAAATATGTCTCATTACCATTTACCATTTACTGTGTCAGTAAACACCAAAAATGGTAATCATAAAGCCTCTTTATTCATTCTTAAAGATATACTAAATATTATGTATATGAAATAGTGAAATATTTGATATTAAATGTATTACTGTGAAGTCTTATGCTGGTAAAATATGCAGGTCGCTGGAGGATTTGCTTCACTCACCAGCAAAAGAAAGTAAAACAAAACAATAGTAATCTTCCAGCGGCTGGTAAAACTTCAGCGTAATTTAACCGACCCTGGTTAGCACAGTTGAGCAGACTTATTAAGCATACAGCAGTGAATTCAGCAGTAATTAGAGAAAGACTTCAAAGATATTCTGCTCTATGTACAGTATGCAAAACGCACCTTTCACCCATTAATCAATTTTGAAGATTTATTCCAAATGGAAAGAATTGGTTTTGGCCCGTATAGCCCTGACAGTGCTAATCAGCTGTTGCATTGCAAATAAGGAATGTTAAAAATCTGCCTACACAGTAAACACTGAGCCAGACTGTAGTGCTGTTTGTATCTATTTAACAAGATGTGACACTACAGATTCTCCATGTGCATGCACATCCTAATGATGATTACTAATGATTGGATTTAGGAGTATCCTGGTTATGTGTTGCGCATGTAAGAGCCATATCCTGTTTTTGAGAAACCTTATTGTGATGTTTTATGCAATGGTTTTGTTGATTTCTATCCAACCACAACAAAAGTACACAATAGAGATATTAGTGACCCTCCTCCTGGGTTAGGTTTAATTATTTTTGTTCACTTCCTGGACACCACGTTCTTGTGCAGAGAGGAGAGCAGCGTCTGTTGAAGCTGTAGTCCTATAGTTTGGGTTATACTTTGCCCGGAGATGATGCATTCAGTTGGTGTTCTGGGTTAGCTGAGGTGAAGAAGTCGCACCTAAGCACCCTTCATGCATCCACACTGTGAGCGTGCGGTGTTGCCATGGTGATGAGCCGCTGCTGGAGAGCCAAGAATACAACAGTGGAAACCTTAATAAGTAGCCAGTCAGATGGTAATGTACCAGTTAGTGATTTTTACAAGTGTCTTTATAAATAGCCATTAAACAACAAATTGTAAAATTACTTTTTGTTTTTAATCAAAGGTAATGTCTTAATATGTTCTCAATAGCCAGGAAGGTGTTTTATTATTTTTATGACTGTCCTCAAGCTGCATATTTTAGACAACAACTTGTCACTAAACTTGTTACTGTTTATTTTATACTGTTAATTATTTATTCTCGGTGCCTTTCACACCTCTGAATTTCACAGTGAGTCACTCACTGTTCAGATTGTATGAAGATAATTTTGTTCAATATTTTGGAAACTAAATCTTCTTCTTTCTTGATAGACTGAATCACAAGTTTTATGTAGAAAAATGAAAATAATATGGACCTCTTCTGTAAGGAAATTATCAATGAAGCTTTAAAAGAGGTTCACTGTCAAGGATTTTGCATAAAACAGATAAAATCAAACATTTTAGATCATAATTTGGAACTGTAATGAAGAATACAGATGTAAGATGTTAAAAATAAAAAAATACATTTTGGTATAACGCGTGTAAAGGTTACGTGTTGTGGACTGAACAGCACCCCCATGTGTTACAATACCAGAATGCAACCAGCGGTTACCCATGGTGCATTGCAGAAACACCGGACAGCACCATTATTTTACGGGGGGGGGGGGGGTTAAGTTAAAATAAGCTAGAGATGTCCTTTATCATTTATAATTTCAACCAGTTTGGTATTTGAATAAGCAAGACATTTAGGGCTGTGATGTGTGTATGCTATCGATAATGTCCGCTGTCGTCTGCGCTAACACTGAGCTGTTTCTTGTCCACAGATGGACTCTCCTCTATAATGGAAGCTTCCGGTCCGTGTCTCGAGCCTTCCTTTTCCTATTGAAGTAGCAGCCATGAGGTAGGATCGCTGTCGATGGCTTCATAAAAGTCAACATTTAACTGTTAAAATGCACGTTTGTTCAACCCAACTCACTTGAGTAAGACCCCTGGGTGTCTTTTTCATCCATACATAACGTTTAAACCCCATCCCAAAACCCCAAAGTCATATTTTTACGTGGCTTTGTATAACACGATGTAGCAGACGGGAGAGGCCATGTTGCCACCCGGCTGCTAGAGTGATGTTAGCTCCGCGGCTAACTGCAACTTAGCTGCTGAAACAGTGTGACAGCACATTGGGGGCTCCCTCCTGTACAACATTTTTGTGGCATAAGATTTAAAACATCCACAGAAGTAGGCGTTGATAGTTTAAATTGCCGTTAAGATGTTTAACCTGGGGTGTATGTGTCCCACAGCATGCTCAGGCTCCAGAAGAGGCTGGCCTCCAGCGTCCTGCGCTGCGGCAAGAAGAAGGTCTGGCTGGACCCCAACGAGACCAATGAGATCGCCAACGCCAACTCTCGTGAGTGAAGCAACAAGTCGCCCAGTAGTTTGTTAGGTGATCGTACATGTCCACCGTTTAGTGAGATAATGGTGTGACTGCTCTCAGTAGCTGCGCGTTTCAGCGTGGAGTGATGGTGAGAAACATGTTGACTGCCAAGTTTTAATACATCTAATCAAGCGATGTCAGGGAATAAATGCAGTACTGATCTATAAAAGCTGATCAAGACACCCTACAGACAGCAGTCTATGCATTGTAATATTACCTCTTTGGATCAGGGGGTGTAATGATTTTAAAATACCCTGACATAACCTGATAATTCCTCACCTCCTGGCACCTCCCTGCCTTGTCGTGTATTTTAAACTCCACACTCCAAATTATGGCAATAGCCATGTAGACAATATACAGATGAAACAGCAACATAACATAATTCCCATCATATCCTGTTGTCATTTTTGTGGAATTCAGTGTTTTGCTATATGGTGTTGGATGTCTGAACTCCCTGTCCACATACCCGCTAATAATTTGTCAAGGTTTTCATGTGGTTGCATACTGTTTCAAAAGACATATTCGCGCTTCCCTGTATCTTACGTTTCCTTCTGTCTTCAGGCCAGCAGATCCGTAAACTGGTCAAGGATGGTCTTATCATCCGCAAACCTGTTACGGTCCACTCCCGTGCCCGCTGCCGCAAGAACACACTGGCACGTCGTAAGGGAAGACACATGGGAGTCGGTAAGTTCAAACGGTCACATTTGCCGTCTTAGAGGAGGGCCTGACCTGACGTTCTGTTAGAAGTTATCCCTGCACACATGCTACACATGTAACAGAACAGATTCAATTATTTAATAACCTGTCTTGACATTACTTCCTGAATGATGAATCGATGTGTACAATGAAGCTGACATTCTTTCCTAAACTCCATTTTCCAGGTAAGAGAAAGGGTACAGCCAACGCCCGTATGCCTGAGAAGTTGTCCTGGATGCGTCGCATGAGGATCCTCCGTCGTCTTCTGCGTCGCTACAGGGAGTCCAAAAAGATTGACAGGCACATGTGAGTTCAGCACGTCTTCTCTGGTTATTTCTACTCTTAATGACATGCAGAGCCTCCTGAAATATTTTATCAACTCAAATGCCAAAACTTTCTGAATATTCCTTATTATACTTAAGCTGAAGTCATTAATATTGTTGCCACACAAACCTGCATTCTGTATATAGTTTTTGATGCTGGCTCCTTTCCAGTTGTGACACTGGCTTATTTTACACTAACTCGATCCCTGAAGGTATTTTCCACTCTTGACCAGAGTGAAGCTCCTCAAATGAAAACACTGCTACACTGTGAAGGTCTGGTGCCTCCGTACTCTAAAGTTATCTTAATGCTTTTTGTCCCTCTGCCGTAACCACAGGTACCACAGCCTCTACCTGAGGGCCAAGGGTAACGTGTTCAAGAATAAGCGCATCCTTATGGAGCACATTCACAAGCTGAAGGCAGACAAGGCTCGCAAGAAGCTCCTGGCGTAAGTGTTGAACCAAACATGAGTTCCGTTTTGTTCATATTAAGAGTTTGAGCTGTATTTATCCTGAGAACATGTTGGAATTGAACGTCTTTATTTGAGGCAATAAGAGTGCACATGGATGGAATAACATGTTCATTTTGGAGGAAGAGCTGTGTGATGACAGTGCTTGAATATTAATTCTTTTTAGCTCTGCACTAAATTATCTTGGTGAACTGAAACATTGTGGAGGCTGCACATTACTGAAGGGAAAAAGTATTTAAGTAAATTATCAAAGTGTCATGTGCAGCAGATGGTAGTTGGGATTGACTGTCAGTCGGATCTTGGATTTGTCCACTCCACTAAACCCAACAAGAGCATAAGCAGCACTAAATTGAAAACAGTTTACGTGCATTGGATGTAAATAGTTGTATTGTTTTAAATGTGTTACAAGTTAAGTATCTTGAGTAAGATAATAAATGCACGTTGTATGAACACCTCTCTTTGTCGTACAGTGATCAGGCTGAGGCTCGTCGTTCCAAGACAAAGGAGGCTCGCAAGCGCAGAGAGGAACGTCTCCAGGCCAAGAAGGAGGAGATCATCAAGACCTTGTCCAAGGAGGAGGAGACGACCAAGAAGTAATCTGGCTGTCATTCCTGCCTGGCTCTGCCAGCTGTCGAGTGCTGACAATAAAAGTGTACATAAAGACACTGATGGTCTCCTGTACTTTCTTTCATCATGAAGCAAATACCAAGGCAGACCATACTTGTAGTGATGGTTATGATGCCCTTTAGACTTAAATAATCGATTATAATTGAATACTAATATATTACTATGGTCTGAGAGGTGCTGCACTTTATGTTTTGCAGTGTTCTAAATTAAAACGTGTTTTGAACTACAGACAGTAAAGTCTGTTCTCGATAGGATAGATCAATGACAAAACTGACCAGCAGGTGTCACACTGAACCTGTTGATTGCTAGAAAAAGAAACACGGGCATCCAGATGCAGTAGTGCAGTGAATAATCAATGAGCTGCACTGTAGAAGGCATAAAAACACTGAAAACAGCAGCTAGTCAGAACATGGATGCTGCAGCTAACAGTATTATCAGTGTTATCCAGCTCTATATGTTTGAGCCACCTCAACCAGAATCTGACCAACCTGTGGGTCAGCCTTATTCTTTCCAATCTACAACAGCACGACAAGTTGATCTTCCTCCCATTTAGAAAGTCTGCGGAAATAAATGGAATGTAACCTTAATTAGTATCATTGGGAACACCTGTGTTTACCCTCCTGTCCCATGCCAAAATGGCCGCCGTGAAAAGGCCATATTATTATCATTACAGTCTAAAGGCATCACAGTTGCCAGTACAGGTGTGTCTGATGTGGTGCTGTCTACAGACAGAGGGAGGAGCTTTATTTTGAAGAGCACACTATCCAGTCATAAGCAAGGTGGCGCTGAAGGCTCACAAAACAATCCTCACTCCTCTGATTTGACTCATTTTATTTCTCTGAAAGAAATCTATTGACGCTGTGATGACCTCCAGAGACTCAGCAACAGCTGGAACAGAGGAACCGCACCTGTTTAGTTTCTTAATTGAAGAAGTAAAAGTATATTTAAGACACACTGTGTCAATAAAGTTAGTAATTTTAAGATTTTTACATGTTTGTCGACGTCTAGTGGTTAAAGCTGGTATGAGAAATCCAAACATTCAGCCAAGGATAACATTTGTGATATTCTAAAAAGTCCAATAGTGACCAATAGTAATGAAATAAATAAATAAAAATAATTGAAGTTCTTCAGGTGGCTGAATTGTATTTCACAGCAGTGGTGTCCTGATCTTGTCTGGACTGCACTGGGGTTTCCCCCATTTTAAAGTTACTGTACCTTTGCTGCTGGTTCCTGTTTGAAAGTTATTGACACATGGCAGAAAAGCTGCTGAACTATGTCTTGCTTTCAACCACAGCTTGTAAAAAGCGCTGAAATGCAGCAGCAGGAAGCAAGTTTTCACTATGTGTTCAGCCACCACGACAGTGGATTATTTTGTTTGAAAATTACACACAATCGCCAACAATCCACTCCATGCAGGCTGTTAAGGACTGATTTGTAATACATTGAGGGTCTCTCATGTCCATTACAGCTATGGCAGGATGTGTAAATTATGCATGCGCACCTTTTAGTGATTGTGTGTGTGTGTTATATATCTGAGTGTGGTTCCATCTTTTGTCAATTATATGCTTTGCTGGTGTGAGAGGGTGGTAACAGTTCAACAAGCATGAGGGCTCCAGGCCTCACGTTAAGCATCAGTGGAATGCACCAGGATCAGCTGTTTCTTAACCACATGACCCCATTACTGCCCCCCTCAGGTCCGCGTCTTCCATCACACCTCCCTGTGGAGCCATTCGTCACAGCCATGGCAAGTGAGGTGGAAGGTGATGTCAATTTCAGGGCCCACAGCTGGAGAAAGCCAACAAAATTATTTCATCAGGTGACTCTGAGGACTTGGAACCACAAACTTTTTAGTCAAGTGTCGTCAGTTGGAGCACTGAGAGCAAAGTGCTGTTAGAAATGCTCAAAACATATAATGAATGCTTTAAGGTTAAGCCATGTGTGGTCATGTGTTGTAAGCAGCCATTTGAAGGAAGTTTTGTGCAGCAAACAGTTATTTTCATCTATTAATCGTTTAAATCTAAAAAACAAACACATACACACAACAAAATCCCATTTCTTACCGATGATTCTTTTTCAGCAGATCAACTCATCAATTAATTGACTTACCACTTCAGCTACAGCCGAATGTTCTACTTATTTTAAGATTTTTACAGGCCTGAATACATGAAAGTCCAAGACAGGAAAAAAAAATAATTTTCATTTTTTCTTTTAACATCTGATGACATCCTTAATCCTGCGACCCCCAGATTGGATGCCACTGATCTAGTACATGCACTGTGAACATGCATCAAAATCCCCAAACTTAGAATACAGATACAGTATGTTATTATGCAACAGTGCAGCTTATGTGCACAGGATGTGTGATAAAGCCAAATGTTAAGTTGCTTAATAGATGAAAAATCGAGTTGAATCGAGATCGAAATCGAGATGAAGTTTGCATTGAGGTCACAGAACTACATCCTACTTCCTAGGAAAACCACTGTGATGTATCTTGGTTGACTCTGGTTTCTGTTTTGTGTGGCGGCTTGAGGGAAGATAAGATATGCATTCTTGACACTTTGGCTATTTTTAGGTTAAAAAAAAATACAGGTCAGAGCTGTTACCTTATGATAATCTACGTATTTTTATTCCTCAGACTCCTACCAGCTCAGAAACATCCACATATATATGTATATGTACACCTTGGATCCTCTTGCGTCATCTGTTTTCACTGTTTGTTTGCAGACAAGCAGTCACACTCCTGCTGAAGGAGAAGTAGGAAATACATGTTTCCCCAACAATTTGCAAACCGTGCTGTTTCGTATTGTCTGAGAGCACAGACAGCTCACACCTCCTGCTTGAGTTCAGCGTGTTGCCTGCCCAGTCACGCAACCTGTTATCAGGTATGACTTACAGGCACCTGACTGAGTCAAACCACACGCGCAAAGTACCATCCAACAAAATAGCAACACATGAAACGTGACAGGAAGTGTGTTTTCTGAAAACCCCCATCGACTTCACATCCTGTGTTTGATACTGTTTACCTCAGGGATGTCTTGGTTACCTGTTTTAAAGCAGAGCCGGAGCAACAGCCTCATCACTGCTCAACAGGGGGGAGGACAGATTTATTGGATGCTGTTTGGGTGACAATGGGACATTTGTGCTTCTGTCTGCCTTGTGATGATGTCACATGGCCTCTACAGAGGAAGCACTTTGCACCCACTCCAGACACTCACCCACTCCTCCTCCATCATTGCGTGCCACTTGGAAGCGTGGTGTGTTCAGACTTCCTGCCAAGAGCAGCTGGGGAGGGTCAGGGGAAAACACCGACACACACCCACACACAGATACAAAGTAGAACTTTTCAAATAGTATTTACAGCTCTAAGCTATTCAAGCACGGTAATCAAAAGGTTTTAAGCACTTTTGAAACTATTTAGTCGAATAAATATTTTAAATAATTCATTATTGTTTCATAAATTAAATAAATCAGACAGAATAATAAATTGATTACACTCCATACTCAAAATTAGTCAACTCAGGGCTGGAACAGGCAGAAACTCTGTAGGAATTCTGATGAACTTTGCATTTTCTTCTGCTGAATAACAGATTAATCACGAAAAGTTAGTTCCTAATTACATAATCATCCATCACTGAGATAATAATTTCGGCATGATTCATGCACGCAGAGTAAAACAGACTGAGGGCTTCCTATAGGCACACGAGGGCTGCACAACGTTGAGAAATCTCCTGTTACAAGATTATGAATGTCATCTTGAAAAATAACTCCTTTGGCTTTAATGCGGTTAAATAGCTTATGGAGTCTTTGGATGGAAATGCCATTGTCTGTAATAAGCTAATGACTGACTGTTGTGTGCAGGAGGCAGCAGCATGGCATGTGATGAAGGGAAACCAGATGTAAGGTCTGGATATTTGATTTAACAGAGGTGTTTTTTTTTTACCTCTTCAATGATACACTGCAGTCAGACTAGGGCAGTGGCTCACTGTTCTGTGCTCACAGCCTTGTTATTATCATGGAGTTTTGTATGCCGGAGAGAAACATTTGTTCCCACATTTCCCTCCACATTCCTGCTAGTGTCTCATGATGCATGAAAGGTCATGCATATGTGTATTTTCTCCCGGAGGCCTCACTCCCAGTGGTGAGTTTGTTATCTTTCGCCTGAATGGGATAGCGCACGGGCTGAAAGATTGAATTTGACATCAACATTTGCAGTCAGCGTTAGAAAATATAGACATGATACAGTCATTTAGGACATGCGAGTGACACCTGTATTAGGGTAAACATTTCCCATGCAAGACCTAACTGCTCACTGAGTGACCAGATCTGCTTATCAGTCGACAGTGCATCAAATTAATGTGTGTGTGAGGTAAAAAGCAGGTTATGTGAGTCTTTTAGACAAACATCATTATTTACTGATTATACTTCCATCCTCCGTCTGGTCGCAGCAAAAACAGCCTGAAACAACCCCAACAAGTTTTCTGGAAACCCTGACGTCTGCCAAAATAAAAACTTTCCAAG
Organism: Nibea coibor; assembly: GCA_023373845.1. Classification (NCBI taxonomy): domain Eukaryota; kingdom Metazoa; phylum Chordata; class Actinopteri; family Sciaenidae; genus Nibea; species Nibea coibor. The sequence continues at coordinate 15,867,700 of CM041727.1, read as the reverse complement.
AGACTCTTTTGTTTTGGATTTCTATGTGTGATGTTGCTGTGACACAGCTCAGTTTACTCAGCATGTTGCTACTAAGCATAATTGCTTTATTGCAAGGAGCTCAGCCGGAGTTTTCCCACTGAAAGGCAAAACGAGATGGATGTATGCAGGAGAGTTGGGTGTGGTCATCTGTCTGTGGGTGTTTATTGTGAAATGTTCAACATATTTCCCATAATCCACCTTTAGCTTTACAGCCCCAATTGTATTTTGCTGCCATCAAACAGCTGGCAACGCAGACCTCGCAAATGAAAGTCAGACAACAGATGAGTTATAGTTCTTCTGGGCATCAGTTCCCCACCGCTCCCTGTTTTTTTGTCTCTCCGTCTGGCTTCCTCTGACTTTTCTGCTTCTCTCATTTCAGCTGTTAGTGACCCTGTTGATCCAGCCAGCAGTGCTACCCTGTTAGAAACAGGTTCCCATCTCAGCTGAGCAGCCACTTCCCTTCCTCAGACCACCCAACACCCAACCCCCAACTCCCTGTGACCTCTCTAACAGAGGAACACACACGTTTATTGTAAGGCAATATGAGTCGACACCACTGGCAAAGTTTGACACTGGAATAAAAGAAGCTTGTGTGTGCAGGGGAGAGTTTGAGGGATATTGAGAGTTGCTCTGATTGGATGGAAAGCCTCTGCTCCTTGCCTGCTCTGCCCCTCACTTTTTTTTTTGAACGTGTTCCCTGGCACATACACACTCTAGTCAAGAGGCAAACTGTGGGCTAATTCAGTACTGGGCACTCATGTTACTGCCTCCTTTTGTGCAAAGGGGAGAGGGGCTTAAGGGGTGTGGGCGGAGGATGACTGTGGGAGGGAGGGGAAAGCAGAGAGGGAAGGCAGGGATCGGGTGGGGGCGGAGAGCAGAAGGAGCTGTAGCATTGGGACTTGGCTGAAAAGTAGGACTGTGAGTTTGCCTGTGTGAACACATGAGAAAAAGAGAGGGAAGACAAAAGAGACATGACAAGGATTAAAACAGGACGTGGAGCAACAAAACAACGGGTGTCTCGCAGCTGACCTGGACACAAACAGGAAGAGAAAAGTGCAAAGTAGAAGTGCACAAAGGACAGAGGACTTGCCTGAACAAGAGACAGAAGAAGACTGCCTTCTAACTGTGGAGGCGTGCACTCGCTCACCCAAAGAGAGAAATAAGCACTGAATCAAACCAGACAGACAGGAAAAGAGTGAGAGGGGAGAAGGGGAGGAGGAGGTGATTGGGGTAAAAGAGATCATAAGAAAGCAGAGAGGCGAAAAAGAGGCACTTTTGAGGGAGATAGTGTGCGTGTATGTGTGTGTGTGTGTGAGAGAGAGAGATTCAGCCGGGGAGAACGAGCCGTTGAGAGGAGGAGGATATCTGAAAACAGAGGAGGAGATAACGGTTGAGTATTAAGCAAGGTGAAGTGGGACAGAGGGTGAGGGGGCTCGTGGGTGAAGTTCGCAGCAGGGGAGAGGTATGAGGGGACTCTTGAAGTCACTCTTCTCTTTGGTGATCACTCTCCTCTGTTTGGGGAGCCTGCTGACCACTCTCATCTGGTACACGTTCGACCACAAGTAAGTGGGAAACTACCTATGTACACACATTCACACGCACATTCATTGTATTCATTTCAACCTGTCCATTCTGTCAGTATGTTTTATAACATACTTTATAACATACATTTTATAACATACTAACATATTTATATTATTTATATATCCTTATACATGTGTCTAAGTACTTTAGTTTGTGTGTTGTAGGTGTGTTAGTGGGTACAAAGAGGCATGTTGCGGTTTGATTAGGCTATGAGTGTTGGACTCAGTTAATGATGATGACTTTTAGCTTTTTCTGCCGGTGTTTTCTGGAGTGTCTCTCAACACTTTTTCCCATTCATGTCATCCTCTGCCAAAAGGCACCGATGTGTGATGACTGGTGTTGTGAAATAGAGCCCAGGTGTGTGTGAATACATCTCGTGTCTCAACATAAAGCTAATTTACAACAACTGTCCACAGGAGGCTTTATGAAGTTATAGTAAAACGAAGAAAAGAAATTTATACAAGGGGAGACAACAATGTTATGATTTAACGCCTCTATTGAAAACATTCAAATTGTATTGCTCCGTTAATATAAAGTACCAGTACTTGTCTAAATGAGGTTTTGCGACAGTTGTCGTTTATCAAATGGGGTGATTCTAGTGGAGTACTGGTGTCTTAACAAACTCATTAAGCATAGGTAGACCGTCTAGAGCTAAGCTTCAGGTTGGCGTATCCTTTGAAACTTTCAAATATATCACCTCTCTTCAGGATGTAACAATATTGCCGCTTTATTGCTTTATTTTTTATTGCCTGTTATTTATTAATTGAAAATGCAGGCAGGCAGACAATAACCAGCTCTCAAGGTCTTTTATTTGGCCAAAGGTTCAAAATCTAGAGAGGCAATTAGAAAGGCAGAGGCACAAAATCAGGAGACTAAGACTCGGAAACCAGGAACAAAACGGTCAGACACTGCTGCTCTAGGAGACAAGACAATCTGGAACCGACACACGGGAGCACTGGTTACATACACACAGCAGGGATACAAAGATACAGGTGAAACAGGTGAAACACAGGTGAAAGACATAAGGGTGGGGACAGGTAATCACACAGGGAACAGGAAGTGAACACAAAGACAAGACACAGGGAACAGGAAGTGAACACAAAGACAAGACTATTAAAATAAAACAGTAACCTTACACATGACAGACCCTGACAGCAATGTGATTAGTCTTATAGTTGATTGTGACAGGAACGAATACAGTATGATAGGTGCAAGAAGAGCTGTGCTAAATACCGTCTGATGAATCTAAAGCAGCTGAAATGTATTTTCTTGCCAATATTATTTATGTGTCTATCAAATCAAGCTTATGAAATCATTCGTAAGTGTCACTTCAATGCAAAATAACATACAGGATTTGTCTTTTCAACTTGTTGAAAAGTTAAAATGCAATGTTGCCATGGTAAGTTTCAATATGAGGAAAAAATGAAAAACTACCCACACATTGAAACCTTGTCATTGAACATGAAATATGAGAGGCTATTCCAGCTCAGACTGACCACACCATCATCCCCCTGAAATTTAAAGGTATTTAGCTGGATTCACTCTGGATACACTTGAATAACTGTCTGTCATAGGTTGTGGGTTTTGTAGTCCTTAAGGTGCACACACTGACTCCATCTGGGCCCTATCAGAGATAGATAGATTCTGATGTTTTCACACTTTTCACAGACATAAACAGGAAGATACATTGCTGTCTAAGCAACACATACTGCACACAGCAGACATTGCAACACACAGACATGAAGAGACAGGCTGCTCCTGCTGAAATGTAGCTAAGTAGCAAAGGTCTCTGCACATGAGTTTGTACACTGGTTGTTCATTTATGCACTATAAAGCTGAAAGATTTGCTCTCTGCTCTACCTCTCTGCCCACTGTTCTACCTCATCTCAGTGAGAGATCCCTGAGTTGTTTCTTGCAGTTTTAAATTTTCTGGCTAGAAGCTGACTTAATTTAGATTTTTTTATGTAATGTAAATGAGCATGGCAACAAACAGTACAGTCCATTTAGAACAGGACCTTCCTCTCAACTGATGTAAACAACAGAATACAAATAATGGGTGCTCAGAGGCTATTAGATTATCTGTTCTTTCTCTGGCTTCTGCATTTTGTGCGTCAGTGCTCTCTCTTGTGTTCTCTCAGCAGCAATGTGGAACCTCGCAAACCACATCCTCAAAAGAAAAGCACCCCCCAGTCCTCTGAGCTTTGTAAAGGCTGTAGGTGAGTGCAAACTCGATCACTGCTTTTTTTTTTGTATATTCATATTCATGAGATCCAGTCATGTCAGAACTACCAGTATTACACACAGATTGTGTATCTGTGTGTGTCACAGGGAGGTCATCGACAAAGTAATGGAGCGTTACTCTCAAAGCTGGGAGAGGCAGGAGGACAATTACCAGAAATTCAGGTACCAAAAAAAAGTGTATCACTATTATTATCTCTCTTTTTCATTCCTATAGAGCTGTGCATTTACCTGTCTAGAAACTGAAGTACTGACCCATGTATTAACATTTCAATAAACAAAACTAAACCAAAATTGCAAATGACCAGAAATAATGACAAATAGTTGTCACTGCACTGACACATACAGTATCCTGTCACACCACCCATGCTTGCTTCCGTTCTTGCTCTCACTTACTACGACTGTGATATGAGCTCAGTCTGTCGGTGAAGGAGTCCCCTTCTACCACACATCCTTCTTAAATAGTCCAAACCTCCTGCTGAGGCCAAGATCACTGACATGACCCCGCAAATAGAAAGAACTGGTTACACCCAAATGCTGAAAAACACATCCTTTCCCCACACCTAAACATGACACACACTTTGGGTAGGATGAGGAAAAGGAAGGTGGGGAGGATGAGGTGAAGCAGATGAAGGTTGATATAGAGTGTTGGCCTGCATCAGCTCAGGAAAGTACTTTGGGCCAGCTGAGAAGGAACAAAACAGAGAGGAGATAAGTCAAGTTCCTGAAAACAAGATTATTTTTGCACGAAACAGAAAACAAGAAAATGACAGTCAGACACAGAGCGGCCAAGAAAAGATGGATAAATCTGTCACAGCAAAACAACAAAGTGTCTACAAAGGCAGGAAATGAGAAACCTTTGCAGTGAAGACTAACCAACTTGGCCACCTTAAGACAGCGGGAGAAACCCGGGGACAATCCAGCAGTGGTGAAACTGCTGAACTGAAGAGTTGATGGAAACTGACTGACAGATACACAGATCTCACAGATCTCAACAAATTTGAAAAATTAAAATTGTATTGCTCCGTTAATAGAAAGAACGGTCTAAATGAGGTTTTGCAACAGTTGCCGTTTATCGAATGGGGTGATTCTAGTGGAGTACTGGTGTCTTAACAAAGTCATTAAGCATAGGTAGGCCGTCTAGAGCTAAGCTTCAGGTTGCTCTCAAGGTCTTTTATTTGGCCAAAGGTTCACAATCTAGAGAGGCAATTAGAAAGGCAGAGGCACAAAATCAGGAGACTAAGACTCGGAAACCAGGAACAAAACGGTCAGACACTCTGCTGGAATGCTGCTCTAGGAGACAAGACAATCTGGCACCGACACACGGGAGCACTGGTTACATACAGGGATACAGAGATACAGGTGAAACAGGTGAAACAAACACAGGTGAAAGACATAAGGGTGGGGACAGGTAATCACACAGGGAACAGGAAGTGAGCACAAAGACAAGACTTTATAGTTGATTGTGACCAGGAAAGAATGCAGTATGATAGGTGCAAGAAGAAACACGGGAGGAGAAGTAGAAGGAGAAAATAGAAATGGGATTTAAATCAGAGGAAGCACATGGTCTAAATATATTGAGGACCTGTGATTTATGGTAAAATAGGTATTTAAATGACTTAAGACTGAATTAAAGTCCTTATATGAAACTAGAAATGCTTTATTAGCTAACTTACTTTAACGGCAAAAACTGACAGGTCAGCCTGTGTCAATACTGCTGTCTGTCTTGTATGTCATTTAACAAAGTCCTTGTGGTTCCACAGAGCTCAGCTGAACAACAAGTGCCATGGTTTTGAAAAGGCCATCATTACCCAGGCCAACACTCCAGTGGGATCAAAGCTTATGTACGACGGGGAAAAGAAGAGGATTCTCCAGGTGACCCCGGAGATTTTCAGCACCTTCGCAAAGGTATGATCTTTGCTGTTCATTAATATTACAACAGCACAGTGGAAATTATTTTACCACTTTGCTTTTGCATGCTCTGTCAAGTCATGTGGCTACTCAAATGTTAGCTCTTTCAAACGCTAGATGACTCAAAGTGCCGTTTATTTTTGGTTAATGACTCACACCAGACTTCCTGAATTGCTTGCATGTACTGTCTGTGTGTTATTATAAGTAGAACCTTTATTTTCTGGATTTTAATAAATTGTTTTATTAAAACAAAGTTTAATAAACACACAGGGGGCACCCAGATTTGAACTGGTCTGCAGTTGATCTGCAGTCAAATGCTCTACCACTGAGCTATACCCCCTTGTGTAATCCTTATAATGTGACCTTAACATACATCATGATTTGTGACTGGCTTCTCTCTAGAAAACTGTTCCTATCTTGACTTAGTTATGCACGTACCTCTACCCACACCATCTCTTATTTATTGACTCTATATACTTATTTGCTAGCGAACAGTTAAGTTTTAAAAAATGCAGAGTATCATGCGACATCAAATCTGCAAGTTTAAAGCTGCCAACAGCTGGTAGCAACAGTAGTCATCATTGTGAAGCACTACTGATGACCTGAACTTATTTTTGAGGCTGTGAGAATTTGTCATAAGTCATGAAGATTGTTACAATTTAACACTACAGGCACCTCCAATACACCCATGATTATCATGGTATGCCCAAAGCTGGATACTACTGCAGCGATATACTGAATCATTGAGCCACTTCCCTATTAGTATGTTGAGAGAAGTTCTGTTCTTCGCTCATGTCTTCAGTATCTATTTTTATTATCACTGGCCAAACCCTGATAGCACTTCTATATTATTCAGGTTCTGTTTCGGCTGACTGGAAATAAATGGTATAATGTCAGTGGATGTCATTTGAGGAAGCTCGGGCTGGAAGTGTGCTCATTTAAGATGCGAGTCAAGTGACATTTTAAGGCCAAATATGTCAGGCTTCGCCAGATGTGGCTAAACTGCAAAAGATTATAGAAAAAACCTCTGTGTGTGTGCAGGGGATTTCCCTGAGTGTGGAACACATACTTCCTCTTTTAAACGACTTTTTCTCTATTGTACACACAATTCATCATCATCACCATAAATTTAAGTGTAATTCATTTTCCGCTTGTTTCCAGGAGCGTCCTTTCCCAAACAAAACATGGGACACATGTGCCGTTGTTGGGAACGGAGGGATCCTGACCAACAGTGGCTGTGGAAAGGTGATTGACTCAGCTCAGTTTGTTATCAGGTGAGGAGAAATGTGTCCCGTGTTATGGACTCAAAGACTGAGGACAGTGTTAACTAGACGAATTAAACCATGCCACATAAAGATCTCTGAATGTTCTTTGTTATTTGTTCAGGTGCAACCTACCTCCTTTGGAAAACGGCTATGAAAAACATGTGGGCATCAAGACCGACCTTGTGACTGCAAACCCAAGCATCTTTATAGAGAAGTGAGCAAGAGAATGAATTATACAGCACCTTAAAATATCCCTCTCTATCTTATTGCATCACATTTGCTGTTTATTTTCAGGTATGGGGGTCTAATGGGGCGACGGCGTCCATTTGTGGAGAGTCTACATAGCTATGGCAACTCCCTGCTGCTCATTCCCGCCTTCTCCTATGGCCACAACACTCCTGTGTCCCTGCGGGTCGTCTACTCCATTGAGGACTTTAAAAGTTCCACCCGGCCCATCTTCTTCAACCCTGAGTACCTTCACAGTCTGGCCCTCTTCTGGCGCTCCCAAGGCCTACGAGCAGTACGCCTCAGCACTGGCATAATCATGGCCAGCCTGGCGCTGGAACTTTGTGCCAATGTGGATTTATATGGGTTCTGGCCCTTTAGCAATCACCCACATGGATTCCATACCCTGACTAACCACTACTATGATGACAGACAAACTAAAGTGAAATTTCACGCCATGCCAGCTGAGTTTGACCTCTTGTTGCGGCTGCACAGTGAAGGGGTGCTCAGACTTCACCTGGGAGATTGTCAACCAAGTGAAAAGTAGTTCCTAGACCAAGTGGCAGCTGACAAGACGGGAGCCAAGTGCCTTCTTTGTAGCCTCAGGATAAAGCCAGTTACTCAAAGTATTTCTGAAAGAATAGACAGATACAGTATATTGGCTGGTTAACTGAATTAACTGTGTGTGTGTGCAAGTGTGACTTGCAAAAAATGCTGAAATGGCCTATCAGCAGCCAAGACTTTGCACTCATAATGCAACAATCATGAGGCTGTAAACAGTCTTATAATGTAACTAAAACTGTATTTATTGCCACACATGTTCCAGCTGGAGTCTGGAGGGAGCTATTTCGCTTTAAATCAGAATCATTTGTGAGGCCTGTGTGGGGGTCTACATTGTAGTGCCTTATTATGTTAATCAAACAATTGACTGACTATGGAAACTGAATGTATTTTGAAGAAAATACCTCCTTTACATGAAGATTGTTTGGATAAAACAGCAGCACACTGAATGTGAAGAATGTTTTGAGAACGTCACACGAACCACTTTGACAAATATTCTGAGAACTGTTGATAGTCCTCACTACACTTTAATCACACAAATGTTGATAAAAGGCTGGTGCTTGCTTGCGGAAGTTCGATTCTGCACTCTCCATCATCGCTGGCACAGACACAGACAGACATAAAGGCAGGCCTCAGATCTCAGAGTGCCTGCAGGAGTTGATTCCTAGGAGTGTAAACTACAAACCATCATGGCTGCCCTCTGTGGGCCGTGGTCGTCAGAGGATCTTATTAAGTGAGGCTCTGAGCCAAGGACTGCACCACAGAAAGGAAAACGATATAATATCACCACCACGAGTAAACACAGGAGGTCTCTCCTCACAGAGGTTGCTGTGTTACAGTGTACTACGCCTCGTCACCACACTGACCAGACATATTAGATATACTATATACGAGTACTGTCACAAAGTGGCAACATACACATAATGGTACGATGTTAGTTTGGAAACAAATTCTTTTTAAGTTGATGTAAATTCTAAATCAATGCGGATTTACTGACTCCAATGTAAGGTGATATGATGATTGTGAATTGTGCACTTTGGGGGAAAATAGTAACCTTTGGGTAAGCTTTCTTTTGCATTAAGAGTCTTGTGCAATTGGGAGTATTATTATTTCATGCTGACAGTCTTAATAGTAATTTTTGGCATCCAGAGAAATAATCTACTATCATTTAGGTGACCAAACTTGAGAACCAAGCCAATTTGAGCCAATGGTAGAATCATTTCAACATTTGTGATTTTGTTTTTGTGAACAGAAACTGAAGGTGATCAGTGAATAAATATTTATCAGGAAGCTGGACTGAAATTCACTTGTCTAACCAGTAAGAAAAAGCTTTTCCCCAGATGTCTCAGCTTGCATGATTTTTTTTTTTTGTCTTTGAGCCTTTAAGTGCCCGAAAACCTGCCAAGATCTGTCATTAGAATGCAGTATTTCTGCTTACAAACTGAATGTTTGGCCAGTTTTGGGGCACAGTTTGTGCTCAGTGTACTTTGGGTTGGAAAGCCATATTATCCAGTGATTTATTAGCATACACTTCCGTAATCCCTTCTATATTTTAATTCTCTTCTTCTTTATTGTTGTTGTTGTTGTTAAAACCTGAATTAAGCCATATGTCTGTGTAGCATTTGAAAATGCAAATCCACTTCCTCCTATTCATTATTTGGCCTTATAGTTTTCCATATTTGATACAGCTGTGATATAAGTAGCCTATACCTTACCGCACCTTCCACTTCACTAAGTTTCTCCTGCGTGTCCTGCTCTAGGGCATCTCACGGTTACCGGATGGACGAGACATGTGAACATCTGGATGATGCTTTCACAGACGGAAAAAAAACAAGCTTTGGAAAGTACTGGAGTTTTTGTCCTACTCCTCTTTCCCTGTCACCAAATTCATAATGGTAGCACATGTACGCTGCCTCCAGAACGACATCTGTGTAGGGTTAGTACATCCGGCGAATTAGGCCATTAATGGAATGAAATGTTTGTTTCTTTCGAGAGAAAATAACTCACTGCCACAAGTTGCCAGCCCAAACGTTGCTCTTGGGATTCCTGACCTTGTTGTACATCCAGCTGCAGCACTCCGCTTATTCCCACTAGCTACTCTCTCCAGGGAAAGTTCTTTATTTCAGAGAACCCCCCCCCCAAAAAAAAACAGACTTTCCATTTTTGTCAGTTTGTCTGTGAACTCACCAGTGATGACAGACACAAAGTGGAAAGCTCCGTGGAAAGAAAGAGAATGAGGACAATCCTTACATATTTTTAATTTCTAAGAAGCATTGAACCAACATTTCTGCTGGCTCGGCCTGGATTGATCAAAGAGGTAATAGTATTATCAAGGACAATTTAGTTTTTAAAATCAGTGGCTGTTTGGAACAAACACCGAGCTCACAACACGTTAATGTAATGTAAAGCCTCACAGACTCAGATGTTCTCTCATCACAAGCTGAAGTTCAGCTGTCACCGAATGAACTGCCGCAGCAACAAACAAAATGACCCGGCTGACATGAGCTGAAGTGACATCTCTTCGGTTCTCCTGTGTTGTTCCTGCCAGTGACACAACATCAGCCCGTGTGACTGTAATTCTCCTGATAGGACTGCAGAGACCCCCTGCTCGCCACCAATCAAACTCAGACACAGATTTCATACTGACAACAAGAACAGGACAATACTCAATGTTTCAAGAGCAGGACGCCTTTTATTTCCTCAGGTTTTTTTTTCTGCTAAGCCCAAACAAAAGATGCAGAGACTTTATTCAAAATGCATTTCTGATTTATTTTTGTAGGAAAATAGGTCTTTTCACATGCAAATCAAATGTATTCTTCAAAGAATATGAAATAAATCTTTGCCCGGGGATACCAGAATGGCACTCAAAGAAATGTACATTTTACAAAAGGCATAGCAAAACACACAAATACATGTATGAATCAGAGATTGTACTGGTAATACCACTGGTTTTATTGTCACATCCCACACGGGTGACTATAAGCATGAAGGGAAACAACACAGCCTCACTACAGCCTTTCTCCTGAACACAGACATCGTTTTACATAGACAGACAGATGCTGAGGGTGGACATTGTGGTATCCCTGATGAATAGACCCACAAAAGACTTCTTCATCTGATACAACTATAGTTTCAGTGCTCTGTCTGTGTTAATATACAGTGCAGAGATAATTCACATTGCACCAAATCACATCCTTCCAACCCAGTTCATGTAATTATTATTATTATATTATTATTACACCAGTCCTGTTGTCGGTGTGAGCACACCTTATCTTTTTCACTAATAATTCCTTCAGGTGTGAGGACTTTCAGTTCAAAAGTGTGTCTTCACCCTAAGGTAAGAGAGTGCACAAATGCATATTGTCGCCATCAAGTAAAACTCAGATGATTTTATGTAAAAAAAAAAAAAAAAAAAAAAAAAAACACATGTTCCTGCACACTGGCAGCACTATGCATATTCCTTATCAGGCAGAATTATGTCAACTGACAAAGTATGCTTAAACAAGACAATTTCCTCTGGTTGTGGGTGAATAAATAAACATTTCTGAAACTAACATAGACTGATAAACTGATAAACCTGAGGGATCAGATGCTCACTATGGGTTAAATAAATGTCTACCAAAGACGCCAACAAGCTTATTTATTATTATATTATAAATGTATTGTCACAAAACCCAAAATACACAGTGACACATTAGTGTAGTCTATCAGTGCCAAATCAGTCAGAACACTTAACCCAGGGTTTATCCTGTGTTTGCTTTTAGTTTCTTTAAAAGGCCTCGCCTGGATTTCACATGAAAGCAACAATATGTACGGTAATTTCTGTCCTGTGAGGACACTTCGTTTTTTTCTACCTTATTGTTTTTCTTTCTTAGCCGCTCAACAAACAATAGAAAACAGGGCCACACAAATACATAAGTGTGCCGCAGGCTAATTCTTTTGACCTGGATAGTTGCCCGAATTCCTTACTTCCCTCTAAAAACAGACACGTCTGAGCCACATAAGCTACAATAGTGCCAAACCGCCAGTAGTGCAGACTCTGAACAGATGGGGTCCTTGAGTACCCCTATGCCCCTTTCCTCACTGTCTGAAGTGCTCCCTTCTTTGACAGGAAGTCGCCCTCTAGTGGCCCCAGCTGCCTCTAACTGCAAAGCATGACCAGCTGTCTGTCAATTTATATTTCAGATAGTTTCCTTCTCTTCAATAAAGCAATAAATGCTTTAGTGGAGAAAACGTGTTCACAGAGAAAGTAATGATTAATGGGGGCCGATTGGCTTCCAGTGGAAGAGTCGTCTGACACTGACTGAAACTCTAAATCACCTGTGGCTTATTGGCGACAGAGAGGCGTCAGTGGAGCCAGTGTCAGTCACTGCTCTGGTGAGCGACTGACTGCAGTACTTCTAGAGATTTATGACTGTCTACTGGCTGGCTGGCTTTGTTTTTCATCTTGCTACTTGAGCACCATGTTGTACCGTACACCATGTGAAGGAAGCCACGTCAAAATGTCCAGCCTAACAACTTCATATGTATCAGACATGTTTGTTCAGTTAGTTCACAATTTTCTATCTTTCAGATGCGATTAATTAAATCAAGAACACAATGTTCCAACTTTTTGGATTCGCTCCTCCTACCAATTTATATTCATAAATTCATATATTCATTGCTTGTTTGGGAAGCCACAGTGGGGCAAAACTTGGAATGGTTTGAATAATTTGGCACTTTATGTCCTTTCCCCAAGTGATTCATCCAGCCAGTTTATCTCCACGGAGAGCTGTTCAGCAGATCTCAGAACACTGTTTATTAAAACACAGCCAAGAGGGTTGCTACATACATTAAATACTGATACTGTAACATACAAGGAAGTCTGCCTTTTTTTCTTTACGTCATTAAGTCACTGTAGCCGACATATTATAAAAATATACTATGTCATATTTCACATTTTTACAATTGGAAGGCAATTTAAAACACAGTAACCATAAATATCCATACAGCTAATTCATTTTTTAAAACAACTTGCTTTCATTTATTTATTTATTATTATTATTATTTTTTTTTTTTTACAAAAAAAAAGAGATAGTGAAAAAAAGAGTGTTTTCATATAAAACACTGGCTCAAACATAAAAACTGACTCAATTTTTGAGTTTGCCATTTTAAATCCCATTCCAAAAAAGCAATACACATACTGTAATACAAAAAACAAGCAACTTTTACAAAAGTGTTGGTCTCATGTAGGCATTTTTTTTTTCACGACTGGAGTAGCATGGCCACAGTATTCCAAAGCTACAAACAACCAGGCTTTGTAGCAGCCTAGCATAAAATCTTGGCACTGACACTTGCATCGCACAAACAGTGTTTGGTCTCACTATTTTATAGTAATGGCTTTAAACCTTTTCCATTACAACATTATGGTGACATTGCAGCCTTGTGCATGTAACACTGAACGTGTATAGTGCTGGGAAGACTCAACTGACACAAGGCCTGTCAATAGAAAAGGAACACTACAGCTGGTTGAGGTGTTGCTGGATGCAGGTAGCATTTGGCAACTGGTATCTCCTCCGATAAAGTAAGCCTTGTAGAAGATACCACTAGGGGGCAGTCAATTACAAGGCAGATGGAACACCAGTGGATTGCTGAGCAGCCTTATTCAATAGCCATGAGGAGCCAGAGAAACTGAGAAGTTGAAGAATAAGATATAAAAACAGATTTGTTTATGCGCCTTGTTAAAGAGCATTTTCTCTCATGAAAGATTTGATAAAAAGCCACCTGCCGTACTCAATGGGTTTCTGAGCAGCCGCTGGTGTAGCACAGAGAACACAGGAAACATACACAAACACTGTCAAAGTCACAGCAATGTAACACTGATGATTGACACTGGAGAGAAAGCAGACAGAACATGACTGACAGGGCACAGCCTTCAGGAAGGTGAAGTTCTCACTGCATTATAAAGTCACTGTTTTAGGCGTTGCCGCTGAATTATGTTTCATTTTATTGCATTTACGTTGATAACGTCATTACAGTACAAAGTCATAGCTTTAACTAGCCAGGACATAATGACATGGCATCCCATTGCCTTTTTATTATGAGGATGCTTCATTTTGATATCACTGTATTTTGATGTCCCAAAAATTAGGATGGAGATCTTTGCAGAGAAGCGGGCAGAAAAATGAGCTAAGCCAAATCTGGGCTAAATCTGATTTGAAACAAAACTCATTATCATTCAGTAATTTTCCAAAGTTCAAATCCCTAAAGAAAGGATGAACAGGAAGACATCAGACGTCAATAATCTGCTTTAGAGCTTGAGGAGAACAAGACATGTAAACGACTGTAGCCTATTACAGTTTGTGTTGGTGTGATGTTTCAAGTTAGACAGTGGTAGCCCAGACAAAATAAATTGTCAGCTGCAACGTCACATTTTTTTTTTTACACACCTTAATACACAAACACAACTTCTCCAGCTTGCAGGATTCTTTAAGGCACAGTGGTGTTAAAATATCCAAGGAAATTTTCAACAGCTCATCATCCAATGTCTTATATATACATGGTTTCAATGCATGTAACTGTTTTTGTGGTTAAATCCATACAGAGGGTTTGCCCTCTCCAGATTTGCTGCTGCTGCTGTTGCTGCTGCTGCCTCCTCCGCTGCTGCCTCCTTTGCCATGCTTGAATCTATGCTTGCGCTCTTTCTGAGGCTGAGGCTGAGGCTGAGGCTGAGGTTGAGCCTGGATGATGTTACTTTGGGGTTTGTCATCCTGGTTGTCCCCAAGCTGCTCCTCTGCCTGGTGCTGCTGACTGTAGGCCTGGATGGCTGCCTCCAGCTGCTCATGAGCTTGCTGTATCATGTCTTTGTTCAAAGCCACGCGGGCCTCTCCTCCAGTGGGAAAGTTATCCTCATTGCTACCAAATTGCTGCTGCTCTTCTTGGGCAATGTTTGCCCGGTTCTGCTTGCATGCCATCTTGGCATTGCTAAGGTCTGTGTAGGGCATTTGCTCTGGCTTTACCACAATGTTGTAGCCAGGTGGAGCTGATGGGGTGTTCCACGAGAAGGGGTAACCTACATAATCAGCAGCGCCATCTCCACCCACCCCTCCCTCAGAACCTGCCTCAGGCCCTGGCACCCCTACTGAGCCCTCCACACCTCCATTGGTGCTCAGCAAGCCCAACTGGTACTCATCCTCCTGAGGTGGGCAGCGTCGACGTCGAAGAATGTCACAGATGGAACCAATCCCCAAATGGAGCATCTCCCAAACATTAAGCGCAAGACAAAGGACAGTGACACCATACATGATGCGCAGGAAGATGGTCTTCTCTGTAGGCCGTGACACAAAGCAGTCAACGCTGTGGGGACAAGGTTTCCCCGAGCACACGAACACGGGCATCACACGGAATCCATACAGCAAATACTGGCCTGCAAGGAAGCCCGCTTCAAGCACTGTACGAGTCACCAGCTGCAAAACGTAGACCCGCATCAGCCCCTCATCTTGGATACGCTTGCGCCCATCATGGCGGACTTTGGGTCTAGGTGTAGGTTGCAGCGGATCTCGTGGCCTTTTGGGGGGCTCAATCTCTGGCACCTCATAGATCATGGGATCATCCTCCTGGTCCTCCTCAGTCTCCTCAATACCCCGGTGCTGCCGTGCTCCAAAGCAGATTTTCCTGGGCTTCCTGTGCGTGTATCCCCCTCCTCCTGTTCTAACTGCTGCAGAACCGCCTCCTCCTTTGGCTTCATCTAATCGTGCGATTTTGTTGACAGCATAGCCCATGTACATGAGAGAAGGCATTGCCACCAAGATAATCTGAAAGACCCAGAAACGGACGTGCGATAGAGGGGCGAAGGCGTCGTAGCAGACATTCTCACAGCCCGGTTGGCCCGAGTTGCAGACAAACTTGCTCTGTTCGTCGTAGTAGATGGACTCTCCCCCAACGGCAGTGAGAACGATGCGGAAGACGATGAGCACGGTGAGCCACAGCTTCCCCACGAAGGTGGAGTGGTTGTGGATCTCCTCCAGCAGCCGCGTGAGGAAGCTCCAGCTCATGGTGTCGCTGGACAGTGGGGCAGACAGTGTCCCTCTCTCACCTGCTCACAGACTCTGGATATAGTAAAGGAGGAGGAAAGGAGAAGACAAGAGAAAGAGAAAGGGGGAGACAGAGTTCACAATTAATACAAATATCACAACGTGATCAAAGCAAGTGGTTGGATTTGCACATTTTTCTAGTACAACCTTTCTTCCTGTGGAAACAGTATTAGTTCTGCAAGTTCAGTGGCAAGATTGAAAAGGAATGACATAATAATCGCTTTAATTAAAATAAGTGTTCC
This sequence comes from Nibea coibor, assembly GCA_023373845.1. Taxonomy (NCBI): domain Eukaryota; kingdom Metazoa; phylum Chordata; class Actinopteri; family Sciaenidae; genus Nibea; species Nibea coibor. The sequence goes on along the minus strand of CM041727.1, from coordinate 15,851,581 downwards.
TCTCTGAGCTCAGGCAATCAATATGTCCTTAATGTGATCTGTTGCTTCTTGCAGCGCAAATACACACACACACTGAATTTGGAGCTCAGTGCCACAGTGAGGTTGCTGTCAAGTTCAGGCTTTTAGGGAATTAGAAGACCAAACAGGGTGGAAAGAGGATATCGGTATTAAAAAATACCATCAAGCAGCACTGAGAAGGAGGCGAAATAATCCAAATAGGAAATTTGCTATCATCAAATACACACACACTTTATTTAACAGCCTATCTCTTTTTGAAGAAATAAATCCTCTTAGTGAGCCTTCTTCTGGGTGAGGTGCAGTTTTTCAGGATTGCATTAACTCAGCTAGTTTGTTCTGGATGAGAGGTAAATGGCATTGTGCTGTGCTTATGTCCACGTGCATGTGTGTGTGCATTTGAGCACAGTTTAGGAAGAGGGACATGTTGCCTATGTAGGTTAGGTCTGGGCTCCAGGCAGTCCATCCAAACCAGCAGAATCAGCAGGTGGCCGGGGCATGAACCGTTGGAGCGAGGAGTCAGGCAGCAGACCCACATTAGCTCAGGCAGTGGAGCTGAACCCAAACACTGCTGTCCCTCAGGGCGGCTTTGGGGGATGAGTTTGACACCTCCACAGAAGTTTCCCCCTTATGAAGCTGCAATACGGCCTGGCTTATTGTTAGCTAGACTGAGAGGCAAATCCAACCGTGAATACTAGCTTAGTTTGGGGTTAAAGGGCTTCCAGGCATGATAGCCTTAGCAAGCAGGTTCAGAGCTTAGTCGGAGGGAGCTGGATCTACAGCGAGAGGGAGAATTTCCCTGTAGGAGACGAACAGGAACTCCCAGCCCTCTGCTTTGTGTCTCCAGTGGGAACAGGGAGGGCGGGAATGTTTTGAAGAAGGCTTGCAATGAAACATGTGTCATTTTGATCACTCTGACCTTATAAGGACAAGCTTGAGACAAGAGGAGGTAGATGTCAGGAATCCTGTGTGTGCGCACTCCGGTATGCATATTACCGACATACAGTAAGAGGCAGAGCTGCAGTCAGACAAAGCAGTGAAGTCCATGTCCATGTGAGCGCACTAACTGTGAGAGTCTGTGACCGACACGTATGAGTAAGCACCAAATGGCCAGAGTGGAGTGAGAGGTTGCCACAAGCACACAGTGTCATAGCAGTGTCCTTCCATGGTCGAACTCTGTCTGCGTTACATCACTGTGTTTCTTTACATAACTCTTACTGTGCTGCACAGTTGTCCTTTAACGCATAAGAACCCAGACCCATTTATCCTTAAAGGAAAATTATGTGGGTTTATACCACAGACCAAGTGGACCACATTTCTAAAGTTTTTTTCAGAATAACACTTTTTACCCCCAAAGATCTGTGTTGTTACATATATGTCAAATTGGGCTTAATAAGGAGCATAAAGCTTTATACAGAAGAGTCTGGGACATTCAGTGTGCTTGTTACACTGGTGTCACCATGGGTTCTTATGGGTTAAATTACAATATCCAGATTCACTCAGAGAGAAAGAGCCAGTTGCAAAGGTTAAACTGCTTGAAATTAATTTCAGGTTATTCTGCTGAGAAATGTTTTGGGATTATTTTTAGTGTATCTTCAGTTTTTTCTTTAAACGTTTAAGGGGTAATTTATGGTACTTTATTGAATACTGGTAAATAATTTAAATATATAAATAAATGTACTATATCAAATGCTCTCCAGTAGTATTTATTTAATCTGGGAGCAGATTGAATTTGGTGGATCGATAACGCTTAATAAGTCTGTCTGAATATATATTTCCCACTCTATTTCTATTCCCTCTTATTAATATTTCTCTTAAATATAATAGCTGCTATTACTTTGATTTACACACTGTGGCTGCATTCATAATAATTTTCTCTTATCTCATGTTCCAGCTCTTGATGTTTACACTGAGTGATTTTTTTTTAACTCTGGGTTTTGTGGCTGCACCACTCACACTGCACAAATGGAATATTTTTAGACATCCTATACATGATTTTAACATGTTTCCTCAAAATTCATAAAACCTTAGGACCTCCATTAGGATTTAAAAGCTCTGTGTGTTTGTTCAATATTTTGCTGTCACACTCCCACCTGACCAGGACAGATGCTCAAGCCCCAGTATGGGCCTGCTTGAGCTTAACGCTCCTCTGCTACCTTAGCCACATATAACCTGGCATTTTGCTTTCTCATCCAATTTATGTCTAGAGGAGCTAGTGGGGCAGTTAGGGGTAAGTAACTGACTCTGTGCATTATGTTACTGGGGTGAGTCAGCCTCCCAAATAGCATCGCACAGACACAGCAGACTTTCTGTCTCTTACTCTGATATAAACGATGAACAGCAAATTGGTGGAAATCATGTCACACGTGAAAACATAAAAAAACACACCAGGTTCTAAAGTCAGGAAAGGAAGCACAGCTTTCCTTAGTGTAATCTCATAGTGATTTTATATAATAGGATACTACTAATGAGCTTCGAGGGGAATATCTTTCATGATCAATGGCTCTAAAGCCATAAGCCCAAAAGGTCATGACTTTGTAATCATGGATCATCAAACTATTAGTCTCTTTGATACATCTGAACCCATGACATAGCTCATAGCCCTACCAGAACAGTACAAGGTCAAAGGCCAATAATACCAGTTCCTGAGGGGTGACCTCTCCACATCATGAACTCACGTGCCAATTCAAACAGACACTTACAATTATAGTTAGCATCACTGTAGGGATCCCCTCAGTCACTGGCTTTCCCTCAGGTTCCACAGAGACTCACGTCTGAATATAGCACACAGCCAGACTCGCAGACAAGCACACAAAAACACGCACACACATGTGCGGCGTCCTTAAAAATCATGCTGAGTAGAGACACAATGTCCCATCATCAGGGTTAGCTGAGGTGCTTCTTATTCACAGTAGTGACTCATCATGTGGACACAGCGCTCCAGCCGGAGGGCCCCAGGCTTGGGAGGGACACCAGGGGAATGAGCCCACCATGGGACCAACCGCGACCCCTACATGGGACCACTGCAGGTGGATGAGGGTTGTAATCATCTAACAGGAAGATGTGCTGTATGTAATTGCATGCGTCATCATGGGGAGTTGTGTGCAGCAACAGGTGAAGGTGGCAGATGTGCCCGGTCATTGTTTCTTGGAGAAAACACTTGAGATGAAGATAAAGATAAACTTATTTTCTTTCTTAGGCTATATAATGTGCAATGTATTTGACATTTATGTGCATAAACACATGTCGATGAAATTACATCAGGTTATATTTTTGATGTGTAGTTTGATGATCTGTCCACAGCAACAGCTACTTTTATCTTTTTAAAGTTTGCTTTTGTATGTCACATGAGCATGCAAATGAAATGCAGGTTAGTAATCCAAGAGGTTGCGTTAATAACGTTAATAAAGAATAACGTTCAGAGTTAGACCTAAAACTAAGAAATAAAATAAAGATAAAAATTCAAACAAACAATTCCAAACGCGTGTGTAACAAGTATTAAAAATGATGTATATTCGATCATTGTGATGACAGAAAAAATATTTTCTGAGTTGAAGTGTTGATAAACTGTACTGCTAATAAAAGGAAGTGTGAATTAAAATTCTCTCTCTGCCTCTAAACTGTTTTACTACATCTTCCTGCTTGGCGTTTATAAATGCAGAATCATGTATAAACATACACACACATACACACACACACACACACACACACACACCAACACAAAGCATTATTCATATTAATAAACACGGGCTAAGGGCAGTTTGGATAATGAACAATGTAAATGTAGAAAAAGCTCTAATGAGTGTATGTATGGGTAATATATTTATTAGCCTCTGGATGAACTTTAATCAAGTGAAGCATACTAACGTACATTTACAGGCATGTGAGAGCGTTATGTAAATCTAATATCAGTGAATGTATTGTGTGTTCACATATAGCATGGAACAATGATACTGGATCATTTCCGAGTTATTTTTAGTTTTATTTTGTCTCTGCTTCTCTGCTAACCTCACACTGTACTCATTCATAGACAAACATCCGCACAGATGCGGCAGCCGCTATCCATCATTCAGCTCAGAGCACAGATGTACTTTTCCCCCTGCAGAGTATGAATGTCAGAGCAGGCTTGCAGTTCAGAACTCTCATAGTGATTGGAAAATTTTAAGGCAGATCCAGTAAAAGAACTGTCAGTGCTTTCTTCAGCCCCGATCCTGAACACTCGTCGCCTTGACATCGCACTTTTACATGTTTATGATTGCATACTTGTGTCTGTGCAGTGATGTTTACAGGGTTTGACTACAACTTCTAATGGCTTGCATGGTTTTCCCTTCAGTCTCAATAACCCTGATGGCAAAAGCATCCTCCAGAATGACCTCTGAATGTTATGTCCGGCATTCAGTAATAAAAATCAGAAACCTCATAAACTACAGTAGCAAACTGAGTGGAAATTGTGCACATTTACAATTACATTTCCAGAAAATTCATAACTTTTAAATAGTATAAACTGTGTGTGGTAACTGTGCCATGTTTATTTCAGCAATAGGTGAGCAACATGTGCTACAGAGTCATTTTTATAGCTGCTCACTACTGACAACACTAATTTTTGATGGATAATAAATGAAAACTGGAACTGTGTTTTAATGTTACACAAGGATCCACTTGAGTAACATGAAAAAATTATCATTAAGCACAACACAAGAATGTAACAATCTCATTATATTGGTTCACTTTTCAATGGCATTAATGGTATCTTCAATGGTTAACTGTAATTTTATAGAACTAGAACAACAATATAAATGTATTTTCTGGATATATTAGACTCAAAATTAAAAACAGATAAAGCTTAGACGGTTATTATTGAACACTAACACCTGTTAACGCAACCTTTCTTTATTCACAGAGAAAAGAAATCAGATAATTCATTGCTGATACTGAACAACAGTCTTTGCTGCAAAGTAGAATTTTGTGGCCAACAGCAATGCGAAGTCTGAGAGAAGAGGTGCCGAGAAAAAGAAAAGGAGGTTAATTACTCTCCCCGTGTGAGGACGCCACATTTTTATACTTTATATGAACAGAAAACGTCAATGGAAAATTGACTCAGTGAAGATGCAGACCAAAGCCGCTCCTAAACCTGCGGTGGCAGAGCCTCGCTGTGTGCAGACGCTTAATATGCTGCCTTTGTAAAACTTAATCACATAAAAAAGAAACACTTTTAATTTGAAAAAAGGACAATGTAGCTAATTAATTGGGATAAGTCAGTAAAAAAAAAACAAGTCATCCAAAAAATAAAGACATGATATAAGGATTACCCCAAAGCCAACAAGAGATACGTGGATGATTTTGGTCTTTATAATGTTACTTGATCAAAGTCAGTTTGACACCAAAAACTCGAATACGTTCTTTTAACAACAAACCCAATAAAAGCATCACAAAGCTACGAGATGAATGACCGAGACCTCAGAGTTCTGCTCAGGCCGATGTTCCTCTGACTGTCGAGGGTCATTGACACAGTGCCTTCTCCCTCTGTTCTGCCAGCAGCATCCTCAGGCTTTACAGATGCCCTTCCGAGCCTCCACCTTGTCCCACACACACTGCATATATCAAACTAATCTGCTCACAGTAGCTGGCCAGACATCTGTCCACGATAACCCCCTGGATTGTCATATGTGGGTTAAATCGTAGTTGTTTTGATGCTGACGGACTCCACATAAAACCTACAAATTTATGTCGTAAAAGGTCACCATCATCCCGTGAATCCACGATAGGAGTAGAGATAACCGCTCTAACAGCGCTGTGTGGAAGACCGACTGTCGGCAAGTGCTCGGCTTAAAAAGCACAGGGGGTTTCTCATATTGTGGTTCCCCTTCTCCTACTCTGAAGGCACTGGATAAGCTCCTTTGTTAGGCACTCAGATATTCAAATCACCAAAAAATATCCAGCAAAGCTAAAAATGGATTTCTTATCAACATAGTCTGGTTGTCTGCCTTTTTTTATGAGCTGCAACTTTGTTCAAAAGAGTTCTTAAAGTGATTTAAAACATGCACGTCAAGAGTGACTTTGCATTAAGTTCACCCACACAGAAGGTTATCGGAGCTGTTAATCACATCCATTTCACAGACTAATCTCTAACAGATTGTATAGCGCATATATTTACATAGACACAAACATGAAGCCTACTTCCAGAGAGATCAATGCATGCAGTCATGAAACACAAATAACCTACAAATTCCAAAGGATCGAGTAGACAATACACCCCAATTTGGGCCTCTGGCTCATAAAACATGTAGCGGAAGACATGAAGGAATTTGGATAAGAAACATTACTAGTGAGGGATAAAAATAGAAACTGAACATTTTGTTGTGTGGTCAGACGTGAACATCGTCTTGTGAGAGAGTCTTGAGACATCTTTGCTGAGACGGATGAATGAGCTATTCTTCTTCGGTTTGCAGGGGGGAGGTGGGTTCTGTGGGAGCATTTCTCCCTCTGTATTCGTGGGAAACTAAAAATTCCCTAATTAACAGTATCCGAAGGGAAGAAAGGCAATGGTAAACTGGTTCCATATGTTACAGTACGGATCTCTGAGGCAGGAGCAGCCGCTTTGTGAGAATCTTGTCTTTTATTCAATGTCATGCCAGGAAAGAATGCATATAAATGTTTTTTTTTTTTAATTTCAAGTTAGTGATATTAAGTTCTCCAAAAGAGTCATCACTAAAAGTCACTTTCAAATTGATAAATGGAAAAAAAAAAAACAAGCGCACGGACAACAAACAAGCAGAAAAGTCAAGTGATGAAGCTGCATACTCACTTTACTCCTCTTCTCCCAGATGCCAGGTACTGCGTCCTTTGTCTCTCAACCTGAGGGCCCTCATCTTTGTCTCCTCCTTTACATACACTTTAACCTCGGCTGACATCAAATAGCCATGGCCTAAAATCAACGACAGCATCCCGACAACAAAGAAACCTCAAAACAAAACCCACGTCTCCACGGCCGCTCTCTCGTGAAGAGCCTCAGTGTGTGTGCTTAACCAAGTGTGAGCGCTTCCTGAAAGGGAGAGGAATGAGGGAGGCAGAGCATCTTGCCTCTCTCCCTGTGGTACTCACAGTGGTCCTCACTTACCCCCTTATCCCCTCCAAATTGGGTCAGGGTTGGGGGTGGGGATGGGTGTGTGTTTGTGGAGATGATGGAGGAGGAGGAGGTGGTGGTGGTGGTGGTGGAGTTTTAATACCCCTTGGAGGGCAGGAGGGAGGGGAAGTCTGGGTGTGACAGACAGTGATAGGGTGGAAGGGAAAGTACATGGTTTTGGAAAAGCCCCATCCTGTCGAGCTAATTGCTTCTCTTACCCTTTCCTGACAACGAGAAGCATCTTAGATGATGAATATAAATGTCCGAAATAAAGCTTTTTAAAAATATTTTATGATCATAGTGAAGGTAATGAACAATGTATGTTAAACTGAAGTAACTGAGCTTGGATGTTTTTATTGAATAAGATTTTATTTAGTTAGCTAAACTACTGATAAAAGCATAAGAGATAATTTTCCATCTGTTCTATCAGCACAAACAAAGCTTTTAAGGCACGTTTACCCTTTGCATCCTTACAACATAATGATTTCAGCGCCCACCAATCGTCTGGGGATTTCTAAATGCAAAGCAGTGAATGCTTGAATGGCAGCAAGAGCGGTCAATAACAAACGCCCTACACCCTACCTAAAACAATGCTCTTCCCTAATTCTTAAAACATTGGAAAGTGACATCCTGAACAATATTATATTGTATATATGTGAGTATTTACAAGCACACAAGTTACGCAAATAAGACTTTGGACGGATTGCGTAATGGAGGTTTTTTGTTAAAGTCTGGTAGCTAGGAGAACATCAGTTACTGAGCAAAGCGTTCAGAGAGACTGGCTTGTGAGTCTAACCAATGAGTAACACGCAAATAAGAAAGATGGCATGTTTACAATAATTTAGAAACAATGCTGGTCTGTTGTTGGTCCTTTATTATCAACTATTGGAAGGGTTGTCTAACTAAAAATAGTCTCGGACATGTATCAGGCACAATTCCCAAGTATAAACTAAATTTATATGATCTTTATTAGGATCGGGATGTTTTGGAAGATGTACTTTTATTGGATTTTTGTAGATATTTAGCCTAAAAAATACATAATCAGTCACAGCTACTTACAGTATTGAGTGGACCATTGGCAATGATTTTCATATCATGTCCAATGCGTCAAAGTATGACAAATAATTGATGCACAACATGCTGCATGTTATGAGTGCCAGTGGATTTGGGTCTCTAAAAGAAGGGCTGTCAACAAAAAAAAAATCAAACAACGCAAGTCATCAGAAAGTTATTAGAAAAGTCATGAGAGGATACAGTGAACTCTTTGAGATAAAAGTTGGGGAATATCCAAATAATCAGCCGACCCTGTCCACAACATTTTATGTCAATCACATATAGTTTCTTCTTGTGGAGATTCAGACACTTGGTCATAATCCTCTCCATCACTTTCAGCCTCTGCATGCCCTTCTCACTCCATCATTCTGCTCCCTCTCTAATGCCTTCACATAGAGTCATAATCCTGCAACGCTCCAAACAATAAAAGATGTTCGTTTGATATCCAAATCCACTCACCAGTGGCAGTTGCTCAAATTACGACTGCACGCTATCTCGGCCTCTTTTCTTATCTATGTGTTCTGAGTGGACCAATCGCTATCTTCAAATTTCACAGATCATGTGCTAAGAAATCAGAGGGCGTAAATCCTCTTTGAATTCATATCATGAACGCGGCACAGCTTCTGTTTAATATGTTTTTCTTTAATGTACAGCTATTGCTTTTTAAATTTTTTTTTGTGAATGTGAAGTTGTGAAACGGGATTTTTCTTTTTGGACGTGTCAGCTTTGTAATACCCTTGAATGATTTCCTGTTCCTCTCCTTTTGATGTTTGACAGTATTACGGAGCACCTTCTTCAGTCTCACTGATTTCACACAAGATGCGATAACGATTAACTAGAAGAAGCACAGAAAAAAAAAATCACTAACCTGCGGTGAACCAAAGTTGTTCTGGCTTGTCAGCACACAAAGCTATAATATACAGTATGTACTAAAGAGGAATGATGACAGCCGTTCACAGCAAAAGCCTTTCCTATGTGGCGATGAGTGGCAGTAAAATAAAAAGTCACCAGCTCAGTTCTGGGCACCTTATGTGTTGAAAACTTGTGATTAATAAACACACTAAATCACTATGTAAGTCACTTTTTTATCTGTGTGTGTGTGTGTGTTTGTTTATGCCACAGTCGAGGTCATCTTTGCAGACTCAGCCAGCACACGGGCGGAGATGATTTATGGCTTTCATTTTCTGCTGACATAAAGAGGAACAGCTCTCTGTTACTGTCACTGCATATTATGAGCACAAGGGGGTATAGCTCAGTGGTAGAGCATTTGACTGCAGATCAAGAGGTCCCCAGTTCAACTCTGGGTGCCCCCTTTGGGCAAATACATACTACAGCAGAAATGCAGCCAGATTTATAATATATAATACATCACAACTTGGACTTGGACTGTGTGCTCCAATGGAGTTCTCTTTCTAGCTTGAGCTCTTCAAAGTGCCACATCGTTGATGCAGTTGATGCTTGTTGGATGCAGTTGATGCTTGTTGGATGCAGTTTCACCTCAGCCAAACCAGCTTTCTTCTGTGTACTACAGACTTTTAATGTGTTCAAACTGGAAAGTGACAAAGTGAAGTGTACTGAACAAACATTATGTATACTACAAATTGTAGATATTTTAGTGTGCCGTTGATGGATACTATTTTTTCACAGTGCAATGTACAAAGGAAATGGAGAGAGCAGCTCACAGCTGGAGGAAAAAAATGAAATAAATAATGGGCGGTGGTGAGACATCTCCAGAGAAATTTTGGGAAACAAACAAACAAAAAAAGTGTTAAATCTTAAGAAAGCCATTGTTTTCGTGTTTGTGGAGAAGTCACAGTTTGATTGCACTAATTGTAAAACTTCCTGTTAGTATAAGGCGGTTAGGTATGCCAATGTTTTTTATACTAAATGCTAAAACAGTGGTAATTACTAGTAAGTACATACTGTTACATACTACTGCTGACAGGAATATGAGCGCTAAGCTACTTCTGTGCTGATCTATAGGACGCTGACAGTTCAGCTGTGTCATTATCACATGGTACCGCGTGACCTTCAGTGTGTTAATGCTAATTAGCTTTAGTTTCACTTCTGAAGTTTATGATCAGCTGTTAGGACAACTGCTATATTTAAGTAACTCTGTAGTCCCTCGTGCTGTCATAATAGCCTCCAGTAACTCTTAAGAGACAGTGCCAACTTATGATCATGATCTCTTCATTGTCTTCACTGCAGCGTTAGGAAGACTGCTAACATAAACACAAACCACAGAGACCTGATTTAATACTGTTGTGCCAGTTGGTGACTCTGCATCTTTCATCAAACACAGCTAAGGCTGACTGGATCTCCCTGGATGACAACATATGTACTGTAAGACAACTGTGATGCTGTTTGTTGATGATACAGTACTGCTGTGCTATATCATGTGAGGTCAGATCTATGTTTCTGTGTTTTATGCTCTCTGGGGATCATTGGATGAGAAAACACCTACAGTGGGTATGAATTAATCCACCCTTAGTGTGTAAATCTGGGCTCCGTCCATGTCGTATACATTACATCAAAATGACTGCATCTCGTTAGATCATTACATACTGAATATAAGGACATACACATACATTGCAGGTTGACACCATGAGGATCATGTCATATTATTTTCCCATACAGTTTCACGACTAGACATGTGAACAAACTTATCAACATGGGTGTCATGTAAATCATCTGTCTGAAAAATCTGAAATTCAGAGTGTGTATGAGCAGCCTTCAAAAATATGTACATATCAGCATGTCATAAAGCAGACAGCTCAGAGATGGATTGAGGAGATTGGGGTTGCTTAACTCCCATAATCCTTCAGGCTGTCTGCATAAAGCAGACTAATTTGGATCATTTGACAGTGTATCGTCCATTTAAACATCAAAGCACTTTCAAGAAGAGGATTGAGTGACACATTCGTCAGACATCTTCTTGTCATTTTTTTTTTACAATATGGTTCCACTCAAGTCATTACAGCAATTTCTCTATTTCCGGTTGTAGATTGACGGGTTGCTATTAATGTGCATTAAGCCCGAGGCAACAGTGTCATCGTGAAATGGGGATTTCATGGAGAGATTCTGGGAAATAGTGCATCTTTAAGTGAAGCTGGGAATTTCTACGATTATAACCAGAAAGTTGAGTTTGAATGGCAACTTCCCGATGGTAAACTTTCTGCAAACTTCCATCTGCAGTTTCAACAGGAAGGATCTCACACTGCAAGAGTGAAAACACGTTTTAATGGGATCCTCGCTGTAAGGCACATCTCCTTCCAGTTCTAACGTTTAAGTCAAACATTAACCAAAACCTCTTGACCCTGTCTGCATATTTCATATACACAGTCACAGCAGGAGCTGTCTCACAGGCAGTTCAGGATAAACTGTGAGAAGATACTGAATAAAGATATTATATTTGTGTTGTTTATGAAACCAGAGAAAGCCATAGATCACATGGACCTACTGCCAAGCAAGTGAGAGAGCAACGAGGGAGCACGAGACTTTTTTGGTGTTTGGTCTATATGAGCAGCTTCCTTTGGAATGAATGTTTGGATGCCATTTAGCCTCATTATATCCACTAGTATAACTCATTGGCCAAGTATGTGACAACATCAGGAGGTCTCCTGTTCAACTCTGGCATCCTTCGCTCTCTCACTTGTTGTTGATTCAGTGGTAGTACAGAAGCGTCAGAAACAGAAACAGTGAGAAACTGACCAAAACAAGTATTGAAGAATTTAGCTCACAAGCTAATAATGTTCCTTCAGCTCAGGTCAGTCTAGAGTTGTCTTTGTGTCAAAATAGTAGTATAGAAGTATAATACAGTAGAAGTATAATACATTTTCTTGTTCTAAAAATCATCATTTGTTGTGATTACACATCTTCAGTGCTATCCAAGTCACGAGTTATAATTATGTTATTTTGATGTTACTTATCCACAGCACATGTTCTACTGTACGCCAACGGATCAGTTATCAGAAGTTAAACAGTTCATTAATTGGCTTATTATAACAATGACTCCTGAGAGTTAAAAATGTTGTCATATCCTTTAAGGCTCCTTTACCTATAGTTTATCTCTTACAGTCGTACATAATTGCATGCTTAGTTTAAAGAGCCCTTACTGTAATCATAAGCAGTCTTTGGTTATAATGTGCATGAAGGTAATGAGTCGGCAAAATCAATTCTATTCTAAACCCTCTTATGGGTCATTAAAGCCGTCTTCTTCTTCTGTCTAACTGCAGCAGTTCAAACTGTTGCCTCGATATAAAAGCGCTTTGGCGAATCAATATTGATGCAAAGTGCTCACCGCAGGTTAAACAGCATGCATCCGATGATTTTATTTAGCACCGTGTAACTGCAGCCACTGGTCAGTGCTTCAGGCAGATAGAAGGGAGTTATTAAAACAAGTACCTGAAGTGTAAGTGTGGTGTCTGACTGCAGAGGAAACCTGTAGACTTTCAGAAGTCACAGTAATACACAGCTTGACACCTGATATGTTACATAATGTTCTGTGTTATTTGTCCAGTCTCTATGATGAAAGGATAAAGAATGACAGGGGGCACCCAGATTTGAACTGGGGACCTCTTGATCTGCAATCAAATGCTCTACCACTGAGCTATACCCCCTACAACAAGGCCATTTGTGGAGGTGCCTTTGCATTGCATTTTTGAATTTTGTTTTTGTACTTCTTGAAAAAACATTTCATCAATTGGTAACACAATACAAACAAGGACATCTTGTAAGGCTTGAGTTCATGTTAAGGTTTGTGTATCTCCATCTTCTACACCAGTGATTAAACACTTTAATTCACCTTCAACTGCAAGGAAAGTCCTTGGGAATATTAAACCCTTGTTGATTTTTGGCTGTAATTAGCATGGAACAAGTTCATTAACATGAGGTGAGTAAAGGCCACAACATCTACAAGGACATGTTCATTATCATGTGTTCATTATGCAAAGATATTTAGAGGTTCATGGGAGAGCACAGATATTCAACATACATATACTCAGCAACTATGTCTTGTTTTATCGTAGCTCTGTGGGTCAAATTCACATTAAACCGAGCTGAAACGACAAATAGAATAGTCAGGTGCTACAGCACGAGGGGGTATAGCTCAGTGGTAGAGCGTGTGACTGCAGATCAACAGGTCCCCAGTTCAACTCTGGGTGCCCCCTCTGTTTATAACCAATGTAAGCAGTACTCTGTGCACATGTCTCTGAACTTTGCAGGATGTTGTAGCAAACAACAGAGGAGCTTAAAGCTCCATGAGAAAGGTATTAAATCATGTAAACGAGAAGCCCATAGAGATTTTATTTGATCTCTGCTTCCCTTTTTCATACTACTATGTCTTTAGGGTTTGATTTGTTGCCCAAAGATAAAATTAGATTATAAGTCCTATATCCTACCACCTTACAATGAGCTTACATTATATTTATACTGTCACGCTCACGTGGTTATAGCTCAGAGTTGGAACATGCGGCTGCAGATAAAGAAGTCCATTTTTTACACTCTTTGAACCTCTTCTGTTGATAATACACATTATATACAATCATAGCTATGAGTCCATACGTGGAGTGCTACCCCAGTTTGTATTTATCTGCTCTAATGGATTGCTTTAATCTGGTGTCAGTCTATTTGCTGGTGAACACACTGAGCATGATTTGTTTGTAATAACATAACTTTATACTGCTGACCAAAACATTTTTCAAACTTGAATTATTAATAGTTTCAATAAGTATATTTACAATGACATACACAGACTTTCAATGAAAAATACATGAGTTGGAAAAACACCTAAACAGACTGTATTATAGTCTCATTTCTTATATTTTCTGCTATATTTGTTTTTATTTATTTTGGTATTATGGCAAAATGATAAAACACACTCACACGGCTGGATTTGAGCTGAAAGGTTCAGGCTTATAATGGGTATAGCTCTGTGGCAAAGCATTTGACTGTTAATCCCAAGGCCTCCAGTTCAACTCTGGGTCCCTCATCAATAACAATGACATTCTACGGTGGCGTTGATTGAGACTTTGTAATGAGCTGTTTTTCTATGCTCAGCATTAGTTCCCAACCTTTTTTGAACCCAGTATAACTAATTGCAATACAAAAAAGATGACTTACATACATTCTTTGGACTCATCACACGTGCAGCCGCAGGACTGTACCACAATTCGTTTCATTACTCGAACTCATCAGCCTTTAGATTCTCATCTCTAATTAACAGAGAGGAGACGGGTTAACCTGAGGTGAACGGATGTTCTGGCATGTCTGTGAGCATGTGTATGTACAGTACATTATATACATATTCACGCAATGGCAAGATACAAATGCAAACACGTGGGAGCACATGGCTATCAGCCTCCTCGGGCTCCGGCTCACCTGCGCACTCAGAGACTCATTAGAGAAGGAAGGAGGACGAGTTGGAGGCAGGAAGGAGCTGAGGGAAGGAGTGGGGATGAAAGAGACGGAGGCTGAAGGTCTGTGTGTGAATGGAGGCAGTTTGTTTGTGTGTGTAATGTATTGACTTAGTAAGAGTACACAATATATGATTAATTAGAGATATAATGTGTCCCAGTAACCAAGTTAAAGGGTAAAACAAGAGCTCCTGAGGGAAAAGCTGCTCTGTAGTTGCGTCTGTGCATATATATATATATATATATATATATATATATATATATATATATATATATATATATATATACACACACATTTGTGCATGTGTGTGTGTGTGTTTGAGTCAGGCTCAGAGTGACTCAGTTAGATGTTTGTTACTGTGTCTTCAGGCGGGGATGGAGCGTGTTCAACGTGTGTGTGCGTCTACATGTTTAGGTGCATGTGCAGAGCACCTTTGCCTTTGGTGACAGGTTTAGAGGGCAGAGGGAATGTGTGTGTTTGTGTGTGTTCAAACCTGAAAATGCATGCGCTAGCAAACTACTGTACATGTGTGTTATTCTTATTCATATTATTCACGTTCTCCGGGTGAAGCGGCCGGTCTTTCATTACAGTGTGTGTTCACTTGTCTGACAGATCTATTCCTGAGGCGACTGCTGCTGCTAAATATCACACACCTGGATGCACAGTGTGTGCCGCTCCCTCTCATTCTGTGCGTCTTCTAAGACCCTATTACCATGCTAATAATATCCAGCAAATCACACAGCACTTTCACCTTGATGAGCCTTCGTCAGAGGGGCCATACTGCACATACAGGATTTATTTACCTCAGCATAGCTTTAATGAAAAGCCAGGGCAGAAGGAAGACGGAAGAAGGAGAAGAATGTTTCTTCAAATAACATCCCAAATATGTATAAATACCACGCTGCTCCCAAAATTATTGCTATCTACTCTGTGCTTTGAAATGAGGAATGTGACTTAGAAGAGTACAAGTTGAGTTTAGTATGCAACAGTAGCTGGTTTGTGTGCTAATTTTTGGCTTATATGGGGCAAAAGCTGATGACTAAAGAGCAAAAAAACATGCAGTGGTTCTTAGTATCTTATAATACATCCAAATGTACAATCATCAGTGGTAAGAGAAGTGTTCAGATCGTTTACTTTACAAATCACTCTCACGCCTCCAACTTGTCCATAATGCAGCAGCAACACTTCTAACCAGTTTTAGCAAACGACACATTTAACCAATTTTAACTTCCCTCCACTTGATTCCTGTGTGTTTTGAGATTGAGTTTATGATTTTACTGATGCCTTTTAAAGGCTGTCAGGGTCTGGCCCCGAACTACTACCGCACTTTTTTCTTCACCGTACTGCCGTTTTTTTATGGTATTGAATCTCTTATGTTTTCCCTTTTTTACTTTTGATCTTACCTGTGTGGCCTTCTTCTGGGTCAGCTCTGTAAAGCACTTTGTAAACCTTGTTTTTTAACAGTGCTATATAAATAAAGTTATTATTATAATTAATAAGCTAATAAGTAGCAGTACTATAATGTACTATACTAAATATACAATAAAAAATAAAAATAAAAATAATAAAAATAAGGTTATGCACCAACTGTGGTGGACATAAACAGGAGAGCGGAGACTCAAATCCACCTGATATAAATGTGAATGAAATCACTGCATAGATGACACCATCATTCGTCAACAATCATTACCATAAACACAACCCACTGGATGCAGCTGTATTAAGGTTGTGTAGATGTGAAAGGTTAATCTCTAAATCGCGGAGGGGAAAACATTTGCACATTAATTTTGAAATAATTTTGAATTTAAGTGACTTTAGCAGTATGCAAATAAAATGCTAATTTCATCACTCTCCGCACAGCTTTTTGCAGATCATTCGTGTTTAATTAATGTATCAGTTAGAAAATGTGACATTAGAATAAATGAAGCCGAGCAGGCCGTATAGGTCCGCTGCATTCACTGTCCTCGCCTGTGAAGGACTTTGGTAACCCACTTATGCAGCTGGATTTGCATTGAGTGAATTGAAGCGAAAGATTTAAATGACATCAGTCTTGCTATTAAAGCAAAGCAAAACATCAGACAAACAGGGAGGAGCAGCTCTCTGCTTTCTGTATGTGTGTGTGTGTATGTGTTTGTGTGTGTGTGTGTGTGAGCAGGGGGAGTGCTGTCCCTTGCCTCTGTGCTCAGTGTGTGCAGCAGCTGCAGCTTTCAGCCTCGGTCTACACTGTAGGGGCCATTCTGCTGTCTGAAAGACCGATAGATACAAAGAGCAGAATGGTGATGAGAGATGACTCAGTGGATAGCGCTGATGGTGCGTTTCAAACACACTCATTATCCGCTCTGCATGTTGCAATTCAACATGTGTATGAAAACAAAAACTACACTCTCGGGTCAAGGATTCGAAACGGGTCCTAAAATAAGATGTGCACCATTAGGAGCTGTTTTTGGACAAGGGGGTAACGTGGCCATCAAAGCATGTGTCGATTTCACAACTGGCCTGAGGGCGTTAAAATCTTGACTGAATTTGGAATAGGGCAGTCAACCCCCTCCTTCCTTCTGTGATATGAAGTCCTATCTATTGCGGTCCTTAGTCTGCGACACTGGAATAAAAACATGGATACAGATGTTGACCTATGCCTGATGCACACACATATGTTAGAGAGGAAAACCCTGCAAGCGAAGCAATCAATTCTCACACTCTATAGAAACAGGCATGCATGTACACACAAAGGCAGCTCCACACGCATGGCGCCCACAGTCTAATGAGACAAAATCGGCAAGAGTGCATGAATGGAGTGCCCTGTTTCAGCACATGGCACCAAGTGCTGAGCAGAGACAAAGCTCTCATGCAACATTCCCATTCATGGCCTGGCACTGAGGGCAGAAAATGGAGCTCACTAGCCAGCTCACAGTATAAAGGTATTATGACAGCTCACTAGTATCCCCCTCCTTCCTCACCATCCCCCACTTTTCTCCCTGTGGGCCCTCGCTACCCACCCCCACAAATCCCAACACACTCTCACCCTTCCGCCAACCTCTCTCATTTTTCCACTCACTACTGTTCTCCGTCCCCATCCCCCTCTCCAAAACCTCCATTTCCTCCTGCTCATCATCATCCATAAGGACAAACACCCTCTTTACACATGACATACACCGCGTGCCGCTGGATGAGAATAAATGGTTCATCCCATGTAGAGTTGGAGGTCATGCATGTACGTACACTATGGTGCCTGTGGGCCAGTACAAGCCGACAATAACTGTGGTGAAAAACAGCTGATTTTGAACAATACCGGTGGACATATTTGACCATGATTACTATAATACTGTAAGCTCACTTGGGATATAAAATGTCAGACAAGAGTGAAAAATGCTTGATGCAAAGATATGTAGCAGACAATCACCAGAGACAAAGAAATGCATCTTCACATGAGAAGAAAGAAAAAAAACAAGGACTGTTGTTACTCTATATCACATCAATGATTTTCAAGTGCCAATTTATTTTCTGTCAATTAACTAATTGATTCGTCAATTAGCTGTTCCAGCTCTAACATAAAGCCTCAAAAAGGAACTGCTTAGTCTGCTCAGGCAGGCATATTCATGGTTTGGTACGTTGTCTTGCAGATGTTGCTCAGAGGTGGCCTGTTCAACCAACAAGCAATTTTTCTTTCTCAGATTGTTTCATTTTCTATTTGTTTGGCATGTCACTTCAGCTCTAACTTTAGGTGAAGAACAACTCTTCTAGGTCATAAACAGGCCAATCAAAGAATGATTTTTCTCTCCCTGTTTAATTTGAATGAATTTTAGTCAGGCCAAATTTCCCAGTGATTCTAATGAAGAAGCAAAAATTAAAAGATCATCTGAAATCATCTGATTTATTAATTGCCTGGCAACAGATTAGTCTTGTGACCACTTTAATTAGCCATCTGTACATTTTAGTCTATAGTAGAAGCCTGTGATTTATTACCCATGGAAAGCAATTAGCGATAATAAAGTATGTTTTTAATGAGTATAGCTGTCATTTCTTTCATCAGATGTGACAGCCAGTATGACAGGGGGTATAGCTCAGTGGCAGAGCATTTGACTGCAGATCAAGAGGTCCCCAGTTCGACTCTGGGTGCCCCCTGCTCCACTACAATAACATCTTTTTGTTCTATTTCAAACAGTATGTGTCGAAGGTAGAGTAGAAAAATTCATCTAACGGCAGCTCAGACGCCTTCCAGTTCAACTTCAGATGCCCCCTGAAATTGTATACATAAAACTCAAGTACCACTTTTCTCTTCTGCCGTCTCACGGGCCAGAAGGCGGAGCTTTGCTCTGGGAATGGTGTTTATGTACATAGCTCTGTTTTCAGTGTCCATGGCAGCCATTGAGAAGCAAACAGAGAGGAGATAACGGCTGCCAAAGTGAGAGAAGTTAAAGAATGTGGAAGAAGGTGTGTGTATTTTTCCAGTGCCAGCTTTTGAAATTCTCCCCCTTGTGACTGCAAATTCATGAGGACTGTAGTGTGCCAAATTTACACCAATTTAAACCATTCATCCGCATGCTGCTGGATGAATGGTTCATCCCATGTAGAGTTGGAAGTCATGCATGTATGTACAGTATGGTGCCTGTGGGCCAGTACAACCCAACCATAACTGTGGATTCATGAGGATTGTAGTGTACCGAATTTAAACCTTCTTGTCCTGGAGGGATATCCAGCACCTTATGAAAAACTCTGGATAGCAGAGAGTGATAAAGAAAGATTTAAATGATTATCATCTCCTATTAAACAGCACTTGAAGGAGAGCAAAGGTGGCTCTCATCCACATCCTTAGTTTGTCTTTATAAAAGGTTTCCATGCGCTTGTTTTTTACCACTAGCTTATTTTAGAGAGGCAAAAATAGAGGAAAGTGTTAAGAAAGCCTTCAGCTTGGCACAGAAACAGTATAAAAGAAGTGGCAATTAATGTCCATTTGGTGCTGACTTTTTGCTGCAGACATTTTAGAACAAATCATAGGTTTCTAATGAGGCCAAAGCTATGGCAAGAATATAAATGTGCTAAGTGTATCTTTTGTGCTTGTGTGGCTGCAGCTCAGTGCACACACACCATCTTGCTTTTGTCCAACAGAGGATTTTTGTGTGCTTTTCAGTGAGATGCGGCAGCGATGTGAGGCAAACCGCTAACAAGCAGTGGAAGGCAGGAACAATCCCCCACAGAGCAAAAAGATTTACAGACATGAACACAAGGGTCAATTACAGCACACGTGCACACACAACAACACACTATTTCTTCACTTATTGATGAGATGGATTTCTTGTGCTCAGGGGGTACTTCACTGCCAGCTGATGTGTACAGCACCTGATTAGAGCTGTGATTTATGACTGACCATAAATAATGGCTGTCTGAGCTCAGCTAGATTGACCAGAGGAGGAGAGACGCTTGGGGGATGCATGGCGAAAAGACAAATGGGTTAAGCGAGGTAAAGCGGGACAGAGGGAACCAGATGATGGCCGACGTAAGAGCATTAGGCAGCTCCTGTGCAGAAGCCTGACTTTACTGTGAAGCTCAGTGTCTCGAGCCAGAGCAGACCCGAGACCTGCCAACTGCTGCGCTCATCCCCCTCTGCTCCTTTAATGCTCGTCTTACAGAGGAGATACAGACTTTAAGGGAGGTATTAATAGAATGTAAATCACAAACAGGTCCCCGAGGACATAATATAATGCAACAACACTAATGAGTGACTGATTAACAGCTGTCTTATTAAAGTCTGCCCTTTAGTAGCACCTGACATTTCACTTTAAACAAGCTAATAGCTTAACTTCCACCCCTGTAGCTTGCGTGAAATTGGCACTTAGAGCATCAAGAGTCGTGGACATCTATTTCGGGTGTGACAATGAGTCAATCAGTTATGAACATGCATGACTTCCTGCTGAAATTAATTAGCACTGTGTAATGAAATGTGGCTTTTACCCTGCGGCAGAGGGCTGTTTTAAATCAGACATCTTAGAGGAGTATGTATGTGTTGTGTTGCTGCGTCCGACAGCAGCAGTCCAGCACACACACACACACACACATGTTGCCATGCAGGAAGGAGAGCACACGGAGGCCAAATGCCACTGCCAGCCACGGTTGAATTTGTTTTCTCCAGATCAGTAAGGACATCCTTGCCATCACAGCGACTGAACGTTGAGAAGATGATTTTGGCTGAGTTTGTGTGGAAGGAGAAGGGAAGAGAGGGTGTCTGCACACTCAAGGCACACGTTTGGTGTGAACGCATGTGTTTTAACACGCTTATGTACCCTTACGATGCTCAATATTCTAATTAAAGTTTTATTTGGGGTAAGCTGTTGACATGAACCCTTGATAATCTGCAACTGAGTCTCCATGTTAACATGTCAACACCAACATTTGTGTCCACATGTAGTGTCTGGTCTGCAGTTTGAGCTTTTTGTTGCCAGCTACCCTCTTTAATTTTTTTCAGCTTTATTTGACAGAGATACAGCTGACGAGTGACAGGAAGGTGGGGACTGAGAGAGGGGGATGATCGAGCCGTGGGCTGCCGCAGCAAGGACTGAGCCTTCGTACATGGGGCGCACGCTCTATCAACTGAGGTAACCGTCGGTCCTCCTGCTCCCTCTCTGACAGGGATAATTCATTTCTCATGTATCATGTTTTCAGTAATGGGAAAGAAACTACCCTAATCTAATCTATGTCACTTGCAAGACTCCCAAGAGAGAAGTACAACATTTTAGAGCCAAACAGGCTTTTTGTGAACATATATACATTTATTTTCATCAACATTAAGAAAAAATGATAATGGTCTCTAAAGGTGTCTTTTATGTGAGAGAGTGAGAGAACTATGCAATTAATCATCTTTGTATCCATCAATCCTTGAGTCAGAGTTTGTGCAATTGGTTTCAGGAAAAGTGAAAGCTGTTAAATGTTTTCTCACAGATGAACAGACATTGTACAGCAACATCTCAGAGAGGAGAACAACATTTCTCTTCTTATGGCAACAATTTGTTTGTTGCCTTGAGGGGATAATTAACCCTCTGCTGGGAACTGGCAGAGGTTAAGCATCTCACTCAAGGATGCTTCAGTACATCCTTCCAGTTGTGGGATACCCAATCAAAAAAGAAAAATGTCCTGGTAGACTCTGACCTTGACCCCGTTTCTTTTGACAAATCCACAGGACATCATTCATATTTATAACTGGCCATGACTGGGTCATGAATGATGGGGGACAAGGAGCTCCCAAGTTATTATACTTTAATATCTGGGTAATAAGTCAGTGTCAGCGTTCATTCTACCTATCCAAAGCTGCTGTACTCTCAAAGAAGGCTGACTGAGGAGGCCAGTCGCAGGAAGGGTCAGGGTTTATCAAATGACAACCCTAAGAGACAGAGTTGATACAGAGGTCAGCCTGAATTCATTAAAATTCTTCACAGGGAGCCACATACATGTCAATATACATGACAGATTAAAAGGTGAGAGTCAGAAGGTAAATAGATAAGTAAACCTAAACCTTGTCAATGTCACAGAGACTGAAATATCTGTATAACTTCTGGACAGATCTTAAAGACTCATGGTTCTCAGAGGAGAAATCCTAATGACTCCAGTGATCCCCTGAGGTCTCCTCTAGCACCACCATGAGGTTTAGTATGAAAGGTCTCGGATCACTGGACGGGTTGCCATGAAGGCTGTAGACATTCAAATCACCCTCAGGATGAATTGTATTAACTTGGTGACCCCTTAAATTTTTCATTGAGTGAAATTTCAATGTATGAGCACACATCTGCAAACAGTCTCCGTTGTGTTTAGCACTAGTTAGCAAGCTTTGATCCAAAGCGACTTACAGGGAGCAATCTGGGGTTCAGTGTCTTGCCCAAGGACACTTCAACATGCAGACTGGAGGAGCCGGGGATCGATCAACCGATCATCTGATTAGTGATCAGATCTGATTAGTGGACGACCGGCTCTACCTCCTGAGCCACATCCGCCCCATGGTAAACCTACTTAGACATAGCAGTTAGCTCAAAGCACTGCTGTGGCTCAGTACAGCCTCATTTAGCTGCTAGCATGGCTGTAAACGTGATCAAATTATCCAGTTATAAGAATAGCATTTACAGTAATAGAGTTTACGGACAGTTACAGTACAAGTTATCCCCACCGCCATAAGACAGAAGCCTTATTCAGACACATTTCTCCAAAGTGTGCGTTTATAGGAGAATTTCTGTATTCAAGAGACAAGATTAAACTAGAGATTATATCCTTACCGCTCTCTTTTGTTCCTTATCGTCTCTTTAGGAAGAGAGACAAAGTGCATCCATCGGTAGTGCTCTTCAAGCTGAATTTCTTTTCCTAGGCATGACATAGTTGTCCAGTTTCAATGAGTGGATGGAGAAAAATCTGCACCTCTTCAGCTGCTTTCATAATGCTACTTTCTCCCAAGCAAAGCAAAATTAAGCAAATACTACTGGCCCATTTTGCGTGAGTAAAATATGCAAGAGTAGTCTCACAAATACTGTTTATAACATAGGGTGTTTATCCTACCTCGACTCCGTACTGACCATAAATTTTCAGTATATCCACTTTCCCGGCACCACTTTACCACAGAATATCAATCAGCTAGTTGTACCACTGTCTGAAAACATAAACATGGAATATAAATGCCTCAGTATATGTAACACAAGTACTCCCAGAAATGTGTAGTCTCTTGCTTTCCTTGGCTGCAGCTCTCAGCCCATGTTTCGTCAGGCTCCTTTGTTGCTGTTGGTTAAGGTGTATTCTCTGCAAGCTGTGTTTTATTGACTCACTGGACTTGTGTTTTGTTTATTGTTTCGAGATCAAAACATGCCACGAGTCCACAAAAAAAGATAAATGAAGTTTCAAAGAAACAGGGCATGCAAGTCAATGCAAAGCTGCCAACATTAAGAATTGATTCAGCATTCCAGCCAAATTCAGCAGATGGTGGGTGAATGCAAACGGAACTGAGCAATCAAATTTCCTACAAAACACTTATAGGATGCAGAAAGGGGGAAGAAAGACAAGATTGAAAATGCATAAGAGGGCTGGAGGAGCCGAGACGGAAACGCACTGAATGACTGGAGAACAAAAAGAGCCCCAGTGCAGCAATATGTTCTCGCCTACGGTTACACTTGTTCCAATGCAACTTTAATCATGCCATCATGCTTGCCATGTCAACTGACAGGTCCGATTGTGCAAAGATTAGATTTTTCTCACCCTGACATTGAATCTAAACACCAGAAATAACAGAAGCCAGGCTCACACTGTCTGGATGTCGTCCAGCGACAATGAAAAAAAGAAGAAACAACACAAAGAGGGAAAAAAAAGGTGACGGAAAGAAAATAACGGAGGAACAAATAGGCACAGGATCTGCACGAGAGCTATTCTGAGGCAAAGTTTAGACATAAAGAAAAGTGATGTTTATAAAATCATATTTAAAAAATTGCACTGGAATACAGCCATAGCAAAAGCTAGAAAACTATAAAAACCCACCTTCTCGAAGCTCAGAGTACAGACTCCATGAATCGATTGTTAGCCTGCGGCAAATCCTTCAGGCCGTCTCACAGCTGTGTACAACAACCTGATGAAATCTACATCACATTAAAGACCACACAGCGCTATGCTTATGCTATGCTATGCTTACATTCACCACAGCAAAGTCTCTTCTTGTTTAAGTCTATTTATGGCTTGTGTTATAATTGTTGACAGTATATATTAGGGTTATAATAAGAGATAAAATAATGCAAGATGGAAAAAAATTCTTCAAGCCCCAAGTTGTTTTGTATTCACGATACATAAAAGGTTTTACCTGCTGTGCAGCCAGCCTATATTGTGTTAAAAGTTATAAAATGAAATCAAGCTCCATGTTTGATACCATTTATGTCTGCATTTTTTCTGCAATATCCATTAAGTGTGTTTACATAAATGTATGAATACGTAAATTCAGTGATTATCTCTTCATAAACAGTGATGACATCCTCACTGTATGCCCTGTATCCTCACCAAACTGGAAGATTCTGTGAAGCCGCCACGAGAAACGCGGCATATTTGTCACCGTGGTGAGCAGTGACATCTGAAAAAAACATGTCATTTTTGGTATTTAATTGACAGCATGTCATTTTTAATCTCAAGGGAGAAGTGGAACGAGCAGGAGCAGCCACAGACAGGCTGCACGCGTCTAACTCCTCAGCAAGGTAAGCATTTTTAATAAAACAACGCATGTTTGTTTTGCTGAATTTTAAAGAGACACATTGTTGGATTCTGATAAAGTAGCAGCTCGAGGAGCATTTACTGTAAGATTAAAATACATTTGCTGCTATCAGAGAGCCAATAAGAATATGTGATGAAAGGAATGAATCTATTAGTGTACAAGACAGGTTCGCTGACCTCAAGGGGAAATGTGTGCGTCTGCTCTGAGGGCTGCAGGTGGGCAGAAGTTGAGGGTCACGACTGCCGCTGTGCTCACGTGCCAAGCTGGAGACATTAAGCAGTGATGAGGTCTAGAGACAATCACACTGTGCCAGCCGAGGAAGCTGAACTGCTGCTCTCCCCTACGGCCTGCGCGTACAGTCACTAAGTCATTATCATTCACAGAACAAACACGTTCCTAATGTAATCTTTATGTAAACGGTCTGTCTTAAGGCTGAGAGCGGCTCAGTTCCCTCAACTCCTAAATGCATTCAAGACTCCGCTGTGCAACAAAGGCCCAAACCAATAATAAACAGAGCCGACGGCACAGAGCTATTTAAAGTTTGGCCTTTAAGCATTTCTGTCAAGTGAATCTTCTTTCCACCCTCCTTTTTTTGTTTTAGATGTCGAGTCTCGAAGTGTTAGCCCGTGAGGCTATTATCAAGGCTTCCCTTGTAACATGAGAGCATCTGTGCGCGCCTTTGGGCTTTTTCCTACCCATCACACCATGGTGGGCTATGGCTCAGATAATCCTGAGGCCTTGTGGCCATAGAAACCCATTCATGTATAAATTTTACTTTGCTTAAACACGACTCCAGGAGAAGAGACAGAGAGGACAGGACAGGGCTTTCCTGAGAGACACATCACGTGTTGCTGATAATAGGAAAGAAAGAGTTGCTGCTTTGGTGTTTGGTTGTCCAAAATATATGTAAGTATGTATTTACACCACCAGTATTACAATCACAAGTAAATTACCATGTCCTCCATCGATACTGAAACTAATAATTAATAAATCTTCTAATGAACATTCAGTGGGGTCTTGTGCATCTGTCTCAAACTATTCATGATCCTGTTGCTTGCAAGAAATTCTTACTTTTCTCTGTTTCATAAATAATTTATACTTTTCAGTTTCTTGGTCAGATAAAATAGAAAATCTACCATTTCTGGCCCTGGAAACTTTTGGCCTCATTACTTTACTAAACACCCTTACTAAATAATGAAAGAAAATCTTAATGAAAGCATTTTACATGATATATAAGTTCAATTTGTAGCAATATTTCCATCCTTCCATCTATTTTCCATAACCGTTTATCCTTATCAGTGTCGTGAGGGGCTGGAGCCGATCCCAGCTGACACTGGGTGAGAGGCGTGGTACACGCAGGACAAGTTGCCAGTTCATCACATGAATAAATAGATAAAACAAACGTTTTCTATTATATTATTAATTAATCTTTTGTTCATTTTGTCTGTAAAGTATCAGTTTATTTATTTAGTCTTAACTAAATTAATCTAAAATCAAAAGATTGAATCCTTGTGATGCTTGTACCACTGAATGTTTGGCATTTTTACTTACTAAAAATTGTTGATTTTTTTCTCTAGTTTGTTTGGAATAAAACTCAATTTCTTAAATGTCAGACAGACCTGTGAGCCACACAGTCTATAAAACATTATCAGACCTGGAAATATGTCAGAAAATGATCCCCTATTAGATGGATAACACCTGTCATGCTTAAAAATTTCATCTCGCCTAAATCCAGACTGCCTGCAACATATCTTCAAAACCTATTCCAGTTATTTCCGAGGCTCCAGTTCAATCTACTCTAAGGTATGAGGCTTCCATAGTAAACTGTATAAACACTGACCCCGACCCCCAAGCATCTTAGTGTCTGGAGGAACATGTTGTATATGGAACAGCGACTAAAAATAACCTTGTGCTAGCTTGTCTCTCTCTAGATTTTTATTAGTGTCACCTCTTGTATTTGCTCGATTGCGTGCAATTATTCTGTAAGACATTCAAAGAGGCAGCACTCTGCTGGGTCAAAGAGACTACGCTGCTGGTGTTCACATGCTAGTATGACTCAATGTTTGAATTAGCAAAGGCAGAGATAGAAATCGAACAAACTGCAAGAAAGAAATTGCAAACAAAATCCTTTTTGCACTGGACAATTTTCTCGTCTGCATTTATCATGTGCTAAATAATTAGCTCTGTGACCCAGTAATGGAGGTCATGACTTTTTGTAGCATGGCAAGCACTGGCAAGGAGGAGGGGAAGGTGGACGGACTCCAACAGCTGACACAGCACTGATGAAATGGGAGTAATATGAGCATTTGGTTATTGTTACAATGAATCATTACTACTTGGGCAACCAAAATACCCCAAAATGGCCTCCCTGTGTCCTCAACTACGTAGGTTTTTGGATCTTTCTGCCTGTTTCTGTGCATTAATGTGTGTGTTTGTGTGTGTGCTCCTGCCTCAGTGTGTGGCCGACTGTGCCATGCAAGGCGGTGACAGGGTGTCGACCGGGGTCTGTGAACCTGGCTGCTCTGCTCAGCTCCTCCAGTGACAGAGAGCGAGGGGGACATCGCCCGAGCATGGCTGTCCCAGCTGGGCCAATCAGGCGTGAGCGCTCGTGGACGGCTCAGCGCATGCTTTCTGCCGTGTGCAGCGCCGTGTAACGGATCCCCTTATGGATTTTAATATGCTCTCAACAGTGTCAGCGGCGCTCCGCTGATCACTCATGTGTGTGTTTGTTCAGATAATGAAGGTGACTCTGTGTGTTTAATGAAATCTCTGCGTCATCCTTCGCTGCACCTATGTTGATTGTGTTTCATGGGATCACGCGGGGTCACGTGACTGTACACTGTGGGCTTGTTAAAACTTTAAACTTTGACTGCTGTGTGTCTCTGAAACCAGTAACTGTGTTTTGAGCCTGAAGCTGTTACCTTAAAAATATCCAAAGAACAGACATAAAAGAAAAGCTTCCCTCAGGATGTTGTTCTTACCTGTTCAACACCTTACTTAAAATCCTTCCTATGAAACTCAACAACAGGTCGAGCATGTTGATCCACTGTAAAAACATTTTTATGTTCAAGCAGGCAAATTGAGGCTGAAGCTGATAGACTTTTCACATTTCTGAGATTTAACTAATTACATCCAACTGCTGTATGTAAGCACAATTCACATACTTCTATTTGATACCAGATACTGCGCTACATTGAGGCAGATATTGCACGATTTATTAACTTAGTTTATTTGACGGCTACAGTAACTAGTTTTAGAGCTGCAATAAACAAATTTTCATTAATTAATCTGTTGACCATTTTCTTGATTAACTGATCAGTTGTTTGGTCCATAAAATTGCAGAAAAAGGTGTAAAATCAGGATCACTGTTTTTAACATGTTTAGTTTACTGGCACAGAGGATTAAAGAAAAAGTGAAAAAGTACTGATGGCTATCAATAGTTACAGATTAAATTAATAGCTGAAAACTAATTGATTAATCGAGTAATCATTGCAGCAGTAAATTACGGAAGATTTTACATCCAAAACATATGATAACTTTATATGTGCCCAATGTTTACAAAGTAGTTTACATAATTTCCTTTTCAGCAAGCTGCAATGCTAAACTACTGCTTATAGGTTCGAGCATCAGTAATAATAATACAGTAATAATATATATCACTTACAGGGAACATTCTGCTGCATGATGAGTACTTTTACTTTCATATGTTGTGTATATTCTGCTAATACTTATGTATGTGTATGTGTTGTTAAAATATGCCAGTGTTGCTGTTGACTCCTACATGACCTCGCTGTTGTACCGAGTTGCAGTATAACACAGAGCGATTCAAATGTGAAGGAAATCACCATAATTGGAATCAGTTATTCACGTTTCCCAATGCTGCTAGATGTTATTAACATCAGTACAACAGAGAAAGATGAAATGATTAGTGGAACAGACATCCACACCACATCCATATGAGAGTTAATTCAAAGTCTTTGAGTTTTTGGGAAGTGATCATTTAATTTAATAATTAAAATAAGTTTTATCTGTTTTTTCAGTTTCAGTATAAATGTTCAAATTTACATGTATGAATTATATATGTGAACATACCAGTAATCTATACACTCAAAAATACCATTTGGAGTTTAACAGCCACCAACATGACTGGAGCAGCACCACTTAACCTGTTCTGTCAACACGAGCTGGAGCAGAGATGGAAGCGAAACAAGAGGTCATGAGTCACATGAGCATACGGCCAAACGTTACCTCAGCACTGCTGAACTCAGGAATGTGACTAAAACAGCGAGAAAGATTGTGTCATTGGGCACTGACAGTTGAATGAAAGGCATCTCTCTGCCTTCGCTCCTGTCACATTGTGACTCCGCCCCACCGGTGACCCGGGGGGAAGTGGCATAAGACCTGTCACCCCGCATCACGGCCCGGGCCACAACAGCCAAGCTCATATGTAAATGTGTCAGCATGCACAGATTCAGAGAGTCTGACGTATCAGTTTGAATATGCATGTTCAACACTGAGTGGAGCGTAAACAGTCCAGTACATCTGTGTGTATGTGTGTGTATGTGCGTGTTTTCAGGCACAGTGTGTATGTCTGAGCTGATCCTGGTATGTTGTAGTGACATTCCCGGTGGGAAGGAGCCTCACGACTGTTTTCATTTGCTAGACTGCCCATATCTCTTCGTGAGTATAGGCTGTGTGGAAGTGACATCTGATTTCATCCACACTCAGCGGGGTTCCCTCTGTCTGTCTTACTACGGCTTTTCTCTGTTTCACTTCACAGTTTATCTGACTGTTGGTCAGACAAGTTGGAAAATATATAGAAATAGGTTAGGTGCTTTGAGAACCTATGGTGTCATTTCATTTATTTTGATAATGTAACCATATAACACATAATATATTTCATAATTCTCCTGTGGTGTCACGACAGAACATGCCTGTTTGCGAAGAGTCAGGGCGGACTGCAGGGCTCGAGTCATCCTGAGTCACAGAGAGCGTGACACAACCCTCACTACCGCTCATCATAATATTTGGAGTCTCCCCTAAAATATCAACGCATGTTCTGTACAAACGCTCACTAAAGATCACGCATCATGCACGATATATCGAGTTAAATTAGGGCAATACATGAAGGTCAAAAATCTTCATTTATGGCTCATACCGTGAAGCTCATGAATTCTAAATTTAATGACAACTTAATTACCATCCAGTTTTAATCTTCACAATTATCTAAAGACACGCGGCACATCTCAGTAGCCTCACCAATTATTTTCACACCAATTCTACGGGAACAAATTTCGCTATATTCATTCGATCTTCAAGATGAAACTACTCTCCCAGAAAATGACCGTTTGCTCCTCGCAGAAATAGTTCCAACTCATCATCCTAATCCATCAATTACATCCATACTGTACCTTCCAAAGGGCCCCATCAGTACAGATGAACCAAGCTGCTTACTTTAAATAAAGGGAAAATGTACCATTAGGGAGTAAAAGTGGGTGTATTTGATGACCTCTAACTATTCTAATCACCTGGTAATTACACAGAGAGCGGAGCACCTTCCCTCTGCTCTAACTTTAACGCCGTTTACGCAAACTGGCAACCAGAAAACACAGAGCAGGGTACACAGTGTCAACCAGAGGGAATCCAGACTAGTTGGCAGGCGTAAAGACAGTTTCCCTCTGTGTGCTGCACTCCACGGATTAAGGCTGGCAGTGTGCTCACATCTGCTAAACAAGATAATACCTTGATATTTCGCGTTGCACAGACCAGCTAGGAGAAGCTGCGGCGGCGGAGGATCTCCCATCATCTCCACGCACTCCTCAACTCATAACACTGCAGTCGCCGTCAGCTCTCACGCGTACTTTTCTTGAGATGCCAGCAGCATAATATATTGACTGTGTCTGTGCTGCAAAACACCTGCTCCTCATATACAAGTGTGTGTGTTTTTGATGTAGTGGCTAGAAGCTTGAAATTTAGCTCTTACTGTACTGGCTCCACATCACACATTCTGAAGGGAAAATTGGGAAAAACAGGAAGTGAATTACTCCAATGATTCAAAATAGCTGCCTATAAAGCATGTAATTGACTTAAACACATCCCGCAGACATTTCACTTGACGATTACGATAATTGTAAGTGCCTGATTTAATAGCAAGCGACTAATATAAAGGCATTCAAATAAGAGCATAAAGGTAGAGGATTTGATACACATAATATTCTGGTGATATTTAGAGATTAAAGGTATTTTTTAGTGGAAATGAGGCAATTTAGGACTCAAGGCTATCATCTATGACTGATGCTGTGTGTTACTGTATAATGCACATCTGGCTAAGAGCGGCGGGGCTTTCATGCTGATGTTATCTTGACTGGGTAGGAGCAAACACTGCAGTTTAACATGACATTAAACATGCGTGCCATGCTGTGTGTGTATGGAAACATTTCCATTTATGTATTTATACGTACGTGGTTAAATATAAGATGAAACCCCTGTGCTCTCTGCATTCTGCTCTTGAAAGGTTGCAAGCGACCCTCCTGAGCTTTTAATTCAATATACCATTATTGATTACAACCCCCAGGGGGATTATTCCAGCTTCTAACTGTACATTGAAAGAGGCACAGAATAATAAATTCTACAATATATGGCATTATTGATTTTCCAAGTATCATTAATCATTACAAATTCAATAGTGTGGCATTTAAGCTCACACAAAACACATTTTAAGGTACGTATGCTGTGCTTGAATATTCCCATTTCACGCTACAATTCAAAGGAAATATTGAACTTTTTATTGAATTACATTTAGTTCTTTCTCAGATCGAGATTTTACAAACAAAACACACGATG
Source organism: Nibea coibor (assembly GCA_023373845.1). Classification (NCBI taxonomy): domain Eukaryota; kingdom Metazoa; phylum Chordata; class Actinopteri; family Sciaenidae; genus Nibea; species Nibea coibor. The sequence continues at coordinate 15,819,917 of CM041727.1, read as the reverse complement.
AATTTATAAAATATGAGAGATGTAAGAGATGTGAGTACTCTGCATGATATAAAATTGTTAAAATCAGCCCCACTTGGGCAAACTACAACAGTCTCACACATTAATACAACAATAACAAATGTTCCAATAATATAATATATGATAATATAACAAACACAGGGGGCATGCCTAAGTGACATATTCTGGAAGATTTAAGTAAAAGATCTAGGGACTTTCTCCACCACTGGTGCTTTTTCCACTTTTTGGGCATCTCTGCAGAAGGTAAATTGTTTATTCTGTGCTCTAAATTTCACACTTTCTACATGACACTGCTTTGTCAGTGTTGCTATTCTTTGCATAGTAAACTTTTTGGGCTCTTTTTCTTGGATGGATTCAGACAGTTGCGAATGTTTGTGCTTTCACGCATCATTGCTTATGTTGTCAATCAACCCACCAGTCAGCTAAGAGGCTATGCAGCATTCCTCAGACTTCTTCTGATCATTTAATAAACATCCATGCACAATTTATTGCTTATATCTGCCAAATCATGAGGGGTTTTTTTTGGTAGCAGTGTCTCCAAGAGTATAAGAATACAGAATATTTTAAATGAAAAAGGGACAGGAGCACATTGGCCATGATACTAACTGAAGTGATGGGACATTTCTTTGCTGCCACACAGAATCTGCTCCTCATCGCTCTCTCTCAGTGCAGGGCTGCACAGGGGTCGACCTCCCCTCCTCCCATATTGCTACAAGTTTCTCCTCAAATCCACAAGGAGTGAAATAATGGTCTTGGGAGCGCAGGGGTAACAAGGCAGAAAGGGGGATCGGACGACAGAGATGGACTGCCTCGTGAAAATAATTTCACATACAGAAAATGTTCATTACGTCTACAGAATGCAAGGTGGTGAAATGCCAGAACTGCACTTACTATATGGAAATACAGAAGACGGGGTGAAGGACAAACAGAGGTAGATACTGTATGGCTCTATTGGCAGCTTCCCAAATAAATAAATTCTAAATAAATACATACGATCCATATGTTATGTAGAAAGCAAACATCATTCACTAGCTCTAATCTCTTTCAGTTGGCAGTTACCCCAATCCATCACAATGACTTTACATATAGCCATGATTTTCTGAAGCACAGGGGAGAAACTCATTACGGTGGCTCATTTTTGAGCCATTGCTGCTGTGGCGTTGACAGATGCTCCACACAGAAACCAGCATGGTATATTTCAAAGGCACCCAGCACAATGAAATGGTTTCTCATCAGGGTGAATAATGCGTGGCGCCGGTCGCTCCCCAGGTTAACTGCTCTGAGTGGTGGGTGTGTTTCTTTTGATATATTGACTTCAGGAATGAGGGGATAATCAATGAATCAGGGAATATGTATGTGGAGGGGCTGTCACAGCAGCACATTTGGTTGTAAGAGGCTTTTAGAGCTAGAGCACCATGGTAAAGACAGTATCATGGATAAAGAGATGCACCACATTAGCACAAGCTTACCTGGAATAGTAACCGTGAGAATGTGGTATTACTGTGTTCTTTAGTAACTATTTACTTTAATTTATTAAGCAAATAACCTCATTATAGTAAGCACTACTGCTGCAATTAGCATTTTTTCTCATCCTATTTTAAATAATTCGCCTCTGTAGCTTCTGATAATGTGAGCACTGCCCAATACAAAGCACTACAAAACGCCCACAAACTAAACATGCATTTAAGGCAAAGCTTTTCAACTCTGGTGAATTATATGCATTAATAATTAATCTATCGTTTCTAATGAAAGAGTTTTCCAATAAAGTCGTTATAAAGTCTGCATGCACTTCCACTAATCTGAACAGCTCCTGCAGGATTCTCTGCACCGCCCATCTACACCATGTTCTACTGCTGAAATGGTTTGAGAACAAAAGACTGTGGGACACTGGGGCTCACCCTCCAAACTTGCTTGGCATGGCTTTTTAAGGCTACAATTCTGTTTGATTTGAGACTCATGGGCAGACATATGGACTCCAAATTAGCATCTTATGTCAATTAGACGCGCCGGTCACAGCTGGCTCCCAAAAGCACGTTTGTACAGAGAAGTTGCTCTCTTGTTGCTCACAGACTGGCCTTCACCAACGTGCTACACATACAAAAGATAATGATAACAATGAAGAAGAAAAAAAATCCAGAGCGAATTCAAACGAATATGAACCACAAAGATCCAACCGTCGTCCATGCGTTATGGTGCCACATGGCGCGTCCACGAACCCCGATATTCACTCTCACCAGGTCTTCCATTGGATTAGAAATGAGCCACATAAAGATATAAATAAATATCTTTACAATAAAGAGAATTAGTAGATAAATCCTTACCGCTATGCGAGTCTGTGAAGATACTTTAAGATATAAGATGATCCTTTTTTGGGAGGGGAAGGTCGTTTTGGACTTGGTGAGGTCCAAACTTGAATCCCGCCGTTAATGATGTGCTTCGTTTCTCGGGAGGAACCAGCAGGCTGTTGACTGATGTGATTTTATTCTATCTCAGAGCATCGCTACAACATGTGTACGCATTCTTTGTCCATGTCCTCCGCACGCCTCAGTCTTCTTCTTCAGTCGAGGAAACGTCGATTAAACTATGTGGTCTGTTGCGTAAAACCGGTGCCAAAATTCCTGCGGGCCCATTCCGTTACAGAGATGCTAGACAATAGTCTGCTCATTTTGGCACGGACTGAACCTCCTCCGCTGCCAGGAACAGTTGCATCGGCTGATTAAAACCAAATCTTGAGAGCTAATTGGTTCATATCACCGAGGCTGGCTCGAGACCATCGCTCACATGTGCCAGTTGTCTCCGGTTCTGTCTTTCGGCTCCCTCATCTTTTTCTTCTTAGCAGGAGGAGTGGACAGTGGAGTTGCCGATCTGTTGATCACCGGGGGTCCACCTACATCCAGCGGCGTCTTTGTGTCGTATTTATTAGGACCGGGCTTTCCGTTGTGCGCCACATACAGCGTGGCACCGGCTGGATGGGGGTCTCGTTGAGTGACAGCTGGATTCTCTGACTGAGAGCTCGGCGAGCCGTCTCTGCAGGGGAGCTGTGGAGCAGGATGCTGCGCGTACACGTCTTTGACAGTGCGCGCACCCGACAGGTCACACATCTTGGGTCCACAAACATCATCCTGAAAGAAAGAAAGTGTATTCCCACTGATTCCTCCTGTTTGCCTGTGATATAGTTTATAATGGTATAATAACATAACACGATCACGTATTTTTATAGACTAATATTTGAATTCTGCTGTGAAATTTACACTGTAAATTTACAGAAAACACCTCACTTTTACAGTAGTTTTCTGTTTTTATCGAATACGAAACTATAGACAAAATTATAGAAATTATCTATAAATTAACAACAGTTATTTTAAGTATCATGCCAATAATGACAAATTAAAGCAATTTCTCATTTTTGGACAGAAAAATGACTATTTATACAGTATTTTTCTGTTTGTGCATACATGTAATTCATGTAAAATGACAATAATTATCTGTAACTGTGTGGCTCATTATGTGAATGCCAAATGTAAATGTCCATATTAACAATTTCACATTGTGTAGCATTAATCTAATTCTGGATGCAAATTTATCAAACTTTTTAAATTATTTATTTATTTATTTTAATTCGCTGAAGTCCTGTTAGTATCATCGCTTTATTGGAGGTGTCTGTGGAGGTGATCGTAATAATTCAGGGAACACCTGTAAAATAACAGCATATCTCTGCAAAAGCTTGACTTTTAAGTTTCATTTTATGTTTCTTTGTTTTGCAGTCAGTGCATTTAAAATGTAGGATTTTTTTATACTGAGCAAGAAAATGTTATTTCTCTTATAGTTTTAAAACAATTTAAAGTAAGTGAAAAAGAAAATTGACAAAAAGCAAATAATAAATTCAAATATCTGAAAAAGGTTGTAAGAGCATTTTAAGCACAGTGAGCAGTCAAAGAGCAGTGAAATGGAAAGTTACAACAGAACAGTTTGCTCTATGAACACTGTCGGCTTTGTTCTGGTTTGGTCTGGTCTAGTTTGGTTTGTGGTGATCCTCAAAGATGTGGCACTGTGACTTGCTGTTCACATGGAGCCCACAAAGCATGGATAAAGCCCACAGGTTGGAAAACCGAGTGACGTAACTGGACGACCCATGACAAAAACGACAGATTTCACCACCAGGCCGCAAACTATATTCCACAGAAATGATTGAAGCGCACAGGATCCTTCAATCTCTGATTCCATAAAGTCACAGGAGCATCGTGCTGAGAAATGAGTGGAAATGATTTGGAGGTGCTTTACCACTTGTGAGCAGCTCGCATGTGTGAGGGCCCACGTCTGGTCTCAATCTCCTTTTGTGGAAGGCCTCCAGCTAGGGAACACATATGGCTCATGTGAAACTAGCTAGTTGCTTTAAGTTTGCAGCTTGATTGTTCTAAAGACCTCTATTCTGCAGCACTCTGCCCATGCATGTACAGCCTCAATCAGCCTGTGAGCTAAACTCTGAGATGGATTGACCTCTGGATCCTCTGTGATTAGACCATGATTCAGGATTGTTGGTCCTTCTGGTGCCCTAGGGTGCAGGAGTCACACAGTCATGCGGTTGTGCATTTTTTTTGTGCGCTCTGACCTTGCCAGACCTCAAATTGTCACTGACCTGCTGGGCAATGATGGCGCCCTCCTGTGTTTCTGTAGGATAGGCTACATTCAAGAGGGAGATGTCAGAACATATATAATGATCTTTGTTGACTGGAAAAAGCGAGGATGGATTCAGGGCTGGGTTAAGAAACTTTTGAATGAATGGGGGCAGACTGAAACATGGTTTTAAAGAAAGTTCATTTATGAAATGAATAAATGTGTTCAATATACTAGATGAATACCTACTTTAGACATTTTAATATTAAATTATATCTTTAAATAATAACTATTTGTAACTGCAAATAACCTACAGCTATGAAGAGATGATGGGCAACTGGCACCTCGACACACAAGGGTGCCCCAGGGCCTCATTTTGTAGTTGTCTTCCTGCTTTTAGTGGCCATCATGTGCTCCTTTGTAATTGTTCTGAATCATATTATTATCATTTTACATCTTTTTTGATGTTTTAATGTTGTTTTGCAGCATGTTTTGGTAATTTTGTGGCACTGTATGATTGTTTTGGGTTTCTCCGTAGTTGTTCTAGTCTTTGTCTTCTCAATGTGTTCATTTCAAACAAGACACATTAACGTTCACTTCATACTTTTCAGAAAATCATCCACACAAACTACCGCTCTCTGACTCTGGCAGAGAGAGCAGGAGGAACACACCCGTGGATACAGTTCCACTTAACCTCAAGTGTTTCACAACCTGCAGACAGTTTTTGGAGTCATGACATTGTTCCAAGGGCTGACTCAACCTTCATCATCTTCATTCAGCCCATAGATCTATTAATGATTTGTATAAGTGGCCACTGCTTCCCTATAAGAAGACGGTCATGAAATTGCCTGACCCGCCTGTAGCTGCGTACTTTAGGCTGGATGTTCTGGAGGGAAAGGTCTGCACATGATTTTAGCAGGATGAGACAAGTGTGATTAAGTCACACATACACACATGACGGGGGAGCTGCGAAGGTGCAGAAAGATAGGACAAGATGAAGGAGAGGTAAGAGCAGAGGACAGATTCATTGCGGGAAAAGGTGACTGATGAGGTGATTGAGAGCAGATGGAGGTGAAAGGGAAAAAGGGAAATGGGCTGCCTTGCAGGAGGAGAGTGGCCCTAGCTGGCCCTGTACCGAGGCAGAGCCTTGCTCCTGTCTATATTTAGCACAGGGACCACAGATTGTAAAGAGTGCTCGGGGGCCTTGTGTTCAGACCAGAAAGAACTGCTGCCATCCGTCTCAGCACCCAGGGGCCAGGCACGAACCCGACTCACGCCAGTGCAAGGGAGGAGAGATGGGACGATGTCATCTGAGCACACATTTACTTCACACGTGCAGAATTGATCACAATTTGTCAAAGTAGAAGCGAGGAGATACAAACCCTGAAAGCCTCTGCATGTCGATACCTTGATGAGATGGGTGACATCACTGCACTTAGCTCTTCCTAATGGTGCCTGCATGTTTACAGCGATCTCTTCATTTCTCCTTCCCCTAAGCATTTGAAAAGGGCACAATATCCCCCATCACCAACTACCCTCGTCTGTTGTAATAAAAAAAAAAATCTGCTCGCTCTGGACAGGATTGACATTCAGTCCAAATGTCAGAGCAGCTCAAGCCATTTTTGCAAGCCAGTTTTTACCTTCCCCATCTCCACCACCCCCAGGATTGTCAGTGGTGACTGATGAAGGACTAAGCCGATCAGACGCCGCAGTCTTCTAAAGGTGGGACAAGACTCACACATCAAGTCACTCTTGATGTGTAGTTCTCAACTCTGCTCTGTAGAGTGATTATCAGTGTCTTAAACATCAAATATTTGTCACCTGCGGGCTCGGAAGATTGACAGTTTCATCTTTCACAAAGCACAGAGGCTGCGGTCAGCTCTCCATCCCCTCCCGCAGCATGATCCACTTCTCCTCTGTGTTCGGACATAAAGACTTTGGACGACACAAACCCTCGTCACTTTCTACAGGTGATATCTACATGGGCATCTTCATTCATACAAACAAGACAAATGTCATAACTGGGGTGAATAAGAATATTAATTTCTATTGCAGTCTAATTTCTTTGATCTGAGTAACTACGAATGATGAGTGAAGATGTCAGGAGACAACAAACAAATCATGATGAGATTATTTCATTTCAAAGTGATTGAATTGATGAATGCTGAAAATTAAAGCAAGCTAATATTACTTACCCGTTCAACCGCACCCTGCTTGCCCAGCTTCGGTTCCTCGGCTCCCAGTCAGCTTTCGCCCATGCTCCAGGCCTGAAAAACTCTTCCTGCTGGTCCAAAACACCTGTGGTATAAACACAAACACTCCCCTGGTGCTCTCAGCTCACAGTCCTGGCAGCCTGGCTAACAAACTAAGCTAACATTAGCTAACAGCAGCTCTTGTTTGCAGCAGTTTACTTCCTCAGGAAACAGTAAGAGTGTTGAGGTGAAGCAGGCAGTGGACATCAGAGGGAAAACAGAAAACATTTTCTCCATAAAATATGATCCAGTTTCAGTGAAACCAAAATCAGTGAAATATTTTGTGTCGGGGTGTTAGTGTTGTAAAACTTTACCGACTTCATGCAAAGGATCGTACCCAGTGCACAGAGTTACATAGTACAGAAACAGACATACGGGGCTCAGAGTGGGAATGCCAGAGGCACCATTTTCCTGATTACAAGTCAGTGCAGCAAAAGGATTTAAAATCTGTTATTTTAAAAGTTACACAATGTTGCTTTGAGCATTTTCCAAACTTTCAAGACTGTGCACGAACCCTAGCAACATCTGTCATCTTTGACTTGGAGCATCATTCTTCTTTTCCCTTTATACAGTCATGTGACACTAACCTTTGATTCCTCTCCGCCTGCCTCCAACCACCCACACAGCCTGTCCATCCGTCACCACCCACACAGCGTCCCAGACAGACACACCGATCACTCAAACCATCAGCAAAGCGACTACACTCAAGCTTCCTAAATGACATTTACATATCAACTTCATCTGTATCACCTACACAAGCTCTGAGCAGAAGGATAATTGTGAGGATGTGGTTTCAGAGTCAGAAAGTACATATCAGTCGTCTTTCTTTGAATCACTTCTTTTATTCACCAGATCAATGACATCCAATTTCTTTTTAAAAAAAAAAAAATCCTTGTTTATCTTATTCTACAAAACAATGATAATTTGTACATATAAAAAAACAAAAAACACATGGAGAGATTAGACACAACAAATTTCTGCAATCTTTGACGAATACAGCTGCTTTCCAAAAGGAAAGGGCAACAACTCTCCAGTGACAGCTCCCCTCATCTCCCCTTACTACAAAAAAGTTGGTGGTAGGGATTTCAGCAGGAGATGGGAGACAAAGGCTAATAAAATAGCAATGGGTGTAACCTGAATCTATGAAGATGTATGGACTCTGTGTTGTTGTGGTCAGATTATACCTCATACACCCACAGGATTTGCTGTTGAGTGATTACTGGAGGTTTGGGCTGTAGTTGTAGTTTGCGGTCACATGTTGCAGTCTCACATTGGGTAGTTGAGCACCACGTCCTGTTTGGCGAGCTCCAACAACATAGGGTCGTCGAAGAACTTGCTGATACTCACATCCTCACTCAGACCCTGCAGGATAACAAATATAATAAGTCATACAAAAAAAATTATTTAGAAAATTCCAAGAGATAAGCGGGTAGACAAAAGGCTCACCTTGCGCCTTCGGGTCTTGATCATGAACTCTCTGGCCAGGTGGGGAGCAGGTTGAGGCTCAAGAGGCCTGATCACGATACTCTTGTCCAGAGGATCACCGGGGACGATCTGAGAGAAAATATAAAATCTGGTTAACTCTGAAAAAGAGTATGACTGGTCAACAGGTGAACTCTTCCCATCTGTTCATTTGTATTGGGCCAAGCAGCACGTGAGAAACATTCTGACAACATGAAACACACGTCGCACTTTGAGCTTTGACAAACTGAGTTGACACTTCTAATAGTCGCTCTGACCTTTCATCAAATAACTGATTCAGTTGCAAGTCTGTCCAATTGTTACCGAGTCAGGAGTGCGTCCATCAACATGATGGAAAAAGCAACGTGTCAGAGCTGCCGCTCCTTCAGTTTGTGACAGACGCGGCGCCAGTGCAGTGTTAGCAGATTGAGTTAGAAGACGTACGTGTTTGCAGGCTTTTAAAATGATTCACTGAATCCATTTTCTTAAGAAGCTTATAGTATGACCTTCACACAGCGCTCTCACTGCCACGGATATATGATACATTAACCCTAAAAGCGGAGAGACGGAACGGGAAGAGAAGACTTTTTAGGAATGCTGAATCTGAAATAAGTCAAGACATTCCCAGCCTCGGGAAGAGATTAAACTGGCAGGAAAAGGGAAAAAAAATAATCAACGGAGTGGCTTGAGCCCAATTAACAGATGGATGAGAGCTGCAAACCACAGTAACTCAACTCTGTGCTGTTAGCATGCCAATACTGGCTGTACATAATCAGACTAATGAGGGAGGCACAATATGGCCTTTTGAGTTTAATGGGGTAAACAGCACAGTTCAGGGACTCCTGTGTTCTTCCTGTTTTCTAGGACAGCAACTGCCCTTTAGAAACTAATTTGGGGAGAAACGGTCACAGTGATTAGTGTTGGACCTCAGGGGTGTCCCGTAGGGAGAAGGTACATTTTCTCTTTCGGCACTGATTTATGACAACGCTTTCTTAACCGCACTGATGTTTAGTTTACAAAACAAATTGTGTGTCATGATTTGATCTTAAAAGAAATCCCATGACACAACTACGATGACAAACTACTCCACAATGTTACAGTAAAGATGTGTTTATACCTACTCAGCAAATCACAAATGCTGTTCCCAGACGATCGCTCTATACTGCAGCTACAATACATCTTTTTTCCCCCCCAGTGTTTGGACAAACGTGTAAATAAATAATTCATGTCTGGTTTCTTGTCAAACACTTTCGCTGCCACCTCAAGGGAATAACACAGAAGTCGGGAGGATAAACAATATTAAATATTTGCACTGGGGAAAACCTTTTTTTCTTCCGGACGAACGACTTTGCTGTAAAGTATTAATTATCCCTAAGTGGAGTTAATTTTCTCTGACACAGCTCTGCAGAGTGCAGACACAAACACATGTCAGACATGGCAGGCAGTGACCGAGACAGCCACATTATACTTAAAACTTAATGACTCAACACTCCACTCTAGTCCACATCAAAAGCAATTTAGCCAAAGTGACAGATGTGTGCACGAGGTTGGTCACTCTGCTGCACGAGTGTGAGCGCTGGTGCATGTGGGTGAATAAACGCGTGATGAGTGTGTGTGAGACACAAAAATCTGATGCGTCCTCTGAACACAGTGTTTTTTTTCCCGTATTTTACATTGGTGCTATAGTAGCAAACCTTTTTTGCTGCATCTGAATGGAAATCAGTCTGATGTTAAAAGGAAAGCTGGCTCGTGTACCTGCCAATGGTGGAACACAGACAGAGCAAAGGCCTGTCCCTGGGTGTGTGTGCGAAGGTCAGTCTCAAAGCCGAAGGAGTCGATGGCCGGGATAAAAGCTTTAATGGTGTAGAGAGGAGACCCTGGAATAGGTGCATCCTGGGTGACGTGACCCCTGTTAGATGACAAACAGACGACATTTTTAAAACTCAAACTGTATTACAAAGACGCTTACTGCATTTGCGTATGAGGGTACATAGTTAGTGCATTGCATTGTCTGCATATGGGAATAAAGAGTGTGTACAAACCTTCTTCGAGCCAGCACTGTGTATACAGCAGACACGCAATCAGCTGGAGCCTGAACCTCCACAAAGTAATAGGGCTCCATCAACCTTGGAGTGGCCTGCAGAAAAAGGGAGCCCATACATTAGAGGGAGGACAAAAGCATGGACACACAGCATGGCTGAGACATGTACAGCTGACACATGGATTTATGATAAGAGCATTGAAAGAGCCAAAGGAGATGAGGAAAGAAGCCAAAATCATGAAGGAGGAATATTATCTCACTACAATTAAAAAGAACACGTCAGCAAAATCCCAGGCCGTAATCACAGTAATGGAACATTAAAGAAAGTGGGGATGAAAAGGAAGTCTGGAGGAGCTAATGGAGGACGAGAAGAAGAACGGGCTTGGGGCAGGATGATCTCACCATGAGGAAAGCAGAGTACACCACTCTCCTGGCTGTAGGAATGACCTGGCCTCCTCCTCTGTGGAGAGGCTCCTGAGCAATGACTGCATCCAGGATCTTAAACTTCACATTCCTGATGGCTGAGGGCAGCAGAAACACTGAGTTATGGCAACAGACCACTGACGAGGAATAACACATTTTCCTTGTGCATACTGCTTAATGCTCCCTATGCTTGACTTTCCAGTGGAGAGGAAATCCCAGCATGAATGGCAGCGCAGCGGACAAAGTCTTATTCTTAAACGTGTCTGAGGGGGAAAGAGAAGAGGGAACTTACGCTCATCACACAGAGGGCCTTCCCTGGTGCCCCACTGGAAGCCCTGAACAATGCTGTCTTTGACTGAGCCGAGCAGCGCCTTGTCCACCTACAGAGGGGAAAACAAGACATCAAGAGTCAGATCTAAAACATAGTTTGTATGGGACAGGATGTGCTATTAACTGTAACTGTCCACAAAATTCAGTAAAACAATAATCCAAAAGGAAACGAGTTGGTAGTCAAAGCTCTATATTGCTTTAAATATTTATGGTACAGCACTTCATCTGTTTTCTTCCTTTATCAAAGGAACCAATCATGAAACTAGAAAGAGAGCGCAGCCCTGTGCCAAGGTGTTTTGTTTCTACAGTGATGTTTATGATTTCATTCACTTTAAATTATAAAAGGTTTCTGCGAGCGCATTAAATTCAGTTCATTTTGTCATGGACACAGCTGTTACAATTGACCCATCTCACAATGTTAACGAAAGTGAAAAATTATTTGTGCATCTGCCCCATGATTTGGATCAGCTCCAACATTTAATGGGTCCTTCCTTGGCCCACACTACACCCGTTCACTGAGCTTCAAAAGCTTCAGGTTTGCATGTTTATAAGAATCTTTATGAAAAGAAAGAAAGGAGTGACACAGAAACAGAATCTCCTTTCCAGAGGAAATAAGGTAACAAAGAAGCGCTACTTAACCTTGAATCACCTGCCTGGCTGGTACAAAACTCACCTCAGAGGGCAGTGTGTCATCTACAAGGATGTTTGGTCCAGTGGTGTCTGGTCCGAAGGCCCAGATAGACCTGGCAGCGAGCAGATCCCAGTCGTACTTTGTCTGGAAAAACTCTCCCAGCTTCTTCCTGCCGTGAGGAAACAGAACAGCCACTGGTTGAAAGAAGGTCTGCACATTATGTCAGCTGGAACATTAAGGAGATTGGTTGATCGGAGGGCAGAGGGGTTAATGGAAGAGGAGGAGTAGAGCGAAGGTTTAGTTTAATGGTGTGTAAAGTATGTCACTTCTCTGGCATTGCTAGTGCAACACTGGCACCGCTGGGCCCAGATGGCCTAACAGATGAGCTGAGTACTGACAGGAAGTCACTCTCAAGCAGAACACACACACTCATGCTCGATGTGTCACAGGAATTGGAAAACTCATGCATGCTTTTAGTGCATGATTCAATTACTGTGAGTGAGCTGGTCAATATACCAAGGAGGGTTTTAATGAGCACACACTCGTCACAATGGACAGACGGCTGTCCTTTACTTTGTACTGTGCTTTACTGTACATGCACTTGACAGTTAAATATATACACATCAGTAATTAGCTTTTATTTTTAGCATTTCTTGTGCTTTGACTTTCTGAGGGCCTTTCAAATGGACATGGACATGTTTGAGGTCTGAATTCAACACGGGTCATCCAATCTGACCTCGAAACTTCCATCACTTTGTTCTGCCTGGTTTTAAACCTTGTATTCAATTAAAAGAACGTTTTTTTTTTGTTTTTTTTTTAATTATCCAGCTGTTATCAAATAGCAGCATGTGGTTGTCATTTCCATGTCCAACTTAAAATTAAAATTGATGTTAGGCACATCAGAGAGTGCACACTTCTTTCTTTATAACTTGACTTGAGAAGTTTGGGTAACACAACTTTGGACTAAAGAGGAATATTACCCACAAATCCAGTAACTGCACTAAAAGACCATTTCAGCACTGGGCTTTTCTATACCTCTCTGCCTGCTCCAATGACAGCATTTAATTAAAGACCCAATCTTGAGTCTAACATCCTCATTTATCTCTGCAAACTGAGGGAATAATGAGAATGAATGATCAGTCAGAGCGGCTCTCGAATATGCAGAAATTAATAAGGCTAAAACTGTGTCGAACTGGAAGAGAGAAAATCTACAGATCGTCTAACACGAAGGGAACATTATACCATCTCAATTAATTAAGACATCAATTAAAGTTCTGTCATGTGACACTAATATCTTCTACATCATACCTGTTCCATGTGATCTGCACCACTTCATTCTCAATGTCCTCAGCCAGCCCCTTCTCCAAGGGCTCAGCAATCATGGTGATCTTATTCCTGTCAATCAAATCACACAACTGTCAATCACTCATTCTGGGTTGGGGAGACACTTGGCCAGAGGGAAGGACTGACTCCAAACTCCCTGACAAGAAATGCAACGTCTGACCGTCTTTATAACAGCTTGTGTCAGAAATAGAGAAACGTTTATTACAGAGATGTTGTGGCTGCACGTATGTGGATAAGGTCTCTATTTGATACGCACTTTTTGTTGGGTGTTTCAGCAAAGCACTTGAGTGAAGACGTCTCCACAACTGTTTCACAGAAAGTCACAACGGGATCAGCAACCTGCAGAGAAGGAAGGACATAATTACACCAAGGAACCACGTCTGTGTCACGCCTTGAAGTTGTGACTGTTTTCTATAATTTTATCTAAGAAGCAAATGACCTTTATAAATATTTATTTTAAAACAGGTTATATATATTAATATAACTAATAAATTGTATTGCCATGACTTAACCATATTATTTTGTTATTTTACACATTTTCGGCAAACTGTACTTCAAAACTAACAAAATGACTTATTCACTCCATGATGTGTAATAACAAACAAAGCAGCAGTGAGAACTTGAATTACCTTAATGTCAATCTCAGAGTACATCTTGCGCAAGTCGTGCATCACACAGTCCAGGTAGAGCTCGCCTGTTCCTAAGATAACATGCTCTCCAGACTCCTCCACCTGAAAGACAGAAACACACACATTATTTTTATTTGGTTACTAAATAGTTAATTCAGGTTGTGTTGCAAGGATTTCAATTTACCGGTATAGTTTATCTCACTGCAACGCACTACTGGACCTAATGTACATGTGTGGGGACATACCTTTGTGGTGAGAGACGGATAGCTCTTGTTGACCTTCCTCAGCCCATCCAACATTTTCGGCAGCTCTGATGGGTTGACGGGCTCCACTGCAATCTTTATAACTGATGCTGTGTTGAACTTCAGAGGCCTGAAAATCTGAGCCTGTCAGATGGAATAAAAAATGTAAACTATGCTGTTTCTCTCTTTTTTAAAAAAAAAAAAAGACGTTATTGATCTCTTCTGTCTCACCTCCTCGTTCCCCCTGGGCTCAGTGATTGTGGCGGTTTTGACAATTGGCTGGTCACAACCTTCTATGAGAACCCAGTTGCCTGCAGGCACTCTGTTCACTTCAATTTGGTACCTAAACATGTCCAAAGAGTACAATATTAATACAATCCCTGATATTGGATTCAACAGAAATGGGAAACCAAACCCCTGCAGCGTACCTGGCAACTGAAATCCAGAGACGGCCCACAGTGCAGACCTGAGAGTCCTCCTCATCTTCAAGGGTATAGTTCTCTCCTAAAACCTTGACAGGCTGGCCTGCCTGAATGGTCCCGCTCAGCACCCTGCCAAACGCATGGAACTGAACTCCATCTTCGGTGCTGTACATCTTAGTGGTGTGGCACATCAAAGGACCCTGAGGACAAGACACACAATGTGAGCAGAAAAGAAGGATAAGACGGAGACCGAAAATAGGGCAGGAAAGTCTTACCACTGGAATGTAACATTTCTTTCTAAAGAAACATAAGAGGGTTTTTCAGACTACAGTGAGACTTTTAAATGGAACTTCTGAGACTCTGATCAGGGTCCGACATTGTCTTATTTAACAGTTTGTCTATTTCAAGTCAATTAAAACAGCATGTTGGCTTAATTCATAAAAGAAGCAACAGCTTTGACTAAACAAAGAACAGACTGCTGCTACTAGCAGTTAAGTGACAAGCCAATAAACCGGAGACTACTGCTCTGTATCCATTGTACTCACATCAGGGTCACACTCTGCCATGGCCTCCCCCAAGTCTGAGTCCAGACCTCCTGTGTATGTGTGCTCGATCTTGTTCCTTGCACCCTCTTGTGGTGAGGGGATGTGTTGTACACACATGTCCACAAAGCCTGCAGGGAAGTCATTCATGCTTGACATGTTTACCAAAGCACGGCCATTTAACTCCAGATTAAAACTAGAATCATGAGCAGATATAGTAAGCAGTAAAGCAGGAAACGGTTCTTCTGTCTCTGTGTCTAAGTCTCTGTAGTATAGTTACTGTATTTATTTAAACAACATGCTTCGTTAGAATAAGAAAATCATAACTAAACTGGATAAAAACAAATTGAATCATACCAGTGAACTCTCCAAAGAAGCGGTTACAGACGAGCCTCAGCAAAGGTCTGATGTTCAGCTTCAGTTCCTCTTTCGTCAGGTGGATACCCAGCTCATCCAGAACGCGGGGCAGAGAAGTGTCCACATCCCCAACCACCTAGAGAGAAAAGGGATTTAGGTGAGGATTACACACTAAGGTCTGAAACCCAACCAGAGCCTGATGGGGGCTGAAGCTACTCAGCTAGCTGTGTTACACAGTTTAAAAAATAGATATGTCTGACCTGTGAGAGGATCTTGTAGAGCGGCTCCAAGACAAATTCAACAAAGCTACGCTGAGAATTGCTGCTGGGAGCTTTCTTTGTGAACTTGCGGCTGAAAAGAATGAAAGAAAAGAAGAGGCATCATTAAGTGAGTGGAGAAGGAGGGGGAGGAGGTGGATGGTTTAGAATTAAATATTAGTATTCTGGTGAAATCCAAATTAGTCACTCACGTTTTGGGGTTGAAATAAATGTCTCCCCAAAGCCTCTTGGAAAACTCATTATAGTTGATGTCTCCTGCAAACACAAAGAGAGGACGTAGTTATTACCTTAATGACTACATTAGGCATGAATGAGAAAAGGATGCGGCCCATTGTTTACGAGTGTGTGCTGGAGAGACGTCTCACCGTAGGTGTCTGAGTAGATCTTTGCAAAGGACCCCAAGGTGAAACAGATACTGTACTGAGAGCTGGCGAAGCACACGTTTCCAAGGAGAGGAGACACCACCAAGTTCTCATCTGTGGAGTATGTGCTGAGGAGGAAGAATCATGAAGTGAGTTTGTTGACTCTGCCAAGTGTCAGTACTTAGAGGAGAAAGTTCCTCCCCTACATCACATAACTCACACTCATTTATGCTCTCCTGACACTGCGGACACTATGTGTTTCAAGTATTACCTGAGCAAACCATTGACCTCGTCCACAATGTGGCGGAGTTTATAATAAGCATCTGTGGGAGGCAATTTGAGTTCCACAATGAGCCGGTCCACCTTGTTGATGCAGATGGTGATGGCCATGCGCTCCTGAACCGCATGTTTGATCAGGCGCTCCGTGTTCAGCATCACCTGGGCAGAGACACACAAAGGTCTCGGGTTATATGGAAGGTTGAAGGATATTATTTGCAGAGAGAGTGCACGAGTGGGGAAAGAACAAGAAGGAGGAAAAAAAAAAAAGTGACTCACTCCCTCTGCTGCATCAATGAAGAGGACAACACCGTCTGAGATCCGGATGCTAGACGTCACCTCATCAGAGAAGTTCACGTGACCTTTGAAGGAGACACAAAGCTCCATCACTTTCTACTATGATACATTAAAACATGAATTCAGGAATCAAAACATCCAGTTGACACACAATACCTGGTGTATCCATGATATTGAAAAGGTACGATTTGCCTCTCGAGTCTGGCAGGACCATAGTGACAGGAGTACTTTTGATACCAACTCCTCTCTGTGAGAAAAGCACAAGGTAAAAATCGATTCATCAAGAGAAACAATTTTTCCTAGGGACATGATCTGGCAAGTTCCCCTCTTATAAAGAACAAGGCAAGTTGTTAAAATTAACTGTATTCTGTCACAGGTAATATTTCAATGGTTACAATGCATAGCCATATTGATATGTGGTAACCTGATATATATCAGGATGCACTGAAGTGTTACTGTAACCACTCACCTCCTGTTCTGTGAAGAGGATGTCTGTGTATCGGAGCTGAAAAAGTCAAAATGCACGTTAGTTTCTGCTGTCAAAACTGCAAAGATGTGCTTATCACTGTAGTAAACACTTACATCCACGTCATCTCTCTTCCTGATTTCTGGATGTGTTTGCTCAATCAGGCAGTCCACAAAACAGGTCTGAACGGAATAAACAAATTCATTAGATCCACACGAGTCACAGATGAGTCTAAAGTGAGCATATGCTCGAAAACATTGGTTTCCTCCTAAATATTTCATCTTAGGAACACGTGTCCTCTTTGGCTAAACGCCACAGAAGAGCACTGACTTGTAACACGCTGCTAAAGGAGAAAATGAGTCAGAAGCAGTAAAACAGGCTCTAACCTTGCCGTGGTGAAGGTGACCACACAGGGTAACGTTACGGATTAGCTCAGGACCGTCCATCAGATCTGCAAGGAATCTGCCAAAAGAAAGGAGTGACATCACAGCTTAAAAGATACAGTGGCTGTAAATAAATTAGACTGAACAAAGACCCGTACTAGCTGCAAAAGGGATGAACACTTAGACAAGTGAACAGGATATCATGTACACATTCATGCAGATGACTTACTCCATGTCATAAACAGTGGCAGGTAACTCCTGCTCCATCAGGGTGAACTGCTTGTTCTTCACAGGCTTGATGATTGGCTCTGTGGAGAGAAAACATTTTTATTTGTATATTTACCTAAACAGCACTCTGCTTTTACAACATAATTTTGAAGTATTTGAAAGCACACGGATGTATGCATGGTACACTCTTCTTCATATCTAACCTGTAAGAGGTTGTGTGTCTTCCTCTTGGACGATAGTTTCCACTTCAGGCCCATAAACCTCCTCTGCTGTAGGATAGTATTTCTTGTCCTCGTGCAGGACCACCTCCATACCCGGGACATCGTCATCGGCATCAGCTGGCTCATCATCATCATCGTCATCACCCTGCAAAAAGAGGGTTATAACGATTAAACATGTGCTTGTGCTGCGTAGACAATCTGAAGTACTACCTGGTAATAACACTGATTTTGAAGAGTACCTCATCAACGTCTCTGTCCTCTGCGTCCAGATCATCTTCATCATCGTCAGAGTCCAGCTCTGGACCGATGTAGTTCCCAAACTCGTCATACAGATCAGCCTCCATCTTGTAGAGAACTGAAAGAGGGTTTAGTTTTAGTAGGTGAAATTTATTGGTTAATCCAGTGTACAAATAGATTCAATTAGAGTACTGACAATAACAGTGATACATTTTGTCTGAAAAGATAAATGGAGATTTAAAAATGATTGAAAATGTATTTAAAGTGGATAGAGGACACAATTTTAAATGTATCAAATGTATATTTACATTTTCTATTTTTTCAACAACTACAATTATTCAACATTAAAAAGGTCCAGTGTGTAGAATTTAGTTGCATCTAGTAGAGTAATCACTGCATTACAATTTCCCCACATCACCCTCACCTTCCTAGTGTAAAGGACAAACTCTGTTTAGAGTCAGTATTTAGTTTGTCTGCTCTGGGCTACTGTAGAAACAGTGTTTTAATATGGTGGCCTCCGTGAAAGAGGACCCACTCCCACCGTACATATAAGAGGAAAAAAAATTATGTGAGAAAAACAAAAAGATTTTTAATGGATGAAAACAAAGTTAGGAATATTATATTACATGTCTATAATATTACATGTCTGCTTATTCTGAAAATAAAGTCCCCAAATCTTACACACTGCACCTTTAAGTTAACCAAAAACAGTTTTAACCAATAAGTAGCAACTTCTTAAAATGTACCTGTCAGTGTGAATTACGTTTTACTTGGTTTTCAAACATCTGAGATGAATTACAGAAGATAACCAGGTAACTGTACAACTAAAGCCGATGCTAATTTTGCATGCTCCATAACCATCCAGGGAGCATGCCGTTTATCAATCTTACAGAAACTTTCCGATGGCAAAAAGTCTGATTGAAATTTGGCTTGAGTCGTTCTTTTCACTTACTACAAACAGCTCATTTTCTTGTATAAGCAAGATGATAAGCGAGCACAATACTAGCATGCTAGCCGGCTAATGTAATGAATGGCTCTGCGGCGACGTCTCAGTTACGTTGCTGTTTAGCTAACGATAGCTTACAGCGCTGAACTATTGCTTACAGGGTGCAGGCCTCACTTACCTGTACTCTGTTGTAATGCAGGCAGCAAACTCTGTTTTCAAAATCAGATAAAAGTTGAGTTTGTGTTCAGAAGACAAATAATTTCCCAAATACCGCCATGCGCACGAGAGACTACTTCCGGCTTTCTTCTTCTACTGAAGTGAGAGACGAAACATTAGACTCACTATCGCCCCCTTAGCTGAAGGCATTACACTGGAAACAGACTTCTGGACACCACCTGCTATAATAAATATAATATATAATAAATAATCTCCCATAGTTATAACATATCGAGTCGTTAGCTCATGAGTATGCTCTCATGTCATGTCCTTGACGTGTGTACAAATGTATGTATGTATGACGTATTTTATTTTGTCTTTCCCATGTATGTATGCCCCCATAACAAACAAACTATTTGAATTATGACTCGACACTGTTATAGGCATGAAATGACTGATGACTGAATAGATTCAAAGCATCAAAGTAGACATAGCAGCAAAGTAGACATAGCAGCAAACTTCCAGTGAATACTTTATCTCTAAAACACCGAAAACAGACAGAGCTGTAGTTACACACTGTGGCCACCAGAGGGAATTGGACATTCACTTATGATAATGATAAAACCATAAAATAGATACACTGTACCTTAAAATAATGCCGTGTGTGTGTGTGTGTGTCTGTTAGTGCGTGTTTAGGGAACAAAACAGCTTATTAGTAAATAATGATTTTGTGTCAACAAAGAAAATACCTATATAACTATATATAACTTGTGTGTTTACTGTCTCATACTGCTACTGGATGCTTGAATTTCCCTCAGGATCAATAGAATATCTATCCATCTGATTGGATTGGATTGGATTGGATTTTTAATGGGTATTTAGAAATTAAACTAAATGAGCCCCATGTACTCCTGAAACTAAAATGAAATGAACTTGCACTAATGCTTTCTCATCGCACTGTACCTTGATTGTTCCCTTCTGCATGTTCTCTTAAATAATGAAATGTAATTGCCTTAATTTGTGGAAGTTGTTTTGCTTACTTACCTATTAGAGTTAATGATACATACTAAAAAGAGAAATGTAACCATCATAAAAATATAGAAGCCCAGTGTGGGGAAAACCTGCACTTAATTACTTATAAAGACAGTTCTAACTTGTTAACTAGTGTATGGTTGATATATTGTGGTATACATGATTGGTGTGCAAAGAACAAAATTTGCTTACATTTTAATTTTTTAAGCATAATGCTTAAAAAAGTACAAATGTTTGAATATAAAATGTGGCCTTTCTGTGGTGCAATACATGAACGTTATCGGGTAGATGGTAATAAATTACTCTGTCTGGTTGATGATAAAATCAGACACAGGCAGTGTTTCAGTTGATGGCTTTATTCCTGCTGGTGTTAATACTTTCTTTAGTAGGCCTGGCCTACACAGTAAACCCACAACAGACTGATACACAAGTCAAACAAACAAACACTTTTACAACATTGTCATACATTTCTGAATTAGACATACTGTATATTTTCTGACGAGCTTGTTGATAAAAATGTGTTGGAATACCCATTGCCATCAGATGGCAGTGTTCTTCTTCTTTTTTTTTTAAATTCACTTAGAATATAATTTAATATTTCATATTTAAAAAGTGCAGTTTGTGAGAAAAACACACTCATAATTATTAATGGAGAACAATCTGTGACTTGGTTGACATAGATGTCCATAATATTTTTAAATATTTCTAATGAACTTTCACAGATTTCACACTGATTTTCCACAGTTTAACACTGAAAAGCAACAAATCTTATTGAAGGATATTTATTATGCATATTCCCTGAAACTTGCTCAAACAAATCATTGAATTTGTCATTGATTTCCTTTCTTTGAGCAGGTCTCCACAATCATGAACCTGCTGAGCCTGGGCCTCTGGTTTGAGAGTGACCTCTGAGACAAAAGGTGAGAAGCTGGACTAAGACACGTGCAGGCTGGACGCCAGACACACACTATTTATTTCCACTGACAGTACAAATGATTTTATTGCCTTGGACATTAGTTTCTGGGACTGTTTTACCTGAGAATGTGACTAAAAATGCCAACCGGCCCTTTAATCTCTGCCTCTGCCTCTCTACTCTGCCACCAGCTTCCTCAGCCTCTGCACCACATCCTCCGCGCTAACCCAAGGGACCGTGACCGCCTTGAACTCCCCTGGCATGGCTTCATGGGTCTCCGTGATCAGCCGGTGCATGGGGAAATCTCGCCGCGGGAAAGCCACGTCCCGGGGTCCGAGAGCGGTTGCCGGGCAGAAGTCGTTGGCTCCGTCCCCCACGTAGAAGATCCTCTGGTACGGACGGCCCCTCTCCTGCGTCCTGCGGGCCACATAATCCCTGACGATCACCTGCTTGCACATGTTGTCGGGACACCGCGGGCAGTCGTGGGAATGGAAGGGTCGCATCACCAGACGGCCGTCCTTGTTGAAGGTGGCCGGGTTGGTGAAGATCCGGTGGAAGAGCTGGCGGGCCCCGGCGCGCCGGAGCCATGACTCGATGAAGAAGGTGTTGGCGTCGGACACCAACACCACCTCAAAGTCCTTTGGGGGCCGTGCGCGAAGGAACTGGAAGAGGGTGAGCATGCCGGGGGTGCTCGGTAACTTCTCCATGATGGTGCGCATGTCACTCTCGGTGACACCCTGCTCCGCCAGGTAGGCCAGCACACGCTGCATGTACTCGTTGTAGCGGCCGGGATGGTAGGTGTCCTTCAGCCAGCCCGGGAGGTGATGCCCCGGGGCGGCCTGCACCACCATGTCGTCGCTGGTTTCATCCACGATGGTCTCATCAAAGTCAAAGAAGATGAGGAAGCGCTTGTCGGAAGAGATGTGAGCTGACTGGGAGGCCATGATCTCTGTGCGCCTGGACCTGAGGGGCTCCCCCTCGCCTGGGGGATGGGGTGGAACATAACAGCAGTTGAAGAATGAATCCCCCATGATTGACTATGTCACACCTCTTACAGTTGCCAAGTGGCATCAAATCTCCACTCTTGCTCTCCCACTCTTCAGCATCCCACGCAAGGCAGGCCACAGTAAGGTGGAGGCTACCGAGGATGGAAACATGAATGCATAAATAGACGAAGAAGAAGAATGGAAGTAAAACAATCAAACATAGATTTAATATATAGACACAACAGTTTGTTTTTCATCCAAATGAAGTGGCCTGAAGAGGGCAAAGCAGTCAGCTGTTTTTCTGCAAGAAAATGTGAAGGACCTTCTGCAGAGGTGTGGAAATGTGTCAAGCTTCATCTGACATGAAGAGTGTGCTTAAAAGAAAAAGAAAGAAAAGAAAAGGTGCTGCCGGCATACCTTTGATTGTAGGTGGTGTCAGCAGTGGATGTCCGATGCTCTCATGGGTTTTGCTTATTACCACCAGATGCCTTCAAACTGGTGTTTGGTCTGTATACAAAAAAAAAAAAAAAAAAGCAAAATGAATTGCTGAATTGCATCAGACAGCTGTGCGTGACAGCACAGTGTTTTCAAGTGCAGTCGAGTGAACAGCTTAAAGCCCAGTACTTAAAAAAAACAGCTGAGAGCGCCCATAATAACTTTATAATGGCTTCATTAGAAAGATGATAATGGTATTCATTAATATAATATCAATTCATTTAGGCTAGAACTCTCATAAATGTCCAACATGTATCACCTGTAAGGTAAGGTCTGAAAAACAAACAAACTTGTCAGCCTGCCAACTTCTCTGTAGATTACTAAACAACAACAGCATCAGCAGCAGCTGCTGCTGCGTGCAACCGATACATCAAACTTCAACTATATTATTGTAAAAATATAAAAACATTACGGTGTAGATGGCGCTGGTTCCGATCCCCGGTGTCGGTCCGATCCGGTCTCACGGAGAGCAGAGACAGAGTTTCGGCGGTCGGCCGATGGGACGTGCACCTTTATGTGACAGTCAAAACCACCCGAGCCGCTGTGGACGTGACCGCGCCTACCGGTCCGCCCATTTAATAGCAGCCTTCAGAGCGCGTTCACGATGCTTTCAAGAAAGAGGAGAGGAGAGGGGGAGCAACGTGAGAGGAAAAGAAGGAAGGAAGAAAAGAAGACAGGCAGTAAATATTGTGTTTCCTAAATATATCTGCAGCAATGTGTGTGTTAGTCAAGTGTCAGTATTTGTTCTACAAGTTAATGATCGGTGTCTCAAAGCAGATTAAATATTTACATTCTACTGTACTCACATACTTTCCTGTGGAACATTTGCAAAGGTGAGACACGGGGAAGAATAAACATTTCTGGTTGTAACTGCCCAGAAAAGACCAAGGTGCAAGCTGTGTCTGAGAAAACAGTGCATGGCAGTCACAGGAAAACATTTGAACAATCCAGATTGATATGATTGTGTTCGGTCTTGATGTAAAAGCTGTAAGTCTTACTGTTGCTCCAAACAGACATTGTCCTGACAAACTAGACCAACAGTTAAAAACAGCCTCGTTCAACAGGATGATAAGGATTTGTGTCAGCGTGGCAGCTCGGTGGAAAAACACTCGCTCTTCTCTGAAGCTGTACTTGACCTCTGACCTCAGTTGTAAGAGAGACACACAGGAAGTGGGCTGTGAAAGCTGTATCACATCTGAAAGGCTGATTAGAATCAAATGAATGAAGCACATCAAGAGTTATGCATCATTTCAAATCTCTGCCGTTTCCATTTATTGACTACAGTGAGACATTAGCGTCGTGTCGAGACGAGTTTATGCCAGATGCCTGTTTTCTCCAGCAAGACAGCGGTCTAGATAAAATCCTGCATTCACACTGATAAATGAGCCGCACAGCAACTCGCAGAGCGGCGAACGCTCCCCCCTGAAAAAACACGGCGTGGAGCCCTCCTCTCCTTATCTGCCTGCTGACAGACACCTCCCTCCTCTACACCACAAGGCGTAATGACTAACAGCTGGGGTGGCTGACTATTTTCAAACCCCAAATGGGAATGGAGATGTACAGACGGTGTGTTATTATCTCCTCTGCTCGTGAAGTGAGCCTTCGGTACCTGACCACCCACTCACCATCAGTGAGTCACTCACACGGCCCGCTCAGCTACCTTATAGGATTGTGTGACTCATTGGTGCGCCACTTAAAACCACCTATGGTGATAGAGGGCATACAGCATTTTAGGAGGTATTCTAGCAACAGCAAATGTCTTAATGTGTCCTCAGAGGGAGCACACTCTTAATGGATGGAGGGAAGCTGGTTGAGTTGGATAAACGGATGATGTTCTGTACACAGTCGTGTTTTCACTCTTCTTCTCTGATATTTAATTTGAACGAGCAGATTATGAGACTTTGTCCACATGCAACTACTCATCGGAAGCTACGATAAGATTTTAAATCCAAGTTCCCTGTGAATACAGTGAAACCTACTGCAAGGCTCATGTACAAGAACAAGCATAAACTCGCACTAGACGTGCTAAAAGAGATGTTTTTGCACATAATGGATCACATGGAAAGAATAGGAAGTGGTCACAAAGAAGAGGACCTAAAACTTCCCTAGTTAAAAAGGAAACCTTTGAAAAGCAAAGAATCAGCTGCTGGACATCCAGATTGGTTACAGGCGATATGCCAAGAACCCAGTGACCCCAAAAATAGTAAAATAACTCAGGCTAATCAAGTCTGTGCAGTTGCAACAGTCAGCTGGAATTGAGGCTTTTCAGCTTAGTTTGAATGTTGAAACTGAACCCACTGACCTGATATCAGGACAATGTAGTACACAGTCCTTATTGTTCTACATTTCATGTGTAATCACCTGGGCTTGTTTGGGTAACCAGCTGTTCAGAGAACTCACAGTACTCGGAAGATAAATAGAGGCACACAAATCTGTGATAATCATGGCTACTTGTTTTTACTTCTCAAAGTTAGCAGTCAGTTAAATGTACATTATCAAAAAAAGGCCCAACTTTTTCACTTCTCCCCAAATCTCCAGATAACATACAAAAAAAGGACAAACCAGGACATTATAAAGCTGCACATTTTGTACCAGATACAATAATAAAATACGCAATGCTACATTAAGTGGTTAAAAATACAAAGGGGGAAAAGTATATTGATTTTTTTTTAAAACATCTTTAAAGAACATACAATGTTATTTTTTCTTAACTAGCCAAGAATTTTAGTAGAAAGTGCATTCTATATAACAAAGAAAGGAGGAGGAGAATCATTCAGCAAACAATGACAAACAGCATGATGGAGAGAAAACAACCTCCGTGAGCAAACATAACAGAAGAATGTAAAAATGTATTTCAGACATAGCTTGGAGGGGCTAGTGGAAAGTCGCCAAAGCAGGAGGAACATCGCTTTCACCTTGAGGGGAGGTCTGTATTAGAGCAAAAGTGAATTTCTTTGAAAAAATATAGGAAATTAAATTTATGCACATACTAAAATAAAATGTCCTGTGTTTGCTATGGTCCCTTCCACACTACCCGCCTCCACCCGGGATTCTCCTCCTTTCCTTGCCTAAAAACATCCACTCAAAGTAATCACCTCTCACCCTTATGCAGCCATAACTGCACTCTGTTCCACAATGCATTGTCAGTCCCCTCCCTTCCCTGCGCCTCACCCACGCAGCAGTAAAGTGCAGAGAATACACACAAATGAAAAGGCTTAAAAAAAAAAAAAAAAAAAAAAATTAAGATCCATACTGCAAAATGCTGAAGCGCAGCAGTGAACCCGAAGGGGGCAGGATGATAAGCAAATAATGCAGCGGTATTAAGACCCACAGAAATGGCAGGATAATTGCAGGTCTCAAATTAAAAGAGGGACACCCTAAACTACTGAGCTTAAAAAACTCCAGATTCAATTCTTCTTAAGGGGGGAGAAAGAGGATCATGTTAAATTTACTGCTATTGTCCATCTCAGGTGTCCCCAAATACACATATTCTGGGGCACACTGTAAAAGCAGCTTTTGGTACAAGAGCACTGGGGACAACCAGACAGACTGGTAGAGACTAATGCATGCACGCACGCACGCACGCACACACACACACACACACACACACACACACACTCTCACTTGCACGCACGCTCTCTCACTTGCACACACACGCTCTTAAACACAAATCTGATAGCCGTCAGACTGGGTGAAGGGCTACGAACCAGGCAATCCAAATTCATGCCAAATATTTGCCAACCGTTTATGCTCCTTTCAAACAAATAACATTCACACGACCGGTTATTACATTAATAAATGTAATTTCCTGCACTGACTTGATCACATGTATGCTTATCTATACAATAATTCCAAGTATTAGAAGTTATATAACCACTGCCTTTTATCCTGACATTTCTTATCATGTGCTAACAGTATATCTACACTGCAGAACCATTCATTAGCTTAAAACTGAGCAAATTATCAGAGAACATAAAAAAAAACACACAACATATGAATGACTCATCAGCCATCATTCTGCGTAGGCAACATTCAACAGGTTTAGACACGCGTTTGCCTGCGTGGATCAAAGTGTGTCAGTATGATGAAAGTAAAAAAAAAACAAACCTTTACATTACAATGACGCCCACACCAAACCGTGGAATATAGGCTGAGAGGAATATGCATAATTGCCTGTAAAGAATTGTGATGAAAAAAGGTCCCAGGTGTGTATACTGTGTGTGTGTTGAATGACCTTTAACATGGTAACCCGTATCATTTAGACAGCAGCGAAAGAAGGTGGGGTAAATCCTGATGGGGCCATGTGTGTGGCCCCTCACAGTGGCAGTATTTGACAGTCATCTGTTATCTAAAATCATCTGTAGACCAACAGAACTGAAAGCTGAGGTTGCACTGATCACAGTAAGTAAATCAGTGACCATATGGTCTTGTGTGGGTGTGTGTGTGTGTGTGTGTGTGTGTTTGTGTGTGTGCTTGAGTTAAGTGTGAGGGTGTGTGTCCTGCATAACTTGAGTTTCCTCATCACAAAATGTCTAGTCAAATCTCAAATCCATTGTAGAAAAGCCAGACTGGCAAGACATGTTCTGTATGACACAATACATTGTTATTTTCTATTACACTTCTGAAAATTAAATGGAAAATTATAATTAAGAAATATTTTATGTACTGGAATGGAAAGCACCATTAAACTGTGATATGAATCTAGACTGTCTAGACTCAGCTAACCATTTACAAAACCTTTTTTTTTTGTCCTTTACAAAAAGTCCTCCCCGCCTTCTTACTGTAACCTATGGCACTGCGTCTTGCACTACTGCTGTTGCCCTTCTGACCGAACACCTCAGCTTTAGGACAAAGGAAGGCTCGGGTAGAACCAGTTATAACATTCATTCAACGTTTCTTCTGTGGGGGGGCTGAGGCTTTGCAGTCCAACCAAGAGGACAGGTCGAGTATTGCTATGAGGAGGACCTGCACAGAAAGCAAATGTCCTGACCAATGTGCAACCATAAGTCAACTTGACATAAGGAGGAAAGTTCAATGACACTGATCTGATTGATGATCCATGAAGCCCAGGTAATACATATGTTGACTTCCATCAGCAGCTTATGATGAAAATGAGATACTTTACACCCATCAATGTACAGATAGAGAACTCACACAGAGCTCATTTGCGATTTTGTGTAGAAGAAAATGACAAAAAAAAAGGTTGCAAAATCTTTGTCAGTTGACCAGGATATTTAAGTAGTACTTAAATAACGTGTGCACTGATGGTGTATCAGTCTGAATCACATACACGGCTGTGTATGTTTAGCTTTACTTATTTTAAATCCATTTGAGAGGGGCGCCCTTACATCAGGGGCCTAACAACTGAGACACTGAGGCAGGACTATGAGAAGAGGAGGAACAAGGCGCGGTTTGGTGTGGGCCTGTAGAGCTGGAGCACAGTTCAGTGGTGCTGCGGGGCTCCGGGTCCCTTGTCTTGAGGAGCCATGTGGTGCAGGTAGCTGCTGTCTTCGTGCCCACAGTGGTTTAAGGGCTCGCTCTTGAAAAGGGCTGGGGGTGGGGGCAGGTGGGAGACTGGGGGCACGGCCAGGTGGTGGTGAGGGTGGGGTTGGGCATGTTGGGGTGCGTTTGAGAGGTGTTGCTGGGTTGTTGGTGGGTGGGGATGATGGTGAGAAGGGTTTGAGTGGAGCTGCACGTGGGAGAATGTGTGTCCCACTGGGCCTCGTGGAGGCATGGGGCCTCCGGTCGGGCTGAGGCCAAGGGGTGCTGAGGTGGTGGCGGGGGTGGCAACTGAGGGACCAGGACCAGACGAGGAGGACGAGGAGGAGAAGGTGTTGGTAAAGATTCGGACAGGCACGGGCGGGCCGCTGGTCTGCAGAACCACAGGGCTGGTGACCCGGAAACACTTCTCTTTGTGTGCTTTGAGCATGTTGGAGAAGCGGAAACGCTGGCCGCACACCTCGCAGGGATAGGGCTTCTCCCCAGTGTGGGTGCGACGGTGGCGCTTCATGTTTGGCCGGCTGGTGAAGCTCTTCCCACAAATCTCACAAATGAAAGGCTTCTCTCCTGCACAGATTCAGGAAATAAAAGAAAGAATAATTGAAGAGGATTGCTGCGACAGAGAAAATAATATGCTGCTTCAGATTCAGATCCTTTCTAATCAGATGTGATGGTTACAAATGTTAAAACAATGAATTGATTAAAGCTCTCCAAACTACTAAAGTTAACTTTTTTTTCCCTTTTAATAGTGGAGAGCAACAATTCTCTTTTAAAAATGCTAATAAGTTGCCATCTTGAATTGAGGGTCTCTGCTGTCAACCCACCCACTCCACAGGAAGCTATTACAATTCACACTTTGAGGAGAGGAGATTTGAAAGTGAACAACAGCAGCTCCGTTGGAATGCCGCTCTCATTAACCTCCCTCCACGGAGCCACTGAATGTGCCTGCTACCACCCACACAGCCATCTATTAACAGGCTGCTGAAGGGCTCTGTAAATGCCTTATTCTGGCATGTTATGTGTGAAGCTCCTCCAAACGAACTGAATATCAAAAAGGTGACAGCTAATGTGCTTCTGTGTCTTCTGTAACGGTTACATTACAGTCACAAGAAATCTGTGTGCAATGAACCAAACTTTGGGAGCTTGAGTTGAACATGTGTGCTGCCTATTACAGGGCACGATTGGGTGTGTCTCCTCTTGCAGGAGGCTAAATTGGTTGCTAGCGGCAGGGAGAGGAGAGGGTAGTGTAATTACACATCACAAATAGAACCGTGAGGGCCAACGGAGAGCAGTGTGTCCACCCACGACAGGCACGGCTGGAGAAAAACAGTGAAGGACGTAGAGGCTGCACTGCTCAGTTTGGTCTTAGAAATAGCAAGGCAGCCGGGACAGAAAATCAGAGGGATGTAATACAGCATGTGTCTGGGTAGTCATTATAAGCCACAATATATGCAAGATCTTCTTTCATGTAGAACGTCCCTCTCATTACAAAAACTGGGCGAAGTCTCCTTGCTTACCACTATAATGTTCATCTTGGAAATATCCCATGTCTTTCCTTTTTTAGGGAGTGCATGCTGACTGACTGAGCCCAAGAACATTGTTGTTTAGTTTTCATCTCCAAACATTTCATTCTGACATATTTAAATTTAGTTTTTTTAAGCAGCAGATTAGAGATGATTAAATAAAAATCTAATGACAACAACTTCAAAAAATGGAAGCTGTTTTTTTATATAAAATAGTTTGAGGGTCTTAACTTTGGACTCTATAATTTATAGCTGTGTGATGTTTCAATACTGGAAAGGAACTGTGCAGAGATGGAAGTGAAGACTGATGCCAGAAAGGCGAGACGCCTGTCCCCAACATAGACAGGCTCGGCTGAGTGCCGTCTACTTTTTTTTTTGGCTGTTTTAGCCAGCATAGATCTCCCAACACGTTGTGAATCATTTTTCTTACGCCCTCACTTTCTGTGATTTGCATTTTTTTTAGACTGGAAAGTTGGCTGCATAACTTTAAATGTCAGTAAACAAACATAACAAGAAATTTAATTTCCAAGTCCTTATGTCTATACAAGTGATGGCCAGGGTGAGTACACAAGACCACTTTGGGATGTTATTTACTGGAGACTACACCCTGATAGTTCTTGGGCCAATGTAAGCTCCAATCTCTGCAACAGGAACATCTTACTGAGCAGGAACAATAGCCCGGAAACTAAATTTAAACCTAGTGGTTAGTTGTTCTTCCAGTTACTACATGGGCGAAGTTTATAGATTCCAAGTGTCCCAGTTTCTGCTGTCAAAAAGATCTTGAAAACTAGAAACTGACTTTAAGGTTAAGTTCCTCGCTTCCAATAGTGGTTTCTGCAGAATGACAAACCATATGAACATAAGCAAGTGGAGGCAAACCTTTTCTCACCTGTGTGTGTTTTCATGTGCTCATCAAAATACTGTTTCATGTTGAAGTCTTTGCCACACCATTGGCACATGAACTGCTTGTGTCCGATGTGAATGCTCATGTGGGAGCGCAGCTGGTACTTGTATTGGAACCGCTCGTCACAGTTCTACAGTTCAGAGACAACAGAGGTATTCAGCTAACATGCATGCATACACCAGGTCAGTACAGTACTGTGCAGACACAGAAACTTGCTGAAAATGGTTTTAACCAGAAATGTTTAACAATCATGACGGGTAACAGATTGCCTCGTAACCTTATAATTTTGAGCATTATCAAGTTATATACAGTAAGCACATTGTGAGGTCTTGTTTACAGATATGCTGCTATCCTCTAACATCTGGCAAGCTTTTTCCATGTACAGACTGACAGACCAGTTAGACTGGAGAGTGAGGATTGTTTTCCTGGATTTAACTAGTGAATCTAATTATTTTGTACATGAGGGAACCCAGAACAGGATAATTCTATACAAAGAATTCAGTTTTCTCCAGAAGTCCAGCTGTATTAAAAAGATTTCTCTTAATCCTTTAACCTGATAAAAGAAAACAGGTTTCTCATTTTTATATAGACAAAATTAATAAAAAGAGGTTACTGTGGAAAACCAATAATAACCCGATTATTTGAGCGCATGTAACCACAGTGTATGTTTGCATTGTGAGGTTTTCTTGGTCTGACATTTTCCAACAGTGAGATATTTATAATCTCAATGGCACCACCTGGCTAAATAAGTATGGGAAAAATCTTGCAGTTTCCATAAGGCATGATAGAGTTAAGACCTACATATTATATACAGCCTTAATGAGCATGTAATCACATGTTATAGCGAAGGATGACTTGAAACATTTAATTAGAGCAGCTCCACCCTTACACACATGCTCCCAGTTTGCCATCCATTCAAGTAGCCGGGCATTAAAAGGCCTTGGGGTGGATGTAAAGCACCGCAACTGTCAAATTCCTCTGAAATAGCCAGGACAGGGATGTGATAATCCACTGTAACTATTAGAAGAGATGAGTTAAAGCCCCCAAACACTGAGCATTTTAGTTCTACATTTATCTTATGTTCCAGTTAATTGATGAACACTGTATGTGTGGTATGCTTATATTTAACATGGTCTGACTTTAGCTCTTTTCTCTATATAGCTCAAACTTCTCAAGCTCAAGCTTCAAATACAGGAGGATACCCCCTCCTCCTCCTCTTACAGAAATCAACTGAACAGAAGTGACTATTTTGAGTTGTTCACAAACCACATGGCACAGATGCTCCTCTGCTTAGACTAATGACTGAAAACTACCTTGAGGCTCCTTTTGAGGAAAAAAAAGTAACCTTCAGTCACTCCACTCAAAACAGCCTCTCAGTACTGAACTAAGAAACAAGAAAGGTGAAAACGTTTTGGTGAGTCTGTGTCCCTCCAGTATGTCACATGACTTACTAGGTTCAGGCTTACGGTATTTGTTCAAGGGTGTTTTAAGCAGGAAAGAAAAACAATGACTGTCGGGAGGAAAACTCATCGTTCAACTGTGGAATTTTTTAGGCCATGTAGAAAATGTATGTCATCTGGTCGGGAAGTACCATGGTGAAAAGGTTCATTATGCTTTCCATGTCACCTGAATGACCAATGAGCAATATATATGTTAACACAGCAGCAGAATGTAAAAGGAGAAAACAAAAAAAAAAAAAATGACACAAGACAAACAAGCTCCAAAAATTCCTCATAGTGCAGAAAATACAGTTGGGCCTGTGCTAAAACAAGAACATGAATTTGAACGTGCGTGCATCCACATATTCATGCGTTCACACATACTAAATGGGCTCCACTTCAGTCTCAATCACCACCCCCCAGAAGAATCAGATTTATGTTCATGACCTCCTCTTCCATGCCTGCCTGAGACTGTTCATGGATTACTGTCATAAAACAGATGAAACTACCAAACTCACTCTAGATTCTCATGATACCAGAATTTAAACTTTGATACTGGTATTGTATAACTCTTTCAATACCACGGCAAAAACAAAAGTACTAGGCACAAAATGGGATATATATTTTCCTTTTTATAAACAAATAAATAATAACTGAATGAACAAGCAGCACACAGTGCTCATACAGAAAGTCACTGAACACACTGAGTACCCGTTGCAGTGTTTCTCTCAGAATGACAATGGAACTGGAGTGGGTTTTGTATTTTATTTGCATACATTACCATATTCCACATTAAACATGGTAATAGTCCAGCAGAGAGCAAAGTGGGAGAGAAAACAGCTCTCCAGGTGCCGAGAGTGATGACGGAGAGCGCACAGTTAAAGCACTGCAAATAACAATCGCTTTGACAAAACACTCAGTACAGAGTGAGTCATAGAAAAATGAGACATCCTGCAGATAGGAATGAATAAAAGAGCAGGGGAGTTAATAGATAACTGGAACAGTTATAATTAGAATAAGTTTGCATTCAAATCAAACATCTTAAAACACAAGTGGCCAGTATTGTTCTCATAACTGCGTGTCATTTCAATATTTGCCTCAAAGCTTAATCATGTACTTCTGATGTTACTGTGATCACTACAGAAAACTGCAGATGAACATTTAATATCGAGGGATTTACATTATAGACACTGCTATGTGATTAGATTAGGGTCCCACCTAGTCTGATATTTTAAAATGTGAAATGTGCAGTATTTTATTATGCAAATCATATTTTTGATTTCAAACTGTTATTTATTTGAACAGGGTTAAAGTCTTATTTTAACATTGAATAGATATTTATTTCTTAGTGTGAATCTATTTATTTATGTTAATGTATGGATAGTTATTTATTTTGAGTTGTTAGTCATTTGCAATAAGTTGAGTTATTAATAAATACTAGTTCATTACAATCTCACCCTGAAGGGGTACATTGTTACACTTGTACACTGCATTGTTTGGCATTTTGCCCTGGAGTTTTCTCAGGTGAAGCACCCCTGTTCTCTTGCAGTCTAGTGACCTAGTACAAGGGTATTTTGACTGTAGTATTGCCCCTTTCAACAGACACAATCAATGTGAGCAAATCATAAGTGGTCACTCAGGATGCTGGTGAGATACATTATGATGTTGTTGTGGATTTTCTCAACTAGATCTAGATTCACTCTGCATTCAGCAGAACACAGATTGTCATGCTTAAAACAGCGACACAGGCTTACCTCACAACGGAAGGGCTTCTCTCCAGAATGCTGGAGTGAGTGAACTTTTAAAGACATGCTGCGTTTAAACGACTTCCCACATGTCTCACAGGTAAACGGCATGTCCTTAGTGTGAGCTGGGTTTTGGAGAGAGTGAGGAAAACAATATTGAAACATCTGGATGCACCTGATCAGGTAATATTAAAGATTCCAAAAGTACAATTAAATGTAAAAGTTTAAAATTCAAAAGAAATTATTATTATTGTTATGAAAGCTATGTGGTGGTAGCTGGATATTAGTGATACAGCACAATAGGAACTGGGGGGGGGGGCACACTTACCAACCATGTGTTTACGGACGTGAGCCATAGTGTAGAACTTCTTCTCACAGATTTCACATGAGAACTTCTTCTCTGCATAGCCGTGCACTATCTTAATGTGCTCGTGCAGTGACCACAGCTTCTTAAAAGACTTGTTGCAGGAGACACACTGAAAGACATGCATGTAGAAAAAAAACATTAAAGTTTGTTGGTGTTGATAAAAATAATAAGAAACAAACCCTGATGATTGTTCTTATTTGCCAAAATTTTTTGTAATACTCTAGCTCCCTCTGCTGGGGAAAAATTACAACGGGTCTAATTTCCTGAATTCCCAGTGGATGCCTTCTGATGACAGTCAATAGATAAAACATTTAACAATACATTTAATCAACACCAATTCAGGTGGTTGATGAAATTCCTGATTTAATAATATAAACTACAACACCTGTGTGATGTATTCAGTCCACTTGGAGACTTCAGCTTCAAGATAAATTACAAAAAAATTGATTGTTCAGGTATTCAAATCTTTTCAGGTCGATATTTAGTAATAGGCATCTCTGACAGTGATTACAGCTTTCAGTCTGTGTGATCAGTCAGTCAGTACTAACTTTGCACATTTGGACACTGCAGTTTTTTTCTCTCAGTTGGATTCTAGTTTAGACTGACTAGGCCACTTGACTTGCCACAACTTCACGCAGCTACCAACATATGAAATACCAAAACCATTTAATGTGATGCCCAAAAGGCTTATTTTTGGTCTCATCACATCAAAGCAACTTCCACTTTGTTTTAAGTCTCCCATATGCCTTCTGGAAAAGCCAGCCAAGTTATCATGTGAGCCCCCCCCATCAACAGTGTCTCTCTTTTTCACCATCGTAAAACTGGTGAAGCACCAGAGAAGCAGTTTTAAAACCCATTTTAAAAATAACCTCATTTTCGACTGAGGGATATTCATCTTTGTATCCTACCCTGACTGATACTTTTCTGATATGTTTTGGTAAGATCCCCTGTCTTTGTGATATAGTTTTGACCACTTGTGACACCTTTGGAGATGCAGGTGTATTGAACCTGGGAATCACCAGGCTATACCAGTAATAGTTTTTTGTTTGGTCTGAGATCCATTGCTTTATTATATTTGTACTTGATTTATGTCTATTTCATTTTTTCTGCTGATCATTGGCAGACACTGTGATAAAACATGAATATATCCAAACATTCATTTTTACGGACACTATATTAATACAAGTCACTTAGGCTGTCAATAGTGGTTGTGAAAAGGCAAAACCACTTCTCCTATAAACTATCTATGCAAATCAAGTTTTGCAAACGGGGCTAAATTAAGCTATTCAAAGGGGCCTTGAGACCCTTGGGTATTCATACGCTGAATCACCTCTTTCTGTTTTAGAGAAGTGAAACCAAATTAAACCCACTTGTAACATCATCAAAGAGAGCAGATGTCAATAGTACTTTTTCCACTGTGTTAGCAGTACTTGTTAGTATACCACACACTTATACCACAATCTCATTTTCATTGTTTCATAGTGTAAAGTGAAATACAACAGCTAAATAAAAAAAATTGCTACACTTGAACAACTCGTTTAAAACTAAATTGTTCTGGCAGATTCTGAATCTATCTAGGTATGTAAAGATGTTATCAAATAATACGATGATCCCTGGAAATGAACTCCATTACAGTTCAGAATAAAATGCTAATTTTCTGTTACAGAGATAAGATGGACTGGAGAGGTTTGCTTTACCTGGATGTTCTTCTCACAGTCAGTCTGCTGGTGTAAGGCCAGCTCACTCTCCAGGACAAACTTTTTGCCACACTTGTCACAAATCTGCATCCGCCTGTGTGTGACATTCATGTGCTTCTCTAAGTACCAGCGTGTGTTAAACACTCGGGGGCACTTTTCGCACGCCAGCATCTCTTTCTCTTCCGCCTCTGCTTTCCCTCCTGTCGTCGTGGAACCGGCAGACGATGGGGCTGACCTGGCTGACCTGCGCTTGCTCTTTGGAGGCTCCATGCGCTTCCGCCGGCCCCTGGTAGTCATTCCAGCTGTGGCAGTGCTCAGAGCCGTTCTCAAGCTTTTCCTCCGTGGCTGGCTGGGAGCTGCTGCGCTACTAGCGCCCCGACGGGCCCTCTTTGACCTTGTTCTTCGACTCTCAAGCTCATCTTCCTCGTCGTCTTCCTCCTCTTCTTCGTCAGGGCTGTCTTCCTCTTCGTCGTCATCCTCCTCCTCCTCCTCCTCCTCCTCTTCATCGTCTTCGTCATCATCGCTGCCAGCTCTCTCAGAGTCATCAGCCGTGGTTCCAGTTTTGTTGTCCCCTTTGGATACATGAAGCGTCTGGTTATTCAGGTTAACCTCGACAATGATCTGTTCACGCTTGAAGCCCTCCTCCTCGCCATCCTCCTCTTCGTCCTCACCCTCTTCTTCCTCATCGTCGTCATCGTCTTCAGTGTCATCAGAGGTGCCGTCGTTGCCGGCCTGGGACCCCTGTGTCCCCACCGCCTGACCTGCTCCTCCCTCTCTGAAATACTGCTGATGCTGCTGTGAAGTCACATGTTGAGTTGGCAACTGACCTATGTTCTGATCCCCCATGGATGTCTTTGCTGCCATTTTATTGTCCACTAACACAGAATAAGGCTTACCACCAACCTCCCTCTTATACAGCTTGCCTGTCAAGTCCAGATCTGGATTAGGGGAGTGAAAATAAGACTGGGACACTGGCGCCCTGCGTCCTTCCTCCTGTGACATCCCGCCAAGGCTTGGGATGGAAACCTCGTCCTTGAGGCTCTTGCAGGATTTCATGAAGAGGGAGATGGGATGGAGGGATGGAGTTGGTTGGAGCACAAGGCAATGGAAAATAGTAACTGCAATGGTGTCTAGGTAGAGTAGCCAACTCTACAAGGAGGGGCAGGGGATGCCACACCAATCCCCCACCCTCCTTCTACTGAAGAGACAGGAAGGAGGGGATGAGGTGACAGACAGTCAACCTGATTCAAAAAGAGCATCCATGCTGTCCAAGGTAGGAATAAATGCAGTTGGAAAGACATACAATCTGCTCCAAGTTTTGTTCCATACGCTTAAAAATCAGACTGCAAAACCAAAGCTCCAGTGTCTCTGATGCTGAACATTTGAAGCTAAATTCCTCGAGTTAGTATGCGAGATGTAGGCAGCTGCCAGATTCAATTTCTCTGAAGGCTGCTGCCCTGCAGGGTGCCAGTGTCTTCAAACCGCAGAGCAGGTAAAGACGAGCTGAATGCCAGACATGGAACTGCTGTAAGGATTTCTGTGTACTGCTTGAAGAGCCATTTACAGCGCATCACCTATGAGAGAAGAGACGGAGAAGAAGCATAGATGAGATTAGACAGGGTGCTCTTCCGCTGCCATGTGTCACTACAGACTCTGAACTGAACTGAAACTACAGCCATGTAGTCAGGTTTTCAGCACTAAGCGACACATTTGGCCGCAAACGTTTCAGTCTTGCGTGTAGGAGTGAAAACCACTGCCTTCACAAATGAATGCGAGTTCAATTTCAAAAGCTGAGCGTTCTAAATATTTCCAGGCCACAACTGAAACACCTCACTGGCTGCAAAGTGAACTTTTTTGTCCAATTGCCAAATTGTTGGTGAATCAAAATTTTATGAGCCACTCATTAGATTACCATTATTTATTTGGCTGGTGAGTGAAACAAATCTACCAGACACTTAAAATATGCAGGTGACACCATCCGCCAACATTTGGCCGGTTGATAATTTTGTGTCCTGCCTTGCTTTAAAATATAATGCAGAGGTGGCTTGCTTTTGTCGAATGACATACCATAATATATCTTGTTCATAATATATCTTGCACATAAGTTGTATTATGCATAAAAAAGATGTAAAACATCTTAAAACTTTTTATATGAGGCTTGAGAAAACCCTTTGAACACTTGTTGATAGCTTAATATGTATTGGAATGGATTATGCAAACACTATGCTACTATACATAACCTGCAACATGAATCTTGAAATCTAAATAAACATTTGCTGCAGTCAAAAACTTCACATGATCGTAGTTGTTTCACATCTTTTCAATGTAACATTAATAAGTCAATAAAAACGATCTCTGCAAACACACTAACCCAGACCAAACTTGATGGCAAAGCACTGATTAAACAAGATTGTGTATATTTTTAAGCAACACACACTGACTTGCATACACACACCTCCCATTGACTGTTAGAGAGTATAGTGTAACCACAGCTCAGGAGCTTGTATTGCAAATATAACCACAGGAAACTGTATGTCAAATTTTCAATGAAGCCTAAGCAGTGCGCAGTCAAAGCAACAGTTAGATAAACATGTTTATGCAAGTTCAAGATGAACCAGATGTATTAAAACAAATCAATCTATGTTCTGCTTGCCTGTATGGTGTTTGTATGTTGTTTTTTGCATCCATCTACACTGAGGTCCTCCCAGCTGACAGTTGGTTGACCTTGAACAACCTTACACCCTACTCACCATAATGAGTGTGTGCTAGGGCGGTTTTTTCACTAGAAAACCTCCCTGAGCAAGAAAGAAAAAACATTTCCTTTCTTGGAGACAGCAAACATCCTCCTTTCTGTGTCTTCACAGATGTCTTAAGCTTTTATTTCTTTGAATGCACAATGCGCCACCATCTACAAATAAAACATAAATAGGCATAGAGGGACTATACTCATATTGAAACATCCCCGACCCTACCCATGAAGCTGCTTTCGTTTTAGTCTTTAATTTATAGTCAAGATTAACATGAAGAGTGTTGTGACGAAGCCAGAAAAAACATCAAGAAAGCAGGCAAGGGAGAACATTATAAGTGACATGACGATTGTAGAGCTATGCAATTACAGCAAACATAAAAAGCCTGATAATTCTGACAATTATTGTAATCACAATTAGCTAAAATAATCTCACTTTTTCTGGAGTTTCTTCTTACAGAATGGTTTCCATTTGTGGTGACTTACTTTTAGAACAGTCCTCACAACTACACAACAACAGGGGGTTTAATACTGACTCAAATTCAAACTGAAGTGAAGCAGCTTGAAGTCATCAGTCAATACCATTCTTCAGGACTAGGACTGCATTTACTCACAAACATTTCTAAACTTTGTTATCTGCATCAGGATTTTGTGCATCTCAGTACTCAATCTGAACTTTAATTCTGGTCAAACTGATTCTAAATGATTTTACATAATCCC
This sequence comes from Nibea coibor, assembly GCA_023373845.1. NCBI lineage: Eukaryota > Metazoa > Chordata > Actinopteri > Sciaenidae > Nibea > Nibea coibor. The sequence goes on along the minus strand of CM041727.1, from coordinate 15,780,695 downwards.
TCTTGATAAAGTATGACCTGATTTTTCTGTGCATGTTGTTACTTCAGTTCAGTCATAAAAAGCAAGAACTAATGCAAATTTAAATACAACTAAGCCGTTTGTATTTAAATCAAACATACATAGATATATGTTCTACCAGTTTTGCAAGCAGGAGTGAATGCCATTTAAATAGAATTTGACTATCCACACATATAGACACACCTGTCTTCCTGTGCATGCTGTCTCTGATCTGTTCTGAGAATTGGACAGCAGCTCTGAGAGCATTAAGACCACAGGGGGAGGGTGAAGGCTCTGCACTGACAGAGCAACTCGACTCACATGGCAGTCTTAGACACAAAGCCTCATAGATTATCCTGCGTCTGGATGACAGAGGAATATAAATTGCATGAGAAACCACTGCATGAAAAACTGACTTAACACGCAATCGGCAGTTTGCACTCTGTTGTTGTTGCTGAAACTAAACGTTTATGGGGCTGAAAGAGCATACATCTCACTTTAAGACTCATGTAATTTGCTATTCACAATTTAAAAATAAATTAAAATGGTTGAAGTGAATGCTGCAAAACACACATGCAAATAAAAAGGCAGTGTGTAACTCATATTGGGTAAAATTCTTCCATCCGCTTATCATTATCATTGATGAGTCATTTCATAGTTTCACTCGCAGTGAAATAATGTACTCCTTTGATGTGGGAATCAAGTAGAGCGGAGACCTCTCAATATCACTGCTAATTAGTCTACACAATCACCTTGTCAGATCAGGAGATCAGTCCTATTGAAACGATGATCGTTTGTGACTGCCTTATTTAGTTTGGACAGCTTTCAAAGATGAACTTTGAACCCTGATCCAAAAAAGAAAAGTACATACATGAAAGTCCTGCTGACAGCCTATTTAAGTAATCCAGGGCATTACAGAGTCTCAGCAAAACCTGCCCAGAAATCAAAGTTTATTCAACAATAACCAATGTATAGCACAATCACACTACAGAGACAAGATGAGAAACCAAAACTTGTTTCATATAGGGTAAACCACAAAGCCAGGCATATACCGGATAGATGCTACTGTGGCTTAAGATTTGAATGACACAGGATGGGCGCTTGACTGCAAAGGCACTGTACAACACTTAAACAAACAACAATAAATGGTGCAGGCGTTCAGCTCATTACAGTGGAGAAGATGAGACCTCTGAAGCAGTCAGATGTGTCACGTTTCCACTCTTATTATACAGCAGTGCTCCTCAAATCCATGCTCCTTCTCAAGTCTAGACTTTAATGAGCTTTCCCTTTCACAGCTTGTAGAGGACCGTGTGAGGGTTCACATTCCTCACTCTGTCCAAACTCATAAGACCTTAACCAGCTCACTGTGTGGTGCACTGCGGGGGTGCTCCATGCCTCTGTAGGTATTTGGCCCTAAAGCCCATAATCGGGTCATAGAGCAGTACCTAGTGTTTTTGGTCTGGGATAAATCATCTGAGGTATCATAGAAAGTGTAAGAGTATTATCTCTGCTCTCAACCCTCCCATACAAAGTTTCTTTATTCTCATAAGAGGCACTGTCAAATCTGACAGCAGCCCACTGATGTTCACAACTGGGAATCTAAATAGGAAAAAGATAACAAGGAAACATTCAACGTGGCTCTTTTGTTTAAATCTGTTTTCATCTGTGCAAACAAGAAGAAAATAAAAATAAAAACACTGAACCACGATTGAAATGCAAACGGGAAGACTGGATCCAACAAGCTTACTAGCTTACAAACGAGGTTACGAAGTGCGAAACTAACATTATGCATCATTTTGGTTAGTATGACGAGATACAGGGCAGCAGCTACTTTCTAGTTTTGTATGGCTACACCTCATGAGGGCTATCTTTTCAGCTACACGACTTGGAGTTAACGTCGCAGTGTGTGTAAAGTACAGAAAGGGTTAAAGCAAAAAGGCAACATTGTACACCGAACAGCACCAACACTGTGCAGGCCTGGACAACTTAGGCTACTTAGCAAGCTAGCAATACTCCATAGGTACGAACCTACATACACATGACAAGCTAACTTGGCTACATTAGCTCAAGGTGCAGCCATTAGATATTTTAGTGGAGTTACGGTTGCTCAGCCTCAAGAACAACCACATTACCCTGCACAAGCTGCACAATTTAAAGGCTAGTGTTCACTGACATGCACTGGCTAACAACAGATCGAGGAGTTTTACTTTTTCAATCTAAAACCGCCCAGATTGGGGCTAGTTAGCTCAAAGCTAGCAGCAACGTCAGATATTTAGCATTAACGTTACACTTAATTTCGATGCTGCAGTTTGAAGGGGAAAGTGTGACAGTTACCGGACCCGCATGAAACTAGATGAGGAGCCGATGTCATGCTTTGTTATCAACGTGTCTTTCTTGTCGTGCAGATAAAAAGCGCCGCTTTCCTAACAAAACCCCGACTGCTGTACTGACAAACCCACTCAACTCGACACTGTCACAAAGTCAGTGCTAGCCTGAGCTCACGGACGATTCTCACCGCAGCTCCGGCCACCGGCTACCGGCGACCTGCTTGTGCTTTTCACGGCAGCCGGCACGCTTGTCACAAACGTAAGTGCACGAAATGTAAGTTATATAGCAACATTTTGTTGTCGGTTTGCTGGCTTACCTCCGTCGAGAGCGACCTCCCTCCTGCGTTCGTGCAATCAGAGTTGCACAGATTCGGGGTTGCACGCGCACTTCTCTTGCTCGCTCTCCCTCTACATTCGCGGATGTGCATTTAGAAAAGACAACGCCAATGATGTTTTCGTGCAAAATGCGGGAGTTTGTGTGTTGATGTGCGTTATGGGCTGCGGTAGATACCTGCGCACCGGTGTCTTCAGCCCCGCTACGTGGCCCGGCCAAGCTGTCGCGCGTACCACCGCCGTCCCGCGCTCATCCCAGGCATTCAGGCCGCTGTCTGGGCTTGCGCGCGGCGGCGTGTCTGGGTCTGGATTCTTTTCGTTTCCCCTCCAAACCAGACAGAGCAGCGCGCGCACACGCGCTCAGCTCAAATCCTTGATTGATGAAATAATAATGAGACCCCGAGGACCGTTTTATCCTCTCCAAGGAAAAACTCTAAGAGTAATGAAGTTATCCTGTTTTAACCAGTGAAAAACGTAATGTTTGATATCAATATACCTGCTCAATCATTTGAGTTTGATGAGTTTTTAGCAAGTTGTTTTTAGGTCTGGACACAAAGCCTCCCTACAAACACATTTCTCCATTTGTTTGTATGAAAGCACACAAGAAAATGACCAAATTCCACATTTTGGCGACATATTTTTCACAGAAACAAGTGTTCAAAAATGCACAACTGATGACATATCTAAAATGCAGCAATCCTAATCTGTTAAATTGTAATTTCACTACACCATGACTGACACATGATTTAATTTTAAACTATCCTAATTAAAAATAGCCCCATCATTAGTTGTCGTGTTTACATTTCTTCCCAGATGGCCAAAATATCAAAGATATCAGTAACAAACTATTTTTATCATCATAATGGCGCAATTGTTAAGGAAGCAACAATGAACAGTGCAACGGGCTGTTTCTTATCTGGAGAATTTTTCCAAAAAGCAATTATGATACACCCTCCTGTGGTGATTATTATGATTACACTCAACAGAAAATATTGCACATTGACCTCTTAGGCCTTAAAAAAAAAGTCTGACCACTGGGAGGTAGAAAGACAATTTTATTGTTAAGTTGAGCCTTTTCTGAAACGTGGGGTTTACATTTTCTCCGCACAGACTAAACACACAGCGACAACTGTAAAGAATGAAGGATCATTCTCTACTATCCGGCCGGCACATTCCAATTGGTTGGAGGTGCCAATATTATTCACAATGAAATAATTCAAATCAGAGAAACGATTAAATCCTCTATAGTTAACGAATCCAAAGGAGAGACTTTTATTACAGACTTCGTTATATGTAGTTACACAATTTGATGGAACTTTTCAGCACAACAATAACAGAATAATGGAATTCATCATTCACAATTTTTCTTCTTTCTTTTAAAAGGAATCAACAGTTCCGTTAAAGTTATAATCACTCTGTTGCTTTCCACATATGCTGTGCTCTGAATCACAAACAATGTAGCAAAGACAAATCTTTAGAGAATTTACTGCATTGTCAATTCTTTTCAAAACAAAGTACTATATATAGGTTACGCTCTACCCACTTCCTCACACATGGGTGGACTTCATAATTGTATCCAACGCAGACCTCTCACTTTGTCTCCCACCATGCTGCTATCAGCAGAGCCCAGTCCAGAGTTGGTCAGAGAAAGAGTGGGAGGAATGTGTGTGAAGTTGGGAGTCCTGTATTGAATCCTCCAACCACCCCTTCTATGGCCCTTGTGATGGCTGGTGACAGCAAATGTGGGGTAGACATACATGAGGTGAAATGTTATCACTGGGGCAACTGCAGCAATGTGCCCTGTCCCGAGGGCAAGTAAGTGACGTTGCGGGAGCGAGACAGCTGGAAAGCTATTTCCTCAGCTGCCTCCAGCTTACGTAGCTCTACCAAACCATCGCCAGCCTCCATCAGGGAGTTGGCAATAAGCAAGGCAGCCTGTGAGTCTCCCTCTGCTGAGATGATGGCTGCCTGCTTCTGTTGCTCTGCCTTAGAAGATAAAAAGAAAAGTTTAGTGAGCTGCCTTTAATCACAACCTCTCACCATAGAAAGAAATATTCTGAATTCACAAGTAGTATAGGGATGACAAGGATGACCTGTGTGTTAAAAATACCTTTTCTACAACGAAACGGGCCCTCTCAGCCTCCTGCTGAGCCACCTGCTTCATCTCAACAGCCTCTGTGAATTCCTTGCCAAAGGTCAAGTGGGTCTGAAAGAACACGAAACAATTATTTCTCCAAGGTAAAATCCAAATGAAAATATAACAAGGACATTGCTGTAAAATTTTCCAGTGGCTTCATACCAGCGAAACGTCATCCAAGATGAGGCCGAAGGTGGAAGCTCTTTCTGTAAGGTCCTCACTGACCTGCCGAGACACAAGCTCTCTCTGGGTGATGAGCTCACCAGCATCAAACCGAGCCTGTGGAAATAGAGACACACATGCAGTGGATTATGGGTCAATTCATCAGCTCACTCATAAAAAAAAAAAAAAAACTTTCATCTGTTTATTAATAGTCACTTGTCTTGTCTGATCTGATACTCACCACTACAGCCTTTAAGACCTCTGTGGTGATGGATGGCAGCACCCTCTCATCATAGTCCTCACCAATACTAGTGAAGATGCGAGGCAGTTGGCTTGAGACCGGCCGGAAGAGGATACGCAATGTGATGTTTACATTCTGAAGATCTGTGGAGGGAATGAGTCAAATATAATTCCTAATGGATTATAGCAGTGAAACACATTTGTTTTTCATAGATTAAACTTCCTGTGTATAATATAAGTTACATTCTTGTATTACCATGTTAACCAATACAAGTTTTAAAGAGACACAGACTATTCAGTAGATAACTGATGTACCTTTGCTGCCTGTGATGACAGGCACGTTGCGTGGACGGGAGCGGCAGTCAAAGATGATGGGCTTCTGAACCCAGGGAATAAGGAAATGTGTCCCTTCACCAACAACTGCATCTTGTACTCCTCTAAACCGGTCAAAAATCACAGCCCGGTGTCCCGCATCAACTGTAGCAAGGAGGAAAATTAGTCTCTCTGCCAAAAGTTTTACATTTTACAACACACTTTTTTATATAGTTTACAACTCTACAACTATTAAACATTATGTTGAGGGGCATGTTGAGAACATTTTTTAATTCAAGGTTTGTCTAAAAAAAGTACACAGTTCTACATGGTCGTCATCCGGTTTATGTTTTTAGCTGTAAGAAACAAAAAACGGCAAATACAAACACAAGCATGGAGAGAAACTGAACATGCATGTGTGCCGATGTAAAGTAGATAATTAGACTTCAGAATTACGCAATCAAAATGTTAGAATAAAAATGAACACACGAAATCAGGTGCTAATAAACAAATTAAGAATGTCATTGTACACATTCTTAATTTGTTTTATTAGCAGATTTTTCTCATATGTGCTCCAGTTTTCCTTGAGCTTCCTTGTTTTACTTGAGCTTTGTCTTTATGTATATATTTCATTAAGATGCAGAGCATTGAGTGTGCACGATAACAGTATGACACTTTAAATGTACAGTCTTATTGTGAAAATGCTGCAGTTGAGCGTGCTGAGTTTGACACCTTAAAACGGCTATAATGACATAATAATAACTCAGTGAGTCAGTTACTAGTCTTATTGGACATTTCATGAAAGCTCAGACTTCTTGAATGAGTGCTGCAGTGTTCATATCAATAACTTGGCTAAGTAAAATCAAACTAGTGAAACTCAATTTGAATTGTATGCGCAGTACCCACCATTGAAGAGCGCTGAGTTCAGCACACCTCCACCAATGGCGACGGCCAACCCAAATTTCCCAATGGTGTCAAACAGCTTGGCCATGACAGCAAACTATTAGTGAAAATGAGACAAGTTAATACAATTAGTAGACGTCACCAATATCCATGCTACGCAGTTTGAACCTTTTGCGTGTCTGTAACGGGACTTAGAACAGCAGTCTGGCCTTGGCCTTGAGCTGAGAGAGATGCCAAGGCTGTGGGTGCTAGCTAGTTTAGCTCAATGGTTAGCATTAGCAGCTTACTGAGATAATTGGCAAGCTAAGCAGACTAAACCGAGAACTACAGCCTATGCCAAGTAAAAACTACATGCACAATATTTGAGGTACATTAAAACTTCAATAAAGCGTGTGTCAGCCACGTCCAAATGGCACGCCGGGTCGCTGTACGCATGTTATCTCTCCCGGTGCTCGTGTGCGACACTTGCAATACAACGTCATTTATAGATAACAAATACAGAACATATCGCCAGTTTGCGGTATAATTACTGGTATACAGACGTTTGACTACACAACTTAGCATTTTTGGTGTCACTAACCACGCACTGCATGTCATACAACTCACCTCAGTTTCACGCTGATGTCTGTGACCTCCACCGGACACGACGTACAACACATGAAATGTCTGCGCCACAGCGCCTGCGCACTGCGAGTAGTTACGTGACCTCTGATTGGACAAGCGCCGAACCTCTTCTTCTCTGGCTTGGTATTAAATGAAATGCTGCATTACTGCCACCTACTGTCTGTCTGGACAAAAAAAAAGTCTGCTGTTGTCCAGTCAGCTCTTCAAATATTTAAATCATAACCTCCTGTTTGTAGCACACAAAAGAAGTCATCTTTTCTGTCACATTTTCACAGTATTGTACCTGTTCATGTAGCCTATATTACAAAAATGTAAAAAAAAAAAAAAAGTAGCATATTTACAGATTATAACACAACTGCAATAGATATTTTGATTAAATTAGTCTTACTTTAAACTAAGTAAGAGATATATTTGATCTTGTGTTGCTAAATTGTTCTGTCTGGCACGCTTCCCTTAGCCATATTACATACACTGCAAAAGTTTCTGCAGAAGAATGCCTTCCATGATTGATACATATTTCTATATGACATTATTAGATTGTTATTATTAGCTGATTTATTTAGATTATTGTAGCTGGCTGAGGTTTAGCTAGTTTTAACTAGGCCTAGGTATACAGTTATTCAGGTCGTTTAATCCAGCCGTTTCAAATTCAGGGGTCTTGTGAGATGATTACAAGGAAAAAAAGGTAGAAAAACACTTTAATATGTTGTATTTATTCTTGCATTCTGGTGAGGGTAAATACTCAAATATATCTTGAAACACGAGGAACACAAAGCAGACACTGTTCCTATTATCATATTATAATATTATATTACTATAATTTGGGTATATGTAGATTATGTATATGTGTATATGTGCATATGTGTAAATACAGAATTACACTTGTTCTACACAACAGCGTGGCACTTGGTCGCCCCCTCGCGCGGATATGACAAATCACACAATAGTCAGTAGTTTCACTTTTCTTCCATTACTTGAAAAGTGTGACGGTCTTTGAAAGATAGCGAACAACCACCGTGAAAGCTTTTGTAAGGTCAGTAATCACGACTCTTCAAAGATATCGAAGTTATTTGGTGACAGATCGTAACAGCGTCAGGCTCAAACAGAAGATTCGTCGATAGTGCGCGGAGCAGATTGTCAGTTTAGATTTGTCCGATCACTTCCTTGACGCTCAGCTCTGCAATGTGGCTCTCCTCGCGTCTACATGTAGTTTTTGACATCCTGTAGCAATAAACACTCAATGTTTTAGGTATACTTTGCAGGATCGCTGCATATTAGAGCACAAGGGTTTAGAATTCAACATAATTGAGACTTTTACAGTGAAATATCTATTGTGAGTGTAAGAAGCGACACGTAGTTAATAAAGAAATGCAGCTAGAGGAGCAGTTTATTCGCAGAAGAATCAGTTGCCAACACGATAGCAGCTGCAGCTGCAGCAGCAAATTGAAAGTGGGAAGCGGTGGAAGAAGGGGCGTTAACCTCACAACATCTGTCACAATCTGCACATTTTATTTAGCATTTTTACATTTATATCTATATTGCATGAGGGGATTTGAGGGGCATGAGGGGCAACACGTTTTCTTCAACAATACAGAGCAAAAAAACTAAATAAAAAACAATAGTCATAAATTTAAGATTAGTTGCCACAGCAACTAACTAATTATCTTAGCCTGTCAACAATGTTTTAGAGGATTTGGGGACTGATAAATTTGAGATTGCTAATTATTTTATTGTTATTATTTGTTGAAATGGGATTTTAACAGAAGATTCTTGGTCATGGCACTCAGTTTTTGAGTAGTGTTGATGTAATGTCATAGTAACCCCCAATAGAGGGTGTTATATTATCAAATATGTCTCTCTTCCTATATGAAAGGGTGGGGTCTGTGCATGGTTTCCTGATACTTCCATTAACAACATCATGAAGAGGTGTCCCGTTTTAGCTTTTACTCATCATGCTGTTGATGCTCATACTCACTGTTTGTGTAGAATCATGACATCTTTGTGTCAAAGTATCACAGTTCTTCTCTCCGCACCACTGATTGTGTTTCTCCCAGCAGATGGCAGAGCCAGGCAGGACTGTGAGAGTGAGTGGTCTGCCCACAGACATTGAGGACGAAAGGCTGAAAGATAAGCTATCTATTCACTTCCTGAGATCCAGGAATGGTGGAGGAGATATAGACTCTGTCATCATTGACAAGGCCAACACGCCTGTCTCTGCCCTCATCACCTTTGAGGACAGTAGAGGTCAGTAGGGTCAGGATGTGTGCATGTCTGTGCATATTAAATATTGAAGGGGGATTTTTCTGATCTGCTTTTACAGAGACATGTTGCTGTGAAACGACTATTATTTATAATGTTAGCTACATTAACACACAGGTCTCACACTACAACAGCAAATGCTGTCATTAATTTTCACTAATTTGCAAAGTATTATTAACGTATTGCACTATGTCAGCTGGCGCCAGTGATTTAGACTGAGCTGAAATGCCGGCATGGAAGTCAGTGGAGTAGCCAATGGTATAAGAGCTTAGTCAGGATGCTTCACAGATTGAGACTGATTTCCCTTTGGTGACCCCTCTCACACAGTGGCACAGAGAGTTATTCAACGCAGCCGGCATGTTCTAGAAGTGGATAAGGAAAAAAAGTATGAAGTCATAGTAACTGAGCACCATGAAACCCTGGACCCAGACAAGGTACATTTGTCTAGAATGTTTATAAATATAACAACAAATGCTTAATATACAGTACAGTTCGCAAATTGTCTCTCTTCTTTTGTCATCATAGGTCATCCTAAAGTTATCAGCCACTGTCGACTGCAGCCAACTTCCCGGAGGAGCATTGACATTGACAAGCCTTTATAAGAGCCACCCTGACATCCAGATTTACTATGATGCTACTGTAGAATTGCACATATTGCAGGGCACCTATTCAAAAGTCCAGGATGCCTTGGCACAACTACTTAGCGATCCTGGAGGCCCACAATCAGCAGAAAACAAAGACTCAGGCCAACTTGCTGCCACTGGCTCCACGTCTGTTCAGATAGCACAGGAACCACATACTCAAGGGTCAGAAGATCAGAGCAGGAAATCTAATCAGCAAAGAGAACGAAGAGAGAAAGTTTACACTGGCAACTCACACAGAGACCTGACACCTGGTGGTTTTAGCTGGGAAGATACTGGCTACACAGAGGGTACAGCTCCGCAGGTTCCTGAGCAACCTAACACATCAGAGGAGGACTTCTTACTAATTGTGGATGCAGACATGTTCCAGTATCTGCAGAAACACTGTCAAAAGGAATACCAGGATATCCTTAGTCAGTATGGTGTTGATGTGGTGGATATGACAAATCAGGGGTTGACTACTCTATTTTTGCAGGTTGCAAAAGGTGTTGGGGAGGATGATCGAGATCAGGAGTGCCTGAAGTTAGCAAGGAAGGCAATAAGTAGGCTTTACCAAGAAAATGAGTCCAAGATTCGCCGAAGTCAGCTCTCTAAGAATATTCTTTCCTCCAGGCGGGGACTGCAGAGAGCAATGGAGAGCTTAAGTGTCAGATTTCCCAAGCTTCTTTTGAACACAGATGACCAAAATATTTACCTTATTGGAAGCATTAGCGACGTGTCTGAGGCCAAGCTGTTTCTCCTGGACCACAGTGAAGTGAGGGGGAAAAAAGACGATGTGGCCAGTCTTCTTAGATATCCTTCATATGATTCAGGTTCATCAACTCATGCTGCTGAGCAGAGAGTCCCCCTCACCAGATCCTCCACTGTAGATTCTGTGGATGATAGGATAGATCAGCTGAGGTCAGAGGAGGATGAAAGGAGGGCTGGAGGAGCCAGAAAGTATAAACTAGCTGCTTGGTTTAAGGAATCAGGACTGCCTGCATTAGGCAGTCGGCCAACTGACTTCAGCGTACGAGGAGGAGGGCTCTCATCTCCCAGTAGACAGACACGCCTTGGGCCAATGTTAGGCCATGATGTACTGTCAGAAAGAGCAGAGGCTGCTGGTGAAAGGGTCCCCAGAGCATTAGCCCAAAACACTGGAGGGGACATCTTGTTTAAGAGTGGAGATGCTTTGCCTTCAACCACTTCTATGCAGAATAAAACCTCCTTGACCTCGCATTTAATTGATGCTCGACCCAAGAGTTTAACATCCCCCCTCAGCACAACTCAGTCCAGTTTGTCAGGAAGTACTCCACTTCCACCTGCTGGATCTGGATCCACCTTGAAGCGAGCTAGTAGTTTCTCAGGAACACCTCAGATGAAAGCCCACGTTACAGGTCAGAAGAGTCAAGATGACTCCAGCAAGTCCACAGTCAGAGCCAGGGCCAGATCTTCTAGCTTCAGTAACCAAAGGGACAAGCATGAAGTCTATAAAGCAGAGATTACAGTTTCTTTTGTGATGTGGCAGCACATAAAAGAAGCCTACAGTGTCCGAGTAGATGACTTGACTTCTGATGTCCAGATGAAGGAGATCCACTCAGAGGGTAGTAGTGACATGACTGTCATCTTGAGAGGAGCAAACTCATCCAAAGTGAGTGCGAGTCAGCTAGGCTTACAGAAGCTGGTTGATTCGGTTAGTGTAGACTTTACTGTGCACAACCTGTACTTGTCAGAGCTGGGTATCACTGACAAAGCAGATGAAAACTTACAGGATTGTTGTGATGAGGTGCGTAGCCAGTTTAAGAAGGTTACCATCCGGATTATAAAGAAGAGTTTGTTCATTCTCGGCCCAAAGCATTTGTGTTCTCAGGTAGCTGCCTCACTTCGGGAGGTATTTTCTGGAGATTTATCCCAAATACCTGAACAACAGGGCTTTTCTAGCTGCTCTACCTCCTCTACATTTGTACAAACAAATGAGGACCAAGGTACTAATCTGCACAGTAGGCCTCAGGTGATGCTAGAGAGCCAAACAGGCAAAACTGATGTGACTGATGGCAACCTAGAAAGAAGAACAAACCACAGAGGTGAATTCCAAGAGACTGAGCTGGTGAATGGATCTATTAGCCAACCGTTAGTGAGGAAAGACCCTGTCATTAAGGAGAAAGTGAAAATAGTAGATACAGTAGAGAAGGATGGACAGAAGACTGAGACGTTTGTCAACCACTCTACATCAGGAAATGATAAAAATGCAGCACATGTAAATGGTGCCGGGTCAGCAACAGCTGGTACTGATAAAGACATGGCCCATCAAACAAAAGAGAGAGCCATGTATTCTACCCAAGAGGACAGCAGCATACAGCAAAGACAAACAATGATCCAGGACACGCCAGAGGAATCCAGGACAGGTCTTGGAGACCAAGGGTGCATCTGTGTGTGTGGGGAGAGTGAGAAGCAGATGACAAGAACTAAGTGCGGGGCTAAGTGCCAGGACACTGTACATATCCACTGCAAAGTTTGCCATGAGACAGAGCCAACACCACAGGGGATCCAGGGCAAAATGAAGTCCTCTGTACTTGACATGAGCGTACCAGGTCATAAAGGCTCTACTATCAAGATCACCTATAAAATTTCTAATGGTATCCAAGAGGTGAGAGGCTTATTTTAACTAACTGTTGACAAATGATATGGACAAAACAATGACTACTCAGTTGTTGTCAGTGGTGTTTCAGTGGGTCATCAATATGTTGTTCTAAGGTTTATTTGATATGACTTTAGAGAAAATGGTATTATTTTGTGTAAGGCAGTTATTACAATATTTTAGATTAACATACTTAGAATTTATAGAATACTGCAAAACACACACTCATTGTACAGGAAGTTACTGTTCTTTTCCACTATGTTGAGGAACCATCCGGCAGCATGTTTGTTTACTGTCAAATCTGGATTGCTGTTACAAATTCATAACATGTTGTGGTATCACATAAAGCTTTAAGATGTAACCTTTAGTTTAGATTTTTTTTCTTTATATGACTATAGTCTTTGCTCTCTGTTTTACCAGGAGGGTCATCCTTCCCCGGGAAAACCATTTAAAGGTGGGGTATTTGAAGCTTTCCTTCCTGACTGCGAGAAGTCAAGGAAACTGCTGCCCAGGCTAGATAAAGCCTTCAAGCAGGGACTCACCTTCACAGTGATGGACAGAGAGACAGTGGCCAGGGTTACCTGGGACTGCATCCCTCACAAGACGAGTCTACATGGAGGCAAATCAGGGTGAGTGAGGCCAGTGGGAATGTCCAACAGAGCTGTAGAATTAAATGGTATCCATGTATCTGAGTTGAACAGTCTTCTTTTTGTCTCTCTTAGGAACGGTTACCCAGATTCTGCTTACTTGAAACGCTTGTCAGAGGTGTTGACCTCCCATGGGATTGAGGAGTCACCAGTCAAGCCTTAAGAATAAAAGCAATCTGAGGAGGAGTTCTGTTGTATTTTTTATATTTTTGATTAGAGCCCATTGCACTATTTGTATTATGATTTGTATATAGTACCAAGTCCAAATTCATGATGGCTGATGATGTATATAGGAATTCAAAAATGTAGAAATTTTAAGATAAATTCACACTGTGTGCAAATGACAAATGCACATTTTCACGCTTTCAGCTTTATTTAGTAAAAAATGCATACTATTCTGTATTGTGTGTATAATACTTTGTAGATTTTTTTGTACATTTTTACCGTCCGATGTCATTCCAAGACTCATTTAGTAAAGTAAAACAAATAGAACTGTAAAAAATGTCATGTAAAACGAATGACTTTGTAAAAATCTATCTGGAGATAATTTCATAATGAGCACAGAAATAAAAAAGCACATCTCCTGACATTTTGTTATGCTTTTTTTATTAGTCCTGGAAAACATGTAAGGCATATGGTAACATTACACACTGAAGCGTTACAAGCTCTAGAGGCCATGTGAACAACATGGCACCACGGAGTAAACCCAGAGTCAAGCACAGAAGCAGCATCAATTCAAAGGGTTTAAAAAACAAAGTCGAGACAAGAAGAGTGTTTGCAACCGGGAAAAAAAAGACAACACAAGGAAGGACAGAGTAGAGGAGAACTAGCTTAGAAATCAACCTGTTGGGTATGCCTTGTAGAAAATTACCAGTGGTCACTGAACACTAACAGGAGGTGTGTAGTGGGATGGATGTGAAGTGAGTTTCTGAAGCATTCCCAGAGATAGGTTAAGGTGTATCATGAATGTACCAGCTGGCCACGACAGTGCCCATGCTGACGGTGAGGACTGGGAGTCAGGTGGCACAAGGGGGCAGTGGATTGGCTTCAGTTGGCAACTTGACACGACTGGAAGGGCATTTTCCTCCCTCACACCACACCACTACATGACTACTAAACTACTGTGGAAAGAGAATGTGAGCTGTACATAAACACATGCCTTTTTTTCTGGTCAACTACACATGCATCCTAGTACTGTACACGACAAGCCCAGCCAGGTTGTACTTCCGTAGCATCTCTGCAATGTTTCTGTGATGTCGCCACATTGCAATACCTTCGAAATGAATGCTCAGGAAACAAAAGCTGCAGGCAGATGTGGTTGTTTGGGTTCTCACTGTGGATGGGTGAGCACAGTGGCTCTGAATTTGGAAATAACCCAATGTCAGAGCCTCTTCTTTTGACTCGGAATACTAAAGCTTACATCAAACATGAATGTGTGAAGGAAAGTTGGTGTGACAGTTGGTGCAGTGAACTCAGTGAAACACAGTGAAACAGAATGATGCTGTGTGTGTTAGTAAATGCAAAATTAAGTGGCTTCTTACATGAAGAAATCTGTTTGGAATGACCTGAGAAACCATATAAAACAAAGAAATTCACCTCAAAGCTAAATGGTGGGTGTCTGTGAGGAACTTCAGCTATACAAGACAAGACAGACAGAAGAGTAGCTATTGGAAATACTACACTCATTGTCTTAGTGCATTTTTCAGACCTAAAACTACGAGTGTTAATCAGTAATATCAAATCTAAAACTGCAAATGTTCAGATTTTTTTTGTTTATTTTACTTTGAAACACTGTTTTTCTCCTGTGCATCTCTGAGTTGCTAAGTACTCTTGCATAAGTGTCTGGAATGACTGGGAAACCACTTCAAGATGACATACACTGCAGCTTCACCATGGTGGAAGTGCTCTCAGGCAGCAGGCCACCCGCCCAACTGATTGAGTTCATCTCAAAGGCATCTTTGCTCAAAAGAAGCGAGGGGAAAATGTTGAAAGAAAATGATTATAATCTGTTTTCCACATGCTGGTGCATTCATGCAATTTCAAATTCCAGATGTCAAAGTAATGTTTTATTTGCTATGAATGTGCATGGGGAGAGAAAGGGGTGATATAAAGAGGCGTTTTGGCTGGCTGCTGCTGGACTGCGACTGTTGCACTGGCCAAGAGGCTCTGCGGATGCAGCACAGGAAAAGAGGAACGTCTCTAATAATCCTTGAGTGAACTGAGATCAGTTGTAAAGCGGAAATGTTGTGTCTGGGGCAGACCGAGGCTGAGCTATGATCAGCCAATAAGCTGGGGTTTTGAGCAGCTGTGTTACACTATTGGCATCCTTGCACAGCTGTGTGAAAACATCTGCTCCCTCACTTGCTATACAAGCCTTTTGGAAACAAACTGTAAGAAATAGAAATCAGTAGAGAGGAATACCATGGAGCTTTGGATTTGGAGGAATTTTGCAGATTTCTGTGAATCTATATGTCTTTTGGTGGAGTTTTGAACCTTAAATGCACCATGTTCACTTCCTTTTCACTGTGATACTAGTATTATGGTTGTAAACACTTGGGAGGAATCAACCTGTTGTGGTCGACGCGATGTGAGAGCTGGTAAAACACAGTGAAAAGGATAGAAATACAGAGGGAGGCGCCTCAGACTGAGGTAAGCTGTGTGCAAGGAGAGAGGCACAGTGCAGGCCTACGCTTGAGCAAGACTACAACCAATCAAAAACTACAAATTGTGTTAAACTTTTTTGTAAACTGCAGCAAAAATTCTGTCAGCACCCATGAGCATTTTGGGATACAAATCTGTCACACTAGGATGACTCTTTTGCATTTTCATTTTTCTTCAAGGTTGATGGAAATGCATCCAAAACCAGAATTTTCTTCATATTTTTATGCACTGTTAATATTCAAAGCATTGACAGAGGAACATACATACAATTTGGCACACATGGTTCAGACCAACAGAAAGACTTTATCACATTTAAAAGGAGTGCAGGTTGGCAGGTCCCCACATAAAGAGTATGAGCTTTGAACTTTAAACCCTTGGATAACAAAACAAACAAACAAACTGAAATATAAAGGTAAATTAAAATAACATATTAAGTAAAACATCCTTTTTTTCTTTTCTTTTTCTTTTTTTTTTTTTTTTACTGAAGCGTTTGTTTCTCACATGGCACTCGGAACAGAAGCACCGTCCACAGGTTCACAAAGGGAGCCCAGCAGATTAGAACAGAACACTAACCAGAGGCTGACAGGACACAGTCACTCCCCACACCAGCGTGGCGGTCGCACTCCAGCCGAGTCCACTCCGCCCTGCTCCACATTTTACTTCCCACAGTCAAGGATGGATGAATGCTTTGATTTTAGCTGCCACCCAAGAGAAGTTGGCCCAGGCAGGGACTGGCAAGCTTAAAATGAGAAGACCTTTACATGAGTGTGTGTTTCTATGTGTGTCTGTGTGTGTGCGCCACCTGTGCTTTCATTGAGCTTCAGCAGATACACTGGGAGTGGATGATGGGAAACAGGCTGCAAACCTGGAGCAGAATCAAAGCCTGCGTGGGACTGGAGTGCGACTGCCATGCTTGTAAGTGCATTAAGATCAGCGAGCAGAGTGCAAAATACTAATACCAACTGTCCTCATAACACAGGCCTCTTATCAGACAGGAGAGATAAAGTGAGAAGGGAGGGAGCTACATAATACTGTAGCAGAGTAGTGTGAAGGGGGAACTGTGGCAGGGGAAGGATGGGTACT
Source organism: Nibea coibor (assembly GCA_023373845.1). Taxonomy (NCBI): domain Eukaryota; kingdom Metazoa; phylum Chordata; class Actinopteri; family Sciaenidae; genus Nibea; species Nibea coibor. The sequence continues at coordinate 15,763,752 of CM041727.1, read as the reverse complement.
TTTAAAACCTGACAAACGACCTGAGGACACACACATCTTCACACACAATGGCACACCACACACAGCACATGAGGGAGGCCACTCATGCTAACACAACAACTTTTTTTCACTTTTTTTTTTTTAAACATTTTGTTTTCGTTTTTTACAAAGTCACTAGTCACCATCTGAGTCTCAACACCGAGGCCGGGCTCACAGACAGGCAGGTGGGTGCGTGGGCATGAAGACAGGTAGATAAATGTTTAAGGTTTAAAGGTGATAGCCTCCTACATGAAAGATTTAGAGTCCACCCAGTGGGATTTGTGATGAAATACTAAGGATTATATTTGAATGGCATTACACCAGTGAGCAAAATTCATACTGGCCTTCAGGGGGAGCGGCGCACTGTTGTTGGCCAGCATACTCTTAATTGCACACATTGTCACAACCTGATTTTTTGGTGGTTTTGAGCAAACTACCTTTTCATTTTATCATCTGAAATCCTTAATACATTTTACACCTGTTGAAATACTGATCGAACAGCACCGACTGTTGACAAATGTAGAGTTAGGGAGGCAGAAAAAAAGAGAGGGAGTCAGAGAAACAGACCACTGTGCCTTCTCTGACGAGCCTGACGCCTGTTGCTATGCCGACCATAGAGAGGGAAATGGAAAGAGGAGGGAGAGAGAGAGAGAGAGAGGAGTAGAGAGAGAAGCAGGGGAGGCGAAGTATGGACGCCAGCTTGAATTGAATTCTCCTCTCTCAGGTCAGGGTGATCGACAGGCCAGCGGTTGCCGTGAAAGGAGCAGAATGCCATGGAATGCCTCGAGGAGGATCAGGGAGGAAGAAAGCCTGATCCTGAGGGAAAAGAACTGGTATTCACCTTCTTAACTTGCTCATTTCAGACGCTTCACTGTCTCAGCATGACAGTGCCTCTTTCATCACATTCAGAGCGTGTATGTTTGTGTGTGTGTGTCTGAGTGTGTGTTTGTGGCCTGTTTGAACAGAAACAAATTCTCTCTTAATTGGCACTGCGCGCTTCTTGCCAACAGTTGGTCAGCTAGAAAAATCTGTAACTAAGGAGGAGGAAGCTGAGCAATGATTTCTGCTTCCCTATTCAACACTGCACAGAAAGGCTCATTATGGGGGGAAATTCATATTCAGGAAAGTGGTAAACTACAGTCACTATATTAACTAATTTGGTGGGAACACAGGCATTACGGAGTTGTTTCCCTCACCACTGACGAAGGCTGATACAAGCTAAGGCCACGTAAATGATAACTAATATAAGGCCTTGTAGCATTAATACCATTGTCTGTGCCGTTAAACATTGCGATCAAAGCCATGATTCAAATATCTCCAGGGGAGGCGGTGTGTATCAGCCAATCACAGGCATCTCTGACTCATCCTCAGTGACATAACTCAGCGTTGGACACTAAGAGAGCAATGTGTGGGTGGGTGTGGTTCTCCGTTTATCTGCCTGTCTTTGTGCCTGTCTGTGGGTCCGGCCCGTGGATGGGGTGGGGGAGGCGGTGGTGGTGGTGGTGGCGGTGGTGGTGTGGGAGTGTGGGGTGGGGGGGACTCAGCACAGTGAGGGGGTGGGGGCGGGGGGAGTAGGAGGGGGAGGAGGTGGCAGGTGAAGTCAAAGCAGAACAATTTAGCGCAGTGGGAGTTGAGGTGCGGAGAGGCATGGGGGTCGAGGGTGAGGCCGGAGTTCGAGCAGGAATTAAGGTTGTCAAGGAAACAGTAAATTGCCCCAGGCCTGGACTGTACCCACAATCCTCCACGGCTCTCTTGTCTCTGTCATTCCCAATAGGAAATGGGGTTGCGCAGTGCGGGTGTTTTCTCGAGAGACAATTGTGGATCTTACAAGGTGTTACGAGTGATTGAAAATTTAGTTACAGATAAGCGTAAGAAAATGTGATGGAGGTGGGGTGGGTGGAGTCAGGCCTGAGTAATCACTGCCACTGAGGACTCTAGAGGGTGAAGCGCAGGGGAGGTGGAAGAGATGAAAGATCAACAGTGGTGAGATAATATTGTAATCTACCCTCCTAACTCCTTCCCATGCTGCTTACCCTCCACCACCACCCTCCCACCCCATCCATCTCCACCCCAACCCCCCACCCTTTCACCCCCACCATGCCACACCACACCCCCTGCTCCCAGGACACAAACTCCCTGCTGGTCTGCTTGACTATCCATCCCTCCCTCTCACTTCTCCTCCTTTTTGACCTCTTCCTTCTTCTCCTCCTCCTTCTTCTCCTCCTTCTTGGGCTCCTCTTTCTTCTTGTCATCCTTCTTCTCCTCCTTCTTGCCATCGTCCTTCTTCTTGTCATCCTTCTTCTTGTCGTCCTTCTTCTTGTCATCCTTCTTGTCCTCCTTCTTGGGCTCCTCCTTCTTCTCCTCCTCTGGCATCGGCTCTGTGGTGAGGATCACTTTGCCGATGTTGTTCCTCTCCTGCATCTTTCTCATGGCATCGCCCACCTGGAGGAGAGATGTAAGGAGAAAGGAAGTTATATAAGGCAAAAGAGGGCAAGGAAGATTTCTAAATACACCTGTCATTGAGAAAAATCTATCGAGGGTACGCAGTTGTAGCCAGCTTCTTCTCTTCACTGACACATATGTGCAGCAATACGAGCTTCCTCGCATTCTGTGCCTCTGATCTTCTGTTTTGATACTACAGACAAGAAACAAATTTTACAGGTTTATGCGCCTCAAACATCACTTTAATAAGCAGTATATGAGAAACTATATTTGTTTCAATGAGACTTTAATAATCTTTGAGGGGAAATGAAACTCTTGCAGCTGCAAAAAGCAAAGAAAAAAAGGATAGCAGAAGGAAAAAAAATAAATGAGGGGAATAATGTGTACTGCAAATAGATACTTTATAAATATAATGAAATGTTTATGATTATAAGTTGATGAGAAATACAGCAGAGCCTTGCTTTTCTTTTTTTTTTTGCATAATTCTATCTAATATCTCAATGCTACAGCTACAACTAATTTATTTTAATTAGAAAATGATATGTTCTCTTTATTAAAATGTGTTCACCACCGTGCATTTTAAGTTAAGGACAGGAATGAAGAGGGGATGAGTCAGATTTCCTGGAATTAAAAGATGAGTCAGTGAGTCAGTTTGTTGTTGAGACCTTGGTTCGATCTTGTTCAAGTGTCAATTGTAATTGGTGTTGGTGTTTAATCCAGGTTTTAAAGTGAATTCTTATAGATAGATACTTTATTGTCCTATACGGGAAATTTGTTTCCACAGCCTGTACGTGCCCTTCATACATACATACATAAATACAATGTCACCATCTTTGCAAAATGAAGTTGAGAAGCAGTGACAGACATAAGACCCAAAGATGATGGTAAACTAAAATGCTTCAGCAATCTGCGTTAGAGATATCAAGTGGCTTTCTTCCAAGTTACTTTTAGTGTAAAATTCCCTGTTTGCGATATCAACAAAGACAGGAGTTTACACTAAAACTTAAAAAAGATTTGTCTGAATCAGACTCCTAAACCATCAAATTTGCTAAACTGATGATTGCATTATGCACAGAACAAGAACTCTGTGCCCCGTACACTGACATTTCTTTCAGAAGGGATATCTGTCCTTTAAATGTGCTTGCTCATCACGGGTTAATCCCCATCACATAGCATTTATCGGGTTAAAACTGTGGTAAATTTAGAAAACTCGACAGCTAATCAGCCAAACCCCCATTAAATGATGGATCGACCAACTTGACTGTCAATCAACATGACAAGGAGAGGAGAATCCCAGCCAGACCAACCCCACCCTCCTCTTGACCACCGGGCTCTGTCCACTGTCTGTTCCTGCCTCCATCTCTTCCCCCTCCCGCCTTCCTCCAATCCCCCTCGTCGTGGAAGGCAGGCAGACCACCTAACGACCAATGCCACGGCAACAGGGCCATCTCCTAGCAACGTAAAGCCTGGCTGAAACGTGGCCCTGGCGACTCAGACACATGGGAAAGAAGGGGGAGTGTGGGAGTTCGAAGTGAAGGGACGGGCGGGGGGGAAAAAGTGGTGGTGGTGGTGGTGGTGGGGGGGGGGGGGAGGGAGCAACTGGTGTCCTTCAGATGAGGAACACGCCTCTGTGAAACTGAAAGGGAGGGAGGGCTGAGTCCGGGAATTATAAGAATCATCTTCAAAGTGAATGAAAGTCACAGTGAGAGCGTCTGAGGCTCTTTTGATGACTCCACCCACTTCCACCCTTCACTCTCTAAGATCTGTCAAGCTCTCTGGCTCCCAGGCATCTCGGACTGGAGTGTGCTATTTGTGGCTGCAGACATGACCATTATTCTACTGGGTATCAGCGCGGATGTAGATAACGAACCAAGAGAAATCACAAGAGGGATGGATAATGCTAATTTTCAAATATTGAAGAGAATGTTTATTGATTATTGGAGCAGAAAAAAAAACAAAGAGTGACAATAGAGGTAGGGATGTGATGGATGGGGTTAGGGCGTGGCATCTGTGCTCAGCTTGTAATCGATCATTTATCTGATTTATCACCCAGCAGCTTTTTGTCTTTGCAGACATACACGACCTCTTCAGAGACAGATATACCATATCTTCTGTTTTTTCTGCGCTCCTTCTATGTCTCTTTCTCATACATCAGGGCCCCTCCCTAAGACAGACGCACACACTGACTAAAGGATGTCACCATAGCAACAAGAGAGAAAAAGCAAAAAAAGATGCACTGTGAGGAGGGAGAAGGAGAAAATACAGCGAGATGGAGAGAGACAGAGAGGGAGTCAATAACCTAAAGACAGTGAGAAAGAGTCTGATATAAAGAGCAGAGACAGATGGAGAGGCAGAGAAAGAGCGTCAGATGGCGGAGAAAGACAGCGGGTGATTCTCTCTGGCCACAGTCACACAGGCCAAAATACTGACCATCTCCGACTTCGACAACAGAAGATGTCAGCCTCTCTCTTTCTCTCTATGTTTTTCACACACTCTCTATTCATATCTGCTAGCAGTGTTAATTTTGTCAGCAACAATCTGACTCTGTCTGGCCGAGTGATTTATGCTCGAGGAGACACAGTGTGTGTCTTGTGGACGAACTTTGCCTGTTGAATGTTGAGTCTCACTGAATGTGGGCCACACCCAGCGGATCCTGCAGATCCCACTGCAAAACCCGTGCACACAAAACCCACCTGGCATTCACATGAATTCTGCGTGACTGGATTGGACTGCACATGGCCTAAAAATCAATGTTATTCAGGTGTAAATGCACCATGTCACAATGAATCATCTGGACATTCAGACTGAGGTGCACAGGGATGCTTTTAGGCACACTAACCACATACAAAGGCAGTTAACTGGAAATATATTTAGAAGAGTATAGATTCAACCTAAGAAGACATAAAAATACAAACAGCAGTTCAAATAGTCAAATGTGGGTTGAAATAATGTTATTTTTTATTTTTATTTTTATTATGATAGAAATATATATTGTGATATATCACATTTACTGGATATTAAATGAATCAAATACAGAATGTTATCAGTCCATACACAAGAAACATGTCCAGGTGTAAAGGAAGCCACAGCTAGACACAAACCTGCTCAAGGTGCCAAGTGGAGTCAATGCGGGGCTTGATCTTGCCCTCCTTATAGAGATCCATGATGGTGTTCATGGCCTGGGTGATGAGCTCCATCTCCCCGTCCAGGTAGCCCAGGTGGAAGCCGCACACAGACTTGTTTCCCTGGATGAGGCTGAGCGTGTGGATGGAGAACTGATGGTACCAGTTCTTCGCCACAGCGAGCAGGTTCTTCTTTTGGCCTGCTAGCATGTTAGCCGCACCTGAAAGAAGCAGGGTGAAAAGACAGTGTGTGTGTGTTTTTTTTTTGTCTATTCTCAAGTACATTTCTCATTCCCTGCGTGTAATTGATTTACTGTTGATTTAAAAAGTCGGGTACATTTCATCTATCTAATTATCTGCTCCCACTTTGCCCTAATTCCTCTTTTGCTGTGACTGTATCAACTCTGCCCTCACCTGATTGTCAACTTCTCTCTTTTAGTGATGAAAAAAAAAGGAAAAAAACTTAAGGTCATTTATCTGGAATAAATGTCAAACATTTGTTGGCTCCTACTTCTCATATTTGAGAGTTTGCCATTTCCTGTGTTTTATGTAATCAAAACTGAATATCTCTGGATATTTATTAGTTGGAAAAAACAAGTAATTTGAAGACATCATCTTGGGTTTTGGCGGTGTTATCATATTTTATGGGCCAAACTTTTATTGAAAAAATATTAGAGACTGATTAATCATTTGGCAACGTGTCAAATCAGTCAGATGCCTCTACTCGTGAGTTCTGGGATATATCCTTTGCTTCACTTCTCTTTCTCTGTATACTCACACTCTAACCTACGCCTTCCACCCTGAAAACCTTTTCAGCACTTCAGCTCTCACTGTCACCACATCCCCTTCCTCTCCCCTCCTTCTGTGTTCACACTCCCTCCTTTGCTCTCCCTGTTTCTCTCTCTGTCTCTCTCTCTCTAGGGAAATTGGGGACACAAAGCATGCTCTGAGAGAAGAGAGGGACCAAGCCTGCTACATTCAGACACATTCCAGGTTTCGTGTGGATAAAACGCCCATTGTTCCACCATGCATTTTTCTGATAAGCTGGAAGAGGAGCAACCAGCACCAAGGGACCGAGAGGGTGGGGTTGGGCTGGGGGGGTTCTGTAGGGGTGAGAGAGGGTGAATGGGCGAGGGTGGGGGGCACCATGCTGGGTAGTGGGTTTTTGTACAGCATGCAAAGGCAAGGCCCTGTTCTCCATGGATGCCGACCCCACCCACCGATGTATGCATGCTGGTTCCAGATTGGCATCGCAACAGAGCAAGCGTAAAGGCCTTCCCACGGATGACACACTGCACACTGAGGACATGGACCTCTACAGAGAGGTCACACTGCCCACCAGGAAGCAGCTTCATTCTGCAGCAAGTATGGAAACCCATGACTACTTCATGTTCTGTATTTAATTTGCGTATGGTCGAGGAGTGAATGAAAATGACAGCAGCTGCTTTTCCATTTTCGCTTTTAAGTGACGTAATACGTAAAAATATCAAGTAAGCTGTAAAGTAAATCACTTCCAGACAATAATAAAATGAGTTTCAGTAAAAGTGAAAGCTGCCAGCTTGTGCAGGTAGCTAGCCCTGAGTTAAGGCAACCTTTGTGCTTCCTAACATGCTGTGCAGTACTGCCAACGAGCCTAACAAAACATGTTAGGTTTTAGGCGTTACATAATAAGTTCTGGTTGATTAAATCTTTTTGAATTCATCTGAAGAAGCTTGGTTGGAGAGAAGTTGTTGTAAAGTCTTGATCCCAGGTTACGTACAGCCTGGGATCAAGACTTTACAATAACTTTGGCAGATAAAAGTGGATCTGAATCGGATTATTCTGTGTGGGAAACAGCTGTGATTGGTGAAACTGGCAAACATCGCCCAGGTTGTTCATTATAACTCTTGCCTATCCTTGCCTTGCTAACTCCTGGAGGTCTTGTATCTTTGATAATTCAAACAGTTTGCTCTAAATAACTCATCTACACTTTTTACCACTTACCATAGGTGATAAGTTTGCCCATAGGCTTCAGCAGGTTGTAGGCCTTATGGGTGTCTGATCCACCGAGAGGGTCGAGTATTACGTCCAGACCTGGAGCAGAAGAAAAGGGGACAATTACTGGTCTGAATTCAGTGAGAGCAGCCTGCCAAGTCTCCTCAGCAGCCCCCTCCGCATGCCAGAGTTCACTAGGAGTAGCGACTGTAGCCAAGTTGTGCCATGTTTACACGAAGAGGAACCCATATGTATGCCAAGAGAGGAGAGGCTGAGAGTGGGGAGATCCTACTTATTTTATGTTTTTCATTCTTGTCACTGATAAGACAAGAGAAGTAAAATCTCCCTCTGTGAATGTCCAATCCTAGGTGGACAGATAAACAGCCACTGAACAGATGGTAAAGAACAACCTAATATGAAGGTTTCTCTGTGGCTTATTAACGCCTGGCCATGTCTGCTCAGCCTTAATGATGTTCCTTTGTGCCAGAGGGGACTCCTCAAATTGGGCTACCCTTCCTTGCTCCATTAAACGCCGGTTCTATTGATTGTGGGAGGCTCACAGCGGGACTCTGCCTTGACCACAGCACAGATGAATTGACGGCGAGCCAAAGAGAGAGGGAAAGGTAGCGAGCAGGGCTGCACATTGATCCTGGCTTCTAATTAGATACATTCTGTCTAAAGTGTCAGTTCTCGCTCTCGTCCTATCTGTCTCTGTAATGTCTATCTGTCTCGCTCCATGCTACAAAGAACAGAGACGGATTGGAGAGGGGACTATGAAATGAGCCTCCAGCATAATAACAGTCTCCATCCTGCTAGGAACACAGCAGTAGGCGAAAGAAAAAAACAGGAACTGGACTGAAATTTTGCTGAAAAGCAGCGTTTTGTGTGCCCCTCTTTAGTGAGCCCAGGGCCACATCTACATAAAACTCTGCGGATACATCATTGATGGCGATGAGAATTCAAACAGTCACTGCTCAGTGAAAGGACTTTGCTTGGTAGGAAACTTGCTGTCAGTCTAGTGCATATGGCAGCCAGCTCTGCTGAGAATTGTGTCATAAGAAAAAAGTGTATGAAAATGTATCATCTCACCGTCTACAGTTTGTTCAACAGGGATGAACAAATGCTGCAGTGACATTATATTGCTTTGAGACAGTGGGAATATATTGATTTGATCTATTTGCTTTATGAAACAATATTACTATTATATAGTTTACAGTGATTCTTTTAGTTTACATGATTTGTAATTCCTGCACACACAAATTCCAAATTTAGAGCATTAATCTCAGTGCAGATGGCCAAGTTTCTCACCTTTCGGGCTGATCTTGCGGACTTCCTCCACATAGTCCTTGGTGCGATAGTCGATGGGATGCGTGACTCCACCCTCGCTGATAGTCTCGTGCTTGCTGGCTGACGCCGTGCCAAACACAGTCACATCCTTCACCGTCTTGCACAGCTGAGTGGCAGCAATGCCCACACCACCTGCAGGAGTTAAAAATAGTTATGATTTTGTGAGAAATGGTACATTTCAGGACATAATTCAAGGAATCACGCTTAACTGAATATAGTTGTTGAAGGCAACACCTACAAGAGCCACATGAAACTCAGCTGAACAGACCAGTCGCTGAAGGCACCCAAGAATTCCCATTCCATATGAATTTCAGGCAGGTAAATGTGATTTATTGTGCCAAACAAACCAAGTCAATAACTGCATGGATGTGTTTTGCTCAAGGGTATGTAAAGAGCGCATTAAAGACAATCACATTACCCCGACTGGCCTGGGGAGAATAGACACCCACACACAGACACACAGACAGAAATCTAACTCTGGAGAAAGTAGCCATTGTAGCTCCAATGACACATCTTAATGTTTTGGTTCCCTCATTCAAGACAACCCGCCTTCCACAGGACAAAAAATGTAGCTGAGGTATCTGTTTTGTTAGGAAAGGATAGCTGGATGACATTCTAACGCAAATTACATAAACACGGCTCCTTCTGACTGTGCCAGCTGAAAACAAAATGTGCTACATTGTCCAAGATAACTTTTAAAGACAAAGTGCTGTGAGAGCGTGTTCTACATTTGATGTTTTGGGGATCTGTGTTTGTGTTCACTGTATTTGAAAGTGTGTACATAGCAAATGCCTGAGCCAATGTTTGCTAAGGCAGCCCGAGCAAGAAGTAATAGGTTACTGATAAGCAGTGGCTTGTTTGAAATGGAGGCTGACTTGAGGACTTGAACTGAAAGGCATCCATAAAGGTCATCTATGCCTGTCCAAGTAAAGAGCACGTCTTATCTGATACCAGAGAATAAAGCAGCGCACAGCAACATGTGCACTTACATCCATTTTTAATGACATAGTTAAGCTGCCTGACAGGTTCGGATTAAATGAATGATGATATCATGATTTGTTTGCTTGCATAGGCAACCAAACCCAAACATTTAATATGCACACCCAGTAAGATAATCAGGACAGGAAGCAGGGACGAGAAGGCCCATGCACTGTGTTTAATTATTGTGCAAAAGTAACCAAAGAGAAAGATATAATTTTTAATCAATGACATTTCTGATTCTATAATGTGATATCAATAAAACGTTTCTTCCTTTATGTGTATAAACTGAGAAAACACACAAATGACACATGATACAACAGGTTGTCAGTTGCACCACTGCTGTCACTGATGTATCTTCAAAATATCAGTGTTTTGCAATCATGTTTTCAGCTGTGGAACAATGTACTGAATTAAAACTGGGTTTTTAAATGATTTATTTAGCTTAAGATGTTAGAGAAATGCCTCCACCCATGATAGTACACCTAATCCTTTGGTATATCTGAAAAATTCAATTTACAGTAGATGCTTTTTCTCTGGGCAGCTATTTGTGCATTATATGACGCTGATGCACCTCTGGTCCCTTCATCTCAGCATTAAAATTATTCAGAACCAGTGAACCAGTCGAATGCAATTTCCTCAACAATATCTTGGCAGTTAGTCTCTGAGGTTGTTGCGTAAAACCAGCACTAATGCTGGCCAAAAAACATGAACCAAGATGAAATTATAAGATTAATGTAAAATCAAATGATTCTCGTTATTAATATCTGATCAGGAATCATGAGAATGAAGTGTTTTGGAGTGTTTTGTAATAGAAAATGTTCCTTTGATGAAACTATTTGAATACAAGCTCTTCCGTCCTCAGTGTAAAGACCTAAAACATTTCTGATTTGTGGTTCTGCTCTGTATTACTATGATCACGCCTGCTGTCACTGAGGGGAAAATTGATGAGGAAACAATGTCAAGGCTGTTGCTGTTGGATGTGAGCTTTGTTGCGGCTGTGTTAGCACAGCACCATCTCTCCTTGTCCTCAGTGAGAAACCAAGTTTGTGTTGCCAAGGTAACCTCTTCCAAATTGCCGGCAATGACTGAGCAAAGGGAGCCATTTTGTTTCATTGACTGCTCTTCCTTTGGGCATATTAGAGATTCACACATAAGAGAGTTAGATGGAAATCACAATCAGTTTGTCAGACTCTGTCCTCTTAGTAGCCACCAAGCTTTGGATAGTCAGCCACCCGTAAGTCAGCATTTTATAGGCACAATAAAGGGCAGTGGATTTCTGTTATACAGTGATATGCATCCATTATGTACTTATCTTTTTACTCATATGAATACTACAAACGAATATGCATCCGTTTGCCTGTGACATAAAAAAGGTGAGAAAATGTTGAATATGTATTGTCTGAGAGTGGGTTCAGAGGTGTTTTTACTAAATGGCTCTGTCACATAGTAACAACCCTCAAATACAGGCGAGAAAAAGTGTCCAACAGGATGATGCATCCATTAATCCCACATACTTACAGCCAGCCACTCACATATTAATATTTAACTAACGCTGCTGTCATAAACGCAGTGATTCCCCTTCTGCTTCTGTTTTATGAAGTCAGAAAGCAAAGGAACAAAGTGCTGCTTTCCAATCAGGGTTTAAACCATTATTTTGATACTTTGTATGAAAAAAAGGCACAAACACATATATTTTTCTCAATATTCCTGTGTGTAAAATATGGTGCCCAGGAAAAAGACGATACCTGTAGCTGAATCCCCTGAGAACAAACTCCTGATCTGCCATCACAAGACTGCTGAGCTGTGCCAAGAACCCCTGACAGCACCTCCACTCTCACCTCACATCACACACACACACAGTCACACACATCCATGCATACATACACCAATTACAAAGGAGAGAGGAGCGGAGCTGCAGCCTTGACTGGCCCTGAATGGCTGCTAGCATCAGCTAATCTGCACAAATATGCACAGAGATTAAAATATTAACCTTTCATTAACCCGGTGCTTCAGTTCCCATTGTGTACTTGTTTTTCTGACTTATAGTTTCTCTCTATATCTACTACTTCAGACTAGATCTCTTAAGGGTTTAACCTAACCCTAACCCTGTGATTTAAGACCATCCACAAACACTTACCCATTGCTCTGGGAAGAAGAAGCAGCTTGAGCAAATTTTTTGCAGCTAATTGCATTTGTTCTCCTCAAGATTCAATTGAATTGTTTACACTTAGAAATTAGAAACCGTCAAAAAGCATCCACCTATCTATTTTGTTTTTCTCTCTTTCTGGAGAAACAGGATACACAGTGGGGTTTTGTCTTCCCCTGAATCCTGACATACTTTGGCACAAATTGCACTTGGCTTCCATAACATGACTGTTAGGAGCGAAGAGGAATTTTCCCCAAAACACAGTGGAATCCAGACTGACACTGAGGCCACTGTTATTGCTCCACACCCAGAGTTCAACAGCAGGGGTGGGTGAGGACATTAGAAATGTTTTTCAGATTCATAAAAAAATTGAATGTGATGGATATCATGTCTGGCTCGTCCGAGTGAATACATCTCAATCTACCTTCCAGCTGCGTCCTCACTGACAGCTCATGTTTCTTGTCTAAATAAAAATGATCACAGTGTTTGTCAATTGCGTGAACCAGGCTGTAATCTCAGGTGTTAGTCAGGGGACGGATGCTGGCCATATGGCTACTGTCAACACCAGAGAGATGATCATTCTCTCTGAGCGCCGCGTCATTTTCTGGTGTGATTTCTTCTGCATTTATTTCCACATTTCCTCAAGGACTCTCGTCTTTCTTAACCTATCATTAGTCTGTGGTGGTAGTGGCTGACAAAGAATGAAATACAAACGTGGAACCGAGCATCTTACCCGAAACTCGCTGTGGCTGTGTTACAACATCAACAAGCTGAACCAAATAAATGAACTTTTTATTGCTGCTCTCTGCAGCTGAGTTCAGATATGAATCCTGTAACGGTGTTATGAGCTGTGGTTGGCTGTTTGTGAACATGTACTTTTGAGGTATTACTCTGCATTATGTAACCTTGTTTTTTTCTGGGATGACTGTGCAATTGTGTGTGTGCGTGTGCACACACTGGTGGGCTTACAGAGCAGTTCAGTGTGCTTTCTGATGGTGAAATTCTCTCTGTGTAGCGTAGAGGAAGCCCATTTTTAGTTACTGGGTGAGCGAATTAAGAAAACATCCTTTGCTTGTGTGTGAAGGTGGTCTCTGTGATTTCCTGAGTAAGGATTCTCACACTGTTAACAAACACAAACACAGAAACGCAGCATGCAGAAATACACGTAATATGCATCAATATGTCTGGACCCAAAGTTTATTTATAACATAAGCCACTTTCTTTCCTCCCATAAATCTGCTTGCAAAATGAAACACAAGCTGGTGCACACTCATCCTGTTATGCTTAAGGTTCACACATACACACACGCAAACAGGTGTCTTGACACAGGTTTCATATACACCTGCGCCTGTATGTGGTGGTTAGGGTGGGGGTGGGTGGTTGGGGTCATTTGTCAACGGCTGCAATGATCAGAGCGCGAGCAAGCGATTTGATTGGTGGGTTAGGTTGGAGGTTGCCCTGGTTTCCCTCTCCTATCAGTGCAGCTGATCTGCCGCCGGCGATGCCAGGCCTGGGGAACACAGAAACGGTTCAACCACGCAGCTCAGACTCCCGCTTAGTGGTCAGACTGAATTAGCATTCTCTAAACTAGGGTAAGACCTCCCGAGCAGACAGACTGGGAGGAGACAAGAGGAAACCATTTTCAAGGCACATCAGACTTTTATCATGGCTCCCAGGAACAATGGGTCTATAAAAATGAGAGATGTAACTACACTTGAGCTAATGCTTGAATAGCATGGGACTTGAATAGCACGGGAGTCCTGGGAGAAAAAAGATACATAGAGACTTATATTTCTTTCCTTATATCTTGCAGGCTTTTTACAATCCAACCTCTAAAAACATTTTTGCATCTAATTTTTTTAACCCAATCTGCGGTCAAATTGTGCACTGAGGGCTCACATACTCGAGGCCCTGCCTGCAGGTTTGACAGCAGCCATGAAGGTCTACACAAAACCAAAGAGATCCAGCCACCTGTACCACCTGCTTTAAGAATTTACAGTATGTTTATAAAGACATCACACTTTTCCAAGATTGTGGCTAAGAAGGGGAATTGATAAGATGCCTCAAGCTGGCTGTAGCCTGAGAGCAACCTCTGTCTCTGTCATCATGAAAATAGAAGAAATGAGAGGATATTTGTACAGCATTCATTTTCATTTAGGCTTTCTTAGAATCTGCTAAGTCTCCCTGTGTGCCGTGAATATTATTATAACAGGATATTTACCCTCGGTAGCGGACGTGCCGTTCGGTTGGGAAGCAGAGTGTCATAGTATTCTTGGAAGTTAAGCCCATGTGGCGTAGGAAGATTTTTCATATTGCTGGTGTTTCCACCCCGACATGAAACAATCACTGACACCGAATTACCGACATTAATTAGCATTGTTTTTTTGTGAAATGAAGCCAAGCTTTGGACGATTTCTTCCTCTCAGCCATGAATTCGTCTTGTTGGTTTGACATCATTGTTTTGCAACATGAAGAAAAACATCGATAAAAGGAAGTGATAAGCTCAGAGCCATACGATTGAGATGGATTGGACAATTTGGAACTGGTTCTCAGTTCCCATCCCTAATTATGGGGCAGAAATTCACCTTCACTGTCATGCACAGCTAATAGAGCGACAAAGTAATTTCACTTCAGAAGTTAACATCCTGTAGTGCATAGATAATGTGATGTGTCTGACAGCCAGAGCTCTTCCAAAGCTTATTCTGTTAGTTTAATCGTCTGCATAATAGATGAGGAACTTCATAAAAAACTAAATGGATTCTTAAAAAGTCAAGCTTGTGTACCTAAATACTTAAAGAGAAGGGTGATCTGTGAATCCCACGAAGCACTCTGATAAGAAACGGTTGTTTTGCCAGTAACTGTGAGTCAAAGGTAAAGATCAGGTGTTGTAGAAACCTGATAAAATGCTTCAACATTTTAAATCAATTGCCTTTCAAATCAGGATGAATGTTGGATGAAATTATTGATCTTCAACTTGAACAATGAAGGTATCATTAATAAAAATCACAGAGGAATTTACAGCAGTAAAAATGACTTCCAGAACCAGCAGCTCAGCTCTGTAGATTACCATTAACAAGGATTTAACTCAGCTTTGACTTCTGTCACCAGTCACTCTCAAGGTTGCATAGTACCCACATGCAGCTGGAAGCGTCTCACATAAAGGATTTCCAGACAATCCTCAGTGGTGTAACTTCGTCCTATACACAGATACTCCAACAAGAAGCAGCTGCAGAAGTATGGAAGCTACCATACTTGGCTGGTGGGAAAAATAAAAAGTTTAATAACAGCTAGCTGAGCGATATGTGGAATCTAACACACAAACCTCAAACACGCTGCTCTGGAGCTTTATAAGAAGAAGTGATTGATAACATATGCTATTTAGTAGACCAAAGCACCTGACAGTGCTATTAGTGAGTATGTTTATCTACAGTATGACAAGCTCCAGTTGGAATTCAATCAAAAACTCGGCAGCGTTGGCGCTAAATTGTCACAAAGTTTTGACACACGGGGGAAAACGGCTGACGCCATGAAGCAAAATCATCAGATAAATTGATGACACAGGCTACTGCAGCACCACCTAATTCATATTATGCATTCCACATCTGCAACACAATGCATGACACTTGACGCTGGCCTGTAAGTCACTTGAGAACTAATAAATAAAACAGAAGTGGACGTCATCATTGGAAGCAGCGAAGCCCCATATGTATGCAGGAATGTGTAGTGTGGGTGTGGTGGTGGGGTGGCTGGCCAGGGTTCATAAACATTAGGACCAGTTCAGGGAGAGGTCAGAGGAAAGGCTGTTGGCTGGGCACAGTGGAAGACCCACGAGATACATGCAAATGTCACTGGACTTCCCCTCGTCCAAGCCCTCTGGGGAAAACAAAAGGGGAAAACGTGCGCACGTTCCCCGATGACGAGGAGGTCATGCAGAGGGAGCGGAGGTTATGGAGGGCCAGAGGGGGAGGAGAACGGAGGATGCAGATGTGCGGTGCGGTGGAGAAGGGAGGCACGATGGGAGGAAATACAACAAGCCATTGTTTGGAGAGAGAGGACAGGAGCAGACCCACGAGAGAGGCAGCTGAGGACTATTCACCAGAGTTTACACACATACGTACACACACACACACATATAAAGGCATGACTGGCCTAAGTCTAAGCGCCAGTCAGGCGTTCTGCACTGGTCACCTGATCATGATGAGCAACAGTACTTTTGAGGAAATCATGTTCATGGATAGCTGTTAATAAGCTGACAATACCTGCAAGCATGGAACAATGGAGAAGAAAAAGTCAGGAGGGTGGATACCCATAATCCCTCTGTATAGGCTCTCACTACAGAGCTCAACAGGCTATTTGCCACATAAAGCTGTCATTGTATATTTAAAACCAATAAATGTATGAGCATCAATCACAATGGCCATGTTTAAAGCTATGTTTCTGTTTTACATATTAACTGACTCAGTTTGACAATGAGATTAGGTTATTTGCTCACTCCCACTTCTGTGCAGCAAATGCTGTATGTTGCTGGAGTCAGCAGCAAGTTAGCTTACCTTAGTATAAAGACTGGACCCCGAGGGACACAGCTAGCCTGGCTCTGTCCAAAGGTGACAAAATCTGCCTACCAGCGACTTAAAAGATCACTAATTAACACGTTATGTCTCATTGTTTAATGTACAAAACCCAAAGTGTAAAAATGCCAATTCACTGTTTAACAGAGGCTTATGTGCCAAACAATTTCTTGGTCGGGACTGCTGGTTGCCTGGCAACTAGATGTGGTCTGAGCCAGGCAAGCTTTTTAACCCTGTGTTTAGTGTGTATGGTAAGCCCAGCTAACAGCTTCTTATTTACTGTACAGATATGAGAGTGGTGTCAAATGTCAAATCATTCCTTTAATATTTATTAAATATTATCTATTGTATAATATGTTTACTTAATACTGTAGGTGGTTTGATCCCCACATCCTCCTCACCACATGTTGAAGTGTCCTTGGGCAAGACACTGAACCCTGGACTGTTCCCTAGCACAAGCCAGTGAATACCTAATTGCTGGGCCCAAGCACAGATAAATCGAGAGGATTTGAGTCAGGAAGGACATCCAGAATAAAAATCCTACTCCAAATCAAATTGTGCGGACCATCAGATCTCCATGTTGGGATGAGCGGGGCCCAGTATGCCAACAAGATGGGAGTGGTTGATCTGCTGTGGTGAGCCCTTTGGGGAACAGCCGAAAGGAAGAGAAGAGTTTACTAAGTATTGTAATTCTGTGTCTGTGTTTGTGAATCCACAGTTGCCACCTGTTGCTCATCTGTCCATCCTGAAAGAGGAATCTCTCCTCTGTTGCTGTTCCTCGGGTTTTCTCTTCTTTTTTTTTCCCTTAATAAGATGTGCATTGTTTGGGACAAATATGGGATTTTGGACAATATAGTTAAAGTTGACTTGACAGGAATTTGAAAACCTGTTGAAGACGGTGATGTTAAATATTATTACATTTAGAATTAATTATCTGTTTAACTGCAAGTTTCGGGGGCTTTAGAGACAAAGTCATCTAAAAGTAATTGAACAGAGGATATTGTTTTCAGAATGTGATTAAAGTGGATTAAATTCTTATCATGAGAATAACCAGGTCAACACAGGATGAACCCCTTGAGCACTTTACTTAAGAGGTGCTTTGCTGAAAAGATTTATGCCAGTAGAAGAAGAAAATCAAGTATATGAGAACTGTGATAAAGAAGCTGCTGATGTGATACAAGATTACACCGGTTTAAATCATAATTACCAAACCATATATCACCCTGCAACTGAGGGTGAAAAACAAATCTCTGTCCGTCTTCTGTACCACTGCTACTCCGCGGCTGAGCAAACAGGCCCAGTTAATCTCATGTAAAAGCTCACTATTTTATCTTTGCACAACATAAACTGATCTAGCAGGAATGCAGTGTTGTGCGGGCATGTCTGGCACACAAAATCACTGCTGTTTAACTGGATATATGACTTTATATGCAATGGTCCATTGCAAATTCCTGCGAGACAGACTGCCGAGGTGAAGTAAAGCCATTTAACCGCATTCTAATACTGCGAGCAGTTAAATGGGGTGTTCACTTGAGTTGTGGGCAGGGTCGAGTAGTACCAGTGGACTTGTTAATTACTCTTTCATAATCAAAATACAATACATGCTCTGTATTCCAATGTGTTACTTAGAATTGATTTTGACTCTGAATATTTGTGAAAAAGGAGATCAATTCCTGGAAAACATTTAAACTGAAATAAGGAATTTTAATTGAAGCAGCAGTGGTGGTGTTCCACATTTTCATGTCACGCATTGCAGTCAAATAAACGACAACTGAATGGTTGTAAAGTCGGAAGTAACTGCAAGTAATAGCACATTACTGACAAATGGTAGCTCCTTATTTTAGTGGTCCAAAGCCACTAAAGGGTCCAAAGGGTCTGATGAAGTTTCTCAAGATGAAAGAAAAAAAATATGATACAAAAAAGTTGAATAATGGAAAGTTTTAAGTAAGGAACATAAATGTCAGAAGATATTGAATATATTCCCTGTTCTCAGTCCCCATCTTGATGTCTAGTAGCAACACAGGCTACGTTACATTATCACTAAAATCCACCAAACCACTTCCAGCATTGGAATACATTTAGTTAGGAGTATATGCCACCCTGGTTGCAATTTCCTTCATAATATTAAAAAATATCAGACTTGAGAAGACAGAGAGATCACAATCTCTTTCTCTTTACTCACAGCAGATACTTCAGTTAGACCCCCATCCACGCTCAACTTTGAGCACCATATGAGCCATGCAGCCCCACCACACAGGCAAGCGGTGTTAAGAGGAGGATGCGCACACCTCTCAACACCCTTTTCACAAAAGGTACTCCTATCATCTCCACTGGCATTAACAACAACCTTTTAAAGTCTCAATAGAGCAGCCTTGTAGAGAGTATGATAATGATTTACACATGCAAAGAATGACAGAGTGCAGTGGAGCAGACTGTTAAGCAAATGTTTTTGTCATAGCCTCAGTAATGTGCTTTTACAATCCTGATGTCCGGACAGCTGGCGAGCCAAGGCTGGCAGCCTGCCTTGAGAAACCAGAGACGCCGCCTCAACTAAACCAGCAGGGAAAAGTGTCTTACACCACACTTGCATTCCTCCTATAGCAAACATATTCTGCACAGAAAACATCTGGCAAGATGTGTGTCCACATGTGTTGACATCAGCTGGATGATGATGGTGAGCACAAACATTTGTGATTCCTCTGCAGACTATCAGTCCCACAGCGATGAGACTGTTAGCTGTCATTCAGCTCTGGGGAAACTGTACAAATTAATGACAATCACACAAACTCATTCGATTCTAGTTTTATTGTGTCAGTGCCAAGGGACACATCCACCTGGGCTGATATGTCTCTCAGAGAGAGCTCTCTGTCATTTTTTTTGTCTCCTGCCGGCTCAGGTTTCATTATGCGCTTACTTCTCTTAGCCATCTACGCCCACACATTGTCCCAAATGCAGAGGGATCCCATTCTGACTCCCATTGCACAAAAAGAGTGGGAACGAGAGGAAAAGTGAGAGCTGTGCACCGGCAGATAGTGAGAGAGAAACAGGGAGAGAACATTTTTTTTTGGCTAATGCACTCCCATTCGCTCCAGCTGGCCAGATTGTGTAAACACAGCAAAATCAAATGCTCTCAGGCTTGGTGCATCACACCCCAAAACAGGTGCTTTTACTCCCTCAATCCCCATCTTTCTCCCACCCACCCACTCACTCTAAACTCTGACCTCACAGCCCAGGTGGCAGGTGCAGCAGCACTAAGTGCAGTCCTAGAGGGTGCAAAGCACTGCACTATATCTCATACTAATGAACACTGGGATCTTGTCCAACAGCCATAATTCATATAGAAAGAAATGCATATACAGGAGGTGCAGAAAATTAAGAATTCTGCTGGTGTAAACATTCAAGGGCGTTTCCTCAAGCTTTGCATCTTTGTCTTGAGCTTCAGCGCATTTTAAAATGTATTCTTCATAGATCTGCTCAAAGGATTGGCGGAATACTGACTTCATTTGTGTGGCTGCTAACCACAGCACAGAGTTCAATTACCGGCTGACACATGCTGATATGAAACTGATTAAATGTGGTTTTCCGTTGCAGGACTAGAACTTTGAGTCCCTCACAGTTTTTCATAGGCAAAGGGTAACACAACGTGTAACACACAATGTAAATAACACTGTAAATGAATTATTCATGAATTTACAATGAATTCAACCATCACTGATATTAATAACCTTTTATGGAGAGTGATGCATCCGACACTGGCATAAGATAAAAGGGTTTACATCCAGTGTGCATGTACACTGTGTATCCTCTGCATTTGTATTTGTCTCCCTACCTGCAGCAGCATGAATGAGGACGCTCTGGTTGGGCCGCAGGTTGCCAAAGTCAAACAGCATCATGTAGGCAGTGATGTAGTTCACGGGGAGGGCTGCTGCCTCCTCAAAGCTCATGCCCTCTGGGATGAGGAAGGTGTGGCTTGCCGGCACCGCTGCCACCTCCTGCCACAACCCAAAGCGGTTCAGCACCATCACCTTATCACCGACCTGCAACAGAAAGCATGCGAAGACACAGGCTGAGAAAACGGTAAAGCAAATGGCTGAAATCAGAAACCAGCTTCCCAACCAGGAGTAGTTTTGTCTTTCGAAGAATCATGTCTCAGGATATGGGAGCAAAATGGGAGCAAATAATCAGCTTTTAAAACTATTTTATTAAATTAGAGCCAAGTTCTGGTAAATTTCAATTGAATTATTAAGTTCTTGAGCTTGAAAAGGATCCACTGGCAGTTCAATACCCCAGGAGATTTCACTGCTAGAGCCTGAAGTGTTTCTGCCATCTGCAGTCTCATGGTTTCTTTGGCGCAGTGGGAATGACGTGAGCCATGCAGCAGGAATAATAAGAGTAGTGGTTTATTGTTTTGCTTACAACAATGGCAGACCTGCAAACCTGCGGTCGCGTCATCCACCAAATCACCAAAGACTGTGCTTTTGAACAGTGCAAACAAACAAGGAAACGATAAACCACACAAGTAGTAACTGTATTGACTTTATGGAGGGAAATAATGAAGCGGCAGAGAAATCAGGGAACAACAAGGAAGTGGCTCTTTTTTTTCTTTTTGTTTAACAGGTTAGATTTGATATTGGAGCCAAAGTACAATGGCTCTTTTCCAAATTGTAAAGTAGTGGCTTGCAGTGGTTAGCACTTTGCAGATATACAGTACATGTTTGTTTGATTTTTAATTCTTGAGCTTTGACAACCAAGAGTGTGGCTTCAAGAGATCTTCTAGGATCTGAGTTTCTTCTTAGCAGCAATTTGACTATAATAAAAATGTCAGAATTGTTCTTTGTATTTGTAAGAGTATAATTTAAGCAATTTATCTTTCAGATCCTGACAGTGAGGAAGCTACAGACATCATTCAACGTGCTGCGTGCCACAGTCACTGTCGTCCTCTTTTTTGCTCCCAAACTACCCTTATCAAAGCAGGACCCTCTGATTCACAACTGTCTCTTTCCAGGAGGACGAGCCACGATGTAAACGTACCCCGGTGCCTGCAATAACCAATCAGGAGAGCCCACTCAAGGGACAGAGGAAACAGAGACGAGTGCAGCATTATAACTCTCTTCCTGTTTTCTTCCTCCCCCTTATCCATCCCTCTTGACACAGCTCCCCCTCCCACCCAGTTTCCATTCTCCTCACTTTTTCTCTTCCCCTGTTTCTCTTTCACTTCCTGACTCCTTTTCCTCGTACAACTTTAGAACATCTTCCTTCCCCTTCTCCAGTCCCTCGTCTCATCCTGCCTGTGTCTCGGTCTTGCCACTTCCTTCGACGCTCTCTCTTTCCTCCCTATTTCTTCATCTTTCGCTGTCTCATTCTGTCTTCACCATCCTCTTTCTTTTCTCTTCTCTTGTGAGGAGTGTCCTGCATCCCCTCGTCCTCATCAGCAAAACAGGACAATGGGGCCCATCTTCTCCCCTGGCCTCTCTCCACTCATCAGAGTCCCTGCCAGATTCTTCCCCATGGCTGAGCATAAGACAAGCTCTCTCCTCCTGGGAACAAACCCTCTCCACCCGGGCCCCTCTAATGGTCTGGAGGGAGCCATGCGCCTCGCTGTCTATCCACTCCAATTAGAGAGATCTCTCTCTCTCTCTTTTTCTTTTCATATCCGCATCTCTCTGTCTGAGGTCGAGTCATTTGGTTTATTTTCAAACTGTACTTTTCTCACTTTTTCACCATGGGCTTCTTTCCGTTTGTTATTCATGCGGACTTGCTCTCTGTCATCTCCACCATCTCCATCTCAGTCCCCCCTAAGCCCCCTTCAGTCTTCAAACTCATCACCCTCGCTGATTTAATTGGGGGTACAGTGTGGCACAAATCAATAGATGATGGAGTTCAGGCATTTACAGGAAACACACACACAAATATGACTCAACACGTCGGCCTCAAATGCATCTGCAACTATTCCTCTGCGCCCACATTAAGCATGTTACTGTCAGTCATACAGAATCTGGGTAGAAACATTCAAGGCCAAGCGAACAAGCCTTGTGACAGTTATATTACACCATCTTCGCACTGTGACACACAAGCACACACTTGCGTTTCCTTTCTTAGCCCTCATGCCACCGCCATCGAATGTACTCACAGTCGGGGTCAGGAGTGCGGGGGCGCTGAACAATGACACTTCCAGTTAACTGTATATGAATGGACTTAATCAGATGGTGATTCAATTTTGGGGTATGCGGACCTCCAAGTCAGCTGTTCTGTGGCTTTGAGCTTTGATGCTCTCAGCAAAAATATATCAGAGGAGGCAAAAAAAAGGGATGAACACAAATTCAAAGAAATTGTTCCTGAGTCAGGTTGAAGCAAAAGTTGAAGGTTAAATGTGAACACCCACACGGCCTGCGTGGCTCCTGAAAATGTAATTAAAAAGAAACACAATATCACTCTGCTGTCAGCGTAGGTGTTATTGTGCTTTAACACGGCTTGTATGATGTTAGGGTAAAGGCCACGCCCTGCGCACATACAGCAAAATCTGTGACAGGAGGGTCTACATGCTGCTTTTTGCACTTGACTGCACCTCTGATTATGCAAATCAGCATATCATGCTAACAACAACATTACTCTTCATCTTTTTGCTGTGGCTTGATTAATATTAAAAGCCTTTAAGAAACTCTATACTTTTAATCTCAGAATTTTCCAGAATGTATTGAGAAACAACACACTGGATGAGCTTGAGGAAAAAATACAAAACAGAGACTTTTCTTTGCTTCATTTTTAGCACAGCAGTTTATGGCAAACTGTCAAGAGAGTATGAAGGCAAGCTCTAAATGTTGTGATCATGTTGAAAAAGAAACGAAGGATGGAAGAAGAAGGTAAGTATAGACGTCCTGAAAGGATAGAGGATGGTAAGATAAAGGGACGGATTCACTGACAGTGTGATCGACAGAGCAAGAATCAAGAGATTATACAAAAGAAGGAGAGACAGATAGAGGGAGGGAAGGAGGGATGGAGGAAATACCAGAATGACAATGTGGGCCAGAGGGAGGTAATTGAGAACATATGGGTCAGATCCTAACAAAACTCACCGAGGGAGAGCATAAAAAATGAAAAAAGAAGAAAAAAAGAAGGCCAGGAGAAAAAAAAGTGCTGATGTTTGGTGTCGGGGGAGCTTGTGATTTGTGATGTTTCCCCTCTTCCTTCGCTGTTACACTTTTTCCTGCACTCTCTCTTAGGTCATTTTGGGTGAGGGCACTGTATTCTTACTTCATTCAACTCCATTGTCCCCTCTGGAGATGCTTGTTTTACAGAAGTTATTGAAACACAATGTGAGGCATGCAGTGGATAATAAATACATATGAAAACAGAGGAGTCAGCAAGCTGCAAAACAATAAACAAGCCAAAGACAGGGAGGCTAGAGGGCAACAATGGTGCAAGTGCTGCCTTTATCAGCTTAGCAGATTTAGAAACATTATAGCATGAGGCAGAGAGGAATTTTAATTATATTATATCCATGGATGGGTGAGATTCAACACAAATATAAACATGTTTTTCTCATTTAACGATATAAAAAAGCCAAAGATCTCAAATGAATCTCACATCTGTGCGGGAAACATGAGAGGGCATGAGGATCAGCACTAACTGTTGCAAAGATTAAATAAAAATCAATCACACTTTACTTAACTGCTGATGTTTATGTTGCATTATCTAATTAAATGGCATGAATGTGTGCATGGATTTGTGTACACTGTATGAAGAGCTATCAGACACACCCATTATGGTATGTCTTTGTGTGTGTGTGCATGTGTGTGTGTGTGAGGGGAACGGAGATAGACGGGCAGACAGATAGCGCTGCAGTGAGTGGTGAACCTTCCAAAAACTCTGTGCCATCAGGGTTAGAACATTCTCTCTGAGTTGGCTGCCAAAAGATCTCCGAGATCTCCATCCATTAGGAAGATTGGCTCTTAATTCTATAACCTAAGGGCTGTGAGGGGGGGTGTGGGACTGTGACAAGCTTGTGTGTTTGTGCATGTGTGTAACAGTGTGTGACCTTTAAATCCAATCTGCATTGCTGACAATGTGGAAAGAAGCTATCAAGTATTTTAGAAACACACCGACCTTAACCTTCTGTGATGTGTGGCTGCTATTGGCTGACCTATCAGCAATCTCTGCACAGACTCCCCATCCATATGGACTTGACAGACACATGTGCCACTCCCAGCCAGATGCACTGATCCTGCACTTGCATCACACATGTGATGAGTCTGGTGTTATCCACAGATATGTGAGGAAGTTGTGCTGCTCTTACAACAAACATCGTGAGTCATCGCTGGCTCACGTGTAACATTTTGGCTTTGTAGTTTAATTGTCTTACGAAAAAGGCGTCAACGTGGTGATGCCATGCAGCCAGGAGACAGACATATAGTCCTGTGACTCATCATGCGATGGAAGAAAGAGACAAATATTTCTCTTTCGCTCACCACTTCATTCTTTGTGGCTGGACATGAAAGAAAATGTCTTTTTTATATATTATAATTCTGGTTTAATTAAGATCTTGACAGCTGATATGTCGATGACAGTAAATGTGTTCTGATGAGCTGTGTGTTGACAAAGAGGCCGAATGATCCTATTTCTCACACCATACTGTCTGATGCGTCGCGCCTCGCCCTTTCCGCTCGGTGAGTCTGTGCGCCACCGTCGCTCCCGGTAACAAAAGGCGTCGGTGACTCCGGTCCCCGCCACCGGAGTCAAGTCAGCCATATTAATAACTGTGGCATCCGGCCACCGTCTACAAAATAAAGTGCCTCATTTAATTAATAAATTGGACTAAGTAATACTTTGGAATAAATGATCAGTAAAATTGGAACCGAGTTAAGATTTTTCATTCAGATTTTTTTTTTTACACATTTAAAAGGCATGAAGCAAGAGAAGACACAACTGAAGACATATATCCAACATGTGTACTGCATATGAGCAAATAATTATCGACATGTTTTACACACTCATCACTCGCTCTTGACTGCCTGTTTCTTGCATATATTTTTTATTTTCTTCTGCCTCCATGAAACAGGGGCCAAAGAAAACGCTTGAGCAATCGCTCCAAAGCTTTAATTTTGAAGGCAGTACAGTCCGATTTCCGGTCTTATTGTGGCTGACTTGACGCAGCTCTCCGCGCCTTGGCACCCATCAAAGCGCAGTACAGCGTTATAGGTGCTGCGAAGGAAGGGTGGGAAGCATCCCGCGGATTTACACGGGTTTATTTTAGACTTAAGACTTACAAAAGCCAAACATGTTGCGTGTGAGGACTGAACCCAAACCAGCAACTGTTTTTGCGCTTCAAGTTGCCCAATGTGAAGTGCGCACAGACAGGCAGCGCAATCAGAAAAGCGGGGAGACAAGAGGGGCGACGCCTGCTGCTGCGCTGGCTTCATTGTGCTCAACTCGTGTCATTTACACACTTCTTCTACAGAGATGAAACACAACATGAACACACTAACAGGCTTTTAAATGAGGTCAGCGGGAGTGAATGAATGGACGAACATCCATTACGCGCAAACATAAACTAAAGTCTAATATAAATATGACCTATCGTCATGTTAATTACCTGTCCAATAGCCCATGATCATTAAATTCATTAAGTCATTTAACTGTTTCATACAGTGTATAGCACCACTCCCTAAGCAGCGAGCACAGCCTGACACGCCCATATCCAGATGTAACTGCTCAGCACCAAAAACAGACAAATATTCATCACTTCAACAATAAAACAGTAAAATGGGACTTCAAGTGGCAAGAAAGAAAGAAGCTGAGATGCATGTGCGCTTACTTTTCTGTCCGTCACTTCTTCCCCCACAGCCTCCACCACTCCAGCGCACTCCATTCCTGGGGTGACCGGCGGAGACGGCAGCCGGTCGTACAGCCCCTGTCGAGCCATCAGGTCTGCGAAATTCAGCCCGCAAGCCTTGACCCGAACCAGGACCTCACCAGCTTTGAGGGTGGGTTTGCCTTTCTTCACCTGCAGCTTGACTTTATCATAGCCCCCGTAGCCGGTGAGCACCAGGGCGCGGTAGGTGAATGTCTCCTCCTCGGGGACCTTCTCGGTAGTCGCCGCTGGGGTAGCCGCTGCCTCAGCGGTGGCTGCAGCCGGTGGGGACTCCGTCTTGGCCGGCTCGTTTTTGGGCTCCTCGGCGGGTTTGGTCTCCTGCTTCTGGTCCACGGCGTTTTGCTGCTGGGCAGGTGCGTCCTCTCCAGACATCGTGCAGGGAGCTGTGAGACAGTGATAAGTCTAGAAAATCACTTAGATGCTTTTTTTCTCACTTCTTGTGCTTTTGTTGCCGAGGTCGGGCTCGTTGTTTTTTCTTTTGCTTGTCTTGCAAGTAAAAGAAAATGCGACAGTCAGAGCTTCTTTTTCAGCAGTCTTGGTGGATGGAGACACAAACCCCGACAGAGTGGGCTGCTCAGTGGCCAGTAGCTGTCAACGCCGCGCTCTGACAGAGTGTGAGTGGGACGAGACAGAGGCTGGCTGGAAAACCCGGAGAGCTGATTAAAAACGCAGGGATTGGCTTGCGTGTGATGGGTGGGTTTGGCTTGGGCTATAAGACAGGGCCTATATTGCATCAAGCTGAAAGGTGATTTGAAAAAAAAAGCCCATTATAGCTAAAAGGCAAACAAAGCTGAGGCTAAGCCAGCAAAACCTTAAAAATCTGTTGATTACTGCAAGTCTCCACATACATATATTGAAATTAAACTGCAAAGAAGTAGCATGACGTGAAAAAAACACTTGAGCCACAGATAAATATGATCATATTTACCTTGAGACACAAAGAAGTCACTGTAAACTCAACACTGTGTGCAGATCTTTCACTTCTATGCCGGCCCTCAGGTGAAATAGGAGACAAAATCAATGAATTAATATTTATTTCAGCAAGTATTTGCTTATATCTCTCTGTTTACTGCTGCTTGTTTAAAAGTGAGGTTTGTAGTGCTGGAGCAGCAGGAGCCAGAGGAAACGTCTGTTTATGCTGCCTATTCTACAGTAGGACTCGCAGGAACTTTGGGCCTGCGCATGGCTCAT
Source organism: Nibea coibor (assembly GCA_023373845.1). Lineage (NCBI taxonomy): Eukaryota > Metazoa > Chordata > Actinopteri > Sciaenidae > Nibea > Nibea coibor. The sequence goes on along the minus strand of CM041727.1, from coordinate 15,736,095 downwards.
TGTTGTAACTTCCCCGTGCAGGCAGCTCAAAAAAATATGAGTTTGTGTTGAGGTCATGCCAGTTTTTGATTAAACGATATAACCTGTTTTGCCAGAGCTGTAGGGCGGGATGACCTCTGCATCAAAAGCTATGTGGACAGGGTCACGCATAACATCCAGAGGATTCTTTTTTAGAGAAAGTCTTGGCAGCTCATGTGACAGAACCAGAACAGTTTTCTGATCAGAGGTGTAACTACTACTGTCTCTTATATCTGTCACATAAAGAAACCAGAGTGTATTACCATTTTCCAGCTCTTCAGAGCTGAGAGACCAGACCAGCACAATGTCCATTCACGGAGATGTGACCACAAGAGGAGGGGTGAGACACCTTGTGGCCGTAAAGTACCACTCAGCACTCCTGAGGCCAAAGTCAGCAATGTCCCAATCAATATCCCACAGGGGCTTAATGATGTAGGATGCAGGCGTTATTGATCTGCCACTTTGACACAGACAAAACGTTACAAGGCGGATTGTCTGTTCTTCCTCACCAACCACACTGAGCCACTCTGAATATACATCAGTATGCTGTGGGTGCTCACAGAGTGGCTCTTCTTCTCATTAACTCTGGCAGGGCCAGTATGGTAATGTACCAGCAAGGCACAGCCAGGAATATGACTTTTACTGCAGGGTGGAGTCTGAAAAAAGGATTAGAACAGAAGCATAATGCAAAAGCTTTTTTTTCACCTATTTCATTGCGAAGCCAAGAAAGAAAATTTCAGAGCATGTTCCAGCAGCTAAGAGTGTTTGAAAATGTATCCATCACAGGAAATGGCTGTGGTTAGAGGAATACAAGAATAGGACACAGGAACAGAGGTGTGCTGCCTTGGACACCTGGTATAGTTAGGAGACTTCCTCTATTGTCTAAGTAGGTTACCAAATGCATAATGATGCTCAGTGATGTGATTTGGCCTGGATAAAGTACTGTGTCACCACTCTGCCAGGCAAATGGACTGAGTCTGCAGGGAGTCTGGGCAGTCTCTGAGGATGTGTGTGTGTCTGAACTACAAACACATGGATATTTTCACTTCCATTAATTCAGAGCAAATACTGGGATTTCTAACAAATCTGGAAAAATTAGTTCTGAAAAATCATGCAAATCCTTCATATGATGTCTGCAGGAATTATTTCTGTCGATTCAGAAAATATAAGCAGGGTCTTGTTCAGTGGTTATAATGACTTACCTCCTTATTACTTAACATATTAGCCTGTTCATTGTCTTCATACAACCGTTATTCTTTCATGCTTTATTTCACTTTCCCTGGGCAAGATGCTGAATCACTGTCAGTGCTGCTGCTTTGCTAAACCAGTCGTTCTCAGCCCCCCCTTTGGCTTCTGATCCTTCTTAAGTAATTTCTATTTGCAGCCCGCTTAGGTCTATGGATTCAGAGAAAGGTTCAAACAAATTGAGCTGTTACCTCAGATTGTTTCATGTGAATAGATTTGAGAGGATTTTGAATAAGTAAGAAGTAAAAGCACTGTAAAAACTACTCAGAAAAATGCAGTTAAAGCATTACAATTAACTATGACTCATTATGAATAGTGGACCCTGTCAGTATTCTTTTTATACATACTGTTTAGTTTCCATTTTATCACATTTAATACTGATTTGCTTTTTATTGTTGTTAGTTAAGCAAATTCTAACTAGTTCATGTATCATATTTCATAAAGCAGTTGCATATTTTATAGGTCTATGTAAGTAAAATCGCAAAGCCCCCATTGCCTAATTATAACCCTAATTAACTAAAGCAACTGCTTTTGATTGACATGTACCTCACCCTTCTGTTGATTTTGTTGCTGGACCTGTTGGGGTTTGGTGACATTAGCTAATTCCCAGCATAGCTCCTCCACACTGACTTGAGGTCTAATTAGCCACAGTAAGTGAACACACCTGAGTGTTATATATATATATATATATATATATGTAGCAATGTAAAACATACAATATTTCCCTCTGAAAGGGCATGAAATGTAAATATAAAGTAGCATAACATGGATTAGATAGTAGCCTTAGATCTATGCTGCAGAGGGACAATAAAGAAAACCAAAGGTTTGTTTCAGAGGGTGACAAAGCATGTGTGCATTACATATGCTACAGCCATTTGCAGATGCTAAATTAAAATGCTGACTTTGGAAGAGCATTTGTTTGTTTCACATTAAGGTCTATAGGATCAATCAATTCTTCCTGGCAAGTTTACAGAAATTGAGCTCCAGTGCCAGAAGTCACTGCATACTGGCTCCTTACCAATTCAACCTCTATTTATTTATTTTTTATATATATTTCTCTTTCTTTTTTTCTTTTTATTTTCTATTTAGCCTCCTGCTGTGGAGTGATCTGGTGCTGGCATGTCTGCTCTGTTCATGCATCTATTGGTTGAGCAGCATATCCATCAAAGCACATTTAGCACAAAACCATTCAGCACAGTCATACTAACATAGAGGCAATGAAAATGCAGAACACTACACCCACCTGCTGGCAGAGGCAGCAGACTCTGATGAATAGTTAGCATGAGGGTGAGGATGCAATCCACCCACCATTAATGGAAGTATTTATGTGCATATGAATGCTGCATGTGTGTAAATATGAGTTGCAAGCAGCAGAGGTTCTTGTGGGCATTAAGTGAAATTCATTTAAAGTGAAATGAGAAATGAACAAAATGAAATTGTTTCCTGCAGAGACCTTTTAGATTTTTTTCTCAGTTCATTTATGGAAAGATGATAAAATATTTGTGTCTCACAAGGGGTGCTGGACTAAAATATAAAAAAGCCTGCTCTGGTAATGAATATGTGCTGCCACCTGCTGTTCTACTGACTCAAAGTGACTTTAACTCTAAAGGGTTTGCCCAAATCGTACACAGGAAAATCACATTTTGTCATTTGCCCCAAATGGGCAGATGATTTGGCATGACTGAAATGTGTACTTCTACTTTCCCATGGGGGTACAGAGACACTGCAGGGACACATTTGCTGATTCTATCATGCTGACCATATCACTAAAACTAAGGATCCTTTTTTATTGGTTGCTACCCCTATTATTAATCCCCTAAGGATTGATAAAAAGGCATTATGTTTTTTTTTTCAGCTTTAGAAGGGAGCTCGAGAACCATTGCTGTTTCTTTTTTTTTTTTTTTTTTTTTTTTTTTACAATTTTAAACTTAGAAATACTTGCTGCTCTTATCTGCTGGAACATGATTATGATATAATATGTATTGTTAAAGTATGTGTTTCTTCTTTCCTTTTTCCCTCTCCTCTTCTTTCCTACATTAATCATGTCACAACTCCTAAGATCTTGTGCCCCCTTCAAAGGGAGTCCAACCATCCTAGGTAGGAAACCACTGGACTGAACTACTGAAATATATGAAATAGTTTAAATGACCACCACAACCAGCTAGAGCAGTAAAATGTTACTTATGTATAAATTAATCACTATGAACAATCTAATAATGTCATATAGAGTAACTGTCTTGTCCCTTTTTCCACTTAAAGGGCTCTGCCAGGCCTCAGTGCTCTGCTTCTGACTCATGATATAAGTATTAAAAAATGTTGCTGCTTGTTTTGTTATAAAGTAATTAACAAAGAAAAACAGAAATGAGTGACTCAAGTGTTTTTGGGGACAGTTTTTAATATGTGAATGAAAATAATTCAAAGACTGTCGATCCCTTTCTGTCTCACAGGGATCAAAACTGTCTGTTCAGACAAAAGATAGCCTCAGTTTCACCCTTTCCTCCTCACACAGCTGATGGTAGTCTCAGTTAAATTAATTCTTAAATCCATAACTCTTCTGATACTTAAATAAACCATAACTTCATCATGTCAGCTAAATAAATGATCTAAATTGTGAAATAATTGAATGCAGGACTTTTACTTGTAATGGGGTATTTTTACATTGTTGTATTATGGAGTCGAGGTCTTCTTGTACCACAGAGAGACACAGTAATAAGGACAGGATAAGTAAGTAAATAAATAATTTACCAGTTTTGCAGCTCGTGTGTACTGGATTGAGATATCTTGTGCCCAGTTAAATGGGATGTAATAGCATTTTCATCCATAGGGTGTCAGTGTCGGTCTTCAGGGGAGAAAAGATGACTCAACAGTGCTACCTGTGCTGGCACGTGGTGCCGTGTCATTTAATTATCTCATTCACAAAACCAATAACTACTCAGCAGAGCACTTCCAATGAATGTCAACTAAAGGTAAAACGAAAAGGCCTATAAAGACAACCGAGTCACCCCCAACTACTTAATTTGATGGAGTATTTTATCTATGTTCGCTGCATTTATTGTATCTCCATTAAGAGGTCATTCTGGCACTAAATCAAGACGCAGCAAGAGGAGTATTTATGCTGCTCTCCCAGCAGTAATGAGGAAAAAAGGTCTCGGTGATCAACAATCACCATGATTAACAAATAAATAATGAGAAAAAAATCATTTACACACGCTGTCACCTCAAATCATCTGAAAGTCCTTTTCACCGTATTTGTTCAGTCAACGCTATTGGCCAACAAGAAGAAAATAAAATTAAAAGCATCAGTTTTAATCATTTATCTCTCTGCTTACTAGTGCAATCACTGTTGAATATAACCTAAAAGAAGTGTCATCCATGTGGTCACAACGGGCTCTAATGAATTCTTGTGATAAAAGTACTTAACCATTTAAAGTAATATAATGATGCTTTAATGATATTATGGACCTGGTGTTAACATAAGAGGTTAAACATGAAGAGTGGCAGAGAGATCACATTTCACGCTCCAGCATTAAAATATTATTTGCAGGGACCCAGTAGCAGACAAAAAAAAAAAAAAAATCTGATGTTTTCAAATACATACATACATGCACTACAAATCCATAAACTGTGATTCTTACTGATTTATTCAGTAGTTTTTGGAATAGTATTGCTGTGAAACAAACATCAATAATTCGCCCCACACACTCTTTATATCAGAGCTGCCTATTGAGTGAGATGAGTGATGGGACTCAGACGTGAATATTAGGAAGGCGTGGCCAATAATCAGAGTACCAGTTCCCAGGGAGGGCTGTGCGCGTCCTTCCTTTGGTTTTGGTAGCAGACCAGTCAGATAGAGTCTGTCAGCGGGACCTGGGAACTGCGCGTAGGACAGGAGGAGCTGGATAAAGCGCACCGGGTCGGCGCATGTATTTGGCCATTTTTCTTTCCCGTCTTCGATTCCGCTGCGCCTCTGATCGGATGCTGGATGCAATCCATCCCCCCGTCAACAATACACCTCTGACGGACAAACCATGGACAGCCTAGGCAGCCGTTGTAAGATTGTGGTGGTCGGGGACACGCAATGTGGGAAAACGGCACTCCTGCACGTTTTTGCCAAGGACTGCTATCCAGAGGTAGGTCTGTCAAAAGTGTGAACTCTGTGAAGTCTTTTTTTTTTTAAATATATATGTGAGAAATGTGAGTCTGGAGCACTGACATTAAAATGTAATGCTGAACAGTTCAACTTCAGCACTTGTTCAGCAGGTTACATCCACCTGCTCAAAGACAGAGGGAACTGTAATATATGCCTGTAAAATCACCATAATAGTCCAGTGATGTCTAAATGGACTTTTATTGTGTCTGCAGTTCAGCCTATAAAACTTGAGGCGTTGTCGTCTTCTGCTATAATGTCTCTGTATTTATAAAATATTCCCTAAGGGATTTGCAGTACAAGCTATGCTGTGAAACATGTCTGCTATTATTTGATTTGTCTGCTGCATCCTTTCAAATATGATATTCCAATTAGTCTATTCTTCTGAAGTCTGTGGTGGTGTAAACAGGAGCTTATCTTGTGCCTCTTAATTAGATAACTAAAATAAATCTTTTATTTTCAGAACTACGTGCCCACAGTGTTTGAAAACTACACAGCCAGTTTTGAGATAGACAAGCACCGGATTGAGCTGAATATGTGGGACACGTCAGGTAAGACAATTTCACGTCTCTTCCTGCACTGTCTCTTAAAGGCTGACATTACATCAATCCACTCCCAGCCCTGCCATGGTGCCTGTCCCCGGCTGCGACCGTGGGAGGACTGCCTCCAACTCCCGTCTCTAACTTTTCCAGCAGTCACCTCTTTGACAAATTGCTTTGACCTTGCAACGTCACATTTATTTGGATCTTTGTTTTAAGATTGTTTTTTTAGCTTACTGCATCTGCTATTTCTGATTGTTGTCTTTGCTTGTAACTTCGGTGCCAGCCATGTCTCTTGGTGCCTTGGGTTTGCATTCCTTCCTCTGCTGTCCACTGTGTGTGGCTGGCTCTTCCCATGCTCTGGCCAGGGTCAAGCCACTGTAGGGGGAGAAAGGCGGACAGGCGTGGATAATTAAGACAGGATGTGCCTAAAGGGACCAGTAACTGCCCTAACTGTTAAAGTGTGTTCATCAGAGTTTGACTGATGTAGTGGTTTGCTGACATATTGAGTAGTATTGACCCAGACATTTGGCATGTTCTCATGTTGCCAGTATGAGTTTCCTCTTCTGCAGGATTTTCAGACGTATAAACTCTCCAGTCTGACATTATCTGACATTTCTTATAGAATCAATAATATAAAGAGAATAATGTTTGCAGAGTTTACACAGCTGGCCACCACACCTACCTCCCTTAAACCTGAAATTCAGACTCATTCATCAAGGTCTCTTCTGAAAGTTTTAGTGACTTGCGATCTTGCAAATGTTGTTTTAGTGTTTCCACCGTGACTGAAATTCTTGAGGCATTCAAAATGTTAAATTAAACATGCAGATATTCTCAGAATAACAACTACTGGTGACGTCAGTATAAAAGACTGTTGTTCCACAGGAAGGAATCCTTGTCAGCAGTGTTGTGCTATCAGAAGGGGACTTTGACTGAATACAAATCCTTACTTTGTCTGCTCAGTGACACTTCTATGCTTCTTTCTGGGGACGTTTTTGCCAACAGGCAGCCAGTTGCATCAGTGACACTCCTGCACAGACAGCCATGCTCTACTTTCATCCCAGTTTTGTCAGCCTGGATGGATTAACTGCTCTGGGATCTGCATCTCATTTTAGTCATCTCAGGCTAGAGGCTCCTGTCAGCGATCTGACCAGTAACATGACTGGTCACTCAGAAGACTGAATATGGGATCCTCCCAGGGGGAACTCCTTCATTTACTATAAACATTCCCAAACCTAAATCTATCTTCCGGAAAAGATGATGGGATTTTTTTTAATTTTATGCCACTTTGCGAGTCAGTGAAGGAATGTTGTTTTTACTTGGACCCCATGCTGACCCGGAGAGTAAATCTGCTTGGGCCTGTCAGTCAGGGGTCAGGGTCCTCTGGGGCCTGGGGCCACAACAAAGAAGAGTTCCTTATCTCTGGTCTGTAATAGCCTAATGTAGTGGGAATGTTGTGCTTCTGTCCATCTTTAAAACCCTAAACCACCTTTGGCAGTGGGAGTCTTTAATCTTCAGCCAGGAGCCACCCACCCCACAACAAACATGACGTCACCCAACCCATAGGGCAAATGTGTGAGTGTGTGTGTGTGTTTGGTGAGCATGTGTACTTCTGTTTGTGTGTGCATTCAGTGCTCCTTGTGTGGTGTGTCATTATTCACTGATTCACAGCAAACACAGATGTTCATATTTTCTCTCAACAAGAAAAATAATTGGCTCACACTTGGATGAAAAAGGCTTTCATCTGAAGAAAATAGCTTGTCTCCCCTCGTTTCTCTTTTAGAATCAGATTTTTTTTATTACTTCACCCCCTCTCGTTCTTCAGCTCCCCTTTCTCTAGCTCTGTTTTATTTTTTTTTTTAATTTGTCTTATGTACTCTAGCTACAGCAGCAACCTAGCCATGGTCACAGCATCATTTATAACAGAGACATCTCAGACTGAAATCAATTCTTTTCAAGGGAATGGCTGTGATCAGTGGGTCTGTGAAGTAAATGTATGACGTCCTCTGGCGTAGAGTTAAACTTTAGTAAACTTTGCCCTGAGAATTCACTCTGTGGGCCACTTGCAACCCGTCTTGACAGTGCTGACCTTTTGAGGGAACGGCAAAACGAAGAATGCTAAATGAAGTAACCCACTGTATCATGTATCATGGTGTGTCAACAGAGGTTTCCTCTTTTTGTCCACTTTGCCTTTAATGAAACAAGGTACAACAAATGGACTTGTATGTCAGTCCATTTCAGCCTGACATTTGTATCACGCGGTCTGCTACTTGCTCTTCCAAAGCCACAACCCCTTGAGTTATTTTTTGACAACCCAGCTTTCAGCCTCTTCACATAAAGTATTGTCTGCTTTTTAATTGCTGGTGAAGTCTGCATGCTGTGGTCTGACTCTGTTCACAAAGCATTATTGATCGCTATCCGAGGCAAGGCTATTTAAACAGCTTGCGTCTCGCCTGGTTCACATTTCTCCGGCATGGTTAGATGTGTATTGCCATTAAAAATGCTCTCAGCATTTGTTGTTGCAGCACGGAAGTCGCCCATTGATTAGTTTGGTCTCATTAGTTCTGGTTCGTCCTCAAGGTCTAGTCCTTGCAGGATGGGTGAGAACAGAGGTGAGGTGTTTATCTAATTGAGGTCATTATTGAGTGCAAGTCTGCATGTCCCGTGCATGTGTGTTAGCTCTAAATAAATGGGTATTTCAAGACGCATTAAACAAAAACAGGGAGGTCTCATGGCTTCTGGGAACTGGAGGGCAACTTTCAACTGTGCTTTGTATTCTGCCCTGCATTCAGCTCCGGACCATCTGGAGAATTAAATCAATTAGAAAGTGATTGAATGGAATTCCAATGAAGAAAACGACTGTATGTGTGTATTTATATTACACGAGTGAGCGGCCACAAAGTGATAGATGTAGTCTGTTTCACCATTGCATGTATGTGTATCCTAATTGACTTTTAAAGCAGCCCAAGCTATTAAGTAGTGAAAATGTCAATGTGGCTTGGTGATAACTTGTCTGAGGGCCATAAGTGATTACTGTCGAAGCTCATGGGGCCCATTGGTAGTCAGCCAGCCTGTTTTTCTTTTTCTTTTTTTTAAAGGGAGCCTGGGGTATTAATGCACTCTTCCTCTCTTCCCAATACGGTAAAAGTTCCTGGGAAATATTCCCTCTAGATTTAGCCTTAGACTAATAACCCAACAAGAAGTGTGTGTGCTGTTTCATACAAGTCCAAGTTATGGCTGGGTTTCCCCAAACTTACAGCAGTACACTCACGTCTCTTTCTTTTTCTGTTCTCTCCAACGCCTAACCTGATTCTCACATTAGTGTGCTTTAAGTGGCGATCCACAGGAATCTTATTTGCCTTTAGTCTTTTGCTGACAATCTTTGCTACTAATCGCTCACGCTGTGGTGTTTTTTTTTTCCACTATACTTCTCAAGATCAATTGTCATTCAAATCATGTGCCTGTGACTCATCTTCTCAAGATGACGAAATTTGACTTTATTTTCTTGATCTGTGAGGTTGGCTATTGCTTTCCATTTTAACCACCCAATTCTTTCTCTGTTTATTTCCAAACAATGTGGTGTTGCTGCTGCTGGGAACATGAAACGCATCACTTGCTGTGCAGTGGAGGATTTTTCCTGCAATAGACCTGCCTGACACTGGGTGTTCATAACAACAAATATAAAAGCTTTCATGAACTGGCTACAGTTTGAAGCACTATTGTGCTGCACAGTCAGCGATAGAGAGCAGAAAAACATGTATTTATCTGAAAGAGATTCTTAAATAGAATTACCACTCACGAGTTTCAGAGCCATTTTCTCTGTGAGTCTTCCTCTGTTAAACTCAGGCTTAGTGCTTTTTTAATGGCTCATCTCTCATGACAAAGCTGTCTTGTGTTTTTGCAGTCGGCGGTGTGATTGTTTTTTTGAATTGAAAGACGTGACATTGTACGCGTGTAAGACCACTCCTAGCGCCAACGTTATCTCAGTCTGGCTGTCTCCCACCTCTCGTACTGACTTTTCCAACATTCCTGGTTGTCTTTATGCTCTTTAAACTCCACATTCTCAACACACTGAACCAGTAGGGTATCCAGAGGCCTGTAAAAACATGCTGAGTTCAGTGGGCTTTCTGTTCTTCAACACTTTCCGCTTGATTAATCTTTAATGGAGAATGAGTGAACTACAACCACAACGCAGAGCAGAAGTAAAATCAACAGACCCCCTCCTGCCCTGAAACCTATAGCTCACTGGAGTCGGAGGATGCTCCAGGAAGTACTATCAAACCTGAGTAGCAAGCATGCTGATCACAGGAGATAACATTATCTGTTCTTGGCTGTTACAGTTGATCCGTTTGGCCTCTCTGAATCAGTACTGTAATGTTAGACTCAATGTTAAATGATTAAAAACAAAAGGATTCTCAGGTTCCTTCTGTTTTCTTTCCCAATTTGAGGATGAAATTCTGTCTAGGTTGTTGCATTTCACTGGAAAGACAGCTGTGTATCTAACCGCAGACAGCAAATACACGTTTTGTTTATTTTTTATCGGCATCCTAGAGGGAGGATGACGACATCCTTTCAACCACTGTTCACAATCCTGAATGTATGCAACGAGCTTAAGCCCTGAAAGTTGTTTCTAGTCTTTGCCTTACCAGCCCAGGGCAATAACTGCCTAAACGAAACCTGTTTTGATGATGCATAACAGGCTGGAAGGCACTCCCCTGCGTTGGGGGAGAACGCCTGCGTGACAGTTTCGGGTAATGAGTAAACAGAAGATAGTGCAAGCTTGGTGAAATACTGTAACTTAAAATAACTGTTTGTGCCCCCATAATTAAACAAACACATATATTGAGGAATGCTTGAAGGTCTCTCCTTACAAGTTCCTCCTTACAGTACATATAAAATAATAATTATTTGTTCAGTTTATCAGTAAAATGTGAAAATAGTGAAAAGGGCAAACACAGTTTCTTAGAGCCAGGGTGATATCTTTTATTGCCTGTTTGTTTGTTTTTTTCCTGACTGGTCCAAAGCCCAAAAATATTCAGTTTACAATAATATGAACAAAACAAAATAAAAAGAAGGTAAAAGCAACTAAAAAAGCAAATCCTCACATGTTGTATAGATGGAAACATTGGTATTTTTGTCTGATAAATGACTCACAATGTGAATCAAAACTGAATAAGTTCCTGTTTAATTTCTGATGAAGAATGGACTAATTCACATCAGCACATGTTTTCAGATAATGGAAAACATGCTGCCAATATGACTCTAAGAAACCTTCAGACTGAAATATATCAACAATAACTGGATGGATTGTCATAAAACTTTGTACAGGCTCACAAAGCCACTCGCCCAGCTGTAGACTCTGACTCATGAAGCATGAACAGGCATGTCAGGTGTAACATGTTTTGTTTGTGGAAAGAACTCACTGTACAAATTTAATGGTTTCCCTTTTCAATTTTATGGCTGAAGTGTGAGCACGAGAACAGTTCGGCACAGTTCGACTTGTGACTGGTTTTTGCAAGGGTTGGAAATAAACCTGGGCCTCTGTGCCAGGTCTCCAATCTCTATAGACAGTTGCAGGAATGCCTGTGAAGGTATTTTTGGACCGAGGAGGTGCCCTTCTGTCCTCTGGGGCCTTAGAAGCTTGACAGGAGAATCTTAGAGAATATATTCTGGCTCCTCCTTGACTCTCATCCCCCTGGTGTCAAGTTTGGGATGAGCCCGGAGCCTCTCTGGCAGGCTGAACCTGATAATCCCATGGATTACAGTTAATGGCTGGCACCTACAAAGAAATCAAACGGGAAGCACTGTGTGTGGTGAAGTGGATGTGAAGTCTTTGTGTGTCACTGTACTGTAAATTGCACACACTTCACATTTTCTAGCCGAGGATTTTAGGGACTTCTGTACTGATCGCTCCAATTGTCTGGAGTAAGGTAAAAAATGTGAAAAACTTCCTTCGGTTGATTTGTAATTATTTGAATTTACCCACTAATGTATGCAAATAATCATAAATACATTTCAACTCCAAATGAGAGAAATAAAAATGTAAATGCAGTGACCATTTGCTTTACTTAAATAGCCACTGAGAAGCTGTTAAGAGTCTTTTTTTATTAAATAACTAAAATGTATTCTACAGCTTGTGAAACATAATTGCTCCGGAGTTGCACATGAATGCATACAACTAAAATGTCATCTACAGAAATACAGATGCATGCATACCTCATATTATATATAATTATAATTATCTTAGCCTCACAAGAATGAATCTCCTCTTGCGTTCCTGTCATTCCCTCCTTCCTCTTTTCCTCTTGGTCTCCTGCTCTAAACTTCTTGAATAATGATGGTCTCATGCACAGTGCTGCACTTCATTGCACCCTGACTCTTTGAGTGGGTTTGTGTGACATTATGGAAACTCTGGAGGGCAGCCGGCAGTCCTGGCTACTGGGTTGGATGCCTTGCTTCTTGATCAGGCAAGCAGCTGTGCTCCATCCCTGGAGCTCAGCACTCACTGAATCATAGTTTTAGGCTATTACATAAAGGGTCAACAAGCTGAAGAGGAAATGGCTGTCCATGTATTGTAGTAGATGCAAGAGAAGAAGAAATATCGGAAACTAGAATAGAAGCATGGCTGAAGTGCAGGAGAGCTTGACGTAACTTCTCTAGAAGTGGATCTTTGTTATCCTCTCATCTTTCTCTTCCTTCATTGATGTTCTCCATCCCTGATAGCCCATTAGTAAAGGCGCCTGCTGAAGCGCCGTGTTGAGGTCACCAGCAGTCAGGGGCCGTGTTAAGCAGGGGGTGGGCAGAATGCTGCATGAAAACCAGCCAGCCACACTGACAGGAACACACAGCCTGTAATTACCACACAGAATATCTGCTCTCCTCAGTGACACCGTGAAACACACACACTTGCGCAGTGCAGGGCGCCACTTGCGCCACCCAAGTATGTACCCACCATTCAGCCTGTTTTCACATGCATACAAAACGTCCTGAGCATCCCACATGTCCACCCGCCCATAAACAATAAAACAGGCGCTTCTTGGAGGCCCCAGAGGATACAGCTTCCCGGTCCTTGTGATCTCTTATCTCTGTCAGAGAAGCCTGTAAATGTGACCATGGATACAGCTATGAGCTGAGAGCCAGCACACATTCCTTCACCACATCTCAGCCCCCATGCTCTGTCAGCACTGTGAGCACCAGGCAAAAGTGTATAATCTGCTTAAATAGCATGTCCGCTGCTGAATGGCACTGCACACTGCTGATAGGCTGTATATGGCTTTTACCGAGTTAATGTGCCAATGGAATAATCAAAGTGATAAGTTATTAGGGAATGAACATTAACTGGGCAGAATTAAAAGAAATCTTTTGGTGCGTTGTGAAGAAAAAGAGCACTTAAGGCTTTAGATGAGCTCACACTGACTCAGATTACAGGCCCTGTCTTAAGACTTCCCATGCTGTGAGAAGGACAATGACTGACATGGAATAAAAGGATAAAAAGACGATATGAAACTGTTTTGATGGCAAGCATAAAGGGTGACAGGAATACATAAAGTGTAATTAGCAGTAGGAACACACAATGACATTGTTAATATGTATTTTATCTGATATAATTATTATTTATTATACGCTTAACGAGTAATTCATTTATCTTTTTATATTATTCTTTTTAAGTGTACATTCAGAAGAAGAATCCATGTACATTACATTCATATATCAGCATATTAATTTATGTATAGGTGGTATATACATATATCTAGTTTATATGTATATTTATTTACCAATATGTTCACCCGCTACTGGCTAACTGGGTTTGTCTGCTGTTTGATTGTTGTTTGAAGGAATCTGCATATTCATGTGAGGATTCTTTGGAGGTTATGCTACTTCTTTTACATTAATTTGACATGATTATAATAAAAAATATTGTTTATAGTTGCTTTAACTGCCTGAACTGACTAATCTCCAGTAGTTAAAAGACAATGTATAGTGAAAAGAGGATGCAATACATAAAAAAGACAAACAGGCATGTGTAAAGGATACGTGTGAGTGCATGTATACGTGTGTGGGCATGTGTGGGATTGAACGGAGTAATGTATGGGAATTCCAACAGCTCTGACCCCTGACCCTTCCTATTGTTTCCCAGCTGACCAGAGGCGTAATGGGGGCTGATGAGTGGTGCCCGGGTGGGAGCTGGGGCACAATAAGGCAGCAAAGTGGAGCAGCTGCTTCAACCAATAGGCAAACAGATTGGGGGAGTGAGGGGCTGAAGTGAGTAAAAGCATGGGAGGCGTGGGGGTGCTGGCCTAAGAGCATGTTATAAGAGCAGCAACTATTCACTAGATTGAAAACTGGGAAAGGGGACAGACGGAATAGACAGAAGGAGAAGGGTACATCTGTGCTTTTCCCACCCCCACCCGCCACCCCACCCTTCCAGGCTTTTTGTTGTGAGTAAGGGCTGTTGGTAGCACCCTTGGGACCTGACCCACTGTGGTCCTTGGGGATGCAGACACACAAACGCCAACTGTGTCACACTTTTATACCACTACAGCACTCTTGTTACACGCTAAACAGTGAGCTGCATATGGCGATATAAATAATCCTATAGGGGATTTAATGCAGTGTTTTTGTCTATTGTATTAAGAGACGGAGGAAACATGCTTTAATTGTGTGACCTCTGTCTCTTCATTGACCTGAAGTAACGTGATCTCTGGCACGATGCAAAGGAGTAGGAGGTTATTGATCCTAAATGGAGTTACTTCAAGGACACATGGACTTGACCACATGAACCTGAAACTTACTTATACTTTCATTTTGAATGTTTGATAATGAATAACAGATAATGAATAACAGATAACAGCACTCACAACCACCAGTTTGATGCTGGTAAAGGTGCTTCAGTGGATCTGGATCTGGGCAGAGATTATATTTTAATATGATATTCTCTATGAATTTCAAGTCAGAATAATTAACCTAAAAAATAAGGTACAAATGTTTTCACATGTCAAAACATCCAGCCCTCTCTGCCATGGTGTACTTTATTTAAATTATTTAGAGAAGAGGCTCCTGCTCAAATGCACAGAGGCCAAATGAGCTGGGGCAAAATAATCTTTCTTAATATATATTTAAACAGAAGAAAAGTTATTATTCAGTGTATAACACGAGGGAGACAGGCCAGTAACTGTAATCTCCAAAAACCAAATGTCATTGTCAGGAATGTATGCATATATTTACTTCAGTACCATTTTATGCTACTGCATACTTTACTACTTTCACAGGGAAACTATTACTCTACTACAATAATTTGACAACTTAACTTTATGATACTTCATGATAAACCAGCAGTTCAAATTAACTCCACCTTTACCAGCAATATCCATGTGTAACAAAGTATGCTTACACTGTGATATTGCTACCATTACTTGAGTAAAAGATACGTTTTCCACCACACACAGTAAAACATCACTTGTGTTTGAAAAAATGACTTCAACAACAGTTGAGACATAAACTAATGCACCCTGGCACTGAAGTAGGCATTTGTTCTTATTCAGTAGCAGGAGCAGCAGTGAATGCCTCAGTGATCCAGTCAGACAGGAAACCCACCCAAGGAACTGTGGCTCTGTGTGTTTTCTCCCAGTCCACTCCCTCTACTGAATGCAACAGAACCCGATGCAGCGCCAGCTTTGATCAGCCCACTTCAAACAGCCCCACTGACTGGTTCTGCTGCTCCCAAAGCTAGCGCTCAGTCCCTCCGGCCCCCCACCTCCACGGGAGCAAAACCTTCTCAGCATCCGCCTGCTACTCATTCGAGCGTAAGGGGATACAGAGATGCTGTCTTTCACCTCCATCCTTCACCCAACAACCCCCACCTGCATTTCGCTCACAGACACTCGACAGATCCCATAATTTATGGATGACTTTATTTATAAACAAGATCCAATGTGCTTTCTGTCTTGCTGTTACTGCTTTTGTGGAGGTAAAATTGCTCCTGAAGTAGTGCCGTGTCTTCCTGTTGGCCTCCCTGGGGGGTAGCAGAGTTGGCTGGTGGATAGATAGTACCATGATATGGATGTGTTTGGATGGTTATGCACTGGAGGTAGTGGAGTCGATAGAGCAGAACTGTCCTTTTCCACTCACAAGCTTTTCTTTCATATGCCCATGTAGCTGAATATTTTCACTTCTTCTTTCATATCAGACAGACAGCTGTGGACCGGGAAGCTGCAGTCGGTGTTATTACAAGTTTTAATGAAAATCCTCGAGCGGGAGTACAAGTTTCGGAAGGAGAGAGTGTGAGACTGAAAAATGTGTGGGAATGGAAATAAAGGACGTGATCTCTGCTGTTTTACAGGTGAAAGAGATGAATTTGAATACTGTGTATGTGCGTGCGTGTGTGTGAGGTGAGGAGGCCTGGAAGCTTTTTAGAGGAGAATTCATTGTGGCATGACAATCACCAATACTCGCTCAAAGAATTAGAGTGGGTGTCATGTTGGCAGGAAACCTTTTGGCGTGTTCTCAAAGACAAAAATGTCAAAATGGTGCTGTAAAAACAGTGCAACAGTGTCAATGCAGCCTGAGCTTTTTTCAGTTATTAGTATCACTGCCAAATGAAGGTGCTGTTAATAAGCTGCAGGCTTAGTGAAGCACCGACATTACAATTTAAACCAAACATTTTCACACCATCAGGCTCAAACTTTGGCTGACTGAGAGTTGACTGTACCAACTATAAATTCGATTCAACTTCGATCGGTGGTTTTACATGTAAAGCACTTCAACGCCCTCGTACACAGAACAGACACGAACCCACAAGCGTGACTTGTTAAGAATTAGATGAATATTAGAGTTCAAAAGGTGTATTCCAGTAAACCAGCAAGAGTTCAACCACCAAGAGAGAAATCTGAAAAAGCCATACTGGTTTATATGGGGTTAGGTCTGGTCAAAGGAAATAGGAAGTGACTGGGTGGATTGGGTGAAGCAAACCACGTAAGGAGGGCAGGTTCTGAAATGTCGTGAAAGTTATTCTCATGATACCAGACAACGGGAGATCTCAGCGCCCATCAATCATCTGATTTCTAAATGCACTTCAAGGACATGAAACATATGGCATATGTTACCTCACAACCGCTGCGCTCCTCCAATGAGCGACACCTGGTTCTGCCACCTGTTCACTCAAGGCAATCTAAACTTTTTTCGTTTGTTGTTCCCCGTTGGTGGAACGCACTACCAGGACCGAGACCCAGCTCTTCAGAGATTACCTTCCCTCCTAGCACTACCTACAACTGGGCATAAGAAACCTACCCCCTTTAAGAATTATCATAGCACTTATTGTTGCACTAACGGTTTCTTATGACACCTCACCTTGATTGTTCCCTTCTCTGTAAGTCGCTTTGGATAAAAGCATTTGCTAAATGACTAAAATGTAAATGTAAATGAAACAATGCCACCCCCACTCTTCTCCTCAATGAAACAAACTGGAAATATAGCGAATCACTTTGTAGCACAGAGAGAACTGTTCAAAACACTGACAATGGATGTTTCGAGCAAGCACAGATTTAAAAGCACACACTTTCCACATATCTTTATGCTACAGATTCTGTACTGGTCCTGCAATGCAGATATTCTTTAGCAGTTTTAGCTTCTGCTTCTGTTTTAGCAATGAAAGCTAGAAGAAAGTTCTCACTCTATATTGAAGCATCTAGAGTTAATAAATGTATAAATGAAGGGAAATCATGAAGGATTCATGACAGCACACCCAGGTTGAATCTGGTGTGTGCACAATATTGCCCAACACAGTGCAGATGACGTTGCACTACACTGTTGCAAAAGTTGACCCAGGTTAAACTTTCGTCTGAGCCCTCTGCATTGGCACGTTGACCTCATTGATACTCTAAGCCAGCAGGATAATTAGAAAGATACAATGAACATATAAAAGCCTACATAAAAACTTTGTTACACTTCACACTTTAGTTCACATTTTTGCCTCTCTGAGCATGTTTATCTGATTGGAATTTTTTGGGCTGTCCTGCCAGTAATGGTGACCTTTGACTTTTTAAATGGATGTCCCTGTAAAGCAGTAACTCCTCCATCCTCAGAGTTGGACAGAGCATTGAAATACTGAAACTGGATATTCCAACCAGTTTCAAATCTTCTTTAAAATGTTGAGCAACCCAATTTAAATAAATAAAAAGACGTACAGTCTGCGTTGGGAATAGCTCAACCAGCTGGAGTCCGACACTGATAGGTTTTAGTGGTGAAAGAGGTTGTGCAAAGAACAGATAATCCTCAAGTCAGCATCTGGTGCTCTTTAACTAGCTCTTGTATGTTTTCTTTTAAACTGTGTTATTTTGTGGATCTTGTCCAATCAGTCTGCTACTGCTGCTTTGACGAGACTCAGCAGTTCTGGTGTGAGAGGGGCAGAGCTTGAGGAAATACAGAAACAGATAAAAAAAAAAAAAAAACAGGTTCTGCGTGTGCTCCCTCAACACAGCCAGCAGTTGTTCACAACTACTTGACTACATCACAAAAACAAACGCTGGGTAGTGTTTGTATTGTAACATCTAAACACACGAACATCTCCAAGGCATTAAGAGTGTCACCGAGGGGTGTAGGCTGCCACACCGAGTCTGAAGTCATGTCTCAAACTGTTAGAAGAAGAAAACCAAAGTTAGGACATGATTGGTGTTTCTTTTTTAAAGCAAGGTAGGGATCGACAGAGGAAATGAACGACAAAATAAGCATAGAGATCTTGAAAAGCAAAGCGCAGCACGAACCCGAGCCTCAGACGGACACAGAGATCAAACAACAGGAGATGAAATGCATGGCTATATCTCTGGTGGAATGAGAGTGCGTCTGTGTGTGTGATAATAAAAGAGGGGCTGCGGGTGAGGAAAAACTGCACACACACTCTACATCTCTATTCCCCTGGGGCGAGCAGGAGACAGACAGTAATGCTGTTTTGTCCCCTGCCAGCGCTGTCAACGCTGTGGCCGGCCTCGCTTTTCCACCTGCAATTGGACAACAGACGCAGGCATTAACTCCTTGGCAGCAGAGCTCAGAGTAGATCAGTGGAAGATGCTCGACGCCCTTCAAAGGCTGCACTTCCTCCAGAGGGAAAGCGCACAAGGCTTTGATCAATATCCCCTGTGTGAAGGCTGCAGACATGGAAGGTTAATGGCCATTTAACCCAGTGTCACCTCCACTGTCCTGGCTGTGTGCTAATGCCTTTGAAAACTTGACACAGCCATCTCTATTACAGATCAACAGCTTTATCTCTCAGTGTGTGTGCAGTTGTACAGCCTATAGGTCAAACTCAATGAGAAACCACAAGACATGAGCCCCAGTTCAGAGTGTAGGCCAGCTGAGGTTCCTTCATTCACTCATAGATTTGTTGTCTCAAGATTTTTATAAGACTGTGGCAGATGGTATGTGTTGAGTATATCAAAGCTACAGTACATATGCTCTGGTTGTGTCATTTGCTTCTACATATCGCACAAAATCTGGCCAACATTGCATGTGATGGTGTAAATTTAAGTCGCAACTGCAATATCACCTCCTCAGTTCAATATTTCAGACACGCAGTATAGAGTCTATACCATTTTACAGCTACATCGCAAGAGAAGTAAATGCACACAGCCGATCTATGCTCTGCTGGATACACCAGAAAAATCAGTGAACTTTAGAAACCTAATTTTTCTCTTTGGAGAAATCATGAATGAATTAAAAAAAAAGTTGGATTCCAACAAGATAGATGAGTTCACATTTTGAAAAATGCGAGTGTGGAAGTCAATAAAATATAAAAACACTCTACCAACTCCACTGAAGCCAAGAAGTCCATCTTTGTAATATCAAGTGTTAGATACAGCACTGTCTCCTTTGAGACTCTGTCTTTTTTGAAAAATGAAATCGACTCCTGCTGTGGTTCATTGCCATGTGAGTCATGTGACTTGCTGGAAACCGTTGCACATTGAATCGCTTGCAAATATGCTGAGTGGAACACACCATGCTTATAAAGTACAATTTGTTGTTTTTTTGTATAGATTAAACAAACTAAGTCTAATGTGTTCATTACAGTGAGCTTTGGAGGTGATGTTACTATCAGCTGGCTCCTCCTGTACCCATCTCTGTGATAAGCTAAGCTAACTTGCTGCTGCCTTTAAGGCTGCATTCAGACCAAATCAGGTTGCAGCGATTAGCTGTGGACGTGTGTGTGAGTTGTGAGTTGAACATAACCGCTGTGAAGCAATCAGAAAATAATCTTTTATTTCTCTGGCAAAAACTTTCTCCCACCTGATACTCCCTCTCCTCTGTCTGCTGCTCTCTCTCTCTCAGATGGACACAAACCAAAAGAAAGGTTCTTGGTATTGTTACTTTGCAACATGTAAGACTGTAAAACCAAAGCATCAAAGCTGAGTACATGAAATGCTAAGGTCACAACTGGAAGAATGTTGTAGTTTAGTCCATGAATCTTCAGTTTCAGTGACATTTAAGGCTGATGGTGGAGCAGTTTGTATGGCCAAATGCCAGAATGGATCGAGCAGTGTGATGTTGGATAACCACCACTGCAACCTTATCAGACTACCTATATTCAAATGAATGAGTGGACTGGTGTTTTGGTCTGAATGGTCCCTAAGCAAACAAGTGCATTTTCCTAAAATGTTACATTACGTTACATTGAACCGCATGCTGATGCAATGATGTTGTAACAAATTAAAGCAGAGTTTAATCTCAACTGTGAAAAGATTATACACCTCCAACAAGTGGCTGCCTGGAACAGTACATAAAAAACATATACAAAGCTCTGTAGATGGAAAGCTTGTATTTATAAAATGTTATGCAAGAATGTGAAGTATGGATTATTGCACACACACTGGTATGGTCCTCCTCAATATGTAGTCCTTGATAGGCAGCAGTCCTGAGTTGACTCTTATATGAGGAGCAATTTGATGCCAATCTTCCAGGTAGACTGGTGTACAAGTTAAAACTCTCTGCAAAGGTCAGCGGGTCCATATGTGGTAAATTGTACTGGATTCTGGATGTGGGACTGTAAAAGAAAGTTTTATTTCCAACTTATATTCACATGATAAAAAAAATAAATAAATAAACAAAACACTCTGTCTTGATCAGCAGCGGTACACTGGGTCAAACTAACTCCAACTCCTCTCGAAGGGTGGCTTGGCAGCAGAGTCTATTTGAGTAAGAACCCTGATTGAGGAGAAGCAGTAACAATTCACAACACAGACCGGACATTCAGCAATGAAAAGTCTGCTCAACCCCTAAAAGGACAGAGCACCAACCCTCTTCTTCTCTCCTTTTAGTCACCTCAAATCATCTATACACCGGAGTCATTAGCCTCCACGATCCCCTCGCTCTCCTGCTCTCTTCCTCCTTACTTCCTTTCAGGGCCTTACAATGAAACCATTTGCATCCCTCCAGGTTGCTACGATACTCAGCCACCCCAACTTGAAATGTTTTGCCTTTGCTTTGAAGGTGCATTTTAAGAGGAAAACAGCTGCAGGAGATGAAAAAAAGATGCAGTGTATGCGGTGCCTATTTTGTTGTGTTTCTAAGGTTGTGGCTAGCTCAATCACACTAACTGTTTTCATTTATTTGGTGACATTTGAGGGGGTGTTTGCTTCCTTATACCCTGCCTTCGTTCGTGTGCATGGGTGTTTTTTCAAAGTGTCTATACGGCCTAATGAGGCTGTTAGTTGCCGTTGACTCCCTGCCATATGTGCATGAACACATCAGAGAGCCTCGAGGCAAAGACTACTTTCCCCTCACTCATAATGGTTCGCTTTTTAGCTGTGTTTGCAGTGAGCATGCAACAAACAGAGAGAGAGGAAAGAAAATCCTGCTGTGATGTTACAGATTAATGAATGAACTGAAGTCTGGAAGCTTTGTTAGATGCTCATGTGCACTCAATCTTACAGGTTCCCTGAAGATCTTCTCCATCAAACTATACCATTTGCGTTTTATTACGTTTGTTTAATTGTTTATCCTCATAAAATGGAATCTCTTGAGTGAGTAGATAGAGAGCTGTCATGTTTCAGACAGATTGTCCCCATGTGGCAATTCCAGTGTCAGGGGACCGGAGGCATAAATGAAGTCATAGCACAAACACTCAAGGCCTTATTACTCTACATTAGCGCTTCACTAAGTTCCTGTTCGCCTCAACGTTCTCTGGGATATTTCTGGCCTTTGATGAAGCTCGACTGACGGCTGCTGAGGAATGCTTTCCTCCCACCTTTGTCACCTCTGCACAGCAAAGCCTCCTGCGCGGCGCTGCAGCGTGGCTTAACGCTAATTAGCCCTGTGGAACTAAAGACAAGAATCCACTTTCCACTGTGAAAGATCGCCGGTGCTAAATCAGGCTAATGCTAATGCTCAAGAAGGAGGTTTTGTGAGGGGTGTTTTATGCCTGTCCTTGGCACTGGCGTGGCGGGGTCCCGCTCCTTGCCAGACGTGATCGTTTTTAGTGGTTCCTGCCAGGCTGTGCTCCCCTCCCTCACCCTCCTGCCCCATCCATCTCATCCTGCCTCTGTCTGAAATTCAATTGACCTTTTGTTCCACCTCACAGTGAATGGGCACAGGCCACCTCCACCAATAGCCAACTCAGAGCTCTCATACCTCTTTATTTGATCTGTCCAGTGCTTTCATTACCTACCCAAACACCCCCTGCACAACCCCTCTCCTCCACTCCTCTACAGCTGCATTCTCTTTTATCTCTGCTCATGTCTCTTTGCTGGTAGAGGGGGGGCAAGAACATTTCAGGGAGTGGAGGTGATATATTTTACAATCAGGAGAAAACTCCTTTTTTCCTCCTCCTCCTCCGCATGTTCTTGATCGTTATGGTGATTGGCTTTTATTTGTGCCTGCTCGGCTTGTTTTAAACACAGCACTTTTTCTCCTCTTCGCTCCCTCTGAGGACTTTTTTCTGACTTTGCAAAAGTGCTGAGGTGGCTTCCCTGTCGCTCAGGGCAGGAGAGCTCTGAATTGCTGCGCTGTGACAAGGCCGGTTGTGACCGTGACCTGTCAATCATCTTGATCATTGGGATTGACAAATTGATCCCAACGGCCTCATTCCAGCCCCTAATTACATCTGAAGTCAAACAAGCACCACTGTCTCAACTTTCCTTCATCATCATCATCTCTTCCCCTTCATCTGGATTCTCCTTTAATTCCCCAGTCGCCTCTCTCATCATCGCCTGCTCCTGTACCTTACCCTTGCCCCAGCGTCAAAGTCATTAAATCATTTCAGTCCCCTCTCCACCCCCAAATGCGCTGCCTCTTTTCTTCTTCAGCTCTAACCTCAGTACAGGTCTGCTGCACTGTGATACATACTAAAGACCAACTTCAGCAGCTACAGCACCTCATGTGTGACCACTACCAATCAGAGCTTGCTGTTGTACAATGTGTGCTTTGCTGACTGTTGGACTTGGCACCCGTGTGATTGGAGTGTGTGTGTGTGTGTGTGTGCGTTAGTCCTGCTCTCTCAGCAGTACAAAACAGTAGCAATCTTGTGTTAATAAGATGAGGAGGTGACTATGAATTCCTGATAACGTCCTGTAAGGTGTAGACTAAAATTTCATATTTTCTTTCTTTCTCCTACATTAAAATGAAATATGTATATATTTTGGTGGTGGAGAAACAAGATTGTCAAAAGGATTTGTATTGAAGATTTAGCAAAACTTTTGCAGAGTTTAAAGGCACCAGAGGTGCTGGAGAGAGTAATGTTTTGTTGACCAGGTCCCTGTATTGTTGGAACAGTGCCAGCCTGCACAGTCATTTTTTAAATGGTTATTGCAGTTCAAATTGCAACTCATGTGATGCACAGGGGCCCAGAACCACTTTCCTAACCAGTCATTAGAAAGGAATCTGCTGTTAACCCAACAAGAAAAATGTGATCACAATTTGAGTCATTAAGGCCAATAATAATTTTAAAAAAGTTTCAAAAGCTGCATCAGTTCAATTTTATTGCCCTTTGAGTCAGCCAGAAGAGGTCTCTAACACACAGTCCCAAAGTGCAGATAAAAAAAGAAGACTCCAAGCCGACAAACAATGCATGTTTCAATTTTTTTCTGAAAAATCCATCTGAAACTGGAAAAACTATAATATTCATTAGTGCATTTTGGTGTGGGAAAGGATGTAAACAAGACTGTTGCTCTCACTTGGAGGCACAAAAAGCATCAATCTTTAATGTGCAGCCTGTTGCGTGGTTCTCGGTGGGGAGGGAGCAGGTCACCATAGGACAAGCAGCTGAATGATGGGGGGCTGCGGGCCGCGTGCAGCTATTGTCATACTCTCATTCCATCATTAACAAAGAGAACATAGTGATGCTAAAACAGGCTGTAGAGCCATTGTGCAGACTCCATTTACCCCACCAAAAAAAAAGGCATGCAGCTCTTTAACTGGCTGACTCCCTATTGTATCCGGTCTGGTATGAAACGTGATAACAGCAAGTAGAAAGATCATCTATAATTATCAGAACCAGTTTGTGTGACCTCAAGGGATTAAATGGTGTCATTTTAAAGATGTTTTATATACTACAGTCTGCATTCTTCACCCACAGTATATGATTCACAGATTTATGCACATTTGCAGCAATTCTAAGTGGGAAAAAGGGTGATTTGTCACCAAACCTGAGTTTCCTTGACACTAAATTTATGCAGCCAGGGTGCTGTTGCTATCGTAATGTAAGAGTTCACGTTCATACCAGCTCCCAAGGGTGGCAGGAGGGAGGGTGCCCACAGCCACATTTCCCATAAAGCCCAGATATTTTTACAAGCCTCCTAATGAGAGCTGTAAGAGAGCTGGACCCGTATAACTGAGCGGCTTGTGAAAGCACACAGGCACCACTCTGCCTTCAAATTTGATCAAGATACAGAAATGAAAAGTGAGAGTGGTGTGGGAAGCGTGTGAGTGCATGTGAATCTCATTGTCAGAAAAAAAAAAAAAAAAAACTGAAGACTTTAAAACGAGGATCATTTGCAAGAGAGACAGGGAAGAGGGATGAGTTGCGAGAATTAAGGTGTTCAACCTTTAGTTTGGCCTTTGTGCTGGCATTCACTGTTGTTTCAAGATGATAATGGATTGTGTGTGCATAAGTCCTCTGGTCCTCAAACCACTATAATTCACTTTTGAGCGTGTGTATGAGTGTGTATGTGTGATTCTCTGAGTAACCCCCCTCGACATTCCTCGTGAAGCGCTGTGATAAAGGGAGGCTACAGCTGTGTGGAAGCCCGAGAGACAAAGATACTCAAATATGTGCACATAACTGTTAAGATGAAGACTAATTTGAATCTGCAGAGTGCATTCAAGCTGCAGCACATCCAAGTTCATGTCAAAGCCTTTGTTATAATGGACTATCCATGTATTAATGACCTTTAGATCACCTTCCAGGGATGTGCAGTATATTTCTAATTGACAGGATAAGCCATATGGTTAGGATGAAGAACCTCATGGGGTTAAGTTAGATAAAAACAAGTACACACAGGAATGTTTCAGAAGACACCATGACCTTAGGCCATATGTTATTGTGTGTCCACAGGTTCCTCTTATTACGACAATGTGAGACCGCTGGCGTATCCTGATTCAGATGCGGTGCTCATCTGTTTCGACATCAGCCGCCCAGAGACTTTGGACAGTGTCATAAAGAAGGTCAGTGTTTTATTTATTTTATTTTTTTTATTTCATCTCCTCCTCTCAACATTTTGGATCAGCATTTAATATCTGCTGTGACACTGGGGAACTAACCGGAAAAAATTCTGTTTTTTCCCGATCAGCATCTTGTATCCACTCATATTTCTGTGCCAGCAGTTTGAATTTTCATGGCTCAACAATAGAGCAAATCAGCACAGAGGTTAGAGCCTCTCATTCCTTTATCTCATCAAAAACGTCCATGGATACTTGACCCTCGTCCCTTTGAGGAATGGAAGGTCAGAATAAAGAATGAGAGGAGAGACTTTGCAGCCGGCTAGGTTCAAGAGGAATATCAGATATGTAAATTGGCTGTAGCCATATCAAAGAAGAGCTGTTGCAGGGCCTGTTCAAGAGTGCTAGAATTGCCTTTCTGTAGCCATTTAAAATTTAAAATCTGATTTAAATGCAGAACTGTGGCCAGATGGTGGCAGTTAATGTTTGCAAGTCTATGGTTCAGATGTTGTAATACTGGAGGTGAGCTTGGGGTGGCGGCTAAAGTGTGGTACAGGATAAGCAGGGTTGTGGTCATGGACGTGTTTTTACTGTCAGGGCAAATACCTATTGTATATGCAGAGACACCCAACTTAATAGGTTTGTTTGCGTACCATGTGTGTCATGTGAAACAGGCCTGTGCCTTTCAGTGGTCTCTCATCTTGAAGCCATGTGTGTGTGTTTGCCTTTGAACTGTGGTCCTTGTGGGCGAAAGACAGTTCCCACGGCTGGCCTGTTGACGTGTTTAGTGGTCTGAGCTGTGAAACTGCTCCCGCAGACTTTGTAGATCTAACCCGAGACACCTTTTTTTAACCCACAAATATCTCACAGGCCTCAGTGCACTCTGTCAACAGGGTGAACCAGTGCTGCCGTCAAGCTTATGGTTTTCCCATGAATCCCTTGGCAGGGGGTTGCCATGACCCCTGAACCCGAGCTGTCGCCCTGGTAATCTCTGAAACTTGGGGGCACATGGAAAACCTGTTGCACAATCACCATCCCAAATTAGACTCTTGACCTCTAGTAACAAGCGGGTCACAAAGGTTTCTGGATGACAGCTGGGGGAGGAGAGAGGGTTAAGCAATCAAAGCTTTTGATTGGATGTTATTGGCAGAATAGGGATTGGCTTGAAAGGCCAAAGGTTGTCTTCAAGGTAGGAGGATGAATGGACAGTCTGACATTCTGCACATGGCATGAGGAATATTTCAGGGCTGCTGACTGCCACTGTGTATTTGTGTCGCAGGGAGGAGGGTGTGTGTTGGTTCAGCTGAGTTTCAGAATTGACATTTAATCTCAGGGTGATGTTAGAAGGAAGACTGCTCAACCTTTTCTGTACAGAACCTGAAATAGATTTGTTGATGGGGGCTGCCTGAGGAAGATATAACACACATCAGGTAAAAACCAAGCTGGAATATAGTTGTTATTAACTATGCTTTTACTTAGAAATTATTAATACAATGACTCAAACCTCCTTTTGATGATGTGATGTGAAGATGTGAAAGTAAATATCTTTGGCTTTAGTGTTGGTCAGACAAAAAAAAAAGCTTTATGAAGGACTGGGGATTTAGGAAAGGCCTTGCTGCTCCTATACATTGGAAAGTTTATGTTTATAGAGCTGCAGCCATTTCTTTGAAATTGTTTTTTCATTCATTGTTTAGTCTATAAAATGAAAAAAAAAAAAACATAATGGAAAAGGCTATTACAGTTTCCCAGAACAAAAACAGTTTGAGGCCAAATTGTATTCAACTTGTTTTGTTTTGTTCAAACAAAAACCAAAACATATTCAATTTACAACCACAAATTCTCCTGCACTTTTGCCTGATAAAACCTTAAATTATATATACTATATACTCAAAATTGTTTTTGTTTCATTCTGTTAATTGACAAGTAGATTGCATGACTTATTGTTCCAGTACATTCCAAAATATGGAGCAATTGACCTCATCTACTCATTTAATGTGGCTGTAAATTCAACGTTGTAAAAAAGTACTTGTAAGACAGTTTGCTTTCCCTGTGATGTCTTAGCTGAACAAATGTCTTTCATAGAGAAAACAAGCTCAGGTATCCAGTGTCAGAGAAACCAAAGGTCGTCACTGTATCTCATAGCTCACCAGTCAGCACAGGCAGCTCAAGTCTCATATCTGGCAGAATCACTGATGTATTTCTGTGTCTGTGTCTCTCTGTTTGTTCATGTCTCAACAGTGGCAAGGAGAAACACAGGAGTTTTGTCCAAATGCCAAAGTGGTGCTGGTGGGCTGTAAGTTGGACATGAGGACAGATGTCAACACCCTGAGGGAACTCTCCAAGCAGCGTCTCATCCCTGTCACCCATGAGCAGGTGAGAACAAGCCAATGATGGATATGTGAGAAGATGAATAATGAGAGAAGGTGCCCCGGGAAGAAACACTGACTTGAAAACAACAACGCTCTGGAAAAGAAATTAGAAAGCAATCCAGCAGTTATATACAGTTTTTTCATCTTGGATCAGAAATGGTATTGCCTCTATGATGTCCCACAGGAAGGGAATGTGAGAGGTTCACGCAACACAATCAACCACCGCAGAATAAGAGCTGTGTGAAACCCCTCGGGGACATGTTGCTGGGGTTGGCGTTTTGACCGAAATTTGCTGACAAGCGATGTAAGGTATGGTGAGGGCGGTGGAAGAGGCATAGGCAGTTAGTGGAGTTTATGTCTAGGGACACATTTTTTTCCCCCTGAAATGAAATATTCATGCAGATTTAGGGATTTTCAAAATGCGGGATGAATAGAAAAACGGACATTGATAAATGAGTGAGCCCCTTTATCGCATGCCGCCATGACCTCTAAGCCAAGGGGATGTGGAGGAAAGGGAGGGGGATGATAAACTGTTCTGTAAATCTGTGAATTTTAATCAGCTTTCAGTGTGTTCATTTTGTACTCTCCCGTGTTGGACATACAAAAAGCAGAGGGGCTTTTTTCACCACCACACAAAAGCCCTCAGAACAAAGGAAGCCTTTTTCCGCTGCTGTCTGAGAGCTCGCCGGAGGCTAAAGGCACGCAGACTCCAAAACAAAAAAAAGAAAAAAGGAAAAAGCAGACAGTTCATGTAAATAAGACACATAAACAAAAGATAGAGTAACGAACCACAGAGCTAATGCAAAATATCTGGGGAACATTCATGGCCAAGCCTATTGTTCTGCTCCTCCTTAGTCACTGTTTTCATTGGAGGTCACTACTGTTTGTCCCTCTAACATACCTAGAATATGTGTGTCACACAGCAGATGCCAAAGCTGTGCATAATAAACATTTCGGTGCTTTAATTCAATAGCCTGTGGTGTTATCCTGTTGTTGATCTTAAACTGAATTCCAACACAGCTGAGGAGTCGCTGGTGAGAGTGACCACTGGGTGAACTCCAGACATTTCCGCACTAATCTGCCTGAGATCCGATCGAGCTTTTCCGCTTGTCACGGCTATCTCTACCTTGGGCCCACCGCCACCACCACCCCTGAATCTAAATCTGCCATTCCACCTAATGAGGACTCTGTTGCTTCTTATATGTGGCTAAGTGCACAGCCACGGTAAAAATGAAACAACAAAGCTCTCTGTGTTGGAGAGCATGGGATTTTAGGGTCATGGGAAATGTAGTGCTGTCTCTATCTGTTACAACCCTGTGTTGATCCTGCATGAATGTGGGTTTAAGGTCTGATCATGAAACAAGAGACAAGGCTGGACTGAGGCGAGGGGAAAGGCTGAGGGACTTCAAAATTAAATTTGTCTCTGATTTGATCTCAAGCAAACAATTTACGGTCTTAATTAACTGGGTATATTGTAACATTACTCAGGTGTAAGCTCTAGTGTTGGAGGAGTTTAGTCTCTTCTCTCTAAATAGCTTAGACCATGTAAACACTGGCCCAGTGGTCTCTATGCTACTTTGTTCCTATTCACCTACTACAGACTGAGGAGTCAGAGCAGCTACATTATTCATGCCACAGAGGCGAGAGCTTCATTTGTCTCCAGACATGTTTAGACTATTGACATTCAGTCTACGGTTGAGATCAGAATCTTTGTCTCAGATCTGCTGCCTCTGTCAGGGACATTTAGTCTTCCATTGTCGAGATATAGTGCCTGCTTATGCCAAGGTACAATGAAAGATGGGATGCATATTGTGAATTTTCATTTTCTTTGTGAAGCACTCATGCAGCACCTTGATATGGAGTAAACTCAAGTCTAACACCTTTAAAAGCCCAAGGAAACAAGAGAAAAGACATTGTTTTGTCACGGTCAGGAATTCTATTAGAAAGAAGATGCGTACAAAACTACTGAAAATCACTGAAAGGAGGAAAAGCACAACAGAAATATGTTGTTGAGGTGCTGAACGATTTATACAAGATGCTTTTTGTGACACTGCAGATAAAATGTCTTCCATTCTTTTTTTGTCTTTTAATGTTCTTGTAAAGGATTTTGTTGCTTATGTTTTTTAAAATGTGCTATTTAATAAGCTTTCATTCATTAAAATTGTACAATATGTTGATCTGTTATGTACACATGACATCTATTGCACATCTGTCTGTCCTGGGAGAGAGATCCCGCCTCTGTGGCTCTTTTTTTTTTTCTTTGTGGGCAAGGTTTTCCTCACTCAAATCACGGGTCTGAGGACAGAGGGTGTGTTTTGTGAATTTGGGCTATACAAATAAAATCTGATTTGATTTAATTTGATTTGAAGTTTGCTTGCATGCTAATTGTCCCCTGTGTCCATGTTCCAGGGCAGCACGATAGCTCGACAGATTGCAGCGGTGGCCTACGTGGAGTGTACCTCCAAAGTTTCAGAGAACAGCGTTCGGGACGTGTTCCATGTCACCACCGTGGCATCGGTGCGGCGGCCGCACAAGCCTCAGCTAAAACGCAGCAGTTCCCGCAGAGGCCTGAAGCGAGTCTCACAGCTCCCCTTGCCTCCCCTTCCAGGTCGGACTGAGCAAATGGACCAGGCCCCGGCCATGAGGAAGGACCGGGCCAAGAGCTGTGTGCTTATGTAGAGACCAATCATTGTAAATATATATATGTATATACATAAACACAGAAATATATAACAGAGGAAGTCTATTTATTGTTTTTTGTTGTTGTTTTTTTCCTCGTATCTTCATTTTTTGCACTGCAGAGGAGTGAGGAAAAAAGAAACATTGCGCTGTGGAAAGAAATGCTTTGGATTTTTAATTTTTTTGTTGTTGCGTGTGTGCATATTTTCTAAGCTGTTTACATATTTGTGTTGTTTGGAAACACTGACAAATTGGACTAACCCTCTGGATATAAGGAAGCTGTGATAGTGGACGTGCCGTCTGGTTCCTGCTATTAAAAAGGAATTAATTTCCTGAAGCCTGAAGCTCTAATAAGAGGATGGCATGGCGGCGATGGTGAGCAGAGTGAAGTGCATGTGAAGAGAACCACTTTGAAGCAGGAGATCTTGGGATGGAGCTTCCGGTTTTTAAAGACAATGTTGACGTGAGGACTAATTGTCAGGTTGCACTGTCTGAAACTGCTTGCCATATTTGAGAGGAAACGCTGTATGTAAAGTCATGCTGAAAAGGGATTCTAGAGATTAGATGAATGATGGCTCAAACCAAACAGTAGGAGCTGGAAATTAGATTTTGTAACTGAAATATTGTAAAGGTGTGTGTGAGCATTACTACCACAAGTGCATTTTTTTTAAAGTCACAACATATCTGTATTATATTTTATTTTGCTCATTTAACATTATTTTCTGATCAGGTCCAACTGTGTCAGTTTCATTCACTGAGGTTTATGCTGTCACTATTTTAAAGATGTTTCTTTGTGGAAAATAAAGTGGTAAAATGTTAGGGCTATTTTGTTGTACCTTCACTAAAGTCTGAAATAAAGCCACAGCTTGTCTGTACAGGAAAGGACACAAAGTTTCCTTTTTTTTCCGCTAAATGGCAGCAGGGATGTAGATCATGTGATTAGAGACTGTAGCCAACTGTCACATTATGTTCAGATGGAGCAAATCGTTCACAACGCTCAATCTTTTCTCTGCAATTTCCGAACCATATGCTTTCCTCTCTAAAAGCCATATCTGTAAATAACTGTCCATTTCCTGTCTTAATGTCATCTCGGTGCGCTCAGGTTGCCCTGTGAGTCAAACAGCACTGCAGCCTGAGGAATGAGTCAGTCTTTCAATGTAATGTGCACACTGTGCAGACCTCTCACCTGACGAAAAACAAAACTGAACTGCAATGCAGCAGTGCTGGAGGACAAATGTAGCGTTTTTGAATGACTGACTCCATACTGTTACAGCTTCAAGTCAATTCAGTACATGACATGACACGAGAGATCTTTCATCCGCAGAGAACAATTTGGCCGTGCAGTTGATCCTGAGACTCCAGACCTTTCAAAGCTGTTGTTTTTTTTTTTCCTGAACTGTTTCTGTAAAACAGTTCATTGGTCAGTCTCAATGCAGACAGTTTCTCTTAGGCAGCAGCACTTTCTGTCAGGAGTGGTTTTGCAGTTGGCACGCTGCGATATCCTGACAGCATTTAGGTGCAGGTGATAGTGGACAGGCCCATCTACTGTAAGTCAAAACACTTTGGCAGCTTTGCCATTATAACTGTCAGCGTTTGTCTGGCAACTTAACTGTTGTTACAATCCCCCCCAGACATTAAGTCACTGACAGGATGAGCTCATGATAGATGAAATGTCAGAAGAAGCGGGACAGATGAAGAGAGAAACAAGCTAAGACGAGAAACAAAACGGCGAGACAGAGTGACTGTGCCTGCGTGTGTCCGTGTGTGTTTGTGTGTTGTTGGGAGATTATGGCAGAAAACGTGGTGGAAATGTATTAAAACTCCTGAAGTCACTCAACTGCAGTATAATCTTCATCGTCATTGATCCGTACGGTCAGTGTGTTTTGGACCAGTGCTTTTGCTGAACCTGGGGTCTGAGATCTGCTAAGAGGTCACAAGATAATTCTGTGAGGTCAGTCAACAGCAAGATAAGAAAAAAAAGCTACATATAAACTGCTTCTGGCTTTTCTCTCTTGACTTTTTTCTCATGTAACCTGTGATAAGGGGTCATTGGTAGACATTGCATGGCTATAAAGGGTCACAAGGCAAACTGGTTGGAAACCCCAATTGTCACTTTGCCAACAAATCACTAAACTGCTACTATTCTTGTTGTTTTTGGAACTTTGTGAAGGCACAAGTGAAATGTATTGTATCTTTCTGCTGAAATCGAGGGTGTGAGTGAAGATACAAATAACTGAGGCATGGATAATGCTTTAGGAGTGAATTCAGAAGTTTTTATGAATGTTTTGATGCTGCATTTTGACTGAAATCTAGTGTAACTGTTGTGCAAATCCGAGCTGCTACACTACTCTGCACAGGAGGAAGATACAATCTTACAGAGCCAGCTTTTAAGCCTACAATGATGTGAGTATTGAATACTTTTAATAGGATTTTCTGTTGTATATCACTTAAAGCAGAAAAAAGACAGCGGGGGCATTTTTTGGGGTGGACACAGGAGTTACAGAGGAGCTGTAAGGTGTTGCCTTGGGCAGGAAATGAGCAGTGGAAATGAGGCCAGCACCTACAGCAGTGGCAAAAGACCTGCTGTGCCCATACAGTCTGGACTGACACTTAAACAGGATTAATCTTGAGGTGCCTCTGTGTGTGTTAGTGTGTGTGTTTGTGTATTTAACAGAGGGAGAAATTGGACAACATTGTCTCGTATTTCCCTATCAGGCTTCATATCTATCAGACACAGACGTATACATCTCACCAAGATGAAGACAAATCAGCTGCTGCCTTGTTTGTAAAATTAGACTGGCATCAGAGTTTATCTCAGCCAATCTACTCCCACTCACAGGCAGGTTTATTACTGCAGGATGTCTAGCCTCGATTTCAGCAATCTGATCAGCCATTTGCCCTTTACCGCTGAGACGCCAGGAGGATTAGAAGTACCTTTGTGGGTTCACGCTCTGATTCTGCATTCTTGAATTTCCCTTCGATTCTAGGCTATTGCAAGTGGCTCTGACAAGCACAGAGAGGGCAGTCATCTTATCGCTGAATGACCACAGCTGACGTCATCCACACAGGAAGTGCATGACGGCAGACGTTCTTGGCTAATTGCTACAATTTGCGGATGGTCTTGTGTCTCAGGAAAGAGGAAGAGAAACAGAGCGACTGACAGAGACACACTGAAGAGCAGTGATGGACAGTAAGGAAGACGGAGAGAGACAGAACTTGGCCTGCCTGCTGACAAAAGGCTACAGAGCAGAGCCACAAATTGCATACAGTCATGAGAGGATTTGTAATGAGAAGCAGTATGTGACCAAGCTGAACTCACACACACACACACACACACACACACACACACACAGAAAAACACATACACCCACATAGACACAGGAAGCCGGGAGAGATTGTTGGCATTCCACATTCATACTGTGGGAATTGACCATCAGTGTAAAGCACAAGCAAATGCCTTCAACAGCATATTAATCTGACGACCTTTCCCCAGTTACCTCTTAAGGTTTTCAACTTTATTGTTTCCTGTTTCCCAGCAGATGAGCTCAACAAAGGAGAAACTAACCTGGGCCCCTCCCTGAGGTGGTTTAGCAGTAGAACACAGACTGTGGAGATTAATTATCCTACGGTTTAGTGCTTTCTACTCGAAAGTGCTGCTAATTAAAATGTGTGAGGGTGTGCTTTCATACAATTTGTCGTGTATATGCGTGTGTGTGTGTGTGTGCATGTCTTTATCTGTATGCATCTGTGTGTCTGTATTGGGTCCAACATCTTATTACAGAGGAAATATTTTTAGTGTCTTTTAACATCACAAACATTACGGTGAGAAGACTGACTGATGGGGGGATTTATTGATATTTTAGAAAGTGTTTCTTCCATCATGTGTTTTCAGGTGGATGCACACATATAGAATTTCCCAGAGGGATTAGAGGTTGTGTATGAGTAATGTGACTGAGCTGTGCAAGGGAAGGTCTAATAAGACGAGAAAAGATGGAGAGGTTTGGCAACAATATTCAATATCCAGTGCTTGAGTTTTAAAGTCCACGGACTGATACACATCTTGGAGGACATCCGGAAAATAAACCAGCTCTGTGATTCTGAAGAGCACATTTTAAGTGTTTATCAAGAATTGCATCACTGTGGCCAGTCTGGATGGGCTAGTTTTATTTATTTTTTTCTTTTTTCAATAAAGTGGACTACAAAGCAAGCTGAAAATTCACCTGCTACAAGGCATTTTTTAACACTGCTAGCAGCATGGCTCAAGAGTTTGCAATGTTGGTTGGTTGCTCCATCTCTCTTGTCCAGACTGAAATATCTAACTATTCCATGGATTGCAGTGAAATTACATACAGACAATGCACAGAAGAAAAATCCCTGAACTTTTCTCTTGCAACATGAGCTGGTGAAAAAAATATAAAAAAATCACTCATCCTTTGAAACATCTCAACATCTGCAAGGTTCCACACAGTTCTCAAATAAATAATCCTAATGACTTTGGTTGACCTCTGACTTTACTTTTAGCACTGCCATAAGGTTGGGATTCGTGGTTTTGAGTGAAATACCTCAACAATTGTTGCCACAAAATTTGGTTCCCCCCTGTCTAGCACCATTATCACGTCAAAATTTATTTTGGCTTATGACCAAAGCGTTAATTAGCAAAAGGTACCATGCTAACGTGCTAAACTGTGATTCTTTATATGGTAAACATTATACCTGCTTAACCCAAGCTTGCTAACAGTGAAATTGTAAGCATGTTGACATGCTCCACTAATTTTAGTATTTATCTTGGAGCCCTGCTGTGTTACCTTGGGTTAGAGTGCACATAGTTACATATATAGCTCCAAGAACTGTCTGAATCTGATGGATATTTGTTCTCTGCCTATTTGATCGAGCTGGCAAACCAAGCACCTGCCAGCAGCTAATTAAGTAGTGAATGACTACAGTAGCCAGTTACATTTGAAAGACTGTCACCTTGTAAACAGATGTTCAATATTTTGGGACAAAGAAGCAGACTGCTTCGAGTTATCTTTTTCATATCACTCAAATTATAGAACTAGAGGTCATCAATCTGCTATACTGCCTGCTATACAGCATTACCATGGAAACTGTATCAGCTAATATGACTGCTGTATTTATGTGAGAGTAATAACTCCTGGTCTGCAATGATACAAATAAAGTCAGACAATTAGTAAAATATGCAACAATAATACAATAAGATTAAATTTGAGATGTTGTAAATAAAAGTGTACTGGTTTTAATGAAAGATGACGTCTCTTAATCTGCTACAACTGAAATGTTTATTTAAAGCCTCATCTTTTTTTATTTTGTTTAGGATATATCAATAAATCCCAACATAACCACCCATCTTAATTCTCATATCTGCTGCAGGGTGTCTCCCATTTACATAGTCACACATTAGGGAGATACCCTTTTAGTCATTCAGTGTTTGGCCACAGAGCAACTCCAGTGAAGCAGTTGGGGGTTTAGTGCCTTAATAAAGGGCACGCCACTGTCAACCACAGAGGGAGGGAGAGGATCTATTCACTGCTCCCAATAGGCTACCATTATTTCACCTATCTCTGTTACAGTTACAGCTCTTGTGATGTTTTTTTGGGTGGTTCACAGATGGAGGTTGCTTTCTTTTTTCACTTCCATTTAAGTGGTTTAGATAATTGGGTTAAACTGAATTTAAATGTGTCTGATCAATAGCAGTGTCATCACATCCCTGTATCTTTGCCAGAGCTGATCAATAAAATGTAATCAGGTTAGAAAACAGCAATCATGTTGCAGGGTGAATATTACGTGTAGAAAAGCTGATGAAATCTGAAATTGTTACTCTCCATGACTGCAAGAGATAATAAATATTACATTCAAGGTGCAACCAAGATGGCAGAGCTGCTTGTGACGGCTCAACTTAAACCATAACTAAGGACTTTAACTGTCCTTAAGGTGAAATTGATCTTACAGACTGATCTATAATAAATAAGACATAATTATATACATGTAACATATTAAGCTCCTATTAATTAATGTACGTTGAGTGACAGCAGACCCTGGAGCCATCATCATCCAACTCAATCATCAACAGTTCAAACATCATCATTAGCTTACATGGAAAACTAATCATCATTTTGTTGCTATAGTGATACAATTACACAATAAAGTGCAAAACATACTATGATTTAGATTTGATACAAGTGTTCAAAGGATCTTTTACAGCACTATTTGGTTTTGTCAGAAGAACAGCAGAACGCTACCCAGCGCATTATGAGGCTGAACAGACAGTAACAACAGTAAATGTGCCAGTTTTAGCGCTCGACAATGCAGGTGAAATATAATTACCACATTTCTATCTGAACAGTTAGAGATTTCAGGTTCAAGAAAATGTAATTAACATAATTGTTCCCTTTAAACAATAATAATAACTTGTCATGTTACATTGTATAAGACAATCACTCAGCTTAGTATTCTGTAATATGCTGTACCTGTGCTGTGCATGAGGACAGCACTTAGATAATTATAATCTTGCTCCACCACTGGATATGAGAATAAGTAACCCAGACTGTCCAAACATAATGTCAGCGAGGAGACAGGCTCATCATCCGTTGTCTCTCTGGGGAGAAAAGTGTCTTAGGCTCTCGCTGGCTCAGTCAAGGTGATTATAGAGTAATAAAACTCATGTCCACTTGTGTATTGCAGAGCAGGTTTGTCAGGCTGGCTAATCTGATGCTGAAATCCTCCTTCTGTTCATATGAGCTATGCCTTTCTGATACAATGTGAATCTGGTTTGGACAATTAAACACACATTAGCGAGTCAGTCAGGTGTTTTGTCGATTCACTGCTGTTGGGTTCTTCTTCCCGTACTTGTGCCCTGCAGGCGTTCCAGACTATTTATCATGAACAGCGTAGAACAACACTTATGATTGTGAAGTTATTATGAGAACAGAACAGAAAGACATACGCAGAAAATTATTCAAAGTGTGTTCTCTGACGGCCTGACAAGATGAATAGTAACATGATCGTGACAGGATGTGAATCTGACCCTGATCCCCAAATGAGTTTCCACAGAGACACTGACGTCATGGCAACCATGGCAGTGATGCTTCAGAATGTTAATGAATTTGCTTATGTCCATATTGTCAGTTACCTGCCGGAGGTGAGTCACAGATAAGTACTCGGAGCTCAAGCACAGCAGAAAAACAAAAAGTACAGCATGTTGGGAGGAAATAGCGGAAGAGGTGGACGGAGAAAAACAAGAGGCAGAGAGACAGGGAGGAAATGTGGACATAGGTGGTTTATTGGTACGGAAAAAGCCACTGAGCCGTTCCTAATCAGACCTCTATAGCCTTGAGCACACACTCCAACATGATGTGGAGGGTGGAGAGTGTTTAGCTGGCTGCCTACCTCGTCTTCTCTCATCCTGCTTTGTCTAGCTCTGCATTATGAAAGGTCACTAATGCTGTCTGGACCTGTTGCTCAGAACACTGTGCTGTCACTCACCAAACCTCCTCAGACCGAAGACCTTTTTCTTTTTCTTTTTTTTTTTTTTTACTTTAAGCTAAGATGCATCAGGTCTCTGAAACCAGCTTCATTAGTTCGCTGTTTGTGTGGAATTGCATGCATGTACCCGTGGCCACATGCATATGCCTACAGTACACATACTTGTTTCTGTATAACACTGAACTTTGCATTGGCTTTGCAGGCACAGCTGTGTATTATTCTGTGAGCATGTGTAGTTTATAAGAAGGGGGGGACATATTGGCCGCAGTCCAGCCCCAGCTTAGCCATCGTTGCCAGTTTTGGATGGCATATTACCAAGTTGGCAGCAAGTGCTTTCAGACTCAGAGGCCAGCGCAAGAAACAGAATGGCAACTTTGTTGTGTGAACTGCTGCTGTAGAGTCGGTTGTTGTATGTTGCCTCTGCAGTTAAATGGCAGGAGTATAAGACTGCTGACTTTCAATTGGAGATTCAGGAGAGTGAAGCGAAGGAAAGACTGACACCTCAAGACCATGACCACAAATTTATGCATGTTATCATGCTTTTACATGCAGAACAACAACAGTCATTTTCAGTTCTGCTTCACATGGTTATGGACAACAATTACACCCATCGGTCTGTGTCTTTCTGATAAGATAATGAATACAGACTTTATTAATTACAAAGACTTATTCCTGTGAAAATCAAATTAGCATGTTGCCTGCTGGCATAATGCACATAGGTTTGCTAATCTTTAGAAACTAGGAGGGCATTTTTGTTTGTTTGTTTGAGTGCGTCTAAATATGCTTATTTACTGTGTGAGCTGGTTTGTTTGTTTCACATTGCATGTGTATGTGTGTGCATGTGTGTGTCCATGTTATTCATGCTCCGTGGCAATGCATACATTTCTTGCTGGGCAGAGAGGAACAGATGAACAAACAGTGAGTGAAGGAGGACTGGCCTTGAGGCATTTGTGTGCATGTGTGTGTTTGTGTGCCTACTATAGAGTGAGAGGTAATCACAAAAGCGTACTTTATGTCCTGTTTTGGTCCACCTTCAGAGTTTGCTTTGTGGTTTTGGGTGGACATAACTCCTGTTGATGGCTGAGTTGTGTCAGCAAGATGTGTAGTCTCCCTCCTGCACGACACATAAATCACTGCCTCCCCCATTGAGTTACTTTACACCGCACAAACCCATCAGCCAGAAACAGCAACGGCCACAGCACAGAAATACCCAACAGTATTTCCTCACCCAAACTTTTGCATACTTATTTGGTAGAATAAATACTGCCATAACAAGCACTATCTACTAGAGGCATTCCCTACCTTGTTGGGGGAAATAGCAATCAGCAGGGAGCTCTCTGAAGACAAATGATGCCCTATACTCTTTATTACGTATGTATTTAAAATAGATTTCCCACCCTTGTACAATACTAAATACATATTCCATCCCTAACTCAGTTGTTTGACATTCTCTCACCTCTCCTCTCCCAAGCCACTGAGGGTAGATATTCTTCTTTCTAGTTACATTCTATAACATGCAAGCTGCAGCTGGTGGCTATTCTAATGAAACTTTCAGAACAGTCAGAAACCAACTGAGCTGGTTATGAGGAGGCATCCAACACCAGAATGTCATCCTGGCTTATAAATGAGTCCTGCAACCCCCGGGCCAGGCCTGAAGCCAGGGTCAGGGTCTGGCACACTGGAGGAAAGTTAGCTCGGCAGAGTCAGAAGACCATACTAAATACTCAGAGCTGGCTGCTGCAGCCACACAAGCGTAAACGTGTCTCACACTGGGGAGATTTTCTGCGGCAAATCAAGTGCATGTTAATGTCTGTTGACTTAGCTAAAGCTGGCAGTCACGAGTATGTATGGTTTTGTTAGGAGTGCAGGTACACCGCTGACCACTAGTTAGTTAACTTTTTTTTTATTATAACATAGCGGTTTATTTCCCTTGCTGCACTTCCTTTCATGTTTTCCATTTTCCACAAGCCATTTCTCCATATGACTTTCTTATAAAGGCTGGGGCTTTTTGTTAATTACTATTTAACTCTGTCCCTGAAAATCTACTGTAAGCAGCTAAGTGCTTTTCACTTGATATTCTCTAGGAATGCAATAAAAATGTACACTCATCACTCTGAATATGAGCGGCATTTTTCTTCATAAACACATTTTTTTAATCAAATATTTGCCAACTGGCAGGTTTTTTTTCTTTTAAACAAATGAGAAAATAAATTTCAAGAAAATACAGCAGAGGCTTCATGTTGATGGATGGTGCTTATCTTTCAACATTTGAAGCGTTCTGACATCTGCATATGCTAAGATGTATAGTCTAAGTGGATCAGAGGAAGAAGAAAAATGACGATAATGAGATAACAGAGAATAGCTTCAAAACATGTTATTATGAACCGAAATCTGAGTTTAAAAAAAAAATGACTTTGAGCCTCACAGAAGCAGAACAACACAAGCAACTTGGTTTTGTTGAATGAATGTCTTCAGTGTAATGTTTTCGAGCACAGATGTGTTCATGATTGACAAAGCTTCAAAGCTTCACTAGGACATTACAGTAATAGCTTTAGTGCTTCCAGCTCTCTGTACACAGCAAATGCGGTGCAGAAAGAACTCTCTTACCTCAGTACAGAAAGTGCTCACCAAGGAAAAGACAGTATTTAAAAATGGATTGCCAGTTTAAACAGCATGTAAAATTAAGCAGATTATAGATGTATACATCTAGCACTTGTATTCACAAAGGCCCTCTTTCTTTTTCTCCGCCGCTCTCCCATCCTCTCAACATCTTTTTTTTTTAATATATATATTCTGTTCTGCTAAATTCAGTCTTTATCTTTCTCGTGCTGATTACTTCTTTTGCTAAGACAATGACACACTCACTCAAGAATGGCCAGTAATGTGGAGAGATGTGTTCACCGTGCCATCACCAAGGAAATTAGCCCGTGTTTGTGATTTAATTTCAGATTTTCAGAGTTAATTACTTCAGTGTGCGTGTATGTGTGTGTATGTGTTTGTATATGTGACGTTATTTGGTCCAGCAGCAGATATAGCACACGCGTAGGCACCGATAATGAAGACACGTAAGATGAAGGTAATTATTTAAGATATCTTGACTCGAGGTCTGTCTCCTAGTAACAAGAAACGAGAGCTTTTGTATTCCTGTAATAAATGTGTTATTTACAAAATGATGTCTCTTTGAAGTATGAATCTGAATTAAGCGAAAGGAAGAAAAACGTGACTCA
This sequence comes from Nibea coibor, assembly GCA_023373845.1. Lineage (NCBI taxonomy): Eukaryota > Metazoa > Chordata > Actinopteri > Sciaenidae > Nibea > Nibea coibor. Next base: position 15,694,733 of record CM041727.1, on the reverse strand, counting down.
CCCCAGGCAAGTGCAAGACTTGATGACGAAAGTCATCAGTCCGTCCTTCCTGGACTTAAGCTTTGGCCTAACACAGCAATAATTTCAACAGTTGTACGAAACCATGTACATGTTCAATGAGAGCACCTTCTTTATTCCCACTTTCTTTAATGCCTACACATGACAACAATTGTATGTTTAAAGAGCAATAAGAGCAGTACAATAGATAAACCCAAATTGCTTTTCAACCTGCAACAACTAACTAGCCAACTAGTTGTAAAACAGATTACAATGTGCACAATCAGACCCGGTCAGTAGTAAAATCGAGCACTTTTAATGCATGCATAAGCTGCAGGCTTCAGCACTTTCACTCACTACTAGAGTAAATTCGAAACTTGTCCCTCATTAGTTACTGAAAGCACCGAAGTTACCCTTTAACACCTTCTGAAAATTCTGTTTTGCTAACCTCCAGGAGGCCAACTTCACCTTACTTACTTTAGTGATGCTCAAGTGTTATGTAAAGTTTCTCTTTAAGACATTTGGTTAAGGACTGATTATTGACTAATAAAACTGCAAGCATTAACTGGAGATTTGATGCAAATTGATGTCTCCTGCATTAAAATCATACGCGCTACATGCCCATTCACCACCCTGACCTCATCACCTATAAACACCACTTTCTGTAGGGAGGGCACATTACCTCCTGCATTCTCACTGAACACTGACATTGCCCATAAATCACGGTGGAGGTGGAATTGTCCAGTATCGATGCAATTCTTAAAGATACTGGCCTGTTCATTTGGGACTGAGCAATGTGCATGCAAGAGTGTTCTCTAATGAAAGGGCTGCTTATACAGGCCTGAGCAGAGGAGTGTTTCTTTCTTGATACCACCACCACTAGGAGTTTCCAAGGTCAGAATTTTGAACGCCATGCACATTGCGACTTTACCATAGGTTTGCCTTGAATTGTTGTTGAAATATAAAATGTATAAAGGCATAAATTATTTAAGTTGTGGAATTTTAGCCTGGTCCCAAATGGAAAAACTACTCTAGAGGAATAAATACACACACCACAACACACACACATACACACACACAGTCTCTCTGTGTCATTCACAGCATCTACACTAATTATTTACAGAGGTGAGTGATGGACATGGTGCTGAGCACAGGACTGTCCTTCTGCCATCTGCTCAAGGGCTTAAAACAGCACACACAGATACTGACACACACACACGCACACACATACAGGCTCCTCCAGAATGAGGATTGGGTCACTGAATTTCACAGAGGAGGTTGCAGAAGCAACAGAAAACTCTGATACTGAGGATTGTCTTGAATGACAGGTGAGTCTTTTACACCAAACATTACCAGACCAAAGTAATTCTGTTGCCGTACAAAATAATAAGAAGAAAGAAAAATCCTAATCTGTGCACCCCAGTGTGAATAAATGTGAAACCTGATTGTATTCTACCTAATTTATTTCAGTTTTCCCAAAACAATCATTTGACAGTGAGTCTAAGAAAAGGAAAGACACACACACAGACATCAAAACAGACATGCATCACCACACACCTTCAAAATCACTATTCAGAGAAAGACAGAGAGAGATGACAAAGCAGTAACGATACAAGTGAGCCTAGAGCTCAACATCAATATCTCCTATTGATTTCCCTTTTGTCCTGACACAGAAAAACGAACAATTTCACAACAATAGACTGTCCTATTCAGTCTTCTGTTCAGTCCCTTGCTCTTATCTCTCTTCATTTTCCTCTACAGGCTTTTATTGCCAGGGTTGGAAATAATGACATAATAGCTGTAGTTTTTCTTAGCGGGTCAGTGGCAGTCAGAGGTGTGTGTGTGTGTGAGGGGGGGGGGGGGGGTTCTATTTCCTCGGGGTAATTTTGTCTTCCTGGGTCACATCCCTCCGATATCAGGGGTCATTCAAGGTTGAGGAGAAAAGTCCAAGAGAAGAGAATCAAGGAGGAAACGAGACACGTCACTTCACTCTGGTAGAACATAAACATTCTCTGCATTAAAGACATAACATTATAACCCTTAGACATATATTACTGAGAGAGTCATCTCACTGTGAGCTCAAGCATGTGCACATGGTTGTTCCTCAAAAGTCCATTTAGTATCTTGCAGGAGCTGTGGGTTTAACAGGGTTTTTAAAAGGTCGAGAGAAAACCAACTATTAAATATACATTTGCGCTTTAGTTCTGCATTCCTCTGCCTTCTTGACAAATGAGGCCAACACTAGCTATGCTGTGATCCTTATCCTTTATTTACTTTTACTGATGCTTCAAAAACATGAGTAGCTATATAATATATAAGGGCAGCAGCAGCAGCACTCGTACTCTATGTCCAGATGGCTCTGCTGGCCTACAAGTATACACTCCAAAGACACAAGATGAGGAGGCGGACATACTTGGCTCAGGGGTTTGATGAGTGTTTAGTCGGTACTGGTGGGTGTTTGATTGGTATTCTAATAGCAAAGAAGCTGAAAACTGACCGGCCACCCCTGGAGAGATGAGAGATAAGGGATGTGAAAATAAAATCAAATTAACTGAAAAACAAAGAGACATCAGCTGAAAAGCAGCCACGTCTATGGCGACTGGCAAGCAGACAAAGCCACTCCCACCGGCTCTCCTGAGAGGAAGAGCTGGGTCTCCACTCCCCATGTGGTCACAGCACAAACAAGCCAGAACCAAAGACTTCAAAGCAGCCACACACAAACGCCACACACAGCGTCTGTCTGAGACATCTCCGGTCATGTGACTAAGGCCAGGTGCACTCAGACTGGGTCCTTGGCAAAGCAACGTGGTCACTGCCCCTGTCAGTTTTGATCAGCAGCCAATCAGAGGCTCTCCCTCCTTTGAGGTGGCCATTTTGGGGGCCCAGACCACCTCCCAGATTGGTTGAGCACCTGCTGCTCTCCAATATGCCCACCCGCTTCCCACAGTGTTACAACAGGCCTCTCATTCACACTCCTACAAGCCCCCCCCACACCCCTCCCTCTCTATCTTCCCCTGCCAGGTGGGACCAAACACATGCCCGCTGTCTCATAAACACGAAGACGTGCCAGCGTTGCCCGGTTAGCTGTGAGGAGTCCTGAGAGACATCCAACTATCACACAGACTTGTAGTAGAGCCAAACGGTTCAGGGAGGAACCAGACAGGCAATAAACAGAACAAATCCCACAAAACTTAAAACACAGCAGCACAAAAGCAGCTGTCAGACAAAAGGTACAAACACACATTCAAAATGAATCAGACAATAAAAAGAACAAGGCAACAAAAGCAAGGAAAGACAGAAAGATGGCAAACACTCATCTCCAAAGTAAAAGCCTAATATAAGATTTTCAACATGAACAAACACAATACAGCAAATTTCCACACTGTATTTATGGAAGGGAAGGAGGAAAGAGAGGCTAAATAAGAAATTGCCTTTCCCCTCTGTTTGTTCATTTCCTGTAAAGAGGCAATGATGACCAATATGGCTGACCATCAAACCACAGCGCCTTCCTGAAAATAGCCATGTAATGTAGGCAGGAGTTGCATTAGGAGCTGCAGCCGAGCTCCTGGTCGGCTGATGGAGCCAGACCTGCTCCCCAATGATGACAGATACACAGGGGAAATCAAGCCAATCACTCACTCCCCTCTCACACATCCACATGCCGCTCTCTTCCCTTTTACCTCTAAATAACCAGACTCCTGATATGTTCTTTTCTCTCTGCCTGGATCACTCACTCATCCTCCTCTGCCGTTGATCTATTAACCCGTCCCTCTCAGCAGAGGAACCGGGGCAATCTCAGTCTGGCAAAACTAATTCAACAGACAGTGTAATGCTCTCCACTTCAGCTAAGCTCCAATTGGAGCTCTTGAACTGGAAATTACATTTTCACAGCTTGCTAACGCTGAATTAATGCCAATTATAATGGGTGTTTGAGATGAAGATGCGGTGAAAACAGCAGCTATATTTTAAGCCAAAGGAGCATATTTATCTGAGCCAAATGTTGGTTTCAGTTTTTGACAGCTGCAATTTAAATTCAAAGCAATGGATAACTCTTGCAGCACCCATCTCCTCTTCTCTTCAACACTCTTATCCCGGTGAATCGGTGCTAGATATAGTTAGAAAGGTCGTCCATAATAATGGAGTTCAGGGCAACATTACCTGCATCCTGTACAAAAAGAGAACATTTAAACAGCAAGGACAGCAATGAAGAAGACAGAGGAACAGTGAGACAAAGTGCTCTTGTGTCTAGAAGAGAGAGAGAATAAATGGGGAGAAAATGACGGCACTTGGGAGGAAAGTTAATAGTGATAAAGTACTCTGCTGGAAGAAAGTCCCCTCAAATCCATAGCCGGAGTTGTGCAACTGCCACCAAGAGATGCGACTCCAAACATTATTTTGTGAGTTGTCAGACTTTTTTTCAGAGTTTTTTAAAACCCCCTATGGTAGGTGTTGGAGATGTAAACATACATACACTCTCTCTCTCACACACACACAAACAATTTTTAAGACAATATACTACCATAAAAGTTAATGCTTTGAAGCCAGTCTCAATGTTTCCTCCTGTGAGGGTTTTGAAACTATAAAAACATCAACACGCTATGGAGCATTTATATGTTAGTTAATAAAAGTGCTTTTGTTTTCCAGTGTAATTAACGGGAAAAAAACAGCATTCAAATGTGAACTTCTAAACAAAACACCGAAACTCCTAGATAGCATCCAATACACTTATCCCAGTGTACCTAAAAGATAGTATAGAAGTCTCTATAGCCATACTGATCATGGAATTGAATGTAAAAGTAACCAATTTCAAATTTCAAATTTGCAGACAATGTGCAACTAATTAATTCTGATGCTGAATTGTGTCCTCATCAGAGCTAATTTGCAATGAAAATTCAATGTAATTTTACATGGTGCTTTCTTTTTTTGGCACTAATCTTTCCATCATTCCCGTGATTTGGTTTCTGACCAGGATGGCCATGTCTGCCTAGCAGATATGAATTTGGACTTTGTTTTTTCCTGAAAATTTTAAGCTCATTCAAAATTCTGTTTACATTTTTAATATTGACAGCCTTGAGCTTGAGTTTGGGGCCTTTTATATACTGTAATTAAATGTTTTAAATGAAGAGTAAAAAATTTGCCAGCAGTTCATTCCTGGGTTCACAAGAAGCATCTAAATTCTAAATTTGCAAACACCGGAATATTGATTTAATAAGCAGAGGTTTTAGAAACTTTTTATATTTTAAATCATATTATTTTCAGTCTACTGAAATGTTGGCTGTCTGCTTAGTTATGTTGTTCTTGTCAATTTAAGCCATTCACGTTCAAGGCACTTTTCTTGTGGTGTGATGTGTAGCTCAAATTAGAACTGAAATATCACACATTGTGCATCCAGAGTATCACAAATGTAGTGTAATTCCCAATGATGATCACACTTGTCACCGACACCATCTGGAGCTTCAACGTTCTGCGTTCGGATTCAGTGATCGCTCTCATTCCTCTCCCTGCTTGCACCTCTCAGTGTCCACAACTCTACCTAGACTGGCTGTGTGTGCTTTTGATAAATCATTTATCAACCAAGTCAAGCAGGTCATGCATCACAGCCTTCTCTGATGATGGAGATGCTGCATTTTTTGCCTGCAAAATATTCAGCCAGTATATGCTGATCGAATGACAATGGAGCAGAGATGGAGTTGCTATGCAGTTGTAAGGTTACTATAAATATGTTTGTAAAAAAAAAAACAAATAAACAAAAAACAATCTGCAAACAGCGTCTGACAGAGTAATATTAATTGTCGAGCCCCAAAGATAGTAGATTTACAAAAAAATGTTGTTTTATTTAAACACATTACCCAAACATTAGAGAATGCTGGAGAAAATGAGGCCTTGTGTGATGGTTCATCTCTGGAGGCCATGCTGTGGATGTACACAGCTCATTAAAATGAGCAGTGATAATGGGAACAAGCTTGATTATCTAGCTAATGACATGTTGTCTCATAAAGAAACCAAGGAACTACAGCGCAGGGATTAACTAGTGTACAACACTGCGTAGCCTAGAATATTGCAGATTCACTGTCAGAAGTGTTGCACAGTGGGCTGATGACCAGTGCTAATACATACTGTATGTTGAGTAAACAAAATAACAGGGTCAGTTGGGTGTTCACACACACACAAACACACACGCACGCACATATTATTCATACATAGCTGACGGGAATGTAACAAGTTTCGTAGGTATTTGGTCTTATTTTTTAAAATGATGATAAGATAGAGAATGACTGAATAGCTTCATCCTCTTTCAAAAGAAGATCATGAAAGAGAAAGGTGAAGGCTTTATTTCAGGATTTGAATAAAGCAGAAATGTTCAATCAAATAGCTTGTTTAGAGTGGTGGATAGGGCATTTTTATGAGCTCTTTCTCCCGTCTTTTGAAAAATAAATTGAACTGATCAGGGACCGTGGCTGTCGTACAATGTTGTAGAATGTTGTACAACATTAAATGGCAATCTAGTTGTTGAGATAGCATGGCTAATTCCAGGAAATCCTCCCAGAAATAATGTTCTAGTTCCTACGGATAACCCTTGCTCTGCAGGAAAAGTTTCCTGTTGATTCATGTTTCATGATGACTGGGTGAAAATGACTCACTCAAAACGTGTTTTGTTTTTTGAATTTTGGATGATCCTTATAGAAAAAACAGCAAAAAACAACAGAATCACTTGGTTGTATCTCACGCAACATTTGGCTAATTGTTAAATTTTCCTTTGGCTTGCACATGGAACAGTAACAGGTTCCTGCAGCAGGTTCCTGTTGGAGAAAGCACAATGCACGTCTATTGACCAAGAGGCTGCAGTGGGCCAGTGGCTGTCTGCCCAGGAGCAGAGGGATGTTTTTGTGTGTGCGCGCCCATTTGCTCTTTCCCTCACACAGAACCTCTATTGTGATGTTTCTGGCACTCTGCAGTAACATTTGACTGAGGGCCTCTGCCAGTTCCCCTGTCTGGCACTCTCTCGGGACCTTAAGAAGAAAGACAGGTGAAAAATCCTGAATTATTTTTTCTATATAGAGTGTGAATCAGAGTGGTATTCTGGGGAGGGCAAAATGTCAAAAAAAGGGAAGGATTCACATTTAGTATATTCATGGAACATCAGTTGTCCCCCTCTATTTGCACATCTTACAAGCCTCCTGCATTTAAGACGTTAATAACTGGTCATTTCCGATGTGATTATAGATGGCACCTTATCTGAAAGTCTCCAAATGCCTTTTAAATGTCAGATTGCTTTTCAAGTGTAGCATCAGTGGCAGAAGTATAAGGTCTCATCATCATCATCACATCAACGGAGCGATAGAGCTGTTGACATTTGGGATGTTTCAGCTGTCAGACTATTTTGTTTGGAGAGCAATGAGCTGTGGGATCAAGTGTCAGGCCAGGTGACTGCCTCCCCTCTCCTCACAGTGGCTCACCCATCTCCCGCCCTGCACAGGAGCCCTCCTCACCCGTCAGTCATCCCTCTCCCATTGAGTGACAGCTCTGTCAGCTAGTGGGGAGAGAGGTGAGACTGAGCGAGTCCAGTCACATCTGTTGTTTTACAGGCAGCCTGCGTTCAGCCCCGGGGATCTCATTATAACCCGGCCTGTCGAGAGAATTGCTCATGAAGCACTCAGCCACACAATGAAACATACATGCAGACAAGACTGCATGCTTATAGACAAAATATGTTGCTCATGTTCGCTCAATACAAGCATGTAATTTAAGCCAAGCTGCCCACCCACAGATTTGTACAGAGACAAATGATACAAGAGGACGACGATGCTTCAGTGCAGCACACGCCATGCAAAACAATAAGTGACACTCTCAGTATTCACTGCTTGCTTTCTGCCACGTAGCTGTCAATCTGAGATTAAACACAGCCTGCAAACAGACACTAAAGGTGAGCAAATGCTTGCCTTCAAAGTCAAAAAGGCAGCAGTCATGAGGCATTTAGGTGCTTAGACTGCCCACTGGCTCAGCATCGCTTCTTGATGAGACAAAGTAGACTGATTTGCGGCACATTAGTGATTCTCACTGGCATGACGGGCACAGTATTCTATGCAAATCATCTGTTTGTGTGTGGTTTATATGAGAGGGGAAGGAGAATGAGCAAAAGGGTGAGTGAGGGAGGAGAGGATGGGAGTGTGAGAGATGGCATGGATAAAAACAGCGTGCACGCTGGGATATGTATGTTGATGCAAGCCATCGTGTCACTCTGGCTCTCTGTGAAGGCAGGTTGCCCATTTACTCCCCACTGTTAATAACACCCTTGTACACACACACACGCACAGACAAACATGAATGCACACACTGCATCAATCAGCAGCTGTGTCCTTCATTTAAATAACTGCTATGCTTTTTAAAAAATGTATTTAACAAAATAACAACAACAAATTAAGGGACATCTCCAGTTTCTCATAATTTGGGTTTTATTTGCTCAATTTTTCCAATCATGTCTACCGGTTATTATTATAACATTTACTCACTAAGGTAATTGCTAAGATTTGGAGACGTGGCAGCATTACAACACCTTATTTGGAGGTATAATGAGAGTGACTTATTTCGGTAATGATCCATTGCACATAAAAACACTATGTGTGCACAGTAGGTGAAAAATGAAGCAGGAATTCGTTTTTCTTCAAATATTTGGCCGGTATGACTGTGTTTTTTGTGTGTACCCAGATCTGCAATTATTCTGGTAATGCAATTTTGTTTTAATGGACAAAAATATAACCAAAATTTTAACAAACCATAATTATCCTTGTAATTAAGTGGAAGGGAAAAGCTGCCTGTAAGCTAGCTCTTTAATGTTGCATTTTATTGAGGCAAACCCGAAATCTCAAACTCAAACTCTCCACACATACAGTCTGAATTTTCTTTGAATTCTAACTCCATTCTTGCACACCACTCTCCCTCTCAATGTCCATTAAATAATTGAGCACACTCCTCGCTTTTAGTGAACACCACCGACCGATTCTCCCATGTGTCTGTTTTATTGGGACACCATGTACAAGCTGGAGAAATATGTCAGTGTATTTTAGTGTTTGAGATTCTCAGTCGTCTGTGGGTCAAGATCAGGAGCGGCCATTAAAATTCATAAAGGCTCGCTTTAATACCGAAGGCATGTCAGTAGCCGACAGAGGAGATAAGATCATAAACACACAAGCCTCGGGTCGACATGCACAGACAAAAAGCCCCAGGCCAAAGCAAGGCCACTGTCTTCTCACCTGGGCTCGCCAGGGGGGATTTATGTCCGTACAGACTAGTCGACCTGCCTTGCAGGAGACTTACAATGAGACATTTATGACAACAACATTTAAAGGTCTAGTGTATAATATTTAGGTGGCTCTATTTACAAAATATGGCAGAAAGTATACCATGTTGCACTACCATGTTTCTTACAGTAACTCACACAAACACTGGCTCTAGGTAGAGCATGTATGTTTTTTGCGCATTTCACGGCAACCGTAATATTTCATTCATACTAGGAAGGGGATGTTGAGGTGAGGGGGTTGAAATCACTAGATGCCACTAAATCTTTCACTCTGGCCCTTTAAGCTTTCCTGGGGATTTTGGGTGATTGTATAGTCCTGTGTGACTCTGATGGTCGAGCTGCATCCTCCCTCACAAAGGCAAAGAGCTGTTTCTGATGACTGTTTTGCACCAGCTCCAAAAGATTAACCTGCTTGTCCCAGTGGAGAGGAGCAGAAACTTTGAACAAACTAAAATCCCACTTTAAAGAATTTTAATCCGGAAACTATCTTAATAGTGTACAGGCTGAAACTGTCCTTGATCTGATGCATAGCTGCGAGGCAAGCTCCACCACACTTTCCTATTTATAATATAATCTCTCGCCAAAGGCTACACACCAGCTTAGACAATCCTTTTTAACCAGCGTCTTATCCAGCTTCTTGTCCACCCTGCAACAGTCACTTAAATGCTCTCCCTTTACTCCTCTCATGAAAAAAAATTCTATATTTTTGTTGGCTGATCATTTGCCTTTAGGGAAAATATTACTCTCCATTTATAGGGACAGAGATGAACACTCTGCATGCAGAATCCCGCTTTGGTCAAGAGAAATAAATGGATTAAGATGAAACATTATGGATGTCTGTCAGAAAACATCACAGTTTGAGCAGTGGAATATAGAAACTAATATAGGGAATCAGGTAAACACTTATGTGTATAGCATGAATAAAAATAGTGCCTCAAAGTGTTTTATTATTCACAACAATCTACTCATAATGTAGAGAATTTGTTCTACAGAAACGACCTGCATGTAAATGCGTGAGACCTATATAGCTTATATGTTCAAAGTAAAGATGTAGATAAAATGTATATGGCTTTTATATTTGAATATGAGCATCGCTGGTGTTTAAAAACCGACTGCTGGATGAGACGGATTTACATAAAATGCGACAATGTGTGCACTGATGTGTGGTATCATCATCTCAGCTGCGATCAACTGTGCATGGAGAAGAAAATGTAGCAACACCTATGAAGTAAAACACAATCATATAGTCTGTATATGCATTGATCAGTAAAAAACAGTGCCAGCAACAATACTCAGTGAACATTATATGTTGATGTGGCCCTGTGGAGAAGACTGTGAAATGCCTGATCAGTTCCATTCATTTTTCAGAAGGCGGGAGAAAGAGCTCATAAAAATGCCCTATCCGCCGCACTAAACAAGCTATTTGATTGAAAATTTCTGCTTTATTCAAATCCTGAAATAAAGCCTTCACCTTTCTCTTTCACGATCTTCTTTTGAAAGTTTTAATGCTCATGAATCGATCGCTCCTGCATTCTTTGAAACAAATTGAACAGCAGAGGAGGATAAAATAAGTCAGGGGGAAAAAAGGCCTGGTACTTTGTTGCCGCATGAGGCAGGACTGTGGAAAAATTACCTTTATTAAGTCTACAACGACCCTATTGATTTTCTGTTGTGTGTCTGCAATAATAATGAAGACGGCGGATGTCAATGCAGCCACAGTGTAATAAGTGTATGCTGTGATGTGCTGTGATGTAGCTGCCTGGCAGGCCTGCCAGATTACCACTGATTTTACCACTGAGTGAAACAAATTAGTTTTTAATGTGAAAATACAGATCAAGATGTCATCAATCTCTCAAGCGTGCATTTTAACAAATACACAGCCTCTGCTTTCAGCGTTGTTGAAGGCTTAAAGCCCAAGCCTTATATTTCTTGCCTGAAGCACATTTACATATGTATATAATTAAAGAACTTTCTCTAAATCACCATTTTGTGTGTTTCTAAGCTAATCATGACTGGAAATATAGCCTTGTTTTACTTGATGTAAACAAACCTTCAACAGCTTTACAAACATGATCATTTCTTTTATGAAACTATGAAAACATTTTACTCATCAGGTAATTGCTTAACAGTGATACAGCAAATTCTGCTGTGAACAAGCAAACAGTTTATCCAAATTGTCCACACCACTTCATTTGATGGTAAAAACAAAAAACATGTGCAACACCATGAACTGTGTGGACAGGAACAACTACCATTGGTGCAGGAGATCAAAGTTCAGTCTGCGAACTACGGAGTTCATAATATTAGTTTTCACCTTTGTTTTCTTTTCCAAATAAGTTGGTCTGCCTTAGGGGTTTAGTTAAAACCAGTTTGATCATCTGTCTGGTCATGTTTTTGGCCCTTGTTCTGTTTTGCATTAATTAGTTAGTCCAATGTCTTAAGTAATGGGAATGAGGGCCAAAACTATTAAAATAAGAAACAAGTTTGAATAAAATCAGACCCTGGTTCGGCAGTGAAGGGAGGGTGGTTGGTGTTGCATGTTATTTCCTTTCCCCCTTTCTCTTTCTATCCAAGTTTTTTCCTTACTTCATGATACCTTGAGTGAATTATGGTCAATTTATCCCTTTCAGAGAAACAGCATCTGCGAGAGCTAAGCTCCAGGTGTCTTCCCTTTTCTTAGAGGAAACAACCTGTCACACATAAAACAGGATAATGTGATCATACTAATACCTGCCTACGACAGAGGCATGGGAGGACAGTAGCGTATTAGCTGCTTTATTACTAAACTATTACCATTACTAAACAATCTGAAAATGTCTGAGGCTTATCAGTACTTCCAGTACTAATAAAGTATCAGTACTAATAAAGTCAGCCGTGGTGAGGTGGGTCAGAATCTCATATAACTAAAAGCATACATAAGCTAAGTCAGAGCCTCAGAGTCCTACATCACCACATCATTTGGCTAACACTAAGCTTCCTTCTATGTTACTACCATTTGAGACCTCTTCTTCAGGTTGTCCTCTCATCCTTTGACAGTAGAGGACAGATATGATGATCACTGAAGCAAGGGATCATGGGACTAGGGCTAACACAGACATTTCCTGTCTTTAACTTCACTGACAGACCATCCAGTGAAGATAAAAATACTAAAAAAAAAGGGTGATGTGAGAAAAGTTGCCATATTTTCTCATAAATGCACCCACATATGTGCCACAAAAACACATATTCAATACCAACTCACACACAAACACTCAGAGGCATGAGAGTGTAGGCAGAAACAGATACATGCCCACATAATCCCAAATTGTGGACTGATTTGATTCCTTACACATTCATATCTGAGGCCATTTCTATGTAAATTCACAGCTCTCCTGCATCCCTTGACATTGTCATTCAGTGCTCCGGCAACACTAGCCACAGGACAAATTTTAAAGCAGCCGAGGAGACTTTGATCCTGCTGAATACAAATGATGACACGGCCCAACAAAGAAACCTTTCACACGGACTCCTCTGTCACGCCAAGCGCTGCCTTGAAGGCACGTGGTGGTCAGATTAGCCACACTTGAACCTGCTAAACCACTAAGAGATGCTCGACCACGCAAAGATACACAGAGCATGTAGAGACACAGCAGCACTGTTTTGGATACTTGAAACTCTCAGTAAAAAAAATGTCAAACATTTGCTTGTTCTTTATTTTCCAGGAGGCAGATTTTCTGCTTTCAACTTAAATCTTTGTAAATTGAATATATTTTTGCTTTGTGCCATTGATCAGCTGCAACAAGCAATTTTATGACATGACAATGTTTTCTGGGAAGTTCTGAAGGCTTTCGTTTTACTACTTTCTGACATGAGAATGAATCATCAACAGATTAATCAGTAACCGACATTCATAATGGAAGTGATTTTTCCATGACAGATGGAAGAGACTTGATGCCTATTTTTGGAAAGGGGAAAGTTTTCATACATCATGTTGAAACTTAGTAGACAGTTCACTCTCTCCTTTTGTCTCAAAGTTCCTTGAAGAAAAAGGGATGAGAAGAAGACGACCAGACATCAAGACGCCTGTTGGACACAGCATGTGATGGTCCAGAGAGGGGAGATATACTGTATATTCACCAGGATGTTGGCTCAGTGTAACTTATTGCTCCTCTAAAGCCTTTTTATGTAGTGAGAAGTCTTCATGTCTTCTACCTTGATGTGCAGAGTGCCAGCTCTCTGGGAGATGATGGACAGTCAGTCTGTGAACTACAGGCAGTCCTTTCTGCTCTGTCTCAGCTTCTCGGTTTTGTTATTCGTCTTTTCAGCTCTCTGGTCTCAGAGCCTTTCATTGTTAACTCCTTCCCTGGATCCAGTTGAGCATGCAGAATTCATTTTGGGGGTTGCTCTCGATGTGTTCTGGAGCATCCAGAAATTCACATTGTTTTTGCTCAGATTTATTATGTATACATTTGTATTTTCCAACTATTTTCATTACATTTTGCCCCAAACAGTGACTACATTTTTAGGCAGATTGCTAGCTTGTTGCATGACTACAGCTATTTGGATTGTGCAGAGTGCTGTAGGGCATCGCCCTCATTCCCTCGGCAAAAAGCCAATGGGATTTATCCACTGGATTTTGTATTATTGCAGAAAATGAGCTCTGTGGCGAAAAGTTTATGATACTTTTATTATATTATAATATGCTTGACAGAAAAAAAAACTACTAATGTTAGGCTATGAACCAACAGCACCATGGTCGCATGACATCGATGTCATCACAACTAAGCATGTAAGTGCTCAGTGGGCCTGCACGGAGTGTTAACAGACTTTTATGTCACAGTACAGCAAAGGAACATGAAGTGCAAAAATGCTTACTAACTTCTAAGTTTTAAGACTCCATTCCTATAACTGGAACTAACTTTATTTGTTAAACCTACAACCTACTTTTTTGCCCAAACTTGTTAGCAAACATTTACCTATTTCCACATTCAGTAAACACAGAGCAGCATTATCATTCATTTGTTTTCCTGTCTACATGATGAATGCGATTCCAATATTCACTCTCATTTTAGCTCTGTTTTGGTGTCCGCTATCTCCTGAGGGAAATATCTGGCTCTTTAGCAGCTGAATGATCTCTCTTAATTTATCAGTTAGTCTCTGACTTTTTCTGCCATTTGGTGCTGGGAAAGCAGTGAAGTTTAAATGCTGAAAACAGTCTGATGAGGCCAAAAGTTATGAGAGCAGTGGTACTTACACAGTTGAATGGCTATCAACAATCAACAACAAAAATCAAGAGAGAGCTAGTTCTCTCTCAGTGTAAATACAGCAGATCCAGCAGGTGATGAGATCAATTTGGACTGGGCCAAGGCAAACTTGACACATGCACAATTTCCCGACTTGTCCTAAAACTTTACATTAGTCTGCAGACCATAATAGCTTGAGTAAAATGAGCCACTCAGGCCACCAAGACCACAATGAAAGAGAGGGTGAAATGGTAACAGAGGCCACACAAATCACGACAAAATAAAAAGAAATTTAAACTCAGCATTTGTTGTTAGATGTGTGCCGACACGGCCGACGCTTCTTCTGTCTGAGGAGACAAATCCAACCGGAATACACGTTTCAAACTTACTAAACTATCTAGCTAACTGCTAGCATCTTCTAAGGTGTGCTCACGTGAGTGACGTGATGTGTGACGTGTTAACGCTTACCTGCTGAGCTCTGGACGGTGACGGCCTCGCGTTGAAAACCAATGGGCATAATGACTGGCGGATCTGTTACTGATTTCAGATCATCGTTACGTTGCACTGCATCATGCTCATGCATCATGTTCCTTGTTTAGGTGTCGTTGGACGTTCAATGACCGTAATACCTGGTTTAGACGTTACCATAACACCTGAAAGTGGGGGCACAAAAAGTCTCGTTGTCCCTCCGTGCATATTCCAGTGCAAGTGGCCCCTTTCACAAGTAGTCATGTGATGCATGGTAAATATAAGATAAATGATTCTTTCACGTAGTCATTTTGCATATTAGAACGACCAATAATTGAATCAAATTGGTGCCAAAATCATCTAGTTAATCAATTGAAAATGTTCTGCTAAAAGTTTGTTAATTGATTAATTAATTTAGAAACACAATACCTACTGAAATTTAAAGCTTTGTGTGCATGAATACTTCATTATTCAATATAAGTTGATGTCACTGACTCTAAATAAAACATTTAGGAACTTAATTACTCAATGTTAGAATATGATATAATATAATATAAAATATCACATATCACATTATGAAGGTAATCTGTTATTAAATCTTAACTCCATAACATAAATGCAATCACAACCAACACCACCAGTATTTTTTTTTTTTATTTCTCCGCCTCCTCAAGCTCACTCTCTCTACTCTCTCCACTTCATGGCCCAACCCAGCCCTCTCTCTCAGACAGAGAAACTCATTATAGCTAAGGATTAGATCGATCAGTATGAGGGGGGAGATGCCCAGTGGAGAGGCAGCATGCCTGGGCCAAGCAATTTATGCCAACAATGGAGCTCATCTCTGCATATCCTGCCTGCTTCACAGAGGAAAACACTCAGCAGCAGACACAGACACATATACACGCATCCAGAGTCATAGGTGCACGTTTGTTTGAATTCAGCTTATTTTGAGCAAATTTACTAAGAAGTCTATCAGAAATGGGAGAAATCTGCTGAGTTACAGAGAGATGACTTTATGTCTTGCTAAAAGGTAGGTCAATAACAAGATTAAGCCTAGAAACTTGTGACTCTTGTTTTATGTCTCTAATTTTAGAACACAGAGACACACATCTGCACACTAATAGAAAAGGCTCCAGTAATAGAACATTTTCCCCCTCACAACAATTTATTTTCAAGGCCAAAATTTTCTCCTCTAAGTGGGTTTGCTTGTATTGGAAAGACAGAGCCTCCTGCCATTGCCCTGGAAACCAGCGAGAGTAAATACAAGTGGGATTGGGTTGGTGCTGTGCAGCGCATCTTCACAGTAGCCTCATCTCGCTCCTTTTGCACCCATGGCCTATCTTTATTTCCCAGAGGAGTAATACTGTCTTCAGTACCTGGTTCCCCTGACTCAGGAGTCCTCAGCTACCCTCAAAGTGTGTGTGCATGAGAAAGTGTGTGTGTACATGTGTGTTCGTGTGTATGCCTAACGTTGTAGGGTTTAATAACGGATTAAGCATCAAAGCAGTGAGCATTGGCGCACCCGAGCTTTCCATAAATTAACTTCACCTTTTGTCTCTATTTCTTCCTTATTTGTACCTCCTTATTATGATTTTGGGGTGGAAATACATGCAAATGAGGATATGTCTAATCCTGTCCCTGGTTACAGGTGATAATGGAATCTTTTGTTGTTTACAGTAAGGAATTATCATCAGGTACCTTGTGGAGATCCTGTCACTGCTATTTCACTTGGTTTTGGCTACAGTGCAAGCGTGTTCCTGTTGAAGCCTCAAAACCGTTCAGCAAATTGTGTCTCAGGAGCAGAAACTGGGAATAAAAAATGAAATATTAACAATCTTAAAATGTGCCGTTACAAAATATGGGTTGTTATTCTGAGAGGTACTTTTTCTGGCCAAATCTCAGCTCCCTTATCAATTTATTATCTGTACGTAAAAGGGTTTGCTTTTGAAATAACTGTGCAGGCCTTAATTAGACCCATTAAGGATGCTAATAACATACCTGAAAAATGGCCAACAAATAAGACAACCAAGTGCAGATTCCGGCTTCCCCAAAGGCAAGAGACTGGAACAGTGTGCCCATAATCCCTTTCACCACACGGATGCTGTCCTTGGCCTGAGAAAGAGCAGCATCCCGCAGGCAAAGACATGTTCTCATCTGCACAGAGGAGATAAGTGCACCACACCCAGCCTCGAGTCCCCCCAACCCCCCATCCACCATCACCAACCTGCCTCTGCACACCATCCTCTTGGCCCTCCAAATTGTCTCTCTTACAACTGTCCATTGCAGCATGTACACACACACACACACGCGTGCGCACACACACACACACACACACACACACACACACACACACACACACACACACACTCAAACTGAAGCACAATGCCACTGCAAACTCACTAGAAAGATGAGGAGGGAGAAGAAAGACAGGAGTTAAAATGGGTTTGGACAGCAAAGTGAGAGCAAAGCTTTTTTTTTTTCCTCCTCCTGCTCTGCCATTGGCACTCTGTGTGTATCTCCACTGATCCAGTCACTTTGAACGGCACAGCCTTTGATTTGGACAAAGATTAGGGAATTTGATCCCCATTTTAAAGAAGCTGGCACACAGGGGTTGTTTTCATGGCCATAAAAAATCATTTTGACTAAAAATCAATGGCTGATTCCAGATGAGGCCTTCTCGACTGGGAGTGAAGTGCATCTCTGGGTATGTCAGTGTGTCTGCAAAGTGTTATCAGGCAACCCACTGGCAAAGGAGATTATTATATTGACTCCACACTCACAGTTCAGAAGGGCTCGCCAGTGACGGACATCTAGCGGTGACAACAGGTGGATAGAGCGCTGTCATAACGCATGATGACACACGAGACGCAATCTCAGCCAAGAGCTCTTACCAGTGAAGATAGTAGGGATGGGGACATCATCATCTCTGTGGTGCCTTGATATAAAATGAAGCAGGTGCAGCGCAAGTACGCTGCAACCACTTAAATGCATAATATTAGAACTGTTTCTGTTGTAGAAGAATCACAGTGTTCAGATGCAATGGAGGTTCGGTTCAGCCAAACCACACACAAAAAGGTCTTTTCATTTACTCATATCTAGCCATGCAGGTAGTTTGGGTTTTATTTGTTGATGTTTTGACATATCTGATCTCTGATTTTTTAGGCATTATTTTTTATTTGTTTGGTCAGCACCAGTTAAACTCTTCACTGCAAAGAACCAGGACTTTGTTTCCGACGTCAGAGTAATGTCGGTTTGCAAAGTTTTGAGCACCACAAGCCAAATTGCATTCACTTCCACAACACTGAATTTGGTGTCAGGACTGGGCAATGGTGGACTACATTTGTCAGCCTTCAGAGTTTTTGCTTGAGTTTGTGCTGAGAAAGCTCTCCCTATAATCTTGTTAGATGTTGGAAATCAATGAGCAAGAGTGACTTATAGAAATATTGGATTTAAAGGAATATCTCATTAATGTGATGAATTGCCTTGACATTGTATGTAGTTAATTCACTGAATTATCCAAAAATGTACTTTCCAATCTGGTTATTTGACCTTGAGGCTGTTTCTCAATTGAATTACCATGAAAATGATATATTATATATTGATAAGAATATAAAGACATACAGTGCGAAAGATCTTTATATTGCCAACGCACTGAGGTGGTACCACCAAATGAGATATTTACCTTTTTTTTTTATAGGTAAATATCTTTAAACCCCTGCTCTTAACAGCAGATTTCATATTGCTGTTATTTTTTTGCCTTTATGAGATTTATTTGACAGAGACAGCATGAAGAGTGACAGAAAATGTGGGGATATAGAGATGGGGAATGACATGTGGGAAAGAGCCATAGATCAGATTTGAACCCTCGGCCACCGCAGTAAGGACTAAGCCTTTGTACGTGGGGTGGATGCTCTACCAACTGAGCTAAACAACACCCCATATGTCATATTATTGTTGACAAATAATAATACATTGAAAGTGAAATTTAAATTACGCGTAAAACCGAAACTCTACACACGGCCAGGAGCTTTTCTTGAGTGACTCATCATTGGGACAGACTTCCCTGACTATTTATTGTCACAATAAATGCTCATGATACCAATCTGAGTAGCAAACAAGATAAATCATGCAAAGTGACAAATCTCTGAAACAGATTAGATCTATGACCAACTTCTTTGCTGATACTTAACTGTAGTTGTTGTTGCATCCTGGACCTTAATTGCTATGTATTGTATTGTAAAAAGGAACCAAATCAAAGTGCCATGTGGATGTCAGGATGATATATTTGCTGATAAACTGCATAGTCTCATAGTCTCATTCAATTCAATTTTGGACAAAAAGCATTGAATGCAATCGATTATATAAGCCATTAGCAATTGTAAGTGTGGAGCAAAATTTTACTAGATCTTTTCAAAAGAGCCCGTTTCACTGCTGGTGTTTAGTGGCATGATCCTTTTCCTTTCAAAACTCTCTTTCTTTCTCTGAATTCACTTTTTTCCTCTCCCCCTTTCCTTTCTCACTCACTCTGTGTCTCGCTCTGCGTTTTTCTCCTCCATTGCCAGTCCAACAGCTGCTTCTCCTTTGGCCAGCATCCAAATGGATGACAGAGGAGAGTGAATGGGTTTTTAATTTCACTTGTTAACGCTGCTTTCTCTCTGGTTTCCCTCCCTTAACCTGCAGTGCCAACACTGCCAGATTGGAAGAAAACTTGGAGTGGGAGGACGGGGAATAAACAGCAGTTTGAGAACAACACAAGAGCAGGATCTGAACATCAAAACTTCAAATTAAGAGGACATTGATTAGGCATGAGCTGAGGTATTTGAAGAGTTTCAATCTCCCTTCTCTCTTCGTTTGTTGCTTAATTAATCATGAAGGGTTTTACTTGAGTATCTCAGAGGAGGCAAGGAGGAATGAAGCAGTGATATTGTTTTGTTACTCCCAGAGCAGAGACCTCTGCTGCTGCTGTCTGTTTTAAACTCCAACCCCCCCCCGGCAGGTGCATTCAAAATGCCTCAGGCAAAATGGCTGCTGCTTTAGCTATGGCTCCTATACACGTGTAGAGAAAAGCCACCGTGAAATCCTCCTCGTGATTCAACCCTTTTCACCCCACACTGACACTTTTACATTACCCACATGACCTCAAAGTGAGCTCTTACTTCTTCCTATACATCAAATGAGAAGAAAAGGGAAAAACCAGTGAGGAGAAAAAAACACAGAGAAAATAAATATTAAGCGGTAGAAATGAAAGAAACATCTCAGGTGGAGAGCTTCATTCGATCATCTCCTGACGAAAGGCGATGGAGATGGGCAAAATTTCACACACACACAGTATCTGGACCTAATACTGTGAATTTCCTTGTTGCCAGGGAAACATTTCAATTAAATGTGTTTCTCAGCCACTGTGGTACTTTTGAGCACACCCAACATTTTGAGTAGCTAAGCTTTGTGATAAATTGAGGACAAAAAGTACAGAAACATTTGCAATCAAAGATAGAAACAACACGACA
This sequence comes from Nibea coibor, assembly GCA_023373845.1. Taxonomy (NCBI): domain Eukaryota; kingdom Metazoa; phylum Chordata; class Actinopteri; family Sciaenidae; genus Nibea; species Nibea coibor. The sequence continues at coordinate 15,674,241 of CM041727.1, read as the reverse complement.
AACTATTTAGACTACAGGTTGCAACTAGCAGGCAAAGAGGGCTACAGGTAAATATGTTTAACACAAGTGAGCAGAACGTATAATGTAAGAAAAAGTTCCTTCAGGATAGTTTCCACACACTACAGACAAATTAAAAACGGCATGTGAAACTTCTAAATAACTGCAGGAGTGCATAACCCCTGGACGCTTTAAACTGAGTGCCTGTGGCATGCATTTGGATGAGTTGTGACATTCATCCTAAGTGAGATGGATTACAGAGAGCCAGCTTGATTTGAATAACAAGCTATTTGCTGGCTTGAGTGTGATGCTGCAGAGGTCCACGTCTCTGACAGGAAGAGGCCACAAGCTCTCATTACACCAGGTGCTAGGTTTAAAACATCCACTTGCCTCTGCTTTGTCCTTCCTGTAACAGCATACACCAGCTGGGGGAAGAGGGGGTGGAGTATGGCTCACAGCTGCTAGCTAACTACCACAGCAGCATGTTATCACACATTATTTGCATAAAACTGTTCAGCTGTAGGCATAAGTGGAATAATAACAACTGACACAATAGTGGTAGCTGTAACGCGGTAGTGGTATGATGCAATAGAAAAGACACAGTGACCTGAGCAGAGACAGACAAATGGTTAAGTACCACAAATGACAAAAAGATGAATAGGAGGTTGTGTCCCATACAGAAAGCAAGGTGTGCCCTCTTGTGGAAAAAAATCAACATCGCAGATCCACATCAATTCTTTAAGTCATTTCCCAGCTCACCGTCTTGTAAAACTCAAAACATGGAAAAATGACCAGTGGGTTACAAATAAATGGACAGGATGCTCTCACAATTTCATATCAGAATTTGCTCTACAATGAATAATAATCCACAAATATCTGTGAAAGCAGAAGCTTTGAGAACATAGACTTTATTCATTTCATATAAAAATGACACAAAAACTTTTTAAAAAGTTAAACAGGTAATCTTCACAGGGACAAGAGCCAGCCCGCATCATAAACATGATCTCATTGGGGGTCGTCGCACCTTCATCGTCATCATCTCAATCAGTTCACACAGACAGACCTGTACAGTAAACCACCAGCAGAGGCCAGGGTAGGCCTGGGACAAACCGCTTCACCTTTTACACTCCTCCTTCCCTGCCTTCCTCTCTTCCTACATCCCTGACTCCTCCTCACAATCCCCCCCTTTTTCCCTTTTCTCCGTAGTCTAGTTTTCCTTTTTTCACTCTTCTTTCTGACCCTTCATGTCCCTGAGCCCTCCTCTTCTGATTGGTTCCAGACGTGCCACTGAGCTCTTCTTGCCAACTCAACATTCCACAGCTGGAGACTGCACACACACATGCACGCACGCACGCACGCACACACTCACACCTATATGCACACACACATACACACACACACACTTCAGCTTACTCTCTCTCCTCCTCCCTTCCCCCTCTATCTTAGTCCAACTTCATGGAACTGCTTTTTTTTTTCATTTTTTTTTTTCACAGCAGCTCAGTGAAACACCAAAAGCCTCAGACTGAAATGGCTCCAAAGAATTCTTCCGAGCAAGAAGACAGAAAAGCACTCAGAGGCATGAACTGAAGGGAAAAGAAAAATGTTTGAAGAGGCAAATAAACTCTGAAAAATGTGGTCATTACACTGCGCAAATGTGAACTCTCATAATGACGTAGACGTAGAAACGAAGAGAAGGTTTTCTCTTGCTGTGAATTCACTTTTAAAACATTCTTTGGCTCTCATATATACAACTGTGTCATTCACATGACGGATGTTTTCCTTTGTGGGGCAATGAGAGGTTCAAGTGTTGGCAATTATCCCATAAAAGAAGGAAAGTTTCCAAATGTCTTTACCAGTCCTATTTAAGTCAAACCACATATTGAAACCTGCATCATTTAAAAGACAATTGGAGAAAAATATCCTAGCGATAAAACATACAGAAAAGTGAGCTGCGGTCCATAAACATGATGAATCACAAACAAATATCAAGCTGCAAAACCCTTTTTTGTGGCGCATACAAAGAGAATTAATGTCCTTAAAAATTGCTGAATCAGCTCCAGATGGTGGCATGAAGAGCCAAACCAAATAAAAGTTTGGCATCGCAGAGCAGCAACCGTACCTTAAGGATAATGACTAAAGGCAAGTGGATGACTATTATTGAATTAGCTCAAGATAATAGCAGAAAGTGCCTAAATGTACACAGAGCCATGGAAACTGAAAGTCTGATCATTTGATGACAACCTTCAGTCCTGCAGTACCAAAAAGACAATGTAGTCTATTTAAAGACCAGCTTTCAATACTCAGTCCTCTAAGTTACAGAACTTAGCATTAGTAATGTGCACAATTCTAGTGTACTGCCCTCAGACGGCTTGAGGTCACCATAAATAATGGCCCCTGTCACCGTCCACACATTCACATTTGGACTTCTTCTTCCTCTGCTCATCTGACAGCTGGTGCTGACGTGTCAGATCAGAGTGGAAGAGAGAGCAGGCTCATGAAAACCACACATGCATCATCAGTAACAGTTCTCTACAGCTGCACAGATAAGGACAAAACGATTGAAAGGACATGAATGCAATGAAACAACGAAAACACAACTCAAGTACAGGTAAATACTGTCATGGCAAAAAAGAAAAAAACAAAAACTTAAAATCCAAAAATGAATTTGGTCCTGAAGAAGACTGTGGCTGTGCATGTAGATGACAGAGACAAATGGTTTCAGTTAAAAGTCGATCTGTGGCCGTGATAGCACTTTTTTGCTTTGAAAGTCTTTCGATCAAAATGGGAACAAGAAAGAAAATATACACCGAACAAAAATTTACTTTGGCACCAAGGAAGACGGCAAGGAGTCATTTCATAAAGCTGATTTCATGTTGAAGTTTTCCAGCTGCAATAAAACTAAACTCCCAGTAGATCCATTTATGGCTTTCATGATCACTTTTGGGTAAAAACTGTTTATCTGATTTGTCTAGAGAGAAATTTCTAGAACTGTTAAGTCTTGGCAAAAGAGGATTGGGAGGCGGGGATTCAATTTAAAAACGAAACATCTGCTGCGCTCTACACAGCCCTTCAGCACTTTAAAAATCTTTTTTGGTTTCAAAAGAGACAAGAAAAAAAAAAACATAAATGCCACAAAGTGTATCTGAGTCAGCACATTGAAATCAGCCTCTCCTGTGTCAGGTTGGGTCCAGTCCTGGTTTGGTTTGGTCCGGAGTGGCTCTGCTACTCTGACTGCTCATTCAGCTCCATGTCAGACACCAGGATGTTCTTCTCAGTCTGCTCTGTGAGGCTGGAATTGGTGCGGCTGTAACGGGCCCCTTCATAGGAACCCCGGGACCCGACAGTTCGCCGACGATACAAGTAGATCACTCCGACAATCAACACCACCAGCACCAGGCCCGTCACCATGACAACAATCAGAGTGGGAAGGTGGTCACTATCCACTAGGTAGAGGTAATAGAAAGAAATCAGGGTTAATATAAATAATTCACATTCTGATTTTACAACACAGATATTAACACAGAAGCTAAATTTATTTGTTTTTTAATGTTGTTTTCTTGGAATTTTTGCTTTATTGGACAGAGACAGCTGAAGAGTGACAGGAAATGTGGGGAGAGAGAGATGGGGAATGACATGCAGAAAAGGGCCACACAGGTCGGATTCAAACCTGGGCCCCCGCAGCGAGACTTCGTATATGGGGCTAAATGCCGCCCTCGAAGCTAAATTTCAAGTTTTAAGTGAACAGAATATAGCAGCAGATAATAATACTTACAAGTTACAGCTGCGGTTTCAGTACCTGCAAATAGAAGAGGGGAAAGTTAGCAAAAATTATTATTTATTAATATTTTTTTATTTCTATAATTTATTTGCACTTGATCTTATCCCCTGCTGGATGACTGGACTGTCATGCTCAGCTTCTTTGTTGGCTAGTTTGCTCTGAAATTCAGAGACTCGATGAGATCTGGTCCTGAGATTGACATCCCCTTGGATAAACTGGCTTTGTGTGTCGTGTGCTTACTACGAGGCTGCTTGCAGATGACCCCGTGGGTGCGATTTCTGCAGGAGCCAGGCTTCCACAGGCCGCTGTTGCTCTGGATCCAGAAGCAGGACTTTGGAGACAGAACAGAGAAGGCGACGTCATGCGCCTCCCAGTTGGTGTACGACATCTCTGTGTCCTCACTCCACACTAGTCCTCTACCTGCGGCAGGAACAAATTCACACACACTCAGAGGAGGTTTAAACACACTCAAGCAGAAGTGCTTGGTTAGTTTTATCTCAAGGAGAGCTAATTTGTCATATCGTGTTCAGCCTGACATCTCTGTTAAGTCTTAGAGGTAATATTAGATTCAGTTCTTTCTATTAGATTACCAAGTACATTTCCGGGCATTTCCCTCAATCCAAATGCACTGAGAGATAATAATACACTTTAAATAAATTAACTTTCTAGAGATAATGCACCTAGCTTTATCACATTTATTTGACATGAGAAAAACTCTTAATCAGGTTTCTCCTACCCAATTAACTGTTTCATAATTATTTTTATTAAATTAGGAAACTTATCTGCAAGCAGAGTATGATAATTTGATGTAAAGCAGCCTAAAATGAATAATCATGGATTTAAAAAATCTGAAGAATCTGAAGGTTAATAAGTTCACAGCAGCAGAGAGGGATGGAAGGGACTGTCTGAGGCAATGTTGCACGACCTCTCACACTGATGCCCAGCCAAGCTCCATGGGCCTGGTCTGCATAGCTCTGAATGTGTTCCCATACAAATCCGTTCTCTGTCTCATCCAAGATAGAGAGAAGTTCAGCTCCCACTGGAAGATAAAAAATATGGAGATGGAAAAAAAGGGAAATGAGAATTGATCATGCAGGGGTGGGGGGTGGGGGCTCATTGGTACATTGGTAACACCTCTTAATTTAGACATATTGATGCGTTTTGTCAATTATGTGTGAAGCGGTGAAGGTCAGAAGAGTTGCATTTAATTGGCTTTCAGTTCAGTGTCATGAGCTGTACAGTGCAGCTATCACAGCAGGAGTCTGAATGGTGGAGGTGTGAGAGTGCACCTGAAACTATTTCCCACCTTTTTTACATGACATGCGTGCATCCTGCTGAAGTTTAAGATTTTGCAGGTTGAAGGCGTAACAGTGGTTTCTGAAAGGCACCCATGCCCACTCTCCCACAGAGTGTGGGCAATGGCCAGGGTAGATCCACTGGTGAGTTGTAGGCTCATCTGGCAATGGGAAAAACAGCAGAGATTAATTCACTTGGTATTGGTACAATATGTTACAGCTAAGGTGTGTATGTTTTTACAAGATGTGCGTACACACAACAGTACTGTGTAAAGCATCCAGGTGCATTTCTAGGACATGTTCATGGATATTTATTACTGTTACATTACACACACATACCACTAATCTGACAGATAGCAGCGTCCAGTTTATCATCACAGGGAGACATAGTCCACTGCCCAGTAGTGGTCATGTGACCGCATCCAGCCATCTGATTGGGCTCCCCATCTTTCCAGTTTGAATATGTCACATCTTCTTCACCAAGCCATGTGAAGCTCCGTCCCTGAAAACATAGGAAAAGGCAACGTTTCAATTTACAGCTCTTTCCCTCAGCTTGGAAAACAAAGTTTTACTTGTGTGATTCCATTAACTTTAATATGATATTCTATAAGTTAATAAACTCACTCCATAGTTGTAGAGAGAGATCCAGGCAGGCCGGCGTAGGCTGTTGATCAGCAGAGTCAGATAAGCTTGTTGGTATGGATCCTTCACCTTTGCCAGGGTCCCATTTAAAGATTCACAGAGATGAAGAGCACCAGTCCAGTCCAGACGCTTCTCCACAACGCGGTAAGTCACTCCACCCAGCTCCACAGGCTTTGAAAGGGTGGCAGGAATAAGAGCTGGGGCCGGAGGGAGCTCCGAGTCTGAAGAAACAACGAGATGATTTAAGCTGACACACTTCTGTTTGTAGAGCATATATTCTGCAATTAAATAAAGCACGTTGTTGTGGTTATTATTCAGTATCAAACCTTGTGGCCTCTGACAGATGTAACCATTACTTTCCATCTCACAGGCTCGGGAAGCCCACATGCCAGTGTTCTTCTGTGGGTTCCCATGAATCATCACCACACAGTTTCCCTAAGAGGTAATAATGAAATCCTCAGAACAGGAAGATGTCGATAAAACCATGATGTGTGCTAATAGGTGAGTGTGTTTAAGTACCCGGGTCTTGTTGTGATGTGGTCCGCTGTTGTCGAGTGGCTCCCCTGGAGCCCAGTTGGTGTAGCTGAGCAGGCCAGGCTTGGCCCACTGGAAATGACCTTTAGAGTCTGAGGTCAGACCCACCCAAAGGTCAATACTTGCATTGTTAAGGAGCGTGGTTACAAAGGCTGTGGGAAGAAGAATCGATTGCATCAGTTTGAATATGTCTACTAAAACTCTGATGAGACATTAGTGAACTGTGATAAATATGGGGATAGGTAAATGCAAAGATGATCTAACTGCAGTGACGGATCATACAAATTTTCCTCATAAACATATTTATACCTGAAAAAGTAAGTAATCTACATTCAAGTAGGGAAGTAAGTTCATTAATTCAAATTAGGTCAACCACCACCTCTCTGCTTGTAACTTTATGCCAGTGGTATTCTGCTGTAATTACCTTCCTCCAAATGATTGGACACCACTGCCAGTACACCCCTCTGTGATTCACATTTCAACTTGGCTGCAGACCATGTGACTTTGTATGAATGATCAAATACTCTGAAACACTACAGAAACAGTAGATGTCAGTGCACTCAATAAGGAAAAAGAAGATTACACAGGTTAGGTTTCGTTGGGCTGAGTTAAAAAGGTGCATGATAAAAAAACACAAGGTACATCCTGCTTACTTGGTATACTTCCTTCCTTAGTATGGTATACTTTTTAATGCATTCTAAACATCCTGCACTGTTTATACAACTCCACGTGATAATCGCATTATGACTCATGGTGTGTTGTAGCTCTACCTTATGCTGATAGGAGGACCATCCATCAGGACAGCCTGCAGGTGGGTGGGGGGATGACGGAGTTGGAGGAATGGTGCCTGTGACATTTACTCTCTTACAGATGTAGGGCAGGTCAGAGTGGCACTTCTGATCAGACCAGTCCGCTGTTCAAGGTGGAAAATACAAGCTCATGTATGTGTACTGCATTTAATTTAGTCTCTCTCTGACACTGGCTGTTCTTACCTTTGCTGGCAGACAGGTGGACACATCTGCGATCACGGCTGAGTGGGTGTGGCCTCCCAAGGGCCCAAGAAACATAGTTGAGCACAGAGTGGTCAGACCAGCGGAAACGGCCATCATTTTCATAGGTGTGAAGCCCCAGCCACCAGTTGTCACCCTCCACCTTCGGCATCTGAAGATGAGAAGACGGAAACTGTGAAAAGGCATGTTGAGACCATACAGCACACAGGGTCTTTTAATCATACAGGGCTTGCCAGTGGAAAAGGTTGCCATGCTGAACACAGACACCATAATTACACAGGTCTCTACTTGTTACCTATCTCTAAGGATTTTCCCTTAATAAAGCTGGACTTCCTGCTAAAACACTAGTATTTAATTGCATTCCTGGATTAAATCAGCTCATGCATGATGAACTTTTTTCTAAAGTTTGCAGTACCTTGCGTAAAGTGCTGGCCAGGAAAGCCTCTTCCTCAGCTGAGTGGACGGAGGCCAGTGAGGAATCAAACCAGGAGCAAATCCTCTGGGCCTGGTCCCAAGTGGTGCGGTGGTCAAAAAACTTATAGTCAGCCTCCTGGAAGGTAATCCACTCTGGTGAACTGGTGCCTGACAGATGAGGGAAAAGACAAGAAGGAAAGACAGTCATGGGACAGAATAGGCAGGTTTTGAAATAAGCCCTAGGAAGCAATTTCAGTCTGCAGAGACAATTTCAAAGCTAAGAAAATAAGACTGACCTTCAGAAACTTCTGGTTCCTGCTCAACACTACCTAAAACACACACACAAGGGAAAAGTTTATTCACGACATGCAAAATGTCGAAGGCCCACAAGGCAATGGAAAAAAGAAACTGGAACTGCACTAATATGAGCTGTAGGTTGAATTTCTAAAGATGAATAGAAAATGTGCAACATGAAATACAAATACAAAAGGTCTGGTTCTGTTTGTACCTCTGGGGATTTTGCATATCCAGTCTAATTCAGAGTCACAGTGCATAGCCAACCAGGTCATGGTGCCCAAGTCTGCTGCAGCACACTGCCGAATGTTGTAGTAGTAACGGCCGAAGTTCTGGTATGTGAGCTAAGACACAAGCAAAGAGTAAACAGACTGTGTTTCAAACATTACTGATACGTGGTTAGAATCTTGTCATTACTCACAGCCAGCCCATCACTCCACTTCCAGCTGCCATTGTCCATGGGGTTTCTGCGATTCAGTCCAATCCAAAACCAATGCTGCTCATGGTCCTCTGACTCTCTGAGGGGATCACATCATCATGATCATCATCATCATCATTATCATCATCATCATCATCATCATTATTATCATCATCATCATCATCATTCATCCTATCATCCTATGACATCACATGTCACCAGGTCAGAGGTGCACACCCACCCAAAGGCCTCGTGGAGGACCTGCAGAACGAAGTGCTCCTCATCAGGCCCACTGATACTCAGCAGATTGGCTCCGTGTCTCCGGCAGTACAGGTGAGCCTGCAGCCAGCTCAGCTTCTGCTCCAGCTGAGAGGAATGAAACACCTGCACATAGGTGATAAAGGTGTAATTACAATCCAATTAAAAATGCAATACTGTTGTAAAATGGAATATTAGCAGTAGTTTTACTTTCACTCCCAGTGTTACTATTAAGAAATATCACTCCTATGTATGGTTGAGAATTAAACCTCAGAAATTTCTTCACAGCAAAAACTGTGAAGAACTGAAACTTGGTGTGGAATTAATCAATTAATTAATTCCAACAGAGTACTGATGCTGTATAACTGTGATACACTGTTGAGATGAACCTTATAACAGTAGCGCAGGTTGCTGTCGCTCTTCCAGCCGCTGGGACAGGAGCCGCTGAGGCTCGGGGTGGGCTGGGGGGCTGGAGGCTCAGGGCTTAGAGACGTGTCCTGGTTCTGGCGGCAGATGAATTTTGCCTTGGATGATGCACACTCCCTCACCTCCCACAGGCCTGTTTCGGAACCTGTCGCCATGGAAACACAGCCGCCGTGGACGTTGACTGAAATAGATACAGGGTGAAATGTAGGTGAGTGACGAGGAGAGAAAGAGGCTACGCTGATGAAATGTTTGGAATTAGAGGGATGATGTGGAGAAATTATGTGTGGAAAAAATGACTACATATATCTTAGAAGTCAAGGAGGTTATGAGTGTTGGATCCTAAATCTCCCTGACAGGTTATATTATATCAAGGCATAAATTCTTACAGAAAAAGTAGATAACAAGCTGAGATGACTAAAGCAACAAACTGTTCTAATCTGTGCAGAGGTCAAACAGTTAATATCTTCAGATCCATCAGTGACTCCAAAGCCAGAGGACTCGCCCACGCCTGTTTTTTGCCCCTCAATGCCTGGTTTAGTAATTATGGCTATGATGATGAACCATGAACTATGTTATGATGAACTCAAAATCCATGCTAAGCTGGACTTGTTGCTGGACTCCTGTTTTTCGGTCTCAATACTCTGGTGCTGCAGTGACATAAAGTTCATAATATCCTGAACAAAATGTTCAATTTAAATCAGAACATGCTGTCTGGTTTTGACTGCTGCTTAGAATTGTCTTAGATATGCAGATTGTCAGCTAATTGTCAGCTAAGCAAAGCTGCTTTTCAGCCAGATCAGCATATCATGTTGTTGTTCTGAATCCATGCTTTGGCCAAAGAAAAAACACCTGGGACCAATTCCGTTTTTTCTTTCTTCTTTGTAGATTTAATCCAAAGTTGGCTCTGGTAGAGAATGAACCTGGTGCAATTAAAAAATCTCTAACTATAGATTAAATGCAAATTTGATGATCTCCTCAGGGAAGTGAACTCATAGATCACAATGAAAACACACCATTGAATATAAAAGACTAGAGCCAAAACAATTAGTGGATTAATCTATCAGTGGATTAAAAGAAAATGAATCTGCAATTATCTTGATAACCATTCCAGTCGTGTTTTAAACAAAAACTAAAAAAAATCTGTAATCCCACTTTCTCAGATGTGAGGATTTGATTCTTGTCTTTATTTCATATCACGGTAAACTGACGTCTTTGGGTTAGACTGTTGTTCACACATGACAAGTCTTTTGAAAGTGTTACCTTACTACAATGGGGTGATTATGTCCTTAATCAGTTGGGAAAATAATTGGCAGATAACGAAAATAATCATAAATTGCAGCTCTATAGAAGAGATTTCAAAGGTAATATAACACTAACTTTTCAGTTTAAAAGTGTGTATAAAAGTGTTGTGTGAATAAAAAAATGTATTAATTTCATTTATTAAATTAAAAATTAAAGTACATACTGAATGACAGAACCTGGTAAAACATTTGTTTCATCTGTTAAAATAGATCCACCTAGCTTTGATTTTAGCAATGTACCATGAACTCTCAAGATTTCTCTTGAACATGACTTGATTTTAAATTATTTAAATTCCTGCTGCTCCTCAGGCATTATTACAATCTCTTTTTGAGCAACATATGATGTTAATCTTCAAAATGTGTTCAGAACAATTTGGTCATTCTGCAATACATTATCAGATGAACTCATATATAAAGTTCATTCTGTAAATCATCCACACATTTAAACACAGCATATACCTGGCTGGTCTCGATTCCAGTTGGTGAAGGACACTTCATCCCCGCTGAGCCAGTGGAAAGAGCCAGGACTGGCTTTGTCATAGAGGCCTATCCAGAAGGAATCACCAGAGCGACCAAACACCAGGCTGTTGGCGAAGGCCTGCTCGAACCTTTAAAAATTTAAAGGGAGTTATAGAAAGGTAGCACTGACAAAGCACATCTTGATGGATATTCATTGCTACAAGGGAGTCTCTGTGTGTCAGGGTATACTGTATGTGTGTTGCTGTATGCACCTATTGGTAATGGTAACAAGGGCAGCTCCATGGTCGTCACAGGACTTCTTGGCCTCATCAAAAGTAAGCAGATCTTCTCCCACCCAGTAACAAGCTGGACTATGCCACTTCCAGCCCTGAGAGAAGAGAGAAGAGAAGGAAAGGAAAGGAAAGGAAAGGAAAGGAAAGGAAAGGAAAGGAAAGGAAAGGAAAGGAGATATAGCAGGATATGAAACAAATAAATTATGGAATAAAATAAGAATAATCAAGCACAAACATCTACAAAAGCATGTGCTACACTTTAAACTGGTTAATTTAATCTTTTTTTATGCACATAAAAATACACATTGGTCTAAATCCCATGATAGTGCAAGAATTCAAATGAGTCAGACTCATGGCCACCGAGTTAAATTGTATAATAGCACCACCTACTTGGAACTATAGACATTTATAGGCCAACAACAAATTAGAACATTCAAAGGAAAATTGAGTATCACATAACAGTTATTTTTCTGGTGTAGGCAGTATTGGAGAGATATGTTTTAAAAAAAAAAAAAAAAAAAAAAAAGTGTTTCACCAAAAAATTCAGGAAAAAGGAAAAAAACAGACAGACAGGAAAACACCAAAGACCTAACAAACAACAAACCAAAAACACACAGTGTCACTCTTTCAAGACATGATCTCTTTAAGTGTCATTCTTTTCTTACAGTTCTGCAAAAGTATGTCCACTAATACAAGTCAATGTATCCCAAATGCAAAATAAAAAGAACAAGTCAAGGCATGCAGAAATAACTTTCCCTGGCCTCAGTCCCTCCTGCCAGCTCATGTAGTGTAGTTGTGGACGTGTACAGACGTAGAGCGCAGCCAGCATGCAGAAGGTCAGAAGAGGTGACATTTTGCATGAGATTGATAGCGAGAGACAGCTTGTATACAGCTTTGTGTGAATAAGCTCAACCTCAGGCCTTTTGCACAACCATGTTTGGCATCTAGACAGAAACCTCAAAGATTATAACTGCTGGTGAGGCATGATCTGTTGAAACTCACATCTCCTTAACAATCTTTCCTGTCCTTCCTTCCTCTGTCACAACATCTACATTGACTTATATGTTCCCAGTAACATATAAAAGCAATGAGGCATATTTAATATGCAGTAATGCCTTGAAACTCTACACCAGATTTTACCCATTTTCTATTAAGTTTTCATGTTCATGTTGTCAACTATTTTAACTAAATTCCATAAAATAGTGACAAGAACATACAGACAGTGTGGGGCCCTAAGCAGCAAAACAGCAGTGTGTTTTTTCATGGAATGTGTACCAATAAGGTATTAAATCTTTAAGCCTGCAATTAATAAGCTTTCCCTTTTTTGGCCACTTCGGGACAGCGAAAACAAGCTGTGAAATGTAACACTGACATATCATCGCCTTTTGATTTGATGTAAATAACTGAAGTCATGGTTCTGGTCATATGCTAAATGTAAGTCTTATTTTTAGCTCTGTTTTTTCGTTTCTTCTGAGAGGAATATCTGGTTGTTTAGCTGCTAAATGCTCCACTAGCTTCTTGCTAACTGTGTGTCAGCAGTAGGTCTTTTTGTGCTGAAAACAGCTGCCAGCTAAAATGAAGAGAGCAGTGAGAGCAAACCAAAACACGAAACAATGAGCTGAAACTTGCTATAAAGCTCTGTAAAGCTGTGGGGAGCAGCAGGTTGAGGTGATAATTCTCTGCATGTTCATCACTACACTGTGTTCCAAATTATTATGCAAATACAATTTGACAATGACAATGACAAAGACAACACATGATTTTTCGTTTTACAATGAAAGTTTTCAATTGTTCATCTTCCTGTGTCTGTTTAGATGACACTGATGTCAATCTCAGACAGGTTTGGTAATTTGTTTGCCAAGTGAGCGTAATTAACAGGAAACTGGTTTTGTGCAATATGGCAAGATATTTCCTTTTTCCCATGCGTGAAACCTGTGACTGTTTGATGACGGATCATTAGTAATTTTGTTGTAATCCAGATTACGTTATGATTGTTGAAGAACAGAATTGACTGCCAGTCATATATATTATTGACGAAAAAAATAACAAAAACAGTATATGCATAATAATTTGGAACACAGTGCACAAGCGACTCTTAACATTGTCTCATTCTTGTTTAACACTTCCATATAGAAATACCAATTATAGTCTTGATGTTGTGCCTCAAGAATTTGTTGTAAATGCTATAACAATTAAATAATCAGAAAAAAATAACCAGAAAGCTCACATTATTATTATTTCTGGGGCTTCCTGGTGACTGCGAAGCTCTCTGCAGCTGCTTTTGCCCCCCCAGGCTGCCCGCCGCTGACATTAGAGATCACTGTTGTCTAATCTCTTTGTTTATTCACACATGAAGCAACTGAGTTATCCTGATAATAAAATCACTATTGTTGGAAGTATAAAGCAGAAATGCAATACTAACCCTCCAGTGAGTAAATAAAATGGCAGCATTGCAGTAATGAGTAATCCATTACATTTTGTGAGTAATGAGCCCAGCACTGGATGGGGTATATGGTTTGGGGATCATGTGGCGTAATGTTGCTGACGTGGTCAGCAGGCTTTCTGTCATTGTTGTTTCACATGTTGCGCAAAGTGAGATCATCTGCTCGAGACCGCCACAGGGCCCTGCAGAGTGTGCCATGCCAAATGACCCCCGCCACATTACCACCCATGATGCGTCGTTCCCCAGAGAGAGGGGTAAAGAGTCATTACACCAAACAAACAGTTCATCCATAGAAAGATCTTTGTTGAATGTAACAGCTGAAAATCAGCATGACTCTCGACTTGGGATCATTTACATCATAAATCTTCACTTTGCGAAAATATGGCTTCTCTGGAGGGCACAGATACACAAACACACACTATGATCTCTTTTCTCACAATGATTATCCCCTGTGTCACACATTACTGAAAAAAAACTACATTTACAGCAATGGTCAGGTAGGGACAAGTCAGGTATGAGAGGCTTAAAGTCTCTCATATGGAGAGAATTATGCACTGTGAAATCACAAACAGATGTAGATGGATCTTCCAGATGGGAAGAGTAAGTGTTTCACTAGGGTTTAGTTTGTCTGTGGTGCCTGGTAAACTTCCCAATCTTAAAGGTGTGATTTACATTTCAGCCAGAGAATGGGGGTAGACTAGTGGGCCAATGGAAGGGTGAGAGATGAAGGGGAGCTCTGGGAAAAGGGGTCAAAGGAGAAGGTAAGTTCTCACTACCACTACTGTCAGCAGCTGGAACACTGAAATGCTGTGGGACATCTCAATATAGTTCATGCCTAGTCCACAATGGGGAAAAAATCTGAATGTAAAGCATGAACAGTAAATGATTAGAGGAAAATTAAATATATAGCACTGAATGCTGAGAGAGAAAAAAGAAAATACTTGTTTGCAGTCTTGGTGCTGTGGCTTCCCGTCATTCTTTGTTCCCAGTTTCTTACAGATGGAGGGCAGAGTCAGATTACAAGGGCTGTCATCCCAGCGGCCCTCCTGCACACGCAAGCAAGAGACAAACAGAAAGAACACACAGCTGTTCAGTATATACAAACGGAGGAGACTCGTTGACAGCGAGAGGCCATTATGGTGAGGTGATTAAGACCCCAGACTTTGGGGGTCAGTGTGAGGGTGCAGGAGGGTCACTCACAGCTCCCCAGATGGAGACGCAATCTTCTTGAGTGTTGCGGAAGTTGTTGGGTTCAAAGGGGTGCCAGTAGGTGAAGATGACAGGCGTGTGGTCAGTCCATTGAAAGTCCATTTGCATATCAGTGTCATGGAGTCCTATCCACAGCTGGTCAATATCTGACACAGGTCGTTGGATTAGAAAGACAATTATGGAACCCAGAAACAGGGTTAAAAATGAGAATATGGTTCCAACTATGACTTTAATATGAAACTGCCAGACTTTTCCATGAAGTTCAGTAACTACATTGGAGCAATTCCATGACCTAAAAAATTGATTCCTAACTTGCTGTTTTTCAGCTCAGGGAAAGAAATGAACTGCCTGGCCACTGGTTTCCACATTCGAACTTGCTCTGGGAATGTGGGCATAAAATATAGAAAAACAGCTAGAAAATACCACTGAATGGAGTTAATATTTTAGCCCTTTAAATTGAATAAAATGGTTTCTTCTTTTACATTTATTTTTTTTTACATTTATACAGAAACAGTAAATCTAAAATATTAAAATGTAAAAATCAGAAAAAAATCACCTTTCTTCACGGTTTGCATGAGGAACTCCAGCTCAGGTAAAGTGTGGATGCTGACCAGGTTGGCCTCCATCTTCTGACAGGTTTTTTGAGCTGTATCCCAGTCAAGCTTTTCTGAAGTCAACTTGTAGCAGCCAGCCTGGAAGGCCTGCCAGCCCACATCACACTCGTATTTCTGATCATCTGCCCACGAGTCTGTGGGTGTGAAAAGATAAAACCCATCAAATTCTGAACTTTGGCACCATGGCAGTACAGTAACTACTGTATTTCACTTAAATGGACTAATTTAAAAGCCTATACACTCACCAGTGGTGAAGGGGTCTAGGGTGGCATTGGGCCTTTTCTTACAGACATATGGCAGAGCAACAGAACAATCACGGTTTTGCCAACGACCCGATGACTCAGTTCTGATCACAGCGCAGTTCTCCTCCTCAGCGTGGTTTGGCTGGTCTTAACAGTGAGATTAAAAAGAAAATTCTTCAGAACATCACTAATACCAAGGTGCTTTTTTTCAAAACATTTCATCTTCAAATACTTGAGTAGTCCACACTAAAATACTGTGGTTGCACTGGAATGCCACCGTGTGTAGTGTGTTGCTAAAAATGAGCAAGCAGGCTCATTTAGCCTTCTGTGGGAAAAAAAAATGTTTAAAAAAAGATCACAGATACTTTAAAAAAGACATAAAAGGTTGAGTTGTTTTTACAGTCTAACCTGTCTCCCAGTTGAGATATTTAAGCGGTGAGGAGTCGGCCCACTGCCAACCACCATGGATGTCCAGGTCATTGAGGCCAATCCACAAAGCAGCACTGTAACCTGTCAGTAAACCTGAAATAGCAGGACAACAAAGCATGTGACAAGAGCAAAGCCTATCTGTTTTCTCTGTGTACACAATAAAAGAAGATAGTGTGTTTCCACTTAGGCCCAACAATTTCTCCTAAGGCATGATTTTTATTGCCACCTCTGTATTGGGTAGATGATAGTTATGCAAGAAGAATATTGGTAACAGGTTCATGACTTGCCAGAAAATCAATACTTCTGACTGGGAGAGTGAATGTGCAACAACAAATACTAGTAAAAAAAACCAACACATTCCATTGCCCTAAACTGCCAATGCATGTTTATATTTTAGTGCTTTTTATTTTTCACAGGCAGGCTAAGAAACAAAGGCTTGACAGAGATAATATTAGAAATTAGAAATTATTGAGAAAGATTAAGAAATCAATTTTATTGCCATCTTTACCATTTTGAGCAGGGTTACAAAAAGTGATATTGCACGCCTATAGGTCTTTATTTTTTTAATCTAATTGTCTCAGACTACATCTTAAGTTTTTGCATGCCAGGATGGAAACGTGTATTTTTGTCTGCAGTTATTTTCAATAGTAGCTGTGTTTACTCACAGTGATGCTGTATATCATGCACTGGTTCAATCATATAACCAGTTTAAGCCTTACTACTGTGTCTCAGTGAAAATGTCAATGTACAATATAGTGCATACATTACCTACAACATCAGTGAATGCCTCTAAACACAAATGTATATGTGTGCTCATTGACTTTACCATTGATGTACGTCTGCTCGTGCAGCTTGGTGATGCTTAGCAGGTCTGCCCCCTGCTGCTGGCAACTGATCCGAGCCTCGCTCCATGAGAGCGTAGCTTGGAAGTTAAACTGGTAACAGCTGTCTGTCAGTGGGTCAGTATCCCAGAATGTCTCGCAGCCTTTGTCTGACAATGAGGGAAGGAGATAAGAAGTTTGTTTGACCACGAGAGAAACCAAGAGGAAATAACAGTAAAATGAACAGTTGGGTGTGAGGAAATTGTGATGAAGCTTGCCAGGTTTTTGACAGAATGAGCTAAAATGAGATTTAAGAATAGTCCTGAATGTGCAAAGTGATAACTCACTCTTGACAGGACAGAAACCCCAACGCTCGTCCTTGCCGTAGTCAAAGGTGGTGGCACACCAGAGGTGACCGTCCTCACGCCCGATACTAGTGCAGTTGTGGAACCACTGGCCATCATACAGGAAGGGCAGATAGCAGGGCCGACCATGAGAGTTCCCCTGGATTGTATAGATCTCTGAGGAGCAAAGAGAGTGAGAGACTTCAAATCTCTGCATGCGGCAGGGGAGACGGGCCATGCTTGTGTTGTCTAACTTTATGGCTGTGAACTGTGCTGAACTGAAATACCTTATGTGTTTTCTCAGAGACTTGTATAATCAAACACATGGTCAAAACAGAGGATGATGTTACAGTCAAAACAGTAAAGTCGGATACTGGCCAGCAGAAGGAAGAGTAAACAAATACAAATTGGCAGGTTATCAGGAAAACTAAGTATATTTTATTTGAACGTTATGTAAAAACAAAATGATCAAGAATTTATATATATATAAAAAATTGACCTAAATGTATATTCCAAAGTAGGTTCTACAAGCTATTGTATGCAGTTTAACTTACAATCTATATTGGCTTTCTGCAGTTTGACAAAATACCCTGAGGTTGTCGTTCTAGTCTCTACATTCCATCAGTAAAAGTATAGTGGGAAGAAAAGAGCAACAGAAAGAGAGAGGGAGAGAGAAAGGCTGGATCTGTAGTGTTACCAAAACAAGTTAGGCCAATGGAAAGTAGGGCAGACATGGTAAACGCAGGAGGAAAGATTTCTGAAGCTCCCTCCCTGACTTCCCTCTCTGCTCCACCACTGGCTGGCTGTCTGGCTACAGTGGAGCTGGTCTTCGGCTGACTAATGTCAGAGGCATTCCTCTCCAGCAGAGAACTGACTTCACAAAGAATCTTGTGAAGATCGACACTTGGGAGTTAAAAATGTCAATGCACCCAGTTCCCTTGTGACAAATACGTAAAAGAGAAATAAAAGTAAAAAGAGGAAGGACGAGGAAGAAGGGAGACTTTCTAGAGTAACGCCTATGGTAGATCTGGTTTCAATTGCAGGTTAGCAGAGCCTGTTAATTGTAGACTCATATGGCAGACTAAGCCTCACTGTATAGTTTGTCAATTAATAACTGTGACATGATATTGGCAAGAATGGCACTGACAGTGGAAATGAGCCTTAGCTGTGAACCACCATGGTTAGATTTAATCTGGATTGAAAACTATATATAAATAGAAATATTCTTGAGGGCAAGGACAACTCTGTGTGTTTACTGCAGTTTACAAACACCACCAGTGTTTTCCTTGGCTTTCTGACTGGCACGCTGCCACTTGTCCTCAACAATTCCCTGAAAGCAACATTTAGCTATATCCATTTGATCAGATACAGCTGTGGTATTTACAACAGTAAGCCTATCCTCCGCACTGAGGCATCACAACATACAGTGAAGGAGCAGATCACTGCTACAGCCATCACTCAGAATAATTTGCAGACTTGTCGAGTGATGCAATATTTGTCTCTATTATTTTTTTTGTGTGTGTGTCTTTCCCTTGGTTTTGGTACATCATTTTATTTATTTATTATTATTATTATTATTATTATTATTATTATTATTATTATTATTATTATTATTATTATTATTATTATTATTATCATCACTGTTTTTCCCCCAATGTATCTTGAACTAATTTAATTTTTAATTTAATTTAATTTTGACATTCCTTCAATCTTTGGATTCACACTTTTATTCCATAAATAATTCCAATCAATTATTGACTGCTAATTTGAAGAATTATTGGCATGTAAATCTGAACTTGTTTGACTACAGCATGCTTACCACGATATGTTTTAGAGCACAGATCCTGCACACCACCATGCAGTGTCCATTTGAGCGACGAAGGAATGGAGACTGAGGCGGAGGAGTTCGAAAATGAGGGTGAGGGAAGGTAGTTGTTGAGGTTGTCTAACACCTGTCCACAGTTCCAGGTCCAGCGTACTCTGGGGGGCTCACGGTCACAGGTGTACACACCCAGAGGAGACCTTTCCAATCTGGAAGTGAGGTTACCAGTGGTCATGCCCAGGCACAGCGACGAGCCCAGGTTGAACAGGCGACCCCGAGTCACCCACTTCCAGCGCTGGTTGATATTCTCACAGGAGGTTGACAGGATGAGGGAGTGATCCCGCACCCCCAGGCACCCCTGGGCGCCCTCATGGAAGAAAGCAAACTCATCAGAGTCCAGCGGCGCTGTGCAGAGGAAAGGAAAACAATGGCATCAGTCAATAATGCTGATGAAAACAGGATTCCATGTTAGCAGCTAATGTGGCAAGAGAACAGGTCAGGGGATGGATCAATATCTCCATTAATGAATGCAGTGCTGGGTTAGAAACAGTTTGAGTTGTGGCCTCTGATGTCCCTGCATAATACACTTCAGTGTTATTAATCCTCTAAATATCCTGTTATAACCCTAAAATCCCGTGTACACATTATATGACAGAGCTCTCAGCAGGAAGTAATTACAAAAAGTGTCATGCAATAAACTGTGAAAAGTGGTTGCACATGTTTTATATGTACATAGTTTTAATGTCAGTAATCACTGTTGAAGTATTTCAGCGTGCACCAAGTCTCATTCACCCAATTCCCAAAGAATGACCTTGAATTACCTCTCGCCTTGTTCACTGCATTTGTGCCGTCTAGTCTATTTGTATTTTGGAAGTTAAACATATAAAAATCTTTATCATAAGAATCAGTAGGGAGATTTTCATACAGTACGGACTGAAATGACGGAATGTTTTGGAAGGTCAGAATTTTATTAATTTGATGAAATAGGCTGAAATGGGTGACTGTTTTTAGTCTGCAGACTTTCCACTGCTGTACACTGATGCCTTTATTGGCATTCGGTATGATTCTCTGAGGAGGTAGTACAGCTGCCCACAGTGCTGTGCAATATTCTCATAGGCACTTACAGCATACAAAGATGTCATGAAATAAAATGTTTAAAGGAACGAGCTACTGAAAAAAGTGTTGAACTTAACACATTCAGAGCAGTGGCTGGAAGCCAGCATCGGTGACTGGGATTTCGGGAAAAAACCCAACAACCTTTCTCGAAAAACAAATGTGGTTTGACTTCATTTTAGAGATTGGAAACCTAGAAGCCAGTATTGTGAATATGTTGGTGTATGGCTCTGAGTCTGTGTGAATGTGGGAGAAAGCAAGACAAAGAAATACAAGTCAGGAGGCGTGTAGGAGTGACTCTAAATTAAGGTCTTGTTGAAATCACTTAAAAAAAATATCCCCAAAATACACATAAACTCTGCTCAGACTTGAGATTCAGTGGAGAGAAAGTGAGATCCACAGCATTCCTACTTGGCGGGTTCCTGTGAGAGGCCAGGAAGTGGGGTAGGTGGGAAAAGATCACTGGGCATTTGGTTGAAAAATACAACTCTCCTATGCGGATACTTTAGTCTCCGGCAATCCCTCATTTCCTGCCCCTCAGCTAAAACATTCCAAACCTCCTGTGCTGTTTTTATAGACACAAAGACAATGAAGTCTCATCAAGAGCTCCATAAAAATCCCTGTAATCTGGAGAAGACGACCGACACGCCCCTCTTCTTGTGCTCAGGCTTGTGGTTGAGTTTCTCAGAAGCAGTGTTAGCTCATTTGGTCGGTAGCAAACACACTAACAGAACGCAGAGGCAGGCCGGTTCTGTGAGTTTGAAAAAGCTCTGTACGGTGCAATCAGATATAATCAGCACCCTGCTCTTTTTATGAAGCCATCCATTTTACAGTAACACCCAGCCGTTAGGCTTGTTTACTGCCAATTCATTGGTTTAATCATGGAAGATTCAAATTAAGAGTAAATGTGTTCCCTGACAGAGACACAAAACACTTAAATCTTCCCAGGGAGGTAAAAAAAAAATACTGTATCCAAATGCAAAACATCTCAGTTGCTTTTGGGACAAGACTTTCTTTCCATGAAGCTGTTATTCTAGTCCCTCCTATTAATACAACATAATCCAGGGCTGGATCAAATGTAAAAGAAAAATTTAGCGAAGACTTGTTTCTGTGGAAAGTCACTGTCTGGTGTATCCATTGAGTCTAGCATTAAAAATGACAAAAACATCCCTGACTTTTATCAGATGATAATCTGCTGATCATAATCCTGATTAATTGATTTATCATTTGGACTATAAAATACGAGAAAAGTGTAGTGAAGATTTCCCATCACAATTTCAAAAGAGCCAAGATGAAGATTTTTTTTTATTTTTAAATTATTGTTACATTTGTCTGTTCAGCACTCTAAAACCAATACATATTTAATTACATGATCATAAAACAAAGAAACACGGCAAATATTCACATTTGTGAAGACAGGACTGGTGAGTTGTTGATTTTTTTTAACTAGAACAATTTCAATTATCGCAATAGTTTGGCTAGTGAATAAATCAATTAATCTAATACTCATTTCAGATCTGAAAAATCTTACAGAATATTTTGCCCTCAAGATAGTTCATATAAAACCCTCTACATCAGTTGTCCTCAGTTCTCTGTTGTAATTCATGCCTACTTTGCAATTACAGTGTGATGTCTACCACAACAGACAATCAAATGTTGATACACTATAATCTTAGTTCAAGATTTAGTTACATTTTCCATTGCATGCAAAATCCTTAAGGATACTTGAATAGCTTTACACAATAGTTGTTAATGAGGCAAGAAACATGTGACAATAAATCAGTCTGATGCCATTTTGTCATTTTCACAATGGTAATTAAAGCTGTTTTTAAAAATAGACCTCAGAGGCAGCTCCAACGGTGCCTGTGGGAAGATTTTCACACCAGAACCAGCCCAGTAATTATCAGCGTTATATCGTGTCAAGAATTCACTTCAGTATCAGCTCGCAATGACAATATGAAATGTTCTTGGCAAAAGCTTTAGAACCACTAGACAACCTGAAGCTGAAGTTCCAGACAGTAAGAAGCCAAATCACAAAGAAGTTTTCATTCCAGTCTGGAGGGGACACAACTGGAGGTTTGATGTGAGAAAACTCCCAGGCAATCAGAGAGAGTGCAGAATTCCAGATTAACTTTAAGCCATTGAGCCCTGTGAACGCTAAGCCACAACAGCTCTCCTGCTGTGATCTCATCCTCCTCTTTGCCCTGTCGCCCCCTGTTTTTTGGGGGGTGTTTTTTTCCTACTGAAGAGAGAGGCTAAACCCACGGCCAAGAACAACCAGCAACACACGCCAAGAGAGGCAGATATTCCCAGAACCTACACCTCCACAGTATGGTCATCTGTTGGACCCGCTTTAAGGACAATGCTTTGAAACGTGGCCGACTAGTCAATAGTGAGTTTTGGCTCAAGGTATTATGAGTTCAACTGACTTGTCACACTGCTTGGTGAAGTGTGAGTATGACTCATCGATGGTGCCAAATTATTACAACTATATTGTTTATTTCAAATATCTAATCTAAAGATTGGGATTGAAGTTTAAAAAAGATACTTTTCCTGTAACCATCCTTATTTTGACAGATGTCCGAGATTACAAAAACAGGCGTTGACTGTCCAGTGTGATGAAACAGCAACCGACAAATAGACAGGAAATTCCAGGCTGCTGTGTTTGCTTCTTTGGTGTTTTATGGTGGTCTAGCCTCTGAAGCGACCAAAACTGTGGATAGGTTTTACCTCATCTGAGTAGCATGGGAGAGCAGAGAGAGGGGGAATTAAAAGAGAGGAGCATATTTGCATTTTGCAGCCACACTCAGAAACAGAGCTAAATGAAACCTCTAAGTGTGTATCAAATTTAGAATCCAATGAGAAAAGTCCTTATCTGTTAAATCATAGTTAAATAAGGGATGTATACAAAGGTATATACTAATGCTCAAATTCATTTTGATTGATATTCTGTGTGAGATAATAAACTTTAAACTTTGCTCTAAAGCTTGGCCACCACAGAGCTGGATATTGTCGTGGTGACAATACATGGTACGGGGCAGGATAAAAATTTCTTACACGTTGCATGGAAGTTCATGACATGCTGAGCTGTTCCTTTTCAAAGATATTTCCAGTGTTAAACTCTGTTAGCTCTAGTAGTAGAGAGTAGAGTCAACAAAAGAGAGACAACATCTCATTAAGCAAATCAACAATGATTTTTTTTCCCTCTTAGATCTCTCTGCAGCTCATCATCCAAAAGTGACTGACAAGGGATTCTTAACTTTGGCAACAGGGGAATTTAATGGCAGATGGGTACAACTCATTTTAAAATTAAGAAACTAATCCTTGCTCCAAAAAAAGCTCCAGATTATTGAGCATGTGTGTCTGGCAGTGTATTCTTAAGGATAATAGTGAGGAGGGAGAATGTAAACTTTATTTCAGTATTTTAATCTACACTAGAAAAAAATCAACGTGGTAACTTATTTTTGTAATCAAACAAATTAATTAAATTATCAGAATATCTCTGATCATTTTTATTTTCTTCATGGTAACTGATTGTGTAACGATGGCCAGAGATGACAGCCTATTTACGATTAAATCACTTGATACTGACAGTATATAATCGTACATTCTATGCCCTAAAAGAGCATAAAAACAGATTCGGCTTCTTAACCCCTGTTGCAGTCCACTTCATCATCTCATTCACTGATTGTGCAAGAGACTTTAACTTGCCAGTGACAGTGGTCAAACAGGTAAACTCAGATTTAGTTGACAAGCATGAACGCTGCAACAATGATGGTGACCATAAAACAAATAGTTAATTTTACGGCTATAAAACAGAAAAACAATGCTACAGTTATGTGTGGGTTTACCCTCCACGGCATCCCATAACACGTAATGGTGTAGTTGCACTGAATGTGTTAATTGCAGCCTGTAACAGGATGTAAAGGTCACATCTGCCCGCAGGGTGCCAAATGAAGCGTCACTCCACGTCAGTTTTACAATGTAGCTTAAGAAAAAACATCCGGTACAAAAATAGAACAAACAAAGCAAAATAAAAACGAAAGTGTGATATTCTTTGCAGCCTTTAATAAACTATATAAAATAAAATATAAATCACAATAGAGTGACTAAGCCAGCAGCCCCTTCCCTCCCCCCCTTTTTCTCCACATCTGGTTCCACTCACTACTCGGACTTTTGGTTCGTGGCATACCAGCACCAAAACACAAAGAAAATATCATTCAGTATGTGCTTCATCGTGCATTTTCAGACTGGAAATCATTATCAAAACAGAAGCATGCACAATAGCTTCAATGTCTGCCTGTTTTTTTTCGACTTTTACATGAATGAAAGTTGAGATTTTTCTCACCCGTAACGCTGCTCTTCAGTTCCAGACTAAAGATGAATAAATATAAAGTGCATTTGTAAAATATAAGTTGCCGATTTGACCATGTTTTCCTTGATTCCTTGTTACGGTGACGGCCGTTGCCTTGCATGCTCACAACTACAACACAAACACACACACACACGCTGCAAAAAAAAAAACAAACGAGGAAAAAAAAAGTGAAGCAGTAGCAACAACTGCCCCAGTGCTTTACTTTCAGGACGGAGGATGCCGATTTGGTGAGTTTGACCGCTAGAGCTCCGTCTGCCTCTCAGTCAGATGAGACTGAAATGAATGGAGCAGCGTCATCACTGTATGAGCGTGTGTTTGTATGTTTCCCAACATGAGGTCCGTGGACCTCCAGGCGCTTGAGGAGCGCATACAAAGGACTAATGACGCTAAAAAAAAAAAAAAAAAACTAACTAAGAATTAAACTAACTAGAGAAGAATTTATCTCTATATTTTAAACCTTTTTATACATGTAATATTTCAGCCTAGACTTGTCAATACCTTTATAGTCTTTACAGATCTTTTAATAGTCCTGAGGATATTTGAAGCCTTGCAGTGATATGATTTAGTTTCAAAAATACTGTGATTATTACAGCCTTCTCAATAAGCCTACAGACTTGATCCGACATTACAGTGCTGAACCCCCTGCATAGCAGACTGTCTCTAGGGGCATGTGTCAGCTCTTTGGCAGAGGTTAAGGACAAGAACTTGTGCAGGAGGTGAGGGGGTATGTAGTAAGAGCTCCCTCTTGTGATACACGCAGGAATGGCCTTTTTTATTTTTTAAAATTATAAATAAACAAATGGCACCTTTTAACCAAACATGTGGTCCTAAAAGACAAACCAATTGATACCATGCATATCTTGCAAGCTTCTGCACAGCAAAAGCAGCAAATCCGCACACAATTGGTGAACAACTGTGTCGACAGTTAATCAGAAAGATGACTCACATCATGTCAGAATAATGGACATGATCAGAGGCTTGTCAAATAGGAATATGACAATGTGCAAGAAGATGCCTGAAGAACTGAAGTCGTTGCTGTGAAAACAGTGAACTTCACTGTGATGAGATGGGCAGTGGTGTCCAACTCTTGCTTCATACAGAAGGAGGTTACATTGTGGTTATAATGGTGGTACCTGGAGAGCCTAATATTTTCTGAGGTGGAATATGATGTAAAATGTTTGAGAAAAAAAAATGTTTATTGAACTAGATATAAGATTGTAAAATGTTATATCTAGTTCAATATCTAGAATTGAACTAGATATAAATGGGCCCACCTCTATGCATAGCACTGGGTCTGAAGGCCAAGTTTCGTAGTGCATCTCCTTTTCCTGAGATGCCCAGAGTGAGATATTCACGAGACCCAGGCTGAGTGGCTGCACTGGACTTCCACTGAGAGTATTTGGCATTCTTGGAGTCTCTGGGTGGGTGGAGTCCTGGAAAATATACTACTAAAGGTTTCTTCAGTTCTGATAGGAGACATCAATGTGAAGACACCTAGAAGGGAGTGATTAAGCGGATTATCCTGCCCTTATTATCCCTCAGTTGGGCTTTGGAGTATTCTTTGGCTATTGGACTTCTTTGCTATGGATTGGCCATAGCAAACACAGTGTTTAAGCACAGGGTGATTTTTGGCATTACAACAAGATGGGTGGACCATGTTCAAAGCCTCCACTGAGTTACTCACACGTGTTTTCAATGCTCTATGGACGTTGAAGACAGTGCCTGTGGAATAGCAAAACTGGAGTGGTCTTTTCCATTTTTAAAAAGAGGACCAGACAGTGTGTTCTAATCATTGGGGAATCACACAGCTCAACCTCAACGGGAAAGACTTATGCCAGGGTGTTGGAAAAGAGGCATGGCCAATCAAGAGGAGCAATGCAAATTGCTTGGATATACTTGGGAAGACTTACTTATTCCTTATTAGGAACACCTCTGGATGACCAAGAAACACTGCTGGAGAACAGGACATCTAAACCACCTAGCCTAGCGTGCTGTTATCATGAGTCAACTCTCAAAAGCTTGTGTTTCCTGTTTCATAAACTTGTACAGTGTGTCAAGTAAGAGCTACTTAGTTTCTCTATAGGAAAATAATCAATGTCCTACATCTGTCAATTCAATTTGTACAGATCAAGGCTGAAGGTCAATTATTCTAGTTTCATTGGCACTGTTGTCAGCTGAAATACATATGTCTAATATATTAAGTATGTCACCACAGAGATAGAGGACACATGAGAAGTCAGTGAATATCAGTTTTTTGTTTCTGTTAATGCTGTTCTTCATCTCCTGACAGGTACATGGTGGCTCCAGATCATTACTGGAGTTATGAGACAGCATCATGATGCATTACCAATTCGATAGCTGCACTACAATTACAATAAAGTGAGCTTTTAGATTTAAAGAGAGTAGTGATGGAAACCCAGTGTCAGACAGAAGCCCAGAACAACAGACACATTTTAACCAATAGTATTTAATGGTTTATGCAACTCTCTGCTAAGGCCCAATCTTCCCCCCAACAGTACGATTAGGTAGACCAGTCCCTTGCATTTTATTGGCCAAAAATAAATTCAAACATACCTAAATAAATATGTGTGTTTATGGTAGGGGGTCAATCAAAACAATAACAGTCCTAATTAAAGGCAACTTGAAAAACACAAGTTCTCTCCATGAAACTGGTTAAATTGAAAAGTTTTTTAAAAAAATGTAAAAGGGGTCATTTCTCACCAGCTTCCACTCCATATCAAGTAACATGACTCTAAAACCATCCATTATAAAAACTGAGGTGGAACACTGCCACCAGCTGGAAGTTATAAGCTTTGGTCACAGGAGTTTGACGAGGAGACTGGTAGGGTAAGGGCGATAAGTAGCTTCTGTCCCTTCTCGTCACAAACTATCTGGGACTGGAATTTAAGCAGGGCAGGGGATCCCAGAACAGTGGGTTGGATGACATAGTGCCATGGATATTTAGGGTTCAATACAACAACAGGCCAGACTGGTTCTCTCAGTACGGTTCAAGGAGACGAGAACAAACAAAATGTTTGAGCTTGTGGAGTTCAGACTACTTTGGACCAGAATGGCTCATGCATGGGTGTATGTGTGAGTGCATATGGGTATGAGGCCTTCTGCAGTCCTTTCCATCTGGCCAAGCTGAAGCAGTTCTATACTTCTTTTTGTTTTCTTTTTTTTTTTTTTAGGCAGAAAAGAAAATCCCAAACACTGAACCCCACTTTTGACCAACACAGTGCCAAATCTCACCCCTTGCTGTGTGAGTCGTCCAGGGCTTTGACCCCCGGAACAATGCCACCCTTTTGAAAAAAGGGCCAGGTAGGCTGGGGTGGATGGACATGAGAGGGATGAAGGGTGACGTGGGTCTCCCTTATCAACCCATCTATGACATCTCACCCACCCCTTGCCATCATCTGACCACTTTCTCTTGGGTTCTTCATGGCAAGGTGGGATGTTGCTTGGAGGGGGGCGGCACACTATGGTGTTGCCTCTACCCCACTCTTTCAAATGGTTCAGTCAAACAGTTAAGCGGCGTGGGCTCAGTTTGAGGCGCTGCTGTTGGAGGAGCTGGATGTGGAGGCCACGGCCATGCCCGAGGTGCCTGAGGAGGCCACCGACTTGCGGATGTGGGGCATAAGGAAGGGGTCACTGGCAAGCTGGTGCACATCAATACGGTCCTCCTTACGGTAGACTAGACAACGCCTTATAAAGGCCTGGAGATAGACGAGAGTGAGAGTGTTATGATTGTTAAAATAAACAGTACACATATAGTACACATGGCCTTAAACAATGTTTTAGTAAAAATGTCTGGTACCTTAGCTTCAGGTGTGACTACTGGTTTAGGGGGGAACTGCACATCTGTTGCCTTCAGTATGGTGTTCTCCTGCAGGATGTCCTGCTGGGACTGGTTGTGGCCAAAGGGCTAGAGAGCAAAAGAAAGAAGTGTTATTGACAGAACAAAACATGTTGAAATAAAAAAAAAAAGGTAATAGGGATAAAAAATTAATTTATAATTAATATGTTTAAAGGAATTCCATATGTGTATCAAGAGAATTACACAAATTTTGTTACATAAAATCAAATTCATGCAACCAAGAGAAAGTATTCCCCTTGCATTTTAAAAAATGTCTTTTCTATAATAAATGTAACTTTACAAATCAATATAGCTTGTTAGAACTGTTTTTTAGTGTGTCTCCTACCTTGCGGCCATACAGACACTGGTAGAAAATGACTCCGACGGACCACACATCCACCTTGTTGGAGATTTTGGGTGGTTCCTTCCCAACTACAAAGCACTCAGGTGGCAGGTACCTAAAAGGAGAGAGAGACAGACACATTTAGAATGGATCAGTTTCAACTCAAATTATACTGTCCAGTTTCAATGTGTATTTTATAGTCTGAAGACTTTCTCTGTGTAATTATGGTTTGATAACACGTTTTATTTGGTATCGATACCACACTGAGTATCTGTAGACACCAATATTCCCCCCATAATACAAGTCTGCAACTTGCATATTTTTTGAATTATCATGTGAAATGACACACACTCCACTCTTTGCCATAAATTCATCATCTCTTTCGCTGCTGTTGCAATGAAGTCCCCTGTGTGCTAGCCATAAAACTGTTTAGCCTGGAGTGCCGCTTCTGGCAAACTACAGTTAATCCAATGTGCTGTCAGAAAAAAGTAACCATATAGGACACTTCTCTAAGTGCCAAGTGTAAAACTCACAGCTGCAGTATTTTCCAAGTGGTTCATAGGGACTTCACTAACTTATATGTACAGATACAAGACAGCCTTTTCAGACATTAAACGTTAGTTTGGCAGTGTGTAGTGAGAATGAAAATGTCCAATAAGGAAGACTCTGAAACCCCATAAAATCTGTAGTGAATGAATTTTTTTCCCCATATGATCATACTATCAGAGTCTATAATCACTGCATTCCTATCCCAGACACATTTGTATGGTTTCTGTTTCTTTCCCATTTCTTGGAGGGTTGCTTCATACCACAGTTGTGTCAGTCATTATCTGTAGCTCCATTAGCAAGATGGCAGAGAGAAGCCTATCAGTCTCAGAGCTAACTAACCAAGCATTGGCTGCATGTTGAAACATTACCCTACTGTAAGCTATAGGAGCCTGTGTTTTATTGTTTTCATAGAGGCAGCTGTGTCTCTGACCAATTCGGTGTCAGATCATCAGCAGTTACGGCTGCACAGCTGCCACCGTCATTGAAACTGAATTGCAAAAAAAAGAATGTATGAGGGTATATGCATTACCCTCTTGGTATAAGTGTACTTGTAGTCAAACATAATAGAGCTGTAAAGAAATGTCTGTCTAGTATCAGGCTGAAGTTACGATGATTTTGGGCTATATAGCAGGCTATGCAATGATGGCAGTCAATACATAAATGTATGTACATTAGGCTATACTTCTGTGGGAGCAGGCGGTAGCGGGACTGAAAATTCTGTCCCGTGCAGACCTCTAGGCTATACGTCCTCTAGACAATATAACAAATATGCACAACCAGTTGCAGAGGGGTTTTTATTTTCTGCAATGCAAAAGACTCCAACAAGTTCTTTTTTTTAGTAATCATGCAATGTAGCAAGTTACTATTAAAAGTAACCTGACCCAACACTATTCATCTTGTGATGCTT
The DNA here is from genome assembly GCA_023373845.1 of Nibea coibor. Taxonomy (NCBI): domain Eukaryota; kingdom Metazoa; phylum Chordata; class Actinopteri; family Sciaenidae; genus Nibea; species Nibea coibor. Next base: position 15,644,055 of record CM041727.1, on the reverse strand, counting down.
CTACATGTTCTATCAAGCCTTAGGCACTTTCTAATAGATCCTTTAAAAAAAATACACAATGCATACTTAATTCAGCCATTTTGTTTCCCTTCAAGAAAAAAAAAGAAAAAAAAAAGAGCGATGGCTTCCCAACATCAGTGTGTCATCTTTCAGTGTAAATCTTACCAGTATGTCCCTGCTCCTTGTGACGTCAACTCCATCCCGTCGACAGAGTTGTAGCTGTCATCATCCATGATCTTCGACAGGCCGAAGTCTGTGATCTTGATCTCCCCGCAGGCAGTGCCATTCACCAAGAGGATGTTACCTGAGTAAGAAGAAGAAAGGTTTCAGAGACATGAAAGAAAATGTCTAATGCCTAATTCACAATTGCAGTCACATTTGGGTCAAAAATAACAATTATACGCTGAATGTTTCAGTAGCGTTGAATACTCAGTGATTGTTGGTTTTCCTAAATAAAATTTGCTCAAATCAATCTTAATAGAATAACGGCTGCCATTGTGGAGTGGAGACCCACCAGGTTTAAGGTCGTAGTGGATAATGGGTGGCCTGATCTCATTGAGATACTTGAGGGCGTTAACAATCTGCATGATGATGGAGCGGCCCTCTTTCTCTGACATAAGCTTGTGCTGTTTCAGGTAAAAGTCCAAGTCATTACCCTCGCAGTATTCCAGGACTGTGCAGAACCTGCTCCAAAGCAAGAGAAAGTTATTTAACCACTTCAGCAGGATTTGGTAAATCAAATCAACACAAAAGAAATCTGTGTTCTGGCTCAAAATTAACACAGTCCACATACATGAAATATTGTAGAAGGTACATATTTGTTTAAAAGGGAGTGACTTACGAATCAGTGTCAAGCGAAAAGTAGTCGTAGAGTTTAACTATTCGTGGGTGGTCCAGCTCTTTGTGGATTCTATATTCTCTGCATGCATGTCTGAAACAAAGGGCATGTCAACATTTACACTCTACATTTTAGATAGCATGATGGTTAATGAACAATAAACATTGCCATTTTAAATATAGTGTAGTACTGTGTTAAAAAATTGCACTCACTTGTGATAATTTTCCTTCTTCTCATCCCTCCAGTTCTTGTTTAACTGGTGGATTTTGACCGCAACATACCTTTGCTCCGTTAAGTCAAAGGCCTGGAAAATAAAAGGTCTCCCATTAGTTAAGGAACTCCATTTAGCATGACTTTGTTTTAGCTGCAGAGAGACTCTCGCTTCACATTAAAAGGCTGCATTCATTCATCATTTCTTTTTACAGTGATGACAGCAGATTCCTGGAACAACTCTCACATTCTGGCACAATCATTTACTTTGAAATGTTGATGATGTCAGCTTAGTGTAATGTAATGAAACACACATCATCAAATATTTTCCAAAGTATGTAAAGTACAATCACTGCAGTCCCTTACATAAGTTCGTTTTCATCAGTGCAAGACCACAATCTCTGACCTGAAGAAAAGGCCACTGAATTTATTATAAAACTATTGTATAAAATTTCACAAAATTGTGCATGTCTTTACGATATTGTCTGTAGTACAACTGTAACGACTGGGTTCTAATGCTCCTTTTCCCTGTCTGATATACAGGTTGATTTGTTGCTGAATTAATTAAATAAAATAGACAGGAAAATTAAGACATTAAGTTCAGTAAAACATTAAGTTTCTCTCACCTTGTAAACTTCACTGAAACCTCCCCTTCCAAGTAAATGGAGTAGCAGGTACCGGTCATTTAGCGTAGGGTGATCTTTAAATCTGTACAGGGTGAGAAACAATTCAAGTTGTAAACAGAGCACAGTCAGTAGACCAACTAGGAAAGGACCATATATGAAGAGATCATACTGAGAATTATCTTCATTGTGGATCCTTTTCAGCTCGCGGATGTGTAGGTTCCGCACTCGCTCCAACCTCTCCAGCTCCGCCTGGATCTCTGCCTCCTCCTGCAGAGGACAACAAAATAATTTATATATATATTAACAAAACAGCTAAACAATTAAAGACCACACTACGAATGCTGTCCCCTAAAACTTCAGATATTACCTTCTTAAGATGGCCTAGTCTTAGCTTAAAGATTTCCTCTTGCTCGTGGTACTCTGCCTGTGATAACCTGTGAGGATACAAAGCCAACTTCAGTGCAACTTAGTATATGCGTGCAGAGGAAAACAAACAAAGAAACAAACAAAAAAAACCAGCTGGTATAAAAAAGAAGAAAAACAACAAAGAAAAGCATCATACGCTTCACTTTCTGTTCCATTGGTCTTGCTTTTGCGTTTGTTTTGCTCCAGGCTTGGAGGTGGGGTCTGTGCCATGGAGGGTGGCTTGCGTTTGGCCAGCAACTTCCTCTGTCGTTCAATGTCTTCTCGCTGTGAATTGATCCTTTCTTGTTGTCTGGGGACAGACGACCCATTGCAATGACAAACAGACCTAATGCATTTATCAGTTTGTGTATGATCTATTACTGCTTTGACTCCGTGGTTTACAGACGCTGCCTTTACATCTTGTATAGAAGACGTGCTTATAGTAAATCACTAGCACTGCATTATTGCTTAAGCTGTAAAATTTTCACTTCACACAAATGACCTTTCCAATTAACTTATCACATATAAAAAATATTTTTGTCCTTTAAGGTTAGTATGATGTTGCCTATTGCACAATTACTTAAAAATTATGCTTGAAGTTAAAACATGAAAGTCCTCACTTGATAAGATTTTGGAAGGCATATCCATCTGTCCACTGCTCAGTGAAAGACGCTCCGTGTCTCACTGTGGTAAAGTGACCCAGCCGAAGCCGGTCCTGCATGCTTTTGTCCCGGCACGCCATCTTCTCCTGTTTGGACTGGAGGAAGGGCAAACAAATGCAGGCATTGAATCAGTGCTAAAAGTAACCCATGTCGAAAAAAACAAATCACAACCAACCAAGTGAGTTTGTATATTAATAGCTGCTATAATAATAAGAAGTAAGTCACAGTGCTATTAGATGAACATACTTTTTCAATCAGCAGCTTCTTGGACATGGTCACACACTTGTTTAAACGTTCTTTGTATCGTTCCAGCATCCTCTGCTGCTCATCAATCTGTCTCCTCAGATCACAGTTTGCCTGGAGAAGGACATACAAACAAGTAAGAAAAAAAGGTCACATAAAAAGTATTAACAAAATATTAGTGTGTTCATACATCTAGAGAGTCAAGTTGTAACACGCCTGGCATGAAAATCCAAGACAGAGAACATGATATTCTCAAAACCATTCAGAATGGCAAGCAGAGTAGCAAGGATGAAATGTAATTAGATTAGTACCCGCAGCAAATCGTCTATTCGGCCCTCCTTCTTCTCCAGGTCAGAGTTCTTGTTGTTCTCCATTGCTGTTAGTTTCTCTATAGTAAGGTCAGACTATTGGGTACAGTGAGCACAAAAACAGTGTTTAGTTACTGGTGTATCATTCTTTATCAGTGAAAAATGTAGTACATCAAGTAGTTCCACTTAAACTCTTCCAGTTAAGATAAGAATTTGTAATTTATAATCCATTAACATAACAACTGCCTTTTGAATTATAAGAACAATGTTCAATGTTAAACTGGAACTAACCAGCCAGTCAGCTTTGATCACATGTCAAGTACCTGTGTGGCTTTGTGGAGCATGTGAAGAGAAGCAGGCTTCAGGGAACATGATGAGTGCTCAGTGTTGGCTGAGCTTACGGAGGAGGGGCTTCCCTGCTGCACCTGAGAGGCAGAAACATTCATCCAATGAAAGGCTTACACATACAAAAGGGTGTGTTAATGGCAGTTTCATCACATTAAAGAATTGATAAAAACCAGTCATGATAAAACATGAGACCAAGCTGGCAAAAGAAGTTTTACCTGAAGATGAACATAAGTATGTGAGACTGGGTTAAATTCTCACTGAAAAAGCATTTTAGAACTCTCAGATTTATTTCAAGGATTTTGAATTAATTGTTTTAAATGGAAAGATCTATGGCCCCAAGTTAAAATAATCAAAACACCAAAAGGCATGCGCAACAGGTTTTCATTGCTTTTGTTTGTTTTTGGCTTTTCTAGGAACTTTGGCCACTAATATTTGTTGAAACATACTTTACGACTAATCTGCAACAATAGTATTTACAGACCACAGACAGACCACATCAGATTCTTGCCACTTATAAACAAACTTGACCTATTAATGTTAATAACAAGCGTGGTAGAGAGAATGGCAGGAAAGAGTGTTAAGAGATTAAAAAAAAAAAAAGAAGCATGAGACAGACCATAGAGCAAACATGCTCACCATGACAGGGGGGTTGGAGAGGGAGTGTTGTGGGGAAGAGCGGACCACTGGTGGAATTCCCCTGGCAGGGCTGGTACCAGGACCGCTACCTCCCGCAAACTGACAGACACGTAAAGAGAGAAGAAGAGGAAAGTAGTTCAATGGACAGATCAAGGTGGCCAAAAAGGGGTTAGAAAGTAGGTATGAAAAGTTACCCAATGCTGAAGCATTACAGAGGACACGAGTTCTGCTGGATACAGACTCAATACGACAAAGAAATCATTTTCTGCTACTCACCTCAAAATAGTCACTAATTTTATGTCCCCTTGCTCCCGCTTTGCCTAGAAGAAAAAAAAAATACATAGTTCAGAAAGAGGCTGATATATGTGTAGATGTCATGATGTGAGTGGGACAGTAGGACAGTCCTACCTTGGCTGCTGTCAAAATGATCTGCTTTCCGTTTTCTCACTCTCTGGTCATTCGCTTTTTTCTCAGGAGTCTGTCAGGAAGGTAGTGTAAATCAATCACATCTATAATAAGATGGGTAGCACACAAAAATCCTGTTTGTACGTGACAGAGACTAACCTCCAGCTCTTTATCACTGAGTGAGCCAACACTGCATAGACTCTGATTGGATGACTCATTTTGGTTCTGACCCGAGCCCTGTTAAAATGAAGCAAAAACATATCATCAACATCATAAAGCACAGGGAGCAATTAAATACAAAGATGCAGGAGATATGTATGTGGAAACTTGTAAGTGTGCACATGCATTCATGTATGCATGCACATGTGTGTGAGAGAGAGTGCACACAGAGTTAGAAACATGAGTGAGAAACTAAGGGAAAGGATGCAGAGGTTTGGCGAAATACTGTCACAACTGACTTCCCACTGAATCTAGACCTGCATCAGTCCTAAAGCCAGTTTCCTAGGTGATGCCTGTCAGTCAAATGAATCACATCAGAATTCAGCAGGCACTGTCCAATCAGGGAGAGATACTTAGTCATTCAGAGCACACTGGAGCTCTCTCACTGAACCCTCCTAAAATGGCTGAACACTAGGCATGCTGCTGAGGAAGTATTCCTCTCTGTCCGTCACCTTTAGATAATGTCAACCATTTTTCTCCTCTTCGCTGTGGTCTGTGTTCTTTTCTCCTCCCTCCAGAGGAAGCCAGTAAAAGATGTTTTGCTTGATCTAAGAATGACAGATTGCCCCCCACCCCTCGATATCCCTCCCCGAGATATCTTGGTTGTTTGATCACACTTGCTCAAAAGGAAATGCACTTTCCAAATTTTTTAGTAGGTCCTCTCTGTTCCATTACCAAAATGTGTCCAAGTCTTTGTCCTCAAAAGGATAACAATTTTCCTTTTATACCACCTCAGTGACGAGACAGAGCAGCGGTGCCAAAGGGCTGTTCAAGGTCAAGAAAAAAACTAAGCTGCTCTGTGACATTGAAGAGCTTTTAGACCACCAACCCATATTTCTTCAGAGCAATTTCTTGACAGGCTTCTCTCTCACTTCCCCCTACACACATTGCATCTCTTGTCATACAGGGTGGCTGTGGCATAATGCCTTACCGAGATCCGCCATTTTCTCTGCGGCAGCAGCCATGCCATGCTCTGGGCTCAGCTCTGCCTATGGCTGGCACAGGGCCCACTCCTGGCGCTGACTCTCACTCCCTAACTGTTCCAAGATCACCTTCCACAAAGACAGCTCCATCCGTGTAGAAGGCAAGAGGGTGGAAGGCTAAATGCTGCCTCCACTCACACCTGGTCAAGAACTATTTCTGCATTCCTCCTCTGCCTTCACTCCTCCTCCCCCTACCACCCCTGTCCTGTCTGTGGCCTTTTTGGCAGGCATCGCCACTTGCATATACAGCCACTACATCATGAGCCAGGGAGAGATGCCATATCACACCAGCCAAAAAACACAGACAGAGCTCAACCTTCTCCAGAGACAGACAAAGAAAAGGAGTGGGGCCAAGCTTGTCCAGGCCAAACAGCAGAATGATACTGAGACGGAGTGAGACAAAGAAAGGAAGAGATTCACAAAAATTGTGTAATCAAGAAAATCTTTGATTATAAGCACTTTGACAGGAGACAGTCGTCATGCTCCACCTCAGTGACATGTAGTGTAACACAAACCTTAGCCACGCCGACCCCGGTGAAGCGAGCCTCCAACAGCTCCTGCCGTCTGGGGTCCAGGCTATGCAGTTCTTCCATCATGGCTGCAGAGACAAGAACACAGATTAAAGAAGGCGTTGTGGGGTCTGGTATATTCAAGTGGGAGTGACGGATCACTGTTTCAAAAGCATTGGTTGTGATGAGTCATGGCTGTTTTTAGCTATATGGATGTGGAAAATTCCTGTTCTGAGTCATCAATAAGCCTGACAATAACGTTTTCCACTATCATGTGTGTTCAACAAGCATCAGCCATGTAACTCGAGTACTCGTAGTAGGTAAATACTCACTGTACTAAAATGCACTATGTGGCTCCCAAATACAGCCAATAACATTTATCAAATATTGATCTCACACTAGGCCAGATGTGTAGAGTCATTGTCTTGAAAATTATAGCATCATGTGATAACACCCTGGCATTATAGGCCAAAGCTGCATGGCGCTGGAGTTATGAAAGGTCACTAATGGAGGGACTGCCAAGTATACTCACAGCAATGGAAAAGGCCACTACAGACAATTGTAGTGGCCAGACTGCTAGCTTGTGCAAAGGTTAACGTTTAAGTTACACGCCCAACAATGACTGATATGTCTGTCTGTTATCTATGGTTTGCATACATTAAATGAATAGTGGAGCCACCAGCTTTTGTGTCCATTTAGGGGTACATTCTTGCCCATGTGTGACTTAACTCACAAATTGGTTTGCTGGTCCAGCTAACATTATACTGACCACCATAACGAGATGAGACATCAGTGAATGATCGGCGAGGTAGCTTGCTAACATTGGTTAAATGAGCTAACAAGCCTGCCGATGTTGGCCATCACTTAGCATTGCGATCCACGAGCTAACGGTTAACGTTAGCTAGTAACATTGGGTCGGATTTTGTCAAGTAACGTACCCAAACGAGGCAAAGGCTACTTGATGTTGGCCCATTCACAGTTAACTGATTATATAGCGACTCCGAGCTTCACAACTACTGCCCGCAACAGTAAATTATTTTACAATCACACACAAGATAGCTAGCATTGGGTAGCCAACAGGCTAACGTTAACTCGTCTGTCAAAAAGAAGCATCTTCTCGGTTCTGTGTTGTCAGGTGCTCATGCCACGACGCCTGGACTCACTGAAACAAGAGACCTGTCCTTATATACTCCTTTGTTCGACAACCTAACGGCATACTTACTGCAATTCAATAATTTCTCGGTCCTCCGGAGGGCCTGTTGTTAACCCTGAAACCGTCCCCGTTGTTTCCCCGGTGCTCGGCAGACCCTCCCAGGCTAGGCCGCATCAACAGCCGCGTCCCTCGCGTGCTGATTGTTAACGAGCAAGACACGGGAGCGTGCGGTGTAGCTCAAGGTAGACGACGGAGGATTCCCTCGGAGGCCTCGACAACTCCGGGTATCCCAAACCCGCCTTGCTGTATTCCTTAGGCGGGGATCCCCATCACATTCCTCTCTCCAGGGACCATACCGTGCCTATATCGGGTACGTCGTTCCACACAATGGCGACCCTCGAGATTCTGCGTTTTTCACCAGGTATAAATACTGTCTTTAGGCTAGCGTTAGTTGCCCCTATCTTTTTCTCCCCCGGTGGTGAGATGAATTTCGGGTCCTAGCTTTCAGCTCGATCAAAACAAAGTTCGGCTCCAGTCGCCTTCCTCGCCGCAGGGGAGAAGCCAATCTGTTTCGGAAGTTGTGCTGTTGCAAGCGTTTCAGTTGAATCCGGATCGATTCGGTTCGGTTCTCATGTTTTTGCAATGTAAACAATAATCAGTAAAATCTCATATTTTCTCGTGAGATTGTTCAAGTATTTTCACCTTCGTTCAGTCCACGCCTGCCCCAAATCTCTTGTCTGGACCAATGGCAAATCCCTCTGTACACAATACAATTTAACAGCGCCCACCCAGGCAACTATCATAATGATCACTTATCAGAAAATGGCAATTACCATGATGCTCACACCTACATACTGTACTTACATAATGTCAATGCCCCCCAATATAGTCATTCAAGCATAAAGAAGGATTAAATCATTCAAGATGAAAAACAAGTAGTATAAGGACTGTTATCATGAAGTGATTTCTTTAACAAAACAGAAATGTAAATAACAGATTTACAGTTTAGATTTTTATTCATTTTGCATGTACAAAAATGTTCCAAAGTTATCTTAAAAATCAGTTCAAAACATCAGCTCATTAAAATTATCTGGCAGAATAGAAAACTTTATACAGGGGTAACCAGCCCTTTCTTAGATTACTGAAGTCTTCAGCACGACGTAGGAAATTGTCACTCTTGTAGCTAAAATGCAGCAACATCAGGAACACAAGCCATAAAATGAGTCCATCAACATTATGGCAGCTGAGATAGTGTAAGGCCTTTACAGCATATAACTATCCAGTTGCGTCCCCTTTATCACATTCACAAAAGAGCTTCTCAATTCCATACATCCTCAAAAAGAAAGCCAGCACCACCTGGATTTGAGCTCCTAGTTTCAGTTGTGGTTGAAGGTCAAGCCAGACAGGTTCTCTCCTGTGTCTCAGTCCTGCGTCTCAGGTGGCTGAACTAGAGCCTTGCGATACTTGCACTGGATCCATACCCTGTACATGGTGAGCTGTTTGCCTCGGTTCACCTGTAGCCGTCTGTCCACAAGGTTCTGCACTTTCTCTAGCCCTGAATCAGTGAACATCTCATGGAGCTCGTCTGAAATAAAAAGAAAAAGCACAAATATTTCCATCTGTATAATTAAAGAACAAAATTATGTCAATAAATCTTTACTAGTACATTTATATATTTACCTTGAGTAAAGAAATATACTCTTGTTCCATCACCTCGAACATAAAAGTTTTCTGACAGACACCTTCCTAAAAGTAGTAAAGGGACACAATTACCCATAATTTCCATAAACACTTATTTATACAGGGACACTTTTGCAGTGTTAATTTGCACCATTATAAATACTGCATACTTGACCTAAACTAGGCAGCCAGACTTACTATCTGTATTACGTGTGGTCCATAATATTATATCACTATTGAACTGACTCCCGTTTAAAATGACCAAACACAGAAAGTTCAGTTAGTGTGGCTTTATGCAACAATGTTACCAGAAAAACACATTTTCAAGGATCAACACTATAATATCCCATGATTAATGGACACTTCAGAAACTGCACATTTTGAGCCCAACTGGACTTAAGCCTGACTAACCTTTCTTGAAGCGAAGCTGTGCCATGTCGTAGCGTCCATAGTCCCTGAGCAGCATCACTCCCCCAGGCTTCAGCAGCTGTGCTAATCTACTGATGGATGCCTGCATCCTGAGACAAGGTGAAACTTTAAGAAAACCTGTGCTATATTCACTCACAGTGTCACAGTGAGTCACAGTGAGGGAAACCAAAAAGAAAGAGAGAAAGTTCTTACTTGTCAGGATGCAATGCTGATAAAACAAAGATTAGCACTATAACGTCAAGGGTTCCATCAGGGATGGGGTAATCGGCTTCCACATCACTCAAGTCATGAACAAAGGCGAAGCAGCGCCCAGGATCGTATTCTGGATTTGTCTGATGACAAGAAGGCAATGTTAATTCATAAGTTATTCCATAACCCTCCAGATAAATGCACCAATTAACACATCATGCTTTAATTATTCCCATCATCTCACCTTGACTAACTCCACAGCAGTACTGGAGAAATCACAGCAGTAAACAAAGAGTCCTGGGTCACTGCAAAAAACAAGTTACACCTTCAAGTCTTTATCATAAGACAGAAGCAGGGGATATTATTTGTTAAACATGGCATGAATGACATGTAAATGCCTTGACTTGCACTTACTTGTTGGTCTTCAGTATTGGAAAAACTGTATTTCCTACACCGCAGCCAACCTGTCCAATAAGCACAAATTCAAAAGCCATTTATTTAGTTTACTCCAATTTCCACTCAATTTCAAACACATAACAGCCATGTTTGTTTTAAAATAATGAATCCTGACAAAAACAGAGACTGTAAAAAGGACTAGGAAGTAGAAATAGGAGGCTGCACACACACTACCTACCACACACAATAAATCAGCACCAAATATTTTTGGCCATCCATTTTGTGGTGCGTGCAGCCATCCAGCTTTCATCAGTAAGATGAAGTAAGGCTTACTTTTTGCTCTTAAATAAACAGCTAAAGAACGCATCGAGTCAGACCACTCACTGTTCTACTAGAAATACTTCTGGAATTCAGCTGCATCAAAATAACACACAGGTGGAAGATAAGCATGGGTTTTAACTGCCATATGAAAATGTCACAGAAATGTGCCAATGCTTTTTAAGATAGCCTAAACAGACAACAGAACTAAAACAAAATATAACAACAAGATTTTGCCTTGTCATTAAATCTGTATGGTTATGGTTTAGCTAACTTACTTTCAAATGAATATCTCACCTCCAGAATGCGATATGTGGCAGAGGAGCCGGGCATGTCACCATCAGTGTGAGACAAAGCTGAAGCCTCCCTTCTTTGTTCTTGATCCAGACTACCCTGCTCACTGTCATCTGTACCAGAGACCTCGCTATGGGACTCATGGTTAAGGCTACACTGTGGGGCCAACTCTGGGAACTCTGTGAAGAGCCAGTGACGGTCTTTGAAGAAACGATTCTCATGGATTGTGTAAAAATCATTCCAGTACTCATTTGCCCGAGTGTCATACTCCTCTGAAAAAAAGGTAAGGCATAATAATATAAGCAACGTGCATAAACAAAGCATAAAAGTGATTATGGCCAATTTTACTAAAGTGAAAGTCATTTTAATGGCTTGCCTGAAGCCAATTAAAAACAACTCTCAAAAATGTATTGTACAGCCACAACTTTATGAGCCACGTGCATGCACCATAAATAAAAGAAAATAATGAATATAGAATACTGGAGAATGTTGGCCTGATTAGAAGCAGTGGATACCAGTAATACTGTGACAGGTCTGTGTATGTGCCATGAAACCTGACAACAACAATGCAACCTTGTTTCTCTGAAGGTAGTGGCTGACTGTTTTCTAAGACTTTCTTCTTAGCAGATGCTTCTTGTTCTTCAGTCCACTCCACATTGTCCCTGTTGACAACAGAACACTATTCAGTCCACTATTCAGCAAACACATATACTTAAAATACTTAGTTTAACGTTAAAGCTTTTCATGTGATATTCAGATAGGGCTGAGAAATGGAGACAACATCAAATTCAGAATGCTGATACATATCACATCTTATATGTCAGATTCATTTGTCTTCAGATGACCGGCATGAACAGATTTTCAAACAATACTGAATTATTTTACATATGGATGCACATTTTACTTAAACCTGCTGGTAAAACCTACCAAAGACATAACAAAGTAACCAAAAACCTCTAAAAGAAAAAAGAAGAAACCTTAGGTTTGTTGTTAATTTAGAAAACAGTGTATAAATACAATAAGATAAAATATTCTATATAAAAAATATCATATAGCAGAAAAATGCATTATATTTTCCCATACACCATTGCATGGAAGTTGGATGACCAGTTCTTTAATAACCCTCCTATCAAAACAACACAGAAACAATCTGATCAATCAGTGACATGTTGTCGCTTTTTACTATTATATACATGCATACATATTTCATATAATATTGTTAGTTACATGAAACTAGAAAAAGACTATCTCTGCCAGTAATGTACTACTCATGTAGCAGACACTGCTCTGACAATGTCTGTCTGCCTTTTTGGATTTCTGGTACCGACCATGCGTTGTGTTGGAAGACCTGTCGCGGGTCTGTGAGGAAACGTGTCCCAAACTGAGGTCTCTTCACATCTCCGGTGGATGAATCTGACAGAATCAGCTCAGCTTCACTGCTGCCTCCCTCCACCCCGACCACGGCATGGGGCGCCGCCATGTTCGTACTGACGCGACGGAAGAAGGGCAGTGCATTTAACCGTGCTGCGTTCAGGGACTATCGGACATGTTGTAATTGAGACTTCTTATCCCAGTATAACTCGGTAATCCGGTAATTAATTTGTTATGTTCAAAAAGTTGCAACGCGTGTTTTGGATGCGATGGATGTCGCTGTCGTTGTCTTATATTCCGCTTAGTGACACGTTTCCATTGGTTTGCACTTTAAAATACTGGTCACAAACACCCTTTCACTTGAACCACATTTTCGCGTTGGTCGAGAGACAAAGAGTAACAATAACAGTGATTGGTTCAACAGCGGTTACATCTGTCTACATGCATGCTTTTATGCTGCATCCCCACAAGTGTGCTGCAGTATTTGATCACTGCAGTGTTTATACACTAGAGGGAGACATATGCCAAGACTCTTTGGCGTCTTTCAGACCTACAGTATATGTAGGCTACGAGGGGAGCCCCTCGTTTAAATTGCAGTTTGACAATCAACTCATGAGTCTTTATACACTATAATAAGTATTAAAAAACAATAAAAATAACATTCAAAACAGGTCGTTATGCACTTTGATTAATATGCGTGACCTTATCATGTTTATGAATCTTAAAAGAATGCCTGATGTACTGGTTTGAACCTCAAATTATAATTTTTTGTGTATGTTTCAAGTGAGATTATCCCTAATCTCACTTGAAACAAGGACAATGACCTTGTTGTTCTGATAAGTTGCAGGTCAAAAGGTAGTGGAGGAGTAACATCTGAAGTGAGCTAGATTTACTAAAACTCTCTCCTGGTACTGCAAAAAGACAGACTTGTGTTTAAGAATACTGATATATTAGGATGTTCTGCAGAAGAAAAACAGAGCTGCCTGCTACATACCAATAATCATATGTTTTAAATTACAATATGTACTATATTTATGTTGTGGCAGATGAAAGTACATTTTTGCAGATGAGACACCAGGAAATGCACACATCCCTGAGATAGTGGCCTAAATTAGATCATGTGGGCCATGTAACAGGAAACATTCTTGATGTTTCAGCACACTGGTAGTCTGAACTTGTTTGAATTGGTATTGTAATTGTTTTTACCTTGATTACCTTGATTGTTTTCTGTGATATTTGTGAATCAAAGAAGATATAAATTAAAAAGTCAAAGGAATATTGTTGGGTTTTTTGTTTGTTTGTTTTCTATTTATGTGTGGACAAGAAAAAGACTTTCTTGCTGGGAGGCAAAATGAAACATTTAGCTTCTCACAGAAATCACACAGTGCATCAGTCATATTTATTATAATGTTCCTCCAAAATATAAGGCTACAAAATGTCACCCAGAGTGAATACAGCTAGTTGAGAAATGTTAGACAACTTATTGCTTTGGATCTGAAAAATGAATCTTAAATAAAATGTCTTTTTTTTATCTTTTCTAAATCTGATCTTAATAACGGATGGAAAGCTTTGAAGGAATTTAAATGTCAAGAATCACACAAAGTTGACGAAGTCAGGTATAATCTCTTGATCTCTTATATTTTACTGCATTCCTTCTGTGTAACTAACTAGAGTGAAATTCCATGTATCTTTAAAAACTGAAAAAAAAGGTTGCAGACTATGTCCTGAAAGACAAGGAGGACTATACAATCATAATACACCTCACATTACAGTAGAAAATTGAAATAACTAAAACAATTTACAATTCAGCAATGGACAGATCCCAACGCTTTCATACAGTTCTGCAAAAAATGAACAGAAAATAACAGGTGATGATGGAGTGACAAAGAAACATGTCAAAGTATGTACCACTTTACCACTGCTAATAAGCATTTAAAAATCAGACAAGCTATTGTAAACCAAGTCAGCCTAGAGGCTGTTTTTTTTTTTTTTAATTGATCTTTTTACAGTGAACTGTAACTTCACGGAGTGCTGCACTTGTGTCAGTCAGGATTGGTCATGTGCATGAACCCTTCAAGCACATTTTAATAATTTATTACAATTCTATAGTACACATATGTATGTATACTGATAAACCTAGCTGTGATCTGTTTGAGATTTCCTATTTCAAATTAATGAAGTAAAACTTCAACTAAAACCTTTGAAAAGGAAACTCTTGAAGATTGCAGCTGCACTCTCCAAGAACAAAATGACAAAAAACAAAGCTCTGGTGTAAATAACATATCAAACATGGTGAAAGACAGTGAAGAGGACCTAAATGTCCACTCATTACTAGTGATTTCTATTCCAGAAGTTTCAGCAGTAGATCCCCTTACAGTAAACAGTAGTGGTTTATGTGAATGAACTCCCATCTGATGTACTGTACAGTGCTTAAACCCTATAGATATGACACAGTGTAAAAACATGAAGCCTAGTAGCAAGAAGCCATTTCAGTTATTTTTACAGTATGTGCAATTATTACATCTTGTTGTTGAAAACTAAAACTACTTTTCAGCCACAGTTTACTGGTCATGTGACAGTGTAAAGGATCTTCTTCTCATCCATTTCTCCGCTGCTACATTCCATCTCTGTCGTTGACCCCTGAGTTTTTCTCATTGCATTTAGTTGTTAGTTGCCTCGGTATGCTACATTGGTGAAGGTGGAGGTGGCTCCTTTATACAAAGGATTGTTCCCCTGGGAAATGAAAGGTAAAGCTGTTAAATTCGGTGCCACACTGAAATCCAACTTTTTGAAGCACTTTCATTTTTCCCCTTTAGAGGGCAGCCACGTTCTTTTATTGGCAGTACTACATTGATCCCTAATATGACCTTAGTGTTTTAATCATAATTATTTCTCACCGTATCCCATTTGGCTTTGGCTCTCTCCTCCTCAAACTTGGCAAACTCTCTACGGTCATGAATGGTGACCAGCAATTTCCAGATGAGCAGGCCAACGAGGCCCAGTAGCAGAATGGCTCCCGCCACTGCCAAGAGCACCACCAAGATGTCTGGACCCTGAGGACACTCTAAGAAACAAGGACATGAAGTGGGAAAGAGGGAGATAAAGAGTACATTTCAGCTCATGAAGTTAAGCAACCACTGACATCCAATGTTAGACACTGTTAGGCAATTGCACAGTAGTACAGCATCAGTATTTATCTGGGTTTTTGTGGTGTGGAGTGTAGCTGTGGTTGACATATCACCGGATGCACACTTCCCCTGTTGCTGTTGCCTGCCAGACACAGGCTGTCATAATTATATATTTTTATTAAATTACAAATTAAATGCAGTTTCAATATCTCAGACATACGCAAAATTCTTGCAGTACCTGGCTCTTTTACCACAAACAGGATGGAACTGCCACTGTCATCTTCGTAATACTGGAAAGGCACTATGCAGTCATTCTCATCTTTGTATGAGCAATTCCTAGCATTTTTATCATGAAAAACTGTGGAATGAAGGTGATAGGAGAGAGAAGAAACGGTAAAATGATTTTAGATATAATGTTATTTTTACAAACTTAAAATATTTATCAGTGCAAAATATTTTTGTGACACAGGTCATGCATGTATCAAGGCTGCTTTTCTGAACATTTAGCTTCTCTGATCAACAGCAGGAAAACAAAAGCATTAACCTAACAGGTTAAGACCACAGTATGTAGGATGGAGGTTAAAGATGAACTCACCCAGTTCATTCACTACTTTAATTTCATCTTTGCAGACGGCACTGCAAGTGTTATCTTTGATGTACTGTCCTCTCTTGAAGTGTTTACACTCAACACACTTCCTGCAAACAAAGTCCCATACATTTATACACTTTGTACACATTGTATATAGTATTGATGGTCGTAAGTAGCAGTGTATGGCTCAATTTAATATGCAAGCGGTGGAACAAAGTTTCTCTGCAGTGCATTAAAACCACACTTGATTTTGTACAAAATCTGTGTGGGAGCAGTTTGTTATCATACTGGTATGTGGAAATATATATATATATATTTTTTACTTTTACTTATGGATGGTGAAGTTGGTCGTTTCCTTCAGTATCGATCATTCAATTCAGTTTGGTCGGGTCAGGTAGTTTATTGGTCAAGATCATGGTTAGTCAGTGGAACACTTCACCAACAACAACTATCTATTTCTCAACCACTACAATTTTGCAATAAAATTGATTCAGAGGGTGATTTCTTGACCTTTTGTTATCATCAGATCAAAATATTTGATGGGAAGACAGAGTACTTTTGAAACCAGAAGTTAAATTGTCTTAAATGTGTCAGTGTACAGTGGACAATCCTATCGTATTGTACCATTAGTCATTTACCCATGTTGGTCTATAAGTTAATTTGCATACACACTCTGCCAATTGCTTTTTTTTGTGTGCTTAATGAGCAGTGAAGCCCACTAAACAAAGCTCAGAAGCTCTTTTTTTGCCAGTTCAAACACTAAGTTAGGAACTCACCTTTTTATAGTGCAGGAATCTGGACAGGTGGGGCATTTCTCACAGGTAGCTCCATAGGCCCCAGCTTCAGTGCAATGACAAATCCCGCATTCGCAGTAACCCCGGCCACTGCACAGCATGCCGATGCTGGATGTGCAGGTGTCTGTGACCGTGGAGCAGTTACAGTTTGGTCCTTTCCAATTAGAATCACAATGGCATTTCCCACAGCGACACTTCCCATTATCTGAAAGAATCAAAAAGGATGAAGATGTTACTGCTAACATAGTTCAAATATTGCATCTTAATTCATATTCATTCATAGATATTTTTAGAGTCTATAATGACATTGGGTGGAGCTGGGCAAACATAATTACTAAATACAAATTGCACAATTGCAAAATTTGTTTTTACATGTTGCATGCTTGGGCAAGCGTACCTGTAGATGTGTTTGTAGATGCTGCAATCATGTTATTACTAGTATTAGGTGTAATGTGTGACTGTTTAATTGACGTAGTTGTAGTTTTTTCTTTGCTACATTTTGCTGCTGGTTTATTAAGGAAACCAAGCACTAGCCTGCATTTTTATGATTTTAATAATGAGTACATATAAGCTTTGTGTACATCATGTTTGTCTTTACATAACCATTTACCTCTTCTCTTTAAAATGGTGTTAACACAATAGTTAATGAACTGTTTTTCAATCTAATCATGCTCAGCAAGGGACAAGGGATTGCGCATATCTCTTAATTGTCTCTATCCAGACAATAGTAAGAAATGTTCTTTTGGGAAAACACACATAAATTATTCCCCACCTTCTTCTTAGCAGGCCTACACATGCGCAGACACACACACACACACACACACACACACACACACACACACACACACACACACACACACACACACAACTTCCTCAGACTCTGCTCAAGGCTAGGTCATTCTAGGAACAGTGTTACAGTGACCCAAATATTTACTGACAGAATCTGGAGGTGAGCTTTTCTCTCTGTATTACAGAGAGACACCCCACATCTGCACATTATGCTACCCTAGAAACAAAGACAAAGTCTCAGAGGAAACAAGGAGTTTAAGAGGAAAGCAAACAGGATTTGGCAGTGGATGACTAAGAGCAAAGTTAGTGAGTCACAGCCCAGCTGGGTCATACTGGGGGAGTGCCTGGTCATGAAATATCACACAGGGTTCAAGGGTCTAACTCCAGAACTTCGAACGAATTATCCACTGTTGGAAACAATTCGCCAGTTTCCACACAGTAAACTATGCCTTCACTTTGAGATTTAGACCCCTTCGGTGCAGTTGTCACTGGTTAATGGTTAACTGTGTTGCTTATAATGCTTAGCAATGCAATCTCTGAATAATCCTTTTAACTCTGTGAGCAAGATAACAATTTTGAAAGCCTGTTTTCTTTGTCTCAAAAACATGACAAGAGTACTTTGTCATTGGTTATTTGGTTTACGCTTGAGTGAGCAGTCATCTTATTCTTATTAGCTGTAAAGTTGATTCACGCACATAAAAGAGAGTTTTAAGCTTTACATCACTCTACTCTTTCTGTGGGACTGCACAGTAATCCTGCCCATTAATCACATGCCTGGGCTTTAGAGAAGGTTAACATTACATCCACAATAAATGAAGGAAAGCAGGGGGAGAGACAGAACAGTAAAACAGAACATTACACTGTTCTGAAGAGAGAAGACAGACATTGTACTAGAGACATAATGGAGGTAAAAGGCAAATTTCCAGCAGAGGAATGCAAACTTTCTTGTTTTCTCTTCCCTGATATTTATGGGCCCTGGGGCTATGCTTGGTGACTCCTGCTCTCTGGCTCTGCACCAGTCCCACAGCTCCTCAGCAGAGGAATTAATACACAGCCACAGGGAATACCACAGACACAGGGATTTCTGGAGCACTGGGTCGCGGTAGCTCCAATTGAGCTGGAGCTGAGGGACACTCATTCTTTAAAGATAATAACGTCATGACTCTATTGAGACACAGCAACTTAGCACTCCCAGGTTGAGCTCTGTGGACTTAGACCAGTTATGGCTTTGTGTGTGTAGGAGAGTGGGTGGGAAGGATTGGTGAGTGTCTACACCCAAAACTTGGATGTCATCATTGAATGTCTTAATGCCCATTTCTTAGAAAAACAGCCTCCATTGAGAAAGACTCTTCGTTGTTTATAAAAGTATTATATTACATTATATATGTGCCAGGAAAATTCCAGCATGCAAACACACACATAACCCTTTCTCTAGGCCACAGTGCACCCACAGGAAGCCCAGAATATGTTTACTTAAGTCCTGGATGATAAAACTATGAGGCTGTGGTAAGTGTATACTGTATATACACCAGTTTGGACCACCATTACATTATCTGAATTTTGCACTTTCTGTTGAGTTCTCTGGAAACAGATAACCTTCATTGTGGAACTGTGTGGAACGTTTAACTGAAAACACATTAAAAGTGCACTTCTGTGATTTATTAATGCACTTCAGTACTTAGCAATACTGTTTTTATTACAAGAGAGGATAGAATTTAGCAGAAGTTTAGATATTCTAACTTCTCCAAAAATGCTACATTCTTTGTTTCCCAGGTTGATAGCAGCTTTTAATCAGACCCCGCCATCCCAGCTAACCCTAACCCTAACCACATCCAAGAGGACATTCCTGCTATCATCGCTGGGGTTGGCAAAGCTCCAGTAGTGCCACAGGAAGCATATTATGTTCAAAGGCTAGAGTAGAGAGTAGTACTCCAAATTGGTGGAGTTCCCTTTTATATAATCAGGACATGTTAAACACGAGACTTACCACCTGAATCAGAGTTAATATAAATAGCTGAGATTTGTTCTGCTTAATGTACATACTGTAAAGATAAAAGAGCAGTGTCCTGTTCTGCTAGCCCCTATCCTTACAATCACAGAGTCAAACTGCTGTTACATTAAATTACCCAATAAAAAGGCTGATTACGGTTTTATCACAGTGATAGAGTGACTGTGTACCGAGTTGTGCAGAAGGCACTGTTGTGTTAAGAAAATCAATCAAACTCAGTGCACAGACAAGTTTCAGAGACCTGACAGAGGACTGAACATTTGTAAGCATTACTGTTTATGTTTAGCAAACAAATAACGCAATTATTTACATGCCCTTTACAGGCAACCAATGTCTGTCACAATAATTGTGACAAAAGTATCAGAGAACTATGTAAACTGACTAAGGTGTTTACAGAATGAGACTGAGTGGAATCAACCAGAGTGTGTTCCAGTGAAGTATGATAAGGCATCAGAACAGGGAAAGGGAAGGACACTTTAACTTTCCTGCCAACACTAACGGAAAGTGAAGGGTTGCTTCACCCAAATTGCAAAATAGTTCAAATCTAGTCATGCAGATAGTTTTTTTATGTGCCTAGGTTTTGGCATTTCTGCCACCCACTGATTCAGTTGGAATAAATGGTGTTTAGTATGCTCACAGTAATGAAAGGCTACTTTTAAACAAGACCTCTAGAGACTACAACCATGCCATGCTTTGAGCTGAATGCACCAGCGTGGCCAGCGTGACACTGAGAAAACATGTCTGCTTTTAATTTGAGTTAATCAACCCTCTATAGCCAATGCTTTTTCTCTTTTCAATGATTAAGAGAGACATGCCATGGTTTCAAGATAATTCATGTTTTTTTTAATCCTTTATCTGTGACATAGTGTCAATTCATTGGATACTGAGTACATCTGTAATTAAAGAGCCAGATGAGGCTGTGAAAGTCCTTATCTGTATGTTTGAAACTTGTACTTCATTTACTTGTCTGAGTGTGTGATAATTTTACCCAGAAGGAATATTTGTGTGCTATGGAATTCATTTCTTTTTTTAATGGACATTGACTGCCTTATCGTGCAACAGGAGTGACTGTTTTGTGTCTCATCATTGGCAGATCCATTAAGTAGTCCAATTGTTTTTTGTTTTTTTTGCAAGATGTTATGTAACAGAAAGAAGTGTATCTACTCACCAGAACACAGTGCTCCTTTGAAACGCAAGCAGTTGAAGTCATCACATTGGCAGTACTTGCCCCACACAGCACCAAACTCATTTGCATGACAGGAGCACTGTCCACACAAGCAGTCACCTCTCCCGCTACAAAGTGGGCCTCCTGGTTTCTCGATGCAGTTGACATTATCAGTTAGACTGTATTCTTCCACTGAACACTCACATCGTGGACCCAGACGCCCTTGGTGACACTGACACACGCCGCACTCATAGGTCCCGTTGCCACCGCTACAGATGGAGCTGTTGGCTACAGCTTTTGCCTCACAGTCGCAGCTACAGGCAAAATCCACTGTGACCTCAAGTGAATCCTTGAAGCCTCGAGGTTTGATGGTAAAAGTGCGAATCTTCTCTTTGGGGCAAGCACGCAACTGAACCTCCACACTGAATGATACCTGGAGAGGAGGAAATGTCTTTGTGACAATCTGTGTGTTTAGTTATCAAATGTGCATGTCAGCATGTCAACTGAACACGTACTGTGTCTCCAATCTTGAGGCCAGAACAGTGCTTAACCCCAGGGATGACCTCGTTATTTAGGCAGGTGGCATTGAAAGACAGACTCAACTCTTCTGGGACATCAAGTAGCTCCAGCTCTATTTTAGAGCGGATTTTCTGCTCAACATGCCGTTATTTATCAGAGATTACAGTATTATTACAGTTTAATTGTGTCACATTTTTCCACAGATGAGAGAGATTACACCAATGTTTGTGTGTTAAACCTATTAAAATCCTTACCTCATAAGCCTCCTTAATGAGCTGAATAACATTACCAGAGTCATCGGACAGCGTTCCCACAGTTGTGCCAGGAATGAGCTCACTGTACGCCTAGAAAGACAGGTACGGCAGCAAGATGATGAAAAGTTTTATTTGTTTATTAATTTTTTATATGAATAACCTAAACATGCTGTGGTGTAAGCAGTGTGGTTTGTTTACCTTGTAGAGTGGCTCCACATAGGCGGTGACAGCAAAAATTAAATTTATATTGTTTTCAGACATTTTATCTGTCATAAGCGCCAGTGAGGGATAGTCCTGGGAGACATAGAAAGCAAATTGTTGTCATTGGAAGCAGGTTCTCTCCAACAACTCAGAAATGATTAAAAATCAAAGTGAATTACTGATGTACTTAAATGTCTGTCTTTACCAGGACAGTAGATTTGTTATAAACGTTGTCATTATCAAGATGACATTTTCCATCATTGGGCTGGACAATTCCAGCTATACGTCCATCCAGAGCGATGTGAGTTTTGGCATCAGTTGTGAATACCAAAAGGTGTGAAGCATCTGCACGCCATCCGATCTTCTCCTAATGATGATGGACACAGAAATAAATATGACAGGTAAAGAAAAGACTAATATACATGTGCGCATATGTGCAAACTCAGTTTTCCAAGTCAGTGAGCATGTGTATGTGTATCTGTATTTGATTACATTTTCATACCTTGCACACCACAGCCTGCATGACAGCATCAAATCCACCCTCTGGAGCGTCTCTATTTCTAGACACCTGCTGCTTCCCCACCTCCTCAGTGAAACGAGCTACCTTCTCTGTCAGTGACAGCACATTCTTGAATCCGAATTGAGCCAAGCATGTATCACCAATTCTGTATATTGAATAAGTGAATGGGGATAGGAAACCATTGAAGAAGAAAATTTATTTCAAGTTGTTAATCACGCCTGGACTGACCTTTTTATAATTTCTAACACAAATGTACCCCACACCAACACCTACTTTAGGCAAGGGTTTTCCACTGCCTCTGGAGGATAGGTGTACATGTAAGGGGATGTAGTCTTGTCCACAAAGGCTCCAAACCCCATGCGTAATTTGCTTGTTTTTTTGCCCATGGTCGTGGCAAGCTCATTACCCAAGGTGCGAAGGCGAGCTAAGTCATCCTTCATTGAATAGGAAAGATCCATCAGGTAGTAGAGGTCCACTGGGTAATCCTCCACCTGCTTTACTAACACACTGAAACGCTTGGCATCACCTAGGATGAAAAGAGTGGATGGCCCCAGAGTTGAGGAATGAGTGGTAGATTGAAATATATTTGTGCCATTAAACCTTTCATGTGAAAAAGTACAAGTACAACAATAGTAATTGTCTTAAAGGTGCCAATACATTGATTTAGTCTTGTAGTAGCATTGTTCGCATCTGGTCTTACATTGCTATAGCTGATGTCTGATTGGATGTAAAAGTACCTGGTCTTAGTGTTATACTGAGCTTTTGAGGCTTTAGCTGAATAACATCATCAGCAGCTCCAGAGGCCTTATCACTGAGTGGTTTGTTCTCTTGAATTGTCAGGGTGCTGGAGGGAAACTCCACAGACGCACTACTGCACCCCCCATTCAACAGATTCTGCTTCAGGTCACAGCGAGAAGCGGTGGATCCCCCCATTCCAAACTCCTGAAACAATCACGTGCAATCTATTAGGCACTCAAACAAATGGCAAGTTAATAAATCACCATTACAAAAAAATCAATTAAAAAATGCTATCTAGGTTTGAATTTAGAAAATGTTGTTGATTTTCCATCCAATAACAACCTCAGGTATCCCAAGTACAGCCAACACCCATGTTCATCTTACTTTTAATCTCATTAGTTCAGAGGCTACAGTGTATCTGTGTGAAAGAAAAAATACCTATAGTGGATGACAGCACAAAGAATGCTGTTGGGAAATGAGGTTTCTGTTCTAACTTGCTGCACTGAGTAATGACTAGGAGGAGCACACTATGTGTATGTATCTGTTTGTGTTTTTACCTCCTGAGAGCACCATGCACAGGTAGGGTGAACAGCCAAGCACTGTTGACAAGTGGCAACTCCTTGTGATGTGCAGATGTTGGAACCTGTGACAATTACACCAACAAGCAATATGAAAAAATGTTTCCTTTCTGAGCTTAAGAGACATAGATGATATTACTGTCATGCAGCTTTGCTCAACTTCCAGGAACACCAATACTGTGCAATCATTTAAATGTTTGATAAAGATTTGGTGCAGATAATGGATGATGCTAATCCTCAAGTCAACAAATGTATTAATTCCGAAACCTTTTCTAATTGTTATCTGGTATGATTTCTGACTTCAGGGTGTGGCTCACTGCAAGTTTGCACACAGCCGCGACCAACATTTCTGCCACCTTCTGTGAGAGGTTTTGAATGTGGTTAAAAAAAAACACATCCGAGACATCAGAGACTATACATTATATATGAGGAAATAGATTTATTTTGAATCTTGAATGATTGCCTGAAATCATACCAAACCAGCAAATTAATGGATATATTCAAGAGGTCCTCAAATGAGTTTTTAATAAGATATTATGTTTTAAGATATTACAAGTAATTCTGATTGAGTAGACTTGTAGAAAAGTCTGTCGCGTGTTTTATTCATTTATTTAAGTTTTGAGTCAATTGAGGAAAACCATCAAAGCACATCCCCCATCATTTCCTGATGATGAAATTAATCTTGATTTTGCTCAGGAGGGCCCCTATCGCTACATGGGAAACGACTATTTTCACTCCCTTATAAGGAAAGGTGGCGAAGGCTCCAATGCAGCAGCACAACTACAACCAACAGTATCATCCCATTCCAGTGAGCCTACATGAAACGATTAATTACTTATATAAATGTTATAAACGTATGAGAACATGATGTTGAATAACTGTGCTTATTAGTGTAGGCTATGCACTGTACCCTCAAAGATAACCGGAAAACACCCCGAGGTCGCCTAAACAGGTGAAACTTTTCAAAGTAGCCACGTGAATAAAAGTGATCTTACCGAAAACGTTTGGTGCCGATGTCAAACAGAGAAACAGTATCACTAGACCCTGTAAAACAGTTCCCATGGCTGAAGAGTGTCGGAGCCGAACAGGCACGAGTCGTCTGTGTGTTCTCTGCGGACTTGTTCGCTTTGAAACATGAACGCCTTTCCTCATTCTTCACTTGACTAAATACATGTTGGGTCATACAGCCGGGCCCCAGGATAGCTCACCATCCACTAATCACGGAACGGCTCCGTTTATGGCATGTTGATACTAGTTTCTTACTGTTTAATAACATCAATCGTACTAGTAGTTTTTCTTACGTTATTTTCTATGAAATGATACAGTCTGCATGGATCAAACTCACATTTTTGAACATCACGCCACAATAAAACAAATCTATTTACGGCATATAATTTTTCTTTATCTTCTGCACTGTCACTTCACAGATTCTCACCTTTTCCCACCTATGAACAACTCCTCATTTTTCATTGTGAGTTGCACAGTGGACAAAATAGTGGCACTGAACATTAATTTTATTATTTTGTCATTTATGAGGGTAACCTTATAAATTAGTTTATAACTGGGTCTGTAGTGGTAGAATATTTAAACTCAATTTAATGTGGCTGTGGTTTTAAATACTGGAGATACGCAGCCTTTTGGACACGTGCATGTACAGAGGTGTTTGGATTTTGCACTTTGTGATTTGTTGATTCAAATAAATGATGAAATAATGAGAAATTACTATAATAGTATTTCAACAAGAATAAAAAAAAAAACCCTGCCCTCTACTGGAGTATCCTTGAGTATCCTTTTAGAACTCTAATTCTATGAATCGCCTCAAAGACAGACGGCAGCTGAAAGTTGTGGCAGAACGACCCCTAGTGGAAAAATATATATAAAAGGAGTAATAGAGTGCATACAGGTGATAGTGATCAGAAGTCATTTCCTCATCTTTTAGGCTCTAAAAGGACAGACTTTGCCACAAGCTATTGCCGTAATATGCATTCCCTAAACAGTTTATCCAAGCTCTCTCACCAATCTTCTGAATTTGACAAGTGCCTGCCTCGGAAAACCTCTTCCTATTCCACTGAATGATGGTGCATGTGGGAATTTGCGAGCATCTAAAACAAGAAAAAAAAAAGAAATAAAGAGAAAATGAGGCAGAAAATGGGATAAGATTGCCTTATAGAAATGAACTTTGGGAGGCATTTGATGGTGGTGTGTGTGGCGGGATTTGTAGAGGCACACAATGCTTCTTATCTCTGCACTTGTCCATTTATTGAATCTTTATCCCTGTGCCCTGCTCTTATTCTCTGGCTGGTTGCTAAGTTACTGCCACCCGTGTCCAAGAATTGCCGCTAGAAGAAATGACAGAAATAGAGAAATAAGTAGAAAAGCTATAATAGTCAACTGTTCTGCTGGCATTAAGCTCTCAGTGTGGGTGGATGGTGCAGGTAATACACTGTGGGCAATCAGACTCCATCTCCACTATTGACTGATTTGGATCTATTGGCACCAAAGCCTTTTGTGGTGACCACCCCCACAGATGAATGGTATTTTGGGAAGAGCACAGCACCAGTTGTCCTTAGTAAAAAGCAGGATACTGGGTCAGAAGGCAGCCAATTAAGACTGAACGAGAAGCGAGGGGGGAGGGGGAGTGGAAAAGGGGGATGGAAGGGTCCTGACCTGTGTTACAGATCTATCTGGAGCCCTTTAAGTTTTTCACTGAGTCTCTGAACGCTGTCACAGAGAGCCAATATCAAAAACGCAATCGCTCTCAGAAAAAAACTGTGTTTGGTTAACCACAATCGGCTTACCCTTTTCTGCTGCGCTGGGTTAACTAGTGAGTGGGAGGGTCAAGTAGGGGGATATGAGTTTTTCTCAGGTGAAGTGTTCGCCAGCTTATGAAATATGCCCTGAAGTCACTGACAAGGGACAATGTGTGTTTGTGTTGTGATGCTGTACTATCTGATGTGCCTCAGCCTCTTTCAGCCCCTCTGGATCTGCAGCTTACATTTCCATCTCAGGGGATGACAGCTTATATGGGGAGAAAGTAAAAATAAATAGATAAGAAATCATTGAGATATGATGAAAGGAGAAATGGAAAGAGGGCATGGGGGTTTTCTGTTCTTGTTTTTTTTTTTTTTTTTGTATCACAACATCGCAACAGTGGGAAGTCTAATCTATTCAATAATGTTAAATATAAGAGAGACAGCTGAAAATAAAGACAACCTGTCTGACTGTGACAAAGAAATGTAGCCTGCATTACTGAGTTGTGGAGATGTGTCTAAATGGAAATGAGGTTAATATTCAGGGGCTGGAGGAGTGCATGAGATGTCTACGTTGGAGAGACACAGCAGGGTTTTCTTCAATTAGATTCATGAAATCTGTAATCTGTTTCTCAAACAAACAGTTTAACGCCAACCATTTAAATGGACAGGCTGCAGTAGGTACACAAAGAACAC
This sequence comes from Nibea coibor, assembly GCA_023373845.1. Classification (NCBI taxonomy): domain Eukaryota; kingdom Metazoa; phylum Chordata; class Actinopteri; family Sciaenidae; genus Nibea; species Nibea coibor. The sequence continues at coordinate 15,617,104 of CM041727.1, read as the reverse complement.
ACACACACACACTCTCAGAGAGTCTAATATTCCCCTGCAAATCAAACCAATGAAGTCATTATCACCTTAAAATAACTTTAATGACTGATGGTTACTTAGTGTGGGGTTGATGTGGGGCACCACTCTGTAGCACTGCGTCCCTGCAATCTACATCAGCGTGTAATTAATGACTGTATTTATGTCTGCGTGATTAAGAGTCTCAAAGGTGGGTTTGCCACCCTTAAGATCAAAACATTGCCCCCAACACATTCCTTGGCTCTTGTGATTCATTTTCTATCCATATTTAATCTCCAAAACACAATGCATACTCTGCTCACCTTGGTGTTTCCTGGCATTTAATTGCACGCACACTCTCTCCAGCACACACAGGGACAGAGCGGCTTCTGCACAGCCCTGTGTGTGCTTTGATCAGCTAATAAAGGGGCATCGTAGGAGGAATCTGTTAATTGAAAAGAGGGAAGTCTGTTCCCTGTGGGGTGGAGAGACTTGAGAGGGTATGTCCATTTTGAGTCCTGAGTCATGTCAGGCCCTGTGGCAGCACTATGAACAAAAATGAGGTAGGGGTAAGGAGGGAAGGGGAGGTGGGTGGGGTCAAACACAACATCCTTGTTGCTAGGGATGTCTTCACTTAGTTTGTGTTGCTAGGCTGCCAATTCCCTCATGTTAAGTGGAAATGCCCCCCCCCCCTCTCTCTCTCCTCCGTCCAGGCACCTCATCGCTCCCTCCCTCTCCTTTTCCTCTAAACCAAAATAACTTCACCAACCATCTGTCACTGGGCTCACAGGTCTACTGTTGCTTAGGAACAAGTCAGACACTCACATTCATGTCTATATGCATCCTCATATGAATAAATCTTCATATACAGTTATACAAACAATAACCACTAGTTAGAAATATATCTCTGTCTCTGACTGGGTACATCAATGAAATGTGTTGCATTCACTGGAAATCCTCAGTCTGATGCTCCAAAGAGTTTGAAGTTATAAATCAGCTACAGGTTCTTGTGTTCATGAACTTTTCGAAGACAAAACTTCTTGAAAGACATTGAATAATGCTGTGACAAATTTTCAGTAGAATTTGATAATTACTTCAGAGGGGCAACATGTTTGTTTGAAATGTCCTCCATGACTGAACTTTCTTCTCATTTGTAAATTCTTTCAAGTATTTCCAGTTTAAACCCTCAAACAGGCATCGCTAGGTTTTAACTGTGGCAGAGGATTTACATATTGACAGAGAGATGAAGTGTAAGTACAAACTACTTTCCATAATCACACTGCAATGAATAATAGAACAGAACCAAAGTGCGCAGCATTGATTTACATGCTGTCAATTAATTTGCTGCAACCAAATCCAAGAGCTAATGAGATCATTTGATCTTATTGTACATGAAAAATATTCATTGTTCACCTCCTGTTATTGGCTATTAATAAATTATCTGAAAGTAAACCACCTCCAGGCTTATGAAATGTACTTGTGAATGAAGCTAATCATTGTTTGTACATACGCTTGTCAGTTGGTGGCTGAAAGCTGCTTACCCAGATATCAGGAGCATCCCAAATTGAATTTCATGGCCTTTGTTTTTAGACAAACAGCAGATTAATTTGACAGGCTCAGCAACCAAGTCGTTTCAAAATGTTTGAGGCCATTTTTTTATTAGCCTGTCGAAGTTGTCACTGGAACAGTTCAATTTCACAGTGAAAACTGATATATTACAATAAAAAGAAAAAAACTTTCTCTGCTGTATCTTTTGAAGAACATTTGAGTGTGTTTGCATACAATATAAATTGCATTATTTAGGGGAGTTGTAGCACTGCAATCCTGCAATTAGTAAATAAATATTAAATTGGTACCAAAGATCATCCATCCTTTTTACTTTTTTATTTTTTTAAACACATTTTATTGGTAGTTTAATAGCTTCTAATTTGGTTAAAGTTTGAAATTTCATAGCCCCGTTTGTTTCCCTTTTTTGTAAGTTGCCTTGGATAAAATTGTCAGTTAAATGACTAACTCTGAAATGTAAATACAGACTAGGTGGAAATCAGATTATTTTCTTTCTGCTCAAACTTTCAAACTTCCTGGGCGCGTATCCATCCAGGTAATCTGTGTTGATGTCCAGTACATATCTACTTCATCAGAGGCATTAGAAAAAGGGAGAATCTTGCAAACTTAAGTTTTATGCATGGATGAAAATCTGCTTAAATATGTATGAGTAATCTAATAATAAAATCATGTGAGTTATTTTAAAATTACAAGCAGAATGACATTAGGACTAATTAACTGCTGACCTGAAGAGAGAGAGCTATCTTTGAGCAATTTGTTCCAAATGCATTCATATTTCTTTAAAGTGAAATTATTTATTGGTAAGACAGATAACATGGGATAATATAAACTGTCAAACCAACAACAAAACAAAAAGTAATTCAAAGGGGAATACTAAATTATGACACTACGTATTTACATTTTTTCCTCCACAAAATAAAATTTCAGCATGTCGATACAGTATTGATCTCATGAAATGAGACTTTACATTATGGATGCAGGAGGAGGTGAGTGATGAGGCAGAATAGTATCAGCTACGTATAGATAGAAGAATACTCCATTATTGTGAACGGTATCAATGATGATTTCAAACTTCAGTTAAATTGTGTATTTGCACTCAAACATGTTTTCCCAAGGCTCCTATTTCTTTACAGATCATGCTGCTGGGCTTTCACCTCCACTTTAGTATGCTGGTATCCCAGGCAGCTGCACTAGTTAAACACAACACTTGAAAGACAAAATATTATTTGAATAACACATTCCAATAAAAGCAGAGAGCTGTCTGCTGTTCAGGGATTTCATTTCAGCTGCTGTCTAGGAAAGGGAAAGCATGGGAGCCAATATTTCTTATAAATATTTGCCATGATTCAATCATAGTTTATTAATTCATGACTTCATTTCTAAGTTATAGCATGCTGTGTCTATATTGGTCTCTATCTTGAGGTCCCAAGACAGTTTCCTCAGGAATAAGCATTAAACTCCATATATGAATATGACAAACTGATACTCATTCTAACTGAACTAAATGCTTTCAGGTTTTAAAGGATTTTTTTAACAATTCATGAGAAACCTTCAAAGTGAATGTATGTCTGAATCAATATTGGTATGGGTTTCTTGCGTTATTGATGTGCATAAATGAGCCCTATGTCAACCTTCAGAAGAAGACACTCAAAAAATAACAAAAACATTGTTTATAGGTCATTTAACTTCCTGAATCAAGAGACTAACAGGAACTATCGCTTGTCTGAAAACACTCACTTGTTGAAAGGTTTTTAGGAAACATTGCTCAAGACCAATGAAAAGTAAATCTGGTAAAATGTGTATCTAATGTTATCTCACTTTACTATTGTGACACCCATTCACCAAAAGACATACAAGGAACACTATGATCTATAAGAAAGATGCCAGATTAAGATTTGTTCACATTGAAATTATTATTTATTTGCTTGTCTTCTTTGTACATCAGAGGAGCAGCGCGTTATCTGAGACCATCTGACTACCTCCCCTGGTGAGGAGTGGTGGTGTAGTCCACGGGGAACTCATCATCACTTTAAAACGCACCAGAGACTTGGCACAAAAGAAACGCTCGCAGGCGAGCACAGGCGCAAAGGGACTGTCTCTTATTACACTGAAAGGAAACACGTTTTGCACCTTGCGCACTGTCGAAGAAGACTCACTTAAAGTCATAAAAACGTAGACTGTGAGTTTAAGAAACTTACTTTTGGCTGCACCTGATGCGACGCTGTTTGACTGCAGCAACAGTGATGTGGATGTGGTCATTACGCACGAACCCGAGGTTTGCCTGTAGATCTGGACTTTGAAAGGTGCATTATTATTATTATTATTATTGTTTCCTTACTCTTATTTTTTGTAACAGTCACATGACGCAAACTGTTGCTTGGAGTCCAGATTTTGTGGTAAGACTGTGTCTGTCAAGTGGAGTGGAGTCGCGTGTCTATTTGCCGATAACCTGCAAGGAAACATGAACGTATCTTTCTTCGACGTGACCCAGGGCGCGCTGTTTAACGGGAGTCAGACCCTCGCTGGGACTCTTGCGACTTACTCCGGGAATGGCACCGACAACGTGGTGACCGGCGACGGCGGAGGGAACCTGGTGCTGGTGCAAGATGAGCGCAAACTCTTCGTCATGCGTGTGGTGCAAATCGCGGTGCTGTGCGTATTGTCGCTCACCGTCGTGTTCGGTATATTTTTCCTCGGGTGCAACTTGATGATCAAATCGGAGAGCATGATTAACTTCTTGGTGAAGGACCGGAGACCCTCCAAAGACGTGGAGACGGTCATGATCGGGCTCAGCTAGAACATGGAGAGTAGTAGATACTGTGGAGAACTGGAGCGAAGATCCGGTCCGGTATGAAGATGTGAACCGCGTTTCCTACCGCAGGTCAAGATCAATATCTTCATGTCAAAGACGCTCTCTCTGTGTCCTAGGGAGGAAAGATATGCAAAAACTTCACATTTCCTTCCGAAAAACGACTACAGGACAGTAGTCCAGCGACCAACGTTTGTGCGTAAAGTTTGTGCGTAAAACAGGGGCAATTGTTTACACGTGGGCCGATCTGTTGAATCTTTTGAGTAAATTAAATGTTGCCAACTTGAACAAAGTGACGAAAATGTTTACACGCTGTTACCTCATTTTGTTAAGGTATTTCTTTCTGTTTTGTAAATTTGAAATGATTATTAGTGAATGTTTTTAAAACTTGTTAAAAGCATGATTGTGAACTCTTATAGTTCCACCTCTGCCAGTGTACTGTGTGGACGTGGTGAATATGTGGGTATTCTTTAAACAAAGTATTTTTCTTGGTCTCGTTTGGTAAATACACTCAAAATACTAAATTCTTGCACGTTTTTTAAAAAAAAAAAAAAAAACTCAGTCACAGCTTTATGGAGTGATTCTGGTCCTGTTTGGCATGCTCGCTAATTGATCTGTAAAGTGATTTCTGGGCCCGTTTTTGCACTTTTGAAATTACTGACTGATGCTGCATGAATTATTTTGTACCAAAAAAAACAACAAAAAAAAAAAAAACTTGAAATTGCAGCATGCAATTAAAACACGGAATGACCATATTAAGCTTTGTCATCTGTTATTAGCTAGATTAGGTTTCAGCAAATTATGCTTACAGAGATATCTTGCTTCTAATACAAAAAAAAACCTCTTACTTTTTCATTTGAAACTAATCAAATCAGACTTGTGAAATTTTCTCTGGTGTGCTGCTGCCTTCACAAGATGAAAGCATTGTGTGAATATATCAACACAGTAAATTTGCTTTTAAATTTAATTGGAAGGAAATACACACAAAATGATATTTTACATAAAAAACACACACACAAAATGGTGTAGTAAGATCACATGGAACAAAACAAACACACATAGTTGCAGCAGTGTGAAGAGGTGATCAGGGGCCAGGCTGAGTTGTCCATCTTGTGGACAATATGCCGATGGCTTCAGAGCATTTAATCTGATCTCTCTGAAGAGTGACCAGCTACAATCAAGAAACATTCACCCTCACCATGACTACTTAACTTTCCCGTAGCCTATACTGCACTGCACATGCATGACATGGATGTTCATTTTCTTTTGTGCTACTGGCAGTGTAGAAGAAACCGTAAATATGAATAAGCTAAGAGTGAATGAACCTCACTGCAGCTTTAAAAGATTTCACACAAAGAGAACATTGGGACATCCAACTGTCATTGTGCTTTAAGATGTCATTACTCTGCCTGTCCCTTAGTGTCTGCCTGCACATTACACACCTCTTTCCTTTTTCAAAAAAAGAAAAAACTATTCCTATTTCAGACAGACAGAAATCCCACAGACAGTTCCACTCTGGGTGTCTGATATTAGGTTTCCATTGTATCGAGCTCAGCATTTTGGTTCAATTTCACTTCTATTTCTTCCTCTCTATTTCCATCTGCACCCCCCCTCCTTCTCTCTCATGTGCCCCACTCAGAAGCAACCAATGTTCTCATTATTATTTCAGTACTTGTTAGGAGAGCTGGGGTAGATGAATTCTTACAAACACACCCATGCATCCACACATGCCCATTCATCATGCACACATTGGACACTGATGTGCAACAGACCAGCAAATTCTGACCTCAAGCAAAAGTATCTCAGAAAAGCAACATGAATAAATAAAACTTATTAGATAATTAGACTTTAACGACTGAACAACTCTCTATCTCAGACACAACACATAGCATGAAAAATACAGTTTGTTTGAATATGATGACATAGTAATTGCTGCAATCTGATGTAAAAATTAATCATTGATGCATCATCAAAGAAGAATTAATATGAAAGGATAAATGATTATTAAATGAAGAAAGAATATTTTTTAACAGGACAGTATAAGCATTTTTACAGTAGGTCTGTGATTTCATCCAAATATAAACTGTATATTCTAGAGCATATATAGAGAGAGTGTGTTAAAGGGTCGAGCTAAATTTTCTCCTACAGAGAAAACTACTATTGAGACTATATAGGTCTGTATTCTTCCATACCTTGTAATATAAACTTCAGGGGAAAAAATAAATACATGTCTATAGTGTTTCTGTGTAAGAATGAATGCTGAATGAATGAATGAATGAATGAATGAATGAATGAATATGCTTGCTAAATTTGGATAATGTTTTGATTTGTTAAGTTATTAACTTGTTAATGAAACTTAAAACGATAATGTACAGTCAGACAGTTCCCACAGGTTAAGTTTAGACACAGCACTAAGACAGCAGTACAACACTTGTGGAAGTCTGAATGATTCAGAGAGCACACTGGTCTTGGATCATAGCTTTATAGATATGTGTTGTTTTGCTGTTATCTGTGCCCCTGCCGAAAGTTTGACTTGATCCAGAACTCTGAAAAAAACAACTGAGTCAACCCAAGCTTTTTATCACCTTTCTGTCCCAGAACCAGAAATATGCACAGGAAAATACTGACAAGTCAACACATAGCTCCAAATAACCACTGACTACATTTGTATTGACTGAAAATGATGGTGACATGGGTGAATTTGTCTCTCGTTGAGATTTTCAACACTGCATAGAAACATAGCAGCCAGGATCCATTACTGGCATGCTCTGTAGCAGAACAGTGACTACATGAATGTAAACAAATCTGGGAAGATTGATATTTAGCCTTTAACAAGAACTCAAGCATACTGTGCTCTCCAAAACTCCTTAAAGTAAAACTAGTTTCTATGAAGTCAGTGTGTAACTAAAATGCCATTTTTAATATATAATAAGAAAATAGCATAGTCTGCATGAAACAATTAACTTACAATTCATTTTGCATTATCTAAATGTGAGACAGAGACAAGCAAAAATCTGATCTGAGAAACTCTCACACCCTTACTTTATACTGCACTAGACAAACATCACACAACTATTATTAGCGTTGGCACTGAATGTTGCACTTGAAAAAACATCGCTAATGCATGAATCATGAAAGCGTTCAGAAGGCTGCAGGATTTTATTAAAATGAAAACAAAAATTGAAGATCATTATCAAAAATATTAAGTCTTATTCGAGTAGCAGAATGCATTGAGCAGTTCTTCTGTCACTTTCTCACTCTCGTCTCTTGACTTGACTAAACCTCAATTAAAATTACTCACCATCCTGCCAAATATCTTACTGTTTTTCTTTCTTCTGAAGGCACTATGAGTCGCTTTGTACCACTGAGCATATGCTAAAGAGTTAGCAGGAAGCACCAACCATGTGTCCGCAACAGATTGAGGGCACATGAATCATTATGGTGCTTCTCTTCACCAAGTGAATGATCTGCAATAATTTGAGATGAAAGCATGCAATGTTGTGAGCCCACAAGTTGGACTGCTTGGCAAAGAGTCATTGTTACGATGAGTTAGATTGCACCAGCAAAGGTTGAAATGGTTACTTATATAGATGCAGAACAGAATATTAATAAACTAATGTTGCAGTGTAGGAAGTGTAGGAACAACACGTTAACACGTTAACCCTTCACCCTAATCAATATGTGTGCAGTTATGCAGGTTTGGTGTGTTTCAAGCTCTCTCCTCATAGACTACTGTACATTTTTTTCATCAGGAAGCGTCACCACTGACCTTTTACAACAGAGACCTCACAGAAAATAATGAACCATAAACTGGCCATGAAATCATGACAGAAATAATGGTGATTAAACCAGCAGTGGCATTCAGCATTAACTGTAATAAAGATAGCCCTCCCAAGAAGCTTGGCTTTGAGTGGATAAAACATAGTGAGGGTCTCTTGCAGTTCTTTGCTCTTTATCTGAGAAGTTTGACACAATACAGATTTGTCTGCGTAGGCGATACTGTGGGGAAAGCCATTTTTAATTCCCACAGAATTTTTGATTAGAGGGCAAGATACACAAAAGATGTGTTTTCTATGCCGTCGCAGGTCCCAGAAGAAGTAAGTGGCCTTTCTCAGCCCCATTCACTGGGTTTCTAATGGGATGTGTTGCATTCAAAGGAGGAAGCAATAACAATACGTGTTATGAAGTTGAGGAATGGAAGCGGTATCTCATATCTCACACAGGTGAGTGCATGTAAACACTTTCCTTTTTCGCCCTTTGATCCACACTTGCACCTCCTACCCTCTCTCTCTCTCTGTCTCTGTCTCTGTCTCTGTCTCTCTCTCTCTCTCTCTCTCTCTCTCTCTCTCTCTCTCACATGCACACACACACACACACAATAGAAAGTGGCATGACTTGGCAATCATTTTGAACAGTATCACCAAGACATCAACACTCAAATCATAGTATACACATTGGAATCCAAAAATATGAGGCTACTAGTCAAGTCTAGTCAAGTGTACTGCTGTTTTTTTCTCATTATTTTTCAATTTCAGGTTTCATAATCAGCTATTTCACATTTTGAAAAAAAAACATATATTTGATATATTCTCAGTATTTGTTATGTCTATTTCAATGGCTTTGCACTCAAACTGGCATGGGCTCCACAAGTTTTCCACAAGAATATTGTAAGGAGCTTCATGTCACACAGTGCTTGGCCTTCTCAGTCTTCAAGTGCCCCCCATATGTCCAGGTTGAGGTCCCAAATAGATGTGCACCAAAAGGGTGTAGCATGTTTCATCCTGAAGAATAGAGTGCTGTTTTGATTGGTCAGGGTGTAGTCAATTCTGTCCAGCTCCACAAAACACCCCCAGACCTGATTATTCCAACCACTGTGTTTCACTGTGGGGTTTGATACACAGCAGTATTATTCTCTCTCCTGGCCCGCTACTTAAATATACCCCTCTGTTCTTATCATAAATCTCAAACTTAGATTTATCAGTGACTTTTTGGTCACCCACTGTGAAATGCTGGTATTTCTCCACATTTCCCCTGCTGAGAAGTGGTTTAGAAACTGCTACGACCACAAGCGTCAACCTTCTTTTGACAGTACGAGTCTTGTGTTCTTTATATAGAGAATTTTGTATCTGTGATGAAGTTTCTTTTCTTTCTCTTAGGGAACTACGCTTGATTTATTGATCTTCTGATGGTGTGGTCACTTTTGGTCTGTCTGATCGTGCTTTGGATACAACTGATCCAGTTTCTGCAAAGCGTTCTCAAGTTCCATGCACAGCCCCCTTACAAAACCTTGAGTTTAGCCATAATTTAATGCTGAGAGAGCTCCTTTTAGCTAATGATAACAATTTGACTTCTGATGCTTTAATTTACTTTCTGAATCTTCAAGTTTTTTAATTATTTCCAGGTTTACATGAAAATATTCTCAGATATTTGGAGTGTTTAAGTTGATTGATTTATTTTGCCACTGTACAATTTTCACCAAAATGTCTTATTTTCTTAAAGCTATTCTATTAATTTTTGTAGTTGTTGTGGGAGCTCTCACTGGCTTGAGCCATTGAATCACAGAAACTGGTGAAACTGCTTAAAACTAAACACTATATAGATACAGCCCATATGTACAAACTCACACAGACAAACACACATCTTTTCTCCACATCACCCTAGGCAAATTGTGCCAAAACCAATTCAGCTGGGAACCAATAGTCCTTGCATTCAAACTCATAAAATTTTAAATCTATTATGGGCAGGCAAATGAACAGCAAACAATAAAATTGCCTCATTCTTTCCATTACCCACAACACCATGAAGTTGAAAAGTTGTCGATTACACACACACACGCGCACACACACACACACACACAGACACTTAACTCAATTAACGCATTTCGAACTATCCACAAAATGATACACCTACATCATTTCACACTCACAAATGTGTTTCTATGCTGCACATATTCTCTGCATGAATGTGAGCATCATTTGCCAAAGTAACTGTTGTTGATTTTATATTAATACTGTGCTGTCAGCTATAACCCCAAGGCATTTTCAGTTTTTTCGATGATGTGACGTGTCACTGTGCTTTTTTACCTACCACGTCCTGAACTTCACCTGTCAGTGTGTTCTCACTACAGCAGCTCTGTCCCTTCCTCTCCTAATGCTTCCTATCAGCCTGAACTCACAGACACTTCCCTTTCTCAGCCATAAACCAGCAGTGCTGTTCAGTTCTTACAAACACGTGCTGTCATATAATAATGGAGGAAATGAGTAGTTAATAAAGAGCAACAAGAAGCTGATGATGATAATACCCTTGTGTTTAGTGGGTTTAAAAATAAATTAAGTGGAAATGTGGCTCTGAGACATAAAAGGAAAAGGAATTTGCAAGTGAAAAGAGGAAATAACAAAAGCTTTATAGTTAAAAGAAATGAATTATTCCCCGTCTTATTAACTGCTTCATATGAGGACACTTAGTTTATTTGTGTACATTTTAAAGACACAATATTAATTGCTCCCATAATCTCAAGGAAGTAGTGGTTTTACTTTTTAACTCTTTTAAAAGGTGGGACTCAAATGGGGCCTTAAATCCCAAACCCAGTTCATTTTGTATGAGTCACTACAAATAATATGCAAATTAATACTTAGTATTCACAGGTTTAGCTCTCACATGTGCTATTTTGTGTTAAGAGCTTAATCATATTCAGAAGGAACAGATGTCTGCAATAAAATGAAACAAACAGAGAGAAAGCCAGTGGTAGCGTGATCTTTAGCTGCACAGGTGGCCCCACAATCTGATTCTGCACTGCAGCTTTTATGCAGAGAGAAAAAGAGGCAGAACAGGTACATCAGTCTGTGACTCACTGTCATTGAGAATGACATGTTCTTTCCACTGTGCCAAGCTCTCATTGAGGAAATCATAAACTATTCTAAATTAAATTATCAACCTAACGGAAAGTTTTAGATGGAGTATAATACCGCAAAGGCTCATTGTCTGTGCAGGCCTTTCGGCTGTAAGGTTAAATCTAATTCTCATGAGGGATGGCAAGTCATACATTGCACCAAGCCATCTTTCATTTCGGTTTCTGTATTTAACCAAGGATCACGTCCAGGTCAATCTTGCATCTGGACACGCACACACAGACTCAGTCAAAGCGAGGAGACAGCCTGGCACTGGGGATGTCAGATCAAAACGCAAGAAGGGAGCTTGGCACAGGTTGTGTCTGATTAAGTCAGCGTTCAGATAAGAGCTCTGGAGAGAGGGGAGCTGAGACATAATGACACCAGCTTGGCTGCCTTAGATGGAGACTATCATCACGGGACTAATCAAGCCCATAAACAAAAAGCAAACATACAACAGAATGGAAGCTTATTCTGTCTAAGGCAAATGGCATTAATATGCTTTTCTCTAATGACCGTGTCCTCTCAAGGGGGTGCCGGATGTCTCATTCCATTGATTTCCACTGAAAATCACTTATATTGACCATAAACTACAGCATCATTACAAACTCTTCCCATCGCCTACGACACAGCACCCGCCACCAATTACATTTAAATGGCAGAATGTAAGATAATTAGTGTCTGTGGCTAACTAGTTTATTATATATTAATAAACTCAGAGTGTGCATGGAGATGTGTTAATTGGCTCGAGTTGGTGGTAGGCACTATACAAAGCTTGCCCACAGCCGGGGGAGGAGGTGGTTGTGGTGGTGGGGAGCGTCTGTCAGTCAGCCCTCCTCCTTAGGGAGAAGAGAAAAAGAAGAGAGTGAGAGGAGATATATTCAAAGCCTTATCTCACATTGCTTCTCCGCTTCTCTTTCTAACTCATCCCTACATGCCAGACAGTGGACTGCCAAAGAGAGAATAACATCCACCCTCTCTGGCCTGTCCTTCACTCTACTTTGGCTATGTCATGTCATGCTTGTGCTCTTGTCGTCTCCAGATATCATCTCTTTTCATCTCTTCTTTTTTCATTCATGCACCATTATAGAATATTGCTTCTGCGGTGGTGGCAAACTTATGCTTCCCTGAAGCATAAGATGACACTGGATGGCCCCTGATGAGAAAGCACTGAGTCTTTCTGACTGTCCAGTCGTTATACTAAAAAAAAAAACTGCTAATCATTCGCCGCAGGAATCATCCAGAAAGAATTACAACACATATGGAAACTTATTACAAACACAAACACGGGGCTGTAAGCACTGCACGTTTATCAGTGACGGCGAGTGGGAGAAGACAACATTAAACCTTAAAAAATGAATTGTACTCTTTACTGACATTATCTAAACAAACCTCAGCACGCCATACACATGCACATACACACACATACACACACACGATTGCGAACGCACACATAGACACCACATAAGGGCTGCAGGGTGGTGTTGCCATAGAAACGGGGAAAGGTAATGGCCATGTTCTTGAGCTGATGCCGCAGGGGGTGAGGGGCAAAAGAGGGGTGTGTGTGGGGGGCGAGAGTGAGTCAGAGTCATGGACTAATGATAAGAGCTTTAATTTCAAATCTTCCATCTTACTGTCACTATCCAACAACCAATGCCTGCGACAACTCCAGAAAACACAAGAGTACTAATAGGATAAAATTGAAGAAATACAATAAGTTCTGGGCAACAGTGACGCCATGCAATTTGTTTTTAATGTGTTCAGCAGAACATCCAGCTAATGTGGTTTATACTGTTAACTTTGATGCAGAGAGAACTGCTGGGCATCTCCATGCATCGCGTCCCTCTCCACCCCTGGGGTATGAATAAATGATCTCTAATGCAATGAGGTAACACTTTAACCAACACTGATGACTATTTCTTTATGTGTGTGTGTGTGTGTGTGTGTGTGTGTGTGTGTGTGTGTGTATGGGTGTGATTAAATATTACTGAGAAGTGCAAATAATTTAATCATACCTCAGCAACTCAGTCCAGATAGAGAGTTATGTCAGCAAGCTCCAGGGTTCCTCATTCATATTTGACACATTACTTATGACATTACTTGTGACTACTTTAAGTACTGTACTTAAGCACAGTTTTGGGGTATTTGTACTTTGCTTGTGTATTTTCTCTTCATGCCACTGTATACAAGTTATATTTAGTAAGTTACATTTAAGATTATAATACATACCAAACACAAGATTAATTAAATATAATTAATGGATATCAATTAAAGCATCCAGCAGTATATGTATATGTATATGTATATGTATATGTATATGTATATGTATATGCTTCACATCGACCAACTATAACATTAAAGTACTGCTTGCATATCAATACATCAACAGTCATGATGAAATGAACCAGAACAATGCACTGCTTTGTTACTGATAAATACTTTTTGTTATTTTTTTTAACTGGGAAACAAAACCTTAATGACACATTCTATTAGCTTAAAGGGCAACATAATATAATTATATCATGCCAATGTGATTCCACTGAAAATTATAAATCATGAGATTGAAGTATTGCCCAGTCTTACTTCATGCTGTTAAAGTGTCCAGGGATGATTTTATTTATAAATATTGTATATCAAGTATAAATGATGTCTGGATGGCATTTCTGTGGTGGTGGTGGTGTTTATTAACCACGTTGTCTCTTTTCATTTTGTTCTTATAAAAAAGCAATCTGTTATTCCAAAGGAGTTGATGTGAGGTGTGTGGGCAGTACTGGATAACACGAAGAGAATTATCTTTAGGCCACTCTGCCAATTAAACATAGTTTGTTAGTTTCTTCATCTCTCACAGAGTTGGTCATCACCTGCTGCTGTGGTTGTTCCTAACCCCCCCTCTTCCTCCTTTTCCTCCTCCTCCTTTTTCACCGCTTGATGCCTCCCTTTGTGTCACTTTACCCACACGATGACAGGGGGCTTTTAAAAATAGAGACGATCCACCCAGATTACAGCGTTTTAATTACAGAGCTGGAGATGCGATGGGGGTGTAGAGGCCCCTTCCACTGACAGGGAGTGGGGAGGGTTGAGGAGGGAAGGAGAGTTGGAAGGCAGAGTGGTACAGTGAATGTAAACTGTGTGCTAATTAGTGTCGTCTGCCATCATGATGCTCAGGCTGTAACCATCTATTATACATGCATTGTTGGCTATCTCGCATTCTGAGCACTCCATAAACGCACACCTGTGGCCACATCACAGTTATTTTAAATATTAATGCTAGAAAAATCACCTGTGGGGACACTGGGGGCAATTTAAAACAAGACACACTCAGTTCCTACAATCAGAGTGATGACTTTTATATGCTCACTAGTGTTTTCAGTCAACCCCAGAAAAAGACTTGTGTGTAGGCTTTAGTGGCATCTGGTGGTGTAATTTCTGATTGTAACCTCCTGGTCTCACCCATTCTTTCCTAGCATTGAGGAGAAACTACAGTGGCTGTGAAATGCACATCACAGGTTATATCTAGCACCATTGTTTGATTTGTCCATTCTGGGCTACTGTAGAAACAGAAGAGGACCAGTGCTGTCTGTAGATATAAAAGGCTCATTCTGAGGTAACAGAAACATAACAATTATCATCAATTCTCTTAGGATTATAATCAAATATAATATCAAATATAAGACACAACACTGTGACTTAGTGTTCATTAGCGACTCTAAAAAACAATGTATGTTGTATGTAATGTGTAAATACATAATTTATTAAGTGATTATACGCACACATCTTTAGAGGTATAGATTAAATTAATTAATTCAATTAGATTATGACGATTTCAAATAAAAGTTATGAATAAACACACTGTGTGTTTTCAGCCATATTATATTGTGTTATTCATTAACATTACACCAGTAATCAGTGTTCTAAGTAGTAGTTTTTAACAAATACAAATACAAGCACACACATGTTCTGTAAACGTTTTATTAACTGTTTTTAATCCTGCTAATAAATGCTAAACAGTAAATAGTGCTTCCTAATCTAGATCTAGTCTAAACATATTTGTGTAATCCCTAGGTAGTTGATTAAGGTTGTGGTCTATATTATCACCTGTTGTAAGCCAGCTGCAGCCATTAGGAAAAATATCAATATTTTATGAGCCTATTTGTGTTCACATAGACAGAAAGATAGAAAATGATTTTGTTTGTAATTCATACCAAATGAAAACCACTATAAACACATTTCAGTGTCCCAGTGGCATGCCAAAAATAAGACAATATCCTTATAAGTGCCAGTATGAAGATTCATTTCCTCCCCTTCAGTGGAAAAAACTAACTAACTTAAACTTACTAACTTACTACCAATGACTATGGATATACTAGTGCAGCTCATTAATACACATGGGCAATATGCTTTGATAGGTTTTTGACATTTTCCATTTTTGCAGAGAGTAATTCCAAGGGTACAAAATGAAGTAATTCAGTGACTAAGGTGGGAGGAAAACTGATGCACAGTTTAGTCCACCTTAACTATTGACTGTACTGACTGTGACTGAGTTTTAAAAAAGTGAAAGTTTCTCAAAATTGAGAAATGTGTGTTATTAACTGTAACAAAAAATATATATATATCTGAAATACCTACCTAGGGTTAAATTTAAATGAAAGGTATTTTTTACTTTGACATTTAAGAGAGAGATTTTTTTCCTGTTTGATCAGCGTCATAAAAAAACAAACAATTATATCCACTGTGATTCACTGATATAAAATAGTGAAACATAAAAATGTCCAGAGCGGGTGGATACTTTTATAAGCAATCTATTTTAGTTATGGTTCTTTGAGTTAGCAGCTGCTCTGCTTTGGCTTCCAAAGCAAGTTTAATTACACTAAGAGTCTGCATACTGCAGGTCAATGTAGTGATCACAGACGGATGGTGGTTTGGTGTGTGTGTATGTGTTGTGTGGGTGAGTGTGTGTGTGCATATGTGTGTGCAGGCTGTTGCTTGTGTTTTGACACCTTGGCAACCTGCTACTGTGTGCCTCTGCATTTCAGCAAACAGGTTAGAGTTACATACTGAGTATCTCGTAAATAATATCAGCTGAAGCTCTCACATATGGCGTGGACAGAAGATATTTATCCACACTTTGAGCCGTATGATCCACATGCTTTTCAGCTATTTCCTGTAAGTGTGAATTATTTTAACTCATTTTCTTTTGTGGTTATTAGGCTGTCAGCTAAAGCTATTTATCTT
The DNA here is from genome assembly GCA_023373845.1 of Nibea coibor. NCBI lineage: Eukaryota > Metazoa > Chordata > Actinopteri > Sciaenidae > Nibea > Nibea coibor. The sequence continues at coordinate 15,600,616 of CM041727.1, read as the reverse complement.
AGCAACAACAAACCTAGTGCTGTCTGTGTTGCTCAAACACAAAACCTATCACTGATCCAGAGTCTTGCGTCATGATGTAATCATTTCTAGTATTGGAAGAAGTGATGTTTTTAATATTGTTTGCATATGGGTAGATAGTCCTTCAATTTTTACCCTTCCCTGAGTGGAGCTTCACCTCCTGTTCAGGTAGATACTGCAGTTTATTCTCAGCCACTCTGCCTCCAGGCAGAGAGCCTCATTACAGTCCCATCTCTCCTTCCCTGGCTCCTCAGCAGCCCCCCACTATCCTGCAGCAGCTCCCAGCAACCATGATGCCTCCTGGCTCCACTGCTTCCATTAGGCCTGGTGGTCACGTCAAGGAGGGTATGGCAGACTGTCACCGCACACAGACTAAATCTCAGGATTTCACACTCACAGCTGTTCTTGCCTGTCTGTCACATTACCAGCTTGCTAGCAAGCACTCAGATATATTATTTATGGTCTTCTCTAGAGCTTGGACAATTACATAAAATGTATGTGCATTAGTTTGTCTGTAAGAGTGTGTTTTAAATTCATGTCCAACTGCTGCAGCAGGTTTTAGTCAGCCCTGTTTGCAACTTCTAAAGGTATCATCCAATTATTGAAAAGAAAGTTTTGTAAGTCAGTGACATGAAGATCACAGATTCAAAGGTTAAAAATGTCAAACAACTGTAACTGTATATGTGGATTTTGGGAAACAGTTTTAATAGCTGCCTAAGCCCAGGTACTGTGTCTTTTTGAGTTATCTTGGGTTTTAAAAGTGACTTAACTTCAAGATGGTGAAATATCACAAAGTTTGAAGAGTTACAGAATGTTGCATCACTGAGCCAACAAACAACTGATATTCATTTTGCCTGGAAAGCCTTTAATAATTTATCAGTGTGACAAATAAAAAAAAATAAAACTATAGTCAGCCATCTATCATCATCCATAAAAATTGTTTTCAGATGACAGTGGAATTATATTAACTTGAATAGACTTTCCTAAATCTTGGTCTGAAAGCTTATTTATGTTGCTGGGAACATGTTAAATAATTTAGTGAGATGAGTCATTGCAGAACAAATGTTGACTGACAAAGAGGAGAGAACATTGAATTTGGCACCTCACATTCACCGCCTCAGTTTGACACAATGTAGGTTAATCACTTGAGGGAAGAGGACAGAATAGCAGGCTGATAAAATACATAAGACAATCAGAGGAGCCTCAGATAGTGCTGATAGTACTGTGTGTATAGTGTGTGTGTGTGTTATATCTTCAATACGCAGACCTTGTAGAGCTGATGATGATCCAGAATGCCCAGATGCACCAGATCATCATGAACAACATGACCATGTCAGCTCTCAGCTCATTCGGATACACCAATGCTCCATCGGGCCCTATGGTGGGTATCAGGGTCCACTCAGACTCTAGATTGAGTCAAAAATGGGTCTTGAATTTTGAAGTGGAATAAAAAGACACAACTACACAATATCAAGTTCTTCCACTCTACCTGTACAATTTTATTTTTTAATAAAGTGTAGGTTTCCTCCTTGCTTACTGTTGCCTTGCGTTTCAAGACATCAATACTGACTTGCAGTGAATTGCAGGGATTTGTAGGACTTGTTGGGTGTTATAACAAAATTCAGGTATATAACTCATATTTGTTGAGTGGGACTGGGAAACTATCGATATAATACAGTGTCTTTAAATTTGTAAACAAATCTACCTGTCAGGTAAAACAGGTTCATCTATTTTCATTTCAGCTGACATTTTTAAAGAAGTCAAAAATCCACCTTATTGTCATTCCTCCAAAATTCTTAAAATAAACATACAAGCAAGTTTTTTTCTTGTAATTTCAGTAAACAGAGTGTTACTAAACTAAAACTTTAGCAGTGAAAACTTAGTAGTTATGTAGCTATCTTGCACTAAGAAATAAAGCTGGGTTATTTCTCTCCTTCACTATAGCAGGCTCCCAGAGACCTGGTTATTATCGAAGAGAATGAGGCTGACCCGGAGATATATCACCACTATTACCAGCCTGCCCTGTACCTATCCCACCCTGGATGGCTCCTTAGTCAGGCCACACTGGTCCACCAAGACCCCAGCAAAGCCACATCTTCTCCACAGCACAGAGACAGGTAATCAGAGCTCCTGCAGGTCTATTGCATTTCATATGACAACTCGTTAACTGTCAGATTAAGTAAAAACTCAAATGCACATTAATCAAAACAAACTGAAAATTAATCAGATTTTCCTCTATCAAATCGTCACCTGCTGGCAGGCTGAGTTGTTTTTATAGCAGGCACCGGAATTTAATCTGGACAGACTGAGCAATTGTTTGAGCTTTCAATCAATAGACCAGACTTTTTCCTGTGTGATGGATTCTTTGTGGATTCATCTAGTGTATTCTTCCATAAAAACCCACTTTCTCCTCATTTATTATACTTTGACATTGATGTTAGATGTTTCAGTATTTTGAAACTTGGATATTAGTCATGCCAACTCATGTAACTCATAACAACACATTCACTATCAGTACGAAAACCTGTGAGACATTTTCAGATATTTTGTGGGAGTAAGGGAATAGAATAATCATCATGTCTGGACTGTGCTTGGAGATCCTGTTCTTACCTTTTTAGTAACTGTCGGCGCTATGAGATTATAAAAGTAGAAAAGGTTACTGGAAAGGAAGAATTGTACATTGTAGCTCTCAAAATTCTGACAAGTTGTTCCATTTATTTAAACTGTATTGAAAAAAAAAAAATATATATATATATATATATATATATATATATATATATATATACATATCACTGCACATTTTTTTATTCATATCAGATAGATCCAGAAGAAGTAAACTACTCATGAATCTTTTATGTCTTGTATCATCAGGCCTGCTGTCCCTCCTCCTCCTCCCTCGCCCAACACCACTGGGACTGTAGGAGTCGACATCACTCCCGCAGCAGGTAAAACTAACCACACATCAACACCCAGCCAATACCCGATTAACACAGTCTGCTCTCGTGATGTCATAGGTGCCTCCGGGGTGACAAGAAAGGTGACAACAGCAAGCTTCACAGTAATTATGATGAGTAGGGTACTGATTGGAGATGCTACTAGTGATTATGGTACTGTTGATTGTGAATGGCTGTTGAGATGAGTTCATCACATGAGTTTTGTGTAATGTTTTATCTTTTGTTTTTCATAGAGGACAACAGTGCTGCTGACGCAGAAGCAGAGAAGAAGAGAGAGTGATTATCCATCACTGACCAAATGTTTTTCTTAATGGGCACTAGTGGGGACAAACAATCTTGAATGCATTCACCTTATCTCAAAGGTTGTAATTTCATACATATGTTTTGTTCTTAGAATTAAATGTGTGTTTCATATCCAATAGATGAAACAGGAAAACGAATATGATATTGGGCATTTTTATCCCTTCATTCAACCTACATTACCCAAATCATCCAGTAGGGAGCAGCAGCAGCTGTTAGGTGAAGTGGCAAATACTGTGGACCACGAGCAATATATCCAAGAATACAAGATGTATTGCTTTATTGACAAGCAGTCACAGTAACGCTGTATACTATTCTGCTGATGCAGGCCATTACATAGCACTGTGGATTACATAGCAAGAGGGTGACACTGCACAAGATCTATGACCGTATAACACTATGTGACCTTCTCTTTAAATACACTGTGATGAGCAGTTACAATTAAAGCAATTCAATTGTGTGAATAATAAAATGCATGAAAACCATGTGGTTTACATAGTAAAGTGAATATTTTAGATATGTTTAAATGTTTAAATAACAGGCATTTGAGTGAGTTCCTCACTGGTTCTGACTCAGGTAGAGAGAAAGGTGTTAGCTAATATACAGTGTGACCCAGTTCTTTAGGTTTGCATTAACTCGCTTGCAATAGCAGATAGGTTGACTTTGCCAAATGTTATAATACAGAGAGCACCATGTAGCTGAGACAGCTGAGGCATAGGAAAGAATTTCTGTGTCAATTTACTAGATTTGTCTGTGACAACACACGCCATCTCAATTCCGACATTCCTTGGCAACAACTGAAAATAGTTTCAGGATTTGGAGGTTCATTTGGAGTCTGAAAACTGAATTGTTCTGTGTGCAGGGTGGAAAGCACAGGGTTTTCTGCAGCAGTGTGGGAGGGTAATTTTAAAGATAGGGAGTGAAGGCAGCACCCAAATCGCTCATAAAACACCAGGATTAAGAGCTCAAATGGGGAGAACGTGCTGTCTCTCCACTGTCTCCAGGGAAATGCCAATGTTTACCCAGCTATTAATATCAAACCACCACACGCTGCCTATCATAGAGACACAAGAGACCGTGAGTGGGAGACAGTAGGTCAGGAAAGGTTGAAGAGGAAAATATATTCATAAGAGGAATGAGATTAGAGAATAACAGTGGAAAATATTGCTAAGTTAGGTTGAGTAAACTGTAGATTTATAGAGTAAATGAATAAGCGGCGGTGATGCAGTGCATCCATTAAAGCTCTGCACACTAACAACGGCACAGTGTGCTCTGTGTTGAGAACAAACACAGGAGGTGGAACATGCAAGATTAATGAGGGATGTAAAGTGGTGAAGTGGGGATTGTTCAGAGGGTGGAGGACACTGTCACAGTATGTATGTTTCCAGATTATGGGCAACAGACACCCAGCTATTTATTTCAGCCAGTCTGACAGCTTTTCTTCATCATAGTGCCTCAGAAAATGCATTTTTTCCATTTCTGATCTGTTTCTTTCAATGTTTTTATGTTTTTCTTTTTCACTATGTTTTACTGCTGTTGTTTTTTTTTATTTATATGTAGATTTGTTATCATATCATATCATTGTTAAGGTTATATCCCACCTTTTGGTGTCGTGATCTTTGTCCACAGCCCAATATCCCCAGGGATCAATACAGGCAGTAATCCAATCTTTTACACAGTGTTATACAGTGATGAACCTGCCTGAAGCTGCAAGATAGAATTATTATTATAGAGTTATAACACTGTCCTTGCCATTTGACTCGGCTCTAAACAAGGTTGCATTATGTTAGACTACTCACTCAAGTTTCTATTCTATCTTCATTTTTCTTCTTTTATGGCGTTGTTTGACTCACCAAATCCTGGTTGTGCTACGAGGCCTTTTCCCTCCACCATTACATGTAATCAGAGAATGTTAATGTTGCATCCGAAAGAAAACACAGTGACCAAGGAATGAGAGCAGCTCAGCTTTTATTATTAAAAAATAATAAATATCTAAGAAAAATATTTCAAAATCATTGCACACATTTCAAATTCATTTACACCCCTATGTATACTCAGTTAATGCACAATCTGTTCCTCTATCAGATATTACGAGGTGCCACTCAACTAACAAGGCATATCAGTTAATACACAGTAAAGAACAGTTTATTAGTTTTCCTAAGTCCTCTTGATTAGAGGTGACAGCCGGCACACGCACACAAAGAGGGACAAACACACACACACACACACACACACACACGTACAGCTGCACTGCCAGTCGGAGCATTCTGTACTCTTCACAGAGATCAGAGACTGACAAGAGCTTTTGGAGGCCTGGAAGTTAACCAACTCTAGGCATGTTTGCCGATCTCTCACCCCTCCCTTTCCCCTCTGACTCTCCCTCTTTCTCCCTCATTACGGTTTGAAACCAGTCTCTTCCCTTTGCATGTCATTTTCCATCTGTTACTTTCTGTGTCATTGCATGCCTTCACCACCTGTTACATGGATTCATACAATCCATGATACTGATAAACCGCAAGAACACTTTCATTTACCTTACGAGGACATTTGCACTTTTCAATACAAAATAAAGGCAAAAGAAATTGCGTGAAATAGTCGGGTCGTGGTGATATCGTGTGGACAGCTGGTCAACACAGGCACAGCTGAGAACACACACCCTGCCTCTCCATCACAATGCCTTCATTTAAACTCTTCTAATACCACTAACCACCAAATTCCAACAATGACAAAACATGACATTTAGCTGGAGCTGTGCCTGCCAAGAAACACAGATAGTGCTAAAGATCTACAGTATTTGGTTTGTGATGGTCACTACAGATAAATCTATATACACTTTGTCATTCTTTTTTTCGACGCATTCTGCTCAATGACTATCCTTTCCCAAATGTCACCCTCTTCGTCTCGCCAGAACATCGCCTCTTTTTGTCCTTTTGTTTTTCACCCTCTCTGGGCTTCTTGGGACATGGAGCGACCCAGGTCTCTGGGTGCTTTGCTGAATTCCATGAGAGTTGGCTTGACTGGGGGCAGGTCTCTCGTGATCTCATCCACCGTCCTCTTGCTGGGACAGACTCCATCTGGGATGGGGAATGGCTGTAGGTCCTCCTCGGTGTGTGGGGCTCCACGTCCAAGCCTGACACCCAACTCTGCTGGGGTGAAAATGGGCAAGGGAAGGGTTTTTCTCTTTGGCAGCAGCTGGTGCTCCCTCACCCCTCTTTCCACAGTGCCCACTCTGAAGACACCTGAGGGGCATGTCTGCATCAGCGAACGGGCCTGCCACTGCCGGGACAGAGTCTCCCTACGAGAGCTGTCATTCATGTTCATTGTCTGCCTGGGGGCATCAGAGAAAAGTTAGAAACTGTGGGAGCACTCACTGTGATTTACCTGCTTAATTAGACTATAACTGCCTCCCAATATGAACAGCTCTACCAATAACTGCCAATAAATGAGAAATGAAATCTCAATCCATCTAATGATTTTGGAAGATTCTAAATCACAGTTAGTCGTAAAAATAGAAACTTCCCCCCATGACACATACTCAGATTAAGGACCTGGAAGTCTGTGAGCTCTTACCTGTCCTGAGGTTGAGTCTTGAGACTGACACTATGCCAGTCAGCGCTGTAACTCTCCCTCTGAGCCTTGTTTTCCTCCCGTACATTGCAGGTCAGCTCAGCTCCCATCACCAAGCCATTACGCTTCTCCAGGACAGTACAGATTGGCATCATCTCTGCTGTGGGAAGATTTGTCTCAGGTTTATCGGCTCCGGTGGGTCTTGTTGATCAGTCTTAAGATCTGGTGATGAAGCTGTTTGTTCAAGGAAACAGTGATGCTCCAGCTGGCTGTATCTCCTGGCTTCCAGTGTCTCTCTCGCTCTCTCTTTGTGCCGTCTATGTCTGGGCTCGGGTTTGTCCACGACTTTTATAGACGTTCTGTTGCTATTTCTGATCTATGTTGTCACTCTACAATCAGTGTGCACTGACATCCGACACCAAGTGTTCCACGTCTCATCCCAGGGAGCTGGAAGCCACTCTGAGAAGGGGCTACGGGTAATTGGGCTGAAAATCCCCTGATTCTCAAATTGTATGCCCAGTCACCTCCATGATCACTCAGCCCAACGCTTTCCACTTCAGCGGGGATTGTGGGGTCTTAGCAGAGAGAGTATCATGGGGACTCTCTTTATGGAGATTATATAAACATGCAGACAGACACACAGAACATGTTTTGCCTACAAAGAGGAATCTTAATAAGGTTTAGGTCTTGATGTACACGAAGACGCGGTACTAATATGGAAAAATAACAATGGTGCAGCAGTTTTTCATACACAGGGGACACTTCAGGCGTGGAGGTTAAATATGGACCAGAAATAACACATCTGTCATTTGGAGATAAAAGGTGATAAACTAGAGAACTTTATGGAGCATCCTGCTGAATTTTTCAATCATAATGCAGTTCAAAAGGAGTTTATACAACAGCTGTGCCTTGTGATAACATCAAACCTCCTCATTAAATGCCATTAGAGTGCGCTGCTTCACAGTAGCAATGAGAGCTCCATCCCTAGTGATTCATTACCTCGGTGACAGAGCGTCACGCAAGCCATAATCAACTCAGGTTACAGACTGTGAAACACACACACACACATGCTTGCCTTTGACAGTTGCCCACTGGTATGATGTTTCGAACGGTCCCTGTCTCTGACTCATTCATCCACATCAGGTACTGATATCATCACATAACAGATATCAGATATCACACACACAGCTTACAGTTTCTGATGACTGGAAGCCTGATCAATCATGCTTCCTTGAAATGGCTTTGGGTTAGTTTCACGAATAAAAAGAATTGCAGCCTGCCAAATTTGTGCCAAATTATGACGTTAAATTTATAGCAGTTCTAAATGACTGCCATTCCTTTCTACTGACTACTCATGTCCTGAATATCTAATACAGCAGTTAAACTGTATTTTTCCTTTTACCTGTCAAGTATGTCAATATTTCAATTTTCTTTCAGTAACTTCTCAGTGTGGTGACATTGCATATGTAAATTATTGCTCAGGGTCACAGAGAGAAAAGATAGCAAGAACACTGCAGGCATCCCTGGGGTCATGCGTTCAGTCATGTTATGACACCATAGCAACTATGACATGCCATTTCAGATTTCCGGCAAGTCACTATGCGAGGTCCTTCAGCGTTGAGATCATACCTTTTTAGAATCAAGTTGAGATTGTAAACTAGAGTAGATAGTACACAGAGTGATGCTCATAATTTGTAGTTTGTGTTATAATTTGGGCCTGCCAAAGCTGCAAGAGCACATCAGACGACTTTCACCTCTATGCTGTTTTCTGGTGACTCATGCTATGCTAATGAAGCCAGGGGTGTGGAGAATCTGTAAAGGTGAACAGTGATGAGGTGAGCCCTGTCACAGTGATCACCCCCTCCCCTTCGCCCTCATTCGTCCACCTGCACCACGCCAGGCCTCGCCAGGAAGAACTTTGTGTTGCATAACAACACTGCCACAGCTGCTGGGAAGTGACATTTAAATGAGCTGTCAACGGGAAAGAGGCGAGGAGTGGGAGGGAGAGAGGGAGGAGAAGGGCAATTGCAGGATAAGGCTTGGGCCTGTCAGGAGGTGGTAAATATGGCAAAATATTGTGAGTGGAAGTTTGAGTAAGAGGTTTTTTGTGACAGAGGAATGAATTTGACAGGGCAGAGAGGAGCCTCCTACACAGGTCACCCTGACACTGTGTGCTTGCGTGGCAGTAAGAATAATATGAAGCAAAGTTAACTTTGTATTGATTCCTGCACACAATCTTCAACTTGACTCTAGTGCTTCAAACTAGTACCACAGAGTCAAGTGTTACCAGCTATTTGTGTCTGTGCCAGTGTGCCAGCAGGCTTGTGCCGTGTTCAAACATGTGTCCTCAGTGTCCCTCTTACATAATAATAACAACAACAAGGAGAAGCAGCTGACCACCAAAACACCATCATCACCATCCATCTTTCAACCTGGTCTGATCCCAGCAGGACAGTCAGACACCATGTCTGCAGATCAGAGTCAAAGCCAGCCATGGGTACATGGCTGACTGTCTGCACAGGAACAGACTACCTTTGTGTTTCACGTCAGTGGTGTCACAGTTTCCGTGGACTCAGTCAATACTCACTTGACTTTCATGTAGCAAATTCTTTTTATTCATTATCAGTTGTGTGATATTTGAATAACTGGAATTATTACTTCACTCGAGGCAGCTGTGAGAAAGGGAACTTACCAACATGTGACACTGTACACACATAAGAGGCTTCAGACTGCAGCTTTATTTCATCATGCATACACAGACACCAACTGCCACTTGAGCTTAGAAATCTTCCACATTTTCAGTAAATTGCTGGAGGGAAAAACACCCTTGTGTATCACCTGAAAGACACCTCAGTCACCCACACGACCAATTTAAAAGTTCAACATACAGTACCAACCACACTGAATTTCTATTTGCTATTTTCCAAAATGTTGAAGTTGAAGTTAACTGCATACTATAATCAATTATACAAACACACATTCTTTTGATACTAAGAAAAAAACTGACATCAGATTTCTGGGTTATTTATTCAGTGCTCTTACTGATCATGTGATAATCATAGGGTAAAATATGAAGAGGCTCTGCTCAAAGGAACATTGCTACCCTGAAGGTTCACAACAGCTGAACAAAGAAAAGCGTAAGATACACTAGGAGACAGAAAAAATACCAATACCTCTGTAACATTTACCTGGAAATCTGATAAACCCTTTTATTCTAACCAGATAAAAACAGACTCAAGCTGTGCAGCTGGGGGAGAAAAATGAAGTTGTTCAGCCTATAACTTCAAAGAAACAGCAGCGTATGACACTGTATGAGGCGACATTTAAAGGTATGAGCTATGCAATTCTGCCATCCAGGTCTCCAGGGTTGATGACTACTGCCCCCTGCCTTGTGTCTATTATTATTGCAGCCAGTAGATCTTAGGATCTGTCACTCAAGTTTCCATCTTCTTTTCCACTCTCGTCCTCATCTTCAATGCCTCCTCCGTTCATGGCCTCTACCCTGGCCAGCAGCAGTGGCAGGTTTATGGCAAGACCCGGGGTCTCTTCGTCTGAGTCATCCTTTGGGGGATAGAAGCGCTTTGCCTTTGCCACAAAATCTTCCGCTATATCGAGGTACAAGAGACGATCCTATGAAGAAAAGTAAAAAAGGAGAAGTGGTAAAAGCAGGGAAACCGAACATCTATTACTGTCTGAATGTTGTTATGTTGGTATGAATGTTATAAAAGGGGCAATATTTTCTCATTGACCAGAGAAATTGAATGTGTCCTGTCGGGTCTGCAGAACATTTTTTTTAATAAGCACAGAAAGATCATCAGAATCAGCTAAATTTAAGGCACATCAACCCGAACCATACTTAAGTGGTACTATCTACACAATGTCATGAACCCTAATCTCTCCTACACACCAACACACACACTACTGGAACTCAAACCTACTTCAAGGGGTCATCTGGGGTTCGATAGCATGACTATTATTTATCACATCACCCAAGGGTGTTTTTTTAACCTTGATAAGCCTGACACTCTTATCAGTATGAGTTCACAGTTCATTCCCACTGCGATCCCATCTGACAAACTCTTGTTCTCACCAGGATGAAGAGATATCTTTCTGGTGGTGGTTCTCTGCTGTTGAAGATGGAGGTTTCAGAGTGGAGTGTGTTAAGCATGGCACGTGCTGCTGAGGCGTTACGCATGCGGTCATGTGAAGCTCCAGCAGACACTGTCAGCAATGACTCTGCCTCTGCCATGAAACCTAGAGAAAAGAAGGTTTACCATTTCTGGTTACCCTGTAATGTAGAAGTGATAATCTGTCCCACATCACATCTGTCCAGCATTACCTAAATTCTCCAGGATTGTCTGCCATTTGTCTCTGACTTCTCGACGGGTGTCTCTCATGGCCTCGATGTCAACACTCAAACGACGATAGCCCTAAATGAGAAAAGGACAGAGCGTTTAAAAAACATTTTCTTTCATCCTCATATAGGTCACATAGGAGAGGCCCGTTTAGTCTACACTCAAGTAATTAGATAACTTGATCATTGTCCTGCTGACTCACACCTGGTTTGCATAACATCATTTTATACATCTTAAAAAGTTGGACCATTGGTTCACTACTTGGCAATTTTTTCACGGGTTAACATGACTGAATGAAGTTTCAAGATTCCCTCTCTCACATACCGACGATCCCATGCGGGTCTTGTTCCTGGCCTGCAACAGGCCGTAAAGAACTCGGTCATCATCTCTCTCCGAGTGACTGGGGTCTCCTGGCGTACTCCACAGGTTTGTTTCCTCATCACGACGCTTCTGGACTTCACGGTTAAAGTACTCCAACGGATCCTGACTGTGTTGTCGGCCAATGCGCACAAGCAAAGTAATTACACAATTAATACAGTGATTGTACATGCATTAATCAGACACGACACAAAAACAATCACTTACTGACACTTTAAAATACATTTTGAGCAGATTATATTCTTCTCTAGGTGAGAAGTGTAACTGATACGTGGATGAAACAAAACAAAGTGGTGGAACTGTCTTCTTACGGTACTAAAGGCTGCTTTTCATCTTCATCTTCTTCGTCATCAATGCAGCAGCAGCAGCAGCAGAACTGCATGCAGAACCTGTTAAAGGCTGAACCCATCTGTTCAGAACAGAGTCAATGGGTAATCTGTGTTGACAATGGCAGATACTCCAGATGAACTTGGTTCTTCAAGCAATAGTTGAGTCCAGTGATGAGTCCGGTCTGATATGTATGAACTCAGCTGGTCTTCTTTAGCTCCACAATGTCGCTGTTCTTGTAGATGCTGTAGATTGGCAAAGTAAGAAAAAGCACCTCTGGTCTACTAGGATGAATCTTCTGGTGTCTCTCTCAGAGGACGAGTGTCTAGTAAAACTGATAAGACAGAACAAAAAGTTGCAAAAGACTGATGCCCAAACTTAACCTAATTTTCAGCTTCCCATTGTCAAGGCCCCGCTCCACGTCCAGTAGAGATTTGTCCTCCAGATCACTGGCCAGAGCCTGCCCAGCTTCTCTGAATAAGCTCAAGCAGATGGCAGCCCAAGGACTGGTAGTTCTTATCAGCCTTACATGGAAGACAATGAGAGCAGTGATACGCTCACTCATTTCATAAAAACACACATATTCACACACCCATACCCTCAGAAGACAGTCACAGCAAAATCATGTGAGCTGCTCCATCTCTTGGCCTAAGCATTGTGTTATGCCCCAAGGACAACACATCTCCTTTTCAATAGAAGGTCTGACTACACACACTGTATCCAATCTACCATGGCTGCATTGATTTAAGGATCATTTCATTTCATTTGGCCACAGAGATCACGTAACCATAAAACTATATAAATGTGGTTAAATAAGAACCTCTGAATTCTTTAATCAAGGTTCTTATTTAACCACATTTATATAGTTTTACGGTTATGTGATCTCTGTAGCCAAATGAAATGAAATGATCCTTAAATCAAGGATCATGGATTATCCATTATCTCATATATTATCTCATTTTTCAAGTCTGTCAGAGAAAACGCAGAACTTTTTTAAAGCATTGTGATGGGATTGGGATATTAATGACGATGATGCAAAGACCTGACCTGATGTCAAGAAACTAGTCTAATTTTAGAGTACAGTTGTGGCCTTTTAACAACAGTAAGACAGTCACACATGTGACAGATTCAAGTCACAGGGTATTATTGTTCATGACGTAAAAACCCCTGGGATCCAATGGTGGAAAATATGATAAAATCTACCGTGATAACTTGTTAAGTATCACCTGCTCTAATGCAGTCACAGAAAATATGTGTATCATTAGGTAAATGATTACCAGACAAAGACTAAGACATTAAGAACTAAGAAGTTTATAATTACAGCTGTAGGTTAAATGAGATTCTGAAGCCCAAACACTGACATGAGTTTATATTTTATTACATATAAGACACTGATTAAGACTCAAAATCTGTTGGTCAGTATTACTGTGATGGCTTTAAATTAACATTTTTGATGAATGATCCATAGACACATACATTCAAAGACTGTTATTAAAGTAAAGTACTCAGGCTGGACGTGTATGCATACAGTAAATCTTTGCTGAAGGTATTAAGCATTGAGTAAATAGCTTAAAATAAGTAAAGCAAAAGAAATGGCTGACGTGTAATATTACTATGATAAAGGCACCAAATGATTGATATCATTACTTTCATTTGACATTTCTCTTTACAGTATGTAGCTAAAAATCAATCCTGACAAATCAACCAGGTAAACATCAATAACCACTTGTTTTGGACTTCAGCACAATGCCTCTAGGTCATGTGGTCATGTTGTGATTGTGACGTGGTAATTGGCCACACTGTAGTCGAAGCATCACAGTCACACCCATAATAAACATGCTCCTTCATGAGAACAATCGACTCTCTTTGGTTCAACTCCACAGTAATTTGAACCATCTTGCCAGCTTTCGTTACATATGCTAGGATAAATCTTGGTTTTCTGAGTTTTTGAAAACAAAACTAAAACTTAAGCTGGAAATAATTAAAAACAATATAATGCTCCATGATGCAATAAAGTATAGAAAAACATTGATCAGTGCCTGAGGGGAGGTCAGTACTTGAAAGTCAATGAATATCATATCCGTACAGTAACAACTTTTGATGACAAATGAGTTCAGCTATTTTACCACAAGGCCACTTGAGGTTATTGGCACAAAGGATAGCTTTAGGAGGTATACAGCATCCTAATATATGAACGTTATCATCATTTGTTTGTACAGCCTCCTGACCTGACTCCTGGTTTGACCTCCTAAACAATCCCAAAGTGCAAAACAAAAGCAGTATGATCATAGCAGTAATCGTTGATTAAATGTTAGTGGATAGGTGTTAGCACCCTGGGACAGAGGACGATGAAACCAAGAGGCTTTTACTATGTGGATCAGTGGTGTCTCCCTCTGGTGGTGATACAGTAAGACAGTAAGTGATGTCTTTCCCCATCTATCACAGTGTATTTAAGGAGAATAAACTGTGTGGAAATAGCTTTTACCCATTCAAATTAGGTGATAATTATGGCTGTGAAATGTGGATTTGTTTTAGGGCAGGCACACCACAGAAAAAGATTTGGTTATGACGGTGCAGTGACACAAAACAAACTGAAACAGCAAATCAAAGGCTAACAACGTGTAAAAGAAAGATAAGGCTCAGAGACAGCTGCTTCATGCCTTTGCATCAGTTCATGTGTAACATGAGAGACAGACGCCCACACAGTGAGAATCATTTAAACATCCTCATTCGGGCTTTCAGTAAAGTCCTCCCTGCCACAGGAACACTTGGCAGGTACAGGAAACATCATGTCTCATTGCACAGTGAGGGACACAGCAAGACAGTTACAGGTCCACATGAAAGTGTGTGGTCACGCTTCAAAAACAACATCGAAGTTTCAGGACGAGGAGGAACATCGTCATCGATAACCAAATTGTTCCTCTTCTTCTGTGACTGACGTGTGGAGAATATGTGTGGTCATGGGTCCGACAAGTCCCATGCTTAGAAGTTCAGTCTTCCGTCCTGCTTCGCTGCAGCACACGGGTGCTGCTGCACTCCTTTGTTTTTGGGTCCATTCAAAGAAAGCAGTAGTGACGCCTCTCAACCAGCTGTGGCACAGTTCTAGGAATCTCCTGTTTTAAGTGTGGTGATGGGAGCGGAGAGAAGGCCGCACCTCAGCGATACGTTGGCGTAGATGGGTCATGAATTCAAACATGGTGGCGGCCAGACTCTGGTGGATGAGGTAGCGGGGCAGTCGGCCCTGATGAGACACAAAAAGTGTATTTAATATCTTGCCTTGTTAGCAGCATAGATGTCTCTCTGTCCACTACACTGTTGCAACTCTGTGCTAATTAGCAAATGTCAGCATGCTAACAAGCTAAACTCAGACAGTGAACATGGTTACCATAGTTACATTTTTTCTTTGTCTCAGTGTGTTCTGTAATTCAGATGTTCATATTTGCTATTTTTATGTTTCTGTTAATAAATTGTTGTATAATTACAGACTGAGTCACGTCTAAATCCATATTTGCTCTATTCCCATTCTAGTGTTCTGCATCTTGTCACTGCCCCTTTTCTAAATGCAGACAATACAAGGACCATCCTATCTTGCATCAAATAACAGAAAATGGTGGAATAACTGCAGTGAGTGTCTTCTCACCTTCAAGTCTGTGTTGAGGACCCAGATGAAGGTGCAGACGGACGGGTTGCTGCTGGATTTGAGGACCACAAATCCTCCTGGGCCGTTCTCTCCCCTGAGGCCGATGATAAAAAGGTAGAAGAGAAGTTAAAGAAATGAAACTAACACAACTGCTCTTTTATCAAATCAATGCTGTGCTCTAATTTACTGGATCAGTGACGAGGAGCCAGAAGGCACAGAGACATAGTCTGACCTGACATAGCGACCGCCTGGAGGTTTTGCTTCGTGGTCGGTTGCCATGCCAGCAGACAGGTAGCAATCTCGTTTGCGTTCCACTCGCCGAACATTAACAAAGTCCCTGAAGGGAAAAAAATCAATCAGTCAATCAATTTAGTTTATTTAAGACCTGGAGAATAAGATAAAGACGAAGAGAAGATAGCAGGCAAAAAGGAGAAGCAGCCTGCAGTGTGCTGATGTACCTCGCAGACACAACTCCCCCTGCTGCTCCAGCGGAGACATCGTATGACACCAGAGTGTTGTCATCAACCCTCTGAAGGATCTGAGAAGTCAGAAAGCAACGTTAGACGGCACTAAACAATCATTTTTAAAAAAGGAAAGAAAAGTGAGTAAAGATAAGACACCTGGCAGACGGACACAGTTCTGTTCCACTGGACCATCTTCTCCGGTTGGAGAATCACCTCCTGATACACGAGCTCAGCTGGACACTGCATGAAGGCCTGAACAAAAACAAGAATGTCGACAGCTTGGAATCACGTCTACAAGAAATGTGGCTTTATTTCAGATGTGTCGTAAGGCTGTAAAATCCCAACCAATGCACAATGGTTCTGGCACAATCTTGTCTTTTCTGTATCACATGATGTCCCGAGACCGAGGTCAGCACCATGGTATTTTAAGCATGTAGTAGATTTTTAAAACCAGCCATCGTGTGTGTTTACGATCATTCTCTTGTGGGAAAACCCCATCATGTCATGTTTTCTTCCCTTAATAAGGCACACTGGACATTACAGACATGGACATACAATTGAGCATGGGACAATATCCACAGTCGTTTTCATAGAAGCAATACAAAGGGGAGCTGTATGCAACCATATATGCCAATAAGAAGAGAAATTATTAATGATGAATAATACTTTTTTATTTCATGGTGTCATGTTTTATGATAGTGGAGTCACTGCCTACTTACCTTCAGCCAATCGCATGCCTTCAGCCTTTCCTAGCTAACTAGGAAGCTCTTGTTGGCTTCAGTAGCCAAAGAGAAATATTGTGTGTGTGTGTGTGTGTGTGTGTGTGTGTGTGTGTGTGTGTTCATGCTCTTCACAGAGTTGTGTGTCTGAAATCAACATACTGCTAGTGTACCTCTGCATTGACCAGTAGAGTCAAGTAGCAGCAGAGGAAGTAAGAGGTCAGTAACTCTTCTTACTGTGTCTATTTGCAGCAGAGGCTTGTTCATGAGTTTATTATGGGATTGTTCTGGTGCTGTTCCAGCTGGCAGACGCTAACTAACCGGAGACATAGTTTAAGTGTTTACAGAGTTCAAGTTTATATGATTAAAGAACAATAAGCTATTGTTATAAATTATGTCACAGTTCTGTTGACTTTGTTTGTGGTGACATGCCAAGATATGTAATAATGCGCCATCAGAGTCAGTGAAGGCAGTTTGTTTCTCTTGTTCATATTTATGTGTGTTACAGTGCTGGCCGTCCTGCACAGAAAAAACAACCATATATTCTACAGTCACTAAAATAAGCCCACAGGTCAAGCTGTTGATAATCTATCTAGACACGGGCCATCGGGCCTTGTTTTTCATTTACAGTCACAGATCACAGCTGTAAGTTCTTGGAAAACAAAGCAAACTGGCTTCAGTTGTGGAGCATCCTGTAAATAACAGGATTTATTAGCAGCTATTGGTAATAGGATTTATTAACTCAGTCTCTTACAAAGGCTGGGGCTGCTCTGGTGCTCGTGAACAACACCAGGAAGTCTCTTATCGCAGATTTAATTTAACAGCCCATTAGTCTCAATTATTTCATCGCTGTGCCCTTTAGAGGTTGTTCAGACACATACGTGCTGCAAAGTGTACTTCACTCTGTTCTGGCAGAGTGCTAGAACAGATTATGAAAGGTGAGACATAGTTTCACAATAAATACACACAGGGCCGCTGTACCTTGAGAATGAAAGTCTTTCCATGGAAGGGAATCTCCAGAGTGTAGACAGAGTCCCCCATGTCCTGAACATGAAACACAAATACTGTTAATATCGTGACGGTTTCACTTTCTCTTTCAGTGTATCTGTGTATCTCTATTCAGGTCACTTTACATCCATAAAATGCTGCTGAAACAAGAGCTGCTACATGCTAACATGCACACAGCTGTATCTATTAAAACTGAAGAGCGTCAGGTCGACAGCTTTAGTCTGTCCTTAACCCTGCGCCCAACAAAAGGGGAAGAGGAGACACTTCTCTTTGTGATAAATTAAACATACTGAAGCTCAATCACACACTCACATTGTTTTTTTCAAATTTCCAGTTGTCCTCCTGGTCTAGGATCTGTTCCACCACAGACATGGCCTCACGGCCCTGTCGGACATACTCCTTCTCCTGGAGGACAAAGCAGAAAATCATCAGACGTGAGCTTGTGAGGAGCAGGGCCGAGTATAAAGACTCCTCAGAGTGATGCACGTACCTGTGCAGTGACAGCTCTGCGTCCAAGACCCTCCTCATCCAGATCCTCCTCAGAGCCTTCACACACAAGTTTAGATTCAAGTTATGGTTTGTAGAAATACACTAGAAAGATTTAACCCACTGAGGCACACACATGCAGACGTCACCTGCGATGGATTCAGGCGGAGAGTAGAACTGTCCGTCGGAAACAGCACGGGGATAGATCATGGGGGCTCGTTCGCAGGCTGCGTTCACCACTGCCAGGTAGGCTGAGGTCAAAAGAGGAACAATATTTCAAAAAAAGGAAAAACCTTTTTCACTGAGCCTTGCTCAAACTCGTCAGGAATGTTTCTCTCACCTCTCTCTTCCTCCGCCTCCTGAGTGAACACCTTGAAATCAAGGAACCAGGTCTCCAGCCAGGCCACCACAAATGAAGTGATAGGTAGCACGTAGCCAAAGGCATACCCGGAGAGGATCTGTGACAGAAATCATCCCACCATGAAGCTGCAGGGTACTGAAAGTACTACAGGTTTTATTACAACTTCCATAAGAGAAGCTGGATTTTATGTCATGTTGGTTTACTTCCTCATGGCTTAACGCACAAAGTTAAGAGAGCTTTAAAAAACACACAAACAACTTGATGCTAAACACAGATGGCTTTGATCCCTGCGTGCTTCATGAAACAGTCAAATCATAAAAAACAAGCTCACCATGCAGCCAGAGAGAAAAACACTGGCATAAATACAGAAGTCAAGAAGTTTCAGTGGTTACTATTGATGCAAACACACACACAAACAAGTGTGAAAATGCAGAGGTGGGGGTACTCACATTAGATATGATGACCTTAACAACGAGGAAGACGCTGGTCACTAGAGTTGTAACCTGCAGAGGAGAGTTGTGTTATAATTCATGTGCAGATCTCCTAATAAAAGGATTACTTATTCATTATTTTATCATCATGCTTGTTCGACTGGAACCGTCCTCACTCACCGCAATAACCCACCAGTGCTTCAACCGAAAAGCAGCGTAACCCACTTGTAGACACAGGAAACGAAACACAGCGAGGAGCTGAGACAGGGAGGAAGGAAGAGAATAGGCAAATGACCTCACAGCATTTAACTGTCATGTTTCACAGACTTTTCACTCCCGTTGTGTCAATAAACACAGACATGTGACCAACCTTGATAGCTCAATCAGATTCTCTGAATTAGGCTATAAAACAATAGAAGTCTGGCCTCTTTGAAACACAAAAAGTTTGGTTGTTTCCTCCGCCTCTATTCTACCTTAAAATCAAGTATGTACACAGACTTACAAAGATGTCGAAGAAGGAAGTCTCATAGTTATAATGGATGACCTCATTCTCTAAGCTGTCCTTGATGGAGCTTTTGATCTGCAGGAGAACAGAGCGTGGACTCCACATCAGACTCAAACTGTCTCATCACAGCAAAAAACATGACACTCAAGCTTCAAGACTTCTGCCTGTTGAACCTGAACGAACACTCACGTTCAGCTCAATAATCCACAGAAGGGAGATGAAGAGCAGGTCGAACGTCACAAAGAGGAGGAAGGTGCGCCGCACGTCAGAGATGGCTCTGCGCTCCGTGGGTGGCACCATCAGGTACGGGGAAGGGAGAGACAGCGACGTAGAGTAGGAAGCATTCAGGGAGGCGATGGCAGGGAGGCTGCCCCCGAGCTCCCCGTACTCTCCACCTGGCATTCCTGCGGTGAGACAGGAAACTCCCCCTGAAACAAGGAGACAAAGTTACTATGCTACAGAGTAAAAACAGGCAGCATGGAGCTAATCTAGGTTGTGTAGACTCAAGATTGAGAGTCAGACACGGCAGTAAATCCAGTTTAAAATGCTCCTGACAACATCCTGATGAAGGCAGGAGTTATACAACATCATCTGACAGACTTCTCTAACCTCTGTGCGTTTCAAAGAATAGATAAGAGCAATAAAATGACTTTTGTCACCTCACCACACATTTCAGCAGATTTATGAGCCAAAAACACACATTGCTATATTTGAATGCGTATTTCTTCTCCATGTCCATCGTTACATCATCTACATAGATGTGGTTTAGATAAACAGGTCATGACGCGGTATTAAAAGTACTGTTGATATCTTGCCACCTCATCACCACAGTCTAATTGTGGTTTTTGGCCAGCAATACTCGACTAATGTTACATTTGAGCTCATGTTTGTCCCATTGGAGACGTTGCCATAACACAGCTAACTCAATGGCAGTGGACTGCACAGGATGGTGATGATGATGATGATGTGTCCTCTGTGTGGAAAACAAACTTATTGTGCTGCTGGCTCATGATGTAAGTTTGATCCTTAAGACTCAGTCTTACAATGCAGCTTCATCTCAGTGCTGAAACATTTATGGAAGGTTTCTTGCACATGTAATAAGATTTCTGTCTTGGATAATTGCTTGTAACAGGAAGACAGCCTGACCATTGAGCCACTGTTAGCACGGTGAGTTTCAACTCAGTCTCCAACTATTGCTACGTTTGTACAGGACGTGTTTAAATGTGTAAAATGATGAGTGATGTAAGTTTTAGTGGTTTCAGACCCCGTGACTCCCCCCGCGGCTCACTTCTGCTAAAAAAAACAAGCAACTGTCTGACGCTACTTCAGGGTCTGTGAGGTAAGCTAGCAAGCTAACTATCCTCTGTCAGCCAGTGTTAAAAAAACAACCAGGACAGACAACAATCAATCAGAGGATCGCTGCTTTCACTCTCACAGTAAACTTCTGTAAACGACCAAACGAAAATAAGCTAGCTAGATAGCCGCTGATGTTTAGCTACTCCGGTTAGCTTACCTTCGTTTGTGAGCAACTTATTTGTTAACTGTTACACCGAGAAGAAAAAGCATGCAGACACATCACATCTCAAGCGGACAGCTACAGGAAGCAGCGCCACGAAACAATGAAACGAAGACACCCTGACCATATTTCATTCTTTATAAAAAAAACACATTGAGGGTGAAACTCACTTTAGTTTACCGCATCATCATCGCCGACCAAATCTTCCGGGCTGACCTATCAAAGAATATATATCGCGGCAAGATGAATCACTGACTCGCTCCAGCACGCCGAAAATCACGTGACAGCTATCGCTAGGCATCGACTTGTCGGTAATTTGAAAAGTTTTATTTTGAAAATAATAATCGGATGTCTTACTAAACTATTTAGTCTAATTTGACGTTTGTGGCGTTGATGGTCGTCACCAGTGTTCAACCATGTGTAGTGCCCTCCAGCGGTCACAGCCCGTAACTACACCTCCATCTGTTAAATGTAGTTTGGGTGGGATGGATGGATGAATAAATAAATAAATAAATAAAATGTAGCAGTGAAGCTGCATATTGTCTTATAGCGTATTAGTTAGTATGTAATTAAAATGGTTTAAACCATCGCTAATTATTATTATTACATTATAAACCTATATGGACAATATTTTATAAAATAAAATAATATTTTTAAAAAAATATTTTCAGTCATTTGCCTCTTGCCACGCAAATAAAGCAACTGTTGATGTTAACAAGTCTGATTCTAACGTTTTATCAAATTTAAGGTTGAGTACACTGCCATCTGGTGGACACAGTGCATAACTACAAGACGACGATTGTAAATTTTATTTTGAAAGTAAAACCGGAAGTATCACTTCTATTATTACTACTATTACTATTATGGTTAACTTTATCAAAACATGTAGTTACCCGATGTGGCCACCAGAGGGCATAAAAACCCCTCTTCTGAAAAAAAAGGCGACGTAGAAATGGCAGGTAAGAAGATAGTGAGTTTTCTGCTGGGTTTGTTGTTGATTTTAGATTATTTGAGACGCCACTAGACTGACTACTACTGTAATAAAGTTATTTAATAGAAGAGAGGTATAGCAACACTATTGCTAGTTTTATTTAAACGTGTTGCAGTTCCCGATTGTGACCACAAGAGGACACTCACAGTTGTAAACGCATAAATTAACGGTCTTCTAGATTAACTTAAAGTTTATTGGAAAGAAGCTTACCTTCCTCCTACCGCGAAAGACTTTATAAACATTTAACATCAGTCTTTATAAACATTTTTACTTTAATACCATCAAGTCAGACAATAAAAAAATAATATTTTCAAAATAAAACTGTTATAATTGACGGCAGAAGACGTTATGACCATGATTAAGAGAGGTCTCAGAGTAAAGACCGCTACAAAAACCTCTGAATAAACTTCCGGTAAGGACATTCAAAATAAAGCTTTCAAAACGTACTGACGTGCCTTTTTTTTACGTGAACAGAAGATTTCACAAACAGACTACTCGAAGCGCTATCGTCATTTCAAAGCCGAAAGTTTCTGTGTAAACTGAGTCAAAGCCTCAAATAAAAACACATCGAGAATCATCACGAGACCTTTCAAACAGCGCAAGAGCATACACTGCATTGTACTTCCGGTTTCGTTGGTAAACAGAATATGGAATATAAACTTCTTATCAGTCACCCACACATTGATTGATTACATCACTTGATTGATTGATTACATCAATCAAAGAAAGGCATTATGTCCCAATTAACGATCGAAAGAAACATTTGTGAACTGTGAAACTGATTCACCGTCTGTTCTAAAAACGGTTTTACATGTTATAACAAACGTAATAAAGATTTTGATACAGATTTTATGACATAAAGTGTTTTGGTTGTTGTTCTTAATAATCAGGTTTTAGACTCTGCGGTGTTAGCTTTTTACCTTTTTATTTTATTTATTTTATTTTAAACTTTGATAGAAGATATGCATTTTGTTTTACATCACGTGTTACAAAGAATGAAACATTGTAAAAATATTATATAAAATGTTTATAATCTGCTTTACAGTATTCATTTATTTCAGATTGTTGAATAAATGCACATCATAGGTACTGAGATGTTCATATAACTTTAAATATATTATTAAATATTTTGTGTTTTAAAAAGTCTTTGCAATATGCAAAGTACATGTTAAACAAGCAAACAAAAAAGAAAAGAAAATCACTCATTTGCTAGTTATTTAGAAATCAGATCATGTCATATGTGTCAGCAGTCAGACTATAATTAAATTAGTAGGATGTAATATTGATGATATATATATTGATTAAATATAATATTTGGCAGTTAAAACATACACATAGACCATTTCTTTTATATTTCATGGTGATCTGTTTTTTAAATGCTAAACAAAAAATGTTTCAATGTTTGTGTTTTATGGAGAACAGAAACTGGAAGGAAATTTGTGGATGAATTCAGATTTCACACAGCTTCATTTAAAGGAGAAAAGGAAAAAACTGTTTATTTTGATATCATATTGTTGCTCACTTTAAAACAACCACATCACATTGAGAAACGAGAGCATGGAAAAAATAAAATAAAATAAAAATAAAGACAGAATAAGCATAAGAGTTCATACATGTCTTTCCATGGTTGTTTTCTTCTGACCCAGGAGGAGAGGGGAGGTGGACAAAGAGCGGAGGAGGGAGGACAGCGTCGGCTGCAGAGCCTCAACACACACAACCTGCTCATCCAGTCATTCCACAATTTGGGCAGGTCAGAGGTTAAAAAAGTTTCACACAGTTTTTTTATATACAAACCGCAGCCCAGATGATAGAAACAGCAAGATTTAATCATCCCGTGGCACAACTACTCTAGGAACCTCTTTATACAGCAGATGCTGAATCTTCAGTTAAACTGGAAATTAATATAGATGCAGACTAAAAACATTTAAAAGTTGCTGACGTCAAGAAAAGAGAGGCCAAGTGAATTTGTGTGATAAAAAGACTACAGAAAGTTTGTGCCGTGATCTTTTTGCTCAAATCTCAGTCAGAGTAACTGCAGTGCCTCATTTTAGGCTTTCTGTGCTGCACGCTTTATGCACGCTTAAAAGTTAAAATACAGACAGTAGAAACAGGAGAAAGCCGAGCTACTCTGGATGTTAGATTAGAAAAATAGCTTTTACAACAGATCCATGAGTGAACAATTCAAGTGTTAACATACAAAAGGGAATCTGTGAGCACTGAGAAATCCCAAATAAGTCAACAGCACTGGAACAGATCTGAGATGACTTTTTGTGTCATTTCTTTAACATGGTGTCAGTTCACAATGAGTCAAGTTCAAATGTGCGATGTGTGGAGGGAATGGCTGGCTTCTGCATTTCAAACTAATCAGAGGTAGCTTTGCCCTTCAAAGATCATATTATTTTAAGTATGCTCAAATACGAAAAGTGTGGCGTGAAATAACCACACACATACACTCATTTGCTCGTGGCTTTAACACAGTTATACTTACTGAGTCAGGAATAAAGTGATACTCCACCCCAAATATTTTCAATATCTAGATTTTTATTATAAACTCTTTACTGCACATGGTGGACAGAATAGAAGTAGATCATCAAACAGAAGTCTTACTTCCTATTTTATCCTTTTTTTGGCTTATAATTAACTTAAAGTTCTATTTACGTAATAGAAACAGACTTTCAAGAGGTTAAAGTTATAATCAAGATTTCAGCCCTGGTTAAGTGAAACTCATGAAATGTCATTTATCAGTGAGATCAAATTAAAAAACAGTGCTCATGGATTACATGCTGCATAGTTTCCCATGAAATGTGATTCCATTTGAATCCCACATGGGGATGGCAGAGTCCGCCACTAACAATTATAAATTACACAAAGTGAACACGTTGAATGGTTAACATCAATCATAAATAGATTTAAAATGAAAATATTAAGGATCATGACTTTAAGCACTAGCTAAATGTTGGGTCAGAGTATCACTTTAAACCTGCTGTTGCTATCTCCACCACAAGGTGGCTGTATGTGCACATTTAATCACAGGGCGAAACATTAAAAATGCTGCATATCAGCAACAGAGACAGGCCGTTTCAAAAATCAAGTGGAACCTTTTCCACACACATTTGAAGGACGTTTGAAAGTCTTAGTTAAATGTGCCCATAAGAGTTTTTATGTTTGTATGTTGTGATTATTTTGGTCATTATTAACCTCTTTAAAGGAACATTTTGCATTAAGGTGGAGGGAGGTCTGGTCTTAAAGGTATTTGGTCATGTTGACCTTGGCCCCTCAACTCTCATTATAAACAAAGGGACATTAGGGCCAAAAGTCCGTAGTCTGCTCTGTCAGTAGATCATTCCTCACCTGCTCATAAGGGCTGATTCCTGATACGCAAACTCCCTGTCTGTCCTCTCTTTAATCCACCTCACCCTTAACAGGTCAAATCATACAGAAATCTTTGCTCACTCACATATTTCATTGATTTCATGGAAGTATCTTTCACTCAGTCGACCCACACCCCGTATCCTCATCTGTGCATTCAGTCTCCACACATTGACATCCACAAAATAACACACCTTCATCTCTTTTGAGTTCTTCAGATTTTAACCCTTCAACACCTTCACTCTCCCCTACAAATGTTTTCCCTGCTCTCTTTCTCAGTTACTCCCCCGGCTGTTCTCCTCTGTCGTTTCCTTGATTTTGTCCCCCACTTCTTCATCCTCTTCCTCCTCTTCCTCCTGTGCTGCTTGGATCTGCTTGGCCGTCTCTCTCACGTTGGAAAACTTGACGGACTGCTCAGTGGTGGCTGTCTCTTGGTGATCTGAGGAGAAAAAGACTAATGTGAAAAGGAAGCAGTGAAACTGTCACAGTTGATCAATACATCATAACTCTGACTTTGTTTTGGATTATGATTGTTGTAAAACTGAAACAATTAGTTCATCAATTGATTCATCACTTGACAAAAAATAATTGGCAACTATTTAAGTTGTTTTTTGGCAAAAACTGTGTGATTTGCTAGTTTTCTTAGTTTTGGACTGTGATTCAGATGCAGACACTACTTTCTGATCAAAAGATTGTCCCATTATTCAAAGATAATATACCTTAGTCTCTAACTGACAGGTATTCTTAAAGACAAAGGTTGTCATACTTTGGAAGATTCTTTGTTTAAGTGTTATTGAGATGCATTATATGTTGATTTATCAATTCAAGAATAGGTTGTATAATATAGAAATGTTTTTTCTATAATAAAAAAGTAATAGTAATAGTTTATTTGTTCATATCTAAAATACTAACCCACTTCAGAAATTGAGAAACACACTGGATGAGACTGGAAAGAGACTGTTTGTGCTTCTTCTTGAATGGTTTGCGCAGCTACCCAATTAAATGACTTGTTTACCCTGATTTGTCTTCAGTCTGTGATACCACAGCCTGACAGATAAAGAGCGATCAAAGAATCTAATCAGGATCCTTCGACATCCTGTTTGAAGTACACTGTGTTTCACCGGGCTTCCACAAAGGCATTTATTGAAAGCGCCTGTCATCCTGGCAATAATTCTGAATGAAATGCCACTGTTCTTATGTCATATAATGGAGATTAAACCAATAACTGTCCACTATAAAACAAAATAATAAGCCAGTGTTTATGCAAAAAGTTCACTTTGTTCACTTGTTTCGCTGGAGATCAAACTTGGGTATTTTGTTGCAGCACGTAACTCAAACTCAGTCAAAGCTTTTTTCTCTGCACTAAAGTATAAAATAATAGAAGAGCAGGATCAGCACAGGCAGCGTGCCCTCTGCGCCTATTAATCCTGTCTGGCCTCTCTGACTGGTATAGGTGTTGGGTCCAGGCCTTTATTCAGCTGCGGTTTACCCTTGGACATATTTGGGGCAAGAGATAATGAGAGATAATATGACACTGGTGCTGTCTCTCAGTGCACAGGGCTTCACCTGTGCTGCCAGTCGGCCCACAGAGGAGCTTATACAGTCACTACTGTAGACTTTTCCTGTGAGGAGGGCAGCTCTGTTCTACTGGGAACAAATCTGGGTTTTATTTATACAGCTAGCATGGGAGCAGTTTTTTTCAGGGAAAGTTAAATAGTATAAATGTTCAAGCTTGGAACAAAAAAAATGCCTCATCGTAGTGTCATCATTGTCGCTTTCATTTTTAGTATAGGCAATCCATCCTTGATTTTTAAGATTTAAAGTAAAAGATACATCTGATTTGTGACATTAAAATTTGATTATTCCATGTGTAAGTTTCTGAAGCATTTAACATATTAATTTCTCGTATCAATCACTTTGTTATGTTAATCTCTGAACAGTTTGCTTAGGCAGACTCCTGACGGTCTCCACTTCTCTACAGTGTGCAACACTAGCAAAATGTTATCTCAGTGGATATGTTTGATGGTTAAGCTTGCAAAATTACTTTATCTGCATGATCCATGATATGATGATCTTACTAATGTATTAAGACAAACAGAGCTGATTTTACACTTTTTACAAAGCAAAGGTGTAACTAGTGATTGCTAACTAACTGGAACCTAAGCTAAGCTGTGGTTGGCCGGCTGGCTTTGGCTTGTGTGAGTCTGGCGTTGATTGCTTCATGGTGTTGGCTGATGGGGTGATTTACAAATGGCAGGCTAATTACTATCATGGGAACAATGATCTAAATTATTTGGCCGATAATCAATTTCCTGTTGCTCGCCCCAGCTGAGAGGAAGTGTGAGCAAAAGGTTACATAAACTTTAAACATGAGTGTATTGATTGCTGTGTTGGAAATTGACATCAAACCATCTAACTTATCTTGTCCTAAGCATATAACATAAAAACACACACCACCAAACCAGATCTAGAAGAAATGAAGGCACAATGCCAGCAGTTATGTTCTCAGCAGTGTTTAAGTGCCTCAGGGTGTATTTTTCTTAAATCAACAATGATGACGATGTTGTTTTTGCTGCCACTGTGTGCAGTGTCGCTGCTGTTGCGGGCCCAGATAGTTGACAGAGAGCCTCACTCTCACCAGCAACTTTGGTGGGAGATGTGTCCTCTCCCTCCTCCCCCTGCCATTGGTCCTCATCTTCCTCCCCTTCACAAGGGTCTTCAAAAGCGGGGTAGACACCTAGGTTCTGCATGTGTGCTTCAGCCATCTTCTGCACAGCTACACACAGGTAAACACAGCACAAACACAAACACACACGCGCACACAGGGAGACATTCAAACACATGGACACAGACACAGGGATAAAGGGATATTTTGTTTTGGTTTTACCATGCTTCAACGCTGTCAGTTTTTGATCAAGCCTTGCAGGGTTTTTTTTTTTTTAAATACATGCCAGGAATCCAAATAAACACATGCACTTACAGACAGAAAACTGCAAAACGGTATCCTACACTGATTTTTACAGTACAGCCTTTACTGTTGTTTTGTATCCCTTCTTTCACCCTGCTCCCTCCCATCTGTTTGTTTGTACCTTCTTCTTTCCTGGACTGCACTCCCTCCTCAGCACTCTCGTATGCTGACTCACACTCTTTTCTCTCCCTCCCTATACACTCTCCTCTCTTTAGTGATATTACCTCTACTCCCCCTCTCACTTCCTCTGGGTCACCTTGGCTTCTCTCACTTTCACACCCTCAGACACACAATGCGGCACTGATGCAGGTCACTTATACTAGCTTGAGGTAGGTTATGCAATTAGAAATTATTCGGAGGTGGCTCTCTCTTTGGCTGCATCTGAGCGGATGAAGGGCAGATTTCTGTCGCAGGACCGAGGCTTCCTGGCTCATTATGTCATCACTCGACATGCAACACACACCCAGAAATACCCATTAAATGAAGCTCCGCTGACAAGCTCTGAAATGTAGACTTTTTTTTCCTCGGTTAATGACCACATGCATGTCACAGGAAGTGACATCCATAAAGCCACAAAAGATTGAACACGATTGTATGTATTTCTATCTCGCCTATATGTGAGTGTTCATGTCTGCGTATGTGTGTGTCTGGGTGCCACAGCTGTATACACAACTGACTGTAATCCTGGATGATCCAGACTTTCCTAGACTCACACTCACTGTCTCACAGCTGTCACACTCTAATCTCTCTTTCTCCCTCTGTCACACACAAATATACAGACACTGTTGTAAACTAAGAGCAGAAACATATAGAAACACACATATGTATGTGACACATGTGCATGCACAGAAGAAAAGGACTTTCAATGCATATATATCCATCCGTCACATGCATTGTTTTTGCTTTGTCAGCTATCATGACGCACGAGAAGCAAGGAGGCAATCGACTGCAGCGAAGCACGGTAGAACAAAAAGGACCAAAACACAAGGATGAATCACAACACACAATCACCACCTGTAGTATCCCCACTCATCACACTTCATCACACCTACCTCTGAGTGATGGAGGCTGATAGACGTTTGGATTGACACGTTTTGGCTTGAGCACTCCGTTCTCTCCTACGACCCACTAGGAACAAAGAGAGAGAAACATTACCCCTGATACTCCTCAGCAATTTCACTCTTAAAAAAACATTTACTCCTGGCTATAAAAAAAGGATGACTTGAATCCAGAATCTATAAATATGCAAATATTGTTCATTCCAAATGTTTTACTACTGGACAGACAAGTCTCCTACTTAGATGAAAAGTCAGTTATCAGTGATGGTGTCAGTTATCATACGTTACGTTACATTGGATCATTATTGTCTCCAAACTGGTTGTCACAAAAAAATGATGATGATGATGTTATGGTTTATGATAACAACATTAGGAGACATATTCAAACCCAAGATGCTATGTTTTTCATTTTCAATTTTCTCCAGCACGATGGTGCAGTGGTTAGCACTGTTGCCTCACAACAAGGAGGTTCTTGGTTCAAACCCTTCTGGAGTTTGCATGGTCTGCGGGGTTCCCACCAGGCCCACTCTGGCTTCCTCCCACTTAACAGATTACTTGGCAACTCTAAATCGCCCATATATGTGAATGTTTGTTTGCCCTGTGAATTGGCGACTTGTCTAGGGTGCACCCTGCCTCTTGCCCTAAGTGAGCTGGGATAGGTTACAGTTCCTGTGACTCTCATGATAAGTGATTACAAAATGGATGGATGGAAAATTAATCTATGAAAAATAGATGTCAGTATTTGTGGAAGTACTGTCTGGCATCTTTTATTTTTTGATACTGCATTCTTCAATCAAATGGTTCAGTTTCCTGAATCTTTCAGCTGCATCTTGTGGCTTTACTCAAGGGATGATCTTTTTTCTCTTATTGTTTTTCTAGGGCCAAATGAACCTTTAAGCTCAGGGAATTCAGAATATGAAAAAGTTTGAATTCAAATGTGAGCTTGTGATCATGCACACATTAGAGGATTTACCAAGGCTGAAAAAGTTAGAATGTTACAAAGTAAATATCAGTTCGGAGCTGATATTTATGAGGCAGATGATAGAAAAAACACAGTATAATGTTGATGAAATGGCAAACTCCACATTGGTACTTGTGGAGTTTGAGGGAGGGTGGAACAAACTGTAGGAGGGTGGATGAGACACTTATTATAGAAAAGTGTTTTGACTTCACCTTTACCTGGTGGGTGGACTGATCATCCTCAGGCGATGATTGGTCAGCTACTCTAAACAGTGTAGCAGGTGTGGGCCTCCTGCGCCGGATCTGTAAACAAACAGACACACAAACATAAAGGGCAGCCGTAAATACATGAAGAATTAAACTGGCCGACACTGTGTTATTAATATGGCTTAGCACAAAGCCTTATCAATCAGATGGAAAATGTTGACAGTTCATGCTGGTGAAGGGCATACTGGAGCCCTTCATTAGTGCTGCTACCCAGTTTGCTGATGGGTCAACAGCCAACAGCAAGTTTCAGCACTCAATACTGGTCAGGTCAAAGCACATAGCACGGGCAATAGAGCAGAGGAAGCTCATTATGTAACTTTCTGATTTAATAAACAGATGCAGTGAGCGGCATGTGATGGAGAACAGAAGCACAATTGATGCTTGTTGCTCCAGTTTAAAATTATCCAGCATTTAAGACGTGTTAAAGCATTTGATACAGGATTTATTGGATCTGAAAGATCTCTTCATATATCACACAACGTAGTAAGTGTGTGATCACCTGAATGCACTGTATACGTCATATACACACTCACAAACAGAGGGACCATAGAAAAGAGGGTTTTAGACTAAATGAGGCCCAGCAATCAACCTAGGCACTCCCTCTCCAACCCCACACACTGTTCCCTGGAGGCTCAAGTCAAGCCAGGCCATAGTCGGTCTGAGAGTCAGAGAGACTGCAGATCTGCACTTCGCCTCTAGTAGATGTCATTGTATACAGTAAACTCTCTGTGTTATAGGAACAAATGCCCAGCTGTGCCCCTTCAGCTCACTCATGTTGTACCTTTCCTGTGGGACTTCCCTCTACATTCCTTTTGACAGCACCATTGTTGATGAAATTCACTTCAGTCATTTTAAAGCTGTGCTTCATGGAAAATCTTGAGTATCAACTGTATAGTTAAAAGGAGAGTGTAAACACTGTGTAAAGCTCACTAGCATGCTCAGGAGGCTTTTTCATAGATATATTTTGGTAAAAATAGTGTACACAACAGTCCAGGGATCCAAGTTAATCAACATCTGTTTACTTTATTACACTGATGACTGATTTGTCACTAATAAATACCAAAATGCCGATTTTCTCTGATTTATATCATTTTATTTTTTATTTTGGTTAAGGCCCACAATTGCTTATAGCTTATATTTTTTATGATTGTTTTCTGACACCGGCAAATCAATTATCACAAATTTAGCAGGGATGATAATATCAGCCTGAGAATATCGTCAGATCCTTAACACATTGCAACCAACTCCAATTTAAAACTGCCTCTCTAGGAAGAGTACATTTTTAGCCACACCTCAAGCAAACAGGAAGTGTGATACTGATACTCAAAAGATCAGTATAAGAAGAAGTTTAAGGGATGGCATATCACCTAAATAAACATACAGTTTCATACAGAAGTATCTACATGCAGAGTTTGCTCTCCCACAAATCTAGAAGATTACTAACTGACATATAAAAAACTACCTTCTGGAAAAATGGTGGATAAAATGAAGTGCCCTGAGAATAAAAGCAGTTCAGTTAAGTGGACTTGGCAGGTCAGACAAGCAAGGTATTGAAAAGTGTCCTCTGTGGAGCAAGCCAACCTTGGCCATGACATGAACCTTGGCACTGCTGTTTACGCAGCACATAACATCACAGGAAGAGAGTTAAGTAGCCTGACTCTATTTTGCGTAAAACTGCTCCATACGGAGAGATATGTTTGTGTTCAGTTCCCCTCCGTCTTGTAAAGTGAGGTGTGCGTCATCACTGCGAGGCACATGTTGCCAAAGCAGAGGCTTGCTGGGCCGTGTGGTGGAAAGCTGCCCCTGTCAAACACGACAACACAGAGTAATCGAGCGTGGATTTCATCCTTATGACACCAGGCACATTTTAATCCCGTCACGCAACTTCCAGATTTCCTGTCTTCTCTGAATCTCTCACACTGTCTCATTCACCTTTCATTTCCATCTCACTTGATCCTCTGCTTCCTCTGTCCTGTTTACTTCCATGTTCATCATTCACTCCTTGACAGTGACATTAGCCTCACTTCTTTCCCACTCTCCATCACCAGAATACGTCATGACTGAAATCATATTATTATCCTTTTGTTTGCTGACTTGTCGTTTCCCTCTCCCTTTCTTCAAATAATCTATTTCCTTCTCTCTTTACTGGCAGGGGAACATCCACAAGGCTTCTTTAATCCTCCTCTGTATCTACCGTCTCTCCCCTTGGCAAGGTGTGCAGGCCTGGGGCTCAATGCTGCTGTGAACCCTGCTGCTTCCGCCTGCCTAACACCTGCTACCCACCTAGCAGGGCAGCCTGCGGTGGCTCACACAGAGACCGACAAGAGACAGCAAACACCGGATCCATGACCAAGGCTATCCCTAAGTTATAACCTCCCATTTGTTAAGATCTTCTGATTTTGCTTCCCTGTTTTTTAATAAGTACAACACAACTGTCACAGCTCCTCTTTGAGTTTTTCCTTTTACTTGTGGTTATGTTGTCATTATGGTTAAAGTGAAGTGTCTAAATCCAGAGCTCCTAAAATTTAAATAATAAATATAATATAACAATATGATTATAATAATAAATATTAAATACACTCACTATAATACACTATAATAAATAATAAATATTTTAAGAAAAAAACAGCCAACATTTCAAAAGTGATGCAGTAATGCCCCAGACTGTGTACCTTTATCTATTATTTCAGCTGTTTCTGTCGTGAAAACTATAATAGAAAACCAAAAGCCTGAAAGTGTTCAAAGTCTTTCCTAATAAGATGTCACTGAAAGAGACAGGTCCAGAGTGAAAGTAGGAGAAGATTATAAATTGCAGAGTGTAGTTTCATTTATTGAGATGGAGATAAAAATAGGAGCGGTGAGATAAATGAAAGGTGAAATGATTGTGTGGGATAATTGAGGTCACCGAGAAGCATAATCTGATTCTGATGATCTATTTACCCTAACCCGTGTTCACATGTGTGTGTGTGTGTGTGTGTGTGTAGGTGTAGATGACTGTCCTCCTAATGTCCTCTTGTACTCATCATGGCACTCTTGTGAAATGCCAGAATATGACCTCATAAACTGGGAAAAAGACATCAGTCTCCCCAGGTAAAATGTAAAACTTGTTGAAAAGGAGATAATCAAACCATTCAATTATCAACATTCATAGATATTGCGTGAACACATATCTTATCGCATGTGATAGTGGTGGTGTCAGTAGCAGTGATTTGCAGCTGCATGACATTGGCAACACTAGATGACATAAACGCATACGTATAGTAACTCTAGTGATTTTCCAGCCTTAAAGCCACCCCACTCTCCCTGAGTTACATAATACGTGTGACTTCCTCGTTTACGCCAATACTGGGGCACAAGCGTGTAAGATTATTGCTGCTGGGTTTATCCCTCCTCCCTGTCCTCTGCTTCTCTAAACCTCCCGCCACCAATCTCCCAACCCCTCTCTTTCGTTGGCAGCCATTGTTTTTGTACCAAGATCAGTTGAGCTTCTGTGGACTTGCACTAATGGGCTCTAAGCAGGCTGCTGCGGTGGCCTTTCAGCAGCAACACAGGTGTATGCCTGCAGGCTTCCCCGAGAGGCAGCAGCACCTCAATAGGTCTCATAGCATAGAAAGGAAACATATCTAAAGCTAATGGGCAGATGTGCTGACTCCACACTGTGTGTCAGATAGAGATGTTAGCAAGAGAAAGAGACCTCTAGTTTCATTGAAAGGTGGCATGGCAGACTCAAACCTCCATAGAACATAGAAGTATGTTCTAAGACATGCCATATAAATAAACATTTGATGCTATATCTTCATTCATAAAGTCAAATATAGTCAAATATAAAGTCACCTATAAAATGCAATTTGAATTAAGGCGGCAGCCAAGAAAGACCTCAGTATGAGAGCCCAGTACCTCACTCTCTGTGGGGTACATGAGTCATTGGTAAATGTTGACTTTGCACATGTGTGTTAATGTGCACAGGTATGTGTGTTTTGGCTCAGCAGAGTCTTGCGTAGTAGCATGGGTGCAGATCGGCTGATATGGGTCTGCTCCCCAGAGGCCGTCCTCTAAGCTGGTGCTCTCGTGGCCAGACCTATAAAAAGCAGCAGCAGTAGGACAGCATAAACTAGATCGGAGGGGTCTCTGGGGGCTCTGTGGGATGAGGCTCAAAAACTCTGCCCTGCACCAGCACGAACAGTCAAGCATCTTGAGGGGGAGTCAGCTGTGCAGATCTGGCCTCAACACAGAGAGAAACACACCTCAGATCTCTTTCCCTGTCAGCTTACATCTCTTGTGTCCAATAGCTGCATTACATTGGGTCATCCTATTAAGCAGTGTGTGTCAGCTCTCTCTTATAGAGGTGGGAGCATCACTCATGTCCATAAAGCTTTTCTGACTCTCGCTCCATCTCTCATGGCCCAGCTGTAACCCAGCTCCGGATGGACAGATATGGATTTGTACAAGATTGATTTGCAGTTATGGCATCTGCCCACAGGCGGATCACTCAGAAATAAGCATTTGTGCATGGCATACAGTAAACTAATGGGGTCACACTCAAACTGTTCATTCAGAAACTGTGGGAAGACATATGGAGTAAATTTGGAATGTAAAGAAATGTAGATCTTGTGTCTGTCCCTCTTCAAACAGTAACATTGAGTGGTTTAGCAACACGTTTTAATGTGATAAGTTTCACGTTATATTATGAAAAGCCAGTTAGTTCAAATATGCATTAATTTCAACATGTTGTTTACATGTTAATGTTTTGTTTATGTGTTAATGTATAAACAATGCAGTGTAAACAACATGTTAACAACACACAATATCAGACATTAATGGCACATAATTTTGAGCTACTTGTCCAGTTCAAACAGTGAGTGTCAGAAGTCCCCATTGGCTTATGAGCAGTAGGATTAAACCATTTCTGTAAACCTTGTGGTTGCATGATGCCATTATTTAACATGCTAAGCATCCTCTTGTTTACGCATTAATGACGTGTAAACAACGCATGACCTCAGACCTTTGTTTAACATAATTCTGAACCACTTCAATGTGGTAACCAGTTCAACCAGGCAGTGTCATGTTCTAAAAATTTTAATATGCTTCCATACTTCTGTTCCCAGAGAAAATAGATATTTTTGGTTTGTGATCATTTATTTCTTTTCAATGATTTAACTGCAGTAAACACCGCATACACATACATCATTCACCCAAAGAATTTCCATCACCTTCAGCTTTCCTGTCTTTAAACGTCCTTACAACCTCAGCTATGTCTCCTGAATACAAAGTTCCCTCTCTCCTCTTGAGACTACTCATCTCAGCTCTGGGTGAGAGGTGTCCTGCTGCAGTTTTATTCCCAGTCTCTGCTGTCATGATCTTTATTCTGTTTGAACTCTGAAGAGCAACTCAATTAAACAACGTCGGACGTTTTTTTCTGAGCCATGCCCCCCCAACGGTTAGCCTTTTAAAATGAAGTGGCAGAACCCCATGCGGTGCTCTAAGTGCAATCTAGCAAAGAGTTCAATAACACAATAAGGTGAAAAATTATCCCTCTCAGTATGAGCTGGGTGGCTTTTTTTTTGAATATATTTGTTGGATACATTTTGAGTTCTGTTATAAATTGTGGTGATAAAATTGTATCAACTTTGGTTTAACCATTCCCAAAACATTTATACTCTAAAACAATGCATTTTTGCTAACAATGCGAGAGTGCAATGAGTTGGAGTTAACTGGACATTCCAACAGGTCAAGCAAATTCAAAAGGACAGAAATAAAAAGATAAAGGTGTTGTTGCCTTTATTGTATCTGATTTGGGTGAATAGGAGCATATCTATTTATATTTTGTTGGTTGGAGGCTAAAAGATAACATGCCAAACAGTTTTTAAGCTCCAAAATGGAAAATATACAAATGGCTTATTGACACCATCATCTCTGTCTTCTGTTTGTTTGAGAACATATTCACATTCAACGAATTAGATTTTTACAGTTTTGCTTGAAGAATTTGACCACTGTTGTCAGGATTAAACCTAAACCTAAATACCAGATCACCCTACCCCTTCCTGACAACATTGGCAGACAAAATGCTCCTACAATCACAACCAAAGGCAAGTGATCAGATATATTACGTGACAAAGAGCACTCCAGGCCAGACAGTTTCAACAAGGCTTCACTGAGTAACACCCTCTTGTTGAGTTTCCAGCTGTTTCAAAGTGGGTCAAGGGCATGGCTATGCAAATCATAGCCATAGCCATAGCTCAGTAAGGTCCAAGGTCTGTCAGATATGCATGATATACATGGTGCACTCAGTTCTATTGAGATTAATGGTAGAATTGATTTCCATAATTCTGAGAGACTGCTGCATGTTACTTCTGAACATTCACGTAACACTTTGGCAGTGACCTTTAGCCCCACCACTGGCTAACTGAATAAACAGATGGACTAGAGATAGCATCTGGAGGGGCTCTCCAATGACCCCAGAATAGGAAATGTAATTATGCTGCACCCACCGGCAGAATGATATCATACTCAGACAACCACCCCCCTCGCTGTCTCTGTCTCTCTCTTTCTCCTGTGTAACACAGTATACCTCCAGCATTCATGTAATTAGCTGCTGGTAGCTGTTTGGCCTGATGTTCTAGAGACTGTTCGTATAAAGGTTTACCGTCACAACATAACAGGGATAATGTGCCAATAGATGATGAGTGACAGGAAGCCACCCGCCAGGCCAAAGCGTTACACCGGGGCAACAGACAGGGCAAGGCAACAACAGGGGAGATGCCAATCAAAGCCTTCACAGAGACGATGGCAGGACTAGCACCCTGCAAACACTCAGATAATTCTCCTTTTCTTTTGCATGCACTCAGATTCAGTGGTGTCACATTGTGCAGTTGACAAAGACCAGTTCCAGAGGTCAACAGGCAGGTACAAACAAAGTAGCTATAGTTACTCATCGGCAACGTCATATGTACCCTCTGGTGATAAATGAAAAAAGGTACTGCTAATGGTTGCTACGCAGTCTACAGGTCATTGCTGGGATGCAGAAGGCATGTATGAACTCAATTAAGTGTAAAATTTCAACATCACTTAGGATTGTTACCAAGCTTTGTTAGCGTTAAGTTGAAATGGTTAAAATCTAAAATGCCTTAATTTATTATCCGATTGCGTGAATCTTAGTTTTTTTGTCTGTTGTTATTGTGACATTTGTGCATAACCTTGTTTCTTGTTTTGGTCAGACCCCCTTAAACACACCTAGTGTGCCCCAGTGCATGCTCATTAAGTTGCAGGCTGATGGACATGACAAAAAAAAAAATCTCAACTGTTGTGACGAAAATCAGAGATTACAAGAGGCACAGCAGCAATAATATAATGCCATGTCTTCTCTGTGTTGATGAAACAGGGATCAAGACCAATCCCATTTGTTTTGAGTCACGCCTCAGTGCTCCTCTCAATATGCCTACATCAGTCTTTGGTGAGAGATAGGGACTCCAGCTCCTGATGCTGTGAAATCCGGGGGGACAAAGGCAGCTCAAAAAGGTACAGTTTAGGGTCCAGATCATGACACATTTACAATGAACACACTGATGTCTGATGACATTTGGTAACAAGTCAGCTCCACATCCTGTTCTGCCCTTATCCCCCATCCTTATTTCTCTCCCTGCTGTACCACTGTTGCCTTTCTAATCCTTCCCCTCTCATCACAGATATGATTTCTGCTGTTGTTGCTATAACCAGGGATAAGGAAGAGAAGAGTGCTTCTGATGCACTGTGATGTCTCTGCACCGTTACAGCTAGAAAAAAAATGTGGAAGTAAAGTTAGAGATGAATGAATGCACATTAGGGAGCTGTTTCTCTTCATGCCCTGACAATAGCATGACATTTGATTAATGATCATCCCTGAAGCGACAAGTGAGTGAGTGGGATAATGACTCCAACTGACAACAGAGGATTTGTTGACCACAAGGAGAAAGTCTAAGAGGAGGGCGTGTTGCAGCATCGTAGGCCTCCATCAGGTTCTGTATAGTGCCCATGTATGCCTGAGGTCTAGCGGGCATTATGGCACATTTTCAACTCACTGTGTACAGTGTCATCAGGCGACAAACCACTCTACCCAGGCTCAATATTTATGTTTTTTAACTGTGTACACATTACACACATGCATGTGCACAGAGGATGATAGATTGTTCAGGTAGTATTATCATTAAGACAACATGATGTTCAAAATCAAATATAAATGATCTAATTGAATAAACAGGATTTGCACAGAAGCTATGGTGCAAAAACAAAGTAGAGAAAAGGGACCATGAAATGAAACTTTGTTCTACAGTTGACAGGCACAGGCCATGAAAATGTTCCTGTAGTCATTAACTAATCAAAACGCCCGGGCTGTCAAAAACAGGGAGGAACAAACACATACGCAACCTACAAGAGACAGAGATCCATTGATTGTGTCCAAGCTGTAATTACAATCTGTGGGTTCCAGCAAAGCAATTCATCTTTTTTGAAATAATTTCTTTCCCAATTAGTTTTTGCCACTACAAACATCAACAAACTGCAGTGGGCAGGCGGCTTTGAAAAGAACATAAAAATAAATTGTCATAAAGCCAACCACGTCATTGGGCAAAGTGAGTCATGCAACTACAGTGGCATTTCTAACTGTCCACATGCAAGAGAAAGATCACTGGACCCTCTTGCCCAGTCCCAGCATGCTTTGTGCTATCCAACAAGATGTTCTTTCTGGGAGTGCATGTTGACAGTCCCCCAGACTGCTAATGTTTACCCACAAACACACAATCAAAGGTCGCTGTTTGACGTTTAACCCAGAGACTGGACTAGGGGGGATGAGGGATAGGTTTAGCAGAGTATGCGCATCAGGGGAACCTAAAATCATGCCCTCCATAACCCCTTTAGGTTTTATATAGATTAACGTGGAAGCATTTACCATTGGAAGGCTTTGGACTGATGCCCTTTCCTGCCCTTTGAAATTCTCTTTCATATTCTGCGTTCCCTCTCAATTCAAAAGATCAACATGAGCTGATCAGTTCAAGTTGAGTTAAGAGAGGAGAAACATACAGACTTGCCTGCTTATTGGGTTCACAGGAAGGCAGACTTGGTGGGAATCAGGGATGCGGTGTCTGCACCATGACCCTAATCTCTGTCCATTATGCACATTACCCTACAACACTTGCAAAGCGTGCAGTATTGGTGTGTATGTGGGTGTGTGTGGAGTGGGGGTAGGGATGGTAAACACAACCATGTGCTTTCTCTATGTTGCTGCAGACAATCAGTGTGTCCCTCTCAATTTGAAGAGTGGTCTTTTTAACTGATTTGTTTAAGTTATTTTTTGAGGAGGATTTTAAGAAGAAGGGCAGAAGTTAACTGTAGATATACTGATCAATGCCATGGAAAACAATACAGACATAATGATAGAGGCATTCCTGAAAAAGACTGATGTATGCACTTGAGCTTCAAAAAGAAGTCCTTTAATAGCTAATAGTGAGGGCTATTAGTGAGTAATACTAACTTCTGGAACAACTAAAAGAAGTGAGAAAACTTCACCTCTGTCCAAATATTATTCAAGTGACACTCGGGTTGCATTGAATAATGAGGTCAGAGAAAGTAGAAACCTGGACATTGTTATACAGTAACTTAACAATACTACTTAAATAAGACTTTTTAGGTAAATTTGCAATGATTTGTGCAACACAAACAAAATTCAATTCACATTTAATGTACTGAAGATGGAAGCAACACATGTCAACCAAACCATGACATGGCTAAATAAGAAAGGGTTTTTGTTGTTGTTATTGTAATCTAATTTATGAACCTTGCAGCATCTGAAATAAAATTTATTCCTGCTAACAGATCCAGTATCTTACACCTTTGAGGCATATTCAAATAGCTGCTGCTATCTCCCACAATGTGCAATATTTCAGTGAGTGGGAGGTATGGAAGTGACTCTCACATTAATACTCAACCTATCAAAGAGCATTCACACATGCATATCCACAAACATGTAACAGAACTAATGTAAACAACTTATTAGACAGGCAGAGCTGTCCATTAAAGTTGACCTTTTAGATGGCAACTGTGGGGGAGCTTTGGGCGACATAGCTGTGCAGCCGATCTCCATAGTAACAAGGCCCCGGCAGTCGATAGTGGTTTCGGGGTTTAAAATACCATCGGAAAGAACAGTAAGGAGTTGCCGGTTGTGTAACGAGTTTGGAAGAATGGTATAGTCATTGCAACTTGTTAGCAAAGACGGACTTGTGGGCGACAGTAATTGCTGTGGGAGGGGAAGGGAATGAAATGATTGTCATTAAATGTTACTCCTGCCCGCCCACCAGTCCCTTGAGACTCCCATCAGCCTCGGGTAGATGCTATCTCCTTTTAAACACACGTAAACACATCCTCCCCCGAACGCCCTTGGATTTCCCATACTCCCCTTCAATTGTTGCTTTGTTGTAACAATCAGCACTCATCCACCTGCACACAAAACTGCAAATTCCTTAAAATAGCGCATCATAAACAACCAAGGCTTTATATTGTTCATGCTCTTGAAACATCTACATGACTAAGCTGGTGTCCCGAACAGAAGCACAAAGTTGACACAGAACACAGAAGCTTCAGCATACACAAACTATCTGAAGGTAAAGGCCAGGGCTGGCCTGCTAGAGGAGAGCTAAATATAGCTGATCACTGTTTGACCATAAGGTGATTGAGCAATAAGGTCCTTCCCTAAACAGAAGGAAGTGAGAGGGTTTTTTTAAAATGATGGAGAAACTGACATATGGTAGATTGATATCCTGTGGTTTCTTGGAAGAGATGATAGAGATCAGAGTGTGAGGACATGAGCATTACAGCAAATAAGAGGAGGGTGGAGCAAGTGTTTATGTGTAAACGTGAGAGTAAGTGAATGAGCTCAAAGCATTTATTTTTTAGGAAGTCATTTAGTCAAGAATTTAGTATTAGTGTCTCGCATGAGAATGTGAGATGAGACAACTTGGTTTGTGGTAAATGTTTTGAAAGCAGGTGGTGTAAGACAAGAAAGTCACACTTGAGTTGGAAAAGTGCAATTATCACAATTTTGTGCACTATCTATAAACAAACTTACTGTCTGAGCTGATCGGTCAAGAGAAAGGTGGAGCATGATTTTGTGTCACTCTAGTTCACTAAAAGCTTTTATGCAAATGTGAAAGAAGGACAGTTACTGAGGGAGGTGACCCCAGACAGGTGAACTCAGAGATTAGGTTGCATGTGTTTCTCTCTCTGCTTTCCTTCATATGGTACATCTCTTTCTTGCTTTGCCTGCTCCATCTCTCCTCAAGCTCTCAGGAGGGATGAGCCATTGGCCTCGATCTACCTCAGCACTAAACGGTTCCGGCTTTGGCCCACTTTCCACTGCTCTAAAATAAGAGCCACCGGCATTTGAGCCAAAAAAGGAAGACCAGAGTTGCCCTGTCAGAATGAGCATAAACATTTCACAGAATGTTAAAGGCCACAGTGACAGTCATAAGACATTTATGTGGCAAAATAAGAGTGAAGGATTGCCTTCAAATGTTCATATGACACTCACATGCAGAGAGAGTGATAAGCAGCCAAAGATGAAAAATAACAGTAATTATTAACAGTGGCTGCTACAAACTAAGACTTTTTGTTGCCTCTGACTTATGAAAGAGTGGAATGGCTTCATATGCAAGATAATGACTTTTGCACCAATGTTACATTGTTGAACAGGCCAAGATTAGATGCGACAGCAAAATACTTATCTCATGAGGAAACAGAGAGGGAAATGTCATCATAATTTCTCAGACATGTGACTGACAAAACCAACAAATTGAGCCCTGCATGAGGAACTTGTCAAAAATTAAACAAAGCAGATAGAAAAGGTGATGCAAAGTGAAGACGTTCCATAGTGGAGATAATTGGCCAAAAATGGTACAGCATTTCATGCACTTAATGCTACCCCTCATGAATGGGTGGAAGGAAGTGAAGCAATCATTAAATAAGAAATTCAGCTTTGAAACACATCTGTGAAAAAAAACTGTCAGACAACAAAACAAGTCAGAGCAGCAACTAAAATGTAATCCTAAGAAATACAAAATAGATTTTTTTCCTTCTGTCAAACACAAATCGGTCCGCTGCTTGCTCACCATCTCCACTTGCCGAGGGTCCAGGTTGGTGGGTGCAGAGGCTGGCACAGCAAATTGGATCTTCTTCCTCTCCTTGGGTTCCCCCTCGACCTCGGGCGACATGGAGGGATCCATGACTCTGGATCCTCGGGGTCTGGCTCCCAACGGAACGGAGAGGTCACTTCTGTAGATCACTTTAACCTCCCCTGGAGGAACCTCCCACTGCTGGATAGTCCCACTCCTGAAGACTTTCCTTCTCTCTCCTGCTCACTCCTCCACACCCTGGCTCCCTTCTTCTCTTAGAAAAACAGTATGCTGAACAGACTCTCTCTCTCTCTCTCTCTCTCTCTCTCTCTCTCTCTCTTTCACCTCCTGTCCTCTTTTCCTCTCCAGGAGTTCCTAATATTCTCCTCTACCTCTCCTGTTCTCCCTCTTTCTCCTCCCCTCCCTCACAACCTGTGCAGCTGGAGAGTGAATGAGGCAAGTCTTTAGATGTGCCTGTGAGAGAGAGAAGTGAGTGGTTAGAGGGTGGAGGGGAGGGGCCAAGGTCCAAAAGAAGGTGGAGATATTAGTAGAGAGGGGAAGGGCCAGAACAACTAGGGGAGGAGGGAAAAGAGGATGTAATGGGGTTGTGTTTTTTTTCTCTCTATCTAAGCTGAAGTTGATTTGTAATCAGAAAAAAAAAATAATCTCATCACATCAGCTGAGCCTCTTTTGGCCTCTATTTGTGAATGAGAGATTTATCCCGAGAGAGGGAGGGAGCAGGGAGTGCAAGGAGGGATAAACAAGAAGAGAAATGCATGTAGTATGCAGGGAGGAATATACATGGGGATGCAGCAGATAAGCCAATGCTACTGACATCACTAGATTTATTAGACTGGGAGGCGTTATGTGTGATGCTGTGACCAATAATTTTCAATGAAAGCCCATCACAGTTGCAGTGGGGCTGTCCATTTGTCTTCCATCCTGCAGAGATTCATCAATAACTGAGACAAGTCCCATTAAAATGTTTATTAACCTATCAACAACACACATAAATCGAAAGAGATATTGAATGAAACAATGGAGTAACAAAGGGGCACAAATGATGCGAGAACCTTGATGACATAGGGATATAAAAACAGCCTATGGGATGTGGGAGGCAGATTGTTGATCGTAATGTAAAGGGGAGTGAAAAGGGCAGTTCCAGTGCTATTTTCAGGGCCTTGCTGTTATTTCACTCACATGGCAGAGGGATTTGGACAGTGAAGAGAAGTGGATTTGGCTTCAGGGCAGAATTGAGCTCTGGCATGGGCTGAGCAGGAGGAGGAGGAGTAGAAGGGCTTGGTGGGCAGAATAAAGAAGAGGGTCAAGGTATATGACGCTCTGGGAGAGCAACCACTTTCTAAAGAGTCTAGAAACTCATTAAACAGTCAACTGTGTGTTTATCCCGCCGGTCAGAGTAAGCCTAACATGCCAGCATGTTATTTATTCACTGTTTCCGTGCATGGGTGAACGAGGGAGGTGGGAGTTGTCTGGATGTTTGACTCTGCTTCAAAGCTGCTCCTGTCTAAAAGAAAGCACCACCTCCACATGGCTGCAGGTGGCAACTCATTATTGTATCTCATCATACACATAAAGCCTGAAAGGATGTTTTTGACAAGTTTGACAGCTAGACAAAATACAGACCATAAAGTAGTTGCTTTTCAGTCACTGGTTACCACTTGATTTTTTTTTCTTCAGAGTGGTTGCACAACATAAATAATTGTGCAATATTTCATGAGAAATGTGTAATATGCTTTGTAGAGACTCACTACAAGCCACAGAATTCCAACATTTAATAAAACAATGATTGAATTATTGTCAGATAATTAACTATTAAACTGAGGAATGTTTTTATTGAAAAGTG
Organism: Nibea coibor; assembly: GCA_023373845.1. NCBI lineage: Eukaryota > Metazoa > Chordata > Actinopteri > Sciaenidae > Nibea > Nibea coibor. The sequence continues at coordinate 15,555,976 of CM041727.1, read as the reverse complement.
AAGTGAGTGAAGTGCAGTCTTTCTATGAATCAGAGAGGCTTCAAAGTCTTAGTTGCACTGTGTCTGAACAGGACGTAATAAGCGACTCTGCATCCCTCTAAACAAATAAAATCCAGTCCGGACCGAATCTGTTCTGTACAAATATCCTGAATAGTTTTTGGTTTGGTGGCACATTTGAGAACTGGTTCAAGATTCCATATATTTACAATTGTAAAAACAAATTCAGCAACTAGGCAAGCCACAACTGCAAATATTATCTATGAGGCTAAAACTAAACCCAGCAACAGTTTTGGCTGTGATCTGTTACACCTGAACACACCTAACAGTGTGGTCACAGTGCCCTGGAGTACTTTTTACATCACTGAAGCAAGATGAGAAGTAAAACTTGCTTTTTAGCGAGTGTTAATCTTTTATGCCATCTGCAGACTTCCTTTATATTTTTATATTTTTAGCTATTTTAGTGGCATGTGATGACTGTATATTGCCTCTGTGTGCTGTTTGTCAAAGAAAACTTCCATGATGGACAATAAGGTCTCTACTCTATTATATCTAACATTGCTTGCATCGCTTTATGAAAAGAGTTTGCTACACAGCTTCAGTGAGCCTACCTGAGAGAACAAGCCAAGTGACGAGAAAGAAGATGAAAATAGTCAAACACAGACTAAACAAGCAAGTGCAATGCTGGCAGTAAACAAAAATAGGATGATCAGCTGTGCTCCAATAAAAGATGAGGCATTTAATCTCCAAAAATAATCACAGCTCTTTGGCAAAATAAAATGTATCTTTCAGACTTGGTTTGCAGATTTAGTGAGATATTTATTTAGGAAAAAAGTTGAATTGAGTAAGAACATAATTACAAAAAAGCAAATAAAAATCAAATCAGTGACTTAATTACAACTGGTCAGAAAAGAGGATGGAACCATAGTACATAAAAGTCAGAGACAGCGTTAACTTGTAGGCTATGCACTGTTGTTTACACATGAGAAAATATTAAACTTAATCCTGGTCTAAATCATATAAAATGGTTCACAGAAAAGGATATTAGCACATCTGACTAATTATAGCTGCAAGGGATTATAATCATTTATTATATTTCACTAAAGGCTGACACAACAGATACATTCATGCTGAATAGTACAGGTTGGATTAGAGCACTAGAATATCTGATTTGGGGCACTAGATTTTTTTTCTTGCATTCTGTTCTTGGAAAATCCAGCAATATTTACTCCTGGGGGTTACTCTGCCATGTCAGCTCGTCAGCTACAACTCCACAAGATAAATTGGGGTTAGGGTTAGATTAAAATGTGAAGCTGTTTGGCTTTGTGTTAAATGGAGGTAAACATATCCTTAAACATCGATCTGTCAAAACAATAAACACTTAAAATGTTAAAAATGTTGCTCCACAAACACAAGCAGCCTCCCCCCTCTGCTGCATGGATTACTAGACAGGCAAATTGTCAGGTAAGCTTTCAAATCAGTGAACACAGAAGTGTCAGAGCAGCCAGGCATTGTAAAATCTGCAGGCCGTCTGTCATATTAACAAAATTACTCCACATTGCTGACACACTGACAAGTAGACCAAATTGCTTTAATTGGAAACCACATGGTTATTCTTCAGCATGTGAACTAATTCGGGCATAAACGGATTAATAAAGAAAATCACCTGTTTTCTCGCTTTTCCTTTTCTGTTTCTGTAGCCGGTAGCTTAATTCTTCCTACATCCTGATGTTTTGCTTCTTTAATTCATTTGTTAACATTTGATCTGTTATTTGTACATTGTTATGTAACACCTGCTTGTCTCTCTACAGTGTTTATGGGCTTGAATACCCCTGGGGGTGTCTGTATTTGTTTGTACCTCTAATTAAGCCTGATATGTCACTTGTTCTGCTCGTGATTCTGCTATGTGTATTTACAGACATTGACTAAACCCATCTATATGTAGGCTCACATGTGTCTGCTTCTATTTTTATTGCACTTCACTGTGTTTATACACTTTGTTTCAGGCATGTCATTAAATCACTGTGCTGGCAGAACCAAAGGAAAAACCTCTGGAAGACAGATCACACTTGCAGCCTGGAAATACAAAGTGATATAGAGTGATAATAACTCCCGCAGCAAGTAGGGACGTGCTGTACAAAATGTGTGAGATGTGCACTGTACACACATATACACACGCACTGGAAAGACTCCAACTCAGCTCCAAAGACAGATTTGAAAAAGTGTGTAATTCTATCTCCTAAAGAGGGCATCTTGCACCATGTGACTGGAGCAAGAGCTGACAAAAACCTCTCTGTTATGAAAGTAATTCAAAGGCACCACAGACGTCCTACAGATGATATCCGATGTGCTACAAAGATCAAATTGGTTATGTATTCTGAATGGATTAAGATTAAACAACAAAATACGGCAATGGTGCTAAAAAATGAAACAGAAGGAGACTTAAAGATATTAAGTCTCTCCTCCCAGACCCCTCTATTCATTCTACCTAATTCTCCCTTCCTGCCAGGTGCTCTGGCAGTAATAAGCTGATACCTTCACATGGGATTTCAGGGACAAAACTCACTGTAAAAGGTGATATATTCCATTAATCAGGATCACAGAGAGGCTTTGTACTGGCGTAGCAGGTGTCCCAGTAATTCTGTTGAGGGGTGCAGAGAGGCACTGCCTGCCCGTCAACACCTCACTTGACTCTGCACTCATCCCCCTCCATTCAGTTATATAACATACCATCACACAATAAACAGGTCCTGTTCACATGAATAGTCATTCTCACATACACCTGGAAAAGCTGCACTGGCCAGCGTTTTCAGTCCAGGCTAAAGTTGTTTTGCACTGTGGTGGTGATGAAGGATGTATGTGCACCATCTGCTGTCTCGTTGGTGTAATTACGATTTATTATTGTGTTCTTTTTGTCCCCATCCAGAGGTCAGAGGTCAGACACAGCTATAAAAAATCATAAAATTTGTCATTTGTTTTCTTGAAGGGATTTTATGATCTTCCTGTTGTTTGAATTTGTTCCTGGGGCTTTTTATTTGTTACTCTTACTTGTGTTTATTTCTCTAGCTATACACATTTTTTTTCTTTCATGTACATACTTTTTTTTTTTTTGTATTTGAACTTTGAAGAACTTTGCAATCATGGACTGTAACGTTTTTAAATACTATTTTTGCAGGGTGGGTGTTTCACTTGAAGCCAGATTGTCTGATCAAAGGAGGGTTTCTTAAACCACTAGGTCCCCTCTGTGATACTGGCTCAAAATGGTGCACTGAGCACTGTACATGAAAGTATGACAGAAAACAGAGGGAGAGAAAGAGGATTACCTCCTCAGCTTGTTGTATCATTGCAACGTCAGACACCAGGGAATCAATATCCATCTGGAATGTGTTGGAACAACACAGCGCGTGATGGGATAATCCCTGAGAATTTAGAGAGAGAATCATAGGAATAAGGAACAAAGAGATATAAGGAAGGATGGGAGATAAAAATAAAAAAGATATAAACTTTATAATATCTCACATAAGGACACAGTAAAGTGAGCACAAGTCATGCTACAACCAGACCTGAAATTAGAAAAGTACATATAGAGAGAGACTCTGTGAGAGGCAGGGTACACCCTGGACAAGTCACCAGTTCCCTATAAAATATGTCTAATGGAAAAAATACATAAAGACAATTATTATAAATACTATATATATATATATATATATATATACAACATTACACATACAACATTAAATAATCTGCTCATCAAACCACAGTTATTGCATGCACTGTTTTAGTTATGCATAAAATATGTAACTTAGTCAGGTGTCATCAGATTACTCAGTGATAGAAAATATGTCTCTTAAGGAAATAGGATGGGAGATGCTGATTTAGCACCAGTATTACGAGGGAAATGTCATAAACGACTCAATCGCCACAGTTTCTGTTTTTCTTCAATTCTTTTCTTGACTCTTTTTTCAACAGTTCATTAACGTCCTATAAATTATTGTTTGCTTGCATTTTTTTTTTTATTTTGGTCATTTTAATATTAAACAGAATTGCATTTTTGAGTGTATACACCTGATCATTGGTTGTATGGGCATGATAAAGGTGATATTTATAAATATATTCCAGTAGATGGCAGCCTTTTGTTACATTTGGCTCTTGTAAAGGCTCGCCCTTGATTGGCTGCAAAGAGCTTTCCAAGTGAGGGTTGAAATTATAACTAAGGTGCTCATTTCGGATTAAAGAAAATGTGTCACCACTGAGGAACATTGAATAATACCAGTAGACAAGATGTGGCAGGATGCAAGCCAACACACTATGGAAAGAGAGAAAATCTTCTGATACGTGGATGAGAAACAAGAAGGTGTAGAAAACACTAAATTGATGTACAAAAAAGGGAGTATGTATAGTTTGATGGGTGAAATACTTTTTAGACTTTGATTTGGAGATTTCAGGGAGTTAGACCTGTGTAAAAAATTAAGAGCAGACAGACAGAAAACCAAATATACACATTAAAAATGACAACAGAGGGATATGAGTGTTTATGTAAGGGACAATTTATGTGAGCGTATATGTGTGGGTGGGTGTGAAGAGTAAAGTGGAGTGGGGTGTTGGAGATGTAGCAGGTGGAAGACATGGTGGAGGCAGAGACAGAGGAGGACATGGCAGTAGGGCAGTGATTTAATTAGCACCCTCTACCCCCTCCAGCCCTTCACTCATAGCATCAATAATGCATGGCCCCTTGTTTCCACTGCCATAATTAATCCTCTCTTACTATAATTAAAAGCCAAAAATCCCACAAGATGGTTCAGCTTGGCCAGGCACGGGTTGGGTTGGCACGGGAACTGATGAAAAACTCCAGAGCTTCACATACACACCCTGTGGACAGACAGACAGACAGACAGACAGACAGATCAATAGTCAACCAACTTCAACACAAGCAGAGTGAATGTGGCATGAAGGGAAGCTGAAATAAGTGAAAAATGTGACATGCAGGCAAATTAAATGAATGAATTTGACAGACTGATGACACAAACCCCTTCTTGTGCATCATGTTTGTGAATGAGGGAGAAAGTGAGGGAAGCACGAGCCAAGCACATCTAAAAAACCCAGTTCCACTTACTTCTTAGTAAGGAGGATGGATGTACAAGTGCACACACACGCACACACACATCTACATACACATACTTACACACTGGCATCCTGCTCCCAGATGACGTTTGTCTCCACTGCAGCCAAGTCAGACGAGAGGGAGAGGTGGAGCTTTCTGATGCTGCAATTAGGACCACACTGTCTGGGCGAGCAAACAAGAATGAATATTTCAGTCCGGAGATCTCCATGGGTACCTATGGTGGGGGCCTGGCACACCTACAGCCACACACACACACACACACATACAGACACCCACACACCCATAGGCAGATACACAATTTACCACGGCTGCCAGAATTATTCACCTCCCAATCACAGATGCCACAATTATCACATCAGTATCACTGCGTAAACGATGCCAACTGTTATGCTCATTGAACTATTGTACAAGGTTTACAATATCAGTATAAATATGCATCAGTAGGAGCAGTCATATGCAGCTGATGGTTTCTCCTTTGTGAAAATAGGTGCAATGAGCATCCAAACTTGGCCACGTGCCAGGAAACAACACAGTTGGTAGAGCAGAGGTCATATCTCACATGCAACCTAAATTTCTTCTCCTCTCTCTCTACCTTTCTCACTTCCTCAGACAAAGAGTACTCACCTCACTCAGTCACCTCTTCAGGCTCTTCAGCATTTTTAAACAGTGCTTCACTTCAGAAGCTCCAGCAGTGTGCACATCCTCTTCACCGCACACTCCCAGTCACACACAGGACTTGTACAATAGGAGCACTCCCTCTGGTGTGGGTTCATTGTTGATGCTCCGCGCAGCCCTCCTCCTGCCCCACCGTCCTCGGCCCCATCTCCACTTGATTTATCGCTCTAAAATACCACTGCACTAATTAGTCAAGTAATTAATTAATAGGCATTTGCATTTGTGCATATGCAATTAGGGGGCTGGAGAGAGGAGAGTGCAGATGGGGTCCGGGAGTCTGGTGGGGGTGGAAGGGTCTGTGTGTGTGTGTGTGTGTGTGTGTGTGTGTGTGTGTGTGTGTGTGTGTGTGTGTGTGTGTGTGTGTGTGTGCTGTATTTCATATTTGTGCCAGCAGAAGTTTGCACTTCTTCCAGAAAGACAAGTGAAGTGCAGGTCATCACCTCACATGTCTGACAGTGAGAAAATGAGGAAGGGAGGGGGAGAATGACAAAAGGTATGGAGGTGTGGCTTGATGACTTTGAAAGACTATTGGGTGTCATTTGACCATAGAGGAAAAAGAGTGATGGAGAATGTGATATCTTAAAGGGAAAGGGCTTTAATATTGCATTTTGATTATGTGCATTTAGCCTATGGAAAAGCATAGCAGGTGGCCCTTACTTAAGACTAATCCATATACAAATGGCTGGCAAAGTCACTCTAAAATATCATAATTCCAAACAAGCTCTACTCTGGTGTTTCAATATCAGATCAAAGCCTGCATGACTGGAGATGCCTCTAACCCGGTGCTGGCTAACGCCACATTGTTGACATTTAGCATTTATTTTGGCAAGGTGACCTGAAGGTTGTTTTGGACTTGTTGAGAAGCATCAGCCCCCACCCCCCTCAACCACCCTGTGGCCGTAGCCCTTGTATCTCCTCCCTGCTCAGCACAGCTGAGGTAGGATAGGGCACCGATTTGGCTGGCAGTGAAGCTAGATGCCCCTCTGCTCCCCCTTCACACACACAAATACACACTGTCACAATCACCCCACCATGGTTTGGGGTAGTGCCAGGTTACCATTCCCCTCATCCCATAAGGGATGAGATACATTAGTGAATGTGCGGCATCACGGCTCCCTAGCCACAGCTGCCACGCTACTAGTGACCCCAGGGATGACCCTGAAACCCCCAAAACACTCCCTCAGTTGTGGCTGCGGAGGAGATGTAGGGGTGATCTCGGCCCAAGGACATGATGAGCTTCTATCAGCTATTTCTCAGCTTCCAAGTCCCTGTTTCCTCAGTCCGGTGGGTGTCTTTGTGCCAAGTTGGACTTGGTGGTCATAGAGCTCATTTCTCCCACATTAACTCCACTAATGTCTGCTAAATAGAGAGATCTCAGATTTGGGATGGACACAATGCAGCAAGGCAAACATGCTAAAGGGACCAGGATGCTGGTGGCAAGGAATTCTTGCATCTATGCTGCTGATGTGCCAACATGCCTCCTCCTAAATCTTGGGCACCGCTGCCAGCTTCTACCAGCACCAATTCCCTGTCATCTACAGCTACACCCCCTTCCTGCTCATTTTTCATACATCCCTAGTGGGCCTGCACACCTGGGTCTCACTCTTTCTCTCTCACCCTTCCTCTCACTGTGTCTATATGTCTCTTTCCCTCTCTCTGATGCTCGCCCCTGCAGGCGCCCCTCGATCAGCACTGAATGCTGGAAACACCAGCAGCAGCTCTGGCAAACCTCACACATTCGGACACAGCAACCAGTAAGCATTTGATCTTCTCATTTAACACCATGAGCACCAGTCTCCACACACACACAACACACACACAAATACACACACACACTATGCATGCAGCAGAAGTCCATGTAATATTATACCTTTTAATCAGACTCATTTGCAGCTTTGGCAAGTGGGTCATCTGTGCCCGGGTTGTGCCCACAAGAGTCAGAACAAATCACAATTGGTTTTGGTTGTCGTTCCTCTGAATACATTGAAGCATAATTTGATCCAATTAGGTAAATAAATAAACAATATGCCTTCTGTTCCACCGCCTTAATGCACTTATAATGCAGCCCCATCCCCCTACCCCTGCCCTGCTTCTGAACCAAAGATGTGATGGAGGGTAGACTCTGGAAATAAACCCGGTTTACCCACCTTCCATTAGCTGAAGAGTTCATTGATGTCATTTTTAAATATTGTCCAAACAGTATCGTTGTTTAATCTAACGACCTCTACATTAGACTAAAGTCTTTGAAAAGGTTAATTGTTAAAAAATTAATTAAAATTAATCTTGGGGTCATCGCTGTATTGTCATTTAACTATAATATTATGGCTCAGACACTTCATGGGCGACGCTGAGGGATAATCAAAATTTCATTTTCATAAAACATTCTTATTGGGAGCTAACATATATGTTGACCTGACTATACTTAATTGTATGTTTACCTCCTTTTGTCATTGTGGTGACTGCTGGCATATCTGTGCAATTCCTTCTAAATTGCTTTAAACAATGACTAGTGTATTGGCAGGTGAATGAGAAAATTCTCAGGTTTGATTACAAAGGATAGCCTACGTCCCTTGAAGCAGCAGCACAGGTCAACAATGATGAGTTTTGTTGTTCCACCATTTTATTTTTCTCCCTCTCTCTTCTGTTTTTGCTCCTTTTTTTCTGGCTGTGTGAGCTCTAGCGCGGTGACAGATGGCGAAGCCCTCCTCCTCCTCCTCCACCACCACCACCTCCTACCTCCTCCTTCTCTCTCTCTCTCTCTCCCGCTCTCCTCCTCTTCTCTCTCTCTCTCTCTCTCTCTCTCTCTCTCTCCCCGTGTCTCTCTCCCCCCGCGGGCAAATCTCTCCGAATGCGGGCGCATGTCAATCACCGGGCTCTCATGTGATGGCTCTTGCCGGTGACGTGCCAGCCATATGGGCGCTGGCATCACAGCCTTAGCTGGTATGTAACCCCGTCCCCGGTAGCTCACGGTTGCCACACGCGCACTCACTCACACACACTCACACACATGCATGCATGCATACATGCTCAATCACTCACACATATACACACAGACGCCAAGACGCACGTTCGTTCACAAGCTCCGGTTATTCGAGTGCGCGCGCAGGGAGAGAAGCGCCCCTAAACAACCCGTCAGTGCCAGAGGAAGAAAGCCGCGCGCTGCCTGCACCTATACACTGACAGGGAGCGTTGGTTCGCTCACTCGTGCGGTCCCTGAAGATGGTCTGAAACTCAAGCGCCTTTTTTTCTTCCCACCCCTTGTGAAGAGCTCGAGCAGAGGTAAGTTGGAACATAAACAACAACATACCGAAAAAAAAATCCTGGATGCTGAAGTGTCCGTCCAAAATGGAGGAGAAAATTAATCTAATAAAAAAAAAGATGAACAGATGTATATTAATGTAAGTGGTAGTTCTAATGTGCTGTCAATCGAATATTTTGGTGGGCACCATCATCGCTTACACTTTATTGTGTAAAAGGCTATAATCTACTGGCATGAATCCATATGAAAATCTAATGCATAGCCGCCCTCTATGTCTGTGACTTTGCTCTGGCATGTACACTATTAAATCTGGCGATGACATTTATCCTGACAAAAAAATGTCATAAAAGGGTAAACCAGGCATTTCCACGTCTGTCGTTTGATTAGATTTCCGTATGAGCGCGCTTGCACAAATATCTCCTCACTGCCCTGCGCTCCCTCTGCGTGCCCTTCAACTTTTGACATCCAAATCTACCTGGATTATAAAGAGCTAAGATCAAATACCAAGACCGAGTCAAAAAGGCAAGCGTCTCTCCCGTCTCCCGATTTCGCTCCTAAAGGATCATTTACGAGGAGCAGTCCTGAGGATTGGAGTACCCCCCTTTACAGCAGTGCTGTAAATAGATCATATCGGACACTAATTCGATTTAGAGATTCCTGCGTCTGGACCCCGAACCAGAGAAACAAAAGACAATGTGTGTGCAAGATAAGAATTTTTATGGGAGATTTTGAAATCAGCACAGTTGCCTCAGCGAAGGACGTCCTCGAGCTTAATGGAAGATTTATTGATGATTTTGTCGATGATTTTCACGTTCAATCTCGGAGCAAATGAAAGGGTGGGACAACGCCATTGACTATGACAGGCAGTGTGCAGCATGATTTATCTCTGTTTGTCTAGTTTTATCTTCAACAATCCATCTCTACATAACATTGCTTAAAGCACAGTAACAGTGGAGCTATTGCTGAGGGTTTTTTTTTTTTTTTTTTTGCGTGATTGGATAATTGTGTTTCGCGAGTTGTGTTTTTATATTTAACGAGGTCTAAAAGGATACAAGCGATTTCCATCTGTAAAGGGTTATCGCCGACTAAAAAGTGCTTTGAAATCAAGCACTCGTGCATACTGAATTATGTGTGAAATCTATTTCGTGTAAGCTGCATGGTCTGTTAATTAAACGTTGTTGTGTTTTTTTTCTTCTAATTGAGCAAACCTCCTGAGCCTGAGATTTAAAAACTAGATTTTGCCCCTGGCACACCCCCCGAGATAATTAACCAACCATCACAGCCTACCTTACCAGGGGCTGCAAGTCTATCTGCTGCTGCACTATAATAATAGAAGGGAAGTGAAACGTGTTAGGGAGTAAGCCAATGGAGGCTTATTGAAGCTGTCAAAGATCAACTCGTCTCTCTGTAGCTGCACTTACTAATCAAGTGGTAGGCTGATCTGTTAATGTCTTTATTTTAGATGAATATTTTTTTCTTAATTTGGTCAGACTGTTAATGGTTAACTTTTTAATAAAAGTTAAATTGTAGTTCGTTATTTTTCGAAATATTTTAGGGGCAGTTTCATCTGAAAATTATTATTATTATTATTATTATTATTATTATTATTATTATTGTTGTTGTTGTATTTTTACGTTTTTATATCATACTTTGTTTTTTTCAAAGTCCATAATTCCTCTTTGTTCTTTTTAACGGGCCATGATATTAAGATTATTGCTCTCAAAGCCTTTTTACAGCTTGAGTTAGGATATGTCTCTAAGCCTTAATTTAATAATCAGCGTGACTTTAAATGGAGCTACAGCCTATCAATTAAATAAAATCCCCTTTGCCTCCTCTGTGGAGAGGTGTATGGTGTGGATGAATAGTGCTGGAATGCAGCCAGGAGTGTATATGGGCGTCAGGAGGAGTGAAAGTGGGGGCCCCCATGGGACCTGTAATGTGGCCCCTGCCGCTGGGACCCGCTGCGAGAGGACGCGACAGGGCACAAGGATGACAGCAGGGAATTAAATGGGGATCCGTCTGGCTGTAACCCAGCGCGAAGCTTTGAACGCTGATTTCTCTCTTTTTTTTATTTCCCCCAAATTTACACTATTTGTTCTTTAGGTAATAATGACTACTCAGGTGCATTTTATATCAAACTCAGCCTTGGTATCAATATGTCTTCAGCTGATCCTCGATCACAGGCTCAATATGTTTATGGTGACGTGCGCAATGGTGCGTTTAACCTCGAGTTTTTTTTTTTTTCTATGAAGTCATGATAGAAATGTGTATTTGTGAGTGTGTGTGTGTGTGTGTGTGTGTCCTGTACTTGTGAGGCCTCATTTTCGATTTCCCTTTCTCTTCCCCCCAGAGCCACAATGTTGACGAGGCTTTTCAGTGACCCCTCACTGCTTCCCGATGTGCAGAAATACTCCGGCTGGGCGGAGGAAAGCGATGGGGAGGATTCCAAAATGAAAGAAGAGGAGCAGGATGATATGGAGGAATCTGAACTGAGAGGGGACAGCCGGACGCAATCTGAACATGCCGGAGAAGACGAGGAGGACGAAGGGGTAGAGGAGGAGGACGACGGAGAGGATACAGAGGGAGACAGGCCCAAGAAAAGGGGCCCCAAGAAGCGCAAAATGACCCAGGCTCGAATCGAGCGCTCAAAGTTGCGGCGGGTAAAGGCCAACGCGCGGGAGCGGACCCGCATGCATGACCTGAACTCTGCGCTCGACAATTTGCGTAAAGTTGTGCCCTGCTACTCCAAAACGCAAAAACTGTCCAAAATTGAGACGCTGCGGTTGGCCAAAAACTATATCTGGGCCCTGTCGGAGATATTGCGCTCTGGAAAAAGGCCCGATCTTGTGTCCTACGTCCAGACGCTGTGCAAGGGGCTCTCCCAGCCCACAACAAACCTGGTGGCAGGATGCCTGCAGCTTAACTCCCGTAACTTCTTAACCGAGCAGCAGTGTCAGGATGGGGGGAGGTATGGGTCTGGCTCATTCTCCATGCATTCCTACCCCTACCAGTGTGCGCGCCTCTCCAGCCCCCACTGCCAGCCGGGTTCGAACTCGCATCCGCTGAGGACACACGGCTACTGCTCGGCTTACGACTCTCTGTACGGTGGGAGCGGATCCCCTGAGTATAACAGCCCCGAGTATGAGGGGCCCCTCAGCCCGCCCCTGTGCATCAATGGCAACTTTTCCCTGAAGCACCAAGGCTCTGCATCCCCCGAAAATGAGAAGGGGTATCACTACTCTATGCATTACTCCGGCCTGCCTGGCTCAAGATCCACCGGGGCCCACAACCTGGTGTTTGGCTCCTCGGGGGCCCGGAGCGGCATTCACTCTGAAAACGTCCTGCCTTACCACGACATGCACTTACACCACGAACGGGCCCCCGTGTATGATGAACTGAATGCGTTTTTTCACAATTAAAATTAGAAACCTATCGTGCGTCCCCTTGCAATCAACAATCGAACGGCACACTTTTTGACAAGCTTACCTGCCAGAATTTAGGCATTCTAGGGAGATGTTTCACTCGTCGTAATTAGTGTTTTTCTTTCATTTATTCCGTTTTATTTATTTCTTTGTTCTTTTGCTATAGTCAGGGATGTAGTGGAGGACAATCCACCTAACCCACAATCTTATACCGCGCAAGAAATCTGACGGCTTTTAAGCTGAATTCTCTAAAAGGAAATTTGATTAAACAAATCATATCAAGACATATGACAATAAGGGAATTTAAAATATTAATGTTTTTAAAGTGTTATTTGTGTTTGTATCGGTGGTTGTTTGCATTTTGATTGCTGAAAGTCAAAGTTTACCCACTTATTTATTTACCACTACATCACTGGCTACAGCTACAACTTGATTTTCTAATCATATGAAATTAGAAATAAATCACTGAACAAGCTAATGCAAATCACGTTTACTCGCCTGTACGTGCGAGATTTGGTTGTGACTTTTGGAAATAACTGAATCTAAAGAAAAACAGAGGGAAATGCTGAACCGATAAAAAAAAAATGTGCTAGTTGGGAAGTTTAAAAGAAAAAAAAGAGAAAAAAGCTGTTCTCCAGCAAATCAGTCGTTTCGCATCTATGCAAAACCCAACGAGACCACAGAGGGAGGCAACAAGGCCCAGGAAGACACTGTATGTTTCATCAGCACTGTTGCTGCACACGCAGGTGCGCACAAACACACACCTACACACACACTTTGGAATTAACACCCAACGACACAGTGGCTAGACTGGCCAATCAAATGGTTTAATTTCCAAAACAATCATCAAAACACAATCAAATCAGACATTTTTCATATTTTCTTTTTTTACGATTATTTATTCATATTGCTTTTTGTCTTCTAATGGATCCATTGCAATGCATTTTGATTTGAAATAAAAATTTTGGTTATTTTCTTTTACATTTATATTTCTATGTTGACTACATTATTATTATTATTATTATTATTATTATTATTATTATTATTATTATTATTATTATTATTATTATTGATGCACGTATTTATTGTGTTGTTTTTTGTAATTAATGTTAATAGTCTATGGAAATGAAGGGATCCCATGTGTTGCTGAGCATTTTTTCATAAAATTCAAGTCTTTCAACTTTGTATTCAACCAACTGTGTGGTAAAATAAAATGACAATAAATGATACTGTGCAATTCCATTTTTTTTTACACCTATTCGAAACCTTGGCATCATTTAACACGGAACATTAAATAACTTTCCAATACGTATTTACTCCTCACACTCAATTTAGAATTTCTTGTTTTCCTTTAATGTCGAATTTAAAAAGCTCAGACACTTAAAGGACAATGCAAAAATAAATGGTGCAGTTTAATACTTTTACTCCTGCACCAGCCTTTTTTTTGTTCGTGGATAGTATGGGGCTGATCATGCCTGATGCCACAACCTGCAGGAGTTCCTCAGAGAGCCTCAGGGCCTTTATCTCATAAACTGGGACAGGAGGGAGAGGGCAGTGTTGCGTTTCTTCCCGATGAAGTAAACTGGTGCCAATGCGCCTTTATTACTTGGCAGACAACTCAAATTTAGAAAGCAGTCTTTAAAAATATAGGAAATTATTCAAATTGCAAACCCTAGGTTAAAAACAGATTTAGTGTCATTTTTGATTCAGTGACTGGAGAATAAACGCTGATTGGAGTCTGGACAGATTATCAAATGCAAACAATGCACCAGTTAACAGTGTTAACTGTGTTAACTGATGCCAAGCTCGGTCAAGGTCATCGGGATAATAATGGAGGTCTGCTTCATATTCTCTTGACCGTTATGACAAGATATGAGGAAAAAATGTGTTTCAGCACCGCGGAGAGCTCCTGCACCTGCCGTTCGATTCATGCGTGTTGATCTGAAAATTTGGTAAAAATCCAAACATATTGTGGGCAATATGATAATATTGTAACAAATGATGAACTTGTCATTCATGTCACAGTGCTGTAGAGGCTAAACTGAAAACATTTTCAGACTTACACACACGTTTTGCAGCTCTCTTCGTTTCACACCACGTTTTGTCAATGCTTAAGAAATGACAGAGCCCTGAAGGCTATGAGAAAAAGAAAACCAATGTCGACACAAACAGATAATCATAAACATAATTATTTTTCGATGTGTCATATTCTCGAGATCAGTGTTGGATTTCACAGCGGGCCTGCTTTACAAGCTTTATCTTTATCTTCTGATTTCTGTAAATACAACAATGGACTTTGCGGCATTGACATGTGTGAAAAAATGTAAATTGTTCGTTGTTTTAAAAAGTCTTTGATTTCCGTCTTCAATGCATTAAACATCAGATATAAATTATGAAGTGGCCCCCTTTTCGTAGTTTCACCTCTTGTTACTTTAAACACACATCTCATATTTATGTCATACATTTTAAACATGGAATCATATGGCAATATAAATATATGAATTTATTTATCCCGGGCTGAGTAAATCAATAAATATTAACCTATGTGCACACTTTAACTTTCCACATATGGAGGTTAAAATAATATGCTTTCTTACATATAGAAATATTAATTTTTTTTTTTTTTCAAACTGGTAACCAAACACACACACCCACTCACTCACTCACTCACTCACACACACACACACACACACACACACAGTGCAAGGGGCAGCCGTTGCCACCCCGGCTGGGTTTGGAGCGCTGCCCCGGGACCCATATGTTCCCCAAAATGTCCTGGGTGCTCTCTGCTGTAAGGACACACACAGGCTTTGGGTGGCAAGTGATGATGGGCAATATTAATACTTATATTAATATACATAGAAGCCCTGCACTATTTAATTATCTTTAAAAAATAAAAAATAAAACTGCGTGGACGTCAGCCGTGAGTTTCGGAGGGCTGAATAAATGTCTTGTCCACCACCTTTTCCCCAGGAATTTTGGATGTAAAGGAAGGACTATTTAGCAAAAAGTCACACTGATAGAAAATAGTTATATTTTTGCATTAGTTTCAGTGTAAGTTAAAAAAAAAATAACAACATTTCAACACAATTAGAATGCAACTTAGTACTAAGGCTAATTCATTTTAACCAACGTTTTAACATTTTGGACAGTTTTTGAAATATCTAATTACATAAAAACTCCACTGCAGCATGTCCTTATATCGCCTGTAATCCACCTAAAAGTAATTTGAGATAATCAAAAAAAATCAGGATGTATATATCCTGATTTTTTTTTTATCCTATCCTTTTATCCTGATTTAATTGATCTGATTTGTGAAGGTTGAAAAAGCACGTAGCACTTGTGGGTTTATGCCATTGTGTGTCTTTCATTTAAAGGCTCTAAAATGGGAAAAGGTCAGTTACAATATTTAAATATCTTAAATATTATTCTGGAGAGGTGCGATACGGGGGGACTTTAGGTTAAACATAAGACCACTAACTTAGATTACATACAACATGTTCCATTTGGCAGGCGATTGTACCTGGGAGCGCTTTAATTTAGTGAGAGTGTCCCGGGTGGGAGTCCAACACGCAGTTCTGCAGTTCAGGTTACTTTCAAACCGACCACTGCAGCACTGAACAAACCAATGACTTGTGTTTCACTTTGTGTTAGTTTAAGGCCTCTATATTCTTTTTTGGCTTTATCAGCAAAGAAAAAAAAGTTGCATGCATTTCTCTAGGAGCCAGCCCAAAAGTGAAGCCAGCAAGCAGTGGGAGAGGGCATCTATCAAAATACTCCCCGGCCCTCCTACACCACCACCTCCTCTTCCTCCACAGTCCGGAGAGAGTGAGAGAGAGAGAGGCTGGCAGGCTGGCGGAGGAGAGCCATGCCAAGTCCCTTAATGTTCCCCAGCAGCAGCACCAGGAGCTCCGGAGAGGACAACCCAGTGTGTGCGCCAGTGTGCCAGTTCACCGGGCCAAAGTGGCACTGCTGGGAGGAGTCGATGTTTCTTTCCTAATTTTTGCAGCATCTGTTCATTATCCAGGACGTTTAAAAACGAGAGCGCTCATCCCGAGTAACCCTTTGCCTCACGCACGCACGCACTCACACATACACAAACAAACACACACACACACACGATACACAGCAGCAGGGCATTTTTGTGAAGAGTTGGTCTATGAATATGCATATTTCCCCTCTAATGTTATGTTGTACAGAAACTCATTGAAAGAAAGTCGTGTTGCATCCAGATTCTTACATGTGGTAACCTTGCAACAAACAGAGACAGACACACAGACACACACACAGACACAGACACACACACACACACATACAGACACACAGACACACAGACAGACAGACAGACAGACAGACAGGCAGGCAGACACACACACACACACACACACACACACACACACACACACACCAAGAGCCAGAAAAGAAAAAATGCCAGAATTTGGATTAAGTGTAATTAAAATGATGTTGTTATTAAAGCCGCAAGTTTGCAAAATGTTATTTTAGCAGTGAAAAGAAACAAATGTTCAATAAATGGCTACATTTGTTCACTGGAAAACTTCTTGTTTGCTCAGCTTTATATTTGTAGTGGCAGAGTGGTAGAGGACTTCACCATATAGTTTTAGAGAGAGAGAGAGAGAGAGAGAGAGAGAGCTATCCTGTCCTATGTTGTATCAGAAAAATAAAATATGAAAGTACTCACAGGTATTCTCTAAATGACCATGAACTTAATGCTTTAATTGAATACATTTCCTCATACTTAATTTAGGCCTATAGATAATTATTTTCATTTTATGAATGAGTCATTTAATACCCTATTTCTCATACTTTCTAATTTTGCCAATAAAAGTCTAACTTGTAACTTGAATGTGCAGTCAGTCTTAAGACAAAAAAAAAAAAAAAAAAAAAAAAAAAAACTTCCAGTGACACTGAGTGTGCTCCACTCAGGATGAAAAGTGAGTGAATGAATCTCGCTGTTTAAATTATCATGTTCATGCCCACTCTTTTTCTCACTCAACTTGGTGGGAAAAAATCAAGAGTGTTTGTCCGACATAACAGTCAATAGTGCGATTATCAAAATGTCACAAGTACTATGGTGTGAATTCCAATTAACGTCTAGCTAAAATAATAACCGGGTGTTTTTTATGAGAAATGCAGATATCAGTTCATGATATGGATTTAAAATATGTGTGGCGATAAAGGCATTTATGCAATGCAGAGGGGGGAAAGCTAATCTGATCAGGAGACTGTGAGCATTTGCAATCTGTCAGTGATTAAAACACAAATAACGAGGTAATGCAGTTGAAAAGGACACATTTGACTTTAAAAAATACATAAACACATGCACCTGAATTTCAATAATTTATAGACACGTAAACTGCCATTGTTGACTTTTCTGGCACCTGCACACACACGCACACATATACACACACACCGAAAACTAAAATGTTAAACATGTGTACAGAGGAAACAATCGCGCAGTTTTCGGCCAACCTCTTTGCCAGACTGTATGCCAGTGCCCCCGCATTGCCAGACAAGGGAGCGGGCCTGTCACTGGCAGTCCATTCAGAGGAAATTCCACAACATCTGTTTGTTATCACACAATGGGGCACGGTGCAGCACGGGCAGTGGGGCAGAAGACGCGGCAGAAGCTAAACTGAGTGTGCTACTGCTGGAGGTCCTGCCAAGGGAGAAACAAGGGCTTCATGAAGAGGAGGAGGAGGAGGAAGTTGGGGCAGGAGGTTGGAGGTAAAGGGGGCAGGGAAGAACCGGGTAGGGGGGCTAGAGAGACAGAGGTGGAGATCCGGGTGAGCGCCAGGTAGGTTTCAGGCCTTTGGCGGGTGGCCAGATAGGTTTTTGCCGGGGTTTGGGTGGTGCCAGATGTTGACGTGTGCGGGGGGAGAAGTGTTTGTTCAGAGAGTTTAACATCAGAGTGTGTGGTGAAAGTCTTCTTGACCTGTCCGACAGCTCTCGCCCTCACTGAGGTCCAGTTGCGGTATGCTCAGGAGGGTCCGGCGGCGGGGCGTGGCTGGCCTCTGTTTAGGAGGTTAAGTAGGAGCGTGCACGGGCACACAACTGGATCAGAGGGGGGTAGGTGCTGGTCTGCACAGATGGCATGTGTGCGTGCGTGTGTGCGTGCGCATGTGTCATGATAGGGTTGGATGATGCCCTGGTCACATGGGCAGCAGTAATTGGCCTCCATATTGACCAGTTTGCAGCGCTGGGGGGCGGGCAGTATCCCAGCTGGACCTGTCAGATGGTATCGCATCCACCTCACTGATCACCCCCCGGACGACCTCCGCACCTCTCCCCCTTTCCTTTCATCTCTCCCTTCTCCTTCATCCCTTCATCTCGCCATCTCTCTGTCACCTTTAATCTTCAGTTGCCCGCCTCTTCTGCCATCACAGGGATGACCTAGTCTGTCCATCACCGTCACTGTGTACTTTTAACAGCTCCTCAAAACTTGAAACATTGACTCGACTTTGGTAATCAATTGATTAGAATGGGAGCATGTTTTTTATGGATGAATGACATCAAATCATGAACCTTGACCTTGAACAAAGCAGGGATAATTACCAGTGAAATTATTAAATATTTTCCTGTCCTGTTTCTTTTGATAGATCTGAAGCTGGTGATGAATTGATTGGTTGGTGAAAGGTTAAAAGCAAAAGTCTTTGGACGTCTTCATCTTGAAATGAAGCAGATCATCTTTAAGATATATTGACTAGATCATCCAGTAGTATCAATAAAATGTCTTTTAAGTTCTGGAAAATTCTAAAACAAGAATTTGCTTTGAATAAGCTCATTGAATTGGTGGACTTATTTGAAGCAAAACATTTGTAGTCTAAAACAGGACTTTCTGACTTTCTGTTTTTTAATAGAATTTTCATAGAGAGATTTTTTTTTGCAGTGCTGTGTAAAACAGACCTTTGTGTGTCTGACTGACTTTTAGCGTGGTATCACCCTCCCACCCAGTGCAGTAATGGTGTGCGCTTTGCTGTGAGATGCCCGACTGTGAGGAGTTAGCGCTATAGAAAGGATTTCATCCCAGACTTGGCAGGGGAGGGTCTCTGGGTACGTAGAGAACAATTGTCTCTCCTTCGGTCCTGTCAGCCAGCAAACACAGAGAGCTGGCAAACGCTCAGTGGGAAAAGAGCGGGAGTGACAAGGGGGATGGACACACACACACACACTCCTGTGCACTTATGCCCATCTCTTCCTCACAGTACCAAAATGGGTTCTGATGATACTGCTGGGAATTGTGGGATGACAGGCTGGTTTTGCAAAGTGGATGGGAGGACCTGATGAAAATAGTCTGCAAAATGACCACAGTGTTAGCCTGCTGTCAGACTAACAGACAGAACAACAGAGAGAGTGGGAGGGACGGAAAAGTGGAAAGTAGATACAGTTAAAGACAGAAAGAGACTAAAGCAGCACAATGTCTGCCATGCATGCTTCTGCCAGGGTAAGCTCACATGGGAATACATGCATAAGAGTTTCTGTCTATGTTCAATATACACTCATGTGGACAAGTGTTTTGATCTCGCAGCTCCTTCGTTATCTGTGTTTCTGAATACATGTGGATGCATGGATGCAGGAGTGTAACTGCATGTTGTGTGTGCATGCATGCATGTGCGCTTTTACGCGTGAGCAAGAATGAGAAGGAGGAGGAGGAGAGGTGGGAGTGGAGGGTGAAGTGTGTTTGTGTGTGTGGAGGAGGAGGAGGAGGGGGAGGAGGGAGGAGGAGGGGGGGCACGTTTAAATTCTGTGACATCTGTTCATTACAACTAGAGTGTGTTTATTTTTATACAGCCAGCCACAAGCAGAGAGCTCGACTGGCACCGCTGGTTAATGTACCAGCCTGCTACGACGGCAAAGCAAATGAAATATTTAGAGGCAGACAGAAAGAATGGGGAGAGGAGCGAGGACAAAGGGAGAGAAAGAGGAAAAATGATAAGATAATATGTGACAAAAATGCGCACACACAGTGTCTCCACTCACGCACACAAAGTCCCCATTCTGATCTAATTAAGGAGAGAGACACAATCAACAGCTCATCGAAGAAAAATGCGCTCTACATGTGTTGCTGCCAGATAGAAAAGGAACATGAAAAATGTATGTCCAACACAGGTAATGCTTTATGGAAGAAGGTTGCCATACATGAGGATGTTTCTGTGCTGATCCTCTTTAAACCAAAATCAGAACTGCAAATGTGAAACATCTACTGCAAAAGCAAGCAAGCTACGCAGCAAAGCAGGAATAAGGTAGGAAAGAACCAGAAGGAGTTCAAACCATACTTCATTATGAAGGTCACTCCCTGTTTGGGGTATTTAGCAGCTTAAAAATTGTTGAGTGACTGGTTTAGAGTGCCCAGATGGTCCACAGAACATTTTAAAAGGTCCTTTGTGTCCACAGCTTATTATGGAATGTGGTATTTGACATCCTAATTTGATCTTGTTTTATTTGTATTCTATTGGTCTTGTTTCAAGTGTAACACTTGTGATTGGGCTTTCATTAGTGGACCAAATTGTACTAATATTGTTTTTGTTCTTAAATTTGGCTCCTGTGCATAACGTCCTTCTGTGATGTATTTTAACACAGCACTTTAGTTATCTATCTCTCCATTGGAGCAGGAAGTGTCTGGGAAAAGTGCAGCCAAGATGCTCAGTGTGACAACTGCTGAAGCCACAGTTTAACTAAGATCAATCTTGTTGCAATCCTCAACTCTTGACCAAGAGAGTGAACAGTAACAGGCAGAAAACAGACCTCCAATCATCCAAAGCAACCAGACCTTTGCATCAACAAGCCCCATGTACCCCCCCCCCCCCCCCCCCCCCATTCCCCCGACCACCCCTAGATCCACCACTGCCCAGCCCCACTCCCATGCTCCCCTGGGACGGCCTGCACTGGAATGCCGCTCATGGGGAAGAATCTCGCTGTAGGCGCACAATATGTCACACATGTCTCAGAGAAAACAAAAAAGACAGAGAGAGGTGTGGCAGGTATGGTGTATATACTTCTATAAGGGAATGACAGGTTGTCTGTGTCTATGTCTTTATGTGTGTGTGATTGTGTGTGACAGATTCTCAGATTAAAGGTTTAAAGGGTTCAGATTAACAGGCTCAGGACACAGTGCCCCGCTCTGAGCAAAAGGGAATTAGGATGGCATTAACGTCTCCTCTGCACCAGCACATTAGCCATTCATTACCATGTGGTTGCACAATCAGTATCAGGCCGCCCCTCGTTCCCCTCTGTGTTATTGCATTCATGACAACGTTAACACGTCGGGATGATTTGTTATTCATAGACCATTAGCAGGAGTATAGTTTAACTATCACTTATAATCAGGCAGTTGTCCTTTATTTCTAAAACATTTTCAGGAATTGAAAAAGTGTATGCACTGTCACTTCATCATTGTGTATTTACAATCTGCAATGGATGGATGGACAGTAGTGCCAAATCACATAACTGAATCAAAAATGTCTGACTTCTGGTAAACAACTGTCCTCCATTTTAGAGGTTTTTAGATCCAATTGACCATTATCATATGAAACAAACGCAGTAAAAGCCAAAAAGCCTGTGAACCACAGCTGGTCTCTACACCGCAGTCAATTTGTGTAGCATGATGTCAGAATTGCTCTGTAGCAGTATCATAACATAAATTGGTCAGTGTAGGGTTAGGGCTGGAGGTTAAAAGGCTGCTCATATTGTGCTACATGGTATTTGTGTGTTTTTTAGGTAAATTTTGCATGGCAATAGCACACCAGAGCCAGCAAAAGAAATCTGTGTAAGTAACATGGTTTAAGACTTGTTTGGGCAAATATTTGTGATTATATAAATGAACATTGGAATCGAACAAGTCACCATTGCCAATTACAAATACAGTGAGCCAAAAAAAAACTGAGTTGAAAATTAAAGCATGCCTCTGTATACTGTAGACTCACTAAGACTCACTAAGCTCCTGATTTCTTTTTCCTTCCACAATGGATGACATGCTTGTGTTACTCTTGTTAACTTTTCTTTATGACAGCTACTAAAAATGAAATTGAACTAAACCAAAATACAAGCAAGAAAAATGAAAAACAAAAAACCCTCTTTATAGCATCTCCAGCGACGCTTAAGGGAACTCCATAACTTAAAGTTATAATCAATATTCTTAAAACAACATCCAATATGATAATGTCAAAGGGGTCACTTGGAGCTACCCTAAGCTTTAAAAGCTTTGAGTTTCAGCTCATTGTTTAGATGCCTGGCCAGCAACTATTTTGGTTCATTTGGCACAGTATCTTATAGTGCTGTTTTCAGCTGGGAGCTGTTCTTTGGGAAAGAAATATAAAAACCTTCTGTATACTAGCTGCCACTCCCCACAGGTTGACTAGCTGGTGAAAACAGTTGAACAAATTGCAGCTAAAAAATGAGAGAGACACAAACAGCGCTAAAGTTATTAAATAATTTTAAATATTACATTTAATTTCAAAACTGCATGAAAAAAATACATCTTTTTAAAGAAGAAAAAATACCTCATCACACACTTAATTCAGGAAGGCAAGGCACAACTCTCTACTGCAAACTTTTTCATGTTTTCTGAGTGCCTCACTGTGCCAAGAGAGATGTGAAGACACGGATTGACACACCATCTCTTCTCCAAAGCCTTCCTCCTCAGCCTCACCAGATTAAGGGATTACCAGGCAAGGCGAGCGCTAAAGCTGGCTAATTCTCACCCTAGCACAGAGAGCTAAGGCTACCCAGAGCCCCGCGGAGCCCCTCTCTCCTCAGAGCAGCTGTGTGATGGAGGGAGGGACGGAGCTGCTTCTCTCTGAGGAACCAGAGAAAAAGAGAGAGAAATCAGGGCATCACTCACAATTTTCTCTCTATGGCATTGGTGACTTTTTGTCAGTTAGTACAGACATTAATGATTCACACACAAACTTCCCTCCATTCCTCTTTGAATTTCACATTTAATGGTTTTATTACTGCACTTTTGTAGTGTTCTCTACTTTCATAACCATATCAGGAGATTTGCACCACACAGACATTAATACTTCTGTTTTTACACCCAGAATTCAGTTTCTTGTTTAAATATATAATTTTTTGAATGTATCTTATTATTTTTTTATTATTTGCTGCTAAAAAAAAATGACCAAGTTTCAATTATTATCTATCATCAAAGTTCAATTGAGATGAATGTAATCAAATTAAATTAAATTGGTTATACAGAATGCAGTACTATCCCTGTAGTATATTGATCCTAAGTGCTGTGATTATATCTTACAGTTATAGTGTTCAGCGTCGATCTCATCTGTGCTAGTTCACACTGATTTACCAAACATAGCAATGTCACCTGGAAACACTAATATATAAACCTTTTTCCACTTTTTTGCTATAATTTGGCCAGCAATATAAAGGGAATATTTAAAGACATCAAGTTGTAACAAGCTGATGTAAAGTGCAGTAATACAAGTAATACTAAAAAGAACATACATTAATGTTTTATCTTAAAATATATCTTGTGTTTCCTCCATCCTCGTTTTTACTGTTGACAGCTCTCCAGGAAAGCAAAGCTGCATCTGTCATGTCTTGATCTTGACTGTCAAACCGTTCACACCGTGTTTTTGCACGATCTTTGCTGCTGTGAGAGGTATATAGTACTCTTGAATGAATTAGTCAAAATGGAAGTAAACAAGAAAATGAAGAACCAAACCAAACAGAATATCTATTTAGACATTAAAGAGGCTGCTGGTTACTGATTTGGGGTGTCAGTTTGACAGACATCCACGCTATCAACCATTTAGACCAGCGCTCTACAACAATATTTTCTACTTCAGTTGGACAAAGGTTGGAAATTTGGCGGGACACAAAGGCAGACAATGAGGCGCAGGAACAAGATTTCCCAACAGTGTTCCTTCACAAACACACACCCATTCATCTTAAGTTTCGGTGCACTTTAGAGACCAAAAGCAAGCAAACGACATCCATCTCAGTTCATGTACGGTAAACAAGTGGGAAGGCAATGAAAGAGAGAGAAAGAGAGGGATAAAGACAGAGGAAGAGAGGGACCGTGGTTTTGGGCGCGTGCTCTCCAGCGGGCAGAGGACAATGCAGAGCTGGCAGAGTCGGTGCCTCGTGCCAGAGGGAATAGAGTGCCACATGGTGCCCCTTATGAGCAGGGCCAGCCTGGAGGGGGATGTGGGCCACAATGCATGTACGCGTGTGTATTTGTGTCGGCTTTTGTGCATGCATGTGTACGTGCGTGTATGCATGACCATGCACACAAACCATATCTAAAGGTGTAGAGACAAGAAAGATGGATCTTCAAGTTTTGGGTGTAATATATGTAGATTAATGTGTGTGTTAGGGTGTAAAACTGGTTGTGTGAGTGCATGCGTGTATGTGAATGGGGGGGTACTGAGAGGTGGGGCACAGGGTTGGTTTGCATGTGTGTGTGTGTGTGTGTGTGTGTGTGTATGTGATGTGGGGGGGTTAGGGAGGGGGGAGTCCCAGTTCCCTTTTGCATCTTAAATTCCTCAACATCTGTTCAACCCTTCTCTGTGGTAGCAGCAGCGGGTTGTGATGTCTGTGTGTATGTGTGCGTACATGTTTGTGTATGTGTGGATCTGTGTGTTTTGAGCATTTGTGTCTGTCTGCATATGTGCATGCTCTGCTGAAGGTGCTGGTTGTTACCCGCACCTTAATTAGAAGGAGACAGAGACTCATTTTCAACAATACTTGCAGGTAATGTGAAGCACACGCAGTGAATACAAAAAGAGACCCATTCACCTCCAAAAGCTGGAACGTCTCCTCTGCTCCCAGGACTGTGACCCAAATTACATCTCAAGTTCAATGCCTTTGATCAAAACCGTGATGCATGTAGCAGGTCGCCCTGTCAGAGATATAACAATGCTCATCAAACAAAGAAGAAAGAATAAGTAGTGTGGCTGAAGCAGGGCAACACGTGAACCAAGTAGGTCAACTGAAATGGCCCAGGAGTGTGTCCTAGCTAGCGTTGATATGCCCGAGTGCTTTAAGCACAGTCTTCTAGCACAGATTTGTCAAAGATGTGGGTTAGCATTAGCATGCCATGTGTACTTATGAATGTGGAATGACAAAGATTTTTTTAATTAAATATTTAAGTCCTGTGTGCCATATTCTGAGCAAGAGCAACAAGAGTTTCAAAGTGCAAACATATACAGCTCTGGGACTTGTCAGTGGTGAAAAGTATGTTTTCTCAAGTATGTTACAGATTTGAGATACTTATACAATGCTTCTTTACACTACCACTCCACGACAATATGGAGGAAATGTACTTCTGCACTGCAGTAGAAATGTACTAGTTACTTTGCAGAGATTTTACATATAAAACATTACATTATCCATAAAATATGATGTTTTTGTTTTAGGTTAATGTACCAAACAATATCTAAATTAGATCAAATTTGCTCTACCTCAGCCTACTATAACTAATCTATAATTAACCTATAACCTAAATATGTGGCATATATATGCACGCATACATTTTCCTGATGATACATCTTTACTTTTTACTTCACTTTGAATGCAAGGAGCTGTATTTTACTTATGGGAAGGCAAGTTGATAAAGTTTATTTAAGTCAGGGATGTAAACACTTCTTCTAGCACTACTGGTCTGTATCAGAGGTAAGCACAGAAACTGCACACACACATCCGCGACCTCTTTGACAGACACTATCCATTCAGCACCCCTCACTAACCCGGTGCCAGTCTTATGCCACCTTGATGCCAAGCCTGCCAAACTTATGTCACATCAGAGCAGACCCTGTGTCAACTCTTCACAGTACATATGCCAACCCAATGCCCTCCACATGCCAACCTCATGCTACATCGGTGGCAATCCTCAGACAACAATATGCCAACGGTGGACCTCTGTTTGGCCCAGTGTGCTAATCCCTCGGCTGTGAGCACCGGGAGACACTGTATGGAAGTGGAAAAGGTCAAAAGTCACTAGTGAATTAGGGTTCAAAGACAAATCTGTCGTTTTGGTTCTTCTTCAGTGGATGCAATTAGCAGCAAAATCCTGCTCTCAAGCCCCGCTTAAGCTCTAATCTCAGAGTCTGTGGGTTCCTTCCAGTCTGCCTGTCTACCAGTCTGTCTCCCACCAAAGCCCCTCACCTCTGTCTCTCTCTCTCCTTCCCTTTCCCTTTCCCTCTCTCTCTCTCTCTCTCTCTCTCTCTCTCTCTCTCTCTCGCTCTCTCTCTCTCTCTCTCTCCTGATGCCTGCTGGCACTTTGGGAGCAGTGCCCCTCCAATCCCTGTACCCCCCACCCCACCCACCCACCCCCACTCTCCTATCCACCCCTCCCCTCCCTCCTCCTCCTCTGGATGCCAGCCGACGGCCCTCACAGTGTGGCACGCCATCTGCTGCCGCCCGCCCCGGCAACCCATCCACCCCTCCCCTCCTTGCTAACTCTAGCCCCCCACCCCCACCCCCCACCCCTGCAGACAGCAGCTACCCACAATCCCCCTCTGCCTCAGCCGTGCAGCGCATAGAACAGGAGGCTTTCGCACAGATCACTTCACCCCCCGATGCCCCCGCCAGTAAGGAGGAAGCTGGGGAAAGTGTGTGTTTGTTTATGTGTGTGTGCTTGTGTATGTGTGTGTGTGTGTGTGTGTGTGTGTGTGTGTGTGTGTGTGTTGCAGGCGACGGGGGCCTTACAGACAAAGTAGTCAAGCTTTTAGTTCCGTGTGTAAATAAAAACAACTCACATACTGTACATGCATGCACACTCGCACACTATAAAACACATGGCACTACTACTTCATTTTTTGTTTTTTTGCTGAACATGCATTTGTATTTAATCTCTCTCTCTCTCTCTCTCTCTCTCTTTCTCTCTCTCTCTCTCTCACACACACACACACAGAGTTTTGAAGTTTTTTGGTTGATGTATGCTCACACACACGCACACATATGTCTGTCTCTCATACATAGACATACACATACACACACGTTTTTGGCTTCCTACTTAAAGGGTAAGAGACTTTAGAGGCTTTCTTAAATTTGAGCTTCATATTTGTTCATATATTAAGATTACTGATATAGAAATTTAAAAAATCTAAAATAATGATCTGTTTTACAGCTGTTTTTCTATTTCAAACAAATATTTTTGAGAATGAGAAAACTCAACCTAGACTAAAAACAAAGTGAATCAACTTGTCAGGGCATACTTTCTTTATGTTTAAAATCTAGATTACTACTGTTTTTTTTAAACACAAGATTCCTTGCTATAGAGGTAGTGGACATGGCAGTAAACTATAAACCCTTCCCATGAATACACACACACACACACACACACAACTACTGCTAGGGATCTGATGGTAGCTTTGTGGCAGAGCACTCTGATCACCGTTTAGCTTTCAAAAAGAGAGAGAAATAATGCGAGAGACATCAAATATAGCAGGAATATGAAAGAGAGAGAGCACTGCTCCATCCATCTTGTGTGGGTATGGAGCCTCATGGCTGGCACTCTATCCATCAATGAGCGCAACATTAACTCTCTGGATCAGAACCAACATCCCCAGATCTCTCTCCATCTCTCTTCCCCTCCCCTCACTCTGCTAAATACATACACCAACACACAGATACACACACCATTAGTATTCCACTGCCATCCATGAAAAACCTCAACATCCACCTCTCTACCTTCCGCTCACTCATACCAAGATCCTGTTTTCTTTATTCACCCCAAACTCTCATACTTTGCTGCTAATCCAAAAGATATTGTTATATTTTACATGCTTGTTGAGCTTCTCTCTCTTTCTCCATCTTTACACACCTTTACCATTTAAACGTCTAACCTCCAGTCCCTCTGATGTCTAGCTTGTCTCGATTCACCTCCTCTTTTCTCCTCTCCAGATCTCCTCTCCACTGAGCTGCCTGATCTGCTCCTCTCTTTGTCTCTCTCCCAGTTGGTGTTAATAATTTAACTACTGAGCTGCTGCAGAGCTGGCTCCAATCCAGGGCTCAGATTGGCACTGTCTGTCTATTTATGACACTGTGTGGCGGCGCACATGTGTGGGATGTGCAAGAGTGAGAGGAGGACTGTGTGTGTGTGTGTGTGTCAGTGAGTGAGTATGTGCATGTGTTTCCCTATTAGACTTCAGCCAATAGCAAATTAGCCTCGAAAGCCACAAGACTGTCACCTAAATTGAAGTTAGTTACAAATCCTGATTCCTTCCCACTGTAATACTGAATTATTTAACTTACTATTCACACAACACAATTTGTAGTAGTGTGGTGAGTTGGATACTCAGTCAATAGCCAATTAGAATAATATTATTGTGTTATTAGCTGAATGTCTTCTGCACTTTCAGGTCATGTTTAATGTGATGTAATAGTTGTGGGTGTGATGATATTTTGTCTCAATTATGTCAAAGTATGGTTTATTGATTTAAAATAATGGGGCTGAGGACTGTCAATCATCTCTTGGACAATCTAAATGTACCTCTTAAATAATGTTACTGTGTGAAAATGTGATGTAAATTATATTCAAATCTGTACTCACCCCCTCATAGGTCAGTTGAAGTGGTAGCTCACATCTTTATCAAATATACAGGACACAGTAATCGCAAACAAGAGGAAATGGATAGAAAGAGAGATTAGAGAAGGGAAGGAGAGGGAGTGGAGTGGTAGAAGAAGGCACAGACTTAAGGTCAGAAGCCACAAAAAAAACAACCTCTGATTTAAGGAGAAACAGAGCGGAGAAGAAGCTAAGTCACCTCCAAGGACAAGTACGATTTTCCCATGACGTGTACAAATATGCAAAATCAATATGAAAAGGACATTGATGTTGTGTAATTTGAGGAAAATAATGAATGCAATCTTTTTTTTTGGTTTACATGAATAAATATTTTAAACATATTTAATATTTTCTCATATTCAGAATATTATGGTTGATTCATAAAACACTATTGTTCTGCTTTATCGACAAAATAATCCTGCTGAGCTCCAAAACAGGTTGGAAAATTGCGTAGAGATGCAACTTGTCTAATTTTACCACAGATATAAAAACTTATGCATCACTTCATACAGACTCACCATGATGATCTCAACAACAACTTTCCGAGATCTGTTCCCCCACATTACCTTAAAACACATTATGGATTCAGCTGATCTGAAAAAATAGGTGACATTTCCGAGGCAAGTGTGTGACACGGTGTGAATCTCCATGCCACCTCCCACACCTCTCACCCTCCTACAGTTCTGCCCACAAGAGATCTCTGCTGGGTAAAATCAGCGCAAGCAGCTCACGACATTCACTTATTCATTCCTGGTATCATCAATCATCGTTAGAATCAGCAGTCATCCTTTTTTAACATCAGTTACATCATTGAAACATTAACTACAGTTGAAAGTGCATTTCTTCAGGGCTTTTTCTTGAACTTCTTCTTGAGAATTGTAGACTTTTTCAAATGTAATTGTCCCTGACCTTGCCATATGTATTCTTTGCACACTGCTTTTACATTTAATTTTATCTTCTGGTGTTTTCTCTAAAGTCTAACCATCAAATAAGGATTGTTTGCCACACCTGACTTTCTCTTGGATCCATAGTCTTCATACATGTTTATATTACACGTTTATCTATAATTTCTGTCCATGATGTCAATTTACTATGTTGTGGGATCCTTCCTCTGTTGCCGAGGTGTTTTAATTTATTCCTGTTACAGAGAAAAATCGAGGATAAAAGGATAGCAGGTGTCACACGTTGTGCAGATTGTGAAGCCTGATGAGGCGATTTGGATTTTTGATATTGGACTATATAAATAAAATTTAACATGACTTTTTACTTGTTTTGTTCACCACTAATGCAAAGCTGTTGTGGTGAATGAATGGGTTGATGTGGTGTTAAGGCCTTTGCTGGGATTTATAGTAAACAGACATATGCAAGGCCGCCCACTGCTCCACCTTATCTAAATTTGATATCTCATAAGGGCCTTTCACACTTGCTGGAAAACATAAACACACCATGAATGGCTGCATGCACACGGAACCTGCACTGTCATTAATTTCAGAGATGGAGGGAGGTCAGTGTACCAGACGGTGTTTGTGTGTCTATGTGCAAGCATGTGTGCAGGCTTGCATGGCAGTAGATGTGTGCTCACATGTATGTGAGTGTGCATGTCAATGGGGGATGGAAACATGCATGTGCACACACACATATACACACACCGGTGTTGACAGGTGGCTGTGGTAAAGAGGTGGTCCCTGAGCTGGGGTCTGCCTGTCTCTGGCTGAGAGAGAGAGGAATAAAAAGCTCCCAGCAGCTGTCGCCCTAATTCCTCTAACACGGTGCTTGTGCTCTGATTAGAAAACAGATCTGGCCTCTAATTTACTCCTGACACCAACTAATGCTCTATATCTCAATCGCTTCGTCCCTGCTCTCCACTGGCCTTCCTGGCTGGACACGCACACCTAGTGACTCAGAAGGCTAAGAGACATGCAGGTATAAAAGCACACACATGTACACAAAACAGGCAACTGAGCATGACAAAAAGCCATGAAGTCCTCTTCTGGTATTACCTTAGCACATGATGGTTAGACAAAGGTCGGACAAGGCCCGAGAGTCAAGAGTCAAGTGAGATGCTTTCAAATACCTTAACCATGCTGTATGCAAAACCATTGCCACAGAATCATAATGTATGTCCAAAAAGTTATTTTCATTATCCACTTTATCAATGATCTTTGTTCAAATTATAATGGTTAAAAACTATGATGTTAAAGCTGAAGCACAGACACCAAGAAGTGTATGACAAGGTTGTCGAATTTATGTTGCATTGGAGCAACATCATCATGTTTGGAAGTCAAAACAGTTTTTAATGCAGGTCTTGTTGTTAGATATAGCACGTTGGGGTGCTGTTGTTGCTGGAGCTGCCTTTTTAGCTGAGCCAGCAGCTTTACAGTTCATTTACAAAAAAAAATCCCCACCCTTTGGTGCCCATAGTATTTAGCCAAGGCTGAAACTTGGCATGGAGTGTTTGGTTGAGGCATCAGGTAGTTGCACATGTGTGTTTTTGTTCAAGCCAATTTGTTAAAAGGGGGCGTGGCAATGACAATGGTGCATAAGGCTTATAATTTACAAATGGATTCACAGACTTGCACAATATTTTGTGCAAAGGACAGCTGATTAACTGTTCATGTCAAATAGGAAAAAGGGGTTGTGGCCAATGGAGTTCAAATACAAGTGCAAGTCAGATGTGGTTGTAGGTTTATAATAACATATGATGCCTGAGAGGAGAATAATCTTTTTAGCTACAACAACCAGCAGCTCTGTGTCTTGTTCTGATGGACCATTGGCCACAAAGATGTGCCCACCCTATAATGTGCCCAACCGCAATTTTCTATCTATGAGGCTGAAATTTTTTCTCCATGGAGATCAAGTGTTTGTCAGGTTGTATATGTCAATGTATAAACGTGTAAAGGCACGCTCGTACGTGGTTGCAGCTATTCAGAAAAATTTTCAGCACGATTTCTTTACAATTCCCAGCCCTCTTTTTACTTTATACCCTATATCCACATTTCCAACATGTTGGTTAGGAAAATGAAAAAAAATGGCAATGGGTTATTTATTATTATTTATTTATTTTTGTGATATACTGGATGGTTTAACACTTTAAGCTCTAAAATGTACATCATTATTAATTATTATTGCATTATTAGACTGGTGTTTTTGTTAAGATAACATTTTTTTTTCACTTATATAGTAGGATGTAGGGTGTGAGCAGGGTTGCTAGCAAGTAGACATTGCCTTCTTTTAAAGGGGTTACAAGTCAAAAAGTGAGAATTCCTAATCTATATCTCAACTGGCTTCATGCTGATGGGTCTATTGGGCCTTTTTTTAAAACCTAGAGTATGACCCTCTTCTGAGAAATTCCTGTAGAAGGCTTTTTAGAAAAAAATGTATAAAAAGAAAATATGGGAGACAGAAAACATAGTTCCATATAGGAAAGTTGAAGTGAATGAGTGAGAAAATGGAAAGTGATGTTCACTTCTGCCAGTTTTCATGCCAATGGAGGAGGAGAGGCTAGTTGGGTGTCCGGGTGTTGTGACGGGGTTGGCCCAGCAGGGGGCAGAGGTGTGATGCAGAGAGTGGGAGGTGACAGCACAGTGTCACACTGCACACAGGGTGTCACCTCACCAGGCTGGGAGAGAGAGACAGAGAGAGACAGAGAGAGAGAGAAAGTGGACAGGGAGTCAGAGAAAAAGGTGAGAGATCTATCTCAAGCTGTATGTGCGTGTGTCTGTGTGTGTGTTGGTGATCTTGTATTTGTATCTTTGTGAGGACTTAAGATTTAGACCTTTAGGGTGAGGACATTTTTGGAAAGTGAGGCTTTATTTATAAGGTTAAGAGTTTAGGCCAGAATCATATTTAGAATATGTTTTGGGAGTGCATTATGATGTGATGAAGCCAATGAGCTACTAGATGATGTAACTGATAAGAAAACTGACATCAAACACAATAAAAAAACCTTTCTTAATGTGTGAGTGTGTTGCTTTGTGGGGTTTGTAACAGGCTACTACTAGGCAAGGTTTCTTTGTGTGTGTGTGTGTGTGTGAGAGAGAGAGAGAGAGAGAGAGAGAGAGAGAAATCCTTTTTATTTCCTCTTTCTTCTCTCTGTCCCCTGTATCTGTCTCCAGGGACTCACTTGGCATCCCTCCCTACTTTTAATTCTCGCTCTGCAAACTGCTGCTGTCTGAACACAAGCTGGCAGCATATACGTGCACACACACACACACACACACACACACACACACACACACATACACACACACAGAGACACATGCACACGCACACAAAACGGTGTGCAGCGGTGAACCCCCTATCAAACAGGCAATGAAAGACATCCACGCAATCACCCCATGTCCAGTTTAAATGCAACACACACGTTTGTCTTTCACATCACTGTCATCTGAAATATTGGATAGGAATTCACAAATACATATGAGGGACATCAGTGGCATAGTACAAGTTGAATTCAAAGAGAAAAATACAAACACACATGCTGTGATGAAAGACTGAGATGCTTACAGCCTCCCAGGAAATATGTACTCACTCCCAGACACACACATTTCATCACTGACAGTAGCTGAGAGACACAGAGACAGCATCTCTGCCACTCAGAATACAAATCTAGTGTGAAAAACACATACACACACACACACACACACATAGTTGATGAGCCCTTAAAACATGAACAGAAATAAAGGAAGTAAAAGGACATGAACATTCCACATTTATTTGTTTATATCGAACCCCAGTAGCTGCTTCTTAAGTTTCAAAACCGGCATAATAACATAACTGTCAGTAGTGCTCACACAGCCAGCCGCATGCATACAAGTTCTCCAGCAAAACATACACACAGACAGACGAGCCTAACTTCAAAAGCAAGAAATAAATAAATTAAAGACGAGTCTGATAGGGATGAATAAATAACAAGAGGAGAGGGAGACGAAAACAGGAAGGAGATACGGAGTGTGCAGCAGTAAGACAGGAAGCAGAGAGGGAGATGCAGTGATATTTGGAAGGAGGCTGGAGGTGGAGGCAGGGAGAAAGAGACACACTCACACACACACACATACACACACTTCTGATCTCATTTAAGTTAAACTGACAAAGCTCGACAGCAAAGATGGAAACACACTCCAAAGATACGTGTGGATGTGTGTGCAGTTGTGTGTGAACTGCAGGTGGAAAGTGCCTCCAAAACACAGCGTGAGACCAAGTGACTCGCTTGTCTTTTGAGTTTCCTACACTCTGTGTCTTTTTTTTTTTAATTATTTGGAGAAGGGTGTGAGTGTGAATGCAAATATGCAAATGAAACGGTTATTATTGCATTGCTCATCAAGCAGTGCGGAGCAGACATTAATAGGCTGATGAATATGCATGTGAATTTGTTAATTAAGTTAATTATTCTGCTGAAAATGCATTCGTCTTCCAAGGACATCTTCCCCAGGATTCCAACCTGCTCCACTCATTAGTCATGCGATATTTTACACTGGGCGCTGGGACAAGAGGTAGGGAAGGGAGGGGCAGTAGGGGCCACCGGGGTTGATATGTATACAATATAAGGGCACCATGGGTTTCAAGTCCACTTAAGAACAGCAGTAGGAGCCTCAGAAAGACATATAATGGCATTATAATGATGCCTAATCCTTCATCAGCTCTTCAAAACTGAAGGGTCAGTGATGGAGACAAAGCACTGCACCCAGCTACAGTAGGGCGTACACACTACTACTGGCCAGACATTCGCTCCATCTCTGCTTTTCTCTTTCCTCTCCAGTAATTCCCCCTCTTCACTGCTTTTCCTCTAATTGCTTATTAAAACCCTCTTAAATGAACTTTTTGTGCCAACTTTCCAACACATTAATTAATTGTTGTAGCCAATTAAGTGTCGCTGCGCAAATGAGCTTCAGCACAAATGGTCCTGCAGGGCCCGTCCACCCCCCACCTCCCCACACCCCCTTCTAAACTCCCCCCTACACCACCACCCTCCTCCTCCTCCTTTCTCACCACCCTCGCTGACTGCTTTCCCAGCAGCCCCTCTGCCCTTAAAGCGGCAGCATCTACACAGACTGAGGGAGAGATAATAATCTTGCCTTGCTCATGAAGCTCTTTGAATTGAACTGGTAATGAGATGCTGAGACCTTGCAAAAGCACTTTGGTTCGCAGAAGTGCAGCATCATGCAGAGAGGGTGATGTGTCTTTGGCTGAAGTGGAGATCACTGTAAAAAGGTCAGAGAAAGATTTCTAAAAACTAGTGCCTTCTTCCTTTTGAGCTTTTTTCCATTAACGCTTTTTGATGGAGCAGATAAAAACAAATACCTCAGTGTAGGTGGAATTTATACCAAAGGAGTCAATGTGAGTCCAGATTATTATGGGTTTATGACCTGGCACCAGTGACTTTACATAAAATCAACACACATCTGAATCATCTGGCCGATGCAAAAGCCTCCTAAAAACTCTCTTTAGTTGGTCTCACTGCTGTTGAGTGATAAAGAAATAACGAGTGTGTGTGACAGCATTTTCTCTCAAAACTATAAACTGAGAAGAAATGGAGATGGTGTTATGGCATCAATAAAGCATGCTGTTGCAGCACTAAAACATATATCACTGCTGGGATAAAGTCAATCAATTTTCGAAATATCACATAAATAAAGATGTAGCCATAAACGAAATGACTGACATTAAATTTTGTTTGATAGAAGACAAAGAAGGGATCTGATGAAGACAGCACAATTCGTTCACAACCCAAGATGCATTTATAATTACATGGGTTTTTTTCTGTTGCTCAACTATAAGGGTGAAAAGGTGTAAATATCCATTCAAAAACAACAAAAATCTGTTGATATAACTACATGTTCAGTTTGCTCTACTTGCTTCACATTAGCTGATCACTCACTGTGTGTGCGTCT
Organism: Nibea coibor; assembly: GCA_023373845.1. Taxonomy (NCBI): domain Eukaryota; kingdom Metazoa; phylum Chordata; class Actinopteri; family Sciaenidae; genus Nibea; species Nibea coibor. The sequence goes on along the minus strand of CM041727.1, from coordinate 15,520,065 downwards.
TAGATGTGGGGCTCCCTTTCTCCCTTCACTGAGTTTACACATAGTCACTGATCAAACAGCCTCAGTCATCAAACTCAACATCAAACCATAGCATGGCTCAGAGAGACAACAGCGGCCCAGATTTACACTACACAAAGGAGCTACCACACACGTATGCATGCAAGAAGTCAGTGCTGCACGCACACACTGGAAAAAAACATGCACATAGAATACCTGCATTTGGAGCCACAGAAATTAACTTCCTTTTAAGAGCCAGTTAAGAGACATTTACGGGTACACTTTTTACCTACAAATTTAATCTAGAAATTATTACGAGTAAAAGCAATAAAAATGAGTGATTGAATTTATGGATGCTTCAGCAGCAGAATTCATAGTAATGCAGAGATCTCAGTGGTGGTTATGTGGTGCTGAACATGGACTTGAGTTAATAAATCTCAATGTGAATTTGAAAAACTGTGTGTCAGGCAGCCACAAGCCTTATCTGAATGCTGTATAAATGTGTAAAATATATGCATGGAAATATATATGTGTAAAATATCCCTTAGTGTTCAACAGAAATTTTAAATGCAGAACTGCTTACTTCTTCCCCTCGGAGCCAGTGTTTGCCCTCCTTCCATGTCCATCAATCTCATCTCAGTTTGCCCTCTTCTTCTCTTGCATCCTGAATGAGTTTGCTGCCAAATCAAAATGTAGCACCAGTTCAGACAGACTGGTATTCCAGGCATTTTAGATTTTTACATTGTTTGTTTTGATAAGCTGAAAAATGATAATGAACTTTGTGGCTAAGAAAGTTTCAGGTTGAAATCAGCATCTGAAAGGTCACTATCCTCTTTCACAGCTTTAACTCAGACTTTTACAACAAGAAAAATAAATAGATAAAATATGATTGACTACTGGTAATTGTGGCTGGTAGAGTAGATATATTTCCATTGCCCAAAATACAACATTATTTTGTGTAGTGGCTGGTGTGCATTTAAGTAGAATACAGATACACATCCCAAAGTGCTCTTTGTAGACAGCTGTGGTTCGAGGCAGATGTGAGATTTGAGGGCTTTGGCTTTGTTATTTTACAAATAAATTTAATTTTAGAAGGAGCTACTATTTTTTTAAGGTTGCCAGATTTCTTATAGAGGACAGAGGATGTCTTATTGCAGAGATTATAGTATGTTACACATTCTAAATTTGTGCTCTGACAAACAGTTTGTACAGGAACTGAGAAAGTTGGACCAAGCAGTGATGCAAAAAATGACTGCATGAATAAAATTTTGGTATGAATTGACTAAAATGGACTGTCCATCAATTCACTGTTTGTCTGGAAGTCCACCAAAATCACTGTAGCCGACAGTGAAGCGACGGCATCCAAAATGGAGCCTCCATTTTGAATGCCGCTGCCGCCTGTCTCTGCCATGGCGAGTACGTGCTTCAGACTGGCAGCATGGCACATTTATGGGCATTCCCCATAAGGTGCCTTTCTGATTGATGGCACAGCCTCGTGCACCTCCCTCTCTTCAGTCCTCAGTCCTGATTTATTCGTCTAGTCTCTGTGACTTGGCACTGGCATTGCCCACTACTTCTCCTGTGGAAACTCCCTGTGGGCACATTCACTATTATTTGGAGTCCCGATGGGCAAAAGCATCAGACAGAAACATACACGTACACACCCCCATACACACACGTGCACACACCACACCGTCTCATCTCACTCACACTGGGCCTGTGCTAGAGGGCAGGTGAGCCTCCCACTGCCTCCACTCTGAAAGGATCTCTCACCCAGAGGGCTCAGCTGCTTGGTGGGCCAGAGGGGTAAGCGGCTCTGTAAGGCTGCCAAGTGAGGAACTGGTCTGGGTATGCATGAAGCCAATCCTAACACACACACACACACACACACACGCACACACACACACGCACACACACACACACACACACACATGCAAGAGTGTGCACACACAGCCAGTCTGCATGAACCTTGCAGGCTTCTGTCTTTGCCAATCTGCAGTTTATGATCCTTGTCTGGCTGTCAGGATCTTCATAAAGAGATCAACCCAAGTGGTAAAGGAATCAGGACATAAATAAGATTGATGCATAGGGAGCACTTCACATCACTGTCTGACTGGGTCAGTGTATGGGAAACAATTAATTGTAAAGACTTCAATGTGCTTCACTCTGAAAATTACACGACATACAACTTCTTCCATTTCCACAAATATCTAGTTTCATACAGTTTCCCTCTAATTGTGATAGCAAATAGATTATGTATCTGTTTAAAAAATTTAGAAATGTGCATATTATGTTAGAAATTACCAACAATGACAAAATCTTAAATAATGAAAATGAATATAACAAAACGATTAAACAAGACAGAAACACAACAAAAGACATACTCCCATGTCTAACCTTCCATATTTAAGATGTAGACATTGTGCATATGTTTTATTTAGTTTAGGATTTTTAGATAAATTTTGTGTTTTTGATTTGAAACCATGAATTTTTTCACTTCTAGTAATTTTACCTGTGTCCTTTTGTGATCAACAGTGTTGGATAGTATGTGATTACCTGTAATGACAACTACATAATCACCAGATTACATATGTAAAAATGTGTAGATTAATGCTTTTCAACCCTCTAGAATCTATAGCTCGACAGGGGGACAGTGTAAATCTCATGCTGTGCTTCTTTTCTTACTCCAGGTGGCCTTTTATTTAGAAACAAACAAGCAGCAAGAAAAACCTGCTGTAAAATACACACAGTACACCCATAGTTTCACCTGTACTGTTTTATAAAGGTGATTTGATTTGATGATTTGAAGTGTAAATGCTGAATATGCAAAATGTGTTTTATTTTGTTGAAAATGAGACGTTTAAACAGGGGGAAAAAAAGAATGTTCTTGGGAAATTAAAACTGTGTGTGTCCATTTTTATTATAAAAATTTTCAGTGTTTGATTTTATACTAATACCACAAGTATTCAGATGTCTTTGTAATCAAATGGATTGTGCTACTAATATAGAGAAAATAAATAAATGACAATAAGCTAGCACTTGGCCCATGCTGCAGTTTTCAACTTCAGTCAGGCTTTGTCAAGGCCCGACTGTGAGGACTTCCTGTAGTTTGAACTGTACCCTGAGTGAACGCCTACCACCTAGTGGCCAATCTAGAGAAACATTTAGAAATGCTGGGAGACAATTCGACTGGTCGCATAACTTCCTTTAATAAACTGAACCAAGAAAACACATATTACAAAATATTTTTTTCCTTTTTACAGACACTTGAAACCATTTTTCTCCTTCCTTTCATTTTTCCAAAGAAAAAAAAAGAGGAAACAGGACGATGGACCATTTTTTAAGCATGTATCATTTTCTTTATGTAGAAAATAACTGCACCAAAAAAAAAAAAGCTTCTGTTGCACAAGTTGGCAGGGAAGCGACAACATATTAGAGGAGGCTTTGAGAGCCCACCAGGAAAAGCTGGAAAATTCAGGTTCTGTATGAGCGTGTTTGTGTGTATGTATATATGTTTAGAGCTTTGTACTTCAACTAGCAGAATTGCACGTGTGTTATGGAGCAGTTGATCATTATGTAGTGGTTTAATCCATATTTGAGACAGGAAAGTGAGCACTACAGGTTTAGGCTTGTTACGACACAGAGGTTTGCTGCATGTAAAAGGAAGGAAATCTTAATGTGGCCGAGAGCACATTCCAGTTCAGTCGGGTTAATGACAAACAGAACGCAATATGGAACAGCCTTTAGGTAACATGAAAAGAAAAATACAGTCCTGCAGATGTACACGGTTGTAGGTGCCATCCATACAGAAACATAATCCATACATCCCCACTTGGCTGAGATCATTCGGGGGTTGTTGGGAGTCACAAAGGAGGCACAAGGCTGAAAACAGGGAAGCGAGCCAGCATTTAGAGTTTAACGGGAAACTTGTGGTTTTCTAGTGCTTTTCACGGTGCACTCGTTCCCTTAAATATACCCCTACGCTGTCTTTTAGCTCCAGCTAATCTTCCACTTTGTCACAGACACCACCCCATGACAGAGTGGAGGACAGTGACTAACTTTCTTTAGAAGTGGGCACTGCAGTGGACATGACAATCATTTGATTTGAGAGTAAAAAAAAAAAAAAAAAAAAAAAATCACAGCTGCTTTTTGAATGTCAATTTGGAAGCTAAACTTCATTCAAGTCAAGACCTTCAGGGGACAAGAAAGAGCAAGGGATCGCAGGTGGCGAGTGTAACGAATTAGATTGTTAAAGGTCAGACCGACCGCAGGTCCAAACACTCCCTCCAACACAACATGACAGCTTGTTCAGTGGGCAGTGATCTCCACGACCTAAAAAGGCTCTTAATCTCTTTCTTTCAGACATTCATTTTAACATCTTTGATTCAACTTTAGCTACCTGCTCATGGTCCAGTGAGTCACAATCTGTAGGTGTCCCTCTGCCTTTCCTTTCAGGCCAGGGGGCTGGAGCCATCCCAAGATACCTAGGTCAGTCTTACTGGAGGATTGAAGGTCAGTGGGCAGCTCCATGGGAAAAGCGGAGGTCCTGGTCCTTAGGGAATTGTGCTGCAGTGGTAGCAGCAGCAGTCACCAGTGCTGCTGGGGCCTCAGCTGCAGCTGAGGGTTTAGGTGGAGAGTCTGCAACCCAGGATGGAGGTGGCTGTCCACGGGTCGGAGCATCCACAGCAGGCGAGGGGTCCTTACTGCGCTGAGGGGCCACAGCTTCTGAGTCTTGCTGAGAGATGAGCTGGAGCAAGGCGGCTGCCACGGCAGGGCTGATGTCCTGACTGGATTGGGTTTCAGACCCAGCCTGCTGGGCATTTCCAAGAAGAGCTGATGGAGGTGGACCTGGTGGAGAGGGTGGACGCTGCTCACCAGATGGAGGTACCTGGTTGGCCCCAAGCGGTTTCCTTTTTGATGCTGCACCATCTGAAGGGGCCAGACGAAGAAAGAGGACAAAACATTAGATCATAAGGTCTATGTGATATAGAACACTGAACTTGAACTATCTGTACAATAATGCCTTATCTTATTTCTTGATCTAATCTGCTATTACAGGAAGTAAAAATGTATTTTGGTTAAAGTGACCGGACATGGAGTTACACCATGTTGACATTCCTACCTTTACCACAAGAGGGAAGCAGAGTACTCTAAGTAAATCTTCACATCAAGTCTATCCCAGTGCCATGTCAGTATTGTTGCAAAAACTGTACTTTGTATAAGGCCATTGAATAGGTATGGTACAATAAATACTACAAATATTCATGCCCCAAGACAAAGATATGTTTGGACTTAATATGCAATCACGCAGCTAGTTTTGTAAATCTTAAAGGAAAAAAGTTTTAAAATTTTAATGTGACTGATCATCACCATTAAAGAATGTTTATTTTTTTCCGATATGGGTGCAAACTTGAACCAGGCAATATAATTGCATTTATGTAAGTAAAACAGATACAGCAGTATTTGTTTTTCCTCCAAGCAACCTTAAATAAAAAGGAAAAATGCAGGAACTAGGTGAGAAAACATTAGGAAGGGCATGTACAGCTGGATGAACAGAAAGGGTGACTTATGCAGGAGAATATTAAGCATTGGAAGTATAAAAAAGGTAAGGACAAGATTACTAAACCGGCTTTGTCTATTTGTTCCTCAATGTCCAATGCTATAAAGGTTTCAGTGACCTTGACAGAAGAAACAACCAGAAGAAAACAGGACTGTTACCATTCCAGTGTCAGCAGCATAGTCAACAGTTTTATTCAACTTGCTAATCACATTTTAACTAATATCTGAGTCAGAGTGAACAGTTAAAAATAAAAACAAAAAAAAACAAAATGTGTGACAAACCAAAATGAAAAGAAACACATGCAGGTGAAGTCTAAAGATTCAAAACATTTATTTTCATTTGATAATTTATTAGACTTTCTTCATAAAAAGGCTGACATTACAGACTGTTTAAAGCACATTGCTTCCTGTGAAGTATCCATGACACCTGCTTTATAATGAAAATGATGTGAGGAAGGAAAAAACGTGTGGAGATGGGACAGATATAGAAACAAAGACTGTGAGAAAGAAACAAGGAAGAGGAAGAAACGTGGGAGGGAACAATACAACGTGAACCTTTCACTCAAATGAATAATACTACACTTCTTTCTGGTTTATTGAGTACACCAGTGAGAGATGTCCAAGTGCAACAAACCTTTGCCTGGTTACCAGGGTCACATGACGACAAATGCTCAACAGACATTTTTGGGGTATTTTATGCATTTTTCACTGCGAGGTGGTAAAAGGGGACGATGGTTGAGTGTGTGGGTTTTAAGGAATGTCGGGGACAAAGGAAAGGGTGGGGGGTGCACGATAAGCCTAATAGCCAAATTTATTTGGTTAACTGATCATTTTGATTTCGTCAGGTAGTCTAAAGTGTAATTAATTTGATAGAGTATACAGTAATTTTGAGTACCAATACTCAAGTCAGCTTTTTTTGTTTGTTCTCTGCCCTGCTCTCCTCATTGTTGCAGTCCCCAGTGATTTCCACCAGAATCTGGTTCCCCCTTTTTCCACCCTCTAGAGACTAAACCCAGACTTGCCCTTGCGATCAGTAGTAGAGGCGGACGAATCGCGCGTTAGTGCCTCCTCTGATTGGACGCCATTGCTCTCATCGCCTTGCTCCTCGGTTTGTGGCTTGATGATGTGACCTAAAATGAGAGCCAGCAGATTGGCCTGGTCTTCCTGGCTGAGTGGTGGGTCTCCGGATGTTGGTGAGAGTTCCTGGGGTTCAGGAGGAGGCTCTGGGGGCTGGGACCTGGCAGCAGACGGAGCCTGGTCCTCCGAAGCCCCCTGCTGGTCAGAGGTCTCACTGAGTGCAGACAGCGACTGGCTGAGAGCCTCTGGGTTGGACAGGTTGAGGAGCTGAGCCACCTGGGGTAGGCTCAGGTCCGTCTGTCCCTGGAGGAGGTTCAGCAGCACTGCCAGTTCTGTCTGGTTCAACTGTTCTGCAGCAGCTCCCAGGCCTGAACACACACATTCACCCACAATATTAAAACATTTCACACAAAACATGCTGTATGTCCATGTGTGTTTCCGATAAAATGCTTGTGATAGCAGCTGTTACCTGACAAGTCACGCTCTAAATTGGTGGTGGAAGGAGGTTTTCCTGGTGGAGGCGGTGGGGCGCCGGCGGGGCTGGATTGGGGCCGGCTATTCTCTCCAGTGGAGGTCCCTGACGCATCCTTACGGGGCACTTTGGGCACAGGCACATCCTCAGGCAGCCCACTCTGACGCGCACGCCGTCTCTTCTTACTCCACAGCTCGTGGCAATCCTGGTGATGAGGAAGACTGGAGGCACAACAGGTAGATAATTATACCACAGTCATTAATTACAAATCTATAATCAAACAGAACTAAGCAACTGTCACATATAAGATCTATGAGAAATAAGAAGTATTCACAGTGCATTAAAAACATTTTTACAGATCTCTCACAATGAGAAAGAAAATATCATGTATCTGATACTATAATAGATGAAAGGTTCAAGCTGAAGCCTCAAGGCTACTGACTCTGGCGGTGGCATCTTGCTGGGCTCAATGTCACACAGGAAGTCACTATTCAGAGCCTGCTCGGATGTGCAGCGCCGGGCAGGGTCGAGGGTCAGCATTCGGTCCAGCAAGTCTAGAGCAGTAGTAGGTAAACTGCATAGAAGAGAAAGAGATTTTTCAACTGGAGAAACAGATGGAGGGTTGACCACAGCTACTTTAGGGCAGTGCAGCATGGCTACATACAAGGCAAACTCTTCCCGCAGCCGTCGTCTGTACTGCTTCTTGGGTTTCATGGTGTTGAAGAGGGGGAGTTTAATGACGTCAGGCCAGACTGCAGGACAGGGACTCCCGCACAGACGGCTGAAGGACATGGCAGAGGGAGGCAAAGAGTAATGAAAAAAACAGAAATGTGTGAAGGTCGATGCAGAGGTTATTACTTCAATGTTGTGTTCAGGAAAGGGAAGCCTACCTGATCAGCTCCAGCTGCAGAAGCTCCTGGTTAGCCTGGAAGATGGGCTTCTTGGTAAACAGCTCTCCCAGAATACACCTAAGCCACGAGAGAGAATGTGTAGGAGTAAGGAAATACATTTACACAGATCAAACTTAAACTAAGTTAAAACTTTTTGAATAAGATACATTTGAAACATTCACATCCCCATAAGAAAGACTTGCCCTCTGATTCTGACATTAGTAATCAGATGGAAGACAGAAGACAAAGAAAAAAGAAGTGCGTGAAAATAAATGTGTGGAATTTCATGGCTTGTGCAAAGGTTCAGAATTAATGTTAATTTTTGACTCTTTTTACATACTGCTAGAAAAACAACAAACAATTTGCACTGACGTGTTAAACCAAGTTAAAATTTGGCAGCAGAGCACACAGGAAAAAAGGAAATTCTCGGCTCACTGAGTTGAATTTGCCTTTTGGTGCTGCAGGATTAAAATGTTAACAGACCGAATGTGCTGAAAACATCCAGTCCACTCATAATGCTGGAAACACATTTGCTTACATGGCACGAAAAAAGGTACTTCTAATACATCTTATTTATATCTTTTGGCAAGTCTTCCTCCAGTTACATAAAAATATCACCAAGCACAACTATGGTATCCACCTTGGTACAGTTTACCATGGTGGGAGGGAGGCTTTAATCTACTAAGAGATTGATAAATCCCTTCTTTCTTTTTTTTTTTAAACAGGCGCTGCAGTTTTTGTGTTGTGTTTTATTGTTTAAAGATTTATTAGGTCATATATGGATGAAAATGTGTTTATTTAAGGTTGCTTCTCCTAATAAAATATTAGTCTAAATCTACATGAGTTCATAAAGCCTATACTACATGATCTATACTATAAAATAAAGGGTTATGGAAATAAAAACAGGAAGAAAAACAGAATGATGTGCTACCACATCTATGTCATACTCACCCACAGCTCCACACATCAATGGCTGGAGAATATCTCTCTTCTCCCAGCAGGAGTTCAGGAGGGCGGTACCATAGTGTGATTACTTTATTAGTGTACGGTCGACTGGGGGAAAGGAAGGAAGGAGAGGACGGTGGGACGCAGTAGACTCATAGGGTCGAAACACAAACATTTCAGCTTTCACTAACTCAGATCTCTTTGAAGGACAACAACCTAACACACACTGCCACCTTGTGGAGAGTCATTGTAAATGAAGATAAAAAAAAAAAATCATACTCACTGTGAGGTTTAATTACTGCTTCAATCATCATAAACACAACTAATCATACATTTAAATAACAGAGGCAAGCAGATGGAGGTCCCCATATATTGCATACATTTAAGAGAAAATGTGTAGATGACAAACATTCTTATCTTACCTTTCCTCTGAATTGTAAAGCCGGGCTAAACCAAAGTCAGCCAGTTTGATCTGTCCTCTGTACGAACAAAAAACAGATAACAAAAATCCAATGATTAGGCGCAACACTAAGCATAAGAAAACATGCAACAACTGAAAATTACTCAGAACTACTTCACAAAACATAACCATATATCTGCCTGAGACAAGCAGGTCATTTTGAATTAACTAGAACTAGTTTTCATTTAAACAAGACAAACATCTGAAACTTGCCAGTATTCCTTATTTTGTCTGATTTAGGAATACTAATAAAAAACATCACTTTACTTGAAAATGAAAAATGGGCACTGCACATCGAGAAGGCAAAAGCCAAATCATTAAGTGCTTTGTCACACGCAGCCTGTCAGCATGGGTGAGGTTACAAATGTAAAAAGTTCAAGTCTATTAGCAGTCATTTCTACTGTAGCAGGGCAGTGAGTGCGAGTAAACTACAGCGTAGCTCTAAATAATCCATTCCACAGCAGAATCTGCACTTTCAGCTATATTAGCATTTTAGCTATTGCAGCTTGTTTAGCAGAGTTTTCCCCTTGCATCCTGTAGTGCAGAAATTGGATGCAGAATTGTACTGAGCAACAATGGGTGAGACGTTGCTGTACTCCTTCATTGCTGTCATTTGAAGCAGCCAATTAAATTAGTAGTAAAGTAATTAGCTTTGCTTCTGATGCACCTCAAAAACCACTCCAACACACACAAAGTTAGTGTTGGACTGCTTTTGGTCTTGAGACAGTGTTTACAGAGTACAGCTGCATTTTAACCATCTGCAGTAAAGTTGCTGCAGATAATGTTGCATTATAGTTGATGTTGTCTCTGTCAATTCATGCAAGTGGATCTAAGGTACTACAGTAAACAAACAATCAAATGAATAAAAAGTAGATCAATAACCTGTGGGTGTCACTGATGCTTAAAAATGAACTTTAAACAGATGTTACAGCTAAACAACTGTGATTGGTAAAGCCCTAGGTGACACTGCAAATGAAACACAAACCAACTGTCTACACAGAAGACACTACAATATTTCTTCTGTTCCTTACCTGTTGTTGAGTAGGATGTTAGAGCATTTGATGTCTCTGTGAAGAAAGTTGTTCTTGTGGCAGTAGTCCAGACCCTCCATCAGCTGGCGCATGAAGCTGCGAATGTGCTCATGGGAAAACTGGACCAGGCCCGACTCCAGCAGGCCCATCAGGTCGTGGTCCATGTACTCAAACACCAGATAAAAAGCACCTGAAAACAAATGTATATACAGAATTCAGAAACACATCTACAAACATGAACCACATGTCTGAATGTTAGCAGCCCATCAATTGTGTGCCTACTAGATACTAAAGTATTCAGGACCAACACAGAAAAATTTAACCTATCTTCTCAGTAAGTTAGAAAACATACATAGTGAAAACTGTGCAAATATTTTGCTTTGTCACAGCTGCACAACCAGCAATGTGATGGTTGTGCAGCTGAGTGTAAATCATCTCCACATAGGGCATAAAACTCCTGCAGCTGCTATTTCTGGGATGAAACATTAAAGGAGGTCTGCTAAAATGAATTATCACTGCGCTCACAATGATTTCGTCTGCTCCCAGATAACCAAACCAACATTTCTGTTTGTGTTTTTTGTCTTAAATTATTGCATGCCTATTAAAAGCGAGAAAACACATACATACTTACATAATTTTCTGTGTTTTACTGCTTTAAATGTATATTCTGACTGTGCCAAACATTTTTTTCATTAGTAATGTTTGTAAAACTATGTCTATCACTTGTATGTACTACAGGTGTATATTTACCACACTCAGAGGATACGCTGATTTGAAGTTGATCTGATTCAATTCACTTTTTTTTCAATTTCCTTTAATTCAGCTTAGATATCTGGCTATGACACATCTGATGGAAAACATTTCCTGTGTTACTGATTATAGCCTGAAGTATAATTTGTCTAAAGACAGCAGTGAAGCAGCAGATTTCTGCAGCCCTGCCAAGTCTTTTCACCCTCCTACCTTTGTCCTTCTTAAAGTCGAGTGCATCCTGCTTGTCAGTGACAATCTCCTTCATGTTGACAACACTGCGGTGTTTGAGCTGCCGCAAAATCTTGATTTCTCTAATGGCGGTGATAGGGAAACCCTCCTTTTCATTGTCCAAGCGCACTTTCTTCAGAGCCACCAGTTCACCTGGCAAAAGGGTATTCAGAGAACTGGTCAAAATGTGAATTCTCTCTGCTCTCTTTAACTTAAAAGACACAAGCACTACATTGACTAAAGTCCAGGTGATATTTCCTTACCTGTGTCTTTGTCCTTCGCCTTATACACCTGGCCGTAGGTGCCTTCTCCTATGATGCCGATTATATCAAATTTATCTACACAGCGCTTGCCCCAGTCACTCTGGGTATGTTTGCGCTCGCCATATCGCGGGCAGCAAATCCTGTAAAACATCAAAAAAAAACAAAAAACACACAAATGAGGTTTGATGTGTGGTCAAGAAAACGAAGATTGGACATGAGTGAGTTATAAAAGAAACTGACTTTGGTCTCTTCTTAAGGGCTGGCTGGGGTAGTGGTGGAGCCTGGCGGATGGGGGACTGTGGGGGTGAGGAGTCACCTCCGGGCAGAGTAGGTGGTAAAGGAAGGTCAATGAGTGATGGCCGACTGCGAATTTCCTTGTCCTTCCTAGATAGCCTCTGAGGAGGGGTGGACTTCTTTGGACTGACAGTGGAAAACAGCAAAGAAAGTTTGAAAATTAGAGAAAAGTGTAACTGATGAAAGACTGAGAAGAAGCCAGAAATAGATATGTATGTAAAACAAGCATTCTTTGATTGTGTGCCAAAGATCACCATATTTTCACCAAGCTCACACTATGCAATTCTATGGGTAGGGCAGAAAAGAATGTTATCCTCCAACCTTAAATGAACGGGAATTACATTATCAAATTTATTAGGTGCCTCTTATTTACTCTCTGTTTAGTAATGTTGACCATAAGGGCTTGCCATACAGTAAAACCAAAAGCAGAATATGTGCCAATTACAGAATGTAAGTAAACTGACAACATTAACTCCCATTTGGAAATGTTTGTCTTGCTGGTATGAGAAGTAATTGAACCAAATTTGAAACAAGACATGTCAGAACTGTGGCTAGAGTATATAGTTGCAGAAAACGTCAACAATCATCAGCTTTTTCGGCAGTTTTTAACCACAGAGGGAATTCCAGATGTGTGCATTGTCTGAGGATTCTCACCTGCCCTGAGCATTTCCCAGCAGTGCAGGCGGTAAAGGCAGGGGAGGCAGAGTCGAGGTCTTGTGGAGCGGAGTCTGGCGGGCAGGGCTTCGTGGAGGAACAGGAGCTGGCGATTTGGCCTGGGATGTGTTTGAATGTGCAGGTGCAGGAGGCTGAACACCTGTTTCTGCCTGAGGAGGCGGTGGTGGAACCTGGGTGGCTGGACCGGGTGGCACAGGAGGAGAAGGCTGAGGAGGAGGAGGTGCCGGAGATGAGGTGGAAGAGGAAGGTAGAGGTGCAGTAACCTGATCTTCACCACTGGGAGCACCCTGGGGTAACAACACAGGTGGTGGGGGCAGAGGTTCTGCTACTGCTGCAGAGTCTCTTTCTGGCTGTGAAGCCTCAGCTTTAGTGGACCGTGAAAAAGAGGGACCTGCGGATTTACGTGCTGGCGGAAGTGGGGAAGCACCACCACCACTGGCACGAGCAGCAGCCTCAGCAGCCTGCCGTTCCTTCTTCCTTCGGCTCAGCTCTGCTCCAAGACTGGAGTTAAGTGGCAGACGAGAGGAGGGAGGGGAGCGGCTAGTTGGCCGGCTGCTGTGGGAGCTGGCACCAGCTACACCGGAGGAAGTATGCCTCTTGCTACGGGACCGAGAGGAGGAGCGACGAGAAGAAGAGTAGTGCAGAGGGGAGCGACTCCTGGAACGGCCGGACCGCCTAGATAAAACAAATACATTTTTTAAAATGTCAAAATATGCCATACACATTCTACTGCCTCTTCTCGATGCATGAGAAGAGGATAAACATGTTTAAAAAACAGAAAGGATAGAAGCAGAAAAGAAAATGGCCGCTGATCATGTCATAATGAAAGCAAAACCATGCGCTTTTAATGTGAAATGTGAGAGCGGAACTGCAAAACAACTGTTGCAGAACTAAAGGGCATATTGGATTTACAAGTTTGACAGACTGAGCTTGATCCTCATCTTGTTTGTCTATCCAAGTCCACATTTGTTTGAAATCCCATTCCAGTCGCAGATGTACAGCACTGTTCTCTGAAACAATGAATTACCAGCTAAAGTGGTAAAAACCATTTACACAGTTCTTAAGACATTTCTACATTTCTCAAGTCTGTGGTATTCTGCTACTCCAAATAATAATCTGTCCACTGCAAAATAAAATGTTAAACTCACATGACAGAGCTCTATTCCTTCAACAAAACATGGCATTGATATATAACTTTTCTCCTGTTAACTATAAAACAGTGTCATGGTCTCACCACCAGGTACCAAGTTTTTTAAAGTTGCCTTAAATTTGGCTTTGAAGAAAACAGTGGTTTATATCTCTTGTGCAACTCAGATGTAAAGATCAACGTTCAAGTCTCTGATGATTACATGAAAGGCACACATGCTGAGCCATAATCTAAGCTCATGTTTTACTGGCATGGTGCATGGCAAAATTCAATGGCAAATGGTGATAGCACCAGCCTGTCTTGTCACGTCCTCCCTCCTAAATCTCAGCCTCAGGCTGTTGTCCATGTTATGTAGGGCAAAAATCTTCCTGACTGCTTCTTTTTGACACAAATCATTTCGCTGGTGGGAGAAGGTCTCTGCAAGTTCAACAGGTGTGCCTGACTTAAAATTTACAATGCACGTTGCTCAGGTTTGTCTAATTTAATAGACGAATAAGTAGTGCATCATAGACCATAAAAAAACTGAGAAGTGTGACAGAACACAGAAATACTACCAAATTTGTTACTACCAAAGTTCCATGAACACTCACCATGGCCTCTGATATTCAACACTTCCACCTATTAGCATGGGTGTCTAAATGTGGGTGTAAGCTATTTAACTTCTCAGAACATATTCCCAAATATTTTAAGGGTGCTCTATAGCATATACTCACCGAGACATGGGGCTGGTGCTGGAGGACCTGCGGTTCCCATAGGGGCTGATGGAGCGTCTCCTTGAGTAAGGGCTGCTGTCCCGCTCATAACTGGAGGACCTGTGTCTGCTGCCGTAGGGGCTGTCTGATCTCTGTCTGCTGCGGCGAGACATATCCCCGTACGGACTGGGGCTCTGCTGGGCCGCCCTTCGCCTGGAATAGCTGTCGTCCCCCTGCTGGCCATACCCACTGCCCTGTGGACTCTCGCTGCCAGCGCCTCTTCTGGGGCTTGGCGAAAGAGCAGAGCCGGTGCCCTTCCTGCGGGGGCTACCTCTACTCGAGGACTTGCCCTTAGGGCTTGATTTGTGGCTCTTGGAGGACTTGCGGTGGCTCCTATCCGCCCGGCTCCTCTGGGAGGAGCTGCGGCTGCCCTCCCCTCGGCCCTCTCTCCGCTGCTGCCTGTCTTTACGAGACTTCCCTGAGCGGCTGCTCTCCTTGCTGCGAGATGAGGATGTGGAGGAAGTAGTGCTACCTACACTAGCTGCAGGCTGTACCTGGGAGGAGAGCATCAGCTCCCCGCGTTTAGAGTCTCCCTCTGGCTGGACCAGGCGTTTGGATGATAGGCCCGATGAGGCAGCCTTCTCCTTGCTTTTTCCAGAGCTCCCTTTCTCACGGTCTTTGCTGCTCTTTTTCTTGTACCCACGTTCTCCATTCCCAGAGTCTCTAACTTTGTTAGGATCCTTCGACTTTTTTCGGGAGTGCCTGTGCCCCCTGTTCTCTCTGCCGTCGTCTTCTCTGTCGATATCGTCCCTGTCGTAGTCCGGTGAGGGGTCCAGTCGTTCCCCGACCCCCCTCTCAGAAGGCCTGGAGGACGGTGGGTCCGAGAAAGTGTCCGAATCGGAGCTGATATCATCGTACTCCACGAGAGGCTTCACCGTGTTGACACCAGGTGGCGCCGTATCGCCGAGGGCAAAATATTCGGGTCCTGGTGCCGCCGAGGATTCCCGATTATGTTTGGTTGATTTATGCCGTTTGCGTTTTGAAGACGAAGAGGACATTGAAGATTTTAACTGCACCTTGCTGTCTTTGCTCGTCTTGTCTCCCGCAGAGGTATGACTCGGGGCCTGGGTCTGGTGTGGTACACCGCTGTTGCTAGATTCCGGCTTCCTCTTGGTCCCATGGTGTCGGTCCGACCCAGGCATCCCTCACGCCGGCGTCTTTTCCTCTCCTGCTACTGGGCCTCGGTGGTCCAGGCAACTCATTAACAGGAAAACAGTAGCTACTCCAAATGCCAAAATAAAAAAGTGTTACTAAGCAGAAACAGGGCAAGAACATACACAAAATAAACACACCAGGCCGCTCACGTCCAGTCCTCCTCAGTGCCAATTCATTCCATTGAGATCTCCAGCATAGTTCGTCAAAGAAGAAAAATGCCAAGGTGGTTTTCCAGTGCTGTAAAGTATGTACTTTGAATTAGTCAGTGAATGAAAAAGATCCCAACCAAACATCGGAGCATTGTGGTGTCGTCTCCGTCTCAATTTAGCTAGCACTGCTAGCTAATGCTCGGCGGCTAGCGAGCTGACTCGTAAAAAAGAAAAAAGTCCCTTTGTGAAAGGTGTCCTTGTCCGGTGCCAAGTTAAGTAAAGGTGTTTTTATTCCACAGAATTACGGTCTTAGCATTTAGAAACAAGCAAATGCCTTCATTAAAAGACGCTCGTTTCTCGAACAAAATGAAAACTTGACCCGGTTGGTACTGTTTACATGTTCCCTTTAATGTAAGTTTTATCCCCTATAAATTCAATATTGATTAGAAATCATAGTATTTTCGTGTGCAGTAGATGTTCCAGTTTATTATCAATGGCTCTGGGAATCAACCAGGCCTATATTTAGGGCGATGCTAGTGGATTTAATATCATCCACAGCCCTATCTGAAGGAGACTACAAACGCCATTGTGGCTCCTGTGACTAGCAACTTCTGCGCACAGCGGAATGAACCGGAAACAGGAACGCTGTCAATCTTCGACGTATCTTGGCAACGACCTATCACAACACATAGCCCGCCTACTGTACTCGTGGTCGCGCGCCAGCGACGCAAACTGTTTGGAGAGCTGTCTGTACAAGTGAAAACATTGGTTTTAACTAGTCGGATATTATAAAAGACACATTTCATAATTCATGGAGAACACACAACACTGGTACATGCTGTTTTTTGAATTTTAAACATGCAGGGGCAACAGAGGCAAAGCTGGATTACCAACAGGCGAAGTGGGCAACTGCCCCAGGGCCCTGAAAGCCCCAGGTTTTCTGTGTGTCATCAGTCATCTAGTTAATTTAATTACAGATTTGTTTAGGAATATGCATTACCAAGAACAATATCAAGTGGCCCAGCAAGAGCCTTTACACAAGTTTCTGCTTTACTACTTCATTTTAAAACCATATCTTGAGGTAACCCCTTGTGTCAAAGTCTGGTTTTAAGGCTTTAATTAATTTCAGGTTAATCCAGTTTTGAGGCTACTCTATGATATCGCACAAAGGAATGCATATTATATCATTTAAATTAGCCTGTTTAGGTATTAGATCTAGTAGACTGTATAAAAACACTGGAATATGAAATCTTGAAATTATGGTTGGTGACCAATGGATCTGAATATTCAACCACACAAACACAGGCAGGAGTGCTACTTCTATCCAGTCTGGGACCTTTTCTCTAGATTCTGTAGGCCCACTTCCTCTTTACTAGAACTCATTGTGAAGTTTTACTGAGTAGAAAGTGAGCCAAATGTCAATATGATAATAACTACAGTCAAATATTCCACACATGTTCTTCTGAATTTTAGTTTGTCCTCAAGAAACTGATACTGAACTAACTGCTGCTAATTTTAATGATCAAAAAATGAACATAAATAAATAGGATGAGCACATTTACATTTGTCCTTAGGTGGATACATAAGTGTCTGCTCTGTCAACAGAACCCCCACAATGCATGATAATAAAATCTCACTGAAACTTTAATCCTCCATTTATAGCATGTATTGTTATTCTGACAAACACTTCTAAAGACTGCTGTAATTATTATAATTACTGTACGTGATGTTTTCATCAGAAATCATTTAAAAACACTTCAGGTCTACCTCAGATTTTCTAAAGACTTTTTAAGGGCTGCAACGAAACATAAGAAACACATTAGAAAGCAAGAAGTGCCCTCAGTTACATTTTATTATGTCACTCTGGACGTTGAACTGTTGTTGTCAAGCGTGTGTTCCCCGGTATGGTTACGTAGTGTGACGAGGAGCCGCCGTGGATGCTGATTGGATGCGCTGTCTATCTGAGGCGTGTTCAGCAAGAAACAAGGAAGTGGCGTTTCCCAACAATACTAACAAAGGTGTAGTGTATGTTTGACAAAAAATAAGTGCAATTAAATAAAGCCAATACGCATTTAAATTGTTAATATGTCATAAGACGACAAATCCTCCGTTTCTGTGGTCGTTGTACACCCACCCTGTTGTGACAAAAAATATTAATGCTTTTGTCCACACTTCAATGACTGGGCCTTCAAGTAGAAATAAGTCTTATTATTAAACATGCACTTCAGATATAGACTGTTATTTTAGGTAGGCTATATGGGGAGAAGCGTCATCCACCATATATGTATACTCACTATCGTAGCTGGTATGTATGCTGGAATGCATCATCACCTGAGATCAAACTTTTAAAAATTAAAATGCCTTTCCAGCCTTGAATCCTGTGTCATTTAGGCTACGTGGGCAGTCAACAGACTGACAACCCACTTTGATTTTATCTTTGCTCCTAAGCTTGCACAGGGCCGCACTGCGAGCTTCAGTTAAAGGACCAGCCAACAAGTTGGTAAAGTATTCGCTTTTTTTCTGTCTGGGCAATACATGCCTCAGCGCAATTTCGTGATATTTATTATTTCTAAGTGATGTAGGCGTAGAACAGCACCATTTTAGGTTGCCAGCTCCTATTCCTGTCGGGCTATTGTGTGCATGGATGGAAAGCTGTATAGGGGGAGGAGGAGGTGAGGGCGAACCGAGCAGATAAGAGAACTGGCTTATTGGCTGGCTACTGCCTGTAGCTCATTTTATTAGAAACAAGAGGTCTTGTCGCTTGTGTTACAGGGCGAAAAACAACGACATATCACCCCCGGGAGCTACCGAGAGGACGGTAGCATGATAGTCGTGGAGGAGAAGCGGCAGGAAGAGGGCCCGTATCTGCATTTTACTTCGCCTACACCGAATTCATTGAGTCGGTAACCAGCGTCCGACATGGGGAAGGAGGGAAATGGTGTTTCACGGAGCCGGTTTGAGGTGAGTTGACTATCAGTATCAGCTGACAGCTAGTGCCACACATTCAACGTAGCTGTTTAAAGCGCTACGATATGGGCCTATGTGATGACTGTCGCTGTATTTAATGTAAAACTGCGCTTATGGTGAGGCTGTTGATGCAGCTTCCGCAGTCAATGTTTGGGATTAGGTCAAACGCTGTTGTTTTGTTCAAACAGCATATGGCCTGTAGTCTGGCAATAATTTGTTGAAGAGGCAAACTGGTATTTTCCAAGTCTGTTGTGTTGTTAATCAATAAATTGAGTTTTTAAAGGTCCTCAACTGTTGTCCTCGTTTCCCTTTGCACCGTCAAAACAAAGACACGGAGGCTACATGGTGCACGCCGAGGAGGACAGCTCCGGCTCACGTTAACATATTTATATCATGATGAATGTGTTGACTTCACTCTAGGAAGAAGCTATAGCTGCTTTAAATGTGCCTTCATGTCTGCTTGGGTGTGGATTTTGTTTTAGACGACTTTTGTTAGCTTGTTTGACGAGCCCGATTGTTGTGCATACCCATGGCCGCTGCGGTTGTGGGGGCCTCGGGTTGTGACTGCTGCTACATGTACCCCGAATTAGCACAAAAATATCAACAAATAGGCCTGAGCTGACACAATGTAACACACACCATAGCCCATACTGATAGCAGAAGGGCCACATGTACACACGCATTAGCTACGGTGTTGTTGTGCAGCATTTACCATAAACTTTGTGTCGCAGCCGCGAGTATTTTGGTGAAAACTTGTTCTCAAATGTTATGTATCCGGACGGTGACATTGGGCTGTGTAGCCAGAGCACTTGGTGCTGTTTAATCCCTAGCTAGCGTGGGATTTGTGTGTGGTTTTATTTATTTTTAACGGTGCAACAGCTGACGACTCAGAAGATTCAGGCCGTTACCTTCTGGCCCAACAGCTGCGGTAGAGCTGCTTGTCAAGGTACCCGGATTTGGGAGAATGCCGGAAATTGCGTACCATCGCCTTCAAAATAAAAGCGAAGATTTGTTTGGGGAGCCTCCTGTTGAGTCACTCTAGCTTTTAAGTAAAACTGGGATCATTTCCAGTCCCCAAGTTGTCTAGTATGATTTTTAGGGTGAAGAGCGTTGCACTATGTATATAGATTTCAAAGCCACAGCCTTTTTACTGCACAATCTCTTTAAGATTGTTTAAACCCACTAAATTAGCTAATATTCTGATTTTTATTGTGGAAGCCCAAATTGGGACATCAGTTATGGCAATACTATGATAATGTTGCTTATCCTAAACGGTTACATTTGCTATTTGTCTGAAAAATCCATGCAGTCAGTGAAATTCACACCTAGGATACAGTTTGGTTTACCTTCTGGTGTATGTATTATATTTAAATCACTATGCTGTCAGTCCACAAGAAGCTGTTATTGTAAACCAATCTCTGATAGAGAGAAGATTTCATACAAATGTTAATGAGTAAGTGTAGTAGGTTGTGTTCCTATATAGAGAATGAGTTGCACATATTAGCATGTTTGTAACATTAACATTTCATTTTGTTTGTTTTTTTATTATTTTTGTCAGGAGCAAATAAACCAAAATTGATAAAGAAAATAAATACAGTCTCTCTATGCGCTTCAATGGTTATAATGGAAATTTTATAGCATAAAAAGACCATACACTCTATTAGCATATTTCATTTGTTAATATATTGAAGTCCATTAAAAACTGAGCCCAGAATTGGCCAAGAAGCTTAATTGTAAGAGATCAGACACAAAATGGTTACTGGAGGTAATTAAAAAAAATGCACATTGGTCAAACCCAATCGCTACATTGTCTGCCAGTGAGAGTTTTACTTTGACAGTCTTTGCCAGAAATGTTCTCTTATACGCTGTCTGGCTTTACTGCTCTGCAGTAGATACTGATCTGTTGTGTAGCAGCCCCTAACAAAAGGCTACAGCACTCTGAGAACTAGACAGGCATTAATGACCCTTATTTCTATTTCCAAGTTAAAAGGGATATGGAAATGATAATATTGTGGTTGTCATGACCACTATGTTGTGTATAATTTGCTGTATTGATCTAAGACTTGTTGAATCAGTTTAAACTGTAGGCAAGAAAATGTTAAGTTAATTGTTGTCTTGTCTCTTGGGTAAGGAGTATCTTGTATCAGTTAAAAACTGAAACACTTTAATTAATTATTAAAGATTAATAATTTAATTAATCTTAACTCATACATCAAGTGTCAAACTGATCTAATTTTAATTAGAGGATCATGACTTTTCAGGAAACAACATACATTTTTTTTCGAAAAAATATTAGCCTACCTCTTTTTCTTTCTAATTATTTCTAGCTAGAGGTTACAGCTCAACCAGCTTTTTACCTCCCGTCATGCCTGCTTCACTGACTATAGCTGACCAGTGGAGAAAACATAATGCTCACATTCATGCAGCATCAGGTTCATTTTATGTTGGAGTACAAAAGGGGACAGTGTATTCTCATTGACCATGCGCATCTGGTTCTTTGGAAATGGCCCTGGATTATTTGGCCAAAAAGTAACGCCACAGAAGACGAGCTGTCAGAGTCAATTTGTCCTAAATCCAAATGCAAAATGTCTGTCCCTTCTTACTCCCCCCAAATTTTACACGTCTGCTCTGGCAGGCAGCCCTTGCATAGACAGCTGTGTGTGAGTGTGTGTGTGTGTGTGTGGAGTTTGTATGTTTATCAGAGAGACATAGAGAGGCTTTGACCTGGAGCTGACTGGATTTTTAAACAGGCAGACCTGTCAGTTTGTTTTTGTGAGCTGATGAATAGGTTTGCTTAAGTGTGTAAGTCCCTCAAAATCTATTGAGCTAAAAAGCTATTGTGAATGTGGTTTTAGGATGGAAACTCATAATCAAAATAGCACAGAGTATACTCCGTCAGGACCCATTCATTATTTCTTTTGTTTAAACACAATAAATTAAAATGTAAACTATTTTTAGATTATAGATGCACATTGGTTCCTGTATGGAAGGACAAATAAGGATTTGCAAATTCCTTGTTGATCTTTTCACAGATGTTTGCCTTTTTTAAATAACATGCACAGACTTTCTATTTGCGCACTTTCTATTTACACACTAACCCCCCACTCCTCAACTAACCTATCCCTGGTTTAGATTTATCTTTTTAAATCTATGGAGGGAAATTAATTGGGCCAGGTTTGCTTCGTTTTCTTTGTTTTGAGTAAGTAGATACTCCCAAATGTCATCATCTCAACATCTTGAATTTTACAATCTAGCAGAGTATGATTTCCTGCAAATTACGGGAACCCTGGAGTCCTCAGTAAGTGGGTGTGTCGGTATCTAAGTAGCTGGATCATAATAAATGCTTATTTATTGTTCCTATGTGTACTGAGGCATTTTCTGTGGATTATAGGCAAGTATTTGCGTTCACACAGCTTGCAAGTATTTGTGTGAAAACCCATTAGCTGTTTGCAGAAGTCTGGGCAGTTCATCACGAAAGATGCGTTGTAACTGATTTCCAGTTGTCAGTACATGCTGATGTGAAATGAACAGTGCAAACAACACAGGAAGCAAGGCGAGAATATGCTCGCAGAAAAGATAACAAGAAAGCAGAGGCCATCACAGGTCTGTAGTCAACAGTACAAAGTCCTACTCTGCCGATTTTGCTCAGAAGACACAAAATCCGGTCTCCTGTGCTGCCTTATCTTCTGTCACCCTTAGTATTCCAAGGCTTGACATTGAATCTATCTCAGCTGATGAGATTACGATCATTTATCCTTGCTGATATGCTAGGGCTGTCCTTGAGTGAGGTGAGTGGATGAAGGTGGGGGCCTCTGCTATGTTGAAACAGACTGCCGGGACTAATATTATCCTCTACATCCTTTCAGATGTTCACAAACAGTGATGAGGCAGTCATCAATAAGAAGCTGCCTAAGGAGCTGTTGCTACGGTGAGTGACATTTCAAAACACTTCAATCAGATTGTCTGCAGGTTTGTTTTTTTTTTCATTTGCAAGTGAAAATGGCATGTTTCATACTTCACACTCACCTTCCTGCCTTTGTTCCGATCAGCACACCCAATCATTCACAAAGGTACATTTGGCCTTGCTGCCACCACAGGCACACACACATTGTGCATCTCATGGTCATATACTGTATGTTCACTTGCCCTTTAGCAAATATTTCAACTAAACTAACCACTAGGATGCCAATTTCTCCTCATTCCCCACCCCCCTCTGCTCCCCCAATGCTAAAACTGTAATTAAAAACAGATGCTTGAGGTTATAAAGTATTTAAATTGATTTCAGGCAAAAAAAAAAAAAACTTCAGCCCCTGAGCAAACAGAAAATGAAGGCCATAACTCAAGCCTCAGCCTTGCCAGCCAAGCTGCCTGTGCTGCGGCTGCTGACTCTGTGCTGCTTGGCAGGCTATGCTGGGACTCACTGCACCCCAGTTCACCCCTGATACAGTTTTTGCTGCATTGAGGGATTTTTATAGTACGTTTCCAGCGCTGTTTCTTAGAAGCAGATTGCGTGGCTTCCTCACCAGGACCTCACTTTGAGTAAACAAGTCTATCCTGAAAACCGAGTAAACACATCTATCCTGCTGACAGTCAAAGACAATATTAGTTGATTTACTCACACCCCTGTGCTGCGAGTGGAAGCAGTCGAGGGCAAAGTTTAATGTAAAGAGGAAGCTTCTGGCAGCGGGGATCAGGGTCTCTAAACCATCCCTGTCTGTCTTCCAGAATCTTCTCCTTTCTGGATGTGGTGACACTGTGTCGCTGTGCCCAGGTCTCACGGGTGAGTCTGTGTTCACAAGGTGTGTGTATGTGTGAGTGCATGTGTGTGTGACAGTGCGTGTTTGTCTGTGTTTTTGTATGTGTGTGTGTGTGCCTGTTATATATCTGAGAAAAATCTTGACCCTAAATGTCTGTTCTCCCTCCTTGCCCTCAGTCCTGGAATGTTCTGGCCTTGGATGGCAGCAACTGGCAAAGAATCGACCTCTTTGACTTTCAGAGGGACATTGAGGTCAGTAAATCTGATCTTCAACTATTTATCTTTCCTGTAACTTCAGCCTTTGCTGCATAATTCTTCCACATTATGCACTTTTCACTCTTGATCCATCTTTACTCCAAATTGTAAATGTAGAGGCAAATACAGCAGACTGAGTGGATTATTTTTGTTGCAGGGTCGAGTGGTGGAGAACATCTCAAAGCGATGTGGGGGGTTCCTTAGGAAGTTAAGTCTGCGGGGTTGCCTGGGTGTGGGTGACAGTGCGCTGAGGTGAGTTTGGCGAGGATTTAACCTGTTAGAAATAATTCTGACATAAAATTTAGTTCTAGTTCAAACCCTGTTGGGGGACAGACCTGCAAGTTCAGTTTGATCACCATCACATAAATGTTTTTTTTTTTCTCTGCAGGACTTTCTCGCAGAACTGCAGAAACATCGAGTTACTTAGTCTGAACGGCTGCACCAAGATCACTGACAGGTACATCTATTTTTCAAGGATGCTAGTCTATCAAAACCCCACTTGAAAACCTTCACTGTCTTTCTCTTCTACAGCACATGTAATAGCCTTAGTAAGTTCTGTCCAAAGTTGAAGCACCTGGACCTCTCCTCCTGTACCTCAATCACCAACCTGTCACTCAAAGCTCTCAGGTATGTAGGATGAATTTACAACATATTTAATATCCTTATTCAACACCGCCAAATACCATCTCTCAACCCTCATTGATTTATTATATTAAATATTTGATAACTTCAGAAATCTAAATCAGGAAAAAAATCCCAGTAAGATTGACTTTCAGTCAATATATTCTTTGTTTTACTTGCTTTTTTTTGCCACTTCTCACTCATCTGTTTCTGTTTTCCTCCTGTCAGTGAGGGTTGTCCCCTACTGGAGCAGTTAAACATCTCCTGGTGTGATCAGGTCACCAAGGATGGTATCCAGGCCCTTGTGCGTTCCTGCCCTGGACTCAAATGCCTTTTCCTCAAGGGATGCACACAGGTATGGTGAAGGGCTCGCATGAGCTGGAGTGGCAGACCAGGGCTGAAGTTGTTTGGAGCATAATGTATAGTCAGTATAACACATACATAGATAAACCTGAAAATAACTTGATTTTACAGAACAAACCAGCACTAGTGACTTCTTTAAGTGCATAGTCCTGCTTGCTCAACACAGCATTCATAGAGTGAAAGTGTGACGGCCGTCACTTTTCATTCTAACTACCAAGTTCCTCTTATTTTCAATCCAAGTAGAACACAGCTGCTGCAACCGCAAACATAAAATGCATCACTTCCTTTGCAACAGAGGATGTTACTGAAGAAAGACGGGCCTTCTTATAGTCCCATCCTGTTATATAAACTGTCAACAGTACAGTGTGAAAAGACAACCATGTATTTGTATGAAGTCATGATGTCATGGGTTGTTAATTTAAAGAACAAAACAAATCACAGTATAAGCTGCCATTTGAGGCTCTTGAGTAAAGTCTGTAGTTTGTGAGGTGTTTATTGAGGTGTTTCCATTGTTTTGTCAGTGACAATAGAGTTGTTTGATGGGAAAAGCTTATTATACATTTGATAAGTGTAGCCTGATGTTTAGCTAACTAGCTTTCTTTTGACATCTCTTCCACAGCTCGAGGATGAGGCTCTGAAACATATTGGGGCTCACTGTCCAGAACTGGTCACACTCAACCTACAGACATGTCCAGTAAGTCCAGTAAGGCTTGAAGATGAACCAAATTACCTGAATCTGGACCTTTGGCAAAAGTACAAAAGTGTGAGAACACTGTTGGTTACTAGACTGTAGGGTTTATAGACGGATGGACACAAGGAACACACTGTGCTCTTCAACTCACAGCCCATTGTAACCATCCAGCATAGATAGGCAATAGCATGTGAAGCCTGCTCACACATATATATATATGGATATATTTTTCTCTGACTGTCTCCAAATCTGCCCCTTCCACACAACTGCTCTGTCTATCTGTACATTCCTTTCTCATCTCACACCTCAGGCATCGTCTCATCTTGTCCCGGTTGTTCCTTATCTTTGTTACACTACTTTTGTCTGCTATTCCTTAGCTCTCCCTAACTTTTTCTCACCTGTTCTGTATTTGCACAAAGTTTGCTTGAATAATTCGTAAAACAGAAAATGCAAAGAAAAAAAAATGCTCTCATTAGCTAGAGTGTTAGAGTGATGCATGAAGTGAAATGTCCCCTTAAAGAAAGGTCTTAAAGACAGCCTCTAGAAAATGGAGGTGGATTTAAGTGGCCCTACACAGACAGACACTCTTACACTCTCTTTTCTGTGAGCAGCAGATCACAGACGAGGGACTCATCACAATTTGCAGAGGTTGTCACCGCCTGCAGTCTCTTTGTGTGTCGGCCTGTGCCAATATCACAGACGCCATCCTGCACGCTCTGGGACAGAACTGTCCCCGCCTCAGGTACCTACACCTTTTAAGAACGATTGACTGACAGGCTTTTCTGAAATGTGCTATTGTCACACACATTTATTTCTAATCATGATGGCTACTTTTTTTAGACTTGTAGGTTGATAAATTAATTTAATTATTTAAGCCTACATTAAACATGGAGTTAATAATGGAGATTATGGAGAGGAATGAATAAATGTTATCTCAAGTCTTGCTTCTGTGGATCTAGTTCCAAGTCCCAAAGAGTGACAGACTGTAAATGATGCCACTGTATAACTCTCTGCTCCTCTCGGTCTCCTTTCAGAATATTAGAAGTGGCTCGCTGCTCTCAGCTTACAGACGTGGGCTTCACTACATTAGCAAGGGTGAGTGTGTCATCTGCCTCTTGATCACATGCAAACACACACTCTGCTTACAGTTTCACATATTTTAATGTCAGATCATGTTAGTTTTCGTTCTCAAAACATGTTTAAAAAAAAAACAAAACCCTTGTCCACAAACCCACATTAGATGACACACTTTCTCTCTGTTTATTTTCTCTGTCTCTGCTGTAGAATTGTCATGAACTCGAGAAGATGGATTTAGAAGAATGTGTGCAGGTAAATAAACGAGCTACATAAGTACAGATTCCACTGCTGTTGTGTGGAGACTACAGTTTGGGCATTTCTCTCTTTTATTTTTGCATCAGATCACAGATGGAACACTCATCCAGCTGTCTATCCACTGCCCTCGTTTGCAAGTCCTGGTGAGTGTGTGCCTGCCACTTAAAAATATTTTGCTCCTGTAGCATTTATAAGTACAATGCAGCAGCTTGTTCTAGCAGACAGTTGAGTAATGGAGCTACTACTGTGTTCCTGCAGAGCCTGTCTCACTGTGAGCTGATCACTGATGATGGCATCAGACACCTCGGCAGCGGCCCCTGTGCTCACGACCGTCTGGAGGTGATCGAGCTGGACAACTGCCCCCTGATCACAGACGCCTCACTGGAGCATTTGAAGAGCTGCCATAGTCTGGATCGCA
Organism: Nibea coibor; assembly: GCA_023373845.1. Lineage (NCBI taxonomy): Eukaryota > Metazoa > Chordata > Actinopteri > Sciaenidae > Nibea > Nibea coibor. The sequence continues at coordinate 15,492,818 of CM041727.1, read as the reverse complement.
TTGAGCTCTATGACTGCCAGCAGATCACCCGCGCAGGCATCAAGAGACTAAGGGTGAGTTGTGTGGGCTAACACCAGTGAGTAAGCAAGCACTGATTCATACGTGGAGCATCCTTTAAATATTTATTGTCTGTGAACTCAACATATGCCATTTAGTGCAAAAATGTATTTATGGATCATCATCACAAATGTATAGAATTAAGTTGCTGTTGCAGGTATAGTTTAGTGCTGTTATGATGGTTTGAAACCCCCACATGTATAATGCTCTCTATAATTGGCCCAGGTTGTGTTTTTGGGCTCAGCCATGTAAGTTTGGTATTGGGAAATGGTATTAATTAAAGCAGAGCAGTTCTTTACCACAAAACAAGCTTCTCACTGCTCATAGATGATTAGTACAAGTCAACTCTCATAAAATCACATCTGGTGTGCAACCACTGCACGTTGGTGCAGGTATCTCGCTGTGCAAAACAATATCTCTGATCAAGACTGTCATGCTAGATATCACAGTCTTTAGATCATAGTCATTAGTCATTTAAATGTGTCCACCAATTCTCATCTGGACTTTTGACCTCACTTTTGACTACAATCTTCCATTTTGTTTTGCATGTCAATGGTTCCAATAGATTAACGCCGCACCAACAAATACAGAAGACTGCAAGCAAGTAAACATGGATATAAACAGTGTGGTTTTCAAAAAATAGCTTGTGCAAATGTAACAAGGAAGGAAATTTGTTTAACTCATTTGTTAGACCCCCAAGGATACACAGTGTGTTTGGTCAATGAAAATAAATAAATAAATAAAAAAAAAAAGAAAAAGAATTTGACAAGGCAACTTTTGTTTCTTTAAGTATGTTGAAATACAAACTCACCACAACCTGTCAGAAGAGTAAGATACAGACTTACCACAAACTTTTTGAGAAGTCTAAGCTATTTAAATTGTGGAACATTCGAGATGGGGCAACAATACTGATGTACAACCACAGACAAGAAGTGATGCATCAAAACTAAGGGACTACTAACTAATACAGCTATAATATGTCTGCTCAACAGCAGCGAGTGAACACAGAGAATTGGTCTCATCGGCATTCGATCTCACGCCTCTCTTCAGTTTGAACATAAATCAGTATGGTACATGTAATCAATCACAGCCTGACTGGAATTGATTGGAAAACACGAGTTTGCCGTCAATAACTCAACAACATTTATTGACATGTGACACAATTTCTGGGCATTGAAGTAACATTAAAGTAACTTATGCGTTGCAGCTAATTACAGTCATAGATCTATTGCAAGTGTTTGTATGATCCATTAATACATTTCCATCTCTGTCTTCTCTCCACAGACCCATCTGCCCAACATCAAAGTGCATGCATACTTCGCTCCCGTCACTCCGCCCCCTTCTGTCGGGGGCAGTCGTCAGAGGTTTTGCCGTTGCTGTGTTTTGCTATGATGTAACGACATCAGGCCCCCTTTCCTCTCCCCGTGTCCCTCGTACACGCTCCCCGCAGCCCGTCACTTGAACCCTGACCTGCTGTCCCCCTCCTGGCCCCCTGTCATGTACATGCTGGTGTGCCCTGCCTCACCTCCCCACCCCCTTTTGGAGCTGCAGAGAGAGGGAGAGAGCCAAATAACGCTACAGGGTATCGGGTAACTTTTCCAAAAAACATTCCCGAATCTCTCAACCACACAAATACAGTACATGAACGACAGGCTTTGACACAAGCTGATATGCAGACACACTCACAGATGAACTCTTAGATGAATGTCAGAACATTCCTGGTCTGTGTTCAGTGAACAAACCAGTATTACAAAGAGGGTTATGTAAAAAAAAAAAAAAAAAAAAAAAAAGAAAGAAAAGAAAAAATCAAACGTGATCACCACTGTTAAGGGATTTAACTCTTCAATAAATGAAGTACAAAAGAATTAAAAAAGTTGGAATACATCCGCAGTCATGTTAAAAACCTATATTTCTCTATTTGAGTGGAGCTATACTCCTTACTTATTTAGCACTTTGAGACAAATTAAAAACAGCTATAGCTTCTCAACAAAATAATGAAAAGGTTGAAAAATCCCTCTTAACCTCTCACACATACTTCCCTCCATATTGAAGGTCACTTAACAGCTACCTCTAGATGGGAACTGCACTTGAGTAAGACCTGTGTTAGCTTTGTTCTGCAGGCTGCTTATTTCAAAAAAGGGGACAGCATTGCAGCCGATAAACTGCCGATACCCCCAACACATGTAGAAAGCAGCAGGAAGCCTGTTTTTTGATCTCTTTTTTTTTTTTTTTAAAGCATACTTGCAGCTATTTGCACTTACAGTAAAGCAATGATGAGACACTTTACAAAGATGGCCATCTCAGAATTTAAGGCTGGCATTTTACTAACGACACAAATACAAATCTTCACTTACATGCACACACTGAGCTTGCTACACCCGTACCCTCACCTCTCTCTGTCTCTCTGTTACAATCAGAAGCTTCAATATACTGAAGAGGAAAAAAAAGACAAAGTTTAATATTTTTCTAAAAGTGGACACCAATTAAGACTCAAGTGGGGACTCGAGAAGATGCCAAATGTTGCATGTAACAACTCTAGTTTTTTAAAATCTAATTGTAAATATATGACTGTGGAGTCAGAGAGTCGAAGCCAGCTAAACAGCAGAACATGAGATGAGACCGCTGTCGACTGGTCTTTCTGAGGGAACTATGGCGAAGCTCACACATGCCTGTTTAAGTACAGATGTGTATTAGAATATTTGCTGGAGCTTTGGACAGTCAAAATGAACTGGTACTTAATCTGGAGTTTGACAGAAGAACTGGTGCTGGCCTGTGAAAACTCATGTCAACACAGAAAAGTGCTTAAGATATTCATACGACAGGAAAAAAAAAGTCTGACAACACTACGTGAATTCATGCTGTCAGACCAGGACAATGGAAAGAAAAAGCCAACTGAAAACAATCAAAGTGCATCTATTTTTCAGTTAGTTTGGTTTCATTTAGTTACTCTCGTTTTTGCATCGGTGACGGTTCTGATGACAAGGAACTGGTGAACCACGCGCAGCAGTGAGTGGATGTGCCTGATGTCGGAGCGACAGCGGTGACTCCTCAACTCCTATGAGGCCTTGCAGGGGATGGAGTGACAGCACGTTGCACCCTGCCACCTGTGACCTCCCTGGTCTGTCTGGGACCATTCCCCGAGGTAAAGTCCTAAGCAGACTGGTGCAGTCACTGCAAGAGGAAGTCAACTGAATCTTGAGTGCACAGTTCTGGCCTACTGACAGATATGATGGACATTTTTGTCACAACGGAGGGCTATAATGGACTTCAGCCCCTCGCCCTATGAAGTATTGAAGCCTTTTCTTATGGATTATCTTCTCCTGCACTTGCACCTGCTTTATTCTGTGTCTCTTCTCATTTAATTTTATAATTGTGTCTATTACTGCTTTTCTGTCTGATTTCCTCTGGATCTCTACCTTTTCTCTTCTTTAGCATTTCTGTTTTTGGTGTGGTTTGGATTGCGCCTGCTTTGTGTTTGAAGTCATGAGTTCAGTGTCTCCAAGTTGAGTTTGAGTCCTCTTCCAGTCCTCAGTTTTGGTCTGATGGTGTTTGTGTTTTTATTAAGAGTTTATTGTTACTAAATGTCCAGAGTGTAGCCTTTGTTGAGGAGAAGTGTTGGCGCCAGTGCAATTGTAATAAATGTTCAAATTTAAGTTGGATTTTTTTTTAAAAATGTGAGTTGAGGAGGTGTTCATGATGACATGTATGTATGATGTAGGTTTTACTTATTGAATGTTTCCATCAAGGAGAAGTCCACAGGATGGCTGTTCAGGCATTGTGTGCCGCTTTAGCAGATTTTTCTCCCATAAGCGTGCTTTCCTCTCCCTAAGTTTTATGCCTTGCTTTCTCAAATGCCCCGTATCCATAATGCACCCTGCCCAAATACATCAAAGAAGACAGAAATGGGTAAACCCAGTATAGAATGTTGATCGCTCTCAGATGTCCCCGTTCTGGTTTAAGATGTACGCCAGCAGGCAAACAAGACGCTGACAATGATTCTATTCACTTTGATTTTCCAACTCCGGCATGCAGGATAATACAAGCTGAGATGAATCCAGTGTAATCCAGTCTGATCTGTTTTATTTTGACTGGTGCTTTACAGGGGATTAGGAAACAACTAAGAGTCAAATGGCGGAGATATCTAATGTACTCTGTCACTGTGCTTCAGGGTTAAGACCGTTAACTTGAGGAAAAAGGTAATGTCTTAAGTAAACCCAGTTGTAACACCTGCTTGCCCTCTTCACACACTGTATATGGCACAGGCTGAGTCATCATCGACGTGGGATTTTTAAGGCTTTCACGCTCCTGGTGGTTTTTATATGTGCAAAAGAAACAACCTGTCATCAGTCTTTTCATGGTACAAAATACACTACAGGCTATACAAAGCAAAACACCAGACTTGTTTTTCCTCACACATTTCTGTGTCTTTCTGTCACCTTCCACCAGTTTACACAGAAGTTGAACTACTACACTCTGGATCAGTTTGTTTTGTGCACGTTTGGTCCCAAACACTGGAGTAAGGTTGAGGATTAGAGGGCAAGAGGTGAATCTACAGTGTGTGTTCATGGTAGATTGACACCTGAGAAATTTCAAAAACAATTTTGACAATGACTGTAGTTCATATAATTACTGTAAATTTTTTTTCCTTTTCTTTTTTTTTTTTTTTTTTTTTTACAATTAACCGATATAAATGAATATGTACGTATGAATAAATATATACCTATATTATTAAGATTTGTCTGATTTTCTCTCTGATGTTGAACTTTTAAGGGTAATGGTTCTTTAGCATTGGCAGAGCAGCAGATGGCAGCAATGAGCCAGTTGCAATATTTTTTCCATTTCAGCTCTCAGGTTGTAGAAATCAGAAAAATAAAACTTTATCAGAACAAACTATATATACCATATTAGCCATTTTCTAAACAGTTTAAGAAACTTGGGCTCACTGCAGAAAAAGCACAAGTGTAACTCATCATTGCTCTCTTGTATTCAAATGTGGTAGTGAGCTAGAATGCACAATGACAGGATGCTGAAACTGAAGCAGCAATTAAGTCATCCATAACTTTAATATTAACACACTGTTTTTCTACTAAAACAAATTGCCTACAGCAAAATGGAAATTTATTTTCCCCTCAGTTGCGGTCAAGAGTGACCTGGTCATGAAAGTAGCATCAGTACACACTCATGGACATGCATTTACTTCTACTGGAACTGTGGGAAGAGCTTTCCAACAGTAATTTAGATTAAACTGTAGATGCTCATTTGGTGTATATTTGAGGCTCTTGCAAGACTAAAACTGGCAACAGGCGAATGGATGATTTAAATTTGAATTTAAAGGATTTTTCAAGTCTGTCTCAGAACAGTCAGGTGCTCATATGTATGTGAACCAGGTTTTCCTTGCTGTAATTAATCCTCCTGCTCATTCTGGCCATTAAAACATCTTCTTATACAGTAGTCTACTTCCAATGTAAATGATTATCAGTTTGTGAATTAAACTGTCACTCGTTTAGGGCTTGAGACATAATAGACCATTGGATCTCATACTGCATGCAGAGTCAGGTCTCGTGCTTACGTAAATGTTGTATGTCTGAGGTGAAACCACATTTGAGCTATCAGTATCCATTTATTCCAGTGGAAAGAGCAGCAGTTCTGGTCCTGTGACTGCACCATGACGACCACTGTCAAGGCTGGGATCTGTCTCCTGCCACATGGGACTCATTTTGTTTCTCACATCCTCCTTATGTTTCCCATGTCTCTAAACCACTGAGAGATCACTGCGTTTTTACTCCTGTTCTAATGTTCATTTTTAGCAGCCGAGTCCCGGCAGCTAGGATATCACATGGAGGATGGGAGAAATTTAAATGTGTGTGTGTGTGTTTCCTTCCCTCAGAAATACTCTCAACTGTTCTGTGTTTTCTGTGTGTGAACACAGACGGATCAGATCACAGCTCACTGCACACCGCCCCACCAAGACATTGTGTTTCTGTTTATTTTTGACAGCAAACCGCAGCTACACACTAAACAACTTTTGACTTTGCTTGTGTTCGCAGAGTGTTCCTTTCAGCAGTCACTCTGCTATCTGCTGTGCCCTGGTTCTGAGTGAAGCAATAATTAACGTGATAACAGAGGCCCTCTCCCTTTGTCTACCCTTTTTTCTCTAACACCACCCACGCCCAAAGACTTTCTGACAGCTTAGAGGAAACTTTCATGTCAGGCTTAGGTGAAATAATACAGTGTAGATAGAAAAACTACTTTAGTCACAGTTAGACGTCTTTGCTCCCTGTATCACACTGTGAATTATGCATTATAAGCATAGAACTCAATTTAAAATACAGCTTATTACCTTAACTCTCCCTGTCTTTTGCTTTCATCTGGTTAATACAGGAATCAGTGGTTGGGACCACAAGCTTATTGCTTCATTCTCCTGTATCAAGTGTAATATATGTGTTCTAAAGGGGGGAGTCAATAGAAACTAACCCCAGAAGGCTGGTTAAACGTGCAGGAAATTAGATTACATTTGAAATCAGAGTAACCAATGCTCCGGCCTTATTGTAAGTGCTTTAAACATATTATACTGACCCTGATGTGGCTCTGATTCTGAAGGCAGCACATATATGGCAGTCACAGATCCTGTATTTCATGCTTCAGAGAGCAAGCGGCAAATGATTGAAAAGGAGTGAAAGACAGCAGACTGCAAATGTGGCTAAAAACTATTTTGTTCAAAACTCAGAGTATAATCTGATCTGAAAATAGTCCGGCTCAGTCCAAATGAGCCATTTTTCAGATAAAGAAGATGACTGTTCTGACTCACAGTCCATCAAAGGCTCATCCATCAATCATAGAAAAATACATGGTCACAAAAAAGAGAGAAAAGAACAGAAAAACCTGGACCGAGCGGGATAGTAACAAGAGAACATCCTGCTCTTATCACAAACACTCGTTACTTCAAAGAGAAAAATCAGCTTTCTATTTGCGCTATTCTATGTTTGGTCTTCAAATGAGCCCCCGCCCACGGCCGTAAATCCTGATTAAAGCTAAATGGCAGAGTTGTAAAAATTGCCCCAATCATGCGCCTCAGACGCACGGGAAGGCGTGCCTCAGATTGCGCTTAAATTTAAGTCTGTGCAGTGGCGAAACGCACAGTTCGCTTTGGATGTACACCCAGACAGTGCCTTCGAGAGCGCAACCTATTTTGGATGTAACCATATCAAGCTGATATTTTCACATCGATGTTTTGCTCTTTTGAACCTTTTTATTTCTTCTTGCAACTGTTGGACGAATTGTGCCACATTGGAGCTTTCTGTTGCGCTTCAAGGGACAATACATGCTATCCATACGCGTGGTTCAACCTTTTCCTGAATCCTTGTCCTTGCATGGCATGAGTCAAATATAAACAGCGGATGTATGTATGTGTGTATGTGTGTTTTGTAACTGTTTAATCAGACATTAAGCTTGCAACTGGTGTGTGGAGAGTAAATGGCCATAAGGCGTCCACCTCGCAGCGCGCGCAAGTCCCTGTGATGTGGATCTGTCACACTTTGTTAAGCTTTTGTATGGCTAAAGCCGGAGATTTCCTACCGACCGGACACAATTTGAGGAGTTAAAAGTTTTTTTTATTATTATTATTATTTATTTTTTGTGTCTTCAACGACTTTTTCCATCACGGTATCAATGATGACTGAGAACAATGAGATGGAGAGCGAGACGCAGCTCCAGCGCTCTCCAAGCACCATGTCCATCCAACCGATGACATCCAAGGCAAGTACAAACAGTTTTCTCTAATGACCTGTCCTACAGTTCATACTCGAACCTCTGAAACGAGGAGAAATAAAGCACCCACAGTCACACTCAGATTCAAGCAGTGAACTTTCCTCCACATTCTGAAAAACAAAATGCTTGCAGACTGTTTAAGGAGAGCGATTCTTCCAATGTTGCAGCTTCTGTATTATTCCACTGCTTTATGTAATATTGATAACAACACATCACAATTGCAGTTGTATTCGTAATGACTGCGTCACTAGGTGTAACCTCACACGTAAGGTCTGATGTCACTGTCTCCCCCTTTCTCTTCTGCCTGTCCAAACCCATTTCCTGCACACACACACACACACACACACACACACACACACACAGACACACATAAAAGAGGATTTATTCACACCGTCTCAAATCTGTCTTAAATAGAAGAATGATTTTGATGAATACTTTTTTAGAAAAGTGTTTATTGTGATTTTCTTTTCTATTTTCTTTTTTATTTGATGATTACGGACTCAGTCATGTCTCCTTTTTTCCACACAGCTGCACTCCCACACTATGTCAAATAACATTTTATCCTGTGTTGAAAGGACGTTTATATTTTAATAAGCATAAATATGTATTTACATGTTCATTTTGTACCTAATGTGTAGAACTAGGTCCTTCTGCTGTAGTGTAGTGTAGGCCTGTCTTACCCTCAAGTGTCCTTACAAAGTGTCCTTATGATTCCATTTAATTTGTTGACATGACTGTATAAACAAAGGTTTCAAGGGCTTGCCTCCAAGTGCAGGAGCTGTGAAAGCTTTCCCAATGTCTGCTTTTTAATGGAAGGCTCATAGGACACTTGATTCATTAGGCCCAGACACTTGGTACAACTTTCCCCTCAGCTGAGTCTTTGTCTCCATCTCATGTGTCCTCTCGCCACCCACTCACAAAAGCACACATGCCATGGACATGTGTGAAGCAAAATGACACTCATGCACAGCACAGTCAGATACTTCACCAGCTGATTGTCTCTGAGCTTCATCTAAATATTTGATGTCCTCTGTCAGTAGCATGAAAGCTGGCATTGTTGCAAGCTATTTTATCACCACTCTCTTTCCACTGTGGTCCACTCTAGTTCAACACTACTCACCAGCTGTTACCAAAGATATTGATATTCAAGCCAGACTGGTTGGTATTCATACGATTCATTGGGTGCTTTGGCTTCACCACATCACAACCATTTATACCACAAACTAACTGGGCTGGCCAATCTATCACGCGTCTGGTTCTTCATCTCGCTCTGCTCTTCCAATCAATTGAGGTTGCACTGCTTAAATTACAGGGCTCTGTACGGGAATAGATTTCACTTTAACCTTCAGCCCTCGTGCTCCATGTAAAGCTCATAGATGTTTGGTATTCAGGTGAAATGTTAACTAATAATGAATGAATTAACATCTTTTGAACTTCCTTTAAATGCTCAGGATTTAATAGCTCTGTGCCACGGGAGGGTCAATGAGAATTTGCAAAAGAATAGTGTATTGAAGTGGATGTCAGCTTGTCTCTGACATGTACAGGTTTTGTCTTAGGAGACCTGAAAATCCTGCACATCAATATTCCACCCATATCTATTTTAAAGATTCAATCGAGACCATTCCTAAAATTAAAAAAAATCTGCCACAGGGTGTAATTTTTGAAGGAATCTAATCAGACACATAGTCATGAGTCCATGGTGTTTTTAATTAGATAAGGATGACAGGGAGAAAGGGAGGGAGTGACTCGTTCTGATAACAGATGCTCCTTGAAATCCACCAGCAGCAAATTTCCCACAAAGATGAATATCAGAACTCGGGAACAGAGGAAAACAGTGCCAGAGGATTAGAAGGAAAGGAAGTATGGACTTTCTCCCTTGCTCCCAACAATGTACTAGTGGTCTACTGCCAAGGCTGGCAGAAACGTGAGTGGTGGAGCAGATGAGATGCCTGAGCAGCAATCATCAGCCAATAGTGCCCTTTTTGCTTGAGAGCTGTTTGATCTCTTAGGGCTGCTGATGCCTTGGGAGTCTTTTCTTTGTGATAGAAGTGCAGGGGAGAAACACTTTTTCTCCATGTTGAGTATACTGGACTGTCAGAGCGCCGAGATATAAAGACTTGAAATAATAACCATACTCCATGTTTTTGAGGGAGATAGGCCCATTTGTCAGCTTTCCCATAGTGTGACAAGAACATCACAATTTATCTGCATCCCCCACTTGGACTCTTCACTCAGTCTTTTTCACTCAATGTGAGCACTTAAGCACACACACAGCCATTTGAGTGATGCGAGGTGACTGGCATTGCCTACAGTGTGAAATTGAGTACTTGTTGCAGCTCCAAAGCTAATCATTGCATCGTACAGTTTGTAGCCAAGTCCAGCTGTTTCGTGAAGAAGATTTCACTTTGGTGCTTCACATCAACATGTGAACACGGTATGTTGGGTGAGTGTAGCCTTATCCAGCGTAAAATGGCTTTAGAGTGTTGGCATTTTGTACTGTTTATGGCATTTTTATGAAATGTACTGGTAAAAGTACGTGGTGTAAGGAAGATAGAGAGAGGTCCCTGACAGGAAATTAACCATTAAAGTTATAATAATATTCTATTAGAGCTGAGCAATAATTTAATATAATCAGTTGTAGTCTCTTGGTATGATCATATTGTGTTATTCTGCAAGTAACAAAATGAATAGTGAAGTTTTTACATGTTTGAACAGTTTTGTCTGACATAATGCATCAGCACTTTAGGAAACAAAATGCATTTGTGACATTCATGACTGGATTAGTCAGACTCATCATTTATATTGCAAGTGGTTTGGTTTTTATCACACACACCTGTTTACACAGGACAATGTTAATTCTAGTCGTCTGCAGTCACTCAGCATCGTGAATACGAATAAGTGCTGCTAATGATCTACAGGGTACAGGTGGATGATAGCTGACGTGCGTGCTGTCATTTATAAACTACAAAACTTACCACTGACTTAATACCCCAACATCTTTTTGAACCCACACACCCTTGACATCTCATTAACTATCACTTCTCTTTCTGTGACACAGATTTGAGTGGCGTGAGCAAGGGAGTAAGTCAAAGATGGAGGCTGAAGTGGGCCAAGGTCTTCATTAATTAATGTAACACCTTCACTGCTGTGGTGTTTATTGATGTGACACCACTGACAAAGGTGTGAGCTGTTGAATTACCAGACACTAGGAGGCTACAAGTAACTAAAAATATAACTGGATTCGTGTATCTATTTGTATATCAATGATGAGGGGAAGAAAAGTATCTGCTAGGGAGATTTGTTTGTCACCACTGATGCTCATTCAGGGGTCGCAGTCTGGCAGCATTTGTGTTGTGCTTGGGGTGCTGTGTATCACAAGGGCTGGCTGAGTGAAAATGGGTAGATGATGAGTTGCTAGGGCAAAATGGGATGGTGAGTTTAGCTAAATGTAGGCACAGCACTGCACTCCAGCGAGGGGAATGGTTGTAATCCACGCTACTATTTCACACAGAGTTTCTCCTCCATTAAACAATCATAGCGAGAGGGGCAAAGAAGTCTCTGTGGGTGAGTGAGCAAGCGCATGAATGACTATGTGTGTGTACATGCATGAATTATATGGACAGAATGATGGTAGCAGCCTGTGATTATGCATCCCTTATCTGGTATTCAAAGCTGGATTCTGTCAGGCTGCCGTGCATAACTTTAGCCAAGAGGGGAATTGTTTGGACATGAAACTGGTTTCTTGAAATGAAAACCAAAGCTGTTTTGTTCAGAGATTTTATGATATGTGTAAATTGTCTTTCTCTCTCTCTTCCTGTGATTTTTGCTGTTTTACATTTCTCTGAAATAAAACCCTCAGGTTGCTGTGTTATCTCTGTTCACTTCCAGCTGTTTCCTGCCCCCTTATTTCTATTTTACATCACCTGCCCAAAACTATTGTGTAGGTGTAGATAATTATATCCCTAAATACATCATGTACCTGAGGATGATAATTTCCTCTGAAACCACATATTCGGCTGCTGACCTAGAAGTGAATTGAGCCAGGAAACTGTGCCTCTCACCGCACGGCTATCCTTCTTAAGTCTGAAATATCCCCACTGCCAACAAGGTTGAACACTATGATGTTAAATTTTTATAGAGGCCTTGGAGAATTTTAAAGCAGAAATGACAGGGTAAAGAAAGTAAATTATTACATTTATAGGTCACATACATGCACTTGCTTTAACACTGTAATATAAACCCATGGAGTGAAGGGGTGTATCAGCTATGATGGTTGTTTTTTCTCTTCTTTTCTCAGAATTGAACATGGATAGTGGTAGACGAAGGAAAAAGAGGAAACTGGAAAAAAAAAACACATAAATCTCTCTGTTATAACACCTGGCCACTCTCTAAATCAAGTGATATGGCTGTTTGATTGTTGGTTTTAGAAAGGAGCAAACATTTGGGTGATGCAGACCCCACCACCAAGACCTTTTCTCAAAATTTCAGACTCTTAAGGCTTGAGAAAGTGTATATTTTGACCTTTACAGCCTCTGAGTGAAGACAGAGCTAGAGTACCTGTTTAAACTTTTCCATTTGAAATGTTTTCTACTGGGTGAAAATAATGCACACTAAAGTACATTATGGCTACAAGCTGTATTTATGGTCACATCTGGTCCATTGGGACCAAGCCTTTGTTGTTCAGTCTTGACCCCTGGACCAGCTTGAGCATCCCATATATATCTCAGCCTGGCCTTTGGCCCCATTAAATTCTGATGGAGGGAGGGAGCGCTACATATTCGGCTAAAGCCAAAGCTTTATCACTGAATTATGTCTGCTGAAATCCTGCAGTCGCTCTGTGTAGCACTGACTTTGGACATTTATGTGGCCGTATGTGCGAATGACTGGGTGTTAGTATATGGATCGAAGATGTGAAAATTATGGGCTTTTATAGGTCCGCTGAGACAGCTCAGTGAAAATCTGCAGCAGTGTGTTTGCTGCTGTTTGAAGAATATTGACTGTGCAGGTGCGTGTATATCTGGGCAAAGTTTTGAATTTTGCATGGCATTGTGAGTCATTTGTGAATTATATGAATAATTTGTTGAGACAGAAACATCAAGGTTAAATAAAACCCAAATATTACTTTTGGGAGAATCATTATTTTCTGCAGCTGAAAGGCTTTATTTAGTACTTGATGTACAGTTGACATATGTCCTGCTCTACGGGACAGGCATTGTCATGAAATTTCAGGAGATCATCAATAATACATAAGGGACTATCATACATCATGCCCATCTGTGGCAAAGCATGGCTGACTGAATCATCTTTATCGATGTCTGTATGTCACCTGTTACAAATTCATGCACATAAATGGACTGTGTGTACTGATGGCCTGAACTGAACGTGTTATCACACTGGCTTTGACTCAGAAGTATGACGCTCTCAGCTAATGTTCAAATGGAAGCTAACGGGAATGCTTTTTAGACTCACACACTGACAGATGATTCGATTAGCTGTAATTGAGACATGTGCTCTAGCTGGAGCTGTTACGCACTCATCTGCTCTGGTTAAGAGAGCTTAGCTCAAGACTGTGACACTACAAACAAAACCTGGACATGTGTCAAAGCGTTGTACAGTACCATTAAAAAACATGGCTACCACCTTCTAATAAGGCATTCTCCATAAAAAGTTTGTAAGTTGTAATGATTAGAGTGTGATTTACCAGCCTTGTTGCTCAGTCCTCAACTTTGCTTGCAGCTAGTGCCTCGAAACTACATTACCTGCTCCTGGCACAACACACACCAACTGTACCGTTGGCGGTTGAGTTGCATTGTGGGTTGTAAAGGCACCAGGTTTTTGGCAAGGAGGAAAAGTGAGTCTCACAATATTACAGAAGTGCAATACTAAATCTGTTAAGTATTATGTTACTCCAGAAATGGTCCTTGTGGTGAAAATTAAATTGTAGTCTTAAATTGTGATGCAAAGTAATGACTTCATTTATTATCCCTATTAGGAAATTTGTCTGGGCTTCATTGTGCTGCATATCAGTCCTAATTACAGAAGAAATCTAAGAAAAAACTATTAAGCAGAAACAAATTCAAGAAGCAGAGACATGTGCAAAACGTACTGAAACCACAAATACATCCACACAATGCACTAAACAGTCTCTGGTACACATGTCCCAGTACATGCAAGGAACAAGGAGCATCAAAGGCATACTGCACAACGTGTGCGGGTAACAACACCTTTGTTGGAATTCTGAATGTGCTACCAGAGTTAGACCACAATATTTTCTTGCCCCTTTAAAATCACTGATAGACTTACAATTTATAATCCCTTTATAAGGTACACATTACATATATACAGAAACAATAATATTATTCTGTCTAACAACATCTATAATAGCAGTATAATGTGTTGTATTAGTCTACTTTAACTTGCTGGTGTATCCTGATGAATTTACTAATAGAGATTTTTACAGGAAGCATATGGACTGTACAAACCTGCACTCAGTCACACACTCAGGCCTTTGTTCCTCTTGCTCTACCTCCATGTGTCCCTTACAAACACACATACACACAAACTCAAATAGACAAACTGTTTTCATATCTTATTCCCAGACGCACAGAGCTGTAAACAGCATGTCCCTGTAAAGTGATTATGTTTGGCACTGAGCAGAGTGAGCGCAGACAAGCAGACAGACGGAGCATGTGTGCACAGAGTGTCTATGGCCTACTGATTATCTGTCTGCTTGTCTGTCTGTTGATCCATTCTTCCCCTGCGACATGACCACGCCCTCACACCACTCACCCACTGCCACTGCATGTCAGGGTAACAAATGGCCAACATCCCCCGGGATAAACTAGCATCATCATCTGTACACAGAGCCGGAGGGAAATGTCAGGAAACATGCATTTATCTAGCCAATCAATGCTAGATGGCTATAGAGAGCAGAGCTTTACAGACACGACAGCCGCTGATGTTAGGTTTTGTCGTCTGTTTGGATTTTGAAATGCAGCAACCATCAATTCTTTTAAGACTCTCTGGTCAATACAGCTTTCAAGATACGAGCACAGCTGTCTATGTCAATATACGCGAGAGAAGGTATATGCTATTTGATATAGTTTCATGTTGTGGGCTCAGAGTTTGGCCCTCTGAGGAGGAATCCACAGGCCCTTTATGTTTAATGCAAACCAGTGGCAGGATCAATTGGTCCAATGAGCAGACTCTATCAGATTAAGAGCCTTGAGGAGAGGCCGCTGATAAATGAAGATTCTGAGCAAACTGTCTTGTTTCGGTCAAAATAGCCCCCCTGCCACCAATACTAAGGAATTTCCATTTACTCACAGTGCTCCTCGATGTATGGCTGTGGGTGTTTTAAAAGAGAAAAGCCCTATCTTGTTTAATAATGGGCCAAATGCACAAGCTGTTCCGTTAAATGTGCCTGTGCAAATAATATGCTTGGTCTCAGATAGCTTTGCTATTAATGTGTCGTTTCCTTATGAGGTGATATTGCATTTCATGAGTCACCCTCCATGGTGTAGAGCAGAGTGTTGTGTTTATAGATGCTGGGATATTGCTTGTGCTGTCCTGAGGGCGTATTAGACGTTTGTTATTGCTCCCAAATGTGGCACAGTATTCTTGCTTATCTTGTGTTTATTCTTAGTGTGTTTTTTTTCTCTGTGTCTCTGTCAATGTGTGCAGCTCCAGAGACTAAAACGCTCTCTGTCCTTCAAGACCATCATGCGTAGCAAAAGCGTGGAGAACTTCTTCCAAAGGTCCTACAGCGACGCTCGCCTGCCCCCGGATTTCATCACTGACCCGCCGCCTCCTTCTCCTCCACTGCTGCCTGGTTCTCCTCTCGTCAGCGACTGCTCACCGTGCATTTCACCATCCCTCAGCCCCAACCCCTCCATCTCCTCCCACTCCCCCTCTCTCAGTCTTTCCCCATCACTGCCCACCAAGCCCCTCCGACCTCAGATTACCCACTGTTTCCAGGACCATGTCTTTCGCAAGCCCACCAACTGCCAGCACTGCAAGCACATGATAGTCGGTAAGGTGTTCACTCTACTCCCTGGATTCTCTACCATTTTTGGGAGCAATTTTCACAGGATTTCTTCCTGTCTCTGTTTATGTGGCTTCCAATCTAGGTCAAACATTTCATGGAGAGAAATATATACTAAATCTATACACAGTTTTTACAAACAAAATTTAATGTTTATTTGTTCACATAAAGGATTCCATGGCTGATGCCATGACAATCAACTTATCCTCCAGGGGTCCACACCTAAGACAACACAGCTTAAGAGGTGTTGGTTGGCAGATTCTGTTATCTTTGGCTAGCTATTTCCCCATATTTTTTTCCTAAGCTAAATATAAGCCATAAGCCACTAGCTGTCTTTATCATGTATATGTGAGAGCATTATCAATCATAACATTTACCAGAGAGTGAATATGCATATTTCCCAAAATGTCACTTGAATCAGAAAGTTTATAAATGATCCCTTGTTACTGATCTTTCTTTTACTCCTTTTGAGAAAATTAGATTGAGAACTGAACATTATGTCTTCAATGTAGTGCTCTCAGTGTTTCTAACCATGACCATAGATTGACAAACCATAGATTATTAACAGGGCTTACTGTGGTGCAGATGTATGAGTGCTTTTATTCCTAGTTTTCTGCTTCCATGAACTACTGGCCACTCCTAGTACTTCTGCTAAATCTACTTCCTGTCGCTATGATTGATTACAGAGTCCAACCTGCTCCTCTGCTTTTGCATCTGAGCTGTTTTTTTTTGCATGTATTGTGAGTTTATGTATGTAATGCATCACTTTTTAGCTGTACTTCTCTGCAGTCCCCTAACACAGTCCAGCCTTTATCTCCTTTGTTAAGCCACTTAAGTAAAATCCATTTTCTCTTCAATGTAAAAGCAGCATTTTTATTAAGACATCCAGTTTGTTTTTTGTTTCTGCTCCATAACAGACCTGTCGATGTGATCCTCATCTTATCTTTGGCAAGATAAAAATAACAACACAGGACTTCTCCTAACCTAATAAATAAAGGGACATATCTCAATACTCAGAGGTTTTATATCACTGATGCACTTTAAAACAAAGATGAAAAAGTAAGATGACTCAATGCCAAATCGATTATGACTGAAATATCTCCAGCTGGTTTCCAATCTCTACAGGTTGTTTTGGAAGAGGAGCTGTTGATTATGAAGCTGTTATTGTCAGCTCTGCAAGCAGTGCCAGCTTGATAAACCTGGGACTGCTCTTGATTACACTCTCTATCTGAGCAGAGAGAAACCTGCTCATATGATCTGAAGACCACTTTGGTTCGTTAGCTCTTTTCGCCTGTTGTGGATCTGCAGCCTGCTGCGTATTTCTTTTTGTGGCTGCCTCCACGTCTGCGTCCTCTGTTCTCATTCTCTCATCTCTGTCCCTCTCTGCAGGAAACTCCAAACAGGCTCTACGGTGTAAAACGTGCAAGATGGCTGCTCACCTGTGGTGCACCTCAGAACTATCGCAGCAGCCATGTCATGGGAAGGTGCGAATACACTCTGAATTTGATGTTTGTCTTCTAGCACTGATAGTTTTCCTGAACCTCGTCACTGACTTAATGTTGAATTTTGTTTGCTTAGCTTTTTCTTTGTGTATCAATTGTGTTTTCTTCTTATCTGAGTGTGATGAACCTGTGTTTGACTGTTGAGGCATGGTGGCCATAACTACTACTAGTTTTTACTCTGTTAAATTGAAATATTAAATTAAATTTTCTATTGTCAAGTACCCAGTCGCAAAAACATCTCAGGAAAAAGTTCAGTTGTTCCCTTATTTTTTATTTGTGAGGAGAAATATAAAAGGAATAAGCTGGGAGCCAGCAGCTTAGTTCAGTTTAACTTGGAAGCCTGGAGAAACAGGCAAATAACTAGTTGGACTGTCCAAAAGTTACAAAATCTGGATATCGGTACCTCTAAACCTGTTTGTTTACTGTACAAAATCTGAAAGTAAAACTACAAGTTCACTAGTTTAGGGTGGAAGTTGCTTCCTGACTACCTGGAGTCTTTAGTGCTGGTGGCCTGGCAACTGCTCAACATGTAACCCCTGGACGAATTTAAGGATTAATTGAACGACCTATAAATTAGTATTCAGATTTGGTTACCTTCAGACAGAAGAGCTTCAGCTGGCTGTAGCTTCATATTTAATTAATAATATGAATAATGACATACGAGGGTGGTTTCAATTTGAAGTACATTTTGGCACTACATGTAATAGCTGATTTTAAAAGAGAAAAGTATGTTTAAACAAGGGGAAGTACATAAGACACAAGATACAAGCGATCTAATCAAAACAGAAACTCAAATCATTTTTACATGTATGGAGAATAAAAGAAATGTACTCTCTTCTCTTCCTCCACCCAGTCTGACTGGCCATCTCTCTGATTTTACTCAGACATTTTTAATAGCCACATTATAAAAACACCAACAACAATAATAAGTTTGGGCTGCAGTCATGATTTGAATAACCTGAAGAGACACACTGTTGCCATGGTAATTTTACCTCAATATCTGGACTGCTGGACCACTCAGAATCTTACCTGCACTTTGAAATCAAATTGAAACTGGAAGTTTCATGTGATTGAACGCAGAACAGAAAATGCAAAAATCTGTTTAATCACTATTGTTTCATAGCAGTGTGGGACAGCAGCAAGTCATGCATTTACACGCTGCTTCATTTTTTAACACTACATCACTACACACAGGCATCCATTTCATCAACACACACGCACAAACACAGTCACACACTGTGTAAACACTCTTGACCTGAGGGCAGGCTCATTCTCAATATACCAGCCATATGTTGTTAGAATGCTGAGAGGACACAGATGCGTTGTGATAAAGGGCATGATGCTGTTTTCAGTTTAGGTTTATTAAGAGATGTGAAGTGCTGATGTAGCTGAACCAAAGTCATTAATCACACCTTACTTTTGAGGCCAAAAAGACTAAAATATCTACATTTATAACCAAACTTGATCATTAGCTTGAGCACTTTATAGTTGCTCACTTTGATAACGAGATTTCATACGTTAGGAAAGATTTAGCATTGTGGATTTTGGGTGGTCTTAAATTTGGATAGTGTTTGAAGGACAATGGTGAGTATAATGCACACAGGAATAAATTGGGTTGATTTCAGGCAGGGATTTTGTGTTTATCCTCTAGTGTAGGGCAGAGGACATTAACATGCAACAAGTGAGCCACTTGGAAAATTTTAAGAGCACTGTGTTCAAGATGGTTCAAAGGAGGCAGAAAGATAGAGCGAGAGAGGGGAGGGAAATGATGAGGTCAGCGAAAGGTAAAATATCATCAACAGTGTTTCTCTCTTCAAAATAAAATGACAAAGTGAGTGGCTCATTTGCAAATCAAGGCAAAGAAAAAACAATGTCTCAGCTGAAACACTCATTGAGCTTAATTCAGTGTGAAATTGCAGTCGTGCAGGCACACACATCCATGCCTGCATGTAAGCCATATGCACACAAGTAAGATTCTGAGTGGGTTCATTGTTCATAATTAGCAGCAAAGAGGGCTCGCACTTCACACTCGCTTCAGTTTGTGACCTAATGGCAGAAATGAGCTCTTTCCCTACAAGCGTGTGTGCCTGTCATGTCTGTCAGTGTGTCTTGATCTGTTTCTGATTCAGTAATTTTCAAATGACTCTATTAATGTCGTAAAGTCACTACATGGAGCCTGTTCTCCCATCGGCTCGGCCTATAAACAGGACAGTATCTGCAAAAATTCTGCTTTCTGCTCTCCTCCATTAGTCTGGAGCATTCAAGCGAAACTTCAGCTCGCCGATGCTCGTCAATGACCAATTGACTGTCGTCAAGGAGGTTCAACCAAGCCAAGGTGAGCAAAGTCGAGCGTGTGCGTGTATGTGTGCGTGTTTATGAGTGAGTGCATGTGTGCATTGTTATGTATGTGTCCCATGTGCTTTTGTTTTGTGATGTTGCTCTTGTCTAGCCTTTTGATTTATTTTTAGATTTTGTGTGTGCTTGTGCGCGTACTGTAATAAAACCAGAACTGTCTCCATCTCACCTGACAACCGAGGAGCATGAAGTGGAAAAATATAAAGAGGAAGAACAAATTCAGCTTCTCTTGGAGGCTGATGGACGGTCTGCACCCTGAAAGTATGTGAATAAATATTTATAAGTTCTAATGTTTATGTTTTTATATCTCTGTTTATGATTTGTTCTGTGTATCCTTGGACTGATGCAGGGTATGAATTTAATGTCTGGCACTGCAGCTTGAATGTTTAAAGCCTGATAAATATTTAAATGCTTCCTTTTTCAGATCGGTCCCAACCAACTCTCTGTATCATAAAGTACACCTATGCATATTCACATAGAACAATTCTGAATAACAATCATATTTTTATTTAGAGCTATACAATTATGGAAACAAACATTTTTCACTTAATTGTTAACTTGCTGAAGGTAATCATAGGGTTACAGGCTGTTTTTATCGACTCACTGATCTGAAAGCACCTGAATTTGTTCTTCCTTTTTTTGTCTCTGAATGGGAGCTTGTTTTTTCTTTGCCATACCATCAGATAAACATATGTAGGTGACGCTGTCCTTCATCTCACATACTGTATGCCTCGCTGAATCGGGGTTAACACCTCATGCTGTCACTTCCTTGTACTACCCATGAATCAGGGTACAATTAACCTACAGCTCAGTCATCACTCCAAGCTCAGCACCATGACGCCTGGGAGACTGCCAGATCCAGCTGAGACTGCAACCTGCCAAACTCACAACCACACATTGCAAAGTGTCCTCATAATTATTGCTAACAAAACACTTGGAAAAATTACTGAGCTCATGTTTACACAGATTTATATTAGATAGCAATTTTTATGATGGATTCATTTACAGACCCTATAATTTCACACCAAGCCTCCTGGCAAATCAGTTTACTGTGTATTAAACTTCATTTATGACGCTGAGAGTCTAATAGCTGCTAAGGTGAAGTACATACCACCTAATGCCCTCAGTTTTAATTTTGCACCGACAGTTACAATTGTTTAACCTATTGAAAGGATGCATACAAAGATTTGTTTCTCTATTTAAACAACCACAACAGCTGTGTGAGCTTAGTCTTTATTTCCTCGAAATACTTAGACCAGTTGCACTAAAGACATTCCTGCTGCTGAATTCCTTCTTCCGCAGAGGCATTGACTTCAATCTGAAACCATTTTGACGTCACCCTGCACTGTCACACATAGCACATTCAAGCTGGAAAATCTAATTCCTAACTTCAGAAATACTCTGATAGCACTAAGCGCTGCCATCTTCATGAAATGCAGCAATGAAGGCGTTCTAAGGATTTCCATATTTTAAATCTCATCTTATATTCTCTTTCTACTCAGCTAGCAAGCTCCAGATATATTACGGCTATTAAAACTAAGACACATCTCTTGCCAATAAGAAAATGTATAAATAAATCAAAGGCTGTAGATTTATTGGAATATTTTGATGTCTCTCAATTTTTGGCTGCTGTCCTCTCTCAGATCTAAAGTGGGTCACTTTGGTCCAGGACTGACTGTGTTACTACAGTTATATTTAGACCCTCTGGTTCCTCTAGATTGACACAGGCACAATAATAATGATGTACAGCATATAATCCAAATTGTATTGTGTGTGGAGCTGTGTCTTTGCGTGAATAATTTACCTGCGTGTTTGCAAATAGAGTGAACAGAAGTGTGTGCGTGCATGAGTTTATGAATGTGTGTGTGTGGTTTCAGAGGCTGCGCGGATGCGTGTAGACCCTGTGTATGCTGCCTTGCGCTACGGGACGTCCTTGGCGCAGATGAGCCGCTCCAGTTTTGGCAGTTTGTCAGAGTCACCAACACGCAGCCTGGTATGACATCATCACCCAGTGGTTGGGGGCAGAGGACAGTTGGTTTTTGCAGTGTTGATCTATTTAACTTGTTGGTTAAGTATTGACCATAGATGCAGCAGTTTTAAAGAAATAGTTTTGGAAAAATATTTTCTTTTCACTTTCTAGCTGACAGTTAGTTAAGAAGATCGATACCTCTATCAAACATGGGAAAAAAACAGCCAGCCTGCCCCTGTCTGAAGGCACAAAAAATGTCCATCACAAACTCTAATGACTAATACGTATTATATCCTGTTTGTTGTTTTATACAAAACACAAAAGTGTAAAAGACATTTTGCCATTTTATGTGTAGTTATGTGCCGGATTATTAAAGTTAAGCTAACCAGATGATAGCCTTATATGAGCGGTACCAATCTTCTTGCCACTGTCCACCAGAAAGTGAAAGAAAATTCTCCAAAACTCCTGCTTGAGAATAAATTTTTTTAACGTGTCCTCTCTTTTGAGGTTATGTCAGCCCCCAATTAAATCCAACTTGACATATGGTGAAGCTTTAATTAAACACAGGAGTATCATCTACGAGGGGCATAACTGATGACACTGGTCTGTGTGTTCCTCTTATTAAACATGTAGCTGAAGCAGTGTGCAAGTCTCGCTTAACCCCTCCAAACTTTTCTCCTACATGACCTAACAGTATATAGGTCATATATACAGGTCTTTTTCTGACACTGGGAACTTCTGATCTGTGTGGCGTGTAGGCTGAATAAAATTCTTCTTGTAAAATTAATCCTCTTTGACATCGGGCACTAACCTTTGATTTTTTTTTCTCCTTATTTCCTTCTTTGATAAGGGGGAGGGAGGTGAGGAGAGTCAGCAGAGACAGTGCAGCATGGAGGAAGAGATAACTCAGGAGACAGGGGGTAAACATTGCTGTGTGTCTGTGTCTTTGTGAATGTGCATTATGTCCATTATGCTGTATGTCCATGCTTATGTGTGTCTGTGCATAAGTTGTGTTTACCTGTGCACGCCTGCTGTGTGAGAGAGACTTACTGTGTCTGGAAAAATGTCATGCTCTGATTGCATATGTGTGGTTGTGTGCTTCACCTGGCACCTTCTAAATAAAATTCTTACCACCTCCAGACACTCCTGTCCCCAACACAGAGATTGAGAAGGAGGAAGAAGAGAGCAGCGGCCAAGTTCAGACTCCTGCAGAGGATAATAGCGTGAAGGTACCCCCTCTTTGTAATCCTCCTATGCAGACTGTAGCTGTTTTCCTCCACAAGCGCATAATTCTGTTTTACTACCTCCCTTCCCCGTGTCTCCCTGTGTCCAGGTGCCCAAACGCATTGAAGTTCATTCCATCCACACCTATGTTGCGCTCTACAAGTTTCTGCCTCAGGAACAGAATGACCTGGAACTACAGTGAGTAAAAGCCAAACAGACTGCCTACATGCAAGCATGTGCATGCACATGCAGGAGTACTTATGTCGTATTGTTTTTTTCCTATTGTGTGAGTGTGTGAGTAGTTTGTCTGTGTTTTTTGTCCCTCCCTATGTTTTGCCCCGCTTTTGTTCCTGCAGGATGAAAATGTCCCGACCATCTGCAAAGGATGGTGCCGGGGTGCCCTTAAGGACGACTAATTATAAACTCAGAGCCCATCACTGTCCTTTTGTAGAACTAGCAACTGAGCTATGCTCCCAGCAGGAGAGAGGATAAAGACACTGAACAACTGAGAGATGAAAGGGTCTAAGATGGCATAGTGCTGAAGATTATCATATGAAGAGAGAGAGTTTGAGAGGGTGGGAGAAACGGGGAGAAAGCAAAGTACAAATATAGAAGTAAAAACTCTATAAGATGAAGGAGGACTAAGTAAAATTAGGGCAGGATGTGTACGTGTGTGTGAGAGAGACGTGTGTGTATGGATGGTTAGGGGACAGTTTTCACAAAGGTAGAAGATCCATGCAATTGTTAGCGGCCATCTGTGCTGCGGGTGTGTGCATGACTACACGATATATCTGAACTGGTGAAAGCATTATGTGTCTATGTGCCTCTGTCAGGGTGGGACAGGGGTGGACTGCATTCATTTGTATTTGATCATTTGTAGGGATTTTTGTGAGGACAATTCTTGATACATTACATTCTACGTGACAGAGTTACAGAAAATATGAGCACTTGACATGAATTTAAAAGCTCTACACACCCACATAGGTATTTTCAGTTATTCTGCAGTTACTAGGTACTCTAGTAATCAAGGTCACCATGTCTCCATTGCATTATGAAAACACTCACTTTATTTGCTATACAGTGAGTTGCATTTTCTTCATCCTGTCATAATGTTTGAGTGTTGGCATTGTCTGTGCATGTGTGAAATTCATTAACTATAACAGTGAAACAAGAAAATCTTTCTGCTAACAATCCCACACTGCAATTTAACAGTCAGGCACCAGTATAATGATAATCTGTAAGTGTCCAGAATCTCAGTTTATTGCTCGCTATTGAGTAAATGTCTGTCTATTGTATATGGTCTCTTGTGACAGACTGAACAGGGGAGTGATTTCAGACACATCACATGTACTATTAAGAGTGATAAAGTCGAATATGGCCGTAATAGCTACAACAAAACAAACAGGATAGAGGAACCTGTCAGTCATGCAGGGACTCTACACCACAGTCTGGAGTGGACGCCTAATTAGGCAGGTTAGGTGAAAACAGCTGGTTGTGCAGTTGGTGTGCATGTACAAGGTTTTTCCAGAAGACACGGTGTCTTGTCATAGCTGGAAAAACAAATTGATGATTAAAAATGACTGAGCTCCTGGTATTGTTCATGCTGGCTCACCGTCATGGCTTACTGGGACGGGAACTGAGTCATTGTTAAATACATTTGTCAGTGTTTCTCCTGCTCTGACAAGTCAAAATAATGTAATAATAGCTTATGTCAGTGGTAGCTGTGAAAAAAAGGTACATAGGTGTGTTGTTTTGGGAATTTTGATACATCCCCTAGTGAAGACAAACAAGGGACCTTGCTTATGTTTAAACCTGAAGTTTGAAGGCGAAGTAAGAGTAGCTTAGTTTAGCTTTATTTATAGTTTGATATAATCATGTAGCAGCTGCTTTCAAAAGTAGGAAATGCTTTCTCTCTTTTGTCTTTCTCTCAGAGGAAACTTGCAAAATCTAAACCCACCCACTCTCATCTGGAGCAGCTTCTGTTTCTGCCTCCCTGGCTGTTGGTGCACGGAAACAGTAAATACTGGAGCAACGTTTTATATAGGTCAAGGCATAAACATTGTGTGAATATCTGAATTATAACATGTTGTTAACTTAAACCTACCTTCCATTCTTGGAGGATTATAAAGATGTATTGTACAGACGCTGAACAAAGCTGCTGTTAGACATAAGTTAAACTAGGCTAATCCCGCTGTTGGACATACACCTTCAATTGCATGCAGAGACCTAAAAAAAGGCATCAACGAGTTTGTCATTTAGGCTTTAAGTAGCTGTGCTCCTGGGAGCAACCTCAGTGAGCAGAATAATTGTTTCATATTAAATAAATTGCCAGTATCACTTGAGATATATGGGTCTCATCCTAGTTGGTAAGTTTATGTAACTATGTGCAAACTTACTGTATGTGTCTGCATTTCTCAGGGATAATCATATAGGGCAGTAGTGAGAGCAGACACCCAGGAGACGCAACATACAGAAGTGCAATTGGGACAGCAGTTTCTCCCTGTGTATCTGGGACAGAGGGTACATGGTGTGTGTGTGTGTGTGCGTGTGTGTGTGTGTGTGTGTGTGTGTGTGTGTGTGTGTAGAAAAGTAACATGAAAAACTGGGAGCGTCATTGGCATGCAGGCCATGTTGGCTGCAGATCAGGTCCAGCCTTGCACCACTGCAGACTCTGCAGAGTCGTAGACCTCATGACTTTGGTGTCAGCTGCTCCATATGAGACACAAAGACTCATCCACATCTTAACCTCCACAGCTTTGTAACTGTGGCTACAACAGCTTTCTGTGGCAGTTTGATAATGTTATCTTTTGTGCTCACACTCAGCTCTTTTTTTCCTCCTTTTCTTGCTCGCCGCTCTCGCTCCGTTACCCCCCTCCTCTCCATCTACCCATCCCCTTTTCCTCTCCACCTCAATCACCTTCCCTTTCATGCGTCCTTTTTTTCATCTTCTCTCTTGTCTTATCTCTTCTAGTCCCGGTGATCGGGTGCAGGTCACTGACGACTCTAATGAAGAGTGGTGGAAGGTGGGTAATAAATCATTTGCTAACATCAGCATGCATATATGTGTGTGCTAGTTGGTGTGTACCCGTGTTCTTGGGTGTATATTGTGTATTTGAGTGTAAAGAAGCAAGTGCGCATGCATTCACTGTGCGCATGTGTTAAATCAGGGCTTTAAATCAAGCCTTTAATGCAAAACACCTGCTCCACTCGTGCCTGTCATAAACATGCACGTAGGCACAGACAGAAATAGAACATAATTTTCTCTGAAAATTACCGAGTTTAACATAATGAACTTGAATAGTGTTGCAACCTCAAAGAGGTCTTTATTGAGTGTGTAATGAGCTTCACTCACTCCCAATGGAAATAGATGAGCATCTGTGTGTGTGCGTGTTTCAGTCACAGAAAAAGGAAGGTGTACCTTGACTTAAGTGAAGACCAGAGTCTGTCTTTCATCAGCGGACCAGTATTTACTCACACCAGTAGTCAGTGTGAAGCAGTAGTCATTAAACACTATAATCCAACACTGCTGCTCCATGGAACCTGTTAAATTATGTATAATTTGTGAATCATCTGTTCATTACTAATGTATATCTTATGAATCACTTCAATAAACGTATCAACACCTGAGGTAGAGCGTGATAAACAGTAAAATATGCTTCATAATAAGGTTATTTTCACCAGAAAACGCTCTTTTTGTCTTTAAATGGATGTTAAATAAATGTGACAGTAGAGTGAAGCAATTTCTTGTTTGCGTTTGAAAACAATTATTACCTTATTACCCTGATCATTGAAGTGCCCTATCTTGAAGCTTTTCTCTGTCTCTGCAGCCTTGATGATTTGTCACAGCACACACAGAAATGTGAGGAAACATGTTATTACCTGACTACCTCACTTTTTCTGTAATTTCCCATTATTATTCAGAATGAAGGGCGTTTATTTGCCTCTTTGTTTCTACTGACTTAACAGATGATGACAACGGCGAAAGGTTCAGCCAGTCTGGGAGTCAGTCAAAACATTCATCTGGCTCATCAGCAGCCGTGCACCACACATGGCCAGCCTTCAAACAACCATAAAAAACTAATATATACATGCAGACATAGTGAATCACACATTTAAACCACCTGCAACACTAATTTAGTGCTTCTATAATGTATTACGTGACTAAATCACCCAGATATATTTTTAATGATGACTGACTGTGCTGCTCTCCCGCATTTTTAAGGGCAAGAGCGGCGACAAAGTGGGCTTCTTCCCTGCCAACTTTGTGCAGAGGGTGCGGCCAGGAGAGAGAGTATGGCGGGTTGTCCAGGGTCTTCCTGGCAACCGAGAGAGAGGACACATGGCCGTGAAGGAATCCCAGGTATCCAAATATTCTATTCTATTTTCTTGCTTTCTTTATCTCATATATGCTTATACCCTAAACTACTATGATGTCTCACTTTGTTTAGTTGTTGATGATAAGGTTCCATCTACTCTATGTATTTATTTGTGGGTCTGACTTTATCAGCGTTGCGGGTTGGCTGGGCGCCTCTCCCAACACACACTGGGTGAGAGATGGGGCACATTCTGGTCAGGACATGATCAAAGGATTGGCACCAAAATTATCTCTGTCTGTGTGTCAGCTCTCATAATCTCTAGTTTTTACAAGAAAATACGTTGATTCTTTGTAAAGACTATATACCATTTTGAACAAATTTTCACCCGTGATGTTCAAAAAGTTTCCTGCAGCGAGAAGCTGTGCGCTGACACTATAGTGTAGCTTCCATTAAGCGTTTTCCTTGAGCAGTAGTCAGTAAATCTTCTTGTAATTACAAAATTAAAATTAAAATGTTGAAAAAACTCAAATGAGCTGCTGTTTATGCACCCTCAGTAAGTCAAAATACAAGCCTGTGTTATGAATTAGTATTTTTAAATTATGTAGCAGAGTGCTTTTTTAATATTTATACTAATGAATTCTGACAAATTAAGCTCTGCTTAGCATAATTTACATTAAATAACTGCAAGCAACTGGTATTAACTGTAATATTAAGAGAAAGATTATGATATTAACATCATTTTGCTGCCAAAATAGATACACCTGTAGGCAATTCCCCAAGTAACACCAATGTTCTTTAATTTAACTTACAATTTATTACTGTCAAATTCCTTAAATGTAGAAATAAGTTTTGACGGGTAAATCTACTCCTATATTCCAACATCTGTTACTTGACAGAAAATAGAGCAACTCAATTTCTGTCTGCTCCTTTTAGATCTGTGTGGGGAAGCTTGAAGACGGTGAGGTGTTTCTGAAGCTGAGCAGTGGGAAGAAGAGAGGGCTGGTCCCTGCTGACTCCATAGAGGAGATCTGAGCCTCTGTGCATACACCACCCTCCTTCCACTTCTATTTCCCCCCTCGGACGTATAGATCTTTAAACTAGCACCATCACTCCTCCCCCATCTTCCCCTTGGCACAAAGACAGCCGAAGCCTCTCCACCCAGTCCTTATTGACTTAAACCAAACACAGAGAAACTGGACACACACCTCTGTAAAGAGCTGGAACCACAGCCCCTGATGAACATGTGATCTCTGGTTGAATTGGTTTACTGTCTTTAATACAAGTGTACAGTTATGCAGTAATCCTGCTTTTAGAAAGGAACTGTTTCTCAGTAGTCTAGCGTTACTGTAGATTTATCTTTCTAATACAAAAATAAATGTTTAGGGTGCACAAGTTGGAAATGCTTTAAATATGCTTGCTGGATGATGGTGCATATTTTGTTTTTCCACATCAAACAATATCTACAACGTGAGAGAAGGCCTATAATAGAAACACGATGCTTCTGTCAGTGTCCTTTTCTTGTTTCTACCCACTGCGTATGTCTCATCGCTATCTGCTCATGTCAGGGTCTCTAGCCTGGGGACTGATATCAGCTTCATATAGACTGGTGCACGACACGAGGCACTCGCCAAGGACGAGACACTGCCAGCCAGAAAAAGCTACTGCCACTCAGAGAGCCCGGAGAATCAGATGAAAGGAGTGCACACGATCCGAAAATCCTCAGCAGTGTCAAGCTGAGTTATAACTGCACTCGCCACCTTGAGAGTGCAGAAATGAGAAGATTTTCAAAGAAAATTGGAGGCTCTGAAGATCTTTTCAGGGGAAACTCAAAAACTTTTTTCCTGACTTTTTCATTATAAAATAACTAAGAAAATATCATACAAAATTGTGTCAGCATCTGTTTTTTTCAGCATTTGTGGGAGAGATTTTCCCTTTTCAACAATCTACAAGACAAGAACTTTCAAAAATAAATTTTGACAACACAGAAAAACAAGAAATGTAGATGTAAACTTGCTCTAGGAAAACTACGAATGGTGGTGCTGAGCAGGAAGAAGTGTCAAAATCTCAAGAGTAAGTTACACATTGCAGGAGCTGTTCTCCTGTTTTCCTATAAAGGACTGGTGAGCATAAAAAGGTTGGCTTCTGCGTAGACGAAGCACAGTGGGTGTTGCAAGTGTTGCACAGCATTTTAACATGACTTCACTGGAGCTGGAACAGCGGGAAATAAACCGAAGCCAGTCTGCCAGAAAACCAAGAACACAATGGGGATCTTTCTGACCATGACAAGGAGTCTAAGTTCCACTGACAGCACAGAGGAGGACACAGGAAAACACAGGGAGTAGGAGGAATGACATCAGTGCTGAACCGTTATGAGTCAGTGTGCGCGCTGTGCATGCAGGTAGTGTTGTACCCATGGGTGCACGAGTCATCATTGATCAAATGTCAGCCTGTCATCTCCATTTTCCGCTCCCCGTTTGGCCTCTCTCCTTGTCACTTTATTGATGTGACTAGTCAGTTATGACAGTTATTTTTTTCTTGGATGTAGGTATACATTTGATGCTTTCGAATTTATTCATCCATTACTTATTAAACAACAGTGATACTTTATTTAATTTTTGATCCAGAGAGAGGATACACACACGGACATGAAGAAAATGTCAGACTGAAGCACAGAATACAATAGTAAATCGATGGCATGCATATAACTCATATGTCTTTGTTCAAAGCACAGAGTTTCAGCTAATATGATCCTTCTTTAGTCTACATTTCAATATATGCGAAAGCATCAAGAGACTGTGAGAGATAAGCTTCTCTTCTTGTGAAAACAAGAATAGCACTTTATTTTTTGTTGAGGTATCCTCTTCATAGTGATCGTATTTTACCTGCAACTTCACTTCATTTCACCATGGAGCTTTTTGGTTTGTCTTTGTGTGTCAGATGTTTCAAGTCACAAATATATCAGAGATGGAAAAAACTGAGAATTTACACAGCAGCAACTATCTTGGGGAAAACGGCATCAGAGCAGAACTGGATTTATGATTTACCCATGCAAACACTTATCTTGCATTGTGCCTAGTTTTATGTAGCATCACATGTTCACACCTTTGAGAATTCAAAATGTAAAGTATGTGTTTGGTTGTATCCTGAGTCCAGAGTCATTGGTTGGTACCTCAATAAAAGATTTTACAAAACAGTCTCTGCCCTTTTCGTGTGTGTATAATGTCACATGATATGTAAACTGGTACACTGAAGATACTCCGGTATGTGTGAATGCTGCTAAGCAAAGCTGTGAACGTAGTCCAGCCTGTTTAGCCTATATAGCAAGGTTTTAATGGCACATTTAACAGCAACCATGCATAATACACCACCCTCTAAGCACACACTGCTGTGTACAGATAAATACCAAAATGATGCTCAAAACACGTAATGTATCACGTAATGGCACTGCTGGAAGGAAAGTAATTCAGAGTTTTTTGTTTAATCACATGCAGTCACAAAAAAAGAAAGAAAAAGTAATTGCATTTTTTAGCAAACAAACAGGGATCAAACCACTCACACAATTTGGTTTTCATTTATTTGGTTTGATTTGTACCAAAAATGAAAATTCTGGCCTTATTCACTCACTCAACGGTAAAATTTGTTTGTCGGCACAGCAAATTAGCAAGATCAGTCTCAGTGTTAGCTGAGCAGCTGAAGAGGCACATAGAACTGGAGGGAAAAGGGCGACTGTCCCTCATGTGATAAGAGCTCACAAAGCAATTGGAATGAATAGCCATGGATGCAAAAGAAATTTAAAAAATTGGTTTGAGAATGCCTTTTTGTCAAGTATATGTACAGGGGAGGTGCTGAAGTGGCAAAAATCCTGCGGTTCCTCATTCCACTTGATGCTGGCTGCAAGTCAATGTCCAACTTCACAGCAGAAATAAATATGTTCACAGCCTGGTCTGTATGGCTAATTTCCCCATTCATGAGAACTGTACTGGGGATGATTTTTTTTATATATAACTTACCCGTTCAAATTATATAACGCTATATAACGCTTACAGTTATGCATAGTTAAGAGCATGGCTGGGGCCACACTCTGATCTTCACAATGGCTCTTCAGAAAACCTGTGGTTGATGTCACAGTGACTATGTATGTTTTTATTTGTACAGTCTATGGGCATATAGCGCAAGCATCTTCTAAACTGTTTTCGAAAGTGGCATGCACCTGTTCATTATCTAGTTGATGTAAAGGATGGATCAACCTGTTTAGGCTTATGTGCAGAGATGTACTGTACATCATCCAAACTCAAAGAGCTCAAACAACATTCTCAATCAAGACTAATTTGACACTTTTTTGGCTCCATACTGCACATAATGCATACTGTACCTATCAAAATATTTTCCCTGGAAGACAGCACACTGAAGTAGACTTAAACATGTGTGTATGAAGTGTGTTCACGCAGAAAGTGAAGCAAATTTATGACTCGGATCATTTGCGCAAATTTGGATGATGACCCAGTTGTGTCTTTCTGTCTTTACTCGCCTCAAGCTGCCAACAGTAACAGCTCTGCAAGCTGTACAGTGTCTGCACAAGTTTGTTAGATACAGCTAACTGTTTATTGCCTGCGTGTTACCTTGCATTACAACAGTCACATTTGCAGAAGAGCTGTCACTGTTTTGCACCATGTGTAAACACCTATTCACACACAGTGTGTAAAGTACAGAATTACTACTCAATCTTGGAGTCTAATCATAAACTCTATTATATATGGCATGAGGATACTTGGATTAAGCTGCTGACAGATGTTGTTTTTGGGTCTTTTCTGGAGTTCTGAGGAATTAATCTACATTCTGACTTGCTAATGTTTTGACATGATTCTAGATAAACAATGACAACCATTTTGATTTTTGGCTGAGTATTTTATTTTTAAGGCCAACTCTACTGATCCGTATGTTTGACTTTTTTGGGGGGTGTAAATTTGGCTTTTGTTTACCAGTTAAACAGTGGTTGATAAAGTGGTCAAGCTTTGCTACAAATAGTGGCTGCTATACCTCTATTAACGCTTAAAAGTGCTGACCATCTGCTGTGACTCAGAGCACTGTGAGTCCTCTCAAGCTGATGAAACTTTGCCAGTGTGGGAGAGTGTCGTTGAACAGTCTCCTCTAATACACTCATTTAGTTTTTCTGGCTCGATCTACCTCTCCCAATCACTCCCTGCCTCCTTTCTTACTTTTAGACACTGACATACTTACTTTTGGACCCTCACGCCACAAACACTATCCCCTTGCATTCACTGTCTTTTAATCTTAAACTCAGTCTTTCTCTCTGTCCCTCTCTTTCAGTTTCTGTCACTCCCTTCATGCCGAGGTCTCTCTTTCTTGCATCAGTCTGGCTCAGAGTTACACCTGAGAGAAGCAAACAAGGGAATGACAGTCTATTTTCTTTCCTCATTTACCCAGGTCCTGTTTTGACATTACTTATGATTAAAGTTATTGTAAGGAGGCTCTATCTGGACTCACCTCTCCTGATTTTATTATGGAGTAATATCTGAGGAGGTGGGGAAGCTGCTGAAAGTAAAATTGCATTTAATAACGCTTCATTTCAGCTGGCTGCTGCTGCTCAGCTTGGCCATAATGTCAACTTTCTAAGGTAGTAAAACGACAGGAGGGGTACAGTTCAGGCCTGGTGTAAATGTGGCTATTTCTGAAATCTGGCTCAGTGTCATATGTGGCTGACCCTGCACAGACCCTGCAGGGGTTTGCTTGTGCTCCTGTATAATAAATGTCCACTATCATTATTTAGAATGTCCCCTGCTGTTATTATTACGTCTCATGACCTTTCGAGGTGCCTCCAAGCAAGTGTCACAACTAACAGCCTCTGCGCCTTCTGTCCTGGTCCAGGTGAATGAACAGAGAGCCATAACATTAATAGAAACACAAAGAGAGAGGAAGCGAGCGAGAGAGACGAAAGGACAAGAGCTATAGACAGAGCATCAGCTGCTGTTCTGAACATTGCGTTCCTCCTCTTTTATCTTTCATCCACGTGGTTCTCTTTAGTTAACATCAAACTGTTTGTGCTGTAGGTTACAGTGGAGTCCAGAATCACAATATGGAACTACAACTGAACCTAGTTTTGCTTGCTGAACATCCTCAAACATGGACGACATCTTAGTTTCTAACACATTTCAAGTAGAAATGTGATAGAATCTAATTCTATCAGTCTTTTTTCTTGCACATCAAAGTTTTATATATATGTATGTTGAGTCATAGGCAGCTAAAAAAGAATCATGAAGCATTAATAGAAAATAAAGTTTTTAATCTTATCTCAGAGCTGATCCTCAAGGTGATACAGCCACATTTCTATAACCATCAGCTGAACATCCACTGTAGCCGAGTGCACGGTCCCCTCCATCGGGAATAAATGGATTTCAAAGTGACTCACTGATCACGCTGCTCAGAGGCTGACTAACATACATTTCAGCAACCACAAAGAGAGCAAGAGCCAAAGGATTAAATCTAAGTTTCCGGCTTTGTTGTAAATCACTAGTGTTCAGTTAGAAATCAGGAACATTTCTAAATAGCGAAACACTTCTACCTACACATGGTCATGATGACATTTTTTTCAGTCTGACATTTTTCTTGTGTGTGTATCCTCAGCGACAGACTTTTTAGACATTCATGTTCAAGGAAAAGTATGATATTTGGGAAATACTATTTGCTTTCTGAGAAGATTCATGTCATTGTCTCTTATCTCTACAGATAATATGAAACTATACCATGAGCAGCCAGCTAGCATAAACAACTCCAATTTTCAATCCAATCCAGAGTAGAACAACAGAATTTTTTCTTTTTTTACTTTTAAATTGTTTAATCTCTGACCTAAACTAATATTTATCAGCTTCCATTTATTCAGAGTCCAGGAAATTACATTTGGTGCAGCACAGCAAAAAGGGCTTATTCACATTGTACAGTGCCAGAAACAGGTTGTGATACCAGAAAGGAAAAAGGTATGAAAATGTATCATAAAAGGTGAGAAATTTGTGAGGGAAAATTTGGAGGGTTGGCAAGTATGCAGCCAGTTATCTTTGGATTAGTGCAAAGACAGGGAAACAGCAAGCCTGACTCAGTCCACAAATAAATCTGCTGAAGAGCACCTCATCAACACAGTGCAGTATATCCAATTTATACAAAATGTAAAAATGTTTCCTGGCTGGGAGAAATTATGCATAAATAAATCTCAGCAAGAAAGCGAATAGGCATATTTCTCAAAATGTCAGCTTTTCCCTGAAAGTGTTGATGCAAAATGGTTCTTTTTTTAAAGTGGAGAGCAATTTAATATCCCTCTCACTGCTCAAGCATTTATCAGCACACATAAATAAGCATTTACACTACTTCAAACCAGAACCGACACTCAGAAGTGTGGTTAAGCAACAAAAAAGTAATGTCACATAAAAATAATAATTGCTTACATTTGAGTTCACAAAGCATATTGTCATAATACCCCAGAAACGGCTAATTTATAAATGTTTCCTTCTTTCAAATGTTTACAAAGCATCAAGAAGATCCGCTAATCTATGATAAATTATGTTAATATGACAAATTATTGTTACAATAATTGACGTCTCATGTGGAAACACGTTTACGATTTCCTTCTTTAAATCCTGAACAAGATTTTGTTTCACCCCTCTAAGCCACCGCCCCGCACACATACACAGAGGCTCTCCCCTCCTTGGTGTTTCTTTTTACAAGTATGCAGTTTTCAGTCACACTTTCTGTTTTGAGAGGGAGGAAGCGAGTGATTATCGAAGCAACGCAAATAATGATAAAAGCAGCTGTCGGGGGAATCCAAATGTAAAAATAGAGCTGATTAAATGAATAGTCATTCTAAGAATACCCTGTAATCACAGGCTGCTGAAATATAAACACAGAGACACAGACACAGACACACACACACACACACACACACACGCATACACAGACCTATCACTGAGACTAGCTGACAGAAGCATAAAGAATTATTTCTTCAGCTGTGAGTAGGCTACAACATACCATTAGCCTTTCTACTTCACCCACTCAGGAACAAATGCCGTGCAATAATCTGTCTTTGACATCGAGCTACCACACACAAAAGAAAGCATGGGCAGACAGAGAGAAATAAAGACAAAAAAGCAATTTATAATCCTGTCACTTTTATGTAGTTTATAGATGGCACAGGGGTGGGGTTGAAGTTTATCATCTCATTCTTGCTTTGCATCCAGCCTATTCCAGTAACATGGCCATTTCCTCTCCCTGTATGCACAGAACAGATGAAAAAATGTGATGACAAATGCCAACACTGTGCAGTCAAAACAAACCTCAAATACACACTTACAGTGAAAAGACAGAGGCTGAGGTGTATTGAGTGCATACAGTCCATAAAGAACAAATTTGGAGAGACACAAAATCCTTTTAGCGGGACTACTGACTACTGACTACTGACTTTTAGCGGGACTACTGAGTCTTTTTCCCTCACTCGCTGCTTCAAAAGAAAGCTTACAGAAGACAAGATACTTCTGTCTTTCCAGCAGCATGGGCATATAAATCAGGGATTAAGAGTGCTGTGTGACTACGCGGCAGATATTCATCAGAAGGATTAACAAAATTTTTGGGGAGATTGGATCACTGGTCAACTTCGCTTTTAAGAGAGAAGGAGAATATAAACATCGTCGTTCATGTGTCCAGTAGATTGTTTGCTCTGGTGCTCTCACTGCTTACAGTTGAGCATACATTATAATGAGTGATAATGAGAAAAATGAGAAAATTAGATTTGAAATTTAGCAGACCTGAAGTTCAGGGATAACGCCATATTTCAGGCCTATTTTATTCTGACATTTCAACATGCTTGCACTCTGAATTGGAGTGCAGTGTTAAACATTTCATCCTGACATTTGAGGAGCCTGAACCCAGTGAGATAGGTGAGACTGATACAAATTTATTTCAATGTTTAGTTTATTGACACAGTTTTAAACTAAACGTGCCTTTTTGTCACTCAGGGGAAGGGTAAAAAAGAGCAGCATTAGAGCGACATTATCATTCATTTGGAGTCATGTTTGTGTCCACCTGGTAAATGCAAGTCCAGCTCACTCTATTAAGCTCTGTTTTTGTCCTCTACCAACTGCTAAGGAACATATATAGCTCTTCAGCCGCTAAATTACTATGTATATGTATACTATACTACTCATGACATTTGGTGCTGAGTAGGTAGCATACAGTAGGTTTTCTGATTTTTCTGAGGTTTTGCTGAAAACAGCTGCCTGCTGTGACCAAACACAACACTATGAGAGCAGAGAGACCGAACAGCCAAACAGTGAGCTGAAGCTCACTATAAAACTAATGTAGTTATTCTAAGGAGAGCTGCAGACTGGTTCACATTGTCAAATTGTATTCACATTGTCGTTGGATACTTATTTCAAACATATTGACTGTATTGACTTAGCTGACGAGACAAGAATAATGAAAGAAGTCCGAAAATATAACAATTACCAGCTTTGAAGGCGAGAGAATACACATGAACACAGACGGTTGTTTGCCTGATATTTATTAAAAATAATAATGCATTTCAAAAAAATGTGTACACACAGTCATTCTTCTGAAAACAAGCATGTGCAGGTTAGTGGTTCTATGATGATATGGTGTTTGTTTTAGAGAGAAATAACATCATCATGCTAAACAGCACTAAAGAGAAAGTACAAATTACATGTCATGTTCTGCAGGTATTTGGTCATAAACTAAATGTGGCATACTCTGATGCCACTGTGGGTTCTTCAGCAGAGAACACTCAGAGAGCGGTGACATTTTAATTGTTTCATTTTGGTTCACGACACAAACACACCTCCGTCGGTGTTGTTCGCAGGCATACTTTCTCTCTTATGATGACAGCCATGTAGGTCACTCTTTGCGTTGTGTCTCTTCTGACTCCCAGGTCCAGCACACTACTGTGTTAAGAGGAGAGCGTGATTAGCTCAACAGGATACAGTTGGGTCAATCACTCTCACCTGGCGCTGCTCTCCTGAGCCCTCTCCACACCTCTCAACTGCAGCTGATACACCACGCCCACTCCACACTAAGTTATGTTACGTTATGATGGCTAGAAAAAACATTAAAGGGTCACCAAAGTGATCCCAATTCATCCATAGAGGGACTTGCAATGAATGTGTACCAATCAGAACCAAATTCCATGAAGGTCCCTCCAATGGTTACAGAGATATTTCAGCAAAAACTGTGTTTCTTTTGGCACAAGAGGAAAAGAAGATCACCAAAGTCAGTAGGAACTAGGAGCCATGAATGTCTGCACAAAGTGTTGTATGCCAGTAAATCAAGTAGATGGTGAATGGACTGGACTTATATAGAGCCTTTCTAGTCTTCCAACCAGTCAAAGTACTTTTACACTACATATCTCATTCACACACATATTCATACACCAATGGCATTATCATGCAAGGTGCCAACTGCTCATCAGTTTTTTGGGAACTAACCATTCGTACACAATTTGGAGGTTCAGTATCTTGCCCAAGGACACTTCGACATGCAGACCGAGGAGCTGGGGGTCAAACCACAGATCATCTAGTTCTACCTCCTGATCCACAGCCACACTAGACTGAGACTGTAACAACTTAACAAAATGGATGCCATAACACAGCATTACAGACATTCGCAGACATTACAGACATGTGCATTTTCCAGCATTTTACAGATATTTGTCAGATGTCAGGACACAGTGGGACAAAGACAAAACTGGACATTTGGTCACCACGGGCCCTGGAAATTTCACAACAAACCATCCAAGTTTTTATGTCATTTCACTGTAAACCACAAATGTTAAACTCATGGTGGTGCTAGAGGACAATTCAATGGTTCACTAAAGTCAGTAGGATTCATTTTCATGGGACCACAAATGTTCAATATGTCGTGTCAATCAATCCAATGGTTGTCAAGATATTTCAGTCTGGACCGACAGACCAACACTGCCATCCCTAGAGCCATGCTGCTAAGATAGCTAAAAAAATTAGCTTTCCTGCTTTGGAAAATACAAACCATCAACATCAATCAATGTCTGATTTTGTGTCTTGTTTTCTGTCATCGCTGAGGAGGCTGTGAATGTTTCTTGTTGTCAATAGTAAATCCTATGTGTAGAGAGACAGGCAGATAGGCAAGTGACCAGAGAGGTTGGTCACTCCATGACCAGACAGAAGTCAGCGGTTATTACAGATATAATGATAAGAAGTTACTGACAAGCGAGGAGGGAGATAGGCAGCACGGCAGCTGATAGCTTCAGCGTCCTTCTGTGGAAAATAATACCCGGAGATGCTGGTCTGACTGTGATGCAGCACTCAGTCAGTAATGATGACTGATGCTTCAAACAGGCTACTGACTCATCAGTCTTCTTCAGTGTCTCATGCAGTTAGCAGGGCTCATCTCACCCAGTGTGCTCTGCCCCTGATCAGCACTGATTAGAGGGTAGACTAACATGGACGCCATGCTCCTGTGAATCAGTGATTGCCCTACATTTGTTTAAAACATTTTCCCACTAATTAAAGTCAACTGTGACCCTGCATCCCCCATGCACACACAGACTTTACATGATATGCTTTATTAATAAAACATGAACTTCACCATGCCCGCTGAGCCCTCTCTCTTTCTCTCTCTCTCTCTCTCTCTCTCTCACACACACACACACACACACACACACTTTCTCACTCTCTTTTTCTCTAAGAGTTTGCAGCCAGAGGCATCGCTAGTGGTGAAGCGCTGCTCTATGAGCTGGAGCTGCTGCAGCACACACACCCAGACCAACACACACAGAAGAACTGTTATAGTGAACAACTCACGTCATCTTTCTCTCTACACAGCTGACCTTTATTTTAGTCAGCAGATAGATGAAATGAAACTGTGAGAGCCTGGTGATGAAGAACAAGAAGCACCCTGTTTCTCACATACACAGTCTAAATGCCTTTGTATCATTTACGTTAAAGGTCCAGTGTGTCAGATTTAAGGTGCTCCATATACAGAATGTGACGTTAATGGAATATGCATAACCATTCATCGGTGTAAGCCTCTGGACATAAGAATCCTCATGTTTTCATTACCTTAGAATGAATATTTCATCTATAGACAGTGCAGGACCACCATGTTTCTACAGCACCCCAGAATGGGCATGCTAAAGGCTGGCTCACAGCCATCTTAGTTTCTTTTTCACATCAAAGGAGGAGGAGGAAGATGAGGTGAGGGGGTTGCAATCAGTGACGTGTTAAATTACTATATGTTAGAAGGCCATTTAATCTCTACAATTTACACAAGTGTTAAAATTGCACAATGAAAACAAAATATTATAGAAGAAGAGAAGAAGAGATATTTCTAAAAATTATAATAATAATTAAACAATACTTGACATAATATATTTGCTGCAGAAGAACAGATTTATGAGTCCAAAGGACAATCTAAGACAGAGTATTTGTGTTTTGCTACTTTTTAACAGTTATTTTTTTCTATGCCTGTTTTTGTACTCTGTTCTGTGCTTAACTCCCACTTCATTTGATCCCCACTGAATTACTTTTGCCACCACGATGACTCAATTTCCCCAAAGGGATCAATAAAATTTCGTTCATGCAGAACTGCATATGAAACAGATTTCTCTCGTTCTGCTGGTTCATGTTTCTGTAACCTTTTCCTTTTCTCCTGCTGCTGAGCTCATGCGAACTAATCATTTAAGATTACGGGGCTGTTAATTGAACACTGGCCCACCCACTGTTCTGTGTGTATTTTCCTTTACAATAATTAAACAGCAGGTCAAAATCAATCAGTGACCTGTTGAATGTCTCAAAAGACAAGCATGCAGACACACAAACTTCAACTGAAATTAACAAAAAAAAAGCGTAGAAATGCGGTGTATATCAAGACCGATTTTAATCAGGTTCTCACTCTTTGGCAGCTCTGATAAACAACTATAAAAGCCACACATTTTGGCAGGTCATTATAAAACGAGCTTGTAATACTAGGTAGCTGTCACATTTCCTGATTGCTCACTTGCAGCATTTTTAATTACTGGTGGAGCTTGACGGGAGCACGAGGCACTTATCGGAAGCCAGGGTTTGATTGATGAAGCGGTGGTGAAGATGAGGAAATAAGGACAGCATTGGATGTTTTCATGTTGATGTCAACAAAAGGAAGTGTAATCAACCCTAAATTGTCATCTCTGGTTATCAAGTCTCATTTCAGGCAACACCGATCTGATAGTCTGCCAAGATAAATCATGTCAGTGTCTCATTTTGAGAGACTCTTTTTGTGTTCTCGTATGCAAATCCTTGTCACAGCGAAGGAGCCAATGTGGGTTTTCTTACCATGCACCATCAATCCATTCTTAGCCTGTGGACATGTGACTCACTGCAATTCAGAGTCACTTCAGCCTGGTGCTGCAGGAAGCATACTATATAATCTACACCACACCAAGTGATTTGTTAGGCAAAAAAGATAAATGACCAGTGTCACCGCCTGTGTCTCAGACAGAGAAATACGATCACCTTATTATGCCTTCTCAATGAATTTATGTTTGCGCAATTTTTCATGACAAGAAGAGAAACTGCGAGGACAAATTGCAGATGCAGACAAAGGAAGCAGTGGAAAATTTGCAAGTGAATATTTTGCCATGAAAATTACCCAGAACAGAAGACAAATAGAGACTGTGAAGATAAACAGGGAGGCAAAGGAAAGCTTTGATGTATGATGTGACATGATTTAATGATCAAGAAAAGATGATAAACAGCCTACTGCTGATGGTAGGTCACAGGGGGGTGTTCACAATAAGACGATGAGAGGAAAAACAAGATCTCCCCTGCCATGCCATTGACAAAATAGTCAATTAAGCAGGTCCAGCTGAGGGAATAGCTTGTCCTCTGAATTCACAACTTCAAAGCAGCCTCAGAACAAACGCTATCAATCTACGCCCTTTTGGATGACTTTGAGCATCCTGGACAATGCTGTGTCTGTTCCAGTTTCTTTGGAACTGGGACCTCCTGCCTCCAAATTTGTAATCCAAATGAATTTGTGTCATCAAATTTTGTCTGCATCAACAAAGATGCACTGTGCCGAAACAGCAACCTCTGTGGCTGGGAAATGAAGCCAATGCAAAGTGCTAAAAGCTGTAATAATATGTGGCCACATGAGACAGGCTGAAGAAATGAGTCAATCTTCATAAGCGCCAATATTAAAATGTTGGCGGTTTTGGCCTCTACAGCTAATTTCACCATCCAGGACAACTGTGAGGGAGGTGAATTTTTCTTTTAACTTACCCGTTCAGATGATATCAAGGCTTAGTGCTGCACTTAATGAACAGCCTGACTGCTTAATTGACAGGTAGGTGCCATTACAGATGTCTTATTCAAGCACTCAGGTGTCATTCGGCCCAACATGATCCACGTCTTTGCCGATATTTAGATTATCTGGGAGGTGGAAGAAGCACACAGCCAACAATGGCGGTAGCTGGAGCCATATATTTTTGCATATTTTTCAAAAGCACTATGGGTGATCCAGCTCTGCCTGTTGTCTGCATTTATATGTGTCTCATGGATTTATAGCATCATTAATTTTTACTGAGGAAGACAAACAACAAGGCCGGGTGCAAAACTGTCCCTTTCAGACTGTTCAAGCATTTATGAAGGAATATAAAATTAAAGTAAAAGCTAAGTGAGGTAAAAAGCAATTACATGATAGGAAAAACTTAATGCATGAGGGTGCTCACACAAAGGTCTGTGCTGAGGACTGTGTGAAATGTTAATTTGAAAAACTATAAGTTCATGTTGATCTCTTGGTTATATTAGGTTGTATGTATCTGGTGTTCACTGGATTATTTCCCAGTTAAAAAATAAAATTGGTGGAGGCGCTTAGCTCAGTCAGTAGAGTGGCCTCCCCAATATGCAAAGGCTTGCTGCGAGTTCCGACCTGTGGCCCTTTCCGCATGTCATTCCCCATCTCTCTCTCCCCACTCTTCAGCTGTCTATATCAAAACAAAGCTTGAAAAGGCCAAAGAAAAATGAAAAGAAAAGAAAAAAAAAACTTATCATTTGTGTGTAAGAAAAGCTTCAGGTTAAAAGCTAAAATTTCACCCCCAAAGTCACAATCTACTTTTTTAGCATCATGGCTCCAGGGATAGCAATGTCAGTTGGTCAGTCCACCACTTTAGTCCAGACTGAAATATAAAAACAGTTAAATGTTCTGTACTTACATAGCGCCTTTCTAGTCTTCCAACCACTCAAGGCCCTTTTACACTACATCTCATTCATCCAATCACACACACATACACACACACACATACCGATGGCATTGGTTGCCATCAGTTTTTGGGAGCAAAGCATTCATACATATTCAGACACTGATAGCGCAGCCTTCTGGAGCAATCTGGGGATCCGTATCTTGCTCATGGACACATGCAGACTGGAGGAACTGGTGATCAAACCACAGATCATCTGATTAGTAGACAACCTGCTCTACCTCCTGAGCCACAGCCACCCAGAGCTATCTATTGATTGCCATCAGATTTTTATGCTATCATTTTCCCTCAGGGTTATTTATAATAACTTTGGTGACATCGGAGCTGTTTGCAGTCTTTTTAAAAATATTTTTAAATTAAAATTTTAATTCATCCTTGAAGCAATAGCATC
This sequence comes from Nibea coibor, assembly GCA_023373845.1. Lineage (NCBI taxonomy): Eukaryota > Metazoa > Chordata > Actinopteri > Sciaenidae > Nibea > Nibea coibor. Next base: position 15,449,907 of record CM041727.1, on the reverse strand, counting down.
AAAGGCATTCAAAACATAAGCATGTAAGGTTAACAGAAGAAATTGATTTGAAATCCACTCAAGTAAGACATGGTCATATGTCAGATCTAACCTCATTTTAGAGAATTTGTGCCCAAGGTTGGTGGCGCTTGGTTTATTTTTGGCAGTTGTAAAAGCCTTCTTGCATGGTGCATTTTGTCCAAGAGCAGTGTCATGCCCTGGTGCAGGCATAAGAGCCAAGCATGTTTACACCTGTGCAGAAGGCCCCTTATTTTATGCTTATTTTGCTAACCCTGTCAGTTTATCAGGCATGTAGTTGTGTTAAAGCTATGAAAAGCTCGCTGCAAATAGGGCCATGGGAAAAGGGAGAAAAAGGGAGGGGAGTAGAGGTTTTGGGTCATCTATTCTGGAGGAAGCCGGCTAAATCAGGGCATGACGACTGTATGGTTAACCTAATTCGATTTATCTCCTTGTTTCGGGATTTTCTGAAGCACAGTTTTCTCTTTCTGTGACTGCCTGCATGTTTTTTCCCCTGTACGTTCTGTGAATGAGAGGCAAAGATAAATAAGGGTTACGACTCAATTTTGAAATTTGTGGAATGAAGGCTCCATTTAATTCTTGAAAAAGTGAAAAACACATGAACACCACAAACGGAAATTATCCCAGAAATGACATTAGATGTGTAGTATTTATTGTAATGCTACAATATTAAATCATGCTACTGGATCTGCTTTCCTGTGATTGGAGTAATCAAATATGTCTTCTCGGTTTTTTGTTTTGGAATGATGCTTTTACAGTTTTTGATGACATCTAGCAAATGTTCCTATGGAGGCTGTTTTAACTCTTCTGCATGAAATCTGCCAAATGAACCAAATAACTATTTTTTTTTATAGTTGAACCACTGCAAAGTACAAACCATCTAGACTGTATGACAGAAAGCACTCCCATTAGAGTATTTGTTGTGTTTGTGGTAAAAACCTGTCAAGGCACTCAGTGCGGTACTTGTTCCTGCTGGTCCTGACACTTTTATTGAGAAGCTGTCGTCACTGGGTTAAAAATGATTCACAACAGGATCAAGGTGATTCAAACGTTTCATTGGTGCTTTTTGTCCTTGAGTGGGCAAAACAACCGGGGGAATGTATACTACTCGCAACTAAAGCCGCAAAGGTAACATTTATGTAAATAGACTCGTATTTATTCTGCGTGAGTCACAAAGGGTGTTTATTTTAGACACAAACTATCAAATCCTGTAGATAAACTGTCATCAGCAGCAGCCAAAGCTCGCTGCAGTTTTGACATCACAGATGTTCACTGTTGATTTGCGGTGAAGATTGAGATTTGGATTAATGACTTTCCAGCCCTGTCAAACTTTACTGACAGTCATTAGGCCAGTTTATAACACAGGAGCTAAACATCTCACATTTGATTATGAATGTGAGTTTACTGTCCACATACAGGAGACTACTGGAATGGAGGTAGAGTGAAAAATGATGATGATGATGATGATGATGATGATGAACTACCTTCCATTATCATCTGACTGAAGACTTGTTTCAATGGGGGTATAAAAACTTACAGGATAACAATTAATATATATCCTTAACCTATTAAATGTTTACTTGGAGCTAACCAGGCATCCATGAATGTGGAGTGAATGTGCCCCAGTTTCTCTTGTTGTGATGGTAAAATTGTGAGTTTTCCTTTGTCCTGCTCTGTGATGCACACGCTGCAAAAATCAAGCACATCCCGTCAGACCAAAGGTCATGCTCTCCATGTGGATAATTGGCATGGCCTTTCCAGAGAGCCAGAGAGTGATGGTGAGGTTGTGGTTAACCGTATGTGATTCAGTTTGATATTGTTGCTGGTATGAGTCCAGCAACTGGGTCCTAAGACACCGGGCTGCGTCAGCACTCTTATGGGACTTTGTGGCACCACTGGAAAACAGTCAACAAGGAACATCTAATCATTCAAGTACTTTCCGCACCTGCTGAACACCTGCGAGCACAGTCTCATTTGTTCTAGAAACTGCACTGACACAGACAAGGAACATAACAAAGAGTTAAGAAAATCTTGTTTACTGTGTTGCATCACCATAGAAACAAGGCCATCCTTTAAAATTCCTGCTTGGCGGAGACATGCTTATTTTGAAAGCCTTGCTACACATTTAAAGCAACATCACAATCTTAAGAGGCACTTACTGTCTGATTGTTGCTTTCATCTGCGCTTTGTAGATGAAATACAATATATGATAACTACAGGCAATTATGGCTATAACAGATGCTGCTTCAGTTGTGTGCAGCACGCCCAATTTGATGGAGCTTGCAGGTCAGCTGTTGTAGGATAGGTTAATGTATGGGACATAAAGAGGCAGAGCAGCAGCCAGTGATGACAGGAATGAAGCCTGAGGCTGCAAAGCCAAGAGAATGACATTCAGAGCAGACCACAGCAGTAAAGATACTGTCCGGTATCAAACTGACAAGGTATTACAGAGCATAGCGGAAGATATGAAATGGACTACTTGCTTTGCTCCACTGGACTGGAAAAAATATGAAGAAAAGGAGCCATTTAACAGAACATGAAACAAACCTCTTATATTCTAAAACTTTTCATTTTAAAATGTATATTGTCTACAGGCGCATTACTAACTTGTAAGTGAACACATAAGAATCATCTATTGATAATACCAAAGCTTCCCTAATACATTTTTTCAAGCTGTATCTAAATGTCAGCAAATGTAACACATCTACTCGATTGTGAAACGTTTGATCCTGGCTACAAACTACAAAAGCTAAAACTATAAAAGCTAATTAATTCTTCAGGTGCTTTTTAAAGTAAAAAAATAATTTGAAAAGGTCACCTTGGACGTTTTTCACTATTTTATGTAATCAGGTCACATCCTGCCACCCCTGTTTCCTTCACAATTACACAAAATCTGTCAGAATATAATTAATATCTTTCTGGAAAGGCCTCCAAGCTTGAATACAATATTCAAAGCAAAGCCTTAACTGCTCCATGTCATCTTCTGCTACGTCCATGAATTCCATTGACTCCTTCACCTCTTAGCAGGCATCCAATAAGAAAACAGACGAAGAAGAGAGGTGGGTATATTTTAACCATTACCTTATTAGTCCCGTACTATTGTAGTTACATTTATATTTTGCTCCTGACAATATCAAGCCTGGCTTTACCTGTAGATAAATTAAGATATAAGCTCATCTTTATTGATACCTATCAACAGCTAAACTGCAAGTTTAAAGTTCTGGTAAATTAAGCCATGGACATGTTATGAAAAAGCTGCAGCGGATTTATTTGGAGATCCTGCTTCATTTTTCATCCTGTCAAGTACATTTCTGTACCTGCCCAGTAGGCCATTTCATTACAAGAAAACACAAATAAAAGGAGATAAACACCAGAGAGCTTCCAGTGTCATGGCAGCTTTATTACAACAGAAGGCCTCCAGGGTGAATGACTGGCTCAATAATTAATAGAGAAATAACACTAGACTAAGTGGTCAAATACTCACATTTACACAGTAGCATCCATCACTGTCTTTTGTGTAAATGTTCATAAGGCTAATATATAATATAAACTGCAACAACTCAACCTCAGATGAACACTCATCGACTTTGTGTTCAAAGTCTCACCCACCCCCAAACTGACATGCTTTCTGTGACTCAGCTCTTACTCATGTGCTGCCCTTTGTTCATATTTAATGAGCTCCAACATGTTCAGCAAATGTCAACCAATATGCGAAGCCAAAACAAGCAAAATAATAGACGCTGCAGGAGAACAGCTGTCCGAGTAAGATGCTCTGTCCAGTGCAATTAAAAGGACTAAACAAATCTTAGTTCTGGAGATCACACTCCTCCAGCAGCTGTTACTGAAGGGCAGACCTCCAGGAGTGTTGAGACGAACACTCAATGGAATGTGAAAGTCAGCACAGAAACAAAATGCTCCTTGATCAAAGTGTAACTCATTTTATTGGGTCCACAAGTGTCATTTTACAAAACAAGCATTTCTATTAAGACATGTTGTCTTCAAGAACTAGAATTCAGTCAATTCTCAAGCTTAACATCCTAATGAGTTGAGTAGCATTCAAATAATTAATTTAAATATTTTAATGTATGCCAGCTACATTAACACAAACAAAGAGACCCAATTTCCAATTTCTCAGAAATGAAAGAATCCAACTTAAAAGCATGCACAGCTAGCATGAATAGGTTTTTAATTTAATCTTTTAGTGGCAAAACATCAGGCTTCTCATCCAAAGGACGAGGCCTTTTGATACCAAACAGGTTGCGCAGGTTGACTTCCGGGTCGACGTAATGAGGGATCTTGCGTTCATTGAAGAGGCCCGAGAGGTTGGTCTCCACTTTTACACGTCGAGAGATCCGCATACGCAAGGCGAAGAGGCGGCCCAAATTTTCTTCCACAAGGGGTAGATGGTGTCCATCCAAACGCTTCTGCCAGGACTTCTTAGGCCGTTGATGTCTCTGTTGGCATTACAAAAACTTTGTTGGAGACTAGCTTGAACTGGCTGTGTAGCCACCAATTTTTTTTTTTTGGCGGGGGGGGGGGACTAGAAATTTGATGTGATTGGACATGAAATCACATAAACCTCCAATTCTCCCAAGCTGTTCACTCCAGTTGGCCAGAAGCACGAAGGAGTCTGCTTTTAAAAGGTTTAACGAGAACTCCAAAATCAATAGTCCCCTGGCCAGATAGCTTTGAGCTCACTGCTGTGTGGCAGCTTTAGTCCACATCTGCACTGTGGGTTACAGACATCGGCCTTACCTTCAGAATGGTGGCGCTTGTGTCATGACGAAGCAGATGTCTGGTCATACTCTCCTGTGGAAGAGAGCAGAGCCAGAAAAATCATACAATTTGAAACTTTTTACAACCAAACAGCAGTAAAATATGCATAATCAGCTCACTCAATGGTTAGAATTATTTAAGAAATTACAGATTTGCACGACTGTTATTTGGAATAATACCACTAAAAATTTTCTACATGTTGCAAGTAACGTTTCAAAGATACAATTCCAATATCTTCACAGAAAGACCAAGTTGTGGTACTAACCCTCATAGCAAACATGCGTGGGCAGTCAGGGAAGGAGCACTTGTACTTGAGGAGCTCAAGGTGCACCTTGCGAATGTGGTGCTGCAGGTTAAAGGTTGTAGAGAAGTAGGCCTGGCAGTCATCTCTGGGACAAACCAGCACAGGCTTATGGGAGGCGTGGATTCGTTTGTGCCTCCGCAGAGTATCTGCCTTCTTGAACACCTTCTTACATGCTTGGCATGTGAACGTGGCTACAGCGCACACAAAGAACAAAAGCAAAACAATTTTTTTTTTTTAAAGGGGTTACATTTCAGCAATTTTGTACTATAACCACAACTGATGTACCTGGATGTTTGGCCATGTGCTTCTGAAGTTTCCCCCAGGTGTGTTCAAGCACCTGGCAGTTAGCATGAGGGCAGCGGTAACCTGCGGGGACCAAACAAGATGACCAGTTAGTGTCAGGAGATCAAAGGATCATCATCACCAGTTGGGTCCCTTCTGGGAGTCTTTGAACATACCATGCATGTCATTTGTCTGAGATTTTTTTTTTTTAACGCAAGGAAAGGTTACATGCAAATGCCACCACAACCCAATTTTAATGAAGAAATTTTTACTGGGATGAAGATGAAAGGACCCCTACTAAGACTAAAATAGACTAACCTGCATGCTTCTTCTCATGGGCTTTGCGGGCGATGTGGGAGTCAAACGTGGCAGTGCAGCCTTCCTTCGAACATCTAAGTAGCCCACCAGGGACAGGCAGAGGTAAAAATAAATTTAATTCACTGGGGCCACACCCACTCAGACAGTAACCACTAATTCTTCTGTTACAGTCTGTACTCCAGGAATCAATCTGATTAATTAAAACGACTGCATAATCTTTCAACAGTTTAGACTCATCTCATTTCAGGCATTTCATTGACTCACAGTACATGGCTACTCCACACATACCTGAACTTGGCAGGCACGTTATGCTCCTTTAAGTGTAGTTTAAACAGTCTGCGTTTCTTGAAGGTCAAGGGGCAGTTTGACTGGCTGCACTGTGGGAGAAGAGACATTCAAGTGCTTCAAGTGACAATAAAGAAAATTGGTTATTTAACGTCAAGAGCTTTCAGGGGTTGGAGGGGGTGCTCTTTGTTACAGTGTGGCATTTTGACGCCATCTCGTGGTCAGATTTCTTTACTACAACAGACCTTGAAATATTGGTTTTTGTCTCCGTGGGCGTAGAGCACGTGTCTCTTCAGTTTGCCTGCGTGGAAGAAGCTCTGCGCACAGCCTGCCTTCTTGCATCTGCAGAAAAAGTTAAAAACGAGGTCATGGCTGAGAGATGAGGCTGTACTTTTGAGACTTGTGACTTACTGGAATTGCTTCACTCCTCTGTGCTGAAGCAAGTGGCGTCTCAGGTGGGACTTTCTGGAGAAACGACGGTCACAGCCGGTAATTGTGCACTGATGCGGGCGCTGTGGACGTTTGGTAATAGTTTCACGACTTTCAAGTGAAAATAAGGTGCATTTTTTTCACGCGCGCAATTGTTTTGCAAAGCTTCCCTTAGTTCATATTTAAATATCTCCCTACCGCTCCGGTGTGCACGGTCTGGTGCTCTTTCAGTCTCCACTGTTTGGTAAAAGTCGCTCCACAGTTGGCATGGGTGCAGCTGAACAGCTGCAGCGGTGAACCGCCAGCAGGCTTCCCGCTGCGCACACCATTCATTCTCCTCGACGATGTGAACACTTCTCCAACCAAATATTTAATGGGAAGGCCGCCGCTTTTGTCAGCCTGTCTTATAGCCTCAGGTGAGATTTTAATTGGTTAACCGGCGGCGTCGGGTCACCAGGTGTTGAGTCAGGCTGTGCCCACTGTGTGTCCACACGTCGAGATACTCAAGAAGTAAAGCTGAAACTAATTAAGCTAATTGCCATGTTAAGCTCAGCTGTGTGCAAACAAGTGGGCAAGTCAAGACATGTACCAACCACTCAAAGTAAGACAGTTGTTACCTGTCACTGTTTAATATGACATTTTTACTGGGGTGATACAATGTTAGATAGTAGTCACGACTATATGCTATACAAAACATTATGATAGAAATTAATAATAGTAGTGACAAATTAGTCTCCAGAAATAAGCCCTCCATATTTAATTCGAAAGTAAACTTCTTCCAAAACTATGATTATCTACCCATGACAGGCCTCTGTAGCACAACAGGCTTAATCTAACTACTTAAAGTCACATAGTCTTCAGTCTTTGTAAAAGTAAAATGATACCTGAAGACCAAACAATGGAAAGTCTGGAAAGTTGGAAAGTTGGAAAGTTTTATAAGTGATCAGTACACTTGTGTCCCCTGTCATCGGGAAGTGTGATACAGCTCTCTGCACAGTAGAGAGTGCTGTGTCTCTGTCTCACAAGGCTCTGGCATTTGGTTACCTGTTCACAGTTGTGTAATAATATTTATCTGAAATTATCGACCCCCTCTTACACAGTATCTGTGTTTAATTTAAAAATAGGATTTAATTAGTTAATGGAAGGATGCTCATTCAAAGACAGACCACAGTCGTCAAACCTGTGTGATCAAAGATTTTACCTCAGAAGCAGACACCATAACAGATTGTTTTTGCTGCTGTAAATTGAGAAAGTTATTTGGATTAAAGTAGTCATTCTCTTTTTTTAGCTCTTTCACGGTCTCCTGGAAAATCCCTTAGACTTCACAGGAAACACTGATCCTGAAAGTTAGGTATACAGGCCACTCTCTGCAGCCCCGACTCTTTGCAGTTCTCTTCTCATTTTTTTTGTTGCTCAGCTCTACCACTGCTGAATACTTAATTGACTGCATCAGCACTGTGGTCAGCAGCCGTTCTATGTTTTTGAAGTGAAAACCCCTCAAAGAAACAGTGGAGACGTTGATGGTGATGATGTGTTGAATTCAGATTGACGGTAGAAAGGTCGTGCCCGTACTGGACTGGTGTCTGTTCGATGTCAGCCTTCAGATTTTTATGGAGGAGGGACAGGACAAGCTCATATTTGGCCCTCGGTGCTGCACTCCTCCTAATGCTGCTTTCCCTTCCATCTTTTCCCCACTATCTCTGGATCCCTGTTAGTCTCAAAGGGGGGGATGAAATATTTAGAAGGGGCTGTCCATGCACAATGTGCCTCCATTAGTGGGATGTGTTGCAGGATGGCTGCTGAAAGACCAAACCGCATCAAGGAAGCTAACCTCACACACAGGTCACAGGGCTGAGACAGCAACACAGAGAGCACTGCGGGGCTCCAGTTTCAGCGTACTATATGTATGGTTCCCAATATTCATTGTATGGTCTTTTACTACAATATCACTAAATGTGTTGTCAGTGTGGATTTATAAAGTAATATGATTATATTGTGCCACTTTGTTACTAAACACACTGTCTCCCTTCTGAATTTGCTCAGGAGACACAAATATTTTGTCAAGACATCGAACATTCTTGATGCACTTTTTCCTACAGCCTTTACATCCTTTTGTAAATATTAACAGGGGAAATGTACCTCTTTTAACTCATCACAAAGGTTTTAGAAATGCAAATGTCTTCTACTTGAGTTTAATATTGTTTTTTTTTTTTACCAAATGTCACTCTCAGACAGATGTCAAACTATAACCATTTTGATATTACTGCAGCAGCCATGGTTTTTATTTTATCTCTGCAAAGATTATTTGTTATTATAAAGATTTATTTTTATGGTATTTGACTCTATATTTCACAGCAGAGAATGGTAGTGACTTGTCTGCAAGTGTGACAGCAAAATTGCAGATTTATTGCAAAGACATATCCTAAACTGTTTGAGTTGGTTACCACAGAAACAGAGTATCTGTTGGAACATTAATGAAGGAGTCTGATGTGTTTTTGCGTTTAGCTGTCTTCAGCCGGGACACACCTTCATCCTCTGCAGCCCTGTAATCTTGATGATTCTCCGCCATTCACGCCCCTACGTTGAGAAAATGAATAAACTCTAAACCCCTAGTCTCCTCTTTGGCTTGTCTTCGTGCTCTTCAGCAGCCGGGCTGTCGCATCCTCTCCCTGCACAGAGCTGCATGGCAACGGGAGGAGGAGGCTACTCGAGATGAGGGAGGGTACCACGGTCCCACGTGTCCTCCTCACTGCAGACCCAAAGCATTTCTCTTCGCTTTCCCATCCCTTCGTTTCCGCATACCGCAGATTCGCATATACGCACACATACAACCTCATCCATACGCACCCGCGCAGCCTTGCGGAGCTATGCATCCGCGGTGCGCACTCACCCGTCATTTTCTCACTGATCAATCTTAACGCCTGTATTGATTGTCAGGATTCATTTTTTACTGATACTGATATGCAAATCCAAATTCTCAATAGCGTTGTTGGCCGGAGCTGAGAGGGCGAGAGAGAGGTAGAGATGAGAGGACGCGCACCATCAGATGTTTAGCAGATTCCCTTTCGAGCTTCGCCACCATTTCTGCTGCGCGTTTTTTTGGTCTTTTTCCTGCCCTCCATCGGCTGGGTTCGTGACATCTTGCGGCTCTCGATGTTGTAATCCGGGGGAATATGTGAAGATCATGCTGGCGGTGTGGTGCTTCATGGTCTTTGCTGCAGTGGGCGAGAGGCTTGCAGTCTCAGGTAAGAGAGAGAGAGAGAAGAGAGGGAGAGAGAGGGGTTTGGATACAGAGGGAGTACCCTTTTCTTTTGCTTTGCATCCACATTTTTTCCCCTTGCACCAGCACTTTTCTAACCCCAGTGTACACTGTGATTTTATTGCAACGGGATCTCGGTGCCAAGCATCCCTCTGGCCCGAGAGCACTCTACGATGCGGTAAATTTGCTTCATCAACACATTTCCATCGCAGCCCCATTGCCTATATCCAACGTACCCATAACAATTTCCAGCCGTTTTATTTAATACAAATGTAAAAGTGCAACGTTATAACTTGTCAATCACCATGGCAACATGTTTGATTGATGGTTGTTGATTCTATGATTTATAAACGCTGTGTACCTGTCAGAATGGGCGTCACTCTACTATACAAACCATGATATATGAATGCATTGATTATCTCCCACCAAAACCTAACTATATCCACTAAATCTCTCAGAACAGAGCAGTGACTGATGAAATGTTATTGACTGCTCAGTGTGATAAATTAGGTCACTAAACCATCAGCTTACAGAAAAAAACACTGATGCTCACACAGTGTGACTTAGTAAGAATATATAATTTTCAAATCAATTTGTGCTCTGCTCCCTACACCACTGCCAGGTGCAATTTAGGGAGCCTCAGGCGTGTCCCTGCCTTGCTAAGCCTGTGAGCCTATAATGAGTGTCCCCGTTGTGCTCCACGCAGGTGTGGACAGGAGCCCAGTGCAGGATGGAGGCATGTGGGACTGGTTTACCCCGGCAGGGCGGCCTGACAGCAGGGACACTGCCACTAAGATCACCTATCCAAAGCGGCTGGTGCAACAGATCAAGTCAGAGGAGGAAATGGCTCACGACCACCTGGATACCAGGGTGAAGAACAGCACTGGGGACATCTTGGTAAGTTGCAATCAACAACACCACCCTCCTCTATTCCCCATAGGTTTCACTCTCATATACCAAATTCTGTTTATTTTCACCTTGCACCACTCTGTTCTCAGAATGATCTCATACACTGGCCAGCTGAGAAACAGTATCCCAGCTGGATCATATTGTTTTTGTAATCAGAGGTTTTATTATTGTCTCTCATAGGTCTTTTTTTTCTGGACCAAAATCATATGAACTGGGGTTTGCAGCTGAATGTGTAGATCAATAAGTTCAGGATAAGTCTAGTGCTCAGCATGCATCCCTAAGGAGGATTCACTACTAGTGGCGTTTTAGCAGGTCTGTGTGGGCATATATGGGCGTGACAGCAACAAGACAGATTTTGTGCTGATGGGAACCTCATTTTTCCTGTGTGTGTAGCTCTCTGCTGCTCATGCGGCTCCTGCTTAACAGGAATGACAGTGCAGGGTAGTATCTTTGCAGCAGTCTCTGCTCCTTGTGATTTTGACCCACTTAGTCACCGAAAAGCCCTTCGAATGTCCACAGTGAAGTAACGTCAGCTAGATGAAAACAAGACAGGCATGTTTTTGATTTCCAGCTGTTTATTCTTGCCTAAACTCAAACTGTAACATCTGGCAACAAGTTCTGAAACTAAAACCCGTAGACCTGCTTTGTATACTATGCAAATACACAGTTTATCAAAGAACTGTTCAGTTGTTTGTGTGTGTGTGTGTGCGTGTGTGTGTGTGTTTGTTTGTAGTGGCCCTCATCTCCACATGATAAAGCCTAGCCCTGCCTGAAATATAGAGTCATCATGTCTAATCATCCGGGTATCGTGCAGTGCGCCCAACTTCTTCATTATTCAGTGGTGTGTTGAAGTATGTCCCCATTAATTATGAAACAGGCCTGTGTGAGAAGTGCTGCATGGTCCAAGAGGCTTGAGCACTCCACATACCCCCCCCCCCCCCCCCCGTCATGCTGATATGATGTAGTACATATAAGTGTAGAGTACATTAGACTCCTTACACACACACACACAGAGTCACATGTTTATAGTTAAGATTAATGTTATTGCCCCTGGAGTAGAAGCTGCCTCAAACAAGAATGAAACTATTTGGATGAATTAAAAAAAAAAAAACAGTTAACATAATTCACATTTAAAATTTACAAATGAAGACACTGTTAGACTAGACAGATGTCCCCATTTCAGCTGCTAGGGCTGTCTAGCCGTGCTGTGGTTTGTTTTGTTTTTAAATATTTAAGATGCTAGAAGGACATCATAAATTTAGAATCAGAAAGGATGAGCTGAGCTTCTTCTTCTATCATGCTGCGTTATGTTTCTGTTGTGATGTTTGCTGTTGTGCTCAGTTGACACTGAAAGGCCATTGCTGTATATTGATATAACAGAATATTGATATTATTAGTTGGCGTATGGATGCCATTGATACATTTATTTTATTTATTCAATTATGGCCTTAATTTCTCATGCCTCAAGTAAGTTTCTCAAGTATAACGCAATGATACAGAAAAAGCTCACTGTAAGACCCGTTTCCACACAAATATTCCAGTTTATTGTTTCATATAAAGAAAGTCACATAAGTCAAGTTTGGTTTAAAGTCTGTGTAAAGACAATACTAATTTCTTTCAATATACATTAAACATGTTGGAAAATGTTTCTAAAAATATGTGCAACAACTGAACAATATATGACTGAAATGTGGAGTTAAAGGTTTTTTGGGCGGTCCTAAAGGGTGGCTCGATGACACACCAAGGCCACCCTGAGCATACCCCTGCCCCACTAGCAGAGAGATAGAGATTAATTCATCTCGCTCAGAGTGTTTCAAAGTTAGTCATGTCATTTTCTGAACTCATCTGACATATTTCAGTCGCTTCGAAATTGCTGCTTGATGTCTCTGGTGAGTGGGCGTGGCTTCAGCTAATTCAGTGGACACGCTCCCACAGTCCTGGAGCTGAGAATTAATTTGTACCTGATTTTGACACCTAATTTCAGAAACACATATTTATTCTTACTTTACACAGACTTTAAATAGGCCAGAATCACAAATCACAATTCACCTCAGGGGACTTCAGGAATCTGTATCAGTTTAGGTAAGGAAGGAACACACTACCCCAAATAAACCATTTAAACCTCAGGAAGAGCCATTCAGGAGCTATCTGTCTTCCATTTTATACAAGATACAAGATAAGATGTGAGGAATAAGAGGATAATGAACAACTTCAGGTATTGTTCAATAGCAGTATTCTATAGGTATTCTCCTCCATAGCAACGTGAAAAAGTTTCAGTAATTTCAAGAGGAAATGGATGAGGTGATTTGATTGAAATCTCCAGAGCAGCTAGTAACAGACCTTCTGGTGAGAGTCAAACATAATGATCAGAACATAACTTCAGATGACGAACAATGCTACTGTACAGAGGCCGAGTACTGATTGACGCCATGCTTCAGCCTCTCCTAGACAGTAGTAAGAAATCTGTTGTCCATACTCACTGGAGGGAATAATTCCTGGATAGTGATGCATGTTTATTGTAAAAGCCCAGTGATTCACTGTAGCCTGGTTCCTCCAGACTGAAATCAAAGCCACGCTGGCACAACCAGAGCTGCTGAAGAGACGCAATGTTTAGTCTGCACTAAATTTCATTCTCTCTCTCTTTTCTGCTGTCTCCTCACCTCCCCAGCTCTGGCAGCTGTCCATTAGAGACACTGGCACAGCATGGCTGAATATAGACGACACCAGTAAAGTTTTCCCCTCCTTTAGTGAAGCCCCTCTCCATCCATCTCAATCACAAAATTCTAGCTTAGCTCTTACACAGCTGTCTCTGCAGTCTGGCCTGCCTGAATGCAGCTAACTGATGTTGATCAATGGAGACTTTATCAGTCATAATATTTCAGCTGCTGAATGCTTTTAGATCATACACACTATTGATTCTTTTGAGTTATTCATGGGACAAAGTCACTCTGTGGCCCCCCACTTAACCACAATTGTTTTGTTGCACTTCAATTTATCAACTATCAAATCTGTCTCTGTCACCGTGGTTTGTTTTTTTCCAGCCCGTCCACTTGGCACAGAGCTGTTTCCAAGTGGAAGCCTTTGGACAAACCTTCACTCTGGACCTGGAGCTAAACCAGTGAGTGAAACGGTCCAAAATCATCAGATCTACCTTTTTTGCACACACTAGTATCAGTAGATGCACTTAATTTACTGCAGCTGCTCTCATTAGCATTTTCACGCACTTAAGCAAATGCACTTAGCGGCTCTATTATGTTACATGACGAGATGGGGAACACCAATGTGGCACACACACATACGCACACCGCTGCACTTGTATGAGGTTTCACTGATTTTATTAGCACTACATAAATACGTAAATATGGTCACTTATTCTTTGTGAAATTCATTTGGCGGAGAAAAAATATCCCTGATGAAACCAATTTTGATTACATGGTAATCACGCTAATGCTGTGAGAGATATTTATGGCATTTCTTCTGTCTTTGCAGTCACCTCCTGTCTTCAGAATATGTGGAACGGCACTTTAACCAGGATGGCAGACCCTCACAGTCTGTGGTAAGACTGCTTGCGTGGGGTGGGGTTCTGTACTGACTGAGCGAACTTGTCTTTTGGCACACAGAAGGCAGCATATTGATGAGATGACCAGAGCGGTGGTGCAGCATTCAGTTCGTTGGCTGTAGAGACTGAGACTTTGTCACATTTTACACTAGTGCTGTTGCCAGTGAAGCTTAAAATTAAATTAAAGTCTGTCATATGCGATGCCTCACAAGGTCTAGAGCTCATTATATAGCATAATTCTTATGTTATTCTTATCCTTATTCTATATATATATATATATATATATATATATATATATATATATCTGTTAGATTAAAGTCAAATTTTATAAACTAATAAAAAATAAGACATGATTTTGTTTGTTTCTGTCTTTTAAGGCTGATTTATTTATTCATGTGACTGTAATGTTTTGCAGTTTGATGTCATCCTCCTGTTTTATCTATTTATGGAACGTGCATGGTGTGCTCCCTGCTTCAAACGTAGGCTGCCATGCAGCTATTAAGATTATGTAGTATGTTACCGTGCCCTACATAAATGAGTTTGCCTGTCAGCGACATGCACGCATGGCGCTCTGCTGTGGCCTTTCTCTGACAGTTAGTTTAAAAAAAGCCGGTGGATTCCTGTGGTGTCAAAGCACAAGCTCACAGAAAGAATTAAGAGATAACAGGAAAATGGATAAAAGCCTTGACAGCTAATGTGATGTGTGTTTGTCATGACAGACCAGAGGAATGTCACTGTGTTCTGCTAGCCATAAGGGATGGCTTTTTTTTTTTTTTCTGTACAATTGTGCCACTCATTGCCCCCCCCCCCCCCCACCTCCAAGCAGCCACCCACCCACCCACCCAGCTAGCACTCCATGTCCCCACCCACAATCGTTCCAAACTCTCCCTTAGTCCTCCTGACCAATCATAAGCCTGTTTCCATAGCAACGAGTTAGCTCAGCTGTGTCATTAAGTTCTTGGCAGCAAAGAGAATGAAAGAAGACCAAGAGGGAGGGAAGAGCCGACGAAAGAGGAGGAGGAGGAGAGAATATGAGGAGTGAAATGCCACTTAATACAAAGGCATGATGACATTTGGCAACGAGGAGGAGAAATTTCAGGAGGGGGTGTTCGTAGACTATTCGTTTGTTCCCAGAGTGGTGAGAGGGAGTGGAGGCCTGCAGGGTCGGGGATGAAGACCTGTAGTCAAGCCAGATTGTCGCTCAGCTGGATGGAGGACTCACGTGAGGCCTCTGATGCTGCTGCTGGACACTGCGATGCATTCAAGGCAGCACATCACCAGACCGATCTCTGTCGTCAAAAAATTTTCATTACCATTCAGTGTGCTAAGGCGCTGTTTGCCTGAGCTGTTGCGGCAAGGCTGAGACACAATGCTGAACTCAGTTTGATCCAGGCTTCTCAGTTTTCTCACTTTTCTTGGTGGTTCATCACTGCCACTGTGACCTCGTGAAGCAGCGTGCCCACCTTTGCAGGAGTGTCAGCTGGGGACAAAAGCTAGGGCGCCTTTGTACTAGTCAAGGTTGTTATGAGGGCAGGACAGAACAGAGCACAATTACCTTTTTACTCTCATCTTTTTGAGTTGCAGCCTGCCTACTGCACAGCCGTTCCATGTTAAATTCTCACATTTAACTGTGTGGGCAACATGAGTGTTGATTTATTCAAGAGATCCTTGTCAAGAGTCTACCTCCACCTCTATTGTCAGTGAAGCATTGTAGGGTAGAGTAGAGTACAGGACACAAGTAGGTCACAAACTGTGCCATAAATGCAATCATGGGGAAAGATGGAGATGGAGAGGGGAGTCATATATACAGAGGTTGTGAGAGGTTTTTTTCCTCAGAGCTGACCTACCACGATGCCCAATGAAGTATGAAAGCATGCCAGCAAAGCTTTAAGTGTGTTAGCAGAGTTATGTATCATGAAACTGTGGTGCATTGTGTCCACAGGGAGGGGAGCACTGCTACTATCAGGGAAGGTTAAGAGGTTTACCAGAGTCCTGGGCAGCTCTCTCCACCTGCCACGGCCTGTGGTGAGTGTGACAGTAAACTTCTATTTATAAAATGACACACAAGTGACCAGTGCATGCTGATGATGCTATGCTTATGTTTTCTGCACACATAATTACTGCTTTGCATCTCACTGTTTTTCTCTGGATGTTGGTTCTTAGCGGCATGTTCTCTGACGGCTTCTTCTCTTACGGGATTGAGCCTGTTCACAATGGGAGCGATCAGGTAATAGTTGGTGGATATTTTTTGCTGTTGACCAGCTTGATAGAAAATTTGATGGAGCTTGGATGATGATTTTACTGTTTTAAGGTTTAATCTGGGTGTATTGTGTTATAGGATGATGGTGCCCACTTAATCCGCAGGATGCCTGATATCAGACTTTCCTCCCACTGCCCAGGTATATAAGTGCATTTGAAGCACTTACCTTATTATCTTTATCACATTTTAATATAATGATTTCAGTTAGATAAATTAAACCCAACCTCCTGTCCGTTGCTGCAATAATTTCAAAATAAATGTAATTTAATATTCTACGGGTGCTGCTTATGTTACTGTCCTATAAACCTCTCACACTGGGAATTGTAGTTTTTCCCATGTTCATGGAACTCTTTTCTCTTCTCAATGAAACAAAAAAAAAAAAAAGGAAATTCTTCACAACAGTAAGAGAGGACAATTCAAATGTGATAATTAAATGGGCTGTCATTTTTAGTTAGTCCAGATAGGGTGATAATTACAGTCACAGCTTTTTTTTATTAGGAACTTTAATGTTTGGCTGAAATTAAGATCAAGTCAATCTATAATAATAATAATGAAATATTTGGTTGAAGCCAGTTATACCAACACATTTATCATAAAAACATACTCACATAAAGCAGTGGTACTGTACTGTTAACACTGCACCTTAGCGGTACAAGAAACGAGTGCTCTTATTGCCTGCAACTATGTTTCTCTGTGTGTCCAGACTGTACAGAGGACAGTGAGTGGGAAAGCAGAGGAGGTGACGGTGATGACGATAGATTGGACCAAATGAAGGAGCAGCAGGTGTCTGGGGGGCTGAGGCGATCCAAGAGATTTGTTCGCAAGCCCTCTGTCCAGACTGAGACCAAATATATTGAATTGATGGTGGTGAACGACAATGAAATGGTGAGTTCAAAGTACATTTTGCTGCTAATTATGGTACTACTGTCATCCTGAGTCTGACTTTTGTCTTGCCTTTCAAATGTCAACACATGAAATTAAAGACTATATTTGGACTGCTGAAGACAGGAAAGATACTTTAAATCTCCATACTGGCACCAACATGCTACACTAAATGCCAGCCATATTAACTTCACCACATAAGATGTTATTACACAGTTGTCCATGTACAAACATAATAAGTTATATAACATAATTATTGTGTTGCAAAGGCTGCAGTCTGCCTGTGTAGCCTCACAGGCTAATTTCATTATGCATTTGTTGATGTAACTGTACTCTTACAGCTGTCCACAGAGGTATACATGTACAGATGTCACTGGAAAGGAGAACAAACAAAACATAGCTGGATATAAACACAAGTTTTTTAATGGATCCAAAACATAAATGAGCAGCTGGGATTAGTGCGGATTAGAGTGTGATGGATAGATTGCATTGTGTTTGAGCTAGAAATGCTGGAAAGAACATGTTAATGTGAGGGGGTTGCAATCTGTAACTATATTAGCTAAGTGTACTAGTAGTAGTAATACTAGTGTCTGTAACTATGTGTACTATGTCCATCCATCCATTTTCTGATCCCAGCGGGCATTGGGCAAGGTAGACCCTGAGCACTAGTTCATCACAAAGCCGGCGCACTACAACCCAAAAGGCTCAGGGGGTAAAAAGGCTCAGGCTTTGCCACAGTGGCCCAGGGTTCGACTGAAACCTGTGGCATGCTGCATGCAATTACCTCTCTCTCTCTCTACCTTCCTGTCACTATCAAATAAATGTTCAAAAGGCCCAAAAGGAAAAAAATCACTCACATACACCACAGGCAATTTAGAGTAAAGCTATTATAACTGCATGTCTTTGGAGGAGACAGTGCTAAACACTGTGTCGCCCACGTGCTCTGAAAAAAATTAAATTGCTGAGATCAATAAAATTACTGTAAAAAAAACAACAAGCTTTTGCCATTTTAAAAATAACATGTTGACTGAATACCTAATGAATAATCTCATTATATCTCCTGGTCTTGGTTCTAATGATGTAAAGCTCACTGAAATTGAGCCAGGCAGTAAATGCACAGTCAAACTAAATGAGTGGTTATCTCTTTTCTTAGTATTGAAGACGCCAATGTGTGTTATGTGCCAATTGCCAGTAACTTTTTAAGTAAGCTTTTACTGTTCTAGCACAATCAGAGACCAAAAACAGTTTCTCCAACTTACAGACTTTATAGAAAGTGAAGTATGTGGATGAATGCTTATTCGTTTTTATTTCATCATGACTAGCCCTGTCTAATGTTTTATTCAAGCGAAAGATGAATGGATTCTCAAAGATCCATGCAGTACATACAGTACAGATTTCTCTTGTGTAATCCTATTCAAACTAAAATAAAGAAAGTTGTTTTCTAAGTGAGGTTTGTGTAATTCATGGAAAAATATTCAGTAGAACATTCCTATAAACCTACTACTAGAAGTACAATTGTACGTGTGTGAGATTGATCCATCTCTTACACCATCTGTGTATCTCTGTGTCTCCACAGTTTGTACAGCTGCGTCGCTCAAGCAGCCAAACCAAGAACTTTGCCAAAGCCGTGGTCAACATGGCAGATGCGGTAAGAGCTTTGTTTGTAGCATTATAATCCTCCTACTCCTAAACTCTGCATACACACACTGCCACCTGCCAAGAAGTGTGCGTGTGTGTGTGTGCTCACTTCCACATTTGGAAATGATTTATCCCAGATAGCCCACAGTTCACAGCACAGGTTGTATGCCAAAAAAGCAGTCGACTGATGGGCGTTTTTGGTCCCCAGATCTACAAGGAACAGCTGAACACGAGGATCGTGCTGGTTGCCATGGAGACCTGGAGCTCTCAAAATATGATACCAGTCGTGGAGGATCCATTGATAACACTGCAGAACTTCATGAAATACAGGAAGGACAACATCAAAGAACAGAGTGATGTCGTCCATCTTTTCTCGTAAGAGGACTGAAAATCAAAAATCTAATAACTGTAGAATAAAGGCTTACTTTTTTGGGGATTTGGCTGGTTGAGGTTTTACAGTATTTTAAATGATGGCACCTTTCCTGTGCACTTCAGAGGACGAACATTTCACAGTAGCCGAAGTGGGACAGCCTACACAGGAGGAGTGTGCTCTCTAACAAGGGGAGGAGGTATCAATGAGGTGAGGAAAATCTAAAGTAGTTGTATGTTTTAGCAACAACAGAGACTTATTTAAACTTTTTTTCTGTGTGCTAAGCTAGGCTTACTGGCTGCAAACTATAGCCATATATAAGTGTTAAAGATCTTCTCATTTAACTCTTACCCAGAAAGTGAATAGCATTTTTCCCAAAATGTCAAACTATTCCTTTATTTCTGGTTTTGTGTATGTCCTGGTTGGTGCGACCCAAATTACCCATAGGATTTTATATTATTCTCATCTCACAACAAAGCTCTCTGGTGTGTATTTGTTCCAGTATGGGAATGTTGGTGCAATGGCCGTCACTTTATGTCAGAGTCTTGGCCAGAACATTGGCATGAGGTGGAACAACGCACGCAACTCTGCAGGTAAAAGACATCATGAAAGCCTTATAATTCAGGAGGGAGGATGAAGATCTATAAACCAACAGTCTATCTCTAAAACAAGAGTGAATACAATACTGAATACATATTAAAGGAAAAGAGCGAGATGAGTGTTGGAAGGATCGAAGCCAAGGATTAGTGAGGGATGGGATTGATAGCCGGGTGGGGAGGGGGTGTTAGAGAGAGGGTTAGGTGTTGGTGTCCCTGTCCAGCAGTTCTCTTCTCTAATTAGACTTCTCCATTAGGTGATTAGTCACCTGCATCTGTGAAGGAGGGGGTGGTGGTTAGAGCATTGCTGCCACTGAACAATGGGCTCAGTGATTAATGTTGAAGACCATCAGGTCCATTATTCAATGCCAGGACAAGAGCTCAGTGCACACACTATAAGCTACCACACCTCTGTCACCAACAGGTCTATGAAGTCTTTTCCTCTTTGTCGATCATAAATCTTTTTCCCTCGACTTTCTGCAACGCGTGAAGTGTCACAGCTCCAGTTTTGAATGCTGAGCGCCACATTATTTTCCCCATTATTTATCTGAGTCAATTTTCCCTCTCTCATCTTCACAGGGGACTGCAGGTGCCCAGATGCCTGGCTGGGCTGCATCATGGAAGACACGGGGTAAAGATCCACATCACAGCACACAGAAGTGAAACACACACACACACACCTGTAATATTCATCTTCTCTCTGTTTGTTGACATGATATAACAGCGGGACTCCTTCCCTGTCGCTCTTCCTCTAAGCTGCAATTCTTTCTGTTCATTTCACTCCATTAGACAATTAAACACCTGTAACAGAGGGATGCCGTGACTTTTAGTCACTCTTTAACGAGCCAAGCCAGCTTGTGTTTGATGCTTTAAGCAAATTTGTTTGGAACATCAGACATCAGTGTTCCAACCACTGTGTACGAATTAAAAATTGAATTAAAAGGATTTACTACACAGTATTTGGCTCTCCTTACCAGATGGAACAATACAGATTATTAATTTGAGTAATATCTTACTACAGATGGTAACATTTCTGTCAGATTGCAAAGTGGCACAGACACCCACAGTAGATCTGGCTTTCCTTACTGGCAGTATTAAAGAAGATTTTATTTTTTGGTCATGTCCTGGTCTCGATCCTTGTGTGTGTGTGTGTGTGTGTATGTGTATGTGTATGTGTGTGTGTGTGAACGTAGATACTATCTGCCCAGAAAGTTTTCTCGCTGCAGTGTTGATGAGTACATCCAGTTCTTGCTCCAGGGGGGTGGAAGCTGCCTCTTCAACAAGCCCAACAAGGTGAGGGCCATGTGGTGATGTAGGATGTGTGTGAAAGAAGCTGCATCTGAGTATCATTATTTATGGACTAATTAATTATTCTTATTCCTACTGTAACACATATTTACTTACAGGACCATGTTTATATTTGTTTTCTTCCTTTAAGTACTACCCCTATCTTCATATCTGTGTTCCCTTCAGCCAACAATCTCTGATATTACGGGCAGATTTTATCCCTCAGTCCCTCCCTCTGTTTTGTCCATCTGTCTCCTACTTATATATGTCCTCATATATGTCCCTCTCTGTTTCTCTCAGCTGTTGGACCCTCCAGAGTGTGGGAATGGCTTTGTGGAGCCAGGGGAAGAGTGTGATTGTGGATCCCAGGTGGTGAGTATCCAGTTGGACATTATGCATGAAAGCCAACTGTTTAACCTTCTGCAGATGGTCTGTATTTTTGTGAGCACCGGAGGGTGTGGTGTGTCCTGGAACAGAGAGCTGATGGACTGTTTTCACGTCTGTGGCTGCAGGAGTGTGCCCGTAGCGGAGGAGCCTGCTGTAAAAAGTGCACACTTACCCATGATGCCATGTGCAGCAATGGACTGTGCTGCAGTGGGTGCAAGGTGAGTCCACCTATATCACAAATATTGGGCAACTGTTAAACTGAAAGCAATGAAACCAGATGTTATGCTGCTTATATCGAAATTTTCAGAGAGATTATACAGTGCATTGACATGTATTAGAAATATGATTACTGATGTTACTTGATGTGTTTACCTGATACATTTTTATCCTATAACCTAGTATGAGCGGAGAGGCGTGGTATGTCGAGACGCTGTGAACGACTGTGATATCCCAGAGACCTGCACCGGAGACTCCAGCCAGGTAGAGTCGACTGTAAAACTGTGAAAAAAACTGCAAGATCAATCAGAGTATCAAAAACATTATGTACTTTTTTTTTCTTACTCTTTTGCAGTGTCCTCATAATGTCCACAAGCTGGACGGCTACATGTGTGATAACAATCAGGTAAGTGCTGGTTTGTGACATGTTTTCTAGTCGGCAGCTCGCTGTGATGTGTACTTAATTATTCTCGTCTTGTGCCTTCAGGGCCGCTGTTACAGTGGACGATGCAGGACTCGTGATGGACAGTGTAGGGGACTCTGGGGTTATAGTAAGTATAGTACATATGTTGTATATTATATAGTCATATTACTGTGTATATATACAGTATTTTTTACTTGGCATTGGATATAACCACTTTTAAGTCTTCTAAAATGACGAAGGCATGACATATTTGTTGTATTTTAATGAGTGGACGGAGTGAGGAATAAGGAATACTTCATAATTATGTACCCTTACTCGTCTGTGGCCCAGTACTTATTGCGAAATCTGCACCTCTTCTGTGGCAAATATTCATTTAATAATGCTCCTTACTCCCTAAGGTCAAGCAGCAGAAGTTAAGTGTATACATGCAATATGCAAATACTACTTTTTGGAGAGCTAAATATTCAAGAGTAGTCTAACATTTCATTGCTTATAACACAGGGCGTTTGTCTTTTGCTGGACAGGGCACTGGGGCATAAATTAAAAGTATTGCTTCTCCGGGCACTGCTTCATCACTAAGTGTACTCGTGCCTGGCTTTGTAATCCCTTTCTCCTTGCGAGACTCTAATTTGTAATCTTCGTTTGTCCTTGCAGACTCAGCAGACAGGTTTTGTTACGAGAAGCTGAATGCTGAGGGGACAGAGAAAGGCAACTGTGGTCCAGGACCTGAAGGCCAGGGTTGGCTGCAGTGCAACAAGCCGTGAGTAACACCATCCTGATTCTCCTTGCTGATATTCTTATGTTTTTTTTTTATGCAAAATAGTCCTTCAGTGAATTGTGTGAAGGTATTACAGTGCTCCGGTTTAATGCATTACTGAATTAAAAGATAAGGCTGAATTTATTTTACATTTTCAACAAATATTACAAAAGGACCAAAACTAACAATTCTTCTTTGTAAGTGCTGTATGTCTGTGTAGCCAAAGCATAGCTTACACCTCTGGGCCATACTTCACTTTTTTTCCTGCATAGGGATGTTTTATGTGGCTTCCTCTTCTGTGCCAACATGACGATGAAGCCAAAGTTTGGAGACCTGCAGGGTGAGGTGACCAGCTTCACCCTCTACCACCAGAACAAGTACCTGGATTGCAGGTAAGTGGGCCACGTCCATCTGATCTGCTACAACTAACAACAATGAGAAAGTTAGAATGAGGTGTCTCTAGTTCTGCCCATCCTCTACCACTTGTCTGACATCTGTTTTAATGCTTCACTCAGAGGCGGCCATGCTCTGCTGGAGGACGGCTCAGACTTGGGCTATGTGGAGGATGGCACTCCCTGTGGTCCCAACATGATGTGTTTGGAGCGACGCTGCCTCCCTGTGGCGGCATTCAACCTCAGCAGCTGTTCGGGATCCAACTTTGGACGCATCTGTTCTGACCATGGGGTAAAAAAAAAAATCCTGAGCTCACAGTTTCCCAGCAAGCATTGATTTGGTGATTTGCAGGTCAAAAGACGCTGACAAGTTTATTCCTATTTAAATATAGGTGACACACAGGTGAAGAAAATGGGTCAAAAGTCGTCTGTAATGAGCTTGTTTCAACAGCATCTAAATGACTATCTTTCAATGTGAAACAGTTTGATGACATGTTAAAATGCTGTCATTGGAAGACTGTCACAAGATGACGGAAAAAAAAGTCTTTTAATTCCCAGTTTTAACCTGGATTCATAGACATCTTTTGACCTCCAAGCGACACAGTGGGTTTAACATCTTTCTCTGCTCATCTCTTCCTTGTAGCCGCTGTTGCATTTGATTTTCATCTTTCTCTCTTGTAGACCTGCAGTAATGAGGTGAAGTGTATCTGTGACAGGGACTACACAGGAAAGGACTGCAGTGTCTTTGATCCCATCCCTGAGCCGACAGTCCCGACGGGCCCAGAGAAGAAAGGTCCATAGCACCCCCTCAGACTGCCCATGTCTCTCTTTTCTGTCTGCCTCTCATACCCCCCTCATAGTCTCTTCCCATCATCACTGTAGCATCTCTGTGCACTGAAGAGGAGCACAAATGTCACAAAGAGTAGTTCACCTGATTTTTGTGAGAACATCAATATTTAGAACGCACAGTGTTTTCCTTCCTGCTGAGTCTTGTTTTTTTTGTGTGTGTTGGAAGAGTGTGGGCGTGTGATGAGACACGTTTATCCATTAGAGCATATGTGCATGTA
Source organism: Nibea coibor (assembly GCA_023373845.1). NCBI lineage: Eukaryota > Metazoa > Chordata > Actinopteri > Sciaenidae > Nibea > Nibea coibor. The sequence goes on along the minus strand of CM041727.1, from coordinate 15,425,492 downwards.
CAGTTTGTTTGTTTCTGTGTGTGTGTGTGAGTGTGTGTTTGGTGGTACTGTGTGTCTTGCAGGCCCTGTCACCTTCAAGTGTCTTCCTTACTTTCTTGCAGTCTGCCAATGACACAGAGCAATTGAGCAGCTGCTCTCATAGGGCCAAAAAAGCCACCCTGAGCAAGAGGGTGTCCAGCTGAAAGAGCAGGAGAGGGGGAATGAGAACAAAGTAATAAAACTCTCTCTCCTTTTTTTTTTGTTTTGTTTTGTTTTTTGTAACTGTTGTCTCCCTGACCTCCCTCGCTCACCTGCCCGTTCTCCCACCTCCACCCCACGTGTTCCTCCTCTTTCCCTCCATCTCTCTCTTTCTCTCTGTCTCTAGGTATCTTACCATCTGCCTCTCTCTCTCTCTCTCTCTGTCTCTCTTTCTAGTTGATGTTGTTGATGTACGGTGTTGATGCTGTCCTCTGACGTGTGTTTTTTTAGTGGTGTTGTTTTGTTTCTGCCCCTCCTCCTCCCCTTCCTCCTCCTCCTCCTCCTCCGCACCCTTCCTCCCTCCTCCTTCCTCTGCGCAGGTCCCAGTGGCACCAATATCATAATAGGGTCCATCGCAGGTGCTATTCTCCTGGCAGCTATAGTCCTAGGGGGAACAGGATGGGGATTTAAGTAAGAGTTCTGGCATGCCTTTGTGTACCTGTCTGCTTCTACCTAAAAGGAACCCCTGCCCTTGCCACTCTCACCCCTCTGGTATACAAATATATATATATATGCCCATTTGCAGCTCGGGGGAGGCGAGATGGGGAACCGAGTCTGAGCCTGGATGCTCAAACAACTCCTGGCGTTAAATTCCGTGCGAACCAGTTGCTTTCTTTGATCAAATATTAATCAGCCCTTACGTCCATCCTGCACCTTTCCTCCTCCTTCCTCTACTACAACCCCACCCAGCCTTTTATTGTAATGACAGGGCAGGACCGAGATGTTTATCTGCCAGGAACCTCTGCAGGACTTTCAGCTCCACTAGATTTATTAGCATTTTTATGGGAAAAGTGTAATGGTTACAGTGGATTTACATAAGCATCCTTTATTTTGATATATTTTACTGTTGGTGCTCTTTTAGCCTGCATTATCCTGTTGGCAGCATCCTAACCCCAAATGCCCTCACTGAAGTGCTTCTTCTGCACTGTTCCACCCGTGCATGCTTGCTATTGTTCACTCCTTATACTCTGACCTGAAAGGACAGACCCTGCTTTACTCACAGTTAAATTCAGAAGATCATCGTGGCTGATGAAAAACAAACAGTTAGTTGAAAATCAATTTCAAGCACATGGCATGTCGTCAGTCCTTTTAGGGCCAGAGATAAGTGTCTGTGCATGTGTGCATGAGCTGTAAGCAGGAAGTCAGACCTAGTCAAACCTCTGGCTTAGAGGGAGGATGTAATATTCTTTGGTATAGCGCCTTGTCAGACTCTTTGGGGCTGAGAGGGTCAGTGCCATGACTACTGTAGACCTGCTGCATGTGGTGTCATCACTATAATCTGGCAAGAAATAATTTGGAGAGGATTGGTGGATAAATAATCAATTATATGACTCATTGTTTGATTCATGTTGGGATAAATCCCAACTACTCTATATAGTCAGTCCAACACAAAAGAAAATTCAAATACCGGTTTCACATTAAAGCCTGTTTGTACAGTTATACTGTTTTAATATAAGTTGTAATGCAAGCTGTCCAGCATCATAACATGCTTCTGAAAAAATAGTTTAGCTTGTTATTGTCACTGATCTGTTTTGACATGTTGTCTTTTCTCCCAATGCGTGCTCATGGGATGCAGGAACATTCGAAGAGGAAGGTATGACCTTGCAGGACTATTGGGAATATGCTGTCGGTGGGGTGGCTTCTCAGAACATCCCGTCTCATCCCTAATTCCCTCAGCATGGCTATGTACTCCTTCATCCACCATCTGAAGTTCATCCCCACAGAGCACCATGTGTTTCACTCCCCTTTTGTGCTTTAATGCTTCATCCCATTTCAGTTCCTGCAAAAAAAAAAAAATCCCATAAAATTCCCTTTAAGATTGTAAATCATCTTCCATTCATCAGGAATCTTCATCTCTGTTGCCACCCATGCAAGTCTATTTGTTTTTCTTTCTGCTGACACTCTGTTTTCTCTGTTTTCACTCTGTGTTCACTTCCCTTTCAGATCTGGTGGAGGATAAGATGCCTGTCATGTCTTTCTGTCTCTGTGTCCTGTCTACTCCTGTCTTCCTCCTCACACTGTGTCGTTTCCACATCGGAGAAGAGGGGAGCAAAAAAAAAGAAAAAAAAAGAAAAAAAGGTCTTCCACTCCTGTCCCAAAATCTCTCCAAACCTTCTTCCGATTATTATTTCCTCCACGCTCCCGTCTGCCCCTTCCGTCTGTCCTCCTGCCTGGCTCCGTCCTCTTCTAGGCCTGCGGAGCTCCTTCACCATACCAGCCAGATCATACTCGTGTGGCTGCTGCCAGCAAGCCAATGAGGATTGTGTCCGGGCCACGCCTAGAGCAAGCAGGTGGCTCTCCCTGTGGGAGACACCAGGGTCTTCCTCCAGTCCGGTGGCTCTAAGAATGTGCTTCAGTGTTTGTGTACCTCCTTTTCTCACATTTTTGACAGTCTGATGAAGAACATATCAACGGTGGACCAATTTAATAAGAGACACGTCTTTCCAATGCCTGCCTGCCTGCACAGAAAACTAAACTGGCCACCAAATGAGTCCACAGTAAAGTGTTGGATTAGCACATATGTAAAAGGAGCTGAATAGTCAGTCACCTTTTTATTAAAAGTAGAAGGACCTAAGGCAGAGCCTCTAAGGCCTGGCCTTGAATCTCAAAGCAGACAATTTGTGTTTTTAATCTACAAAGTTTGGCAACATGGAGAAAACTGGAAAAAAAAAGATACCATACATTGGACTGTTGTTAGCATGTTTTCCAAAGAAGAAGAAGAACTCATGATCACATAAAGGAATGGCTCAAAAAAGAAAAAAAAACCTGACCAGACTGATAACTGACTTTATGTTCATTGTTATTTGTCTTTAACTTTTAAGGCATCTTACCTGCCACCCCCTCTTCACCCCCACCCACACGTTTTCAGGTACAAAAAGGGAAGCTAGGTGTAATGGTTTTGGGATCATTTTAAACCACTGAACTTTGAAGCAGCAGAGACCGTAACTTAGTGTTTTCAACCACAGACTGACCAACATACATTCCATGATATCTGTCTGTGTGAGTGCTCACTACTTTCAGGCCAAAAGTTTGTACGCATAGGAGGTTTAATCTGTATGTCTGTTCACGAGTGAATGTATGAGATTTTTAAAGAAAGGAAGAATGCTTGCGTGTTTACATTAGTGTTAGGGGCAGTTTGTGTCCATGTACACCTTAACACTCCTCCTATCACAAGTAGATAGGCAGGTTTTTACCTCTAGAATATCATCTCTTTCTACTGTGCTGCAGCCATGGTACCATAAAGGCAGCACATTAATAAAGAATTCAACAGTTTTTATGTTATGTAACTACAGAAAACGAGCACTAGCCAACTGTATGCACACCTATTTGTAAATATGTGCAAGATATAATGAATGTTAAATGCATTGTATGAAGATTTATTTAAAAGCTACGTTTAAAAAATGAGTTGTATCTGTTTCTGCAAACATACAGCCGTCAGTCTCTTGACATGACCTCCATCTGCAAATCTCTCCTGTGGTCACTACTGTCCATGCATCTTTAAATGTGGCGTAGCCACAAGGCTAGCTGTCTCACATCTCTCTTATCATTCCAGCTATCACTTAAAGTCATGGATCTTTTGTACATTTGTTGATAGCCCCGAGCCCTGGGTGAATGCCTCAGCCCAGAGGCTCTGTAATGATGCCCTGCTGTAAATGAGATTAAAGAGATCTAGTCTGGGGTGTAGAGGCAGCTCGTCTGAAACTGTACGCGTGTATGAGGTCAGTTTGGTTCATTTGAGCTTTGCACTATGGCAGATGCACTATTGTTATTACGACAATATGTACAGAGTTGGTATCAAGTACAATCTGTTTGATTTTGAAGTTTATGGGGGGAAAAAAAGAAAATAAGATGCATCTTATCCCATATTTTTAGACACTATCTTTTTGAATTGAGACAAAAAGAATGAAATGAACTAAAGCTTGTAGTTGACTTGAAATGGAAGGAAAATAAAGTACTAAAACATGAAACAACACCTCCTACTCTCACATCTCACTGTTTTGGAACTTTCTTGGTTTTAATAGCTGATTGGGAGTTTACGTAATTACAATTAAATTATGTAGAGGGACTACAATCTGGGTTCTTGTAATAGCAAGTATTGTATCTGTTTTTTTTTATTTCTGATTAGCTGATTAACTAGTTCTATAAAATCACTCTTGATAATTTTGTCATTGAATCAGTCCAAAACCCAGAGTTATTCAATTCATGATTAAAAAAAATCTAACAGTAAAACAAACCAATGCTGTATTTTTTGGACATATTTTTCATTATAAAATTACATTAAAATTAATCAGGTTATCATTTCATCTCTACTACAATCACATTGTTTGTTGCACATCCTCCATTTTCGGATGATTTCATTGATATTAAGTCACAAAAACATGAAGAAGTATATTAAAATATTACTTTAATCATGAGCACATTATTACAACAACAACAACCCAACTGGTGGCTGACAAATTGTTGGGCATAAGAAAAGCTACACGTCGGCTTCCTCATACCGTGGCACAGAGGCTTTCATTAAATAGAAACTGTAGAAAAGTCATTAACGAGTATTGGCATAAAGGCCAATGACTAAAAAAAAGAAAAGTTTTAAAAGGCTGATGACAGCCAAGACAGAATATGTCAATCTCTGATCTTGATCAACATGATGGACAAGCTGGTTGTTGAAAATACACAGCTGTGAGTTGTGCTTTTTCTGCTAAATACTGTTGGAAGTGTATGTCTGTAGGGTGGTCAACATCCTTCGGTGTGTTGTCATGGTGGGACAGAACTGGATGAGTAAGCGTTCTGCACAGGAGACCATGACAGATGTCAGTCCGTGACCTCTCCGGTGTCCCATTTCGTTTTGGGTTCTTGCCACCAGTCAGCCACGAAAGACTCTTCGTAGTCCCCTAAGCCCTCAAACTCAGAGTCAGGATTCTCTGATTGAGAGATGCCCATTTCTTCTGGACTTACCACACCCTTAAAAAGTCAACACAAAATACTCTCAGTCAACAGCAAGCAAGAATTTCACTATCTTTTTTCCATTCTATCTGGCAGATTTTTTTTCTCCTTTTTTATATCTATAAATCTGTCACTTGTGTACCCTGTAATTCAAGCCTGGTCCTCCTCCCCATCTCCCAGGTCCAGGCAGTGTGTAGAGCTGGGAGGAGCTGACCTGAGCTATGTGGCACAGCCTCAGTGGCCAACACCTCCCAGCCACATACCACACGCCGGTGAAGGAAAACACAGCCCCCCTCCTGTTCTCTCTTCCGCAGCCTTCATCCCCTCTTTCTGTCCCTTTCATCCTCAGACTTTGTGCTCCCCTTTTCCTAACCTCATCATAATATTTCAATATTCCAGATTTTTGAAAAAAAAATACTGAAAGTTAATTTTATACTCTGGAAAGGAGGCAAACTCCAACTCAAAGTGTCACAACATATTCTCATACTGAAGTACCCCTAGGGTTGTCTAGTCATGCAGACAGTTTGAGTTTTATCTGCTGAGGTTTTGAGATGTCTGTCTCTGAAACCTCCACCGCCACCACAGCACAATGGAGTTTGATGGAATTTTGTTTGTGCAGTTTTAAAAAGATCTCAAGGCATGCATGCTAAAAACCTGATTAGATAACATCGGCACAGCTAGACACTACTACTTGGAGTAAAAAAACACACCTGTAATTTGGCTCTTTTCATCTGTCAGAATGTAAAATTTTACTGCCAAACAGATTATAGTAATGGTGATGCTATAATCTGTTGTTTCTTTAAGGAAATCTCTGTGCACAGACATTCATAGTTTGAGGTTACGTATATAGAAGATCTCATATATTCTGCAGCTTCAGCCTCTGCATTCAGTAGAGCGGATACTCAGCTCAACTAACTTAAAAACCATCAGTTGTCTGTCTACATAGACCTTTAAGAGTTCAGGTTAAAAAACACTTTTTGATGATGATTTGATGATTTGAAGATGAAAACCAGTGTACAGATATTTAATAGTGTTCTTGATCAATTCAGGTCCAAATCTTGAGCACAAAGTATTTAAATTACACAGATTGTGTGATAAATATGAATAGCTGCCTCCCTCTACTGGTTAGAAACCTTGCTATTGCATTAGGTGCAGTATGATGGCTGTGTTTTCCATCAACTGTCCTATCCCCCTCTCTCACTAGCAATAAAGTCACACCCCCTACAATGATTGTCCTCTTTCTGTTGGGAGCTGGCAGAATTTGAGGGTTAGTTGGGTTAAGAGGAAGTTTTTCCTTGCCACTAATGCAGAGTGCTTCATGGTGGGAATTGTTGGCTCTCCTTAAATAATATGATATAAATAAAAACTGAACTGAACTGTCAAATGTCAAACAGACACAACCCCTCCAGCGGAGTCGTTTCAGCTGGACGAGCAGCATCGCTGCTTTCCTCACAATATCCCTCTGCTTGCCAGAACAGTAGCAACATACCTCATCGTCTGTTTGCAGGTAGTTCAGTGCAAACTCCAGCATCTCCTTCAGCTTGGTTGTCTCGTTAAAATACCTCAGAGCCTCCTGAAAAACAAAAGTGACATCAGCTCTTGTGTTGACCCGAGCAGCAGGCAAGAAGAAGCCAGCTTCTGACTGGTTTACAACTCTGTGCTGAACAACAAATTTGGCCTGTTCTTCTGTTTACTGCTTCTTTTTTTGCCTCTCAGTTTGGCAGCCTTAAAGTATTTACAGCAGTACCTTCAGAAAACAGAGATGTTTATAGCCGGGTCCAATTATACAGAGCGGGCACACTGCAGCTGCTACCAAAGCATCAAGTGAAAAAGATGAAAAAACAAGTCTGTCTTTATGAGAGAGTATATGGGTTTCTAATTACCACCCCGAGATTGTGTCAATGTTCACGCCAAGACCGCTTCATCCTATAGCTTTGGTTAAGTACTTAAGAACTTTCTACTGCCTCCAAACAATCCAGACTACATCATCAAGCCACTGCTTCAACCACCAACGCTCTGGAAGGACCCAGTGAGAACAGTAATAAAGTTTTTGTTTCACTCACAGGCCGAGGCTGAAAGTCACTTTCCTCGAGTCCCCACTGCTCCCGGTAGAAGCGATAGTACGCTACATTTTGTTGCATCACCTGGTCTTTTTTGTCAAACAGCATGTAGCTGGCCGCACACGGAGCAGCGTTCTTTACATCATTCACTGTAAAGGATCATAAATGAATACATGTGTAAGTGCTACAGCATTAACCCAGGGCTCTCTTTAGCCCTGCATAAGGATATTACACAGATTTCTCGTAGTTCTTACATTTATAATAGGAAAACTGGAGGTAGTGATACATGGTGGCTACAAACTTCTCCACAAAAAAGCCTCCGACGCTGGGTGTCAGGTGCTCTTCACATTTTACCTTACATTTCAGCACTTCAATGTAGAGATCTGAGGGGAGCAGGAGGGAGAACGTGAGCAAAACGAGCTGTTACTTTCTCATCTGAAGCGTACTGAACTCAATCTGTTCATGACTTACCTGCCAGGGTGGGATAGAAGTCTTTGAACTCTACAATCTCATATGAGCCCTCACAGCCTGCCAAGCAGCTACTGTATATTTCAAAGTACTGTGTGATGGCCTGCTCCATATTTCGGGCGCTGCTGCTGAAGTCTCCATTGTTGTAAAGCATCACACTCTTCAGGAAAACACTCTGGACAACAAAGAGATTGATTGGAGTTTATCCACTGTGCAAATGTTGACATTTGCACAATGGATCGGGATGATCATCTACGAACCTCATAAGGCTGCTCCTCGTGGTCGATGAGATATTCTTCCACATCAAATAGCGTCTTGTAGTAGTTCATGTTCTTGGTCAGAGAGGGATCAGTCGGGTTCTTCTTCAGGAAGGTGTGGGCTGCTGCCACAGCCTTCTCCAGGTTGTTAAGCTGAGGAATTTGATTGGATAATATTATCAGGATTTTTCTAAAATTACTCTCAGCAGCTTGTTATTTTTACAGGACAACATGACCTTTGACCCCTTTGCTCCTACAACTACTAAGAGATGTGGATCACTGGAAGTTAATGAATGGAAAACCAGTGTGGTGCTGTGATGCAGAAATGTAAAAATAAGAGACAATTGCAGATTTATATGGAAGCCTTCAATGAAAAGAATAACTCACTTGTCAGCCCAGAGAGGTGACAGACAGTCCATTGTCATAAAACATTAAGTTTGCTTAGACGTAGAACTTAAATTCAACAGACAAAACCCTAAACTCCAGTTTAAAGGTTTCAGGCAAAGTCCTTTGATGTGGTGAGTGTCACTAACGCCGCTAGAAACAGGGAAAAAATGAGATGAGTGCTTTCGCCCCAGAAGCAAACCCAGTCCTCATCACCCCGTCTGACAGAAGAATAAGGGGATTGTTTGAGGGGAACACTGGAAGAGACGTGGCACATACTCAACTCCAGGAGGGCGGCTGGAGGGCGCAACAAAGCAGCAGGGGAAATTATACTGCACATGAAGCCGACTAGAAATTTCCTTTCGGTGAGTCAAACCGAGTCAGTCTGCGTCGAGGAACCGACTGCAGAATTTGTGGAGTGACCCGTTACGCGCGGTTATAGTAGTTGAATCTGTTCCTGTGCCACTGTACATCTTCAAATGAGCTTTTAACAGCAACACATGTCCTGCAGTAACTTTACATTACTTTTCTATAACACCCACTCTGGCTTCAAACTAGAACTTGCATTAAATGTGACTGTATTCGGTGTAACTTTAGGACTTCGTGGTACAGGCCTGCGTTTATTTTGTGCTCCAGAAGCCTCTGGTCTCACCTGGTAGTGCGCATACTGTATGTAGCGATACGGCACCCTTTTCTCGAAAGTTTCCAGTGTGTCTCTCTTTGGGTAGGAGAGTTTAAACACTGGAAACTCCGCTTTGCACTTTTTAAGGCACGCAGCTCTCAGCAGGATATGGCGCACGACGCGAAGAGAGTTATCCACGAGCTGGGTGTCGTTGTCCCGGCTCACGGAGCTGCAGTTACGGCTACAGTGCGCCTCGCTGTCCCGCAGCAGCCGGTGGAGACGCAGGCTGAGCTCCAGGAACTTGATGCTTTCTGCCCAGTTCTGCGCCGCGTACTGCTCCAACGCGTACCCGTACGTGGAGTCCAGAGGCATGATGTCCTTCACGGGGAAACTTCTAAAGCTGTACTTCTCATACTGAGCATCCACCAGGGCCGAGAGGAGCAAGGCCAGACACAGGCTCTTCAGGAGCATCATCACCTCCACCGGATCCGGCTGGAGACTGGTCTTGTTTTGAATGGATCAAGAAACTTCCTCCTTCTTTACCAGGGAATGCTCATGCCTGCCTGCACGTAGGCTGAAACCCGAACAAACCCACGGGCTGAAATCAAGAGCTTCTCGTCAAGGATTTCAAAATAAAAGCCCCACTGATATGACTGTTAGACCCATTTAAACCAAATTTCATGTTACAGCCAGGCATCCTTTAAAGTGTGCTGTAGTGCTTTTTTTATGTGTCCCTTTATTATTTACTTTATTATTTTCCACATGTATACTAGAGACACTCCTTAAGATTAATCACAAAATGATCATGTCTGTATTGATTTTTTTCTGCATTGTACACATATTTCACAAAAAACACACATATCGTGTGTGTGCTTTGCTCATTTATCTCAAGAAAACTCTTTAAAAACTTTTTAATTAAATGTATATTTTTGTGGCAGCATGTTAGACCAATAAAAATACTGGCTCTGGTAACTTTAAGCATGTAAAACGTATAAAAATACAAGTAAATATGTACTGTATGTATAAAATTAAATTGAACTCTTTAACTGACAAACATTTACTTTGAAGAAATACGTGTCAATTTCCGGTGTAAATTGTGGTAACTCTTGCTTACTTGACAGAAACGTCACAGTCTGAGTTTGGGCTTCACAAATTAGAAGAGGGTCCAGGTTTCCTTCAGTTTCCAGGGTCAAAGCATCGACCAGACTCAAGAACCAAAAACAATATATTAATAGGGATCTTGTCGTTTTTATTATTTAATAATTTGGTCAATTTTGCGTGAAACTGTCAAACTGTAGGATTATATCTTTATAAAAGAGGACAGTTGTTTGAGGGTTTCTTGTATTTTCAGCCTGGTTGTGATTTGCATCTACATTCCTAGCAAACTGACAAGCTGGGACATGAACATCCATTCACATAGCTGACACATCACATCTAGGCAAATCTAATCCCCATATGAAAAATCTGCAATTTTGTACATTCATCGTGTTAGAAACCACGCAGCCCTGCAGGTCAATAGGTCATTTTTTCTGAGGTAGACACACTCAAGCTGTGCAAACCTGCCACACTTTATTATTTTCAGCTCATGTCATACGTGAGTGAAATCATGGGGCCAGGCCTCTGAGCCAGGCTTTACACGTTTGCAGAATTCTTTAAAAAAAATGGGTGGGGGCCCGCGGGCCACTCCTCCTCCTCCGTCTGCTGCTGCTGCTCTCTGGAGTTCATGACAAGAAAGATGCGTTAAGTAAGACAGACACAGACTGAACCAGGACGGAAGTTTGATCGAATTTCCTTTGAGAATAAAAGCACAAACTAAATGCACAGTCTTCGAGTAATTTTCAAGTAAAATTTGAATATTTGTTATCATTGTTTTTCTGCAGTGTACTTATTGTTTATTATATTGGCTTGGGAACTGGAGGGGAAGTATGGAGGGTGGACTAGTAGCTGGAGAGGTTCCAGTTCACCACCTGGGCACTGGCGAGGTGCCCTTGAGCAAGGTACTAACCTCCTGACTGCTCTTGGGGTGCTGCTCTGTGTGGCTGCCCATCATTTCACAATTTCTCAGCATTTGCATGTCTAAGAGACTTTTCTGTGTGTGTGTGTGTGTGAGTGAGTGCTTGTATTTCTGTATGATTTGTATACACTAGGAATTACTGATTAACACAGTAACGGTTGGGTAAAGGTCTATTGTACTTCGATTTTCAAAAGCATACTAATGTTGCTGAAAATGAATTAAAAGGCACCCAAATTCAAAATAATGTAACATTAGGATCATAAATTGGGTTGTTGACCAGAAAGGGGGAGTGATAAATCTCATTTTAGACATCTTTTCTAATCATTAACACTTTTCTATTTTTCTATCATTAACACTTATACATCACATATGCAACTTTAACCCCTTAAAATAAGTTTACTTCTTAAGTCGCCTTTAGTTTGTTAAAAATCAACAGTATATATTCTTATCAAGTCCTTGAAGCTACTTTGGGGTTCATCTGAAGGAACCACAAAGTGTTTTTATTCAGCCCAATATTACTGAATAAAAACACATCACATCCAGCATGAGTTGTTTGCTCATCTATTCATTTAATCATTCAGAGTCGTTTTAACTTTCTACATAGTCTGAGAGGGCATTTATTTTGTAATATTAACCGGAAGCAGTCTATCTTATTCCAGCACTCTTCACACAGCTCCACCATGGTCCCAGATTTCTTGCGGTACTTTTCTCTCCACTTCAGCCGCATCTCCCTGCTGGCAGACGGGTCTTTCTACTGTGCGAGCTACCGCAGTTGTTGTAGCAAAATTTTAAAATGGATCGGACAGCACGTTTGGTTTTATTTCTCCTTCACGTAGTTACTGTGACATGCAGCACGGAGCCGTTAGTGGATGTTGTTGTTGATCGGTACGACATACCGAAAGTTTGTCCTCGAGAGGTGCAAACAGAAGACTTCATCCGTTATCACTTTAACGGTTCTTTGCAAGCAGACGGGAAAAAGTTTGACTCCAGGTGAAGTTACAGCGACACACACTGTCTAACGTCAGCACACGTAGACTGGACTCAGCCACAGCTGAACTGAGCGTGTTTTTCTACATTCATGTTCTCGTTCATGTTTAAAGTTAAGAAAGAGCCACGGCAACAACATCACGTAACACCTCATGTGCAAATGGCGAAATTATAACGTTGGCATGCAGCATGTCATTTTCTGAAAATGTTTCCAGTGGTGAGAGCGGTGAGCGGTGAAATGGTGCAGTAAGACCTCTCTAAACCTCTAAACGGGTTATTTATAATTTAACAGCCCCAAAAACTGATGCACGCAGGCTCAATTTACTGCAGATGAAATAACAACTGCAGACGTGTCAACCTCTCTTATCAAAGTAAATTACCTGTGTCACATTGAGCATTTATAAACTCGGTATGTTTCTATAAATATGCATATGCATAAATATGCATATATTTACAGGCATTTATTTGTTTTTCTGTAGTTATGGTGGTGGTCTGTTGCCATGCCTCAAGCAACCATTTAGGTACTTTAAATGTAAAATAGTGGTGAATCAAAATAAAGCCAAGAGCACTGAATGCTGATTTTATTTTATTTTTTTTCTTAGGCAACCTAATATTTTGATATTTCTTTACAACTTTCTGTGGTTTTCATTGATTATACTCTCTCATCTGCCAATCTTCCAACAGTCATGACCGAGGCAAGCCGTTCATCAGCCAGGTGGGCCTGGGCAGACTCATCACAGGGATGGACCGAGGTCTTCAGGGCATGTGTGTCAATGAGCGCAGGAGGATAATAATCCCTCCACACCTGGCGTACGGAAGCGTCGGAACAGGTGCACCTCAGCGCATGGAAAAGCATTTTGTTGGATACATTATCAGTGCTGGTTCATGTGAATCTGTGTTTGTCTGATAGGTGGCGTGATTCCTCCTGATGCTGTGCTGGTGTATGATGTTGTCCTGCTGGACATATGGAACACAGAGGACAAGGTCCAGATCCGCATACTGAAGAAACCCGCGAGGTGCAACCGCACCGTTGTGGCATCAGATTTTGTCCGTTACCGCTATAACGGCACCCTGCTGTCGGGTGCACCCTTCGACTCCAGGTGAGGCTGCAGTCTGGTGTAGTGTAGTGTTTCCAGCTGAGAAGTTGAACATTGATGATGAGCATTCAAGTATGCCTCCTCTGTTTCTGTAATTTAGTTACTCAAGGAATGAAACCTACGACACCTACGTGGGAAAAGGCCACCTCATCAAAGGCATGGATGAGGGTCTTCTAGGCATGTGTGTTGGGGAGACAAGGGTCATCATCGTGCCGCCCTTCCTGGCATATGGAGAGAACGGCTCCGGTACTATCATAATGTTCAAGATGGCTGTAATAATTTACATTTTTATTGTGGAAGGTCTGCCCAGAAGGTTCAGAACTAATCCTAAAAGTGAGCTTAAAAGGGTAAAAGAGAGCTAGTTCAGGTCATTGTGTTAACTGCAGTCAACAGCAGTTGGCATGTCCCCCCTCCATTTTGGAGAAGCAATCTATACTCTCTTCAAAGTGATTTGAGAGAGTGATATAAATGCTGCAGTATCCTGTCAGAAAAGGCTGTCTGGACGGCAAGGTAAGGTGGAGGAAAGAAATATATCTAAATATAAGCCTGAACTGATACTGATTTACTGACCACCAGACACTGACCATGGAAGTACTTCATGTGGCCCCACATTCAAACTAATCCTTTCAGGTGAACAATTGTGATATGTGGTGCGGACCTGAAACCGTGCGTCTTTCCCAACAGGAACTCGGATCCCTCCTCAGGCTACGCTGGTGTTTGAGGTGCTGATGGTTGATATATTCAACCCTAAGGATGATCTGATCGTGGAGGTAAAAGAGGCGGCTGAAGGTTGCACCCGCAGGACAGTGACCGGAGATTATATCCGCTACCACTACAACGGGACCTTCCAGGATGGCACGGCCTTCGACTCAAGGTAAAATAGAAAGTTCTCCCTTCTTCTCAGAGAGCAATAAATGTGAGTGGTATTAACTCTGAGTTTAACTCTTGCTGTGTCAGCTACCAGCGAAACAGCACCTATAACACTTACATCGGCATGGGATATGTGATCCGAGGGATGGACAAAGCCCTGCTGGGACTGTGCATAGGAGAGAAGAGAAGGATCACCGTCCCTCCTCATTTGGCGTATGGTGAAGATGGAGTTGGTGAGTTTGACACATTCAGGAACATTCAAAGGACCAACAAACCACCAAGTCTTGCTTATGTTTACCGCGCTTTCCTGTTCATTTTCTTTTTTTGTAGGAGACCTCATTCCTGGCTCTGCTGTTCTGGTCTTTGACATTCACGTCATTGATTTCCACAACCCTAAAGACCCGGTGAACATCACAGTTACCCACAAGCCCGAAGAATGCAAAGTGACCAGTGAAGCTGACGACTTGATTCTGTATCGATATAATTGTTCCTTGATGGATGGCACCCTGCTGTACTCCTCGTGAGCGCCCTCTGCTGTTCACTCTGCTGCACTGCATCTTCCTCCTCCTCCTCCTCCGGCTCATGCATGTAATCATTGCCGGATCCTTGTCAGATTGCTTGAAACACAATGTTTACGTATCCATGAGAACAGCACGCATTCCTGCATGGCCCAAGATTTTAATCATGAGAAAGTTTTATTCAGCTTTATTTATTTTTTTAATTAAGAGTGGTGACAGGTTATATGTTCATTTTCAGAGACGATCAGAACTCACCATCCACTACGACCCTCGGAGCAAACATGGTGATCCCGGGTCTGGAGACAGGTTTGATCGGCATGTGTGTGGGCGAGAGGAGGGAGGTGGTCATTCCACCACACTGGGGACATGGTGAAAGTGGAGGTCAGTCACTGGAACAAGTTAGATTACACTACGCTGCACACACTTTCTTTCCACCCAGAATCATGTTTCCACTCCCCTGTCTTGGTGTCTGCAGCTGGAGGAGTTCCCAGCAGTGCAGTGCTCTTCTTTGAGCTGGAATTAGTGGAGCTGCAGAAGGGTGTGCCTGAAGGCTTCATGTTTGTGTGGTTAGGAGACAGCCCTGATCCCCTCTTTCCTGCTATGGACCTCAACGGTGACAAAGAGGTCCCTCTAGAGGAGGTAAGCAGACAATCTCGGCCCAGTATTTTTTCCTCTGCTAAATGTGTCAACAAAATGTTTTTAACAGTGCAACCGTGTCATGTTTTCTCCAGTTTTCAGCCTTCATCATGCTCCAAGTTGAAAAGGGCAATGGTCGTCTTCGTCCGGGGGTCGATAGCGACAGCATCATTAAGGATATATTCAATAACCAGGACCACAATAAAGATGGGAAAATCGTAGAAGATGAACTGACACCTCAGGTGAATGAGGATTCTGAACAAGTGAAACGAGACGAGTTGTAAAGGGGACGCATACTGTGTTGTTGTTGTGGTGGTCATCTTAGCATCTGTCACATTGTTGAGCCTTCTTTAGACAGTCAGACAGTTTGCTTTGCTAGATTCTGTTAAAATATATCTACGACATCTCACAGCTAGTTGAACCGGTCAGTCATTGTAATGGAGCTGAATAACACCAACAGCCTAAGGAAACATCTGTGTTTGAGGGGTCAGTACGATGTGTACAGGGAACAGGTGTTTGAAAATGTGAAAACTGGCCAGTAGTGAAACTGTCTCAAACATTTGGGCTGGGCCCTTCATGCAGAATACATTTTACAGAAATTAGTTATGAATGAAGTGCCTCATAAAAATGATGAAAAACCACTGGTTGTACAGCATATTTCTGAGTGAAAATCTATTAAAGTTATATTACTGGTGTGATGCGGAACATAGAATAAACTGTTTTATAATAAAATGAAGACATCATGTACTTTATTTCTTCCACAATGGACATGTACATACACATATTTCTAAAATTAGTTAGACAGACATTAATTCAGTGGCCTGAATTTTAATGAAAAAAAAAACTGAAAAATGTTTTAATGAAAAGTGATGGAAGGAAGAGATGAAAACACATTTTATTTCAAACAAGTTGGAACAAGAAGAGGAAATGAGTTTGGACAAAAAAATGAACTGGGTGTACGTGGCAAACTCTACGGATAACAGAGCAAAAAAAAAAAAAGTCATTTGGATGACAAGCCTCAGTTATTACGCTTTTGGAAATGTATTTGTTGCAGTGCAGAAATAACTAACTTTAATCTTTTTTTGAAACCATACAGCTAGAATGACTGAAGGTGAAATCATGTAAAACGCCAACATCCTATTAGTTTTAGTAAGACTTCTGAGGTAGCAGTTAGTTCTTACAAATTGTATCTATGTAGTTTTTGCTCAGCTAGTTATTGAACTCTTAAAATCAAGTTGCACTGATTTAAAAAAAAAAAAAAATCTGTACCGTATGCTTGACAGTGTAACCACAAACTGGAAGACTAGACGCTGTAATAGAAAAGTTAAACCTTTTTAAACACTTCAGGTTAAAATTAGCTTGTAAGAGGCTGGAGATCACTTTCAAACCAAATGCAGAGTCAAGTGTTGCCATTTGTGTTGTGCGTTTTTTCCTTCCCTTTACCATTACATCCTATATGAATCCCAAAACCGTCTGAGAACACCAATATTCCCCCAGATAAACAAAAGCTTGACATGCTGCACAGAAGATGAGCAGTGCAAATCTGGCCTCCGTCACATACAGTATAGTTCAAACAACAAACAAGAGAAGAAGACCAATGGACAAAGATATAAAAGGGTGAGATGTGCGAGTCCTGCGGCTGTCAACTGGACTTGTGAACAGTTTTGCTGAATAAAAAACAATGACACATTCTTAGCTGGTTGTCAATAAGCCTTCAATTGGCACTTTTCTGAGCTGGGGGCTCCTCAGCTGATGCCTCGGAATGCCCGAGGCATATTTTCAATTCTCAGTTCACTTATTGCCAGTGAGGTAGAGCAGTATAGCATTAGGGACTTCCAAGGTCTCATCCTTTACCAACACAATGTCATATGAGTCCAAGTAAGACTGCTTCCTCTCTTCCACCTAAGAAAAAAAAAAAACGAGAAGTGTGTTAACATTCTGACTATTTAAACATTCATCTCAGGGCAGCCAGTACTGGCCGTTATCCAATCATTTTGATGAACACGAGCTGCATGTGTGCTTTTTATTCACCTTGTCATTGAGGAATCCAATCTTGAGGATGTTTTCCATGTCCTGCACCCCATCAGCCATAGTCAGATCTCCGAGAGAGTCTCCCAGCAGTAGCACGTTAGGCCGCGTCCGCAGTTCCTGGAAATGGCCGGTGTTGAGAAGCGCACCTTCCCGCTTATTGTAGATGTGGATCAGCTCTCCCTTGAAAGCCTTCAACACTCCCTGTACCGACATATTAAGAGTTAAATACATTATATCAATCCCCTCTGCAGGGATCAAATTGTGGTTTGTTGTGGGACTACTTACAGACTCATCAAAGTCCATGTAGTTGGAGAAGACTTTGACGTTGGGATGGAAAACCCCGGCCTGACGAATAACCTCTTCCAGGATGTCTCCTATTCCAGCAGAGAAGATGAGCAGAGGGATGCTGTGCTCATGCAGGTGGTCAAAGAGGAGCTGGTAGCCCTCCCTGTTAAACATCAACTCATTAACTTATCATTTTAAAAAAAACATGAATCTATTAAATAGTCTTCAGAGGCAGCAGGTTTTCTGACCTCAGCATGGCATCAGACTCCCGCACCACACTGGCCAGCAGGTCCTTCCTAATCTTCTGCTCTACCAGTATTTCATGGGCTTTAGTCCACCTGTAAAATATCAGTGCAACACAGTTTTATGAACACATTAAAGTACAGATTATCATATATTGGTAGAAGCTGCATTAGATACTCACCACTCCACCATAAGGGGCAGCTTTTCCTCGACTGACCGTGAAGAGTCGATCTCTATAGGGTAGTATGTGTTGAGCAGCTCCTTCAGCTGACGGAGACAGGACAATAATCAGAAAAATGTAACTGGCTAGAAAATATCTAGAAACATTTCACCCAGTTAGTCTTTCATCATTTTTTTGTCTGAATAACGCTTAATACAATAAAAGAAATGCTATATTGAAGATACAAGAAAAACATATTTAACAACAAGAAGACTACAACAAGGAGTTGTACAGTTGATCAGTCTTTTAATATTTACTATCGCCCACTAGAGGGCAGACAAACTAAATATGAGTGACAGAATGAATGAACGCATACAGTAGATGATTCACCAAATTAAAAGTTAAATATCACACATGTAAGTAGGTATTCTACTGCTTAACATTTGTACATAAAGATCTCTCAAGGTTGCTTTGTATTTATACTGTGGCTTACATGTTGAGAAAAATACTACAGAAAAGCTGCTTTTGACTAAAGCTTCATTCCTACCTTTTGTCTGCAGTCGCTGGAGATGAGTTTGCTGTCATCAAGAATATCTTATAAAAATAAAAACACACAGACAGCCATGAAAACAACCATTACATGCATGACAACCTCAAACTACTGCTGACTTGTCAGTGAACTTACTGTGACAGGTGGGGCACCTCTTGCCATTGTGTGCAAATCTTGTCAGGGTCATGTCAAAATCTGAGATCACCTGAATGAAAACACAGAAAACGATAAACACACAGGTGTGGGACAAACACTACACGTAGAAACGGTGACTCGAGCAGACGTGGATGTTTACCTGCACGGTGTTGGAGCCAGCCTTCACCATGGACTGCAGGATATCCTGCACCCTCTGAGGGTCCCTCATACACACTGACGGGTTGGACAACTCTGGAATCTTAGCATTGACACGTGTTTGTGTTAATGAGGCTTCTCAATGAGACACAGTGACAGTGATTTTTAGCTAACCAGTCAGGTCCTAGCATCATTCTGACACTTTAACACTTTTTAGCTCTGGACCTGAGCTACATTTGCCAACAACATCACACTGACACAGTCATAATAATAATAATAATCAGTTCCTTGCACTGTAATTTACCGAGAGGCTACAACTAACAAAGAGAAATCAGTTAACGTTAGCTAACGTTAGCCTCACTGCAGTTAAGGTAAGCTAGCTGTTAGCTAGCTTGTAGACCAGTTCCTTGATGCATGGTGCACTCGTTTTAGTGCTTGTTATTTCCATAAAAAGACTCGCTGGACAAGATTACCATTTTCTTGAAATCTGTTGCCATTTCGTTCAGATTATTTTGACAACAGGCTTGTCATCAGTTGTCAGTCTCCGTTGACGTGTAGCTGATGTTGCTATTCAAGCTAGAACGGTTCCGCTGCCTTCAGGTGCTGTCGAAAGTGACGGAATTTTTAGAAATCACACTTTAATTAATGACGAAACAAAGTGGTGCAGTCAGTGCACATTATGATCATATCCTCGTGACTGAGCTGTAACGTCCGCTGGAAACCGGGTGGAAATAAAATGTGATACAGCTAAAGATACTTAGATATAAAGTTTTCTCTGGCATGAGGCTCGCTTGCGTTGTTCATAAGTACGAGCCTATGAGGAACACTTGAAAGCAGCACTGCCACTTGCATAACTTGTGGTGGGACGGTATAAACTCTTCCCACCCCAGGCAAAGGCACTGGTTCCAGGCCAGCCTCTACCCCTCAGTGCTTCTCTGCAAAAACTAAAATATTAAATCATGAAAGTCAATAGTCATAAGAGTGTAGTAGTTTTGTGACCAGTAACCACTGGAGCATGATGTTTAACAGTTAGCAGAGCAGGTTACATCAAGACTTCTTTTGTAAAGCAATAATACACTGTGTGTGCAACCATCCGTCTTACAAAACAGCTTTAATTTCAAGTGATGACATTAGCATTTCTTAACATCCAATATAAGCACACAATGTCACATGCAAAGCAAATTACATAGCTTATTCCACCTAATATTTGCAATGTATTTTTGTTATAAAGTGGAAATGAATATCATTTCTGCGCTCTGTAACCTTTACGCTGGAATAGGCGCTGCATGGACAATGGGAATATCTGAATGTCAGTCACATCACATTCATATAACAATCCCTCTTGTTTTATCATTTCATTGTATTTCTAAGTCTCTTTGGAGGGTGAAAGGAGACCACAGCACAACATAGCAGATCTCTAAAACACACCCAGCTGGAAGTGAAGTACGATAACACAAGGTTTTACAAGACATTTAATGTTGGAAACAAATCCACAAATAATGATAACATGAAAACAGTTTTTTTCTTCAAAGAGGATCATAACTTACAGGCTGGAATCTGGCTAAAACAAAGCATTTCCAAAATACAATCATCTTGTCTGATATTGAGCTAATGAAATAAGCAAAGTGCAGTAGCAAATGAAATCTCTATGTTTATGTAAGACTTTCCAATTAGACGTCAAAAAAAGTGCAGTTGTAGAGAAGCTCTGCTCTGCAAACACAAATCATACACACTCACACACATACATACACATTTTCTATGTATTCTTGAATGAATGGGAAAACATTGAGCAAAGTGCAAAAGAAAGGAATGATTGAGCCACTGCCAATGATCAGTGCTTGCTGCAGTGGCTGTATATAATGTTTCAATTGTAAAATAACTCAAAAGGAATGTTTTCATCTTATCGACGTGTCCGTTCTGATCATTTCACCTCTTCCGGAAGAAGGTTACTACTTTTCAAATGTTACATGAGCAACAAAAATTACAGAAGTATACTCAGTACAGCTGTTGAAGGGAAACTGCAATCTAAAAGCAAACTAGTCTACAAGGTTTTAAGATTAACAGCCTCTCTGATTAATTTCATATTTACTTGTTAAGGCTGCACATTAACAAGGAGAGCCATCCTAATAGAGCAACTATGTTATAAGTGCTTTGTGAGTGAACCGATGTTAAACTTTTATGAGGAGATTGTCACAGTGTTACAATGGAATGAGACTTCATTAAGCGAGCTGGATTGAGGAATGCAGTTATTAATAATGCCATCTCAGTACGGGCATACAATAAAGGAATGTAAAATATCCATATAAATGTTTACATATACAGCTTTATACTCATTATGTACAAACAGATAAACAGCATCTATACCAACATACCAACAGACAAAAGGATATTCAGTTGTTGGCTGCTATATAACACTCTTATTCACATGTTTACATTCGCCATATTCCGTCCTCACAGACCACCAGCTGGTCAGCACACATCTGCCAACACATTTCATGGCTTTCGACAAATCAGCCATTAACACAACACAGCATGAGAGCTGATGGCACAGGGTTCAGTTGAATGAAATATAGTATGGGAGCAACACAAGACCCGCAGCAGCGTGTTATGTATGAGTGGGAGGTCGATGATGGCGGCTGGAATGGAATGGTGGCCTCACGTAGAGCCACGTAGTTCTTTGAAGGAGCTGACTCCGACTTGCTCAGCACTCTATCTGTGATTGGAGCTGCCGGCGCAGGGTGAGCGTGCGGCGGTGAAGCTGCTGCATCTGCTGCATGCGATCTCGCTGTCGAGCCAGGTTCTGGGGCATGGGGTAGCGCTGGCAGCCATACAGGAAACGATAGGGGATGCGGACGTGGCAGGCGGTGGCTCTGCAGCGAGGCTGAGGCATGGGCGGCAGCAGCATCCAGCGCTTCCTCTCGGCACAGTAGCGGTAGGCCTCCTTGCGGTACTGCTTGTCCACATCATCACTGTTCTTCCACCCTCCGATAATGAAGACGTCCTCATCAAAGTGGCAGATGGCAGCACCCTCGATGCTGGTAACCTCTGGTGGCAGGCTCTCCAGGATCTCATCAGAGATGCGCACACTGATTTTCTGCTTAGCAACTTCATCCCTCACTGTGTAGCTCTTGGGGCAGCAGGAGGCTGTGTGGTAGAAGTTAGTAGAAGCCACAGCCATCTGGAAGATGCAATAGTTGTCAATAAGGGGCAGGGAGTCAACATCTTGCCACTGGCGGCTCTCTGTGTCATAGCGAGTGGTCACTGTCTTCAGTCCATCCTCATTATCTGTATCGACAGGCGTGCGTGCTGTCACGTACACATAGCGGTCCTCCACACTCACTGCCTTCACATCCCGCAGGATTTTGGGTGCAGACTCCAGATTGTGCCACTTGTCCTGCTCAGGCTCGTATACACTTACATCTTTGAAACCCGGGCTAAAGTTTCCATGGCCACCGATGCTGTATAGTATATCCTTAATACAAGTGAGGCCAAAGGAGTGCTTGCGTGTGGTCAGGTTGCTCACCTGCTCCCAGGTGTTACGATTAGGATTGTAACGTTCCACCGTCTTAGCAAAGCCTGGCTCCATAGAGCCGGCCACGTAGACGTGAGACTCTGTGGCAGCGATGGCATGGCCGTCCAGGTGGTTGTGGATGTGCGGCAGGTTGACCCAGCGGTCCTCATAAATGAAATAGCCCACACACTCACTCAGGTAGTCCCCACCCTCTGAAACACCGCCTACAACCATAATAACGTCCATGTTCTGGCCAAAGCGTGGCTGAAAGGAGGCCATGTGCGAAGACCAGAACTCCATATCAGCTGACTTGAGGTTCTCAAAGCGGATAGCGTGACCCTCTACTGCCTCCGACACCAGCCGGAGACAGGCCTCATTGGCGGCCACCAGCCGCTCATTTTTGACCACCCTGGTCAGGTAGGTTGGTTTGATTTGGGGCAACCTCAGGAGGCGGAACAGCTCCTCAAAGTAGCGGCTTCGCTCCTCTGAGTTCTTCTGCACCCACTTCACCACAGCCTCAAAGAGCACCTCCTCAGAATCCACTGTGATCTCTGCATCGGACAGCCAGTCGCGGACTAGGTGAAAGGGCAGCGTGTAGAACTCGTCGTCCTGGATAACCTTATGGAAGTTGCGGCGGATCATGTCTGCAGCACGTAGAGCCAGCTGGTCCAAGGTGTACATGTGGGCTAGACTGTGCACCGCCACACAGTTGGTCAGGCTCAGCTTCTTCTTAAGGAACTCACCGCAGAAATCCTTCAGCTGCAGGAGGAGAAACCTAACAGAGAGCCAACAGACAAAAAAACAATGTAAGATGTCAGAGGGGATGAGCAGTTACTGTTAAGTGAATAATACTGTTTGGACTGGTTCAGACAGGCCAGTGTTGTTTTCTGCAAGCAGAGCACAAAACCAATACTTTGAGGCAACAGAGCAGCCATTGAAGGCCTCATCAAAATCACAGCCTCTCTCTCTCTCTCACACACACACACACACACACATGCGCCGACAGAAATGTGATTGCGAACAGATCATACCTATCAGCTAACTCCAGCACTTCGTGCACATTGCATGTGCTGACGCGTATTTCACCAGTGTACATATACTGGATAACACTCTCCACCGTATCCGGATCCGGCCCCAGCTCTGAGCTCCATTCCTTCATGTCTACCCGTCCGGACAAGGACTCGGAGAACTGTCCTCCCAGCAAAGGGGTGAAATAATCGGTGGCTGCAGCCAGGACAGACCTGTGTGCTGAAAACTCACAGCTCTGGACGCTCCCGGTAGCCACCCCGCTGCTGAAGGCCAGCGTCACGTCGCAAAACAAGCCCTGCTTCCTCTGCTCGTTCTGCCGCCGAGACAGCTCCGAGCAGTGGGAAGAGGAGGTGAAGTCCTCGGTCTCTTCCGCGTCCCCGTCTCCCGCAAGGGCGCTGGGTGTGCCGGTGCCGCCGCTGCCGCTGCTCCTGGCGGAGTCCTCCGGGTTGGGGGCCGCCGCTGCCATTCTGCTGCCGGCGCTGGAGGTGAGCAGTGGTGGGGAATGAAGTAAACTAGTGAAGGAGAGGAGGCGACATACGTAGCCACACATACGTGGAGTCAAAACAGAGAACGACAGCGAAGCACGTTTCGTATTGGTAGCATCATATCAGCGACTTAAAGGGGAAAGCGTTAGCTTTAAAAAGTAATGTCAAATCACACATTAGTCTGTTTAAAATATGATAATTTATTGGCATTAATTTAGTGTAAAATTAAACAAAATATTGATTTTTAATATTTGTGATACTGGTTTTATAATGGCTGATATAACACATAATAACAACGACTATAAAGCACATAAAATAAGCTATAAAAGAAAATATATTATTTTATATGAGCTACCATTCATAGTCAATATAAAATCCTACCTTTAGTGCCCCTCCTTGTGTCAAAGCGATAAACCACGAATGAGAAACCGACTTCGGCCCTGTAAACACAGACAGGATCACTGACATGCGCAGTGGGTGAAAGGCGTAACCGCGTCATTAACGTCAGTGGCAGTTCATTGCTGAGCTCTGCACACATTGGAGCAACTTGTTCTGACATGCATGTAGTAGTTTACTCTGCAGCATCATCGGGGAAGGTCGACGCACTCAAGCATGCAATAAATGCACAGCCTCATAGCACTTAATGTACATATAGTGTAATTATAGTGCATATCAAAGAAGGCTAGGGGTCCAAACCATTGCTATATCTTTATATTTTTAAATCCCCTGGGGCCTGAAATAAAGACTCTTTAAGTGATGTTTAAAAGGAATCTCATGGCAGACGATGCTGCCACAGGCCCAGCTACATTGATTTTATCAACTGCACAAGTTAAAATAACACATTTACATTTCTGCACAGTTGCAGATTCTACTGACTTAACATATTATGAGCTATTTAAAGCATGTTTGTATTTACATTAACAGTCCAGTGTGCACAATTTGTACAATAAGTTTTTTTTTTCTTCCAGGAATTGAATATATCTATATTTCATTAGTGTTTAGTCACCTGGAAATGATAATTGTTGTTGCCTTGTCTTAAAATCAGCCATTTTAAACCAGCATTTTTGTACAGTAGCTCAGAACAGACAAACTACGGCTGATCTAGATATGGCCTTTTGCTTTTTATGTTAATTTCACAGCCAGAGTTTATCCTACATGCTTGGAAGAAGAGGGTGAGACGTGGGGGAGTATTAATTTGGTTGCAGCCTGAAACGTCCTTGCTAGGCACCACTAAATCCTACACACTGGACCTTTAAACAGCTGGATTGAGTCTAAAGAGATAAAGGCTGTGCAGGGATATCAAAAAGTCCTTAAATGATCCAGTAACTCAACCCTAAGATACACATTTAATAATCTGGGCAGAGGTTAACTATACATTTAAAAAAATAACATTGCACACATTGCTTTATTACACTGCATTAATTTCATTTTATTCTATTCAATTACACAGTTGTCAACAAACAACAAATCCATATAGAGGCACATTGAGTTCACATTTACAGTTTAAAACGAACATTGCGACAACACTGGTGAGGTTTCTGGTTGTCCAGTTTTTTTTTCTTCTTTTGTAACATTCACAAAAAAGATGACACCGCTAAACCTTTTCTTTTGGACCTCACAAATGATTTCATTTCAAAGAGAACTGAAGAAGAGAGTTTGGCCCTGCGCACAGTCAAATGATTATAAACAGACTATGCACATAGTTTTCTCTTCATTGGAAACAAACATGGCAATCTGAGAAGTAGTGAGTCAAATTTCCTAAAGTGTCACCCGCACTATCAGGTCTAAAGGCATAACAGAGAAATTAAACAATCTCTAGAAATCCAAAAACTATATATACCAAACATTAATCGTTGAATTACTTACTGCCATTTTTAGTGCTGACAAAGAAATAGTCCAAGAATATTTCAGTTTATTGTAATGGCATTAGTGCATTTATGTTAACAATATTAATAGAACAGACCTTAAAAGTGAATATTTAACATGTTTGTTGAGCTGATTTCTAATAGAACTATAACTATAACTATAGAACTATAACTGGGGCTTATGGCAAAAAGCCCTAATCCTCTTTATTAATTAGGGAGAGAAAACACATTCAAATTATATATTTATTTTTTGTACCTTTGACTAACAATACTTGACTTTCATTTAGACACTTTTTAGAAAATACTCCCACATTTTCCACCAGCTGAGAAAGAATATTTCCTGGGGACAGCCAGGAATGACTCATAAAATGGTCCCACAGTAAAAACATTAGAGAAAATCAAAACTATAACATTCTCATACGGTTGTATAATTTTCACTATTAATACACCTATACATAAATAAAGCTCTGATCTACCGTGTCTTCTCATAATAGGTGTTATTGCACTACATGTTCACCCCTTGTAGCAAGCTCATGACTCCCAAGTGGCACAATGAAGAGAGCTGCACAAAGACACAACAGTCTGAGGTACAGACACATGCTTGGTAAATACAACATTGATGTAATATTTGTGGGTAATTAACACTGTTTCACTTGCACAGTGAAACACTCCTGCACCTGTATGTATATGTCTTCATATCTCCCTTACACACGGTCAGACCCTGACTTTGTCTGCCTGGGGCTTTACAGTTTAACAGGTTTTACGAATATTGACAGAACTGCAGCACTAACAGGTTTCCAAAACTAAAAACATACTCTATTCCTCTTCAGTATTTGCAATTTACATCTATATTAATAGTAACATCTTCACTATATTATGCCACTGCTTTGGGGTGACAGATCACAGTATTAGGCGGGGAGTTGACAGCTAAGGTGTGGGGATTAGAGGACAGAAGGATGACACTCCCTCCGATTACATGGACATGTGCTCTGGGAGCACATAGGAGATGTCATCCCAGGGGTGTCTGTACAGACCCTGCTTCAGCCTCTTCTGGTCCAGGTAGTGACCTGGGAAAATATGAAAAGGAAGGATTTCACACAAGGTAGAAGTGTTTGCTTTGGTGTATGCATAGTATGCAAAATGCCAGCGTGTCTGTACACAGGAATGACTTACCGATGAATCCCATGCTGCGTCCCAGCACAAAGATGCCATTCAGAGCTCCGATTTCCACAAACTCATCAGCTTCATCTCTGTAGCGGACATGATGAACAACAAGGATAAAACTCGCT
This sequence comes from Nibea coibor, assembly GCA_023373845.1. Lineage (NCBI taxonomy): Eukaryota > Metazoa > Chordata > Actinopteri > Sciaenidae > Nibea > Nibea coibor. Next base: position 15,398,659 of record CM041727.1, on the reverse strand, counting down.
GCACACAATGTGCACAAAATTATCAATCTGAGTTGTCAAACAGCCTTAGATGTCCATTCTTATATTACTACAGGAAAGAAAATCTGAATGCCTGTTTCTCTATTTAGTTTTAATTGTACTAAAGTTATCCATTTTAAGAGCTGTAAACATATTGTAAAGATAGCCAGTATCTATTGGCTCACCGTGTAAAACCACCACAAGTCCTGAGCAAATCCACAAAGGCCACACCAATGAAGCCATCCACATTCAGGATCAAGTTGGGTTTCTAATTTAACAAAGGGGGAAAAGAGGATTGTGTTATTTAAAAACCATGCGTAGTCACTATTAGCAAAGGCAATTAATGATGGGGTAATAAATCTTACCTTGGATGTGGTGATCTTCTCCACATCTAGAGCATAGTCCAGCAGCTGGGTGGAAGGGAAGTGCTGCTTCACAAAGTCCTTCAAGATCTGGACTCTCATGTCTGGATTGTTAATCTAGGGAATTACAGTACAGGTCCATTATCATTCAAAATCTTCTAAACAATCTTGTTTACCTCCATCTCCATTGTTTTCACAAAACAGATAAACTCTGGTTTAATCATTCTGCTGCTGTCCACACTAGATACTGTACACACATGTTGAGGAGACATGGTACTCACCGACTTGACTCTGTGTCCAATGCCCATGATCAGCTTCCCATCCTTCTTCATCTTGTTGACAAACTCCATGGGCAGCATGCCACTGTCAAATGCCTTGCTGAATTGCTTTGCGGCAGCATCCAAAGCACCTCCAAAGCGGTCTCCCTGAAAAGTGTAAAAAAAAAAAAAAAAAAGCTTTGGCAGACTTTTTCAAGCCAGTAAATCGAGTACATGAATCACAGTGAGTGTCTTACAATAGTGAGGAGGCCAGAGGTGAGGCTGGAGATGAGATCTTTGCCGGCTCGAGCACAGACAATGGTGTTGTGAGCACCAGAAACAGCAGGGCCGTGATCAGCAGTAACCATCAGGCACATCTCAATAAACTGGCAAGCATACCTCGGCAACCTGCACACAGAGAAGGGCACAACAATAGTACTGCGGTTCAAGGATTTCTTGAATCACAGTTTCTGTGTTAGGAAGCTGACCTCCTCTGGAACCACAGAAGCCCCAGAGTTCCTCCCAAGCCGATTTCTGACTTGAAGACCTCAGTGATGGGCATGCCGGCATAGATGAGCTCCTGACCTCTCTCGTCACAGATACTAGTCATGAAGGAAGCAGGCTTACGGATCAGACCCAGCTCCTGTGAGGCACACAGAGGCAAAGGAAAGATGTCACTACTTGTGATCCATCTGTCTCATTTTAAAACATGATTTATATCAGTTTTGTTTTGCCTTGATCTGTGTGCTGATGTACTGATGTTATTCACTCATGCATACTCACTCGTGCCCAAGAGTAATCCATTGGCACCGTGGGAGGAGGCATCTCTTTGGCTGGCTGGATAACTCCTTTGGTGACAAGGTCATCATAAACAGATCTGCACAGACAAAAAAAGGACAGTGGCATGATCTAAAATGTCATGCAGAATATTTAGGATGGCATGATGAATTTAATGAACATGACTTGACAGTGTGTACTGACGTGATGATCTCTCCCAGCTCATCAAAGCTCTTGGGGACGAAGGCACCAGCCTCCTTCAGAGCCTTGTTCTTAGCGACTGCTGTCTCAGATGCCTGGTTGGCACAGGCTCCTGCGTGGCCAAACTGAACCTGAAAAGGAAAAACAGGTGCAACATGAGTCAGAAATGTGATTAAAAACATTATTAATCCCTCAAAATCCTCATTATGCACCAAGCCTTGCACCTGCCCTCTCACCTCTGAGGAGAACATGGTGGCACAGGTGCCAATACACCAGCACACCACTGGTTTTGTGATCCTGCCCTGTTTAATAGCCTCGCAGATCTTGTACTCCTCTGTGCCTCCAATCTGTAGAAAACAGAGATGGATACAGGGTGTAGTAAATCAACAATTTATTTAAAGCTGCAGGCTGTGTGTGAGTAGATTTATTCCTCACCTCTCCCAGTACAACAATCATCTTCACTCCAGGAGTGTCTTGGTAGCGCAGCACATGGTCAGTAAACACGGAGCCTGGGTACCTGCAGGAGAGTCCCAACGTTGCACACCAATTCAAATCCACATGCTTGCATACTGCACATAAAAGATGGATACATACCTGTCCCCACCAATGGCCACACCTTCAAAAACACCATCAGTGGTGCGAGAGATTATGTTGTTGAGTTCATTGGACATGCCGCCTGAACGGGACACGTAGGCCACGCTGCCTGGACGATAGAGCTTGGAGGCGAGGATGTTATCCAGCATGCCTCCTGTGTTCCCGATCTTGAAACAGCCTGGCTTGATTCCTCCAACCTGGACAAACACAAAAACACACATGGAGCTTTGTTGGTTCGCTCAAATAAAAGCAGAGAGAAAAATCACAATAACTCTAATGAGAAGTGAAGCAAGACTAACGGTCGCTGGTCCAATGATTGTGACGCCCTTCTCATCGGCAGTCTTGATGATCTTCCTGGTGTGGGCTTCAGGGATTCCCTCAGCGATGATGGCGATGGTGCGAATCTGAAAGCAACCAAACAGACTTTAACTTTTATTCCCAGCTGTTAGGTGATAAAGGATGAAGCTGTATTTACTACCTGTGGGTACTGCATGGTCTCCATAGTGCTATCAAAGGCCGAACGCAAAGATGCAAAGCTGATGAGCACATCCACGTCTGGGTGCTTCTTCATGGCGTCACTCATGTTCTTGTACACAGGGAGGAGGATTTCTTTGTGGCCCCAGTAGAACTTCTGTTTGTGGTCTCCACTGAAAGGCAGCCATGCACAAGAGCATTTATCAAGCAGTCAAAGGACACCATTTACTTAAGAGATTTTCATTACATCAAACGTACAATTAAGATCCATTACACTGACAGCAGGATGAAGTAAACACAAGTTAATGGGGAAGGACAGAGTACACTTACGTGAACGGGTAGACCATGGCTGCAACAGATGGCTCATCTCTGGAACAGACGTAGTCAAAGTCCAGCATGCCCTGTACTGCCCGAGTCTGCATGCCCCACACTATAGACTTTGTGTGTTTGCTGAAGAGGGTAGTTGCCTTGGCTACAAGGAAAGGAAAAATCTTCTATTTTTTGTGCATATATAACCAGCAAGAAAATAAATATTTTGCTTATTAAACTGATCTTTCACTCTGCCAAAAAGTCACATGAACAAAACTGACGGTGAATGAAGTTCACTATAAAACAGTAGACATGTAGACTAACAGAGGTTAATGAGGCCTGTACAGCCATTACAGCCCAGGATGCTTCAGAGGTTTGGGGTTGTGAACTGAGCCTACTGATACATGTGCATGTTGATCTTTAGGGGTATACTGGATTAGTTGCGTTATGTGGACTTTTATGTGGACCATTTTAGGCAGTCTGGATTGCAGAGTCGTCCTGCTGTCCAAAGGGGGAGCTATGATACTTAAACTCATCTATACAGGATCACAAGGCTTCCCATCGTGCTACCCAGCCGTGGATCCACGCATGAAAACACATCAAATGCTCAGCATTCATAGTGCAAAGAGTTCTCTCACCGATAGGAGCTCCAGTTTTGGCCTTCTTTGCCGGTGAGCTCTCAACTTTGGAACGGTTTTCGGAGAAAGAGGCAGTTCTGCTGGATGCTGGAGTCTGGAAACAAAAAAGATCCACTGATCCATTTTTATTCCGTTATGCAACATTTGAATAAAAATGTGAGTACAGCTCTGTTCAGCAATATAATAATAATAATAATAATAATAATAATAATAATAATAATAAAATCATTTCTCCTTTTTCTCTCATCATATATCTCTCCCTACATTTAAAGAAACATGCATGCACACACTCACTTTGATAAACACTGCACAGTCTTAATGGATGCCCCGGGGCAGTCGCAGTGTTTGAGTTGAGTGAGAGCAATGCACAATGCCCTGCAGTGCTCTTATACAAAAGAGCTATTGGGCTCCTGATAATCTAGTTCACTAAAAAGGACAAGACAGGAACAACTGAAACAGAGGCTGCGGCATGCGAGTCCTCTGCTCACTCTGCACCACACTATTGGTGGAGCCGATGAGGAAAATTCATTGCACAGGGAGCCAACCCAACATCATGACAGCCTATTTTGTCTCAGTGGAGTCAGTATGTGTCATACCGATGTGCTGCCGCTGGAGTTGAGGAGGAAGTTGGCAGTGTGGGCGGCCACAGGAGGCTGGTTGGGGATTGGCCGGTGGCCCAGTGCCATGCCAACAATTGCAGTCATGTGAGTTTCTGTGCCAAAGACATGGATGGGGATCCCAGTGGTCTTGCCTAAGGAGAGACAGAACCAAATTCACTGTGGTGTCAAAATCAGACAAGCAGGAACTGGCATATATATATATATATATAAAAAATTTAAAAAAAGCACTCAAGACATGTTTTCCCATTTACGAGATCAATGTATAAATCAATGCAACATACCAACTTCTCCCATTACTCTGAGACCTTCCTGGTAGTTGGGGCCTCCACGGCGGACAAAAATGGTGACCTCGTGCTCCTTCAGGGGCACCTGATAATCTCTGATAGCTCGAACAATCCCCTAGCAGAGACAAGGATATGTTCAGTGAGGAACTGGATATTAAGTATGATATTGAAGGCTACTACATAAAACACAAGACATGTGATACGGTACCTTAAATGTTGCTGCAACATTTGTGAAATTGGCAATGCTTCCACCAATGATCAAAACTTTTCCTGGAAAAATCCAATGAAAAAATCATTTTAGAAAAAAAAAACAAAACAAAAAAAAAACTCAAACAATCTTACAGTACACACAGAAAGACTGAGCAGTTTTTGTACCATCATGGTGCTTCTCTCTGGTCATCAGAGACAGGATAGTCTTGGCGTAATCATAGGTCTGCTGTTCGCTTGGAGCTCCTGAATACTCCCCATAGTTGGCCAGCTCGTCGACGCCACCAAGGTCACAGATTGTGTCACTATGAGAGGTTCCCATTAGTCACCCACACAGAAAAAAAAAGCCATAGCAACAACTTTCCAGCTCAAAACAATGAACACAAGTTGAAGAAAAACGAGATGACTCACACTAAACTTAAGTATGCACTTAAACACCAAATGCATTTCTTCCATCTGTTCTGAATTAATACTGCACTGTAAAAAAGACACAACAACTTTCCAGTGCACAGAGGGAATAATTAGTCATGGCTGATGTGTCTGCATGTCACACTTTTGTACCCCCAACAGATGGCGGCGTGAGGGAGACGCCGCTCATTCCTCCAGACTCTCACTAAGAATTGAATTTAGCAGGCAGCTGAAGAGGCAGAATCTGAGCTGCTGCACCATCAGTCTCACTACTGCACCACTGGCATGCTCTCCTAAAGCCAAACCCAATTATGCGTAGTGTAATCAATATAATGAGGATAAAGTCGTGGGGCAATTCAAGCAAGCATAAAACCCAATTGGATTATTTCGGATGCATGTCTACTGGTGTCTTATTTATTCAGGCTTTGTTTTATGTAGTTTGGGGTTAGTGCTCAGCTCTGGCACTGTGACTGGGTACCTGTACACCACGGAGGCACCTCCTCCTGCCACCATGGTCCAGATCCTGCCTCTAGGATTGAGAAGGGTCAGTTTGAGGCTGGCACCACTCTTGGCATCAAGGTCGGCAATGTAGGCCTCCTGGAAAAGGCAAATGAAGAAGTCAAAGAAAGGTTTTGAGAATGCTACAGATGTAGGGGGAGGGTGGTGTGTGTGCGCGCATGTGTGATTGCAGCCTTAAACAGAGCAGGGCTTGCACAAGTACGTCTCCATTTAGCCACCATCCTTTGCCTGTGCTTGCATTGCTTTTAAAGAGCTATGAAGTGGAAATATTGTGGAAATATTAGGAGTTACAGTGGATGTGATGTGCATCAGTGGTTGTTTGTGACAGTCGGGGCCACAGCTGGTGGTTGAGAGTAAAAAAAGCTCCCAATCAAAGGCACACGCTGTCCCTCAGCTCCACTCTAGACTCACAGCAGCCCAATTAGAGCCCGTCTGGTACACAGACAGTCTGTCTCCAACAAGCTCCTACATTTATCAGCCAAAAAAAGAATAATATAAAAAAAAAACATCCATTTTACAAATTAATTTCTTTATTTTTAATGCATATTATGTTTGTTATTGAGCTCTGTCATGCAGATGATTTAGGGTTTTAGAAGGACGTTACAACACCTGCATAATATGGATGTTTAATGACACTAAAGGCCTGGTTTCTAAAAAGGAACAACATTACCACATAAAATGTTATTATAGAATATGATGTATCATCAACATTGTCTCTGAGTCTTTATGCACAGGTTTCCGCCCACAACATTTACTTAAGGATATCTCTTGAGAATGTGTCAGTACCTCTACCACAAGGACTCACAAAGGCTAATTAACAGCAGTGTGTTAATACCGCCCTTCCGCATTAATTCGACATGGGGCAGCTAGTACAAGGCTGCTACAGAGCATTAGTGGTGTTGTAACAACGCATTATAAAATAACTTATCATAAATTTTCACTTCATTATGTAATAAGACCTGCATTTTATAATAAACAGCTTAAGCTCAATATGTAACACATTTTGCAGTAATTATTACATATTGTTATGCAGAACTTGCACTTTCATTAAATGATATAAATGCTGTAATATGGTGCATTATGTAATAACTAACCAAAAGTGAATGTCTTCATCTGAATGTTATATTTTTAATAATTAAACTTCCCAAAAATAAAATTCAGCCAGGGGACTCTGATCTCCCGTCTAACCACATAGAAGCAGCAACATCATCAACTTTTTATTATCTTACAAATACAGAAGTCAGCCAGCAGGGGTGAGCTGACGGCTGGTAATTAAGCATGGCTGATTCTTAAGTTTTAGATTTTACTTAATGAACTGAAAATGTATTACATTATGTTGAGTTATTAGATAATGAGTTGTTATAGGCGGGCAAATCCGCTGAGAGTTTTTTCTCTTGTTCTTCTTCTGGCTGACAATTTAGGAAGGGCACAACATGAAGTCTGTGTCATTGTTTACCTCATTAATTCAAGAGGAGATTCTATTATTTTTAGGAGATACATCCTTATTGTTTAAAAATAGTTGGGCTATAATGCTGGCATTGTCTGCTCCACATTTAGTGATGGGATTTTCTATCATTTCAGATCAGACTGACTCACCTCCAATTTGTTCAATTTACGTCATTCTTAAAAACACCCTCAGTGAGATTTTTCCTCTTTGTGAACTTCAGCTATTTGATGCTGACAGTTTGAAATCTGATATATTGCTACAGCAGCTCTGTCTCCAGCCCTCCCTTACCTCAGGATAGGCCTCCCTGCCAAAGGGTGGAGGGAACTCCACATCGCCCCACTTGGCCTTGCAGATATAGTCCGCTGTGGCGTCGATCTTGGCTGCCATGTCCAGCACATAAACTCCATCTTTTGTGACCACTGAGAAAAGGGAGGAAGGGAGTTAAAATCTATACTCCAACAAGCTTTACTAACACCCACTCACTGAGATTCACTATGTTTGCAGAGGGTCTGAGCTTTAAACAGGTCATGGAAGGACTGTGCTCGGAAACAGGTGACCACAACCTCCCTGCTGTCCCTGCGGAGGTGGAAGGAAGGAGAGTGAAGATGGGAAGGAGATGGTGTGACATCAAAGCAGCGAAGACAGCCTCAGCAACCATGCTACATCCACAAGAACAGCTGCCAGAGGGCATGTACTGGTGCCCAATTATTTCATTATAAACACACACTGCCTTCATCAAACAGCGAGTGCATGAATTATTTAATAATTTCCTCCCTCGGTGTTAAAAATGTGGCAGAATCAACTTCAGCCTCTTGGATTCAATATGGTGTTTTAATATGCATTGATGTTTTCATGCACAATTTCCCTTTGATGTCCCCTTTCTACTTTCATAATCTGATAACTTATTTATAGATCTGTGTATATGCCATCGTGATTTTATGTTCAAACATAGCACACTGAGGTATTGGGGATTTTATAAAAACAATCAACCCACCCAGTGGATTGATCTCCAAGTATGTGAAGAACAGGTCCTCATACAGGTTGAAGAGCCCGACAATGAAGCTGGCCAGGACTCTGCAGAGAGACAGCACATGAACACATGAGACTTTTAACCTGTAGCTGCAGCACCAAAATGGACTGTGGGTGTCTCATTAATCATATTACAATACAAAAAGGAACTATGATCACAGCATATCTGAACTAATTAGTTGATGGGCAGATAATCTACAGCTATTCTGAAAACTGTAATCATTTGAGTTACTTTTCAAGCAGAAGTGCCAAACTGGCTTATTAAACGGTCTGTTTAAAAATTCTGCTTCTCTCCATTTCATATCATTGTAAGTTGATTATCCTTGGGATTGTTGGTCACCTTGTGAGGGTGACACTATACGAGGTGTTCTGCTGTCATGATCACAAATCCTTTCACTCAAATAATAATTAATTTAGAAAAAAAAAAATCAATAATTAATGGTGCACACACTGTAAGCAAGCGCACCTTTTTCCCAGCTAGCTCAATCAAACTCTGTATTATCAGATCACCTCCCAGGCTTGAGGTGCTACTCACAATGCAGAAATATGGACAATGATCTTAAAGGAATGATTTGACTTGTGACCCATGTACTAATCAGAAAGGATGACACCCAGAATAATAAACTTTACTTTCGAGTGAAGCCGATCAGACCCACAGCTGTGTAATTTACTTATTCTCTCAAATAAAAAGTGGAGGACAACTCTTCCTTTAATGTCCTTCCTCAAAACAACGGACATAAGAATGACATGCAGCAAAGGATCTTGGGCTGGACTCAAACATGTGGTGACTGTGGTCAGGACTCAGCCTTGACACATACTATAACATGATTCAATCCATGACAAACTGCAGGCAATATCGTCAAAGGATTGTTAAGGCTGAGCTGGACAGGAAACAGTCCACCTGTAAATTAGCTGCAGGGCCTCGGTGTAGAGAAGGAGAAATCTAATTTATTTCCTCCTTCACTTGTCAAAACAGGGCAGTGAGGAGTGGGGGGTTGCTGGTGAAGGAGGAGGAGGTGGGGGCAGTATTTTGCTCTCCTCTGCTGACTGTCAGTTGCGTCGGCAGCTCTGAACCTTTGTAACCACGTCAGCCTGTTGTCAGGACTCAGACTGGCCCGCGGGGGAAAACTGTGACCGAAACCCTGAGTGACTCAGCTTCTCATGTCTGCTTCTGACAAGAGGGCAGAAAAACTGGCCAAGCCCTGCTCTTGTTTTTAATCCACAGTGTGAAAGCAGGGTGAGGAGAAGAGTGTAAAGGGGTGAGGTGGGCCAGCTAGGGTTGGCACGGTGATTTCTGGAGCGGCTTCTTCAATGTCAGCCAAGACAGTGAATCTGGCCAGAATCTGCTGTCACAAGAGCACGACTGGAGAGATGGATAGGAGAGTTTAGAGGGGGCGAGCCGCTGTATCACAGCCATCAAAATAAATGGACGTGCTCTGAATGTGGCAGCAGAGGAAAAAAAAAAAAGGCTGGGGGTGGAGTCTGGTCAAAGAAAGGCGAAGCAAAGGAGGGAGTTTGTCATTTGTCTAATGGAAACCCTCCATCCACCTCCTGCTCCCCCCACACATTTACTGCAAGTAACAAAGTGCTTTTTCTTACTTCATTTGTTTGATGCTTTTGTTTTTTCACTGTTGGCCAAGGATTTAACTATAAGGCAAAATGCCATTTTTTTCATTGTTTTTAGTAGTTAAATGTACCCCAATACACTGGTAGTCACAAATCACAAATGTCACAAATTACGACCTTGTCAGTTTGCACATTTCCATGTTTTCTGAGCATCTAACTCACGCTTTCTTGTCGTTGGGGACGTGGGTCAGCAGCTCTTTCTTCACAGAGTCTTCACTGATCTTTTCATCCACCCCAATTAGCAGCTTCTTCGCCTTGGCATCCACATCTCCCACATCCACCCCTCCCTCATGGTGAAACAGCACATAGTCGCCCTCCCGTGTGGCGTAGATACAGACGTAGAACTCCTCCTCCTAAACAATTGGCCGTTAAAATGACACACTGATAAATGAAATGGCTATAATGGAGAGGTTAATTGGTCATTACATAGATGTATAAGGAGTGCTTTACCTGCTTATGGGCGACAAATGGCTCGATGAGGAAGTTCTTGAGGACACCTTTGGCTTTTCCCACCTGAGGAACACCAAGAAAATAGTTCCTTTAAAAAGGATATTAAATACAGTTGTGAGCAAAAAAATATATATATTAGCATGAACTGCCATGGGTTGATAGCACAACATCTCACTGGTCTTTATATTGTTTTTATGTCATTCAGACAGAATTCCTAGGCTGGTAGGAGGGGACAAAAGGTGTAATAAAACTATAAAATACAAATAAAAAAAAAAAATAATACAGGGCCATCACTTGGCACAAATTAACTGCCATTCTGTCCGAGACAGGTTGAGTAGGAGGAAAAAGAAAATGTTGTCATGTATTTCTCCAGGCAAAGCCCCGCTAACACAGCTACTGCTCATTTGGTGAGGCTGTCATCATTCCTCTGTTAAAGGCTGACAGCTACAAAGTAACCAGGGACTGGCTGAGAGCAGCCAGCCGGAGAGAAGAGAACAAAATAATAAAAGGTCAAGAGGGAGTTGCCATTTTGAAGAGCGTAAAAAAAGAAGGTTGATGACGAGTGCAGAAAAAAAGGGAGCCTATCTGATTGAAATGCCCACTAATAGGGGCTCTGGCCTATTCAGATAAATGACCAGACACCTCCATTACTGTCTCACGGAGGGAAAAAAACAGAAAAGCCATTTATGTTGTGAATGCAATTTGTAGGTGAATGATTCAATTTAGCCACTTGTGATAACATGATTACACGAAATATAAGATACTCATTTAATAAAGTGAGGCAACTGCAGTGTGCAATAGCAGTGAGCAACTTGTGAATAATGTGAAAAGGAAGGAAGTGAAGGGGCGTGAAAAGTGTAAAATGGGAAGTGAAGGGACATATAAAGTGTAAAAAGTTATTATTAAAATTATTCACAGCCACTGATAATGTCTAATGTGACCAACAATGAAAAGTGCAAAGATAAATGTGCAGCTAGCTAAACAAGACAGACACATTAGCAACAGTTAGCTGTCAGTTTAGACACTGGCTACATGCTGCAAATTAATGACAGCTTCCTTACCTATAAGACAAAATGGACATTAGGTTACACACTTCTTCCACTAAAGCATCTTGCACATTTGTAGAGTTAACAAGACTACAGACATGCTAGTGGCTCAGTGACTCACACAAGTACTTTGAGCTAAATGCTAATGTCTGCTAACATCAGCTCACAATGGCAACAAACTGATATTAAACAGGTTTACTGTGTTCAGTGTCTTAGTTTAGCGTGTTAGCGTGCTTACATTTGCTACAAACATTACCATAGCTGAGCACTAATTACATACAATATTCCATTTTTTGTAACTACTATAAGACAAAGATGATTAGACCAAATAACAAATTCAACCTTTTTAATGCACCTTAAACATGCAAGTTCAAAATTAAGCTCTAAGTTCTTCGACACTTTATGTCGTGCCTAACACATCTTCTAAAAATGACTGTAAACTTTGTCCTCTTGATGTATTTTTCTTAATTTGTCTACAGTGTCCTTCTGATGGTGATTTATCTGCATAATTGCTTTAACCAATTAATTACTTGGACTCATTAGGAGACTCATAAGATAACATACAAGCTGAAACACTGCTGTCCACAATATAGCCTCATTTATTCTGATTTACTGCCACTGGCAGCTGCTGACAGTTTCATCTCATTTGAGAAGAGATACATCTACGCAATCTCAGTGGTGTAACACACACACACACACACACACACACACACACACACACACACACACACACACACACACACACACACACACACACACACACACACACACACACACACACACTCTTCTTCGGTGCTTTATGAGCCATCCTAGTCTCTCCATAACTTCTTCTTGGTTTATGAGGCAAAGCAGCATCTCAGTGGCTGAGTGATGGATCTTTTGTGCTGTGGTTATGCTGACTGGATAGATGGACTGACTGTTTATTCACTAGCAGTAGGCGCTTCAGCTGACTGGACTGATTTACTACAAGTGGACTGATACAGAAACCCTCAGTAGTCTGGGCGGCTGTTTAGACAAACATAGATCGGGCAAAAAGAAAACCATACAACCAAATGCATGGGTGCAAAACAGGGAACAAGGGTGAAGGAAAGGGCAACAGGAGGAGGAGGAGGATCTGAATAAAGCACTGGGTTAATATTGATTAAAGGCGTGTTCAGCAAAGCACACTTTAAAACAGAAGGGTGACGTGGAGGTAACTGACTGAGACACATCAGAGAGGGAGAGGGTGGATGACATACTGTCGTTTCTTTCATGAGGCGTGACTTCAGCCACTCTCTGACGCCATTCAGGTCCAGGTTGACACCGACCAGACCCAGCTTCCCTCTTCTCTTGATCAGCTGGTCCGGCTTCACCACCAGCCTCTAAAAAGGAGGAAGATAAATACGATCTATTTTAGCAGGACCAACAGGCTACCACATACAGCCTTAACTGAAATTCATCAAACTATAATATTTTCAGCGCAGATGTTTACCTGCAATCTCTCTAAAGTGACAATGTTTCAAGCATGTGAAATTGGAAAAAAAAAGTAAAGCTGGACTTGGAATTATTTGAACTGTCAAAAATTGTGATAGGCATTTGTCATAAACTTACAGACTAAAAAAGAAAGTTAGTTGCAGACCAAGATTTGAAAAATGTTTAAAAGTAAATCATAAAACAGGAACCAAGCATGCAAATGAGTTGCATAATTTCATTTGAAAAATTGCAACGACACATAAAACTTAGGATGACAGTTGTTTGTGCTGTTCATTTTAATTCCCAACACGTATTTATTGATGTTGTCTGAATGAATCAGCAAGTTCCCAAATAATATTCATCACCTGAGTTGAGGTGAGCATTATTTAAGTAAAAATCTCTCTATATGCCAATACCCTCTGACGTAAAAGCAAAATTACATCCAACCCCCACTGACTGATCCAGCTTCCTCTCACTTGTAAGTCAGATAAAGAGAATGACTTATGATGGTGGACCCATTAGTATCTGGGTGTTCGCCAAAGAGAGGGCAGAGGGTGAAAGTTAATGCAATTTCCTAATCAATTCTACCGCAGCACATATCTCCATGTATCTGCCCTCCACATCTTCCAGATAAAAACCTGAAGTCGTGAGGGAGGCTCAGGGGAGAATGATATTTTGTCCTGCAAGATGACTCACAGCGTAATTAAATTATCTTCTATTACAGTCAGTCTATCTGCTACCGCCTCGCTATGAAGAGCAGTGAGGGCTGATCTGAAAGCGAAGACTGGCATGTACCTGCAGAAATGTTTGTACAACAAATCCTACCCTAGCTGGACTCTGACCACCAAAAGAGAAGAGAGTATTTTCTTTATTGTGTCCTCTGCATTTACACTGAGAATGTAACAGAGCTGCTGGATCGCTCTGCTGTCAGCTAACAGGCACCAGGAGGCCACTCTGCTGCCAGTCTAAGTAACTGTCTCCATAGAGAGATTATTTTCCACAAGCTTATGGGAGATTGTGCTTTAGACATTTGTGTGCTATAAATTTGTGATATAACTACTAAGTACTCACTCAGCTTAAGAAAATCTTACTTCACCATCCACATGCAATTTCATCACAACTGGTTTTCACAATTTGTCTCACCTCTGTGAGCAGCCATGGGTTCTCTCGTGCCACTCGATCAAAGTCTGTCTCCGCCGTCACGTTGACATAGCGGAATCTGTTCTGGACGGCTGCTGATGTGCAGATATACTTGTAGAGGAACTCCTTTCCAGTCTGCTCAGAGATGGCTTTGGCCGACATGACTGCTTAAGCTAGACTGGCCTAATAGAATAGGACAGAGAGAGAGAGAGAGAGGTGGATTGGGAGATGAGCAGTGAGATGGATGAATACGGGGCAGATCTAATAAAGTGGGGATATGGGTGAATACAGAAAAGCAGATGCACATAGTAAACAGAGACAAGGTATGTAAAACAAAAACAATGCTTGTCCACTCTGTCAGAGCTGTCAGGAAATGGTCCGCTGAACAGGTGATTGAAATGAGGTGATTTAACTGCACTGAATTAAGAGAGACTGTTAGAAAATCAGATTACATACTAGTTCTGAATTCAGCTCATTCATCCTTTTGCACACTCAGATTTCTTTAGTTTGTCTCATGCAAGAGAAACACAACAAGAAAGACAAGGACAGTGAAGCAGGTGAAACCAAATCCAGCATGATTAGCCTCAGCTCGTTTGACCTGCACACTAATGAGGTAATGGGCTCTTGTTTGCCACTCAAACAATCAGAGAGTCTTCCTGGAGCTACAGCAGAGAGTGTGCACGGTGTAGCAACTGGACTTTAGCCACTAACACACAACCAGTTATTAGCAGACTGTAAAGCTGAATAGGCATATGCAGTAATATGAAATAAATACATGGACTCCATTCTGGCACAATGTGACGGAAGTAAAATAAGAAATTCAATAACTTGTAATAGCATCTATAAAATTTATTGCCAGAGGGAGGACTTTGATTCACTGAATGAGGTCATACATGACAACACGCAGACACACAGCTCACAACATGACCTCCCTATGACGGCTTCCTTCTGAGGATGCATTGATAAAGACAATATTAGTATCAGACCAAAGTCATGTACAGGTAAATTCCTATAAATCAATTTAGACAGTAAAGCATGATACAAATCTTTACAGCTATTTTCTGTCTTACCGTACAGAGGTTAATTTATCTTTCTAGAGGAGACACAACATGGAATCACTTATCTCCACTGAATAATAATGAAAAACAGGAAATAAATTACACTATAACGTTCCCTTTTAGCATGAACGCAAACACCACATTGAACTGAACGCTGAAATCTAGCAGACTGTCGTTTCCTTGTCTGATCAGAAAGAATAAACTGCGCATCTCACAGAAACATGACATTTGATCTGACCCAAAGTGTTCAAGGTTTAATCTACCTGCAGATTCAAACATACTGAACTACAACTAATGTTAAATATCTGCGACACCTTTTCTTGTACTCGGTACAAGTGGTCATAATAGGAGCAAGGTTTGTGTTAACCTCAGATCAAACAATTATACAAATTCAGAAAAGGTCTGAGTTTTGGCAAATTGAATGCAAGTGTTTAATTTCTGCATGACTGGACCAACCACAAACTGGATTGAAGGACAAAACGCTCTAACAGATTATTGATCCAGCTCAATTTTAATCACTGCTTCATGTACGTGAGAAATGTGGCTTATTAGGGCTATAAAATATCAAGGCTTGCACTAATCACCATCTCTCCCACTGAGTATCACCAGGATGGTTTGTACCTGTCCGTTTCTCCTGTGGTTCATTAAGCTGAAAGCCCTGATGTCGGCTCAAACAGGACTCACCCTGCTCTACACTGCACCCCTGGCAGCAATTTCTTAAATGGATTAATGGGACTGTCATGGACCCTTTTCACTATTGATCTTCGGTGTCCCTGAGTCACCACAGCGCTGCTTCCAGGCCAGGCAAAAACACGGTTTCTCCAAAGCTCATCCGGGTTTAATAAATCATCCACTTTCTCTGTATTAACTGACCTGACAGAGGTATTTACAACAGCACTAGTTCAGATGATGCACAAAAACATAGAGGATGATGGGTGGCTGAGGGAAGGTAAACTCAGCCACAGACTTAAATCAACACAGGCACAGATCAAATCAAACAGGTAAAAACATGAAGGTTGTGCCTGCACATGGACTTAACTTGTCCTATTTTGACTTCCACAGCTACAACCAAACCTGCCTGACTGCTGATTCATAGATCCCAACTGTTTCATTCATTTACAAACCGGTCAGACAGCACTTCACTTTGAAAAAAACAACCTCTTCCCCATACCAATAAACTTCCAATGATTACTCAAACTTTTAATAACCAGGATGAAGCAAGAGTTCAGGTTTAATGGGAGCTGTGGTGGACTGAGCAGTTCAACTTGTTTTATATCTCTAACACAGAAAGAGAGATAAAGGGCTGGAGGAAGTGGTAAAAAGAAAAAGAAAAAGTAAAGGCTTATTCTAAAAAGTGTTTTACCTTGTTTTGTTGTTTTTTCTTCGTGTATCGCTCTGGGAGTGGGTCGTGGGTCGATGTGGCCGTGCTGCTTCGCTCTCGCCGGGAGCCAGAGGTACCGGACAGCGGGGCTTCCTGTGAGTTTTGTCTCCATCGCCCATCTGCCGATAGGCTTGGCTGATACTTCCTGGGCTCTGATTGGTTCATTTCGCACCATGCTCTATTACTGCCTTCAGGGACGGTGGGAATAATTGGCATCGAGCCGATGAGGCGGTCACGAACAGAGCCTTTCACCACAGTTCATGACACCACGAAGGAACGAATCATTTTAGTACTACATCATGCCTACATACAGTACCGGTTTAAATTCAATGATTTGTTCCTTTACACATTGTAGATTGACAATGAAGATCATACAGTATGGCATTATTTAAGTAGCTGGTTTTCCAACAGTCTTGAACGAGTTCCCAAATATGCTGAGCACTAACACCAACTCATCCCAAATCATTTCATTTGGGTTTAAGGGGGATGACTGTTGAGGCCAGGTCATCAGACACAGCACCAGTGGTGCATATCTGTTACCAAAGCAAAAGGAGGCTCCTCTGACGAATCTAAAACGTAAAACATGTTTTACTTTTTTATTTACCACATCATTTGTTATTTCATAGTTTTTTAAGTTTTCAGTGTAAACCTACAATGTAGAAATAAAAGATAATAATAGAGAACGAACATTTAATTAGAAGCTGTCCAATTTTTTGACTATATATATAATTAATTAAATATGAATAACTGTGTGCATAAGGACCTGCAAGATCATTATTATGCGACTTTCTGCACTTATTATTGTCGCTTGCTTGTGTAGCTGACTCATTGCCGCTTCAAAAATCCAAAGAAAATATTCCGGGGAGTACTTGAATGTGTCATGAGTTTCTTCACTGAGCTTACACACACACCACTCATGGAGAAAACTGTGTAATTATGCACCGCTGACGTTGATTGGTTGACGTTGTTCTTTATCTACACAGCAACCAATGAGAAAAATCACTTGATGTACAAGACGACCAACACAAAGAGTTTTACAGTGACGAGGCTGGTGTACTTTGACAACAGTGTGACATCATGTTGAGGACCAGGTCATGGTCTCTCACCTGTGATCCATCTAAACCTGCTATTTTTAGTTTGAGGGATGCAGTGGAGGGTAAACACTCTTGTGGCCCCTCATATTTCAGATCACTGACACATATATTCTATATCAGACTAAGGCCAAGCTCCAATTTGGTGCAAAATAGTGAATAATAAAGAAAAGTGTGCCTATTAATCATGTTCATGTTATATGTTTGTTTTTTCATGCAACACACATTGTAGCTTATGTGCAAACTTGCAGTCAACCTGAAACTATTATATAAAGCACACAATGCAAATTTAGAGAATATAAGAACGTGTGGTGTGATGTACCTTTGAGGCTCAGTAGAAGGTAGATGGGTCCAAAATGGAGTGTGGCTATTACAACTGAGCACATTAGAGGCTACAGTCTAGACAGTTATCACTTTTTGGCGGCTGTGTTTGACTTGAATGCAAGCCAAACTGAAATGAGTTCAGACAAATGGTGCAATCCACTCTGTGGCACAATATCTGAAAATAAAGATTTCCTGTAACAGTCATTCTGACACAATAAACAAGAGGCTAATTGAGGTCAAGTGTGTAAAACATATCACCACGACACAAATGACTTCAGCGCTGCACAGGGAGTGAGTGCCCTCTGCTGGTTTACATGGTTCATAACTACAAGTACATGCTGTGGGTAAATGACCATGTGGAGATAAACTGTCCCAGTTTCTCCACATGCTCGTTGTCAAACTGCATTAACAGCACACGGAACAGAGAGCAAATTAAATTATTGGAGCAAAGCATGTTCTTTTTTATTAAGTGTACAAAACAAGTGCAAAAATAGTGATTCATAAGAGCTACACAAAGTAGGACTTGCCCTTCAAAAATTACCATCACAGAGGATACAAATTGAAATGCAATACAGGAAGTGCTGTTCAAAGAGGATAAAAGGGATCGATGGTGCAGTCTTGCGCAGTAGAAAAGATTGCAAAACATGGACTTGGATTCACAGCATTTGATAATTACTAAGTGCAAGCTGCTGAAACAAATACCAAATTCATCAGCGTTCTCCCTTTCAAACTATGCACAGTGCAAAGCTTTAACAAGGAAGGACCTCTATAAATGACATTCATTCTAATACACTTAATCAAATAGATAACTTTGGCCCATATGCTATTTTTAACAGTTTCTCCCTAGGAGGCGTGCACACACACTTGCACGTAAATGACGTCTAATACTTTTAACTTACGAGACAAAGGAAACACCAAACACGTTCTGTTGAAGCGGCAGAGGTACTCTTAGCAGGTCAGAAATGTGTTAATAAGTTTGTACCGTATACCTGGGATGCATGCAATGAAAGTTTTCTAGTTTCTGTAAATGTGAATACTGAGAGACACTGACATGTATAGAAGAGAAAATCTAAGTTGTTAGATAACTGTGGAGCTGTGGGAGGAGGCTATACTACCATAGTCTAAAACTGTAGCTAATAACACCTCAGCACATCGCCAGGTACTGCAACTCTGGCACTGATATGTGAAACAAGATACTCAATGTTAACAAGCCTAACTGGATTGAAGGCATCTTGGATTGTGGTGCAAATCAACAGTAAAAAAGGCACACAGCTTGTGGATTTAGGGTGGCTATAACTGAAACCCTAAACACAGCACAAACACACAAACCTTGCACAGAGTAAGCCTAAGTTTTAATTCACCAGTCATCCCAGCCACACGTCTCTGTGTTTGCCATTTACAGTATGGTGCACTTTTGCTTCTTTTTCTTCTCTGGTTCTTTTTTGGTCGGCTCGCCCTCCTTGCACCCGTAGAAGCTGGAGAAGCAGGCAGGGGAGCAGATCGGCTCTCTGAGCTTGAGCCACCACCTTCCTTCGCCATAATAGGTCAGCGAGCCAAGCTCCATCTCCTCGACGGTCTCAGGCTGCTGGCCTTCCTGCTGCAGGGCCAGGATTTGCAGCAGATCCAGACCTGTTTGAACTGGCTCAACACCCTCTGCACATCCTAGAGTAACGTGGGCACGGCTTCCCAAGGGTAGGGAGGCAGCAGACTCTACCTCCTTCTCAGCATCGGCTGGCCACAGCAGAAGCTGCTCCTCGGTGAGGGACACTCTGGCACCAACAGTGCGAGGAGTGACAAAGAGAGCGCTCAGTGACAGCTCGAACACAGAACTGTAGAATTCTTTGACAGCCTGGAGAGAGCAGAAAAAAAGAGGAAATATTATAAGTTTACCTTTTTATTGTCGAACATTTTTACCAGGGTGTTAGTCTTGAAATGTTCACTAATAACGCATGATTGATGTTCACAAAAATATGTAGCCACTGGGTTTAAATTGAACGGATCACTTACTGTTTTCTCTGCATACTCTTTGGCACCCTCAGCTTTCCCATAGTTGCAGAACTTTGTAGTGCAATGGAGGGGCCCTTTGGCTTGGAAGTACTGCTCCAAATCCACCTCTTTCTCAGGCTTCCCTGTGACTGCATATAGTAAAGATCACATCTAACATCATGACAAACATTTTGGATAATATGCAGCTAATTCATGTAAGATTGTAAGACACAAACACACTCACAGTCAGATAAGTGTTTCTTGAAGGCCTCCAAGGTGTCCAGCGTTTTCAGGAAGTCCATTGATGTGCACCTCACCTTGTTCTGGACAGGGGAGAGCAGAAACCAGCCAAAGTAAAGAGGAAGTGACAGTTCCTCAAGTGGACCTTTCATGGCGTCCAGTTGGGCCTCCCCGAGTCCACGCTTGGTCTTCTTGGTCAGCTGTGTCACATCTCTGCTCCATTCAGTACGAGGCTCCAAAAAGACAGCAACGAGTTGGTGCTGTTCGGCAATTTCCCCCAGACGGGCCAGCCGGTCCTGGGTGTGGTTGGTGTCATCCACCACTATAAACAGAGAGGATGCTGTTCCTGCACTGCAACAGGCCACCACAGCCTCGTCCAGAGCCTTGTATCCATCCGCAGATGATTCAGAATTCTCTGGCTTTACAGCATAGTTATCAGCACAGATCACAGAGCAGTGGTCTTTGTAGGCATCAGCTATGGCGCTTGCCAAGAAGCTTTTACCGCTCCCTGGCAGGCCGCGGAGGACAATAAGGGTACGAGAGGTTCGGAGGGCATCTTTGGTCTGCTCTCGTTCCAGGAAGGCAAAAGAGAGGGAGCCAGATGCAGGGACCGTATCCTCTTCCTTTTGGGGCTCAGCACCATTCTCAGATTTAACAGCTTCACCTTCTGGTGCTGCCTCAGCTCCCTTTGGTGTGTCAGAGTCAACTGTTTTTTCTGCTTCAACTTCCTTCTTGTCCTCTGCAGGTTTCACAATTTCAGTATCAGCTGATGCCTCTTCCTTCATTGGCACAGCTCCCGATGGCTTTTCTGGAGAAACGTCTGACACCAACACAGTCTCAGGTGCCTTTTCCTCTTCCACCTCCTTTGTAGGCTTGGCAGTGTCACCATTTTCTGCCACTTCCTCTTTGGCAACTTCTTTTACCTCTGTGTCCATTGTAGTCTGCGGTTCCTTCTTAGTTTCCACTTGTTCTGACTCTCTCTCTACTTGGTTGGGTGGCTGTGGGTCCACCAGTGACTGCAGCAGGGCCGGTTCAGGTAATGTTTGCTCTTTTAGTTTGGCTTCTGGAACTTGTTCTGCCGATTTCTCTGGCTCTGGTTCAGGGGCACTCTCTGGCAGTGGTGTTTGCACAGGCAAAGGCTCTGGGTCATTCTCTGGAACAGGCTGCTGTCCAGACTGGTTGTTTTCTGGTTCTAAAGCAGTAGCTTCGTTGGAGATCTTTTCAGATGACTCATCTGGTTCTGGTGGTGCCACCACATCAGGCGCTGACTCCATTTCAGATTTTCCTCTGGGTAAGCTGTCCTCGATCTCCATTTCGTGTTTTTCCTCAGACAGCGTAACAGTTTCTGTCACAATCAACTCTTCTGTTTCTTTTGGGTTTATGACTTCTGTATGATGACCATTCACTGCCAGCTGCTCATTCTCTTCATCGGCAGCTGGTGGCTTCTCAGGCTCTGTAGATTCCTCTGGTGTCTCCACTTTTGACACAACCTCTTTTTCCATTACAGGCTCCTCTGGCTGAGGAGTCTCTGACGCATCTAAAACCTCGCCACTCTTTTCAGGATCCATGTCTGACTTAAAGTCTAACTATATACAAAGAAAAAGAAAGAAAAAAATGTTTGTTTAGACCACTGATGGCTGAATTCGTAAAGCCTCTGAACACATACAAGGTTCAGCAACCCACTGCACCTTAAATAATATCATATCAAAAAAGGTTTGGATACATAACAAGTCTGGAGAAGAGAATTAAATTATTTATTTATGAGTCTCTGCTACAACCTCTCCAAGTGAAATCTGGCAGATGATTTAGATGGATCTGGTTATATTTTGGGCATGTGACAGGTGACATCAATGGTCAGTGAGACAGCAATTTTTCCACAAAAATCTATATTTCATGAGGAGTATGAACTTTAAAAAAAAAAAAGAAGAAAAAAACATGACATGTGATCGTTAATCAACAGATTTTGGTTGCGCAATATGTGGACACAATTTCACATACAACGTGATGCAATTAAACACAGTGGTCCTGCAGCAACCTTTGGTAATATCCATTTTAGTTGTAGTCATGTGCATGCTAGGGGTGGTGGCAAGAATTTAGCAAGGCAAGTTCATCCAAATTTTAATTTCTGTTTGTAATAAAACACAAACATAGTGACCCTACAGACACACAGACATGACTGCAAAATACTGTGTTCATACCAGGCATTGCTAAATGAACTGCGCCAAACCTTGCCAGCAAACGTAGACAAAGGGTAGCTGAGGGAAATGGAGCATCGCGGATGAAGTGTGATTACTTCATGGTACAGCGACCTCCACGGTGTGTTATTTCAAATGTCGGTGCAAGATTTGTTACCAAACAACGATTTACCAGATATGTGAAACCACGTCGTGTCATGAGACAGAAGGGGAAGCTGCTCCAACACAACTGAACCCCAGTGTGGCAACAAAGACGAACGGGCTGATAATAAACTGGGTTTTTTAACCAGGCATGAATGCACACTAACCGAAACCAAAACAGTTATAAACACTTCCAGATATATTAAACTCCAACTCGTTCGTTAAAAAGGAAGGTACAGTAGCAGTTAATGGCGCAGTGAGTTTGATGTGTTTTTTGTTTGTTAGTTTGTTAAAGGTAAGTTTTGACTAAATGCACGACTCTTTCGCTTTAATAAAAAATAGACATCTTAAAAGCAGTGTCAAAAGTACCATCCAAGTGAGCTCCAGCGTCGTTTTAAAAGATAACCTCGAAGCAGGGTGAAGAGTACGTTTTATTGACTGCACAATGTGGCCAGGCGGGGAGTGGCGTGCACCTAACGTTAGCACGCCAGACAAAAACAATTTAGCCTGGCAGTCAGTGGATTTGGCTCCGAACAGCACCAGCCACAGCGCCACGTCTAACAAAGCTGGGTATTTAACTTGCGTATACAATCACTGCGTGGTGTTAGAAAAACTTATTTTACGCCGTTTGAGCAAAAAAAGATGTATATATTTATATATGGACGAGATGTAGCGTACTGCATGAAGGGCTTTTGTCTGTTAAAATGCCAGCTTACCAGTTAGGCTGCAGTGGAGCTGTCGGTGGTGCCGCTGACCACGCGTTTCTCTCTGTCTGGATACAATGACAAGGCAGTCCTCGGCTCACACGTGCACCCGCTTCAAAAGGAAATTCCCGGGCACGCGCAACTGGGCGTGGCCACGGATACGCCCCTGAAGACCGGAAACGATACCAGTCTGTCTGTTTTTTGTTTGTATGTTGTTTTTTTTTTGTTTTTTTTTTGATGAAACCATCCATAAAAACCAGGTCTGACTTAAAGTCTGATCATTTCACAGGACTGTGCAAAATATGACCGCTGCTACAACCAGACTGGAATATTATCTGCGCAATAAATAGTGCTGTTACACTGTTTACTGCTTTTATGCTGAGCTGTTATTATTAATAGCTATAATTATTATTCACCAAATGTCACTGTATTATTAACCCCGTAACATCTCACATGACAGATAAACCTGAAACTTGAAACTAGAAAAAAGAAAGAAAAATATTTGTTTAGACTATTGATGGCTGAATTCGTAAAAACCTCTGAACACATACAAAGTTCATCCACTTTTGCCCACCCACTGCATCTGAAAGAGTATCAAAAAGGTTTGGATAATGTACAACTCTGGAGAAGCGAATTATTCATCCTTTGATTTATGAGTCTGTGCTACTATCTCTAAGTGAAATCTGACAGATGGATGTAGATGCACCTGGTTATATTTTGGGCTCAGCAGAGTGTCCTACTATTAATCATTAATCATCACAATTCTGATCAAACATGTTCTTTAACCAGCAAACACCAGATAAAACAGGAAGTGTGAAAAGTGAAACCAATGGTCACTTACACAAAAATCAATGTTTCAGGAGGAGGAGTGTGATCATGTTTCAAATGGAAAGTTGGTTAATATCTCAGATTTAATAAAGAGAAGAGTTGTAAGATGTAAAATGTACAATACATTACATATGATCATTTATCAAGAGATTTTGGTTGTACGAAATGTAGACACAATTTCACATACAAATGGATGTAATCAAACACAGTGGCCCTGCAGCAACCCTTGGTTATGTCCATTTTTGATCAGTAGCAGTGTATAGTAGTAGTGGTGTGTTGTAGTCATGTGCATACAGTATGCGTGGTTGCAAGAAGATGAACATCACATTACATTTTTGAAAAAGAACCAACAGAGAACCAAGATTCTCCGTAACAAGGTTTATAGCAGAGTAACTAACCTAAACTTTTCTCTGATAGAACATAAAACCTAAGCTACAAAAATAAACAGATAGGATAAAGTACCAAAATAGATACCAGGGGCAACCATGGGTTAACTGTAGAGGGCTATTTAAACAATTTTCACTGAACAACACCTCATGCAACCTTACAAAGTAGATTTTCATCCATTCCCCCTGACTTATCCTAAAATGTAAAATGGCCACACAGACAAGCAGTTGTTAGTCTTAAAAGTTAATGTATGCATAAACACTGTGTAAACAACGTGTCAGTATCTATCAGGGACATTTCCTTAAAATTTATGAAGCGGTTAATCATAAATTATACAGCCTCTTATCTACAAGCAGTACACTGATATTGTTGTTACCTTGCAGGAAGCAGCCACGGTTGTGTTAATCACGGCATGCATGTCTGGTGACAGATGTAGTAAAGGTGTGACTAGGGGAAGTTCCCATGTAAGTGGAGCTCTATATTTTGGGGAACTTTCAAGTTATCAAAAGACGTGTTGGCAGGTTTCAGAATGTCATAGTCATGTCAGAAATCCCCTGTATTTTGCAAATTTTCTAGATGATGAATAATTCAGTTTTTAGTATAATTCTGCCAAAATGCAGCCTATAATAGATTTGGACTGAAAACATTTTCACAGTTTTTTTTTACAGGTTTCTGTATCACTTCCTCATATGCATATTTGTACTCATCAGATAACAGTATACTTCAATGCACAATGTGAACAGTCAGATGACTCTGAGATCCTGTGCCTGGGTTATATGTGTTTAATCTATCTATCTATCTATCTATCTATCTATCTATCTATCTATCTATCTATCTATCTATCTATCTATCTATCTATCTATCTATCTATCTATCTCAGATGTCAATTTGAGGGAAATAACTTTTCGTCAGTTGTCGTCTTCTGTAGGTCTTTTTGCTGAATTAACATTCTGAAGCCAAGTTTTGACTGAGGACATCCTCACTGTGATATAAATCGCTTTGCATCACCAAGAGCCTGAAAGCAGAATGACTGAAGTAAGTGATCAAAAAATGAAACTAAAAGAAGGTGAAAGGAAGCATATGACAATGGAGAGAACAAACCTTCTGAATGGCACAGATGCCAGCATTATCTTTTTGCAGTTTGGCCTGGGTCAAGGCTCTCTCAAAGTGGGAAACACAGGATTCAAAGTTTTCAAGTTTCACTGATGAAATAGAGCGGAACTGACTGGTCAGAGATCAGATCTGTACAATGAAAATAACACTGCACAACTAAATTGTTTAAAAAGATAAATATCAAGCAATTAAACTGGCATGTCACAGTAACTCCTTTTGTAAATATTAGAAAAGATGAATAATTACATTCAGATTGTGCCACCAAAACAGTGGCAGTCATCTGCCACTTCTCATGAGCGATTTCATCAGCTGCAGCAAGTGAGCGGAAGCCATAGTCTCTGGCTTTATCATGGTAACCAAGCTCCATGTAACACCAACCAATCTCATGACACAACCAGGCCTTCTCCAACCCACCACAGACCAAAGGAATCTTCTTCTCCCAGCTGAGTTCAAAACATACAGAGAAAATTAAACAACCAATAAATGAACCTTCAATAATCACACTATTGCTCAAAGCTCCTTAAACAAGTATATAAAATTATCTTCAAAATAAAGTTCGGCAAAGGATGATAATATCATATATTGCACAAGTGCAGCTCTTAATTCATTATTTACTTACAACTCAATTGCCTGTGAGAACTGTCCAGTTTGGGCAAAAATCCACCCAATGTTCTCCAGAGCCCTGGATGTTGCATCATGGAGTTTGCTGTTGATAACAAAGATTCCTGAACATTTGATTTATCTTTGCAAAATACATTCACTCCTATTGTGTAACGTCTTTAAAGTCTCACCACTGTTTAGCCAAATCCAAGTCTTTTTGATGATGGTCCAAGGCTTTGTCCATGTCTCCCAGTTCAACCAAGGCATTCCCAATACAACTGTGAAGTCTGCCTAAGACCTTTTTCTTAGTAGGCACCTCTTTTTCTGACCACTCCTGCACTATCTTCATGACTTCTTCTGCTTTCTTGAGACTGCCTTCTGCATTTCCAGATGCCAACTCTAAGACAACAAACTGACAGTAAGCATTTTTAGACCACAAATACCATACAAGCTATAAGCTATAAGTTTAGCCTGAAGCCAAGCTTACCTGCATCAATGCCATCCAGGCTCTTCAGCAGCAACTGAGCAGGTTCAGAGGGAGCGTTATGATGGGGTTTGCTACGTTTTTGCTGCATGTGCTTACTCTCCTTTCCCCGTGGACAGAAAGGTGTCATCTGGTTCAAAAACTCCGTGCAAGTGTCAACGGATATGAGGCAGCTTTGAATGACGTCCTGCATTTGCTCTCCACTCTTTGTCCTACCTTTTACCAAGCCTGCAGATCGTTGTTTTAAATATTAATCAAAGTGAAAAACATCACTGTTTTCCTCAGAAACATATGGAACATAACATCGCACCTTGATCTTTAAGCAGGTTTTCTAGAAATTTCTTGTCACTGTCAAACTCTCCTGGCTGTTGTTTGGTTGTCTTCTCAGTTATAGGGGTCTTCTGGGTCAGCTGCTTTTTCTCCATTGTTAGATTCTGAATGACAGTAATTGGCTGTGCCCTCTGTAAAAGTCAGTTATACAAGAGAGGGCTGAATTTGACTAGAAAATCTATGGCAGGTCACTGGTCAGGTCAATAAAGACTTAATATAACAGCTTCCTGCAAGTTTATCAGTTAAATCCTAGTTTATTTAGGGAACACAACAAAGACTCACCTCCTGATCTTTCTGGAAAAATGACAGGTCTCCTTTAACCTCCAGTTTCACAGAGGAAGGGCCTAGATGATGCCAGAGAAAATTTTTTTTTAAATTTTACACTTCAGTGTAAGTCACAAAATAGTATTGAATTACTTACGGCCAACTGAGTTTTCGATGGCCTCCTGTGCTTTCTGGATACCCAGTCTGAACTTTTCTATTTGTGGACGTAGATGTTGCCCTCTGTGATAAAACACTAGGGCAAATTCAAATTCTCCCATGTAGTACAATGCCTCTGCCTTCTGGTACAATCCCTGAAAAATCATATTATAAGAAAAGGGAGGTTTTATTGTGAAAGAATAAAGGAAAACACTAATAAGAGTGTGGCACAGACAACTGTGTAACTTGTTTACCTCGACATATGTCTTGTCTTCTACTAATGAAGTCTCTGCATCTTCTAAAGCGTTTTCATATTGACCAGTGTTCAGATAACATCGGGATCGGCCAACCAAGCAGGTCCTGTCATCAGGCTTCAAGACCAGTGCCTAAACAAAGAGCCAAAGCGAGTCATTCCCATTCATCATGCTTTTACAGATACAGTTTGTTAGCACACCGTGCCATGTCTAGCTAACTACTTACCTTTGTGTAGGCGTCTATAGCATTTTTATACGCTGCTTTACGGTACAGCCAATTCCCGTCGGCCAACAGAGTGAAGAATACTCCCTTTGGCTTCTGATTATCGTGATCTAAGTCTTGGTCTGACATTTTTTTGGTCAAACTTTTAACTGTTTCTAACACTTTTAGCAGTCAGTTGAACTCCTAATTCGGCTCCGGTCAACTGGTATCCTAGCAACGACCCTAACACTAGCAAAGAGGGGGAAACAGCGACATCTTCTGCTCGCTCCGCTTAATACAGCTCACACCCCACTTTAATGCGACACAATGTCTATTTTCATTATGACCATATATGTTAATAGCCTTGTCTTTATTACATATTATTGTTGATATAATACAGCTTTTTCACAGCAGCCAGACACAGGTGTTTCAAATTACAATAATTAAGGTACCATTCCATTTATTGCAGCAGAGCCTTTCCAAAATGGAAAGGAATGAAATTGCTAACACCTGTTTTTATCCTACTATTATCATGTCAAAATGGCTGCTGTAAAAAAAAAGGTCTATACTACGCCCACTGCAGCAAAAGAAAAGAAACAATGTAGGGGAAACCCAGAGGAGGCCAACTTTATTGACATGGCTGGTACTTTTCAAAGGTAAAGAGAGGATGGTTTCACCGTGACGGTAAAAACAATGAGAACAAAGATGAGAACGCTTTTCTTTTCTTCATGAGGTGAACCAAGAGAATGACACATTCATCAGGAAGTAAATGAACATTACCAGGTTTCTATCAATACACAGTGCCTCACATTTCTTAGACAATAGGAAACACTTATCACATGTCATATTGTATGTTCTATTTTTATGTCTTATCTGTTGCGTTGAGTAAAATTAGACAGCTTGCATCACAGTTAAAGAACACACAGAGCAGTATCTATTTCTGCACAATTATTCCATGCATACCGAGCAAAACAGTTATCTTCCTGATTCTGTGCCAAGGGGATGCTCATAAGCTCAGTCAAACTTTTACAGAACAGAAAAGTGTCCTCATCTTTACAATGATGGTTCTATCAGACAGCAAATTTACAATAAATACACATATCAAAATAAAAAAAAAAATGGAAAAAATAATCAACTATCATCACAAATCAACACTTGACATTCCAGTAAAATGTACAATGCAGCAATCTGTGAATGGCAACATCAAACATAAAACAAAAGGGAGGGGGACTTCGCTGGCAACAAAGCCAGCACAGCTGTCTCCGCTGCCATCTTTCTAGTGTGCTTCAGCTGTACTGTGTGTGTCTGTCTAGGCTCCAGCTGTTGTGAATTTAAAAAAATGCTGAAGTGCTTCTATTGGCTTATGACAAGGAGGCAGTTTTCAGTGCGAATTCGTAGCAGCCAACTGTCTGTCTGACAGATTCTTCAAAAAGGGGGGAGGTGCCACTTGCTCAGTGATTTTCTTCAGAAATCATTAAGCAAGTTAACTTTCATGCAGAGAATACCCGCTGCTCAGCAGTAAGTTGAGAGGAGCCGGATAATAGCTTGCTCAATGCTCAGTTGCGTCTCAAGAGTTTCCCGGGACGTCACTTCCTGCATGGATTCCTAAAAGCTCTGTTATAATAGCTGCACAATCTCTCCTGTCTCAAAAATCGAGGAAATATTCGGACCAGGGTTGCTAGCCATTACTGACTTTCAAGTAAGTTTCGTTCTGGGAGGACGAAAACCAAATCCAAAAAAACAGTAACGCTACCAACCGGCGTCCTTGCTATACGGGCTTTAAATCATTTGTTGCATGTGGTCATTGGGTTGCATTCATTCAGTCAATGGCATAGACAAGAATTTGACTTGCAATCAGTCATTAAATATGGATGGTGGGTCGGGGGGTTGACGTTGTTGAAAAGTCCTGATGTAGTAACTGTTTAGGTAGAAGATTCCTCCAATTAACCAAATTGAAAGAAGAAATTTCCTGGTCCAGATGCTGAAACAAAGAAACAAACAAGTCACTAACAATTCTCAAAACGTGATTGGCTGACAGCAGAAAGCATTGTTTCCTTACAGGAAGCACATGAATTACCTTCAAAACTAAAACCTCCTGGGCCTCCAAAGAATGCCTTGAAAATGTTGTTGGCATCAAAATCTGGTGGAGACAAAAAAAGATCAGGACCAAGAAATCAGACTTGACTTTACACTAATTTAAATCCGTTCACCCCTGAGACCTCCAACCCCAAGGCTTGCCCAGGTGCTGACCTCCCATGTTCATGCCGTCGTCCTCCAGATCCTGACCACTGTCGTAGCGAGACTTCTTCTTTGCGTCTGAAAGCACGCTGAAAGCCTCACCCACCTCCTTGAACTTCTTCTCCTCTTCCTTTTGCACCTCAGGACTAGCTCCGCTGTGACGGTCTGAAGGGAGGAAAACAAAACACAAAATTAATTTAGACCAAGGGACACCTGTATACCTCACAATGATTATTTTATTGTTAAGAGGAACTGAAATATTCCTCCTGAACGTCAGTTCATTTCCGTCAAACACCTGGGTGATGTAAAAGTGCCCGTTTGCGGTAAGCTTTCTTGATCTCCTCTTCTGTGGCGTTTTTATCCACCCCCAGCACTTTGTAGTAATCTTTCCGTTTGCTTTTCTTCAACTCCAGCTGAGCATTTTTCAGGAGGTGCTTGTGTTCTACAGAACCCCCCCCCCCCAGAAATGATTAAAAAATGAGCAGAAGCAGAAGGACATGTTTGTTCTGAAAGCTGTGTCAGCTCAGAAAAAGTAATAGAAGAGTTTGATTCTCACCTTTTGTTTTCTCTGTCTGGTAAACCTTCTCGTAGTCTCGCACTGCCTCTTCATACTGCTCTGTGTCCATATAGCTGCAGCAGAGTAAGCACAAACGTTGAGATAATTGTACTGTTTTCTGTTTGTCTGCATCTGAAAACCAAATACAATACAACTCACTGTCTCTATTAATAACCAATTTAGAAAACTTGGACATACCACTGAGCTCTCCGTAAATAGGCCTTGATGTAGGTCTCATCCAGTTTAATGGCCTTTGAGCAGTCTTCAATGGCCTGTTCTAGTTTCTTCAGCTTTCAAAGAAAAAGAAAAAAAAAGTGTGACCAAGCAAGTCAGAAACAGACAGAGAAAAGTAGTGGCCTAGTTATCTTGTTGTGAGAGATACCATAAAAATGTTAGATTTGGCAAAACCTGTGTTAACCTAATGAGGCTGTGTGTTATGCGTGGATGATGAGTTGTACAATTATAACCGTGTATGCCTGCAAAAAGCTGAGCACTTAACTACCACTACGTGCCTCACCTTAGATCCAACAGTGGCCCTGTTACAGTACAGCTTGGCATTAGTCTTGATGTTGTTTGGGTCTATTGTTAGTGCCTCAGAGTACAACTCATAAGCTGCCTCAAAGTTTCCCTCTTTGAACGCCTTGTTCCCCTCTTCTTTCTTGGCTTTTAGTGCTTTGGCATTCTGGGAAGACAATACACAGAACAATGTTAAACAGTACTCTGGGCTATCTTAACAGCAATGTCAATCTTCAAATGCATGAGAAAACACCACAATGTTGGATTTTCTCTAAGTGAACAGACACCTTTAGAGGAGATACACAAATGTGGCATACATGTATTGCTGTACTTAGAAAACTGAATGAATTGCTCACTCTGCATGCAAGCCGAGCTTTGTCATGGTCGGGAGCCATACGAAGGGCTTGGACAAAGAACTGGACGGCTTTGTCAATGCAGTCCTCATAGTACAGACAAAGACCACGCACATAAAGTGCATCTGCATTAGTGGAATCCATCCGCAGAATATCACTAAATAGGAACAAAGTAATAAAATTAATGCAAAAAGAAAACATACATATAAAAAAGAAACAACAACAGAAAACACATAAAATATGATATCATATCACAATTAACTATGGAATCTATGCTTCCTGGCAGTGTGTAAGGACGCACTGATAGCAAATGTGGGAACAGACATGTCTATAATGCACCAGCCTTCCAGCTTTAAACTGTGAGAATGACTTCCCCCACCTCTCTGTAAACAAGTTTCAAATAGCACCTGAAGGCACTCCCAGGAGAATCTTCATTTTCAAGGCAAATGACCAAGGTGGAGTGATCAATATTAGGAACGTGCCAGTTTTACAGTTCTGTAAATGTCAATTTTAAGTAAAGTCTGCACTTCTAAGACCCATGTGCCAAACCTGAACCTTTTAGAAATATGAAAGCACAAGCATCACGTGTTGAGGCCTATGGATTTCAGTAATCTGACATACTTGTATTTACCAAAGATGAGTCAGATAAAAAAAAATCATAGGGGTGTAGTGAGAGCCTAACGTATCTGGTCTTTCAGGTCATATATCATGTTTTTCCCTTTTCTACAGAGCTCTGGGATATAGCATTACTCATTTGTTGTGTCTGTGTACTGATAAACATTTAACTATATCAAATGAGAGCTGTAAAGTTGGTATGGCACATGCACACTCTGTGTCTTACTTCCAATAATGGAAAATAAGTGAATCAAAGTATTTTTCAAATATGCTGTCTCACCTGGCTACAGACTGAGCCTCAGGGTAGCGCCCCAGCAGGGCTAAGCACTCTGCCTTCAGTATCTTGAACCTGTGACAGGCTGAGGCAGACTCCAAGGCACGGTCCATGCAAAAGACAACCTAGAGACAACCACAACACAATTGCAGTCTGTGCTGCTTGGCATGTCGGTCTCATGACATGCCACACAACTGACAAAATGAAGACAGACTGTGACCACTGTGCAGCTTACCATTCTGAAGTCTCTCTTCTCAAATCCAATCTCTGCCATTCTCTCATATTCAAGGATGGATCCTGCATTCTTCAGCTGACAAAGGGATTTTTGGTATTCAGTGACAATGCAGTAGTAAATTAATTGCTTCACAGCTACGACTGGCCTCTCTTCTATGCCACGCATAGTGCTTGTAAAAAAAAAAAAATCAGGTCAATGCAAGCAGCAGCAGTATGTCTGTGAATAACCTAAAACTTGCTTCCTGGCTTTCTCATTGAGAATTAACAGCAACTCTAGTTAATCTCCTCTTAAACCGCTCAGCATCAGACCTTTTCATTGAAACTGTACCAGCTTGGAGGCTATCTAATAGTGGACAATCATGTCCAAGTTGTGAGATCATGCTCTGTCAAACTGAGGCTGACTCACCTCCTGCTGGGCTTGGCTGTTGTCAGGCTCCAGTTCGAGAACCTTCTGGAAACAACGACTGGCAGCCATAGCATTGCCAAGGGACAGGTGACACTTGCCCTCTCGCAGATGACCCTGTACATTAAAAAAACTTTTAGTTCACAAACTGGAGTGATAACATTCATTCTCCAAGCTGCTGAAATCAGTCCAGTCTGTCATAAAACCAGTCATTTGTACTGGTCTTGCCTGAAGGCTTTCCGTAGCTGTGTCCAAAATCTCATTTACAAAGGTGGTTAGTAAATTGTTTCTACGCCAACATAATTAAAAAATGAGAATGAGGTCATGCATAAAAACTGATTTTTTAGTTTTCTGGTGTCTTTCAGTAATAATTAATAGATTTGTGAGCACATATGGCATATAACTAATGGAGGGTGTGAAAATAATGTCTAAACCACATTCCAAGTTCATTTTACTACTCCTACTTCTATTATGAAGCAAATTTTATTTGGCATTTACACACATTGCAACTAAATCGAACAAGCATGTGCCTCTTCTCTAGACAGTGACCACAGCAAAATGGAAACTGCATGAAATCATTTGCCAAAGCATTAGCAGAGGTGGCAGGCATTTGGAAAGGTCATGCAGCAAAACAAAATAACAGCACATACTTAGCAACATCAAACATTACGAGAGTTGCTTTTCCCTTTAACAGAATGTAATGGTTTGTTTCCCACAACCTGCCTTCATGAAGGAGTTATCTAGTCGCACTGCTTGCTGGGAATCCTCTAAAGCCTCTCTGTACCGACACAACATCATTAGCGTGGCTGCCCGGTTTCCATAGTAACTTGCATTCTTTGGACACATATCTGTATGAAAGACAAGTTATTCATATCACTTCAAGGACGGACAGACAGAATTCAAACTCTGATTCCTCATCCAAACATTAAATCAACATCATCCCATCAACTAACAGGATCACTTAGGGATAATTACCTATGGCCTTGGTGTAATAATTGAATGCTTCTGCGTAATCCTTCTTGATATAAAAGGCATTGCCTTGCTCTTTGAAGCCCTCTGCTTCCCTGTGTAGACATGGGCAGTGAGACAGGAAAAGGGTTAAAAGGGTAAAGATCAGTGACGGACTGTAGGTACGTGGAGTCCACTGGTTGGCATTGTTTGATTACTCAACTTCTTGTCTGCAAACATCTTTCATTTAAATTCAAGCTTAAATTAAGCTTGAACATCAGATTCATAATCGTGTGAAACATGTCCGGGATTGTGAATGAAAGTGTGCATTAGAGGGCTTGCTGGCTTGAGTTAGCTAAACATAGAAAGAGGCAAACCAGCAGGGCAGAAGTGTCCAATCACACACGTAGTTATTTTGTGAAGCAGACATGGAGCAGGGCCAGGAACATATGACACCATGCTGTGGGCCACTGCCATTACTTTTTTTGGAAGCCTTTCATGTTTTACATCACGACCACACAGTGAGTGAATGGTGTCATTAACTAGTTCGCCAGCTAGTACCATACTTGGAATAACGCTAAAATGCGAAAGCAGCACCCTCGGCCCGATTAACTTTTACACTCGACAGCAACGACAGATTTTCATATATTACACTGTGGCTGACTGTAACCCAGAAATCCAGCACAAGAGCTAAGACGAGGACAAGCAAGCTAAATGTGATCCGGGGCAGAATTTAGCTGAAACAGTTAGCGGTAGCTCACTACTTAGCTTTCATAGTGTAACGAAAAAAATAACATGGCACCGACTTTCAATCACACGTGTCAGTATGAGACTTCATTATAGATGTATTTCAGTCGCTGACAACATAGCCTTAACTCGTATTACCTTTCTAATTCTTCGTCACTTAGCAGGTCCATGTCAGGGTCCATATTCACAGCATCACAGTTCTCCGTCGCCATTTTGCCGTCAATGAGGAGGGGCGGGGGCACACACTGCAGTAGTTACGTGCACTGTAAACAGGAAGTAAGTAAGACAAGCTGTTCGCTTGCAAGTTAACATTATCTCATAGCTAACACATATCTACATACAGGTAGGTCACATCGTCCTGTATATTATTGAAGTTTTGGCCGTGTTAGATAGTTTCAGGTTACATTAGCTACGCGCTGTGTGGAGTCGGCTCTGTTTCTCTTAGAAAGCTAATGCTAAGCTATTTCCTAATGTCAGACTGCAGAGATGTTAGCATGCTGAGCTAGCTAACGTTACTGTAATATATCAGCGTGACAAACGTCATTTTTAAAAATATTAGCTATTTATTTTAAGTTAGTAATTGTTTATAACAAAATACAGTTTCTGCACAAAACGCAGGTGTAGTACAATGCTGTGCTTTGCACTGGCAGTGTAGCGAATAACGTTATGAAGGGTTTGATTCAACAGTTTCCCATCTGTTCTTCATAAAACAGGTCTTGTGACCTGAAAGTGAGACATGGGCAAAAGCTGTAAAGTGGTGGTGTGTGGCCAGGCTGCAGTCGGTAAAACGGCTGTGTTGGAGCAACTACTGTACGCCAATCATGTTGCAGGTATAACTTTTACCATTTCCATTGCTGTTTATTGTCAGGGGTGTGTTGTTCTTTGTGTAATTACTGACGTTATTAAGGAGTTTGATAGCCAATTATTCTTCCTGACAGAGTGTTACATTTAAAGGTGATCTAATAACTCATCCATAATTATTCAACTGAACAAGCAAAATATGCTATTTTCATCACATTATAGGTAAAACTCAGCACATAGTGAACTTGTGCATGAACTGCTTAAATCTTTATGAAATCTATTACAGTTTAAAATGTATCCAGTAATGCTCCTGCAACATCAAAACACTGCTCTGCCTTCAATCAGACGCTTAAAGGAGCAGCTATAATTTACTATGGGCAGGTGACAGCAT
Organism: Nibea coibor; assembly: GCA_023373845.1. Taxonomy (NCBI): domain Eukaryota; kingdom Metazoa; phylum Chordata; class Actinopteri; family Sciaenidae; genus Nibea; species Nibea coibor. The sequence goes on along the minus strand of CM041727.1, from coordinate 15,363,008 downwards.
AATGAGCACACAGGTTGACATAGAGCTTGTGAAAACTTGAGAAGAATAAATTAACATGACTGTGTCTTTTTAAGTCTGGTGGATTAATATTATACACGTTAAAAGATTACACTTTCTAAAGTTCCTTTGGAATTAAATGTTAACTGGCACTTAACCATTACTGCCATGATAGCTGCCAGATTAAATACTGTTTACTAAAATTTTTGAAATTTGTAACCTGAACAAATGTGTAATGTTGAACAGATTTATTACATATGCTCTTCTCCATTGATGCCCTGTCATACAAAGTGTATTGCTATTTGTTTCAAGTAAAGAAAGGAAAAGTGCCCAGTTAAATTGTAATAATAACAAGTAATTGTCTTATATATATATATATATATATATATATATATATATATATATATATATATATAGTACATCACACCGTATGACACCTGTCTGTGTTTATCCACTGTTAGGTTCAGAGCCCATGGAGACCCTGGAGGATATTTACATTGGCTCCATAGAAACTGACCGTGGCACACGAGAGCAGGTCCGCTTCTATGATACCCGCGGACTCCGGGATGGGATGGAGTTTCCTCGACACTACTACACTTTTGCAGATGGCTTTGTACTTGTCTACAGCGTTGATAGTAAAGAGTCCTTTAAACGGATGGAGGCCCTCAAGAAAGACATCGACCGTCACAGAGACAAGAAAGAGGTGAAGACTGAAGCCATTTATATTGAGAAGTTTCATTTGGGGCTAGTTCAGTTTAGAGGGGATTCAGAGAGCCCTAGAATGTTTTTTGACGTCATATAGAGGAATGAAATCTATAAAGTATTTCTTTGAATGTTGTTTCCTTACATTGATGTGAAGGTAACCTGATGATCCTGATCCACAGGTGACCATCGTTGTGCTTGGTAACAAGCTGGACAAGCAGGATGAGAGGAGAGTTGACTCTAACATGGCCCAGAACTGGGCAAAGAATGAGAAGGTACGTCTGTGGGAGGTGTCGGTGGTGGACCGGCGCACACTGATTGAACCCTTTGTCTACCTGGCAAGCAAAATGACCCAACCACAGAGCAAGTCCACGTTCCCTCTCAGTCGCAATAAGAATAAGGGTAGTGGGTCTACCGACAGCTGAATGACCAGACGCTGATGTCACGTTCACAAGGGTGGAAAAAGGGAGAAGAGGTGTGTTAAAGGGAACTCGGTTTTTGCTAAAGAACAATTTTAATAAAATGAAGAATTGAGAATCTTTGATTTAGAGAATATGGTGACGTGATGATGAGAGGAAAGGCATGATGATTGTATGGATATTTATATACAGTGAGTATTACAGGTATTGGTATGGCATTCATATTTGATGTTTTGGTCAAATACTTCCTTTTATTATAACTGAACTGAAAATGATGATCTTTTGCCATATCAGCCAGGAAACTGAAGAATGCAAGGTGTTTTTGCTTGACATTCCCATTTTATTCGGTTGGATTATGGTCAAACCATTCATCCACATTCTTTACAATTCCCACTGTTGATATCAGCAGTCATATTTGGACCAACATAATGTAGTTCTTGAACTACTGACAATCAACATTTTGATCTCAGTTTATACTTAGAGTTTGAACATATCAGACTATTGGCGCTCACTGTATAGATCAAATTAGGATCCAGCACACATGTACACTGGCTACTATTTTATTTACATGCACAAAACATGTATAAACAGACTGAATCAGGAATGGCACCAGTCACAAACTTTATTTTTGTTCACGCAAATGCTGAATTTCACTTGTTTTAAAAGGTATGATAGGTGAAGAGATTTTATTGATGATGTACAGTTACTGTGCTGTTTGTTGATCTGGAGATTTGTTACAGTGTATATCTTCGTTGCTGATATTCACTGTTGGATGTTGTACAGTGAATGATTGACATTCCTTACCACATAATGCCTTCTGTACAGGCTTTGGAAACTTAAATATGAGATAAGACATTCAAATGAAAGTTGAATTCTGCACCAGCAGGTGCTGCTTTTTTTTGGTTGCAACATATAAAAGACATCAGACTGCATCGTAAAATGTAGCATCAACAACACGAGTCATCTTATAATTGGTTACAGTTTTCGCTGAATTTGAAGCTGGTATATTTTTTACTAAGCGGTAAATTAACAGTACCATGAGTCAAAAACTGAGCAGCTATTAGTGTTTGTCTCATTGAAAGGGGCACATTTGTTGAAATTGTCAGTCTATCAACACTATGTATTATACATGTATCAACTGTTTTTGTGAATATGAAGCTTTCATGTATTAATATCTACCACAAGTGTGTTCACTTGATATTTGTTTGCATGTTTGGTAAACAAATTAAATGATCTTTTTCTGTGCCTGACCAGAAACCTTGGTTGTAATGCGAAGAATGAAGTAATAAATCTAGAGCACAACTTTATTTCATAGTGCTAATTATTGGATATTTGAAATGTTTCAGGCATCACACAAACCATCTCAGAGTAGTGATCGAGGACTTGAAGAGATTCTGTGAATTGTGACTTATACCCTGAAATGTAAGGGGCGAGAAATGGTTACAGTTTATTGATAAATAAGCTCATATGCAAACATTAAAATAAACTAAATCCTATCCACAGATTCTCAGCTAGTTTACATTGTAGTATATTTCATGGCCAGCAGATGTCTCTGATCATCCAGGAAAACAAGGTAGATGCTCTTGTGCAGTTTCATTTTAAGGGAAATATCCTTGTGTACACAATTACATATCCTTGGGATCTCTTGTTTGAATAAGCTTTACAGAAGTGCACTGATCTGCGTTTCTTCCAGTTTTGTGTTCTCAAGTGTCCTGGCACTAAAAATAATAGACAAAATTGCTTGTATGACCTGGTCGGGCATGAGAGCCCTTAAGAGACCTGGAGATAAAAATCAACACTTAAATGTGCACAGTACTTAAAATTTTTCATTTAACACTGTAAAAACACGATTTATTTAAGTATGCACTGGAGCTGTTTGCTATCGTGTCTGTCTTAACGCATACCAGGAAGAACCAGAAAATTCTTCTTATAACAGCTCTTTATTAATACAAATAATATAGCTGCTGACATCACTAATGTTATTTGTGAGAGTACTGATATCAGTGACGATTTATTCATATTAACACAGATACTAGATAGTCAAGTCAGACAAAACAAAACATATCTGTGAAAACCTTTAAAATAAAACAATTGAAAGTGACAGTGGTGTTTCCGTATCCTGTCCACCTAAAGAATAATAAATATATCTAAATATCTGTAATATTGCAACAAAACCAACATTGATACCCCATGATAATGCTCACTGAACAAAATCTACTTGTGATATAGACTTACAGTGAACACGTTTCTTTGGAAGGGATATCATTTTTGATAACATCGAGCCCTTGTTCCTTTGAAGGTTTAATTCACTTTTCTTTGGACAGAAGCTTCAAAAGCTTTGTGGTATGTTTGTATATTTATGTTAACACTTCGTGTCACATAAAAAGACGAGGCGGAAGCAAGCATTGGCATGTAATTAAAAATATAGTCTTTCATCTCTCTTGAAAGAAATCCACTGATACTAATTGATTCATACAAGATTTAAAATCAAACTGAATAGAAACTGAAATCAGGCAGCGGGCAAAACTGTCAACTGTCATGCAGTTAGCTAACTTCAATGTACACCATGACTTTTGATGCCAACAAAATTCAAATATGGAACAAACAAATGTGAAATATTTATGACAAACGGGAGAAATGATTCCGGCTGTGCCAGTGATTCACTGATTATTGGAAGTACTGTGGAGCGATTTGTGCTGACAACTGATTAAATGCTTTTTTTTTTTCTCCTTTTTTTTTTTAACGCCTCAACTGACAAATCAGTTTCGTCTTAAAACACTGAACCACTTTGGCATTCGGTTCTTCAGTAAACCTGGATGAAAATTGTTACTGGAACATGAATTGACTCTGGGCTGTGCGACTGGAACATGAAGTTTGGTATTCTGTATCTTTCAGAAACGTCAAATCTGTGCAATGGCTTAAAAAATATAAACCAGTTTCTGTATGGTAGGGAAAAAAAGGTCAGAGATGTTTCAGCAGAGGAAATTATGTTGACTGGAGAGGTTAATGCAAGATAATGAGAAAACCTCAAGTGGAACATTTATGAAATTATATTACACTCACCTTAGTTTTCCCACAGGCTACTATCATGTACCATCTCATTTCAATCCTGTTCTTTTTAATGACTAGAACTGAGCCACTGCGCTGATGTTACTTCACTCGCTAGTTCAGTTATTGTATCACACATTTGGACTCTGGCAGCACACAGTGGTGTTCATTTTATGTTTCCAAGTTTTGACAGCGAGGGATAAGTCTCCTGTTAGTTATCAATACATTCTCCCATCAGTGTCTGTCTGTGTAACGCCTCTGTAATGTCTCTGCGTCACCCAGATTGGGGGGGGGGGGGGACTCACAAGATTCACAACACAAAATGTGAAATACACACTGTGAGTGTGCCAGAGTGAGGCATCGATTTGTCTCTTGCCTGTGTGATTTATGAACCTTCTTCCTTCAGACTACACTGACCACAAAAGAGAAATTCACACTGGCACAGTCACAGGGTAACAAGGTGATGCCCTTGTGTTGCTACTACTAATACCCTTTTACTGTTGCATGACAGTGCATGACTGCAGCTGAGCATCCAGCTCTCCCTGGGGACCCATAAAATAGATAACATTTTATCTCCCCTTGTTTGTTTTTTTGTTTTTTGGTTTTGTGAAGAGAAAATAGACTTCAACCCTGGAAGCTACTCCTCATTTCACAGCCCCCACCACGAAGCATCAGATTAATAAAACAATTCCACACAGGAGAGAACACATACTGACGAAATGGCAGCGCTACCTTTATTCTCTGTGCTATCAAGGCTTTTTATTTTTCTGTGGGCTGGAAATATCAGCTGCTCTTAAGCCATCAGTTATGTCAAATGGTAGCTGTCATGCTGGCTTCCCACAAGCCTGTGAGACGTATCATTTGTCCTGAAAGCGCATTTAATCTGGGATAAATGAGTCTTCAGACATTCTGAACCGTGCAAAAACTGGATGTTAGTTGTTCCTCATAGTTTGTGCATTCAGCGTGTTTGCACAAACTAAAAGGCGAGTATGTTGGGCCTGACACCTTTGACATTATCCAGTGGGACGTGTTGACACATTGTCTCCCACCAGTCAATAAAGAGACAATTTAAGCTCTGTAAAAGACTAAATAAAGACACTGTGGAAGCTGAAAAAGAAATTGATTTATTCCACTGCTCAACTCTCTGTCTCCTTCTCTCATCTTTTTTTTTTTTTTTTGGGCTTTTTACCCTCAATTGCATCACTGCAGGATTAGTAATGGCTCTGTACACAACATTGATATGTATGTTCTTCACAATGCCGTCAAAATAGTTTTTACAAAATGGTAATTATCTGTGATGAGTGCCAAGAATTAATGAGAAGAAAGTGTGAACATGTTCTTTATATTTAGTAATTACACTCCAGAGATGCAACCAATTAATCTCAAAAACTGAACTGACCTGTATTAACAGTTATGAAATAATTGTAATGTACTGTACTAATACTTGTACTGTGGGTATGGATTGCTAAAATAAAATAATATCAATAAAACATCATGTTTCCAATATATAAAAATAGAATCATCAGCATAATTAAACACTAAAATAATTGTATATTTTTGCAATAGCACACACCAGAGTAATTATTTACCTAATAATTACTGTACATGGTTGTACTGTAAAATTTTAAATATTAAGTAATCATACTGTAAAATAACTAGCCATTATGTTAAATGTAACTATCAGTCATGATAGTTAAGATAGAATATTAAGCTAAATGTGGCACCCAGAAATGTTGGATTTTGTTAATGTTTAATATTTATTTTATTTTCCATCTTAAAAATCACCCATTACCAGACACACACACACACACACACACACACACACACATACAGAAACAATGTGTATAAGGGGTGACTCTTGCATTGAGGAGTAGTGGCTGGCCACCAGAACAGGAGATAAGGGTGTCACTCCCTCCATGGAGAGCAGTCAGATAAGATACTGGATCAATACAACGGATACACCAGTGTCACAGCATAGCAAGGTCATCATGTCCTTCTGCCATAAACCGGCTTTAGTAAGTGCAGGGGATCCAATGGTTTTTCTTTGATTGGCACCACAGGATGCGTTGGACTTTGTGCTTATCTACTGTTTCCACAAAGGACGCGCTGGCGTGATGACCTGAGGCACAGAGGACAACATCAATAAATATATCTAGGGGCTTTACTTCAAATGCACAAGCAAACTGGGAAATTAATACACAGCTAAATACACGATTGTCCTGTGAGATAGATAAAAGCACAGAGTCACAGTTTATCACATATGAGGATGCTCCTCTTGGTTGGCTTTAGTGACGCCTGGGTGCTCGGGACCGCAGAGACATGTTGGTGAACACACAGTAAATGTTGAATACAGCAGTGTGCTGCTGCTCTGCAAATCAGGCAGATTCTTTGTTTGGTACCAAACCTTTCTGCAGTAGCTAGAGCCAATCCAACGGCCATCTGTGGAGAATCATCTGTAGTTAAAGGAGATTAGCCTCTGTAAACCACATCAGCCACTCAGGTATATCACTCCTCTATGTGCCACAGATGCAACAGAGCTTAGACCCACGGGCTTTTGCTTGTTTCCATTTGCTTTCACCATTGTATCTTGGCTAAACACCCGTCCTGCTGTTACAAGTTGTTTCCTGAAATGGCTGGAAAATGAGTAGCTGTGGGTTGCCACATGAACAGATGCTGTGAGGGTGGAGAAGGCAGTCTACACCTGCAAATGCAGGATCACATATGAACGTATGAGTTGAGCTGTATCTGCTCAGTTTTGATTTTGATTCTATTTTCTAATTTGTATTTTGAAGCGGTGGTGTTTTCATCTTTTCTCCATGTCATTTAACTGTACCAAACATAACAATCAAAAAAAAAGAGTGCAAGTGCATTTTTAAGAATCTTTGTGAATAAGAGCATTCTTGTTGCCACTGTTAATTCATTAGCATTCATCTGCCTTTTTGTCACACACCCACACACATATTTTTATTGCTCAAATATCAGTCTGAATCAAAGTACTGCATTCTCGGATGTTGATGCTTTTTTTGTTTTTACCCATGGAAAGTGCACTCACACCCACACACATTCACATAATCATTAATACATTTCTTTTTTTACAAGTTCTAAAAGCTTTATTTTCCAAAATCCATCACTTGTCCTTTCTATGGTACAGCACTGTAAGTTTTTTTTTTTGTCAATCCATCCATGTGTACAGTGTTTCCTGCTCTCTAGAGCTATGGAGGGATACCCTGAATGGATGGTCATGTTAGCATTTGCTCAACCTGTCACCCCTGAGAAGGCCTGTCTAATGTGACTTTAGGATACTGTCTAAAAAGGCCTTGAATTATATTATTAACTCAGTCACCGTCAACAAGGAGAGAGAAAAAAAAAAAGAAAAGCTCACTCAAAAAAGTTTGTTTTAAATATTTTCTCTTGTACTTTAAAAAAACATGTTGGTAAAACCATGTAAATAAACAAAGAAAAAGAAGAAGAAAGAAAGCATTTTTCTTGTCCCTGTATGCTGTACAGAGCTTACAATAACATAACCTACTCTCTTCTATGATAGCAGTTCATTATGATACAGATAACATTAGCAACTCTGATAAAATCTCTATAGTTACTCTATGATTTCTACATATGATTTGCCTTCTCTAGATTCTTTATTTTAAGAAAGTTTCAGTTCTTTAGGTCAGAGTTCCCACTGAGCGATAGAAACAAACGAACAGTGAAGATTAAAGGCTGGCTGGTTCACTGAGTAGTGCGACTGGGGAGAATCACATCGGTATGGCGGGTAGACCCGGGTGGCTTCGCTTACCCAGAAAGACTTAGGCGTCCTTAAACAGAAATGTACATAGACTCAAAGGTTTTGTAGAAGCACTAGTATCGGATGGCAATTACAGGGTTTTCACGACAGATGGCACTGCTGCATCACAGACAACTATACATATTGCACGATGAGAAATGCATAGGATTTGCTCCATTACTGTAATTTGAAGAGAACATGATTTGGTATGAGTGTGAGGAAAGATGATGTGTATGCTCCAAGTCCTTATGTGACAGTCCATTTTGGCAGAGGGAGGGCTGAGTGTCAGTAGATAATCTGGGTGGGAAGAGGAGGTGGGAGGTAGAGGAGGAGGGGGTCGGGGGGGTTGACAGCACACGGGGTATGAACAGAAATATGACAGTTGATGTTGCACTTGTGACACTTATCCCAAACACTTGTCTCTGATGTAACATTGTTTTGCTCAGTGGAAGTCATACAAAAGTTCTCCTGCTCCACTAAAAAGTGAAACAGCAATGTCATATGGCGCTGAAGCACCCTTTCCGCAGCACAGAGCAGCAGCTATAAATGGAAATGGCTCAGCCCAGAGTCACAACATGTGGCTACTGACCATGAGCATCAAGGATCAAGGTCAGCACCATCAGGACAACCCCGCATTTCAAATGACTCTTTGCTGACAACTCAGAGTTGGCCCTTGGCTGTGTTGGAGTACATAATACATTGTTACACGTGTGTACAGTATAGAATAGATAAAGCCATTGACACACTGATAACACATCATAAACATAAAACATACTGAATGTATTGCTTTAAATGTGAGACTTGTCTGTATGGATAAACCATAGTGTGATCATTCTCACCTGATTGTTTTTTTTCTTTTTGTTTGTTAGGTTTTTTTTCCAAGCAAAATTCTCACTGAAATTGACATGGGATTGTAAAAACATACACCTAGAGCAAAACAAGGTGAATATCAACACAATTTTCATTGCTTTTGTAAGTAAATCAGTTTTAAGGTGCTTTTAATGTGGTTGCCATGGCACTGTGCTTTGTTCCCTCCCACGCTGTGCGCAGACACTGCAACAGGATGTCAATCAAATACTGGCTGAGCAGCCTCCCCACCCTCTGTCATCCAAACTTTTCACTGAGCTCTGAAATCTCATCATGTCTTCAAGTTATCCATTGTGTTTTCATTATGTGTGTGTGCGCATGTGTCGAGCTGGGGGTTGAGGGCGTGGGTGGGGGTGTTTCCTTGCTCCTCCTCCTCATCGTCACCATCACCATCATCGTCATCTCATGCTGAGATAACGCCACGGCAAATTGAGAGCTACAGCGAGGTGACAATAGCGCGGTGACCGAGGAAGAGGGGAAAAAAAAGAGCAGTCATGAGGGGAAAGAAACAATGGCATTTTGCAATGTGTCGATAGCTGGAAAAAAAAAATTCCTGCCTCTAGCTTGGTGAGAACATAATGTTCAAGCTGCATTTGTGTGAAAGATGCACTGGAGGAAAAGAAAAATAAAATCATTCCGAAAACAGATTTGCAAATTGAAACTAAGTCAACTTGACAAGCTGACCTTTTCTGGACCTTAATGAGTCCTTAATCCTGGGGATAAAAGAACGGAAAAAAATATATGTAGATCTGGAGGGCTGTGACTGTGGTTGTGACTCAGAAGGAAAGAGAGGAAGAAATGTTTTCATTATACGAGTTTACAGCTCAAGGAAACTGTTTGGACGAGAGCTGGAGGTGCTAAATGGTGTTAACAGGGTTTTAATGCATGGAAATACAGTATGGAGTTTTAGCTTCACATACAAATGTTTGGAGTTGACACGGAGTACTTGTGCAGAGAGTTGTTTGATAATTGCCATATCCGAGATGAAATATGGCAGAAATCAACCTCAGATGATCCTTTAAGCTTGTTAGTTGGAAACACTGATCGATGAGCTGTAGGAGAGGATGACTCGAAGCTCAGCTGCTTTAATGAACTATGATCTTTCCACCTTTCATAAAACCCCTTAAACCAATAAGTTAAAAATGTTTTAAAAGAGCATCAAGTAAAGGGACCTTATTATGTGGCAACCACACTAAACATACATCTAGACTTGTCTATATTTGTTCTCTAATAAATTACACAATAATATCCATAATCCAAACCACGTTGACCCATGAAATGGCTATAAAAGCGGCCTCTGTGCACCAGTCACTGTCTGGAGGCCTGTCCTCCTCCTTAGGTCATGATAAGAGGAGCAGAAAGAAGGCATGATGGGGGATCTTGGCCTTTATGATAGGAACAGCTCTCAGGCCTAATGACCTACTGAGCGTCAGGACTTGTGCACTCTTTCCAGCGTAAGTCAGGTGGGCTGCATAGTTTGCGTGTGGCCTTTGTCATGTAGGTCACACTAAAGAAGGGCCTGGGGTTTGGTAAAGGGACATGGGTGGAGCTCAAATGAGAAGTGGGTCAAGTCTTTAGTAGGGGGAGAAGATGATGGGAGTGTGTGTGGCCCGCAGTGGCCCTGGGGCAGGCCGAAACAGTGCAGGGCCCAGAAAGGGGGTCTGGATGAAGGTGGTTGTGCCCACTGGGTGGCGTAGAGCCAGAGGGTTAGTCGCCACCGTGCACAGAGTTGGCGGGGTGAGGGGGTTGGGCAGGAAGCCAGTTGTCAAGCTCTTGGTCAGCTGCTTCTGCAAGGCCAGTTTGGTCTGGAGAAGACAGGAGGGTGAACGGTGAGAAGTGAGAGAAGAACACAGCGAAGGCAGAGCACTTTGACTGGGAAAACACATGGTCCTTATTTACACACATAGAAGAATACATTCTTATACATTGCTCCATATTTGCTTGCTGCATTCAATAGATATGCATAAAGGTCAAGGCTAGGTCTACAGTATGGACACACCTCAGCCTATTTCAGCCAGGAGAAGGGTTAAATGACAACCATTTACTTTAAAGCTTTAGGATTTTTTTTAACCCAAGGTGAAATCCCTCATTATCCAATGGCCATGATACTGCATAAATATTAGCTTCGATGAGGTTTGCTAAGATGGATGTATCCCACAAGCTGCCAAAAGAATTTTGAAACCACAATGCCCTTCTTATCAAATACTAACACCTGCAGCCTTGAAAGTTGGGTTTTAAAACATTTTAGTTTGCTCTTTCACAGAAAACAGCAATTGTGGTAAGCTTGGAAAAAATGGTGGAAATGGTTTTTCAACTGAATTTCTGAATTCAATACTAAATACTAGCATATTTAGCAATTTATTAGCAAAGCAACACTTGTTTTGGTTCATATTGGATATACAGGTGAGAGTAGACTTGACTGCAACAGTTATATGAATGTTTTAATATGTTCTTCCTGCTGTGTCTCAGGGCTGCAATTTTAATCCAGTGTATTATGAATCCAAGCTGACTGCAGCTGCTGTCGACTGCGACTGAACAAACGTTTTCAAGCCTTCAATGGATGGAAGTATTTGCTGCACACAAGGTGCAGATCTCTCTTTCAGGCCACTGTCAACAAACAAAAATAATTGCATAATATAAAAAGGTGTAAAAATTGTCCAGCGATCAACAGACTGGGCTAATGTTCAATAGAGTTGTGAAGTGGGGGGGAAGTGTTTCCCTAAATGATTCTTTAAATGCCATCCTAAATATTGCTTTACATAAAAACCAAGAATTCAAAAGTGAAAGGGGAAAGTATCTTGTGAGTTACCTTCTTCCCATTATTTTTTTTTTATGTTGATTGTGTCTCTGACAACTTTGACCTGCAGGTGTGAATGTAAGTGTAAATGCATGTGTCAGCCTTGTGATAAACTGGCGACCTGTATAGGGTGTAACCTGCCTCGCGCCCAATATTGCTGGGATTGGCTCCAGCCCCCTGCAAACCTAATAGGGATAAGTGATTACGGAAAATGGCTAGATGGATGGATAGATGGATGGATGGATGGACGGATGTAATAAGGAAAAAATAAATGGGATTTTTTCTGCCAAAAACCGGGGACACCTAAAAATAGCTCCTTCCACTTCACAACTCTATTGACATCACCACCAGCGGCTAAAATGAGCAGCACCTCATGTAAAACAACAACAACAACAACAACAAATGATCAATGATTTCTGCTCAGTCCCCTGCCCGTGGCCAGGCCTAAAGTTCAGCCATCTGAAGCTCTCGCCCTCTAATCCAACCCCAGTCTCAGCCTCTCCTGCCACTGACCTGCGAGGAGAGGGAGGAGGTGAGATTGTACTGGCTGAACGCTTTCTTCATGGCAGACACAGCCACGCCTGCATAGCCACTCCATCTCACGTTCTGTAGGATGGAGGAGGAGGAGGGGGAGGAGGAGGAGGAGTAGTGTGGGGAGAAGGAGAGGTGGGGAGGTGTGCATATGACAGGAGCAGAGAAGTGATTAATCTGGAGTGCTGATTCAGACTGCTGTTGTCAGAGCTGGTCAGTGGGGGAGAGCAGGACTATTTTAGACCTGTCTCAGGGGTAGGGGACTCACTGAATACAACTGTGTGCTTAACCTCTATGACAGTGCAGGAACACGAGCATGCCGCCTCACCAAGACAAAAGAGCCCCTGAGCGCAATGTCACGAAATCTGCGTATGTTTTTTTAAAACTGTATGTCTATTGGGGGCAAATCAGTTAAGTGTAACAAAGATAAACTGGTGTTAAAAATGCATTAGTTTACAAACTGGGCTGAATTTAATCCAGTTTTGGCACATGTGTGCGGCATGTTCAAGCATATCTGCTGTAAGAGAAAGGCAATTATGGTCTGTTTGTCTTCCTTGAGTGTGTGTGCATGCACGCATATTTGCGTGACAGTTTTTTGTTTGTTTGTGTCTTTATGCTGAGACTTACCGCTAAGCTGGAGCTTGGCTGGCTCTTGCTGTGGGGGGTAAATTTGGGTTTGGGTGGTTTTCCGGCCAGCCTATCCTTGTGCCTTCTGCTATTCATGTGCTGCAGAGACCAGCAGAAATATCATCAGCGAGAGCTAACAAGCATCTGTTGTACCATAGTGGTACGACTTCAAATGTTATCTGCTGAATTAATAATGAATACACATTGAGTATGACTGAAGTGCACAGAAATTACATCACATTACTTCCTACCGCAGCCACACTATGTCCTTCTCTGGCTGCAGTACTAACAGGCTTACGTCCTCCTGGGATAGGGGATGTTTCTGTAAGACTGGTGGAATGGAATTTTAGGCTAAAAGCTGGCTGGCTGCTCAAACATGCCAGTATATCCCGTATCTTTTTCACATTCCACTCTAGCATTTGCATCCGATACAATCCCTTCAGTCAGATGTGGCATTTAATGAACATCAAAGGGGAGAAATTACTTCCCTCAACCTGGTTTGATGCCAATGTAACCAGAAAATTAAATACAGAAGGCATTAGCAGCTTGGGATAATGAGTGGTAAATAAATGCCTGCTCACTGAAGAGCTTTGCAGTTAGTTATAGCATCAGATGATATCTGTCTAATGTGGTAAAATAGCTGCCGCTTAGATGTACTCCACACTCGCAACCTGCTTTCAATGGCTTCATTCATGTGGCTGTAAATGAAACTGCTGCTTTGATTTAGGCCATTCTCCATCAAGGTGTTTGTGAAATGGTCTCTCGGATTAAGTGAGGTATTTAAAATCCCATCATTCATATTTATCATTTTAATACACATCATTTGTGATAGCTTTTGTAATTGTAACAGAGATCAGCCTGGTCCAAGTTCAATGCGTAATATTGGCGTTGATGTGTTAGATAATTGCTAACTATGCGCAGGCAGTTCTGTTTTCTGATTAATTCTGTGGCCACATCATCTGTCTGTGGAGGTGAAGTAATTATACGCAACATCTTCTCCACAGCCTTATGCGACTGGGCTAGACTGCTTTCCCCTGCAGAGTCAACAGCTATGTCCTGTTGAACAAAATCCTATCAGGTTAGGAACACTCTCACTTTAGTGTACCTTGACAAATCTGCAGGACTTTGCCAAGCCCCCGCTTCCCTCCTCATATTTCATTTCATACAGCACAGAGAAGCTAGAGAGGTGCCAGAGTGATAGCTCTTGCCGTTTTGTCCTCCTACTCTGATACTTTACTGCCAAAAAAGTTCTGATGTCTTTTGAGCTGCTAAAAGTTCTACATGTTTTGCATGCCACCACTGCTTCATGGACATATTTTTGTCAATTTCTCAGCTATCATAGGAGAAATTACTTCACATTCATTCATTTGTACCAACTCTTTTTCTTTTACACTGGCCATGACAAAGTAAAAAATGTTAGTAGTACGTGAAATGCCCATCGATCCTTACCTGGCTAAGCTGGGTCTCAGAGTTCACAAATATCTCACACACTTCACACTGAAAGTTCTTGCTGGGCACCCCGACACTGCCTTTGCTGCCCAGCCGCTTGCTCTTGCAGCCTACACGAGTTGCCACCACTTTGCCCCTGCGTCGAGGCAGAACACTGTGGCCTTCCAGCATCAGTTTGTGCTTTGTGCCTGGTGGGGAGAGTTAAATAAAAAATATTACAGGCTTATATTTGATGCTCAGTCAATTTTTCACTTTCTGTTGCAAATTTATTTCTTCCAAAAAAAGCTTTTTACCGCTATTATGTGCTTCCAGTTGGGAGACAGAGTTGACTGTCACTTTACAGACAGGACAATGGAGGTGAGCCTTGCTCTTCTTGGGGTCCTTGTCCTCATCAGTACGTGGCTCCCCATTTGTGCTAGACGTGTCTGCATGGCTGCCCGACTCAGTTGTTGCACCTGCGGCCTCTGGGACTTCAGGGGCACTGGTGTCTGAGGCGGTTTCCGAGAGCTGTGAGGAAGGTGAAATCTGAGGAGGGGAAAGAGTGACCAACTCCACAGAGGAAACCTCGGATACTGGCGTCAGCATAACGGAGCTCCTGGGGCTCTCCTCGAGCTTCCCCTCCAGGTTGGCTGGTTCTAAATCAGACTGAAGACCTGCATAAAAAAGGTAGAAATTAAGGATAATAGCTACAAACTGCAGCTTTTTTAAACTTGTTACATGACATGTGAACTTATTAGGAGACAGATGCTTATTTACACATCCAGCAGTTACGGAACAACATTATTATTCATTTGGAGTCTTGTTTCTGGCCACATAATGAATGATATTCACCACATGATGAATGATATGATGAATGATATTCACTTCCTTTTAGCTTTTGGCCTCTACCAACTACTGAGGGAACTATCTTGCTGTTTAGCTACTAAATGCTCCACCACCAGCTAGTCTCTAACTGCGTCTGTCTGCCGTTTGGTGCTGGGCAAGTAGAGTACTGTCAGTTTTTTCACAGAAAGCAACTGCCTGCTGAAGCCAAAGAGGAAGGTTGATCACTATAATGACCCCTTGTAGTCATTTGATACAGTGTTATTATAAAAAAAATATAGATTATAACAGCTTTAACAAAACATCTTTGATAGCTCTGATGTTTGAATTGCTCACTCCTACAGGTGTAAAACACATGATATGCAATGTGTGTGTGGAGGCCTCAGAGCTGTTTAAAGGCTCCTAAATGCTGTGCTGCGTAACGAAAGTGTAAAAGGTTATGTAACTTTTTACTTTTTGAGGCTGAAACTGACTTTTTCCAACATGAACAGAGAAGTTGATTACACTTTTCAACACTGATTATAAGCTTTTTCCATTCCAGTTAATTTAATCTCAACAAAGCTGAAAAAACAATGAACCCAAATAAATAGCAAGAAAAATCCCCTTGCCTGCTTAAAGAGCGAAAACACTCTTTAGATTGACTTAACTTTGTGAGTGCAAATATATTTGACTGAATCAATCACCCAAATAACCATTTCTGTTTAAATAAAACACTGGAGCCAACATTAATAGTGTTTTTCAAGTGCTTGCTTTGTGGCATTTTCTGATATAGTATCTGCCTTTGTTTTAAACCATGTGGAACAGACTAGATTAGCATTAGTTGAGGCAAGTAAATGCCATCAGCCTCCTCCCTTTCTCCTTTCTCCCTTTCTTTCACTCTGCCTCACTATTCAAATATCAAGTGGACCTGGAGTCTCAGTCAATATAAACAAACCCATCGACTACCGGGGCGATAAGTCACTGGAGTTCTATTACACATCTCCCCTTCACCCTATTGCCCTCCCAAGGGAGTCACACACTTCGCCCCAGAGCACTGTGTGTTACACTCGCTGAATATCTCCATTTCATTTTGTGGACTTTCTCCCTGCACACACACACACACCCACCCACACCCACACAACCCTCCTCAATGCAACTGAGCTCCATTGATTTTCTGTTTTATGTCTCCAAGTAAATTCATCACTGGAGATAAGGGTCTTCCTCTTCCATTCCCCACTAAAGAAAAAGAACCTATATAGAGCAAGGTTAGACTCGATTAGACTTAGCCGCCTCACTGTAATGAGAGTGACCTCTGAGGGATTTGAGCTCCATCACGGGGGGGGGGGGGGGGGGGGGGGGGGGGGGGCAGGTGTAGGTATGATCCTGGGCTTATGTGAGAGACAGGGCCACCTGAGAAGTCTCTGGAGGGGAGTGATACTGATCAATGGATTTAGCAGGAACCTTACAGGGGAAGACACGGAGGCTTGAAAGAATCAAAGCACTGCGAAAATCCAAAGACTCATCACGAATGTCTTCATTCAGCAGAGACTCATTTCAACAGAGTTTAAGTTATCTTAAACCAAATTTTAACCTGACTGCCAGAAAACAAATCACCAGTATGTTCTACTCTTATGTTGAAATGATTGCTGAAATCATTAATCAAGCAGCTAATCAAGAAGAATGTTGATGATCATTTTAATTGTCTTTTCATGGCAGAAATAGACCTCCATAGGTTCTGGCTTCCCAGATGTGAGGATCTGCTACTTTTTCTCTTTTTTAGATTTGTGTAAATAAATAGTTTAAGATTCTTATTTGCACAAAACAATCATTTCTTGATGACACGTCTGAGAAACTGTAAGGAGCACCAAACATGAATTGATTAATTGAAAAATAACTCACAGAATGATAATAGAATTAATTGTTCTTTTCACAAGCCTGATAATGAAAAGAACTGTGAATCCTGTGAAACTGAAAATACTTTCATCTGCCATTTTCAACTAAAAAGTCATCCCACTTGAGCTCTGGCCATCTACATGATGAGAGAGACTGCCACCAACATTGGTAAACTGTCAGACCAAAGGCCAGCATATTAGCAGTGCCAGCAGGGCCTCGGTGGACTAAAACAACAACAACAGCAGCAAATTATGGACATTTGGATCAATGTTATGCTGGCAATCATCAGTTTTCTTTAACATGAAAACAATTTAATTCACATTCTAACTGTCCAAATAGAGTGCAAACACATTTGAAGAGATCTCAGTTTTATAAGATTGATCCACTGAGAACCTCATCCTCAGCCAAACAGCAAATGAATGAATATTGGACTCATTATGCAGATGCTTTTATACACATACAGATAGCGAGCACTTGGTTTAGCAGACGTGCTCTGATCCAAGTCAGCCTCAGAACATAAACAACTTCCCTGGAGAAAAATCCCTGCTTTAAATCATCATTACTGTGGTGACAGACAGAGTCCCCGTGAAGACGATTTCAACAGTGGAGTCAATCAAAGCCGAGGGTGATTGATGCTTGTCACGATTGATGCAGACCCTCTGTCTCTGGGCACCGGCCTGCTGCTCTCTCTCTTGCTCACTCGCTTTGCGCTTACTCCCTCCTTTGTAGGTCTGGGACATGGTTTATAAGCATCGATTAGTCCCTTTGTAAGATTGAAAACGTCTCTGCTCTTCCCCGTCTCCCTCCTGTACTTACGAACTGTTGTGGTGCTCTGAATGACAAGTGACTGTAGAAAGCAAGAGATTTTGGAAAGTTTTACTGTGACTTGAAAAAATGTAGGTATTTTGAGAGAGGAAAAAAAAAATTGTGTACAGCAACATGAAACTGACATGAAACTGTTGGTACTCCAGTTTCCGACAGTCTGTAGATATAAGGGGCTTATTCTATGGTAACAAAAAACAATTATTCTTAGTTTTGGGTGATTATACACGAATGGAAACATCCTGTGATTATTATGTTTAATTAGAGCCCCCTAAATCTGACACACTGGACCTTTAACTTGACACAGCATCTGTAATTTATCTTAACAATGCCTAAGTTTGAAATATATTTGATCTGCTTCACTGAGGCACTTGTCCAAATACACTTGGAAAGTAATTTGGGGCTCATCATTTGTTCTTGTGTACCTCAGAAAAAAAGTGCACTTTGAACTCCATCCAGTCTCTCGCAGTGAAAAGGTGTTAATATGAATGGTTGTGGCCTCCTGCATCTAAATGTGCATTTTTCTAATGGAGTTAAAGAAGCTGACCTTGTGGGTCTAGAGTCTGTTTATTTGGAGACAGGCTGCTAAGAGGAAGAGCCGACAGGTGTGTTATTGGTTCCTGATGGCAGACAATGTGAGCATTACCCTCAGACAGCTCCCTACCAGCCTTCACTTTCATGGCAGACATAACTCATTTCATAGAGTGTTAATTTGGAGCGCTATTCCATTACAGGTTGGCATTGTGGTGCATGCCACCACTGGCTCGCACTGCTGCATTTCAATTTCACATTAGGCCAATCACACAATTGGGCTTATTAAAGAGTGTTCCTCCTCACAAAATTGCCTTGGAACTGTAAAATTATTCACAGCATAAAAAGTAGCTATGACTTATCTACTTTCTCTCTCCAATGACCCCCCTCTTTCTCTCTTATTCCTCCCTCTCCCTCCCTGTCTCCTTCATTCATTTCATCTTATCTTTCATTTTCCACTCATCATCTTGTTTCGTCTCCACTGCTGCTTCCCTCTTTCAGAGCTCTCCTTTGCAACGGCGGAATATTAAAATGAGATTTGATGAGAGCGTTATCAGGCTCCCAGTCTTTTGTCCACTTTCTCCTTTCTGAAGGAGACTCTTAGTGCTCAAGGCAAAAAAAAAGTGTGTGAGTGTGTATCCATGTGCACATGGGCATGTCTATGGGGGCTGAGGGGGTGGGAGGGTAAAGTAAAGTACAAACTGTCTCCCTCTTCTCTCAGTACCTTCATATCTCTTCTCTAATATTCCATCTAGCATCCAAACGCATTTTGAAATTCTGCTCAGATAGTGATCTTCTCTGGGGCGGTGGAAGCGGAGGGAAGGATGAAGTAGGAATGTAGAAGAGGGAGAGAGAGAGAGAGAGAGAGAGAAAGAGAAAAGTGCTCTACAGCTGCTTCCACTTCCATCACCTTGGATGGATAAATGACAAGTGTGGACCCAGACAAGTGCAACATGAGAAGGTAATGGGCTCACTCTGCAGTTAAAGTGGCATCGGAGCAATTCATGCTGCCACGTTGTGTGGAAAAGTAAACATTCATATTATGCTGAAAAAAACCCTCCAATACACTTCTTTTTATCAAAAGTTAAAATATCTGTATTTACATGACCCATGTGAAAACATTTTAACTTTTCATAGAAGAAGATGAGTGCCTTTGATTTCTTTCAGCTTTCTTTTCTATCTGACAGGCCCTCAAATAAAAACTCTCACCATTATTTTGCTCCCTCTTAACTCATCCTGCATTATGGGTCGTCCGTTTCATGCTGCACAAAATACTCAGATTCTTGTTCTACAACTACCCTCTCTGTCTAACTGAGATAGATAGGAGAGAGCAGGAGGGAGCAAAGAGGAGTCAAGCACTGGAAATTAAGAGGCAAAGAGGGTAAAAACAACCCCAGTGAGGCTACAATCGATCTCAGCCAGCCCCTTTATTTACACAACACCTCTTGCTCTCAGACATCTCACAACAATCCCGCAGCTTCGGAGCCCTCTATCCATCACAAGGCATAGGGACAGAGGGCCAGGTCAGAGAGGTTTTGGGGGGGGGGGGGGGGGGGTTGAAATTGCAGAAATTTCAAGGCACAGAAACACAGAGGGGATAGGAGTTGAGAGGGTGAAGGATAAGGTGTACAGAAGATGTAATCTCAAAGTGTAACACAATGGAACACAAGGAAAGAGATAAGGAAGGCCAATATATGGAGGAGAAGGAGGAGGAGGAGGTCGGAAGCCGTCAATGATGAGAGGATGAAGACTGGTGCAGGGGATTTAGAAAGATGAAATGGAGCAGAAGGGGGAATTAGAGGAACCAAAGTGTGATTGTGTAATCTCTCTGTCAGTTAACGTACTTGTTCCCTCCACTAAGCTTGTATCCATGAGCATGGGAAGAGCTGCCTCCGATGACGACATCTTGCTCTTGTCCCGATCTCGTTCTCTGTCTCTGTCTCTGTCTCGGTCTCTCTCCCGTCCTGTGGATGAGGCCTCCCCAGCTCGTCTCTGCCTGTTCTTCTGGGCCTCCATGGCTTTGAGTTTCCGGGCATGCTTGTGACCCTTGTAGTGGGCCTCTGCTTGATTCTGCGGGAAAATGAGAGAAAACCAGGTTGGGAGGGAAAAGTAGACAGGAGTGTTTGACTCGATGCATTATCTGCTGGAGAGACTGGAGCCCACGTGCAGTAAATGTTAAAATTCACGCCTGAATATTCGCCAGCATACACCAGCTGCAGGGAGGAGAGTCTGTTTCCACCTGATAACAGCGATGGCACATTGGGAGGCCAGAGGTATAATTGCATGTGTAATATGCAACAAGAGAGAGGATCCCATCTCCACAACTACCCTATTAATGTGCACTGTGAGAGTCAGCCTCGGCAAGTCCTAGACACGTGGAAATACATACTAATGTCACACACATCTGAGCATTCACAAGCAAACAAACCCACAAACACAAATCAGAAACATTCTTACTGATTGTGATGCAGCAATAAACACGTCCACACAAATTCCCTTCTGGGTGGATCACGATTTACTTTCACATTCTCATCATTCTCACGACCCTGTTCAATCCCAGAACAAAGCCCCTGTTGTCAGAGCAAGAATGGATACATAAGAATATCAAGAGAAATCAATACAGAAATCACTCATTAGAAGCTAAAGCAACCTCAGGGGATTAGCACTCATCAGTGCCTGGCCTGGATAGGAGATAGTTATAGAGGGAACATACACAACCAGCGATTCAATACATTCAGTACAATAACAGCTAAATTACCTTAACTTGAATGTCCCCAAAAACACAAATTATAGAGAATACTGAGTAATATGGACATTTTCATGCCCTAAGTATTTAAGAGATGGATGGATTAAGGAAGAAGGATTAAGTATAAAATAGCTTTTTTCTCCCAAAGGGTGTATGTTTTGAAAAGTGGAGCAAGGTAAGACTCTAAGGCTGCAATGTTTCTTTAGCTCTCATCCAGTTTTACTTCCTCAAGAAATAACTCATGCTAATCCTCAGATGCCAAACAAGTAAGAGACTGGACTTCGCTTTGAAGACTCCAAGGTGACGAATAAATACATGAAGAGAAAGACTTTTTCATTAGGAGCAAAATGTAAATTCTCTGATTACCTTATCATCAAAGACACATTAAAAAAACAATGAGTAGGATTTAGTGACATCTAGTGGTGAGGCTGCAGATTGTAACCAACTGAATACCGCTTGCCTCACCCTCCCCTTCCAAGAGTGTCGAAGAAACTACTGTAGAAGAGGACATGCAGCATTGATAGAGGTGGTTGTACACACTGAATATTATATTTCTCCAAAGTGATCCCCCTAAATGTTACACACTGGACCTTAAAGTCCCCTAAGCAATATATAACATGACTGCAAGTGCACAAATACAAGGTTACAGGCACACATACATACATAACCACTGCTAGTCTCATGTGTTAAACACCAGCAGATGAGGGATGGAGTTAAATATGAACACCGGACATTAGCAAGGCTAATGGTGTGATATAGTGGAGGTCTATAAATAATGCGGCTGTCAAAGCATCTGTAAAAACAACCCGAATACTTCAGTGCATCGTGAGACTGATCTACCGTGAAAATGCTTTGGAGATTAGCGTGATGTGACGAATTCAGCTAGCGCCTTCTCCACCACCAGTCTCTCCATCCAATCGAGTCTCAGTGGAGGCAGAGGGACAAGGTGTGAAATGAGCTTTGGTTTTCACATCACCACCACAGCCAGCAGGATACAGTGCTCTTCTAAGGGGTTCTTGATGTCAGGTGATTAAGCAATCCTACGGCTCAAAGTAAACATCAGATTATATCTTGTGGATAGACACGTGTTTAGAAGGTGTGGAACACGTTGCCCCATGGCTGTGAAATGGTGCTGGATCCTATCTACCAATAATGACCTGCTTGTAGCTAAACAAAAATAATAAAATAAATAGAATAGAACAAATAGAAAATACATAAAAATAAAGTGGATGTACCAGTTGGTTTGCTTAATTTAACAGCCTTTTAGATAGTTAGTTACCTGTTTTGATTGTGGGAGTGCACGGAGCTGTACAGTTTCTTAGGATAGTGGCAAAAAATATTGCTTTTACCCACACATTACACAGCGAATTCAGATAATAATTATCGTCTCTAAAAAGCTGCAGAAAGATCAAAGAAGGATAAAATAAACTATGAGGTCTATCAACCTCTATGGAAAACTGAAAGAACCTCAAACAACCTCTAGCCTTCATCAAAAGCCACTCACAGACAAAACCCACAGGGACTGAAAATAAACAAAAAAATAATAAAAAATACGGCAGTTATATACGTGATGATCTACATTAATATGCAAAATTCTGTAATAGTAACACTTCTTCACATCACTGCATTTGCCCTTTTTGTGTCATCGAAAGGCATTTTATGCTTTCAGCAGAAATGCCTTAGGGTATTTAGGCTAAACGGAATAGCAGTTGGACAACCTCGGCCCGCTCTCTGCTGTGACATTAAAGGAATAATTTGGCATGTTGGGAAATATGCTTTTTTGCTTTCATGCAGAGAGTTTGACGAGAAATCGATAGCACTCTCATGTTTGTACAGTAAATATAAAGCTACAGTGAGCAGTTGCTTAGGTGGTTAGCTTAGCACAAAGACCAGAATTTGTCTTAATGTAACAGAATCTCGCTAACAGTGCATCTAAAGCTCACTAATTAATAAATTACATCTCGTTATTTCATTTGTACAAAACACACTCTTTATGCTATGCTAAGCTAACCAGCTGTTGAGTTTCACATTCAGCAGAGTGGTGTTGATCATCTCATCTAACCTCTCTCATCTCTCTGCAAGAGGGCAAATACATGTATTTCCCAAAGTGTTGAAAATGTCATGGCACATGTGTGGTCAGAACTGTGCTCTTTGGCACCTATAACCACACCCAACAGTGATGTCACAGTGCACTGACACACCCTGAAGTACCAAACCCTCTAGATCAGCAGATGAGAGGTTTAACCACAAGAGGTCAGCAAAAACATGATTTTAGCTCGTTCGATATTGCTTTATAATATATGAAGTAAATTTGTGCTATACTGAGCAGCAGAGAAAACTTACTTATTCTACCTCTGAGAATTATGCATGGATAACTTGGTATAATATCTGAGCAAACTCTGAGGAAGGTTCATGGGAGTGTGAGGAAAGTATTCATGCTCTCAGAGAGACTGATAAAGCTACAGTCAGACCTGACACTCCTCTTTAAGTCCGTGTTCAGATTCAGGGAATGGGATTTGCTCTAGTGTGTGAAGCGCACGTCTGAGTCTCCTCTCCCCCCTCAGCTCCTTGTCTCTTGTGCCTCAGCTCTTCTTTGAAGATGGGGTCCAAGAAAAAAAAATGTGTGTGTGCCTGTGTGTGTGTTTTACTGTGCCCAGATATGAGAGGTCTTAAGGCTTTCTGGACCATTAGCTACTTGTTTATGTGAATATTCATAAAATGTCATGGGACGTTTGCTTGTGTGTGCGTGTGTGTGTGTGTGTGTGTGTGTGTGTGAGTGTGTGCGTGCGTGTGTGTGTGTGTGTGTGTGTGCATGTGGGAGGTAGAAGAGATGTGAGAAATGGAATGAGGAGCAGAGAATGCTGCTTCCTGCTGGGGCTCCTGATTGTTTCTGGTCTTTGCTGATAAACGGCAGCTCTCCCTGCTGTCTAATCCCTCATACCAAAACAACAGACAGACATACACATACAGATTTCACTGAAAGGAAAACAAACTTTTATACATAACTAGAAAAAACCCCTAAATGACTAACGTTTGATTTAAACAATTTGCAGATCCCCACACAAAACATTTGCTTTTACACAGGTGCACACACACACACAGTATGCAGAAACATGGTGAGTCAGTGGAGATGAAACATATTTTCAAAAAATAACTTTCAAGACAATAACAGAAGCACAAAATAAAGATGCTGTTCTCTGAGGCTAGACTCACTTCTTGGTGTAGATGGTTTTTATGCTGTAAATTACACAGTCTGGCATGCAGTCTCGTTCTCTCTTTTCTTATAATCTCACAACCTCTCTCTATCTTTCCTATAAACACCAAGGTATAAATCCAATAAAACATTTCTTACCGTTGAGTTAAAGCGCAGGTGGCAAATGTTACAGGAGATAATCTGTTTCTTCTTGAGGGGCTGTGGGACACCAAATGTGTGGTTAATCACTGCCTTCTGGACAGGGTCCATCTGAGAGACACAAAGAAAAAAAAAAACAAACAGTGTTAACAATACTCCTCTGATACATCAGTAGACGCCGTGGCATCACATCCAAACAGTTCCAGTAGCTATAGTGGGATGTTATGGAGAAATAATTTCAGTTATTAGTGATGACTGTCATATTTTGATGTCAGCCATTTAGAATTAGAATGACAACATCTTTCATGATTCAACATTTGACACCAGTGTCACAAAACTATTGTCTAAACTCTGATACAACAGCCCTGTAACAAATCCTTCTTTCATGACAGCTAAAATGTTCAGTTTTTATTGAAACAGTTTTTTGGAGGCTGCAGTTTGCAGTGCTGCCAAAATCTGAAACCCCCTTTATGCGGCCACAGGGTGTAAAGAGAAAATGCTCCTGACGTGTTAACCATACGAGTCACGATAAACATAGATTGATAAAACTAAAAAGAACAAGAAATCAAGATTTTCTGACATCAATAGCTGTTTTGCATATATGCAAACATGCTACATACTACATGCAGAACTTGATCAGTGGCTGTATTTAAGTTGGTGATGTGTCATAAAATGGAAAAGCAGAAGCACATAAAGAGTCAAACCTTATGACGCACTGTAAAAGGGTAGTTAGAAGAAATAAGGTGACCAAAAAAGACCACCTCAGTGAAGAGAGTCTACTTTACACACTTCAAACTACATGCCAACTAATCAGTGAGTTTCAGATGACATCTCTTTGTGGTAATGAGATCAGAAGTTTATACATCAAAGATGGCCTTGCTTCTCTATAAGTTCTTTCTAGACCCAACGTGTGATATTTCTTCTTGATATATGAAAAGTTATTCTATCCGATGCAACACCTGTAGTCCACCCATGCAGGTGTTTTTCTAATTTGACCTCCTCTCAGGACAGTGGAATACACAATGTGCTTTTCGTATGCTGAAATTTGTGACCTCACATAACTCTCACACTATACCAGTCCTCGCTTGTGTGGTGATATTTTTCCAGGCAATCGTCTGAGGCAATAGTGATAATTTATTTGTTATGTATTTAATAATATTTTCTGTGCTTCTTCCTTCTTTTTTCACTTTCTATTTCTGAGGCAATGACCGTAGGATGATTGCTTGAATTTTTATGTCTGGCAACAGATTTAGTTTTACTCGTATGACAGAAGCCTCCTCTTTCGGTATATTGTGAATCTGTGCAGTTGTAGCAGTCTCTTTCTGTTTAATTAAAATGACGGTTCACTGATTGCACCTGTGTCTGGTGACCTGAAACCTGAAAGTGCGAGGGACTCAACCGTTTGCTATTGTTTAAATATCACTTTGTTGCGCATCTGAGTATGTTTGTGTTATGCAATAAAGTTGGGAGGAAAAATATTTTTATGTCAGATGTGTCTTTCTGTGGCTGTTTGCTTTTAATTACCTACAAAGTAAAGATAGGAGACATTGTGCTGCTGTGGAATCCTCTTGGCTGTATGTCACTATGTTTAGATCATAATTAAGATGTGTGTCAGATTCACTTTTAACGCACTGCAGGCTAAAGCAACCATCAGGACTGTTGCTGTTCTCTCAGGGCGGGGATATATATCAATGGAACTGTCACGAATATTTTTAATTTAACTTCCAGACCTCAAAAAATGGGGCAGAGACGAGCCGAGCCGGGCCCCATGCTGAATAGACAGGGGTGGGGCATGATGCATAGAATAGGAATACTTAAAATATGGCCCCTGAAATAGTTCTTGCTGACATAAAAAATGAAAAAAAGAGAAGAGAAAGAGATTTACATCCACCCAGAAGACAGGAATATCTGTAAGTTAAAGGCGTATTCAGAAATATCTGGATGTCAATGATCTTTACTGCTTTAAGAATACTGCTGGAAAGCTGGATTGGAAGCAAGTATACAAAGATGCTATGTGGCAACTGTGAGTCTCTGGTCTCTGACTGGTCATTCTTGGCTGCTGGTGTTTCTCATTCAAGTTTTTGATTTCGGTAGAGAATGTTGAGAGTGTAAACAATATTATTATTCTCTTTTTCCAGTGATTACATAGCGGTAGTGTTCTCAATAATGAAATGTGACAAAATGATGTATAAGATACCTGGATGTAAATATGTGTGTATACCTTCCCTCTGTATGACAGGTACATTAAAGCATGTAAATGCAGTTACTGTGGGCAACATAATTGATGCATGGCACAGTGTGTTCATGTACATGTGTCTGCAGCTCAATGGGTGAAATCCATAAATCTGTAAAGTGTTGACTCCTTGACTATAAAGCTTTAGCCTCCATGTTTCTCTCCACACAGTTTCTGT
This sequence comes from Nibea coibor, assembly GCA_023373845.1. Lineage (NCBI taxonomy): Eukaryota > Metazoa > Chordata > Actinopteri > Sciaenidae > Nibea > Nibea coibor. The sequence continues at coordinate 15,336,234 of CM041727.1, read as the reverse complement.
GGGATAAGCAACCTTGTTCTTAATACGACCGCTTTGCCCTGTTGTTACAAGCCTCACTACAGGTCTTTATCCATTATTATTAAATTATGGATCATTGCAGTCCATGGGGAAGTGTTTTTGGAGAGGGTTTTGTTTTGGCCAGACTAATTCAATTTTAACAGACTGTGGAAAGACAGCAGAGAGTCCCAGAACAGCATACTATAAACAGCAAAGTGAAAGCTGAGGCTTCATTAGAAGGTTTGCATGCCACGACGACAGCTGATTTCATCGTGACACCCTTCAGCATGGTATCACATATAACAATCACCTTGGATCTCTCCCCAGGCTGGCACAGGGCCTGGCTCAGTCCATTTCTCTACTTGCACTGGAGGAGGGTCACAGGATGGCCATGCAGAGCGCTGCTCTCATACTGAGTTATAGCGCTCATTGGAACCACACCAGTGGTGCTGCTGACACCCTCAGCTGCCCAGAGATCAATGAGTGTTGGTGTATTGATGGCAGTGAGGATTTGTCACTGCTTTGCTTTCATTTTGATATACAAGCCCGGACATTAGATTCCTCTGTACAATACAAAGAGCGGCACCATGTCCAAGGCAGCTGCCTCCTTTGCAAGAGTGGAGTTTGTTTACTATGGATTCCTCAAGGCCAGGTGTGAGAGGGAATATAAACACACCTGACACTAAAACCACCACGCTGGAGGTATATCTCTCCCTCAGGGCTAGCTTTGCCTTTGGTGCTTTATTCTGGCCTCTTCTACATGACTCAAAGCTACCTCTGGGAGCAACTGACTTTTCTCTTCACCAGCCGAAGCCTGACCACAGAAACTTAGCTCTCCCACTCCTGCTGCCCTCTGTCCACCTTAGCAGGGCAGGCTGCACACAGCTATTTGTTTTAGAAGCTGAAGAATGTGCCCATTGTCTGTCCGCAGCCATCCTGAACCGACTGCTATAAATGCGTCTTTTGTCCAAACCCTACGTCCTCCCCCGCCATCCTGGTGCAGACAGAACTTATCCTGTGCCGGGAGGCTGAGTCCTTGATGAGGTTTCAGGGTAGGTAAAGGGAAAGATGGAGAAAGAGACACAGAAAGATGAGGATAGAGTGAGGAGGGGGGAGGATGTAAGGAGGGACACCAGGGGAACCGGAGGATATTTAGTTTTGGAGACAGGTGCATTCATCTTCCCCCCTGCACGCGTTTGGGACAACGTGTGCCTTATCAGGGCTAAGAGAACCTGGGGCTCCCAGTTGAATGGACTTTGTGATTAATGCCACAGCTGCGATGTCAGACTGTGTGTTGTGGAGGCTAATCATCTCCTCCCGGGACTGAAGCGACACTGATTTGATGTTATTTCCGCAGTTATCATAATTTCTGCATTCTGGTTGTGGTAGATTCTACTTCCTACCTCCAAGTTGTATTCTACTTAACAGTGGCTGACTGAATATCACTGCAACTCTGTAAATATGATTTCATGCGCACTAGTTTGCTGCAGTCATTAATAATCTACTGCTTTTTTCTTCTGCAATTACTGTAGTCTATCTGTAGCAATGTTACTGATATGTGTACTTTTATTAGTCCTATTAATGAAGCACAATAACGGTGCATTCAATTCTCAAATATATTTGTCACACATTGTTTTCAGACAGCATAAAGCCTTCAACAGAGCTGTGAGGCACAAGCCTTGATTTGAAAATAGACAATTTTCCAATTGAAATAGCAAAACACAGACAAAACACTGACCAGAAACCTGCCCTACTTCCTCCACCACTAAAATAAATACATGTGGGGGTTTGAGTGTTTTTCATGCTGCCTTTGCTGCCAGACATGCTCAATCCTCTATAGGGCCATATAGGTGACCCCGCGGCCAAAAGCAGTGGGCAGCAGAAAAAAATGAATAAACTGAAGATCCCCTACATATACACGTACACATCATTTAGCACACGTTTATATCTCTTGTAGGAGCGAGGCAGCCAGACGTCTGTGTGGCCTTACCTCCCTTTCTCTCTCGCTCCCTCTCTCTCATCCTACCTTTTTTTTTTTTTTCGCTTGGTTTGAAAAGGTGTAAAGTGCACGCCGGAGCAAAAGCTCTGGCTTATGTTTCATTTACAGACCACAGAACTGGAGATGGTTTCACAGTGTGCGATGAGGGAAGTGAACACACACCCTCATGCACACACACCCAAAGTAAAACTAGATCAAAGAAATCAAAAGTGCCGACACACACGCACACACACACACACACACACAGACACACACACACAACTACAATGGCTATAGCTCTTGTAAGTAAAGGATCAAAGATACAGGCTTTTAATTCCAGGCACAGAAGCAAGGTAAGCATCAGAGCCAGAGGGGCTTGAAACCCAAACAGTTTGTGGCTGACAGTCAACACAACTTAATAAGGGTCTCATCTGTAGATATACTGATACAGAAGTGACAGCTAGCCATTCTTGGAAGTGAAACACTGCTTGAATTTTAATTAGCACCCCAAACCTAAGGCCAGGCCTCTGCACAGAGACAGCAGCAGAGTTTATGGGACAAGTACTGCAGGCTAAGGTCTGGCAGAATAGATAGTGAGAGGGTGAATAACAGGGTGGCTAGCATTAAGGACACGATTTTATAGGCCCGTCTTTCTTTATACCTCTCACTGATATAAAGGTTGAACACTGACGCCAAATTTATGAAGTACGTGGATCACAACCCTGACCCATGAAATGAAGGTTGTTATTTCCCCAGAGTACAAAATGATGTTAATATGTTGACATGTTTTTAAATCAATACATTGATTGAGTGATAGTTTGCCAGGCACTTAGATGCCTGATATTTCTGATGGATCTAATTAGGTATTGTATTATTTATAGGCTATGTTGGGCTCTGCCAGAGACATTTATTGGTTGCTGTTGTTGATGAAAGTGTAGATTAATTGGCTCCACTTTAATATGCCTGTTTATCTAATTACTATTTTCCATGATATTAGGTGCCACTGTGCTCACCGTGTTAAAGTTAGGGAAGAGGCTGAGCGGAGAGGATCCATTGAGTCTGAAGGGCAGGAGGTGTTTGAGGTCAAGCTGAGGTTGCAGAGGCCGTCCTGGGACAGGGAGGGAAGCCAGAAGGGGGCTGCCCTGGGCTGATGTACCTGGACAACACAAAAAAAAAGATGTTAGAAGTTAAGAAACAACTGGGAAACATTAGTATGGGGGGCATTCTTGTCCCAGTGTGGTTGTAAGAGTAAAAAAACTGCACTGATGACTTCCAAAAGGTCAGGTGCTGTGCTCAGAGGAGGCCTGACGTTGATTTATTTGATACCAGAGGCGCCGTTACACCTCCATCTGACACCCAACACACAATGTGCAGCTCAAAATGTGTGTGTATGTGTGTGCTTGTGAGTGGGCATGTGCTTGTATCTGGGACAACACAGCATGTGTAAGAAAGTGTGTGTTTCTGTTTTTTTTGCAGACAATAGGAAGCGGTACATTTTGGGGGGGTGGGTAGTTTTATTGGCGACTTAATGCTCTCATCACCCCAATTGCCCGAACTGATCCTGCAAAAACAGGCCCCTTCTGTCATGTACATACATGCACACACACACACATGCGCGGATACATCATTTAATTACTGATTTATTGGCTGAGGAAAGGCGCCTGTGCGTGGGGAAGATGGGAGATATCGGATTTCAAATGGACCAGGGATGAAGAGATTTCTAATTTTCCGCCTGGCTGCATTTCAGTGGACCGGTGTGCTCGCTGGTGCGCAGGCACTTATTCCAGCACCAGGATCAATCATTGGTGTCAGCCGCAGGTCACCGTGGCCACCTCAAAGCACACCTTTTGCGCGTGCCCTCGTGCAACACACACATACACCGCGAGGCGGTGGAACCCGTTTGTGGTAACGCACAACACAGACGAAAAAAGGCAAAAGTAATAACTAACCTTGAAATAATACCAGCGCCTCACAAACAGACATGATTGACCAAAACACAGCTCCTTCACGAGGTAGAGGAGGCAGTGCCAGCTTTCAGAGACAGATGGTGGGAAACAAAAAAGGAGAAGCTGAAGACGGAGACACTGGTTCAAACACACAAGAAAGTGCAAAGTGTATGACGCTACTTGGTTCATTTTACAGACAAATCACGTGGAATGAAACTACTTTATTATTATGAGAAGACGATCTTAGATGCTCAACTGTGCACATTTGAATTTGGAAATGTTTTTTTCTCCAGTCGAGTTTACCAGAGCTTGAGCTGAAAAACCTGTCCACAAATATACAGGCATGTGAAAAAATTAGGACATCTTATGAAATCCTGTGTATTTTAAAATATATTTGGACATATGGGTAGTTAATGTCAATTTTAATTAAACTCAGGGATCCAAGTAATATAACTAAACAATAAAAAAATAAGAAAAGCTTTTTTAAAACTTTCTGTAAAATTTAATTAAAAAATAATGCAATTTCTGGTGAGGAATAAATTAGGACACCCCCTATATTATCCCTCTTAAAATGTTGAAAATCCCAAACAGGTGCATCACGTCAGGTGCACATGATTAGTACATCGTTACCCAGCATTTGAATGGAGCCTTGCCCTATTTAAACCTCAGATTTAGTTTGGTGTGGCCCTGACAGTTGAGATGTTGAGGTGAGCGCCATGGTGAGGTCTAAAGAGCTTCCTGATGCCCTCAGAAAGAAGATTGTGGCCGCTTACGAGTCTGGTAAAGGATTTCAAAAGATTTCAAAAGAATTTAACATCAGCCATTCCACCATTCGCAAAATTATTTACAAGTGGAGGACATTTAAAACAACTGCCACCATGCCAAGATCTGGCCGTCCGGGCAAGTTTACCCCCAGAGCAGAACGCAAGATGCTCAAAGAGGTCCTGAAAAATCCTAAAGTGTCATCAAGGGAATTACAGCAGGTTCTGGCAACTGTCGACGTGAAAGTGCATGACTCTACGATCAGAAAGTGACTGCACAAGTGTGACTTGCATGGGAGGTGTGCAAGGAAGAAACCTTTGCTCTCTAAAAAAAACATCAAGGCCAGACTGAAGTTTGCCAGAGAGAACATAGACAAAGACCACGACTTCTGGAATAAGGTTCTTTGGACAGATGAGTCTAAAATTGAATTATTTGGACACCAGAACAGAAGACATGTTTGGCGTAAACCAAATACAGCCTTCCAAGAAAAGAACCTCATACCAACTGTAAAGCATGGAGGGGGCAGTGTCATGGTTTGGGGTTGCTTTGCTGCAGCAGGACCTGGCCAGCTCACCATCATAGAATCTACCATGAATTCTACTGTGTATCAGAGGGTGCTTGAAGAAAATGTGAAACCATCTGTCAAAAAATTAAAGCTGAAGCGTAACTGGATACTGCAACAAGACAATGACCCAAAGCATACCAGCAAATCCACCAAGGACTGGCTAAAAAAGAAGAAGTGGAGAGTCCTGGAATGGCCAAGTCAAAGCCCTGATCTTAATCCCATCGAAATGCTGTGGGGTGACTTGAAACGGGCTGTACATGCAAGACACCCCTCAAACATCTCACAGCTAAAAGAATTCTGCATTGAGGAGTGGGCCAAACTTTCTCCTGATCGATGTCAGAGACTGGTAAAAGGCTACAAAAAGCGTCTCGTTGAAGTTATATCAGCCAAAGGGGGCAACACTAGCTATTAGGGGGTAGGGTGTCCTAACTTTTTCCTCCATTAAAATACATACTTTATTTTTTTTCTTTTTTTGGATTTGTCAAACAATGTTCATTTTTGTTGTTAAATTGCAATCAAATCACTTTCTTTTTGAAAAATACATATAAACATGACTGGATATTGGTATGTGAACCATTTCTAAATAAAGAGCTGATTATTTAATGGGGTGTCCTAATTTTCTCACATGCCTGTATCCCAGTTTACGCACAGCTACGTCTTGGATTGTGTTCAATCACAATGTTTTTAAAAGTCAACTTTAATAAATAGGTCCGTGACAGGATGCAAACTCCAGCAACTCCAAAGTCTCCAGCATGAAAACCACTACGCACCCATCTGCTATCCAATCTTTACTCTTCACCTTGTTACAGAAAGGACACACTTCTTTCTCCACCAGCACTGGCACGTAATTCATACAAAAATTGCAGGAAATGGAAGAAATATAGACACATAAACTGTCGAAATAAAGCACCGCAGTTTGTCTGTAAAACTTTGTGGTGTTTATTTTTTTCCTGTTTGTTGTAGCATATTAGTAATACGTTTTTCTTAGCAGTGGTTTCAAGGTTGTGGTGTGATGATGATACTGCTGTCTGGCCTGTGTGAAGTACAGAACAGAGTGATAGATGGGGACTCTGTCAGTAGTCTGGCCCATTGCTTTTTTTGTGGCTTTGCAGGACTGGCAGCCATGATGTGGGGTGTGCGTGTGGTTGGTGTGTGTGTTGGGGGGGGGGGGGGGGGGGGGGCTGAAAGCTCTCAGCATATGCTCCTCAGTGCCGAGCTCAAGCCTGCCTTTTTGCCATGTGTGGGCTCTCCTCTGCTGTCTGTCTGACACCCAGGGAGAAGCAGCACAGGACGGACACAGCCTACAGACACGTGGGCAGCAGCCGGCGGGAGATCGCTCACACGTACACACGCGCACACGACACACATACACTTTCACACAGTAAACGAGGAGCTGAGACTTCTCTTGGCTGGGCTATCAGAAAGAGAAAGAGCTAGGCTTGCAGGGAAGACAGTTATCAGCTGATAGTGCTTCCCCACCTCTTTGTGGCTCCCTAGGCAGCTTATTAAATCAGGGTCTGGCTATTTGCCTCTTTGGATGATAACGCTGCCATGGAGGCAAAGCCGAAATCCATGCATGTACGACATTGAGCGAAGTAGTGTGTGTGCTTGGCTCGCGTGTACTAGACAAGTATCGCAGGCAAACACACAAACGCATGCAAACACAACTGCCTACGCACATCTGAAAACAAATAGCTCCCAGGGCGAAGGGGAAGTCAATATAACAGTCACATAAGAGGCACACACAACATCAAACAAGGTATACTTGCCACATATTGTGTGTGATTTCAGTATTTAGAGCAAAGCAACATACGTTTTTGAATGTTCAAGCACATTTCTCTGCGTGTGTGCACACAAGGAGGAGGCTTATTTCACCCTGCAGCCGCTGATAACCTCCTTCTATCACACTGTGTCATCTTCCACTCATTGAATGTCGTATTTCTGTTTGCATGCATATGTGGTTCTGTGCACATATGTTTCTTTCTGTCCGGAGTCATGTCTACGTCAAAGCTCAGATTTATTTACGCCTCACTTGTGGTCCGGGGTCCAGACAAGCACTGGCAGTTGAGGCAAGGCCTGAAAACAAATGTCCAGCCTCTTTCTCTCTCTCCCAGATGACTTTGCTAACGGATCTGACTGTCTCCGCCAGTCTTTCCCCAGGCAGGCCTCCTCCTCCTCCAACCATCACAACAACGCATTCCTCCCTCTCATGACTCACTGGGCTTGGTTACACAACAGCCACCGTCACATCGCATCTACTCAGATGTGTGTATATTTGTGTGGTGCATCCGAGCCATCAAATTCAAACACTGATTTTTCAATTATTTTCTACTTGCTCATCGGAGAAAATAATAAACTCCAACGTACACAAGCGAACTCAGACTTTCCTCATTCCTCTTAGGCTATCACAGAATTAGTCATTCAATCCTTTAGTCATTTTACTGTTAGTCTCTTGTCATCACTTCAGTGCTCCCTTAGGTTTCTAACAAATTGCCTTTTCTCACATCTAAATACCTCCACCCCACCCCCTTGCTCCGCATATCCCTGCAAACTGGTGCTAAGCAGCACAGGAAGGAGAAAAGGAGAGGGTCGGGGAGGAGAGAAAACTGCCTTTCTATTTGTGGCCCAGTGTAATTATGTGGGATAGATGCTGGCACAGCAGGGTCTTGGAGTTGGGTGAGTGGATCTCCACCTTCTTTTCCTTTCTGCCTGTTGCTGTCTGGCCTCTCAAAGCCCACGATTTTACGTCAGATGAAATTGCCAAAAACAGGAGCCATTTTGAGGCTGCCCAGCCAAGAAGAACGTCAGCAGCAGTTGATTGTGCAAGAACCCCAAAACGATTGCATACGAGTCACAAAGCCCTCTAGAGACAGGGTGAGCGTAGGGGTCCTGCTTCCAGTCAAGGAAGTTGTTATTTTAAACCAAATCACAATGTTTAAAACTTAACAAATTTCTTAACCCATATCTAACTTAACCAAACCTTAATCATGGTGCTGTCACATCATATTTATAACAGGCAGGGGGATGTGATCATAAAATGCATCTCTATATCATTCTGGAGGGAATGTATGGACAAGCGGTGTATTTAGTCATTTCATTTCGGGCACCCGCTGGCCTTTTCAGGCTGGCTGCGCACTCACTCAACTACCACTCCACATTTGCATGCAGTAAAGGATTTCCTCATTGCAGTATCAAACAAGTTTATCTTTAAGTGTGAACAGTAAGCAGCACCAACTCAAGTCCTACCATACATGTTTTGATGGCGGGGGAAAATGGAGGAGACCCACACAAACATTGCAAAAACATGGGATATGAATAAAGGAACTTATTGTGAGGCAACACTGCTAACCACTGAGCTACCATACTGCTTGTTATTCTTAGTGTACGGTATAGCCAAAGTGTCTTTGTTGTCATTCCTAGCCCACAGAGACATGCAAGGACACTGCTAGCAATGCACCTTTGTGGACCCTTGAGAACACTTGTGACTTTGGCTATACTGTTTGTATAAAAAGACAAAAGGCTGCTTGTTGAGGTAAAATAACATACAAGACTACTCCTGGTGCCGACAACTAGACTTGCTTACTGCCACTCCTCGACTACAACCACAGCACAGAAGGGAAACCTTCTTATTATGCAGTTTCCTATAGAGCCTGGCAGACAAGAAAACATGATGAAATCCTTTGTGTAAGAACATTTTAAAAGAATGCACCAGAGATGGAGTCGGCTTTGTCTCTGGTTGTGTGTTTTTTTCTTTGTAGCTCTGGAGTGATTTTTACGATCACTGGGGTACGAGCATTTGTCTTTGTTGATTTCTGCAAAATTTAAGGGCACTACTATGCGCTACATCTCTGCTGCTCAGCTGTGAATGCCTGCAGAGTAACAGTTGGACTGTCAGTAAGGCCTTCACTATCAGACCTCTGATCTGATTATCCAGCTGTGATAATGAATATCTACACATCTAAACTTGAGCGCATTGAACAGGAATTTGCATGGGAAATTGCTGACCGTTGAAATGATGAGCACTAAGTGCAGGCACAATTACTCTGAACCATGTGGATGATTCTTTTGTCAGATGCCAAGTACGCATAATAATCTCTTTTTCTGATGATGTTTAGCACAGTCCTCATATGTAAGTACCAAATGCGCATACGCTCGAGTCCTGACATGCACACTCATAACAGGATGTTGCTCATTGTGCATCTGCCATCACTGTTGACACATTGTTTCACCATCCCCCACCGCCCTGCAAACCTCCCGGCAGCCATTGCCCTACCTCAGATGGGACTGGATCTGACACGGAGTAAGAGCCGACAACTACAACGCTCCACATAAATATCGAACTGGTGCTTCTTACTTACTATAACACACCCAATAGAGCTTTTTTTTTCTTTTTCAAGCGAGGTATGAAATAACCTGAGATATGCTATGCATACAAATTGCAGTCTCACACACACTCTGCCTGGAAAATGTAAATTGGCCTCATGGTGTATTAGAGAGTTGTGGCCATTTGAGGGCATGAAATGACATTGCGCTGCCTCTGGATGTCCAAATGTACTCCACTGAGACACACAGAGAGAGAGGGACAAAGAGGAAGAGAGCGGTATACAGAGAGAGAGAAAAGTGACTCTCAACAGCCAATTAGCTTCCGCTTGATCAGGAGGTGGTGTGAGGGCCACCGTGGGAGCCATTATAACATAGACGGAGAACATTAACCACAATCAGTTTTAATTAAAGACTGACACTTTTTATTCCTCTCCATCTCCAGCCATTCCTCCTTTACTTCTACTTTCCACTCCTTTCCTTAACGTGTGATGATAACCTGTGAGTGTGAGATAGGATGTTGTTTAGATGAAAGAGTGCAGAGGTGGTGAAAAAAGCTTCAATTAGCACTCAGTTAATCCAGTTTGATGAGTTGAAACGGACAAGAATGACATGTTTCTCCACAGCTGCAGATATAATCTCATCTCGATACATACAGTACAGCATAACTCTAAATATGAGACACGAGCTGGGGAAGTGGCCAAACGAATGCATAATTCTAGGTGCTTTTGCTTTCAAATTGACCTTTTTATGTCTGTGAAACACTTTCCTGTTTCAGTAGGGAAGCTATTCTCAATGGTGTGCAATTTAAAATTTCTACAAAGAACCCTCTCATTTTATTCCCCCTCCTTTCTGTCCCTTATTTCCTCACCTTACCTTTAAAGTTGTTTATTCGAATTATATTTTCGGCCTTTTTTTTCTGGGTCACTCGGCATACCGTGCCGCCTGCACCGCGCTGTATATTGAGCAATGGAGTGTGTAAGTTGATGACTGTGTGTGCTGTACATGACAGTTTTCAGTGTGTGTGCAGCAGGCAGATACAGTTTATTCAGTTAATATGTGCAAGGAATATGTGAGCAGAACACAGCTCCAACTTTACCCCGTTTGATGTCTGAGCAGTCAAGTGTCAGCTTGTCCTCTCCAGTTTGTGTGTCCACGCGAAGGGAGAGGAGTGAACGGAGAGCCAAAAATCTACACAAGAAAATTGTTTGCTGAGATGTTTCCAGCAGAGACACTGGAATCCATCGCCAATAGGTTTGTGAAGACTTTTCTTATGAGGATTATATCTATTCTGAGATAATCTGCTCCTTAAAAATCTCTCATATGCAGTTCTGCCCTCCTTTCTCCTTCATTTCCCTGGATTGCAGGAGGCGGCAGACTGCTCCATGTGGCCTGATTATATGCAAGGCTAAGCACAGTTTGACCCACGTCTGAAAATAGAGCACTCTCAGGATGGGAGATGACTTCATAACTTTTCTTTTATATGCAATTTTAGAGGAATTATACAAAGTCAGGCACTGTATCTGTTGAGTTTACCACTCTGCCACCTGGACTTGGTCAGATTTTTCCTCTCCTGCTGGCTCGGGTAAAGTTACATTATTGGGGTTGTTTTAGTGCTTCATTAATCACAAAGCACAAAATGAAAAGAAGAACCAAGTGACATGAGTGTGTGCAGAAGATTAATAAGCAGATTTAGACCCCAGGCAGCTTCATCACAGTGTAGATAAAGGTATATAGAGGCTAATTTACAGCCAATACATAAAATATGACCTGACATTGAAGTTTAATTGAGATCAATATACAGCCTTTGGCTTCAGCAGTGATGCTGCCTCATCAAAGAAAGATCAAACTGTTACTAAAATGGACAAACACCAAGGTTCGGGTTCAAATTCAGTTATGAGAAGCACTTTGCAATGAGAGAGGTCATCATGACTCTGAAATGACTGTAATTTAATCATCTGTAGCTTGCCTCATTCTTACTATTATGATGTTACATTATCACATTATTAGCTGTTTTTTTTTAAAGATAAAAATGGTTTTATGACTGCTTGCTCATAGCAAGTTTGAGCAAATAATTCCTAAATTGAAGATTTCAGCAGCGTGTTTGCATCTCCAGTGTTTGTCTCAGAGTCTCAGAGTCGTGGCAGTCCGGCTGTGGTAACAGGACCTCGCGGAGATGCTTCTTCTCCCGGGGAGTGTCTGTAATGAGTTCTGTCAGGCAAGCAGTGAGCAGCGCGTTGCTACCGAACCCAACCTGAGCAGAGGCAAGGCCCATCTGTCAAGCTGAGACGATAAGCCTGGAGCCATCCAGAAACAAATTGCTCAGCTTCCCCACTGTGAAGCCCTATGAGGCAGCCGGCTACGGGCGGGCAACAGAGATGCCACAGATTCCTGATGCTACACAGGAAAAGGGAGGCGGAGAAGAGGAATATCAAACACATTAATCTATGCAGATGGTGCCTATGGCCAGCCATTGCTCTGCAGCTGTACGCGGAACTGCTACGAGACGATAAACAGCAAAGAACGGAAAGAAATCTGAAAACAAAACATTTTTGTTTTGTTATTTTCTGCTCTCAAGCCTTGGGGTGAGCAGTCTTAATAAGTCACCCACACTTTTCCTAATCTCCTCACTTTGCTTTACAAAGACAGCTGTTGGACCTTCCCCTCCAGGTGAAAACAAAATTAACTTTTATACTGTTGAAAAGGTTGGAAATGATCAAAGGTAAAATATGACAAACAGTTTAAACATCTGTCAGAGAGTTAGCGGCCTCACCTCCATTGCTATTATCACAACTAGCGTTACCATTTTGCAGTCGCATGTCTAAAAAGCAAATCTAAACTGATTCAAAGCTCTGCCCTGCCCACACATATGCAAAAAATAGGTCTGGGAAATTCTGTAGGATTGACAGGATCTCAGATGAGGTTCATTTCCTCAGCAAATTGAGTCATTTGTGGAAGTGGCATTAAGTGCGACATCGTTTTTTACATGAATAAATATCAGGCTGGTCAACCAAGCGTCACACAGCCATCATGTCAACTGTGACAACTCATTACAAATTGATTAGATATGGTGGGTGAGCTGGGCTAGTTGGATCCTCAAGGAAGAAGAGCGTGGCGTACAGGAGAAAATAAGCATGAGACAAAGGTTGCTTTCTAATTTTAACTCCTCAGCTCATGAGATGAGAGAAGCCAGAGATGAAAACACTGTGAGACTGAAAAGCAGCCGTGAAGGTGGTTATGAGGCTGTGACGAATGTGAAATGAAAATGAAGTTGTAGCTGCGTTGAACGCAGTGGAAGTATCCTCTCCGGAGTTTCTCATCAGAGATTAGCAGTGTCTCAGAACGCGCGCACACACACTGAGGAGAGAGCTCTTTACAAATGATAATTCATTTACATAGCTTTTCTCTGAGATTCTTAGGTATCACAGATGAGAGCCTTCCCTTTTATTTATATTAACGACACCAGCAAACTGCTTGCAGAGAGAATTGCACTGTACATTACTTGTGTATTATTACATCCATTGTTATGCAAAAGATCTCCTGCTAAGCAAGTTGTGTTTGTGGCGAGCCTGGAAATTGCCTTCCACGGCAACATTTCTTCTTGCCATGAAATGGCCTGCTGATCATCTTCTCCAATAGCACCTGAATTTGTTTTTTCACAAAATGTCTCTTTCCTCACTCATTCTGCCTCTCCAGCTCTCTTTGTTTCACCCTTTTCTTATAACACACCTAATTTGAATTCTGCTTTCAGGCATGTGTCTACGGCCAATTAAAATTCGTAATGGAAATGTGTACTGGCTATAAAAAGCAAAGCTTTCCTGTCTTTTCAAGTCCTAGCTGTAAGGCCATTTTATTCTACCTTTTAACACATAGCAGGAAAGTGGGAGAGAGCTCTTATATTATTTATTAATATATTATATTATATATGATTATATTTGAGGAACAGTAATGTAGTTAACTGAGGACTATTGTGCAGGTAAAAGTCCTCCATCTGTGAAGGTTACAGCTACACCGACATATACGCAGAAAAACAAATTATTTTAATTAGCCCTACATTATTACATTTATCGAAAGAATTTAACCCTACAATGTCCATGCTCAGGTGAAAAGTTTGGCTGAAGGACGTGCCAATGTTTAAATCCAATTACCCCTTGGTTGCTTTTTAAAATGCCCCCATTCTCAATCAGCAGCGGTCTCGGAAAATGAATGAGCTAATTTTGCCCAACCTGGGCTGTAATTGTTTCAAATCAGCCTCATGCCTCAGCGTCACTGCCAGAATAATTGCTCATGAGCACGAAGATTAATCTACAGAAGCACATCTGTGAGACTTAATTTACGGGTCGCAGTGCCATGCCTTGTGGATCCATTAGACTCATTTGGTTTTAAATCCTGTACAGCATATGCAGCTGAACAAAGGTGAAATAATTCTGGGGAATTGTCAGGAAACAAGCAAACACAAACTGCTCAATATTTGTGCACAGTCACATACATACAGTTTCCAACACTTGTGTAAATACATGCATAGTGACGTGTGTGTGTGTATACAGCTGTCATTACTGTCTTTTTTTGTCCACGTCTAAACACCTGTTAATGGAGTAGAAGAGTCAAGCTCAGACACAGTCAACTATTTTTTTTTTACAAAAGGTGGAAAAGTGTCATTGTTTGCCAAATGTTGGCTTCCAATCAGCAGCGGTTAAGAAATCAGCATTAGGATTGTGAGCCACTTTCAGGCTGAGAGAGGACGCGGCGTTCGACAAGCTCTCTGAAGAGAAACAGCTGCAAGCTGCAAATTGGAAAGCCTTTGTGAGGAGCCGTTCCTTTGTTGTCTCCTTCCTCCTTTCCTCAAAGTGCTGGCATGCAGATGTCTCCTCTCATTCCTCATGCGTAATTACAAAGATGGGAGAACGCCATAGAGGGATGATTCTTCATATGAAGCAATGTACTGCAGGCAGCACACCCGAGCCAGGCAGCCGGCGTGTTTTTAAATAGCAAAACTTTGCCACGGCAAGAGATTTAACACCTCGCTTCGCTGCTGCAGCTGCCTACTTCCTCGTGCATCCAAAACCCTCTCCGACGTGACGCACCAGACGCAGAAATGTGGCTGAAAAACAATCAATGTGACCACCCATGGTGTAATATACTCTCAACTCCAGCCCTAGGGCCCTCCTGCTCTGCCTGGGTGCAGAGAAGAGACATGGGGCAGAGCAGATAAGGATTCTTATCAGAGCCTGTGCAGGTGTTTGGAGGAGCGAGGCCATAACATTTCTAAGTTACTATTGGCGGCAGGATTTCACTCAATGTGAAGAGAGTAAGAAAAGAAGCACAGAGGGATGGATGGGTGGAGGTGCGGATAGTGATAGTGGTTGTGTGTGTGTGTGTGTGTGTGTGGTGGTGGTGACGGCGGGTGAGCTGGTGGCCAGGGTGTTATAATTGTGAATCCCCTCAGAGTGCAGCAGTACAGTGCATCTTAGACACCTGCTGGTGTGGCGATAAGGAGTGAAAAGCAATCACTTCAGCTACCCAGCAGCCCCAACTGGCATCTTACTGCTTCTCAACCTGCTACTTGGTATTTCTCTCAAATATAACTGCTTTCTGTTATAGGTCAGCTCCCTCTGTGGGGTGTTACCTTGGGGGCAGGAGAGGATGTAAAATGAGAGACAAGAGGAGAGCATGAAGTAACCAAAGGCCAGGAGAGATGCTCTTTGGTTTATAGTTAACCCAGTTCATGTGCATGCAGCCCTACGATGCCTGCATGATCCTCACGCAAATCTAAAACTCCAAAGCAGTGCGTGCGCAGTAGAAGTTTCTTGTGCCACTCAGGACTACCATTTCAAACTAACTTTATCCCCCGCAGAGGTCAAGGACATGCGTTCTGGCTCCAAACGGGTCCTCAGACTCCGGAGAGCATTTCTCATTAGTGTGATTCCAGCTGAGGATTATAACACGAATCCTTGGGATAAATCTTTGCTCATCACGGAGAGACCATCAGCTGTTGCAGTCAACCTGCGCTGCCTCCTGAATTATTCATTTTCTGTTTACAGCAGGCGACAGGTGCGTGACCTCTGTGATGAGTGCCCAGGGCGTCTGGGAGAAGTGGTGACAAGGGAGAGGGGGGCACTGGAGACGAGGAGGAGGAGGAGGAGGAGAAGGAGGAAGGATGATTCAGAGGAAACTGCAAATTTGTCAGACACAGGAGCTTGGGAAGGTTTGGAGCCGTTTTTTTGCTTTTTATCCTTTTCATTTAAATTCTGTGGCAAACTTTTAGCAACGACTGCTCGGAAGGTGTTTTTTTGAAGGGAGAGTGGGGATGCAGTTGCCAATTTTGGTGGTGTAGCCGAGGAAAAAAAGCAAGTGAGGTAAAATTACTGTTCCCTAAAATGTTATGAGTGAAACTCAGGGTGGCAAGGGGGTTGGAGAGGTCTGCCAAGCTTGTGCTGCACATCGACTGAGTGGCATTTACTGTAACCTTTTCCCCTGGCTTTTAATAACCGGTGCAGAAACAGCAGAAACACGGATCATTGCGATTCACTGTGAAGCACTGGGAATTGCGAAAGGATCTCCCACTGCTCATGGCCACACAGCACCCATAAACACCATGAAGTGGAAAACACAAACTTCATTTCAGCTATATGAAAACTTTATTTCAGTCCGAGAGCACAAATGAGATGTAGTAGCGGAGAGGTGATGCAAATAAGATAGATAAGCACCGCTGAAAGCAAAAGGAACAGGAAGAGACTGATAAATAGTGAGGCTAGAGGCTGGAAATAGGCGGATGTTGTCAAAAAACACCGGCAACCGGTCGGGCTTGTTTAGTTTAACACCAAAGAACTACCAAACTGAATCACAGGAATTCAATCTGGTTCACTCAGCCTGAACAATGGACTCTGACACCCGATAGCTCAAGAATAAGCCTCCCATTTATGCACACATATTGATGTGGACATCTGCATGAACACACACACACAAGAATGCACGCAAAAGCAAACAGGCGCACACGCTCACTGCAGAGTGATGCATGAGTTTCACCTTCAGGCAACTGGGGGAAAGAGATAGACGTTTCTCCCCTTCGGCCAACTCCTGCTTCAGACAAAATAACAAACGGCTGAATGATATAGTGAGCTGTCCCCTCTGGTTGCAAAGTGGGAATGGAACCACAGCTCTGAGACAGCAGCTACAAATGGCCCATCTCTATAACCACTCTCTCTCTCTTTCTCTCTCTCTCAGCGTATCCACAGAGACCTTGACAGATCTCAAAGACAGATTAATCTCGATTGAAAGTTGCTCAAGTGTTCTCAAGCGTCAAAGCATTACTACTTATCGTGGGAGAGTATGGTGGAGACGATCCAATAAAAAGACAGAGAAAATAAGCTCTGGGGTCATTTAGGATGGACAAACACCCACAAAGCGACCAGCACTGTAAAGTGCACGCTGACTAGATTAAGCCCTCATCATGTGAAATCTTCATTTACCAGACTTCATCCCAGCCTGCCAGTGGTAACACTCAAAGTGCTGCTGTTGGAACTGCATGAATCTCATGTTTCTACCTCTCTTACCAGCATGAGTATCACAGTTTTGGCTGCAGAAAGAAACTCTTGTATCAACTTAAATAATCTGGAACAGGATTTTTTCTTTGGCTCTGTAACATTACCACTTCTCTGTCCACTGGGTGTGATAAATAAATTCATCTTTCAAACACTACACTGTAAAACATACAGGAATGTAGTGGAATTAACTAATCTTTTACCATTAGCTTACCGTGAATGTATGTTTTATTAATTTGAAGCTAATTATTTTCTACAGACGTCTGACAACAACCTATAACATTAAATGTTCGTGACCAAAATGAGTTTAACACTTAAAACTAGGCTTATCTTATTTATCAAGATTGTTTAGATGTGGTATAGTCATATTTCATTGACGGTGACCAAAAAAAAAGACAAAAAAGACAGATGTAACTTATGCTGTGGACCCACTGATCCGTTTTGATGAAAAAATATGATTTATTACTCACTGAGAAGTTTGTGCAACCTGTCTCTGGTTTTTGAAAACTATATTTGCTCATTTGTATTATTAAGGCTGCAAATAGTTTTTCTAGGCATAATTTAATTCATTGTAAATATCATGAATTGTGTTTGTAATGATTAATAAATGACTTGCCTTAGCTACTTCTTTTTTCATGTCAGGAGCAATAAAACTGTAATAGAACCATTTTGGTTGTGTTTATAGTGTATACTTAAGTTACTGTAATCATCTCTCGTTGATAATTTATGTTATGAAAGATGTTTTCTTTTGACCAACTGGTTAAAGTTTTAACGATCATTGCGATCATTCCCATATTTATAGAGCCGCATCCGAGGATGTCTTCTCTATACAGATGACATAACTCTGGTGTGCCAAGAGCTTTGTTGACCTTTGGCTAACATACTGTAACCCTGTCTGACAGTGCAGGCTTCAGCTAACCCACTTCAGTCTGTCTGCTCAGACAAAGAGGATTTACCGTTAATCCGGCCTTAACAACAGCAGAAGAGCATACTCTCTACAACAACGCTCCAGAGAATAGGACTAATCAAGACATCATGAACATCAAACAGGGAACAATTACCTCTAATAAAATCAATTTTGTTGACTGACTGAGTGAAAGAGAGCAAGAGGAGAGAGCTGACACAGTTATTTGATTGGACTTGATTACACTTGAGTGGATTGTATAAGAAATAAGTAAATAAATAAATAAAACACTTCAACAAATTATTTAAACTAGCTTTGAATTTTAAAAAAAATGTGACCCCCCGTCTGCAATTTGACATTTCCCCCAATAAAAGAAATACATCTTGTTTCAAGATAACTGCATATGTTTCTAGAATGTCCTCAAATGACAAAAATCATTAAGATAACTAAACAACACAAGGCACAAATTCCAAAAGGCAACTCCAACCCTAAAGAAAATCAACAAACCAGAACACAAAATGGATTTGAGTGCCAAAAGGCACAAAAGATGCCTGATGAGGTGACAAAAAGGGATTTGATTATAATAGAGAACAAATGTTGGATTTGATTGCAGTAATGAGCAAACGGTTTTAACAGGTGGAAGTGTAACTGGGGGAGTGTATAAATGCACAATCCCGACTCATTAGTAAGCAAATGAATTCAATCACCTCTCTTTGGTAAGCGGCTTGATAAATCCCTTCAAAGTCGTGTCTGGTTCCAACCACAGCAAGCAGCTTTAACAGATGCGGTGCAGCTAATGCATCATTCTCATTGACTCTGCGCTCGCTAGGATCAGCCTTAACACAATCGCTGGCCTCAAGCAAACAAACCCAAGTCAATGAGGTTGGGGCTCCATGGGGAGCAGTGAGGAGTATTTTTTTCTTCTGCTGGCTCCAATAGCTTTTACAAATTTTATTCATATGTCCCCAGAGAGAACCGGCTGCAATGTTATTGTGCCTGAGGGGTGGGCAAGAGCTCTAAACAGCCAGGGCAATGTTGGAAAATGCAGATCTGAGAAGACAAGCTGTGTCTTCCACTGAGGCAAAAGGAGAGCTGAGCCAGCTCCTCTGGTCCCTCAACTACTACAGGAAGATCGATTTTCACCCACATAAGACAAAAAACAGTTTAACACCATTACTACCACCTGCTGTACCACTCTATGCTCCCCTTACATGGTGTCCAAGACACAGCAGGATGTGGCCACTAGAGCTGTAATCATAGATGGATGGAAGCAAGGTACCCGTGGGCAAAGGAGACACAGAGAATGTACATGAGCTAGGAATACAGAAAATACAAAAAAAGTGTCTCAAGACAGTTGAGAGCATATTCCTGCCTTGAGTTTCATTTTGAACACTTAAAAATGTCTTCAATGACGCTGTGACATTTGCGGCATCAAAACCCGATCGATATATTTGTTGTGGCAGAGCGGGACACAAGTGCAGCGTTCAGCATCAGCTTCGACTGAGACAAACACAGACCAAACTTATCTCTCAACGCCTGGCAACAAATCCACTCTGCAGCCCTAATCAATTCGTTACACAGCCTCTACTTGAACACATGCGCATACACACACATGCAGATGAGGCACTGTGATGATTAGCTTGTCCCATTTAATCACTTCCTATTAGAGACACCTGCAAGGTTGCGGCAGTCTTGTGTGATTACGTGTAATCATAGAAATGTCACATTTGAATGATAAGCTGCATGAGAAGATGGCTGGAAATATGAGGCGCTACTTATTTACACCACAGAATCATCAAAACTATTCATATAAGTCTCACAAATATATATAAATATATATTTTAAAAAAAACATTCACATAGACGTACAAATATAATCTCTCGCACATAATTTTGCATATTCTGTGCAGGCAGATAAATACACACAAACACCCACACTGGGCTTGGGGGGGGGGGGGGCTATCTGCTATGGATAAAAGACATCCCTTATCAGCTTCCTCATGGAAGAGCTGGGAATGAAGGCATTTACTCAAATGAAAGAGGCAGCTTTTGGAGATAAGCCGAGAGAGACGGAGCACAACTAAGCTTTCAGATTGGACTGGGCCTACAGAGGGAACAGAGGAGGATGAGAAAAAAAAAAAAGAAGGAGACCATGGTCGGACGGGTGGATGATAGATGGGTGGATTGTTGATGAAGTGATGGGAGAACGCGCAAGCACTTATTTGCTCCTGCGTCGTGCTTTAAGGAAGATGCATGCATACAGAGGAGGAGTTTGTAGCTTTTGTCTGAGATGAAAGTGCTTATATGAAGCGTATTTAGACGATGCGGGTGAGAAAACTGTCGTGTTTACTCGGGTATTTTGTCTGAGCAGGCGTGCACGTGTGTGTCTATACCTTCTGTCTATCCCTGTGCTCGTAGCTGGCCCTGTCTGCACAGCGAGTTGGCACATCTTTCTCCACTGCACTGGGCTGGGAGCCGCGCTAGAATAACCCACTTCAAAGAGACCCATTGTCACACACTAATGTGGCGAACGGCAGCTAGCGCCACAGAAATCAGTACACACTGAGACTGGATATTCCCTGTGAGATGGGGGAGGAAGGGTGGCGTGGGAGGAGATGAAGAGCAGGGGGAGAGGGAGACAGACAGAGAGACACAGAGACAGGGAGAGAGAGGTTTGTTCACAAACACACTGCTTTGCCAACATTAATCATGTAGACTCTCATAAAATCATTAGAGCTGATCATTCCCAGTCAGACTCTCTCCACAGCGGCTCAGTTCTGACGAAAAGAAGCGAGAATGCCAATTTCTGTTAGAAATGCAAGCCAACACACACACGCACACACACACACACACACACACACTCACATACACACTCAGACACCTTTGTAGTGCAAAATATCAACACAGAGAAGTGACAAAACCGAACTAAACAGCAGGCTTTAGATGACTTGAGATGTATTTATGCGCAGACTTGTATTCGACACATTCTACATGTTTTATATATAATTACATTTCCACGTGAGAAAACACCCACCGTATTTATGTGCTTACAACTGCTTTTTAGCAACTCATTTGCGTACATTCATATACTGTTTGTGTGTTCTCATTGCAGTTTGATTACGCAACAAATTTAGTCCATTGATTGTGTTTAAATGTGCGTCTGGGAACATAAATGCCTCCTAGAATTTATGCGTTTGTGTTTATGGTTTCTCGTGTGATTTATGCGTATCATAAATTGGCAAAGTGAGTTCCTTACGTGTGTGTGTGCGCATACATGCGTCTGTGTGTTTTTGTGAAGAAAATGCTTACTATTTATATTGGGGATCGCATCGTGTGTGTGTGCTCGCACTGAAAATGCAAACCATATGTTTTGGTGATTGCATTTCGTCAATTGATTTATGTATATTCATTTGCTGTTGAGGCACAGCGATTCAGAGTTGTCCTTTTTGTGCGCCTTTAAAAAATGTATATTAATTACTAATTTATGGATTGTGATTGCATTTTTAATTATACATTTCTTCAAACCTCAACGCTTTATTTTTTGACCACATAAATGTGGAGTCTATTCACATGTTTTATTTAAGAGTCGGGAGATTTTGAGTTTCTTTTTACTGCTGTTAACAATGTAAACCACACTGACAGAAACAGAAATCATTAATGACTCAGATCTCATTGTTGTTTAGTGTTATTCTGTGTATTTAAAGAGCTGAAAGACTTTGAGAGTTAACAACTTTTAATCGTTTTTTTATTTTTAATTATTTCTCAAGGCAGGACAGCTCTTTTGTTCACATTTAGATTACAGCTTTTTTGGTCTTTTGTGTCTGCATACAGTCTTTATTGGCCACCCTGTATTTGTAATATAATTTGTGCTTTTGTGTCATGCATTTGGTACAAGGATTGGACATTAATTCCCAGCCACTGTAATTAATCCGGTGAGCAGTGTGCTGTTAAACGCTCATGAGATGGCGTGCAGTACAGACGGAGGTCAGCATCCCAACGGCTAACAAAGAGCTGGAGCAAAGACAGCTATTAGAGCTGGATCACCGCGTCTTCTGTTTACACTTACCACCGTTTACACACTAGCTGCACTCTATTATGCGCATTGGACCCTGGAGTATTGCAGATTGGTGGTCAGGGCACTGGGTTCTGATGGCTGGACTTGACTGTAAAATCGATGGCCTTTGATACTTTCCCAGTTGCTGATCCTCAAGCTTGGAGAGCCAGTGTGGTTATATAGACAGTCTGGTTTTATGACTTAGAAATGCACTTGAGACAGAGCAAGAACAGAGAACCACAGGAGAAAATAAGAGGAAGATCTCTTTTTTAGGTTATATTACCTTTATGTTTCAATCCTAGCTCCACCTGTCTCAGTTTATACCTCTCCCTCTCTCTCTTTTTTTCATGTGTTTCCTCTCATCCTTCAGTCTGTCACTCTTAAAGGCCTTTAACTCTTCTCTCACTCATTTAAGTCAAGGTCAGAGCATCAAGAAGAGGACTAGTCACCCACTTCAGCTGAAAGCTGCTGAAGACTGATTAATTCACAAGAGCAGAAAAACACACAAGCGCAGCACTGGGAGGTGATGTGCCGCCGCTTCCCTTCATGGCCTCCATCTTTAGCCTTAGCACCCGGGGAATGAGAGGCTAAGTGGTAAGGTTCTGGTACCAAGTGCAGCGAGGGACCATTTCTCATGTTGTCAGAGCTCCCGCTGGGCCTCACATATGCCTACGGCTCTCAGCATCCAGAAGCCATCACGTCAGCAGGCGGGCCAATCAAACCCACGCTGTCACTTCAGTGAAATAACTTGAACTGTCACTCACATACGGACATTTTCCCCACAGGGGGGCCTCGAGGCCATAAAGGGGCACGTACGAACTGTGCATACAAACACTGTATGTGCAAAGTGGACATGTAGTTTCAGTCAAAACACATATGACACACTCTACATTACAAGTGTGTCAAAGAAAATGGTCTCATGAATATCTATGGGGGTCACATGGAAGAGGTCATGTTTCAGTAACTTTCCTGGCTCATGACCTCTGCTCATTGTTGACCTTTGACCTGTCTGAAAGCTGCATGCAGATCCATGTGGACAGGTCTACTTATTGGGAAAAGTCCCACCCTCTCACACTGCTTCCCAACCCCTTTCGAAAAGTTCATCCACTCTAAACACACATTTACACACACACAAAAAAATGTGTTCACATTGATTAATTAGCTAATCGTAGATGTTGTGGAAGTGACAACGGAGTTTAGTGTTTTTCTAATTTTGAAAATTGTGAAAACTGACACAGAAGTGCATGAATTTATACAAGGCTGTATATTACTATTAGCAGCTAATGTATCCTTAAATTGCTAGCTTTAAGCAGAGGTGAGGAGTGAGGTCTGGAGGTCTTGTTACCCAGATTTGTCTTCATTTTCAAATTTGCACAAAGAAAAAGAAAAGAAAGAAAGAAAGACCTGAAAGCAATCATACAGAAAGATATCCATCAGAGAAGAGTCAGATATTCTTGTTTTTCTACAACAGCTTCAGGAGACCGAAGTGTGTGCTGCAATAAGACATTGTATTATGAGTAAAAGGTATGACTCATGCTTGAATACCAGCATCTCATCGCATAACGACTCCTGAAATGCGCTTAACATCAGAGATTGACGAAACACAACAATAGAATCCTCCTTTAAACTCACATCACCTCCTGGACTGATCTCTACAGGGAGAGATAAAACAGGATCAAAAATAGTGACTACAGCGCAGCTAAAAAAACAGTACGGAAAGAAAGACTTTGGGAGCGATGACACGTCCCATTGTTCCTGTTACCTGGAAGCAATGGCACATTAAAGTGAAAAAGAGCCACACACATACATCGACTACTGCATAAAAGTGGGATAGAACTTTACACCAGAGGGACTACATATAAAATGCAGTAGGATGAGAAACAATAAATATGAAATAATGTATTATACGCTTGTTGTAGTACTACATTCCTTTCATTCTCACAGGAGTCTTCACCGAGGTGACACAGACTAATAGAAGCCGTGGCAATGAAAAATAAAAAAAGTCTGTTTGACAATTTGTCATGTGAGGTGAGGTGTTTGTTGAGCTAATAGAGCAGTGGGTTATTTGTCTATGCTGTATGTGTGTGAGAGAGACAGCGGGAGAGAGAGAAGGTAGAAATTGGTTGAGCAGAAGCTGGAGAGCTGCCACCTTCATCCCTCTGGCCCACGAGAGATGAACAAAGAGACTGGAGGCTTAGGAAATCCATCCATCATAATGTCTCTCATGCTTTGCTTTTGCATGCACACACACACACACACACACGCTTAGTCAGTCCAGACAGAAGCTGCTTTTACCCAAGGTAAAACACACACTTTAGGATGCGCTTGTTCGTCTGAGAGTCTGATAGTGGTGCAGATGTGGAGTTGGTGGGCAGTGGACCAAAGCCCTCAGTTCAACAGTACTGCCTTTTCATTAACCCCCCTAATTTACGCCCCCTCCACCTGCATGACCACTTCAAACAGATGAGCTATTGCTCTCTTCTTCTTGGGAATCCCTCTATCTGCAACCAAGGGCAAGTGGACGCAGACATCTCAAGGTCATGGACTGCCTGTTGGGCTACACATCAAGCAGCACATATCGTATCATTATGCTGATGATACTACTAAGTAACAAACCTGCTTTCAGCGCCATTGCACTAATTTTCCATCCATCTCTTCTAGTCCTGCTTTCAGGGTGTGGCCAGCCCCCACTCAGCAGCCACAGACTGTAACCCTAACCCCATGTAATTAGCCCTGATCAAGCTTGGGACCCTGTTTAGCACAGATTAACTCTGCTTCCCATGCATTCCCACACCCCCCCACCTCAGATCCTGCAGATAAAAAAAGCGGTGGAAGAGGAAGAATGGCACCCACTCCCAGAGGGACAGGCCTATAATCAGCCCTCCCACAGCCCCACAAACTGTCCCATGCCTGGGGGGACAGTAGGGGGGGGGGGGGGTCGTGGATGGATGGGCGAAGTCAGACAAGGTCGCACCCCCACACCGGCAGCTCTTTTTCCCTGCTCGGCTGTGCGCAGCCATCCTGAATCAGACCAGCGCCTTGCCTCTGAGAAGGCAACAACACAATGAATGATCATACCCGTTGTCAAGTAATGGCTGTTATGTGGTACTGAGAAGAAGCCAATGCAGCCACAGAGCTCCCCTGTGACCCACCAAGTGGTTTTTAAGGCCGCATAATGACGGAAGTGAAATCAGCACAAGACAGAGGCCAGTGTAGTTAGGGATCCACTTGACAGTACAGCTTTTCTTTTATGTGCCGCCTAAAAGGACGACAGGGAGAGGACATCGGCATGAGAGGGAAGAAGACAGACTGTTTCCGTCAAACACCTCAGCGCTGAAGGCTTTGGTTTCCTCCATGTGCATCCATCATCACTGGTGTAGGGATTAGGAGGTGGCGTGTCGGTAGGAGAAGTAAATATCTGGAGAAACGCTAATGTGGCATCCATTTGCATGAGTCATTGGCCCATGCACCGAAGCCATTTTAAGATCACTGAGATCTCAGAGCACCCCACAATCTTACTTCTAGCTAGATCCATCACATTCACAGGCCCGGTGTGCCTGTATATGTGTGAGTATACAACCATTACATTCAAATCAGTAAACAAGACTATCAGCATATTCCCTTTGCATATTTGAGATAATCTTGTCCCTTTCACTTCCAAATTCACATCCGTCTTCTATTTCTTTGTCTCTGAAATAAAGAGAACGGCTCAACGCACCTAGACAAGCGCTGAAATGTAAGAATGGTTGCATTTTGGCAGGAGAAAGGAGGAGAAGATTGGGCCAGGACTTCCAATCAGTGTTTCAGGTTAAGTGTGAGAGAACAGCAGCACAGGTCCGTCCCTCAGCTCAGCTTACACAAAAGAAATTCATCCCTTTATTCTCTGATATAATCAGAGATAGGATGGAGTTCATTAAACAGCTGAAGTACAGAAGTTCTCAGATCTGGATTTTTCTCCACCCACTGGTACCTATGTGAATATTAAATCAAAAGTGTCAAATATAATAAAGAATATTTGTTCCACCTTTGAAAAACATTTGACATTTTCATTTTAATCGTCAATAACTGGAGAAAAGGTGATCAATTCTATCAATAAAACAAAATAACTAACTGTCCGAAGTCACTCAAGGAAATCTGAAAATAAATGATTATTTTAGAAACATGTCTGGCTCTAAAAGCAAAGATGGTTCATAAAAATAATCCAAAGAAAAAAAATCCCTGCAGTTCGCAGTGATCCTACGCGCATAACCTCCCATAACCCCGTCTCACACCGTCAAATCAATTCTGTTTTACAAATAGTCAATAACCCCAACACAATCAATTCATGAGGGAAATGCATTTGCTAGTTATTTGCTCGATCGTTAATTTTCATTCATAACTGACAAATTGATATTTAAAGGGACACGCAGGGGATTCCTGAAGGCCAAACGCACTCTTTCAGACTTTTCAAAAGAGAATGAAAATTAGCGATATCATCATTATTAAAAATACAAGATTTATTCTATTTCTCAACTTAAAAATAAACTTCCAGCTATGGACGGAGGAGAAATATGGAGACTGAGGTGTCCGTAACTCCGCAAGCAGTCACGTTTAGGCTATTATTCTGAGCTCCATTTAACTTGACCGATACAGATTCAGTTCTGGTGCCATAACATTACAGCGGTGTAAACGTCTGCATGACAGAGGATATTAATGAATACCACACGAAGTTCCATCATAAAACGACTCTCTTTGAACGCCGAGGCAAATTAATTAGCCCACTCCACCAGGCTCATAATGATCAGTATTTCTAATATTCCCCGAGTCAAAGAGAATTTCAGTGCGCTTGTGCCTTTCAAAAGATGTGTTGGATGACAGACTAAGAGACTTTTTTTTTATATTAAATGGAACCGCAGCAACATTTCTTTAACATCCACATGAACCTAAGACGAGATATTTCTGCTATACTTCATAAATATATCATAAAGACTCCTATAGCCGGTGCAGCCACATCATCATAAAGACTGGAGTGCCGGAGGTGTTAAACACTCACCGATCAGCATCGTGCGTCCAGGACCGTATCCGCGTCTCTCCAGCTCGGCTCGTGTCACCGTGCGTAAAAACTGCAAAATTTTTACGCACTTTTATCCCCGGAGAGCGAGGACATGCACAACGCACAGGTGCGAACCGGAGACGTCCTGTAGTTGTAAAGAGCCGATCCCGATTGACTTTCTGTTGTCTCTGTGATGACAACTCTCTGCGCGATACCGTATCCTCCCCCCCCCCTCACTCTCCGTCTTTGGTGACCAATTCCCGAGAAATCTCAGATCCTACTGATGCGCGTTATCCTCAGTTAAAATCCTATTGCCCGTGCCGCTGCTCCGCTTGGCCTGAAGGAGGCGAAGAATTGGACTGCTGGAGAGGGGCTGGGTGTAATTGCCTGCTCCTTCTCTCTCTTTCTCTCTCTCTCTCTCTCTCTCCCCTTGTCATCCCTTCGACTCTCTTTCTCTCTCCTCCTCTCAGTGGGCACCTTTTAACTTGACAGGAATGCACAGCTGGGGGAATTAGCTGCTATTTTACCTGTACCTAACTTGGCACCACATTAGCTTCCTTGTCAGACTTATAGTCTTACAGGTTAGCACCATATTTGATGTGTGTGAATCATATGTAGGTCCTGCCTTGCAGAGAAAGAAAAGAGTGGAAAAAGAGTAAAGAAAAAACACCAGGTGCAGCAGGAAGCATGATAGGAGCACTGTAAACATTAAGGGAAAGAAAAGAATATTTTCTGAGACAGGTTTCCATTTGTGCTCTCGTAAGGATGATTTGTGTGTACTTGTCGAGGCAGCTGCCTTGCGTGCACAACAGTGTGTGAGCGAGAGCGACGTGAGAGTGACTACAAGTGATGGTTTCTCACAGCCATCTCTCTTGCCAGTCTGCTCCTCCTTTGTGTCTCTTCTTGTCGATGCATCATTTGGTGAAGCTGACACATATTCGGGGATTCGGAATTGGCTCGAGAGCACAGAGAGCCTGCTTGTATTAAATTCCTGTTTGTTCAAATGGTGTGTGTGTGTGTGTGTGTGTGTGGAGGCATAGAGGGTTGAAGAGCCTTGGTGCAATGCTAAGCTGTCCTGGAGCTACGCCAAAGCACATCTCCCAGGGTGCTATCAGGAACTTAATTACAGCATTAAATTGCTCCCTCTCTGCCTCTCTCCCACTCTCAGTTCACGTCCCCCTTCTTTCCCCCTTTCTCCCCCTTTCTGCTCTCTCTCGCTCCCCTCTCGCCAAACTGTGTATCTATCTAATCTTACACTTGCTTCTCTCACTCTCTCCATCTCCGTCTTTATCTCGTGTTGTTCTTTTCCCCCTTTCGTGCGCTTGCTGGCTTGGCAGAAATGCCTGTTGGTGCTGCTGTTTGTGTCATCGTTGTGTGAAAAGGCCTTCAAAATGTGTCTCGATTGTTCCTGATCACGTTGCCAGAAATAGCAATGGTTCATCTGCTGTCTCTATTATGCATTTAATTTTTTTTTATTTCATGCATCCATACCAATAATCTTTTGATGATTCTGTTTATCAGTCAGTTTGTTATGGTGTTGTTGGAATGTGGTGCTAGAGATCAGACTGCTGATAGAGGGTCCCCTTTAAACCTGAAATATTGCCTCTGACAGAGTATCATGTGGGGTGTGAGCTACCTTTCCCCTCTGATCCAGGTTTCTGTTCCTTGCCATTCACCGAGGCAACAGTGGACCTAGCAACTCTCCCCTGGGGCAGAGTGGAGGACACAGGGGCAGCTGGGCTGTCCTGATGCCTCATGCCAACCATCACCCTGCTGGCTGGCACGCCGGAGCCGAGGCTAATTAGAAAGACGGGAATGGCTCCAAGCTTTACATCAGTCAGCCTTAGCCAAGATGATTTGTTCTAGCCAATTTGTCCTATATGTTAAAAGACGATCACTCCGCTGGAATAGGAATACGTAGTTACATCTCCCAGTGGAGGTAGTTGGCCTATTTAATATCCATATTACAACTGCCAAATTGTTCATTTTACAACCCAGTTTCCTAGAAATCATATTTTTATATGACTAATTTTGACTGGTGGGAGGCCTGTAGGAGGAATACTACTAATTTGCAACCCCAAATATGTTTTGGTTAACAAGTAATGCTGCAACAGTAACACTTTTTATTCACATAATGAAGAAACAATCGTAACATGTTTGCACATAGTGACCAGAAAATTTGTATTCCCTAAAATATCTACTCTTGCTAACGATACTTATAGCAACTAATTAAACTTTTTATGATTACACTCAGGAACAGAAAGCACTTGTTTGAGGTTGGAAAAAAAACATTGTGGTCTTGTTTTATTACTGAAAAAGTGACGAGAAGGAGGAGACACATTCACTTCTTTTAAAAAGTGTACAAAAATTGGAAAACAGCCATTCCACAAATTATCTAGGCCACCTCCAGTGAATAAGTAACCTGTTGTTTTTTTCAGTGTCAAGGTCTGGAATAACTGAATATAACTCCATGGTTTAAATGTTCAGACGTAATTATGATGGCAAGTCCTGGCAACCAGACGAGGTGTTTTCTTTCTTTCTAAACTGCAATTTCACTGTCAGTTTTTTAGTCCCATTTAGTGCTAGTGATGTGCTTTTACCTCTGACTAAATCCACTAACATCTCTCAAACCAAGCCAAGCTGTAAATACTGTCAGGCCAGCTGGGCAGATCAGATCTCTAAAATGATTTTGTCTCTTCATGAGTAGGGCTGAATCTGCAGTGTTAAACTGGTGGACTTTGTTAATACTAATGGTATTTACTCAGTTGCCGAGAGCCTAGTATCTATGGTGATGAATGACAGACCCTGGCGAGAAGAGAAGGTCAAGCCGTCACTCTCGAGTTCAACTAAATTGTGTTGTCTTCTGACAACTTTTCTGCCCAGCTAAAGCCACCAACATCGTGGCTAGACCTCTGAAGTCTGCCCTGTGGAGGTGGGGTGCAGGGGTTTTGTGGCAACACCTACCAAAAGGTTGCTCAGACACCTGGGACTCAAAGCTGCAGAGAGAAGTAACCAGTGGGTTTGGATGAGGATGCAGGACCCCTGCTGGGCCCCTGAAGTAGCAGGCCAGGATGACACAGAGGGGGGTGCTACTGTTTGCAGGTGTCACTACTTGAGAACTCCTCTATGTCAGTCGTCAGTAACTTTATTGTTGCATTCACTATCAGTGATATTTAGCCTCTGTGATCTGTGTGAAAAAAATTACATCTGCAAATACAAACAGGATTCAGTGCTGAATTTCAATACCAGATCTGAGGCCAAAGATTTGTGACTGATGTACAGATGTGTTGAATGTGCGGTCTGTTTACCCTGTGTGTGTGATTTTGAGGATGGAAAGTAAGGTGGAAACTACAGAAGAGGTGAGTGGCTTGTAATTATTATGCAGTGTGTGTGTTTGCTGTTGCATGCCAGTGCTGTCTCCAGGGTGGGACGGGTTGGTTCGGGGTGGATGGGCTGTGTTACATAGACGGGTAGGAGAGAGTGTTGGGTGCTCCGGGACAGCCTGACAGCAGGGGCACGAGCCCAAAAGCGGGAGGGAGGAAGAGGAAGCGTGAAATATGGATATAGCTGCTGTCACCTGAGAAAGATGGCAGCGCCGTGCGGCAAGCCTAATATCATGTGACATCTTTTTAGCGGAGGCATCTGTGCATCTCTACAACATCCTTCCGCCCACCTCCCCTCCCACTTTCTGCTAACATTCTCTTCACATATCCGAACTTGCATTAGTCATTAACAGATGGCAACAAACCCCCAGAGAGCTTCTCTCCGGTGCTGATGTGAAGTTCATCTAGCTGTCTCTCAGCAGCAGCCTGATCAATACCTTTCAAGGCGTGACAGCCTCGTAATGTCCTCCTTTTTGTTTTCCAATATGCGGCGGGCGGATGAGCGTGATGGGAGTGACACAGCTGTTTTTGATGAGCGGGCGTGTTCAAGAGTGAGAGAATGTAGGTTTGGGAGTTGTGCGGTTTGCTAAACAAGACACACGTCGTTGCCACTCCTCTGGGTGAATGGATATTGATGCATAGCTGTGGATTATCTTCTTTTTTTAATGTTGGCAACTATTGTACAAAAGCCATCTCAAATGTACCGGACAGTTCACAGCTCGTGTGCGTGGTGTTCGTCATAAACACAGCAAAACATATGTAGACAGCCAGGCTCCTGCTTTATAGTAGGGGAACTTGTGACAAATGTGTTTGAATGGTGTTTCCTGATCCTGACATGCCAGGATGTAATGACTGGCAGGCTAATTTATGAACAAGCAAAGAGGAAAGCTAATCCTGCCTCTCTCTCTCTCTCTCTCTCTCTCTCTCTCTCTCTTTCTCTGCTGTTCCGTGCCACCGGCCTCCTCAATTAGAGCTCACTCTGCCAACCTGCTGCTGAGGCCCGACTAGGTAATGACTGGCAGCAGCAGACGAGGCAAAGAGCCATCTATCTTTCTCTCACTCTCTCTAGCCTAACAATTTTCCTTTCGTGCTCTCTCAGTCCGCACCTCTCCCTAAACTAACAGCTTTTCTCTCTAACCCATCAGCTCTCTCTCTCTCTCTCTCTCTCTCACTGTAAGATAACATCTTTGTCTAAAGTAAACTTCCCTTTACTTCTCTTTCTCACACTCGCGCGCACTTCTTTTTGAAAGTTTGACACTGCGCTAACTAACTGAATCCTGACTATCTTAATTGACATCTCCCTCTCCCTCAGCCCCTCTATCAATTTGCTTACTGCATTGGCATATTTCTTTCCACTTCACTATCTCTCACTAGACCAAAATATCTCTGCCTTCCTGTTGCCCGTCACCCATCTCGCCCTCTTTCTCCGACAAACAAACAAATGAATTGATGAGCATTGGGAGGGAACATCATCGGAGCGCAACGCTCCGGCTGGCTACCTGACTGACTGACAGAGAGACTAACTAACTAAGTGACAGAAAGACTGACAGGAGGTTGGATGAGCACTCAGCATTGACTGTGAGCAGCTAGAGTAATCTGAAGATAGGCGGACAAGAAAGACAGATGCTGATGGGTGGCACGATAAGATGTCATACAGTGACGACACCTGAAGGAAACTTTAATTAGTTTCATTAGCTTGTTAGTCAAACTCGAGAACAATAAACTCATAGTGAGAGTTTGCTTAAAGTTATAGTTTGGGTATTTTGAAGTGGTTATATGATGTTTGTTTTTCCTGTACCATCCTGAGAGATTTCCTGTCTTGAGCTGACCGCATTGATTACATTGTCTCCATGACGGGAAAGGGTTAGGTTTAAGGAATCACTATTAAAAGGAAATGTTCTGCACTCTGTTATGAATGTTGTAGTTCAGTCAATTGTTCTGGACAACCTGGAGTACTGCCCAGTCATCTGGTCAAGTGCTGCTGAAAAACAGCTAAAATACAGCTTCATTGTTCTTTCCATTCTGATGTATTTGAGATGCACACTTGGTCAATTGTGGAGGCTAAACTAAAATCTAGTCCTCAGTTATCCGTGTATACTGTTATCTGGTATAATACACCACACTTCTTTTTGTAGAAAAGTTGTGTATGCTGGTTTTTGTCATGCGTACATAACATGTCAAGGGAGTACTGCTCATCTGGTAGTACCAAATCTACAAACAAAGTGTATGATGAGAACTGAACTTTATAGAGCTTCTTCTGCATGGAGCATCAGAAAAATTAAGATTTAGTTGGTGAGTTTGTTTTTCCTCATTTATAAATCTGTTACATATTGTTTCATGTGTATAGTCACTTCACTGTTTTATATTTTAGTTTCTTGTCCTTATTGATACTGTTATTGATACTGTAGTGTTGTGCTTTCAAATTTTCTTTCATTATTGCTGTTGTTTTTGTGTGGACACCAGGAAGACTAGCAGCCACTGTTGTGGGAGCATAAGAATAAAGAAAGTCTGCGTCTGCCTTTTTTTCCATGTGAATGCAGCATAAGTCCAACTACACTGCAAACTGTATAAATGCCACAGATCAACTGTTAGAGCAAATCAAAGTTAGAGCAGCACAACCAGAAAAGCACAAGCATGGCATGCAGTCTTTACATGTAAAGGTTTGATTTTGGCCTGATCTCACACCTTTCTGAGCCAAGCAGGTTTTTTTATGTGGGCCTTATTATTCATTTATTTTATATGTTTTCGGTTTACCCAGGAGTAAAGCAGTGCATAGCGTTGCCTGTACCCTGATCTGATCCCTGTCTGCTTCTCCAAATGTGGATATACTGACCATCTACTCTAAGTAATACACTGACAACCCGATAATAACACCAGAACTAGTGTTTTTTGTGTGTTTTGATGAAATTGTTGAGACCTTTAAATATATTTTTCTCTTTTGACATTATTAAAAGAAATGAGCATGAAGCCTTATTACACCAAGTAATCAGATATTTCATACAATACAGTATTTGATCAATTAGATGTCAGAGAAACTTTATGTTCAACTTTTAAAGGACAAATATAAAATCTGAAATAAACTTGGGGTATTAATGCTTTATAGATCAATTGGTTACTCTGAGAGGTGACTTAATATTAATATGATCAAAACTAGGTGCAACCCATTTGTGAGAAGAACTTTTCAGTTGCCAGGTGTGGAAAAACTCATTTGGCTGGTGTTTTCTTGCAGCATAAATTCTTTTGTGTTTCATTTAACTCAGCACTGCTTTTACCTGTTATTTTTGTAACACTTAGAGCTCAGCTGTACACACTCCTCCTTTGTCTTTTTGGAGATCACATCTGAAGTTGTAATGTTACATTTTTAATAAATGTCTTTTGGTCCGATGCTCTACAGCTTTTTATAGAAGGTATCTGACTGATAAATTAAAGGCCTGGTTAAAAAGACAAAGCAACTTATGCTACAGGGGACATTAAGTTTTTAACCACCTGGGAAGCCATTGTTCTTACTAATGGCTTGTACTTGATCTATAAAGTATTATTAATTATTTATGAACCATTAATAAAACCATTAGTTACAACTTATTACTTGTAAAGTAAGCTTGCATAGATAATGTTACCGTATTGCAGTGAGGAGCTTTAAATGCAACATGGCCAGGACTGTCAGTTTTACTTATGAGTAAGTCTTTACATGCAGAGATAACATAAGGTTTTGATTCACCAGGCTTCCCCTGTTAATATAAGACGTGAATGTTGTGGGCGATAGCTGGCAAGACTGTAAGCAGCTACGTGCAGGGAATGAATTCATAAACTGTTCCAAAAATAAACCTGAGTACAGCTGGTATGTTGGGCTGATAATACTTTATATTCAAAACTCTTCAAGTTGCGGAAATTAATGAAAAACACTAACATCTGTCTGTTACTGCAGATCATGTTGTCACCAGTGTAACTCGACACATCAGTGTTGCCGTTAAATTGCCTTTATTTAAGAAAATGGAACAATACTTAGATCATGTGAGATAACCTGTGAGCAGGCAGATGCTGTCATCTCAGTATGACGCTGCAAAAGAAATAGGTGTGTGTGTGTATGTGTGTGTTTTGCGCTTGTAAGCTCTGCCACCTGCATATTCCATCTCATCACAACAGGAGAGAGGACGCCCCATTTAGCATCACTGTCACATACGGTTTCACAGACAGACAAACACCAGAAGAGACAGAGTGAAAGTGTGTGTGTGTGTGTGTGTGTGTGTGTGTGTGTGTGTGAGAGAGAGAGGGAGAGAGAGAGAGAGAGAGAGAGAGATGGGTTGCCTAACATAAATAAATCATCAATGTGTTTCGTTGCTTTGGCAGGGTTCACAAGTGGAAGATGAAGGAGAAGAGCGGAATGAGGAGGAGGAGGAGGAAGTGAGAGCGAAACAGATCAGGTGGAGAGGGAAGCTGCTAGCAGAGGGGGAACGAAAGACAGGTGGGAATCCTAATGTTTCGTGCTTCAAGTGTAGTAGAGAGAAGACAAGAGCATCTGCAGTCAGACTGACGTAATTGCTGCCAAGAATAACTGGACGCTTTGGCTTTGAAAGAGCTCTGTGGAAAAACTCATACACTCTATTACAATGTGAACATTATAATAGAGTGAGTATGAGACTACATGTCTGTAGACGTCTGGTTTTATGTTGAACCTGAACTCCTGCTGTGCTTTGCTAACTCTACTCACAGAAAAACAGCTTGCTGCTGTTGTGTTCCCTGGAGGGTCAGAGTGTTGTGTAGCTGTAACACATTACCAGTATTCCTATAAACCTCACACAGCTTTCAAGTGTTTCAGACATCATTGTTTTTTGAGGTTGGTAATCATTAACGCAGGTTTTACAAGAAATATTTTATTGTTGTCCCATACTTAATTACCCATGACAAGGTATCTTCAAATAATCTTGGACTTCTATGAGTGCTGTGAACATCCACCCCCCCATGTTCCCCCAGAGGATGAGTCATCATATTTTAGATGACCCCTAACCTTTGCTCG
Source organism: Nibea coibor (assembly GCA_023373845.1). Lineage (NCBI taxonomy): Eukaryota > Metazoa > Chordata > Actinopteri > Sciaenidae > Nibea > Nibea coibor. Next base: position 15,300,739 of record CM041727.1, on the reverse strand, counting down.
TGCTTCCAGCCGGAAAAATGTCAGTTTTGCACAAATTTCTATTAAGAACTAATAGAAAGATTTAGTGAAATATTATTCATACATTCATGGTCCCAAGGGGGAAAAAGAGATTCCTCTGTCCATCTTTAAGGGCAAATATTAAGTCACATAAAGTCAATTGTCTCTACAGTATGCTGATATTAAATACATTCAAATACACAACATTGTTGCATACTTCTAACTTTTATACTAATGCAGGATTTATAGTTGACGAAATAGGGTAACATACAGTATCTGTAGATACATACATAGTTTTTGAACTATTGCCTCATTCCACCTGCTGATATTCCTGCTGCAACATGAAACACATGTATCGTACATGATCTGTTTGCATTGTGCTTTAATTTAATTTTCTTTGCACGCAGTTGCTGTGTTCACATTGTTTCATTTCCTTTTTAATACGAGTGATGGTGGAATAGCCCCTCTTGTTTTGATTATTGTTTTTATTTTAACACAGTCAAAAACTTGTAGGCAAAAAGACAAACAATGCGCAGTTGATGTGCAGTTAAATTCTTTTGAGAAGGCACACATCAGCTATGCTGTAGCTACTTGCTACACTGTACTCTAGTCACAGACCGTGGAGCTGTGCTCAGCAGCCTCTACTGGACATAACTATAGAGGCGAAGAGACTGAGGGCATTGGTGGAGGAAGCTAAAAGTTTCTGGAGAGGAGTGAATTTTGGTGAGAGCTTTGTTAAATAAAAGGCTGAAAGACAGACGCTGAATTGGGCTTCTTGTTGTTAGAAGAGTAAATAATATTAGCTGGCTGCTACGTCTATGTATGTGTTGACTCTGTGTTGTACTCTGAAATTGGGCCAAATCACCAAAAAACAACAAATCTTACATTATGGTGCTTCAAAGGCACCCATTAGTGCACTTTATCACATTTTCTTCACAGGAAGGACACCCTAGAGGGAACATTATCACATATTATCTATCAAGGGCATCCAAGAGTGTACTGTTGCTGCATTTCTTTCAAACATCTACAAACTATAAATCAACCTTAAGTGTGGATCATTGTTTGCCTTCATTTTTACTTTTAATGACTGAAAATCCTCTATTGTACACCGCGGGCCAGTGAGAGTGACTAATGCTGTTCAATGAATTCATAATGCTGGATTGTACTTTTATTCCTTAATTGCTGCCTTGGCACTCCAAACTGTAATTAAAGGAAGGTTATACATTTAAAATCAGAGTGACTTTAGCTGTGTTTGTAGGGGAATAGTGTTAAATTTTGGCCTTGTAATGCATTATTGTCATGGTTTAGTGTGGTTTAGACGATCTTAGAATACATTCATTAATATTTCTTAAAAGCAGAAATGGAAGATTTACTTGCCAGCTCATGTGTGAGTCATTTAGAAAATACGGAAAAGATTATTGTGACAACAGCCGGGCTGCGTGAAGGATCATCTTTTGCTTTGGTGCTCTACTATAACAAACATTGCATTAAGGCCAAAAATCAAGCTCTCATTCATTATCAGTGGAGTAGCTCCAGGCAGTACATTATCACATATTAGCCTCTTGCTTTGTTGTTTTTGCAAAGTTCATGTTCACACATACTGATGAGAATCCCTGTAATGTATTGAACAAAAAGCCTACATAAATGTCTACACATTATTTCAAAATTTCTAGCTTCTATTCCCCGAAGGCTACAAATGAAAAACTCATTAAACCATTTTTTTCACATTAATTTGCATATGGTAATCATTAATAATCAGGGTAAAAACATAGGGGCAACACACGTTGGTCGAGTGTAAATATATATGATTATGAACAATGAATTGGGCACAGCAGTTACAAAAATATTTGTACATTTTTGGTAGTATTCACCTTGAAAGAGTTTGTTTTTGGGTTCAATAAATAATACAATAAAGCAGTCAGTGGATGAGCGTGTGCTTGTTGACTCAGATAAACGGAAGGAGAGTCATTGCAGTGGCAGAATGCTGCTTTGTACACTGAAGATAAGGCTATTCAGAGTAGAAAGAGAGGGCTTTCATATAATAAATGTGGCTACTGACTGTCCTCATGATCAGTAAGGTCAACTTAGCATTTATCTAGGTGAAGTGAAAGCACAGTAAGGAAGGAGCCGTGAGCGGTATCTTAGATCCTAAACTATAACGGCTAAACCACTTGTGGCTGCTTGTGTTTACCATTCGATGAAAGCATGAGCATTAAATCTGCATGGTTTGCATGTGCAGTTTGTTGAACAAGGCTTTGTGCCTTAGAGGAGCATCCGTGCAAACAGTCTACACTTGAAGCCGCCACAGAGACATTGTGGCTGTAGTGTGGTTACTGTGTGCCAAACATCAAAACTGTAGCAGGGATGACAGAAAAAAAGTCCTACAAAAAAGCAAAGGGGCTCTCCGCCATTCTCTGTCAGATTTACGCAATGTGACAGTATGGAAGTGGACCATCATACAGAGGGCGGAAAGAGAAACAGAGAGAGGAGGAACGGCTATGATTTGAGATGCGGTTCAATCTAAAAGGAATGAGAGAGGATATTAAAGGTGAGAGGGGAAAGAAATCCACTGAGAGGTATGCACTGAGCCACGGATGGCCCCGTGGAAACACTGGGGTTCTGGAAATATGACAGTGTCTGACGCACCTGATGGTAGGTCTGGAAAATCTGTAAAAAAAAATAAAAAAAAAAGACAAGGGGCCATAAATGTGAAAGGCTATAGGGTTTGGGCCTTGGAAAAACCACGTATATGCATGCTGTATCTCCCTGTCCTCTCCCTTCACACCAAGGCCACGTTACAGCCCCACCCGGCCCGTTAACTTCACTCTGCTGTTCGGGCCTGCTGTGAGGAATTACTCTGCATGGAGACTATGAAAGAGGCCCTCTTAAAAAATCATTCATCTTCTTTTTTCAAGGTTGGGCACATTCTGTAAAGAAATATAATTTTGGTTCAACATGTTTTGTTTCTAGAATTAACTAGAACCAAAACAATATAATATAATAATAACATCTAAAAAAAAAAAACTAAACAGTCCTCAGCAGCCGCATCAAGAAAACACAATATATTTTAAATTTCGTACAGTTTTGTGTGTATAAAAATCGGATAATAAAATCAGATTTTAATCTACTTCACGTGGCATTTTGGCTTTCTATTAAAGCATTTTAAAAAATATATTTCTTGACATTTTTTCTTTTTAATTCTTAATTTAAAAAAAATATAAAAATAAATAAAAATATCATTCAATGAAAGAATGTGGTTAATTTGGTTGCTAGACCAATGACCAATGCTCCGGAGTTAAGACAGTAATAGGCTGAATTACTTTTCCAGTGGAGGCTGCGTTCTTGATCTGCGCCATAATCAGACTGGACCCACCTTTGTGTATTTGTGTGTGTATATGTTTGTGTGTCCATGTGTGTGTTCGGTTGAAGCAGCTGAGGCATGTGGAGCATGATCGTAAAGGTCTAGAGCCAGGCATGCTGAGATTCATTTCACTGCCATTCAGCCGGATAAAATATCACAGCAGTTGTGGCCTGCACCAATGTCACTGTACGCGTGTCTTTTTCTGTACACGTGTGTGAGATTTGTCTCTGTGCGTGTGTGTGTGTGCCATGGTGTTGTGCATCTTTTGCACAACAGCCTATGGTTTCTGTCTCTGCTATTGTGAGGACACATAACTACACTGCCTTCCTAGTTTTCCATCCCATCTAACAGCCCCCCAACACCCTCCTGCCTGACCCACCGGTTCCTGCACACAGGGTCACATGGGCGCTGTGGGCGGTTTCACGTCCCATCATTTCCTGTGGCTGGCTGTCGAGGCGGATCAGGGTGCCACACGAGTCTAATGCTGACGAGCTGAGACAACTCCGCTCTAACTGGGAGGGGTCTACTGGACCGAGCACAATCTGCAACCACCAACCCCCTCCTCTGCATAGAAACACACACACACAGATAAACAAACATACACACATACTGTAGAGAACAAACCACATAGCAACAGTGTAAGCACCACTGTGCACATCTAGTGTGTATGCATGCGTAACTGTGTCACTACAGTACAAATATGAGTCATTCCAGAGGGCAAAATGGTGCATTATAAATCTGGCTGCATTTTCCTGGTGGACATTATGAATTATTACTTTTGAGAGCATAATAACGTAATGATTGCAGGCTTACAAACAAACAAATCCAGTGAAAGTATTTCATTTTGGATATCTGGAAGGTGCAGACTGTCTAGTTGCCCTGCTACAGGTCAAAAAACAACAAAATATGACTGATGATCACAAGAGACAGCACAAGGCCCACGAGCAGATAGACACAAATCAAGTATATCCGACGAAGGACGGAAAGAAAAAAGAAACTACAGAGCTACAAAGGCAGTGACAGAGAGGGAATGAGCTGTGTCACTGGAATTCAGCCGAGGCTGGAGGAGGCAATGGCCTGTTATCTGGACTATGTCACATGTTACACCTGCACACCATCTGTGTGTATGTGTGTAACTGTGAGCATGCGTTTGTGCGTGCGCATGTGTGCTGACGTGGACCCGTGTACGTGTGCATGTGCCAACATTTGCATGTGTGAACTCATCATCATCAAGAAGACCCAAGACAGACGCACGCCCGGGGTGTGTGTGCACGCTCAGAGACAGATGTGGTTATATATGATAAAATGCCTGTTAAAAAGAGACAGAGCAAGTGTCGGGATAAAGAGCGGGGGCCGACAAGAAGAAACGGAATGAGAAACAGTTTGACAGAAACAGGCTAACAGTGTGGAGACGAAGAGGGCACAGGAGAGACTGACAGACAGAAGAGTTCGAATAATAGATAGAGGTAGTGACAGGGAGTCAATGTGATGGTGAGACAATAGACAGATAGACAGTCAGGGGAGAGAGGCGGAGGGAGAGGAACAAGGCAGGCAAGGGGGAACGGTGCTTTTTTGTTCAAAGTTGCAAAACGGAGCATCCGAAGCTCTTTGCCTGGCCTTACAGCGCTGTTTTATTACTAAACTTGACAGGAGGACTTCTCAAACTGACTTTAATCTACAAAGCAATCACCTTCTCACAACAGTAATTCACTGTTATTGATTATTGATTCATTGGCTTCGGGTGAAGGCAGCGAAAGAGTGATGCTGAGTGTCTGTATTGATTCGTGTTCACTCTTTCTGTCACCTCGGAGCCTGTCGTGACCCGAGTTTAGCTTTTTAGGCAGTGAACACGAACATCCTCACTCTGTTGTGTATGCAGGCCACAACAATGGTCCTTGCTCCATCCATCTATTTCATACAGTTAATCGTTTTTTTATTTATTTAAATTACTTTTACTTTTAAAAGTAAAACTACATAACGTGTATGTAGGATTGCGCAACGTTACAAACCAGAGCATTTACAACAGCCTAAGCTATTTTGGAACAGATGTCACTATATTAAATACATACAAAACACAAACAATGTTACATTAAAATGAAAATTCATGATTACCTATTACACTCTTTTACAATGGTTTCATCTGATGCTTTAAACGACGCCAGTGAATGAAATGAACCAGACTCAGGGCTAAGCAAATTCAAAGAAAAAGGTTAAAAAGGTATGATTAGGATCAGGCAACACCCACTTAAGGTTATATAGGTGTTGAAAAAAATGAAATTAAAAAAGTAAAAAGTGAATTTGCAAGTCTGGAATGTGCCTCAGTCTCCAGGCTTCTGCATGAAAATCAGGTACTTGGCAGTAGATGTAAACCTGCAGAAATGTCTGAAATGCCTGTAAACATAACTGCTAAGATGCTGGACTGATGAATGCTGAACAGGTAACATATGCGCATTAGATCTGAACATAAGCACACAACCTAGAAATAGGCCTGAAAGGGTTATTTTCTGGGGGGAATGTCTCTTTCCCCTTCCTGTCCTGCCAGACTTGGTCTTGTATGAAAGGATATCCACAACAACATTTTTTTTCATATGGGGGATCCATCAGACAGAATCCAATCAATGATACATTGCCTAATGTGTATTTATTCAGAGGGCTTTGACCTGAAAATGTTTGTGAACTCAGAGAGTACACACTGTGCAACATTTATACAACTACGGATTGATGTTTTATGAATTAAAACAGCCCATGCATTGTGCAAGCAGTGAGAATGTGTGTGCAATGTGAAGAGTGACTGGTTGGCCCGAGGGGGACTGGGAGGCCGGGAGAGATTAAAACTGCATCTCTCCTCCACCTTCTCTGCCCATCCCTCAGCTCTGCTTCTGTTAGATCCAGGCACGGTGACCAGTAGCCTCTTCCGAAAAGTGTCTCATTAATCTGACTGGTTGAAAATGAATGGTGCAGTCTGACACAGCGAGTCGTGGTGACACACTGTACACGCCAACAATCATCACACCGTAGCGTGGCATGTGCCAGCCATTTTAAATACAGCTCCTGACAAGCTGAGGATGGAAGAGGAAATGGGAAAAAGACGCTTTTCTGTGAAATGTCACGTGCGCGGCGCAGAAATGGCGACAGGGGAGGGTAGAAACTGTGGGTGTGATGTGTGTCATGACATGAAGCTGCACAATATCTTCATCTTTTAAGCAGTTTCCCTGATTACGGCTTTGGAAGGAAAGCAGGATGGAGATTAGAGAAGCAGTGCGAAGAGAGGATGGGGAGTGGTATGTGACTGACAACTAGTTTATTTACTCTGCAGCTTCTCTTTCACAGTCACTACTCTGTTCTGAGCCACTGAGGGTAACTTTTTTTCTTTTCACCAAATGTCTCACCTGTTTGTTTGACACAGAATCACACAGATATGGGAAAAACATCGGCAGTAAATCATGCCCCGCATGCAGTGGAGGATCTTTCTTCCACTTTTAATCCAAAATACTGTCAAATTCCTGGATCCAAAGGGGAACCAAACAGATAAGTTGGTGCTGGGTTTGGCAGGAATGTCACAGGAGCACGACCGACTTGGCAGGTATATTCTCAGCAGGGGAAAAACATGAGGAGGGGGAAGTGGGATTTGTGTATCCCGAGGGGATGCTGAGGAGGCGGGAGACGTTGTTGCCATCCTCCTGCGAGATTTCCACTGTGTATTCTGGGACTGTGCCCTTCCTGTGCAAGTCTCACATCCCTAATGGGTGCCAAGGCCATTATCGACCCCTGCGTGTGTGTGTCTCCCAGACTTTAAGAGCTATTGTTGCCTTGTCTTTTATACTGATTTTGTGATTAATGACGCCACAACAACCAGGACAATGGTTTGAAAGAGATTATTATCATACTGCTTTACTTTTCATGGGATTCTCATTCAGGAATTCATCCATGTGCCTGTCTCTCTGACCCAGGAAACAGTTTATTACCTGAGAAATCAGGACGGCGTGTAATGAGGTTGGAGAGAAACACATAATATTCATGAGCAACACACTACTGGACCTTGACATGACCTTCAATCCATTGGTCGGGATAATAGTGTTTGATTTACTTTCCACTTCAGAGCCCATGCTTAATACAAATGTCCCTCCTTGCCTGGGAGTATAGGCTCTTTGTGCTATTAGAGATCAGGAAAGTAAAGCGTTGATAGAGAAAAATATGGCAGGAAAAATGAAATTAGGCTTTATCTGCTGGATGGGAGAGGATGAGATCTGGTTTCAGACCTTTTGCTGTGGCGTATACTCACTCACAGGATAGAAGGGATTGACTCAGAGTTAAAATTACATCCACACACACACACACACACACTCAAACACACACACACAGACACTCACATGTATGAAAACATAGGCTGCTGGCTAATCCAGGCTAGCTCCAGCCGGCCTATAGGGGCCTGGTCTAATCCTGTTATCAGGCCCAACAGATGCTGTTGACAGAACAATAAGCAGGGGGCCAATATGGCAGCGTGGCCCCGAGGAGGTCATGAGCCAAACTCATCACAGCAGCAGCAGGATCGCTGGCTGGCTAGAGCGAGCTGGTCTCCGCGCTGGTCACACACACTGGCTCTCATAGGCTGAGCGCCTCGCTGCGACAGTCGTTCACAGCGATTTGTTTTCTGGTATGCAAATCCCATTTTGCTTTGTCTGCAGTGTCACAGGGTGTAGAGTGTGGCACGTCTAAAGCTGGAAACTGACCTGAAGAATATTCAAAAATAGCCCAGACACTACACACGTAACCACTGTCATCCACTCACAGAGTTTTTCTCGAGCCTGGACAGTAAGAGAGGTAATACATTAGACAACATCATTTTGCATCTGAGCAACCACCAACATCCTGAATTTCTGAATTGAATGAATTTCTGAATGCAACCTCAGCCAAATAGAAATGGATATTTATCAGCAAACAACTTGGCTTATTAACTTAACTGAACTGGTACATAGAGTGATTTTAGTCTGCACTAAAATCAATTATTGCCTTCCAACTGTCAACTGCAACTGTCTCAGACCACAGGCTCAAGACTGACTTGGTGCAATTAGCCCATTATAATCAGCCCAAATATTTTCATGTAATCTACTCTCCCAGCCATTTCCATTTTGGAACATCAACAAATATGTACACAGAGTCATAAAGGAGCCTAAGTTATGTACCTTTTTATGCTAGTTTGGGTCTCTTGGTGCTTTAATAAAGCTGTGAAATACTCCCTCTATGTGTGTGTGTGTATCTGTGTGTGTGTCTGTGGTTTCTTCCAGATCATAGAAGAAAGGGAATGCCTGAGGCTGCTAGCTTTGTGTCTCAACTTCCAGCAAAAGATCTTTTCTTCTACACACCAACAGTCTACTACACACACAACATAATGCCTCAAAGTAAGACAGATACAGTATAGCATGGCAAACAAGCTCTAACACACACACACACACACACACGCACGCACATGCACTTGTGTCTTGTCACCTTGCTCTCTCCATAGCTGGAGCTCTTGTCATGCACACATACACACGCGCACACACATAATAATGTAGATCTGAATCAGAACATTTGGCTGTTAGAGACCAAACCTGAACCAGCCACCTAACCAACCTGTCACCCATAAGCACTCACACAATGTGCTGACTCAACCTCCAGAACATACTACAGTCACTCTTTGTTCACCGCTGACCAAAAGAGGATGAGGTGCGGGAGCAGAGTGCGAGGAAGGAGGAAAATTATCGTGTCGATTGGAAAAATTAAACAGGGGGAAAAGAAAAACCTCAGCGGCAATACAACTGCAGTTTTATAACAAGAGGTCTGAGACTGACATTTATCATAACCAATAGAAAAGAGAGGTGACGCATAGATTCATTAGACGCAACATGCAAGTCAGTCATGCATGAGGGCAGAAATAACAAATGACGTTGGCTATGATGATGAGGAAATGTTTTCCTCCACTCTCCCTGACTTTCTGGTTTGTGTCCCAGTTTAACTAAATCCCATTAAAAAGGCTTTCATCTCACTGCACTTCATTACTGGCATAAATGCTGCAGCTCACCCCAGAGAGAAGCAGGGATTAGACGCAACAAGCTCATCTAAAATGTTACGCTCTTGAACCCCAGCAGCTTTTTTAATAAAGACACTCACTTTAAATTCTCCATATTGGATTATCCAAAGAGACCCTCCAGCACAGAAGGTGTCATGAAGGTCGGGCTTGTTGTGTTACGTATAGGCTTGTGTGTTCTTGCGTACGATGGCAAACAATGCTCTGGATTTCAACGGCAGAGGTTGCTGCATGTTTCCTTTTTAAAAAGAGGATCGGTAGAGCAAAATCCCTGGGAAATGTTGATAAAGTCAGGGAAGAGACGGAGAGGAGAAGAGCGAGAGGGGGAAATAAAAAGGAGCTTTAGAAGCATGGGTGAGAGGAGAGAGGACAGCGGGGAGGGAGCTTGGCATTGTGTGTGTATGATTGGATGCGATGGGTCAGAGGCTTTCACACGCATTTATGAATGCTTATTTTAAGCAGAGCCCAAGCTGGGCTAATCTTTACTGCTCGCCTGAATGAGGGTGCTGATTAAAAGCTAATTATACGCTACAGATTTGGCCTCTGGTGAAGACTCCGCTGATTTGACACAGTTTGGACTCCGGCCTGGCTGCACGCCTGTGGGCTTCAGCTCCAGATAGCCGTGCGCGTGTGTCTACAAATCACAGGGGAACAAGACGTCAGCATGCATGATAGATACTGTGAGGTTTGTGTTTAGGGCTGCTGTGGAATTTAAAGTCCAGTTTCAAGTACGGTGTTAAGAACAGTTTTATGATTTGTATGTTTAATACCCTTTTCCCTACTCATTCAACTGCATTATGAGCTAATTGATAATTTAAGATATCCTTTTGTATTTGTAATAGTATAGAGTAACGTTTTTAGTGGGTCCCCCATTTTGTTAATGTAACACACAGGCTTGAGTGTCTACATGTTTTTGAAGAGCCGTTTTGAAGCTGGCCAGTTCTGATTCAATCTAAATCTAAATATTGGCAATGATGCAGATCATCGCTGGAGCTGAGGTGGACCAAATGAAGACTGGGTGCTCAAACAAGCCATCTGAAAGGGCACCCGCCTGTCAATCAAAGAGGCCACGTGGTTAATTATGCATAACTTTAAGATTTAATATAATTTAAATGGGCAAGTTAAATAGAAATTCACCCCAGTTCATTCATAAAAGGTGAAATTAGCTATAGAGGCCAACACTTTTTTTTTGTATCAGGCTACAAATATGTGTATTTCTGCTGTGAAGTTGGACATTTTAACATGGGCGGTTATGGACTTGTTCTATAGCCAGCCTCAAGTGGCCGTTTAAGGAACTGCCGTTTTTGGCACTTCTGCATACAGTAGGCTTCACTCCACATGCACGGAAGTTGTCGCTTCGGGTAAACCTGCATTTTATCCATTTGGCAGAACATTTCGCAAGACAAAACATTACAAACAAACAACTCTGTACTGTATGTCTATTATCACTTTGCAGATTTGTTCCTTTTTGTTCGTGTTCATAATTCCTGTAATTAATCAAATTAAAAGTAATTTGTTCACCTCTTGCCTTATTGCCTTTTTTCAGCTTCTTTGGAGCTTTGTCTGTGGTCTCAAGTTACTCTGACAACACATGTCAAAGTGTTGATTACCAGTCTTTTTATACACCTGGCAATGCTGCTAATTAGCTTCCAACCTACAATGGCACTTCTTTGTCAGTGGCATTGCTTGACAATTGTTTTCGAGGAAGCGTTCTGTTTGTACTGTGTGTTTGCATGGTGGTTTATACATCTTAGCTGACAGTACCAGTATATGTGTATCCAAAATTTCTTTTCATCTACCCCTCCTCAGTTTTCTCTCATTCCTTACTTATCAAGTCTCAACATCTGACTTATATGTGTGATTTGAGTCTTTTCCTTTCCCTCCTCTAGCTGCCATTCCACTGCATAATCACACAGACAGGAGAGGGTCAATATTTTGTATAACTGCAGTGAGGGAGAGAAAATGGAGTGAATCCTTCGCTGCCTGTTAGCATCTTGTCTTTGACATCATTACTACTCCGGCATAGCAATGTTCCACGCATATGACCCTCCCGCAGGAACTAACCTCGGTGCAACACCACAACAACACACGCAGAAAAAAAACATGCCTCACAGCCAATTGCCTACAGGGTGCCTTACGGTCCTTGGCTATTTATGTCTTGGGCAGTGACACAGTCAGTTTGTTCAACTGCTTATTTTCTTACCATGTATGCACTGCTAACAGCCAGCATTTCAATAAAGTGGCACATAAAAATGCATTAGCTTTTCAGCAGCTGCATTACAGAGATATTTCTTTTGTTCTTTATGAGCTGAGAAAAATAAAGGCTGATGTTGATGGGAAGAGGAAAAAAGTAGTCGGTTGCTTTTTTAAGCATCATTTTGAGCCACACCTTGAGATTTAATCGTCCCCTGAGTAGCAAGTTAAAAAAAAAAGTTTCTGTCTGATATCTGATGTCGTTACATCAACCAAAGACGGTTTCTTATACTACTGGAGAGGAGCAACAGCCTGCAGATGCTCAGGCACCTTGTCAACAATAGAGGGAGGACAACTCTACATGCTCACCTTCATGTCAAGGACAAGATAATTCACAGCTAGATCACACCTGGTCACTGCCTCCATGTGGGTGTTTGTGTATGTGTGCGTTTGTGTGCGTGTGTGTATTTGTTTGAGAGCTGGTGTATGACTGGAGGCATCTTGACAACTCCAACGTTCCCTCTCTAACTCCCATTTCTTCCTCTCTCTTTCTCCATCTCCCCTCCCCCTTTCTCCCTCCACCTTCCTTGCCTGTCTTTATTATTAGTGGCAGCTAGAGGCAGTGGACCGGAAAATTCCCATCGAGAAACAAACCCACATCTGCATATTACAGCCCTGTTTCACGTCTGCCATGAGCGAATAAATTAATACATGAATAACAATGAAAATCATCCATGAGTTGCCTCACTCGCTCTCTAAATGCCGTTGTGTGTGTGTGTGCATGTTTGTGTGTGTGAGGGTCCGGAGGAGGTGTAGCTGTCTCTTGGCTATGCTCACCGGGGAACTGCGAGCATTTGCATAAAACCTCTAAGACGTAGCATGCCGACAGTACAGTAGGTAAGCTCACGAGCCAGGTGGCAACCTGTGTTTGGACACAAACTGGTTCAAGTTCATCTCTGTCCTCTGAAACACCTGTGCAGTGATATAGAACATCATGGCTTTCCTTATTTAATTTTTAAAAAGTAACATATACTATAACTACATTAAAACAGCATCAGTTTTTATTTAATTTCACTTTTGCCTTAGTGATTTTGACAAAATTTAAAATATACTTTAATTCATTTTTTTCTTAGTTGGGTTCTTAAGGTCTAACTGAAATAAAATGCCAAGATTTTTATTCTGCTACACTAAATAGAACATATGGCAGCCTTCTAAAGCCACTGACTTTTAACAATTTCAACAAACACATTAGTTTCTCTGCTAAAATGTCCTTCTGATCTCACTCACAAATTTCAACACATCTTGTCCTACATCGTAGCTTGTTGGACGTGCCACCAAACAAACATTCACCAGGGAAAAGTAAACCGCTCACATATATTTTTTAGGTTGCATGAATAATTGACTGCTCAGCTACAGCACATTTAACAGCTTTAAACATGAGTACAAATATCACTTCAGTCCATTTTAATGTTGGTGTGGTCCTTATTCTTCAATGCCAATAACAACACACTGTCTGCACATGACATGTAGCCTAGAGCTTACATTTGTTTGCAGCGTGGCAGCTGCTATAAAACTAACATGAACGTAGACATTCTTCTGATATTTCCTTTTCTTCCATCCATCCATCTTCTGTAACTGCTTATCCTTATCACACCCTGGACAGGTCGCCAGTTCGTCACTGTGCTGACACACAGAGACAAAACAACCATTCACACTCACATTCACACTTAAAGGAATTTTAGAGTCACCAATTAACCTATTAACCACACATTTATGGACTGTGGGAGTAAGCCTGGCGAGGACCTGGAGAGAACCCACGCAGACATTAACTCTAAAATGACAAGAATTTGCTTAAAAACATTCTGTCAGACTGAAAATTAGTAAGAAGGTGGTTTAGTTTACAGTGAAAGCATTTGGCTTCCTCACTGCACCCAAGTGTATCCTAAGTGTTAACACTTAGTTAAGTATGTGTTGTCGTTTGATTCTGTTTGGTACAAACACGGATGTAAATGTACACAGATGTCTCTCTGTGAAATGAAGGTATGAGGATGTGAGTGCGCTTGCGAAAAAAAAGCTACTGCTGTCTACGCCACCGAGATGTGATATTTGTGTTTGTTGGCGCACCATATGTGCCCTCCTCCCACTCTCAATCTCACCACATTTCACCTAGTTTACATCTGTTTACTAAAGCCTGTCTACTTCAGTTTAGCGTGCGACACGTTGAGGGTCTCTGGAGGTCCACCGTGACTAACAAACAACAGTCAGACTACTTTGCCGCTGATTCCACTCATTCGGTGTGATACAAGGACTCTCATGAGATTAGATCAATTTTCAAAATATTATACATCCCAATGCTGACAGACAAAAACTCAGTGACCCTCTGCGGAGCTGGTTCTGGCATCCCATAGTGCATTGCTTCCGTTGACAAGGCACTGCATGTAAAGGACTGGAGGTCTGTGTGAACCTTGGGGAACTGTGAGGCAGAGCAAACTTTAAGGGTCCATATATCACATGTCCATTAGCAGACAGCTCTGCCTCGTTCAGTAAATGACAGTGTTTGTCCACGTCTGCCTCTACGTCTCTCTCTCTCTCTCTCTCTCTCTCTCACACACACACACACACAAACACCAAACACACTCGATTCAAGGCACCCTCTCAATCTCCTTTTTAATCTTTACCCCCTTTCTCTATCTCAGTCTCACCAATGTGATCCTTCCCATCCCAGAACCTCCATCTTCCTCGTTTCTCTTCCTCATCTGCTTTATCACTCTCTATCTCTCCTTTATTAGTGACCACCTTTTCCTTCTCTCTAGCCTCCATTCTCATCCCTGGATACAGCTGGTAATAAGTCACTCTGCTGTAATTTTGGCCTTCTAAAGGCCTGTAATGATGGGGCTCAGAGGATGCCTAAGGTGGAGGCGAGATGAGGGGAGGGAGGTTAAAAGGACTCCTCTCTGCCCAGAGAGAAAGCCTTTCATGGGCCTTTTTGCAATGAGCCACTGAGAAGAGGTCTAAATTGGCCAAGAGAGAACGAGAGACAGTGACGGTGAGGCTCATCAGGTCACATTGTCCCTTTGTTGTTTCTATATCAATTGTACAATATGTCTATTGATGTTCAGTCTGTTGGAGGGGCAGGGAAAAAAATCTCTTTGACATGCACAAACACTGATACAACACTTGTGTTGTCAGATTGTGAATAAAGAAAGGACACAGGGAGAGGGGATGAGGGAAACAGCGAGTGAGAAAGCGAGGGTCGCGCCAGGTGACCGAATTAACAAAATACTGTTGAAAGTGACTGATATTTTCTGACATTTAGCAAACTGGCAAACAGTTCAATTCATTTAGCAGATATGTCAGCAGCAGCTGTGGAAACGTGGGTTTGCGTATCAGACGAGACCAGATAAGGGCTCGGTGAGATTTGCTTGGCCTTCTAGACAGACCGAGCTGGTCGACCTGTCAGAGCCCAGGTAAACACAGACATCGGATGATTTCTGAGAGATGTGCCCCCTGTCCCTGTGGCCTTATGAGCGCCACTCTTTATGTCTCGCTCCACTGGGTCCTGTGTGCCGACCCGATATGCCCGACCTTTTTCCAGGGTTTGAACTGCCGTCACACACAGGGGTGCACCCCGGGGTGGAGCGGAGAGGAAGGAGAGGGGGATCTGAGGGGCACAGGTGGAAACAAAGTGCAGGACTCCACTGCCATATTGTATTTCAGGAGATTTAATTGCCAGCATCATTAAAAGACACTGAGGGGAATAAAGAGTTTTGTAGTTATTAAAATCTCTAAATGATTTAGGAGGATAGTAAACACATGGAGGTATAAAATCACATATACATCATCATCATGATTTTAATTTAATGTCTCATTGATTTAAAGAATATTTTTGAGATTCTGGTGTGTCTCCAAATGACACAGTGAGGAAGCAAGTGTTTTCTGGAATTACACATAGCTGATGACCATCAGTGATGAAGAGGTACAAAGATAGGACAGACACTAAGGCTGCTACACAAACATCACACACAATTTAATGTATGCACATGTATTGTATGTCCAAAGGCGCGGGGAGGGATGAGTCGTTTCCTTCCGCTGGGCAAAAAAAAAAAGAAAAATTAGGAAAATGGCAAGGCAGCACAAAAATAAAAACGCAGATGCGCAAATGCATTCAAGCAGAAAATCCTTGCCTTTAATCCAATTCCTCACGCTTTATTAAAACAGAGCGAGAGATAGAGTCAGGCAGGGACCATGATGAAGAGACTAACCATGAAGAGGAGGCTCACATTACACAAAAAAACACTAACGCACGCGCATACACACACACACACACACAGACTGCACAAATCAAAGGAAAATGAGATATGAGAGGACCATGAAAAAAAAACAAATGCAAATTATCTCTCTCTTTCTCTCTCTCTCCTCCTCTTGCGCTCTGTCTCTCACACAAAACACATCCACACATGACACATTTATGCCTCCTCACAAAGCTAAGAAGGATTAACCCAACAGAAAATACAAACAACCACACACAGGCAAACAGTGTGTTGTCAGATTGTTAGATTTATAGATCCACAGGCGCCTCTGTTGGGTCATATCAGGCCAGGCTGCTGTCCACTCTCTCCATGCCCTTTTCCTCTCTCTCTCTCTCGCTCCCTTTCCCCTTCCATCATCATTTGGTCATCTGCTCTGAAAATGAGGGTTATTTATAGAACCAGACAACTATGCATGAGTATGAGCTAGTGCGTGAGTGCATAAGGCATTTCTTTCAGGGGTGTGGTATGTTTTTGTCCATCTCCATACTTTGGTGCATCCAGCTGTGTGTCCTTGGCCAAAAAAAAACAAACCAATTCTAATTTATTAAGGCCTGTCTCTCTCATTGCTGCTCATTGATTGGTCAGAGTACGTCTGTTTCATGCTCAGCACACACGTGCCTACTAGCCTAGCCTACCAACAAACATGCACACACTAGCAAACAACAAAGTCAAAGGTGTACATGGGTGTTTGAGCTGTCTGCTGTTTACAGGAAGTGATCAGATACAGCGATGCATCACTGTGTTTACAATTTCATAATTATAATACAGTATCACTTGAATCAATAACTAGAGCTGTGGACTTGAGACTGAAGAAGAAGAAGGACTGAAGTCACAAAACCGAAATCTGGAAACTTCTCAAAGAAAGTGATTGAGTAAAAAAAAAACATAGATGTTTTGCATAGACACTGTCTGTCTTTGTGCTGAAGGGACCTCATGTCAGCTAAGTAGAAAATACTATTAACAAAATCTTCACAGAAAACAGAAATGCCAGGTCATTTTCATGGCCAGCCTTTGACAAGACGCAAGACTTGGACTTGTTTTGATTGACTTAACTTGGTTTGCCCTGAAAGCTCTACTAATATAACTGTTATCCCAATTCATAAGAAACATTTTTGTTTAGTCTAAATGGGGGCTAAAAAAGAATGATTGTGAGCGTAATGTGTCTTTATGCTCGGTGTCCTTGAGGGAGGTACAGAACTGTCAGCAGCTAGTGTCAAATAAATGTGTCAAACTTAAAAACTGTGGAGATACAGATGAAATGTAATGCTTTTAATAACACATTCAACAATAATCAAGCTTAACAGATATAACCTCATGACAGATGGGATGTAAATTAAGAAGTTTGAATACAGATACACCACAAGTGCTTTGAAGTAAACATACATCTCTCTCTCTCTGTGGACACTGAACATTTAACTCACACGATTGATGCAGGCTGTGAGGGTAAAATCTTGTGATAGACATTAAGGTGAACATAAAGCGATGAAGAACGAAGAATACTAAAGGACAGCATCTGGACCTTCATGTTTTGAAGACAGATTTTGAGCAAGACTAAAACTATGAGTCATCACCAGTGCTTGGGCTTCTCTCCTCTTATTTCTAAGAAGTAGAAGAGTGGGTTTAGTAAAGTGCAGATCTCCACCAGGCAACAGATGGTGAAGCACCTACAGTACTGCAATGACAACTGCAGGTTCCTCCTAAGTTTTTCCTAAGCTTCTCATTTTAAACAGTGTTATTTACCTAAAACAATTTGTTGTAACTCACCGCACAGATTCTCTAACCTCCCAAAGAAAGTGTTAAATCTCAGCCCTTTGCCTCTCCCCAAGCTCCCTTTATCTCCAGATGTTTCAGTTAAAAATGAAACCAAACTTTTCAATGGATGTCAGTTTTTTAACCACGTCAACGGCCAAAATTTGGCCATGGTGGACAAGGTAAGCTTTGTTTGTAGCTGAATATGTTGTCTTTTTTCTGCTCCACCAGACACATTAACTGCCCCACATTAACAATAATATGGAAATCAACTAATTAATCAGGATCAAAGTTGAATATTAGATAAATAAAAGTCAGCATGATAGCATTAAAAAGCACTTAATACACTACATAAAATATATTATTTCAACTTACTATCACTTCATATTTTTCCCCTGGCCAACCATACTGTGCATCACCAGCGAAACTGAGAAATTTGTACTTATTAGGCTATTTATTGTTTTACTCATCAAGTTAATTTATCAAAATGCCATTATACTATTCAATGCATCTAATGGAAAAATTACACTACACTATACAAAAGGTGGCATTGCAGTAGGCACTTCACCATCTATTACCTGGTGGACATTGGTGCTCTACTGAGTACACTCAATGAGTAAATTATGCAGGTGATGTAAATGCATAAATATGAATACATTGATATATCAATATCTATAAAATATCTATCCACCACAGGTTTTTGCTCTGGCTTAAAAATGTCTATGGCATTGAAATATTGCAAACAATGTGATTGTTTTTCTTTTTGGACAGGATGATATATAGCCAGCATTAGCAGCCATAAAAGAACCATGACAATGTAAAAAATATCTTGTGGATTTGTTTTGTTTCTCTTAAGAAGGTTTATTCTATCTTCTGGAAAACTATTTGCTTCAGCCTAACTGTTGGAAAAACACCTTATTTGTGCTGGATTTTTAAGAAAAGTTTCAGGCTAAACTGTAAACATTCCCTTAAATGAGCAACGTGTTTTTTAAACATCAATGAATCACTGCACCTTAACTTTAAGATGCTTAAATATATTTTAAAAATACCGCAGTCCTTCATTCACAGTGAGTTTGTGATGAAACATTAACATAAAAATGGGTATAAACTGCAAAACTTAATGCCCTAAACTCAAACATCTGGACTCCATCCAGATCAGACAGCAAGCTTCTCTACACATTACTCTCCACGATAACAGAGTGAAATCACTTAATCACTAGCACATTCTTCTTGCAGTAGGACTGGCTGCGCCACATGTCCAGCATCCATGCCAGAGCGAGGGAGAGATGAGGAAGAAGAGAGGAAGAAAGGGAGAAAGAGAGAAAGAGCCTGAACCCACTGTCAGCTCAGTGAAGCAGAGAGGGAGGGAAACACACGCCGACATGCAGACGATTCGCTGGAGGTAACACACATGCACGCACACACACACACACACACACACACACACACACACACACACACACACACACATGCATGAATACATTGATTTAAGAGAATTTTTTTTTTTTTATTCTTTATTCATGGAATCTAGAAACCTATAAACATCCATACCAGGCGCTGATGCTTCACTGAACATATGTGGACTGACATAAACACAGAGGAGGATCTATTGATGTTTCTGCAGCACAAGTTACAGACTCTGCAGCATTTAAGAATTCTAAAAATATCTGAACCAGACATGCAGGATGCGCACATACGTACACAGACGCACATACACAAACACACACACTCACACACACAGACAGACAGCAGAGAGGCTGTGGTGGAGCTGAGGACACAGCAGGGCTGGCTGCCTGAGGGAGTCAGCAGAAGGTGAGCCGAGATAAGGCTGTGTGATTGTGACTGCATGTCAGAGAGAATCTGCACAGCACAACAGTTCAGCATTCTCTACACACACACACACACACGCATGCGCGCACACACACTAAACAACACTTAAACACCTACCCACAAACTTTTATATATGCAGCCTGCATCACCTGCAGCAGTGTATCAAAAACAGGGAGTTTAGACAACACGTGGCCTGGGTGTATGACAGAGTTTCTGGTATATTATAGAATTTATCAAGCTTATTCCATGCTTGCCGGTCTGCTACACCTAAGCACCCTGACACACAAAGTCGCCCTCAAAGAACTGGTGAAGACAAAGGCAGAATGATAAAACACAAGTTGCACTTGAACACACAGGAAAGACTCAGGTCTATGGCAAGCTGGCAGCTGACATGTACGTGTGCTCTGCACTTCCGTGAGGGGAATGAATGGATCAAACCCAAAGACCCAGCATTGAGGAAATACATATAAAACAAAGTATCCTACTATTTTATCACCATTGTCAATCAGGTTCAAGAATATGCCTGACAAAATGTTGCAGAACTGGAAACGTTTTGTTTTAAACTGAAGTTGTCAGCCTGTAGTCTTTTGTTTGTGGAATAAAAAAAAGGTTATTGCACGAAATCAGTAGAATCACTTATTTTCTAGGCTGAACAGCCAGTTGGACAGCTCCATCTCACTGGCTGCCTCTGCTGCAGACTGAACATGCTGAATCAGGCAAACAGCGGCAGATAAGGGCTGATTAGATCCAACAGTGCCAGGGCCTTAAATGCTGTGTGTGGGTTTATGTGTGTGAATGAGTGAATAAATAGTTCTTGCGTCTTGAGAAAAAAAAAAACAAAAAAAAAAAACACACACACCTTTTCAGAGTGTATTAATTTAAGTACAAAACATGCACGCACACACACATGCACATATTTTTCTGGGCCCATCAGCTTACAAACTAAGATAACCAGACTAATGGATGTTTCTGCATGAAGAAGTTCTCACCAAAAAGTAGGACCTAAGCACTTTGTGTGTAAATGCTAAAACACAAATTTCAGCTCAGAACCACTGGAGTTCTTATATGTGCTGATCTCAGGCTTTGACCACACTAATGGAGATAAATCTGAAAATTCAGTTTACTGTTGAAAGTTTATAATGAGTCAAGTTATAAAAAGTTTGGCTGCTCTTATTGACAGAAATGTTTAAATGTCCTCTTTTATCTCCTCTCATCATTATTAACAAATGTATTATCCAAGTGAGCTTCAATAGAGACGTGTTGTTATTGGCATGTTGTTTGTCTGTCTATTGTCAGATGAAGCACAACTAAATTGAAACTTAAATTTGATTGATTGTCATAACTGCTGCCTAACAAATTCCTTAGGTATTGTGTAGAACTCCAGATTAAAAATCAATATTTCATTTGTGCAGATTTCTGACAAAACAGATAAACAGAAAAAAAAATGTTAACAACTCAATTAAGCAATCACAAGAAGAATCATGAGTAACAAAATGCCTCTTAACATTAGTGCCAAGTTGATGTATTGTACCAATCAAAACCTTCATATTTCATGGTTTTCTGCATTATTTTCTACATTGTAGATCAACACTGAAGGCATCAACACTATAAAATAACACAAATGGAATTATGTATTAAACAAAAAAGCGTTGAACCAGAATATATGTCTTATATTTTAGTTTTATGAGGCCACTTTTTGCTTTGATAAAAGCTCTGCACGCTTGAAATGGTTTTCCAACAGTCTCGAGGGAGTTACTCAACACTTTGTTGGCTGCTTTTCCTGCACTCTGCAGTCCAACTCATCCTAAACCATCTAAAATTGGATGATTGTAGATGCCAGGTCATGGGATGGCAGGTTGATGCACAATGTTATGGTAGCCATGCTGGTTCAATGTGCCTTGAACTTTGAATAAATCGGCAACAATAATGCCCAACAAAATGACCCCACAACACTACACCTGCATGTTTCATGGTGGGAACCACACATGCACATACCATCCAAATGGTGTGTCTCACAAAGACAGCAGTTGGAACCAAACATTGAAAATTTGGACTCATCAGACCAAAGTGCAGATTTCCACTGGTCTGATGTCCATTCATGTATGTTTTTTTTGGCCCTAGCAATTCTCTTCTTCTTGTTGATCTTCCTCAGATGTGGTTTCTTTCAAAATTTGGCCCTGAAGGCCTGATTCACACCCCTCCTCCTCCTCCTCTCCTCTGAACAGTCAATGTTGAGCTGTATCTGCTAAAGCATTGAACTCTGTGAAGCATTTATGTGGGCTCTGAGGTGCTCTTAATTGGAGATTTTTGAGGTTGATAACTGTAATGAATTTATCATCTGCAGCAGAGGTAATTCTTGTTCTTCCTTTACTGGGGTGGTCCTCATTAGAGCCAGTTTCATCATAGCGTTTGATGGTTTTTGCGACTGCACTCAAAGACATACTCGAGGTTCTAGAAATTTTCCAGACTGACTGACCTTCATGTCTTAAAATAATGAGTGGTTGCTTTTCTTCACTTAGTTAAGTGTTCTTTGCCATAATCACGGTTACTACAGTAGTCAAATAGGATTATTTACTGTAAGGCAAGACTAATTATTAACTTTTGACTAGGCACAACCGTTAATTGAAAAGCATTTCAGGTCACCACATCATGAAGCTGACTGAGAAAATGCCAAGAATCTAAAATCTAAAACATATTTTGCTTTGTTTACACTTTTTTATCATATATGTCCATTTGTGTTCTTAGTTTGAGGTCTTCAGTGTTAATCTACAAAAAGAAAATACTGAATGCGAAGGTGTGTCCAAGCTTTTGACTGGTACAGTGCGTTGGTGAATCATATGTCAGCATGTCTAAAGAAAGTTTTTCACGTGTGCACAAAAATGTAGCCACTATGGAGGATGTTTTGAAAGCTCAGTTTTTATTGATCAAACTCAGTGGTAGATTTGGACAAACATTTGCTTTTCAATGCATCTACATTATCGTGTAGCCTTTGTGGTCCATGTTTAATTTTTCATTTACTTGTCACAATTGGGAATAAAGCTTAAACTTTTCATTCTTGAATTTATGAAAGAGTAATGCTTTGGAACAAAGCAGCTTTGTGTCTAAAAATATAATTTTAGCACATTTAAAAAAAAAACATCAATGAATTCTAGAGTGTCGTTGGCTTTCGCGGTTGGCATTTTTACAATGTGTTGCAGCCGAGTCCTTGTCAATCAAATCCATGTACCTCCATTATTCACAAATAACAATTCCTCAAGTTCTTGTCCTTCCTGGAGAGTAGATGACCAAACCCTGAACTTAACTGGTCCCAGGACACAGTGTAAGCTTCAGTATAACGAATTACAGTGTTCTACTGTAATTTAGTGTTTCCTTCGACTAAGAGCATCTCTTACAAGAACAAAAATACAAAGACAGGGTCAGAGCCAGAGTCCTTGGCTTTAAACTACTCGCTGTCACAAAAAAATTAAAATAGAACACTGTTCGTAAACTAAGAGGTTGGTAAGCCTCACATTAAGCTTTTCACCAACTTAGTTGCAGGCACTTGCTATTGTAATATAGAACTTCCAACAAGGAAATCCAGCAAAATCCCAGCAAAACTATATAACACAACCAGTTCTGAACACAAAACACACCATTCTTCTTTCTATAGCAAAGTAACCAAACAGAGTGAAACTGTGTCAACTTACAAACATCAAATGCCAGCAACATTATCCAAATTCACAGCCACTGTAGTCCTTCACAATTAGACAGAATAATGGAAGAAACGATACAATCAGCATAGAAACTGAGCAGCTATGTTGGAGTACGTAGTGGTTAAGTGCCTTACTCAAGGGTATATTGATCTCACATAGATTTCCCCAGATATCTTGGAAACTGAGCTGAAGGAACCTACTTCCTTGAACATCAGTCCAGCGATGCCTCTGAAATAAATATCTTTTATTTGACATTTAATCATATATATCTCCTCCTGAAATTAGATTATTTCACTATATAAAGATTTTATATCCTGACGTTACCAAATGCCATTTTCAGATAGTGCTGGTTCAAGAACTGCCAAGCTCTTTCAGAAACACAGACTGAGATTCACAAAATATACAGAAAGAAAAAAAAAACTTACAGGCATCTGACTAAATGATCTGCCCTGTTGGCTGTTAACAGTGTTTATTTCTGGAGGGCAGATGGAGGCCATGCGATTGGTTTATGTGCAGAGACACAGTCACCATGTTTCGCAGTGTCAAGAATCAACAGAATAGCCACGTGACCCCACAGTCTCTACTCAGACGGCAATTTGATCTTGAACTGTGTTTTTTAAATTGTTAGTCCTATTCATTGGTCGGGTAGGTAGGCCTTACTGTCTGTCTGCATACTTTTATAATTGTGTGAGCGTTGTGTGTGTGCATCCTTTGGCAAAGGCAGAAGAAAGAGCAAAAGAAATACCACGAGTGTGAACAAATCAAACTTAACTGAGAGACCGATTCCGCCTGGAGCAGAGTCCTAATCGAGGCTGTGACTAGAATGACAAAATGTCTAACTTAACTCCAGCCGCATCACTCCCAGGAACACAACCATCAAACCAAACCAGCACTTAATTAGCTTCTCAGTTGCTGACTTTACTCAGCTCTGCTCCACTTGTGTGTGTGTGTTAATGCTTTGTGTGTGTGTCCTCAGCCCAAGGCTCTGTCTGAACACATTTCAGCAAATAGAATCCAATTTGTTTAACTTCTATTGAATACAAGTAGGGGGGTTGGCACACAGAGAATGGTGACAGTGGACTGTGAACAGTGTGTGGGATTCTGTTATTGTGCATGGTCCTCTTGTGATAAACAGCGTTACAAAATCCAGTGGCAGAGCACTCCACCCCTTGTTCGCCATTTACATGTCATTTTGCAAAGAAACGAAGCTGTCAGCGAGGCAGACCTACCTGTGTTACTGGGCATCTTGCCATTGCTGATCTGCTTGAGTCTCTTCTGGTGGGATTTGCCGTTGTAGTGGATCTGGGCCTGCGCGGCTGAGTTGAGTTGGATGTTGCAGACCTCACACAACGTGTAGCTCCGCTGCTTTCTCTCCCTTTTCAGTCTATGGAGTGCAGAAGGCAGGACGCCCCCTGGTGATTGCTCATCTAGCACTGCACCCTCATCCTGGGTGTCGCAGCTAGGCTCGGTATCCATCTGCGTTCCCAGCCCGGCACCAAAGCCTCTCCTGTCCAGCTCGGTGTTAGGCAGAGCCGATGGGCTGAACGGTCGTTTCATACCTGTGAAAGAAGAAGAAGAGGAGAGGATAAATACTAAAACAAGGACAACGTGGTGAACTGGATGAGAGGTCAGTATCATTTAGAGGCTGACATTACAACTCAGGTGTCAGACCACTTCATGCACGAATGTTTACGGAAACGTTACACAAGTCTGATGCTGCCTCCCTTTCTGAAGTGTTAGTATGTGCAACACAGCATGGCACAGTGTGAGGCTGTGTGTCCTGTCCCCTCTAGATGGAGGTATCAATATCCCTAGTCTGGCCTGACCTGGCTCACCCTGCATACAAAGCCAGCCTGTTAAATACCTCTGATTCCCAAAGCTTTGTAGAGGAGCATGTGGAATCTGACCCCGTTCTTGTCTGATGTAAGTCATGCTTGTCAGCACCCTCCAAACAAAGACACCTGCACTAAACACACAAACACACACACACTCATAAAGACATCAGGAAACAAAAGACTGGGCATGAATATGTACATAATCACACTGCACAGTGGGAAGTCCAAGCAGTGGTGGTCCTGGGGTGCAATGACGCACCACTTGGGGGAGACAGAGTGCTGTAGTGCGGCTCTCTGAGGACCAGCGAGGCCCCTCTGTCGGTTCACTTGTGATGACTCCATGCCTGCTGCCTGTCTGCAAATGCTGCAGCAGTGGCTGCACTTCCTCTGTAGAGGATCTCAGCCAAGCCGTTGCTGTATCAGATCGGCAAAACAAATTGGAAGTCTTGGGCTTATGATCATATTTCCTGACACTGAGCTTCAGATTAGAACGGCTGAATTAGTGATACAACAGCAACTGCATTAAACAAATATGAAAGAGCTTAAGCTGCCACGCTTGTCTCTCATCTACTGTTTGTACAACTAGCTGCAAAAGCATGTGAAAACCTGAATACCCTGACTGACCTGGATATATTTGGGGGTTAAAAGGAAAGCAGAACAGTGATACTAAAAGAGACAAACAAGCAAAGTGAAACAAAGTGAACACTTCAGTTTTTCCATGGAGGGCTCTGTGGTCAGAGAAAACATCTTCCCTGGATACACAGTCAGGGAGAAGAGATGTTTGTTTCATTTGCAGCTACTGTCTCTATAAATAAATGAAAAGGTAAGTCTACAGTAGCTCTGTGAAGGATTGAGACATCACCAGTGGAAAAAGCCCCTGAAATACACCCAGCTGTGCATTTCTGCTGTTGGCTTTTTGCCTTTGCTTCGAGTTATTTACGTAAACACCAAAACCGCTCTGACACACGCACTCACACACAGAGAATGGAGTCTATGATGCATACATACCTACATGCATGAAAAATGCAGGCACACACACACACATGCACGTACTGCTCAAAAACACATTAGGGCAAGCAGCCTCCATGAAAGCGGCTATTCACGTTGCCAATCTGGGAGCACTCAAGAGGCTCCATCAGATGTTTTCTCAAAAGCTTTGAGCAACGCTGCTCTCTGGCACCGAATGAAAAAAATCTCTGTGGTCCTTAACCACGCAACCTCCTCATGCTTCTGCCAAACTACTCCGCTAGCCACCCCAAATTAGCATGGTTGTAAAAACAAAACCCTCAATAAAGACCTACAGAACATAACATAGAGAGCCATCACAACCTTACATTAAGTGGTAGTTCTTCATAGAGCATAAAACACTCATATATATATATATATATAAACTGATCTCAAAGACTGCTCATGTTTTTGAAGATAAAAGCAGGTACTCCTTTTGTGCAATTGGGCATAAATAAAGCTTTGCCTTAGAGATTCAATGGATATTTATGAAGCATGATGCAGAAACTGGGCAGAGTGCAGAGTGATTTTTTTTTACCCACTATACCATCTGTATTTTCAATGTTAAGTTTCTTGTTATAGAGCTATAGGAAAACCTTAAGAGAGAATTTAATATTTCAATCGATTGGTAAGAAAAAAATCTATTTCTAAAGTTATTTAAAAATTGAGACAAGTGGTCCTCTTTCACAGAGTCTGCCATGCTTCTACAGTAGCCCAGAGTGGACAAACTAAACACTGGTTCTTGATAGTCTTTCACTTTTTTTATGCATTTCATGGCAACCATGGTTTCTTATTCAAGCTCAAAAGTGGAGCAAGAGGGTTGCAATCAGATTTCCATTTTTCTTTTTTTTCCACTGCTCTTTTTTGAAGTCAAAGATAAGTTGATGACAGGTATTCATACGCGCTGCTCAGGATTTAGCAACATCTGAGTCAGAAGCTGATGACACTTGGTGGGTTGTTTTGCCACTGACAATCAGATGTGATCAAACCGCTCCCACACAAGCCTGATGGAGCAGATTATGTGATATTTTGACTGTTAAACCCTGACAAAATCTTTGAAAATGTTTCTTATTTAGTCATGACTTTAAAAAGAAATACTTGAATATCCCGCAGAGATAATACAGACCACTTTTAAGTAGAAGCTGTGTGAGGCATAAGTCTATACTGTGTCTGCACACAGAGATCTTTAGACTGACGCAGGACAGGAGATTGTCAGGGGGTAACCCTGGGGGAGGAGGAGGGAAGGAGGCTCTGCCAGCCTTGCCATGTCCGCTGTTTCCGCTATCTGATGTGCCCCTCCGCCTACACCTCCTCCCTCGGCACATGCGAACCATCAATCACTGCTGTGATCTTGCTGAAAGACCCAGGCTCACCCAGCATAGCAGCTCAGCAATAAAAACTCTATTTATGATCTTGTGTCTGCTGCTCACTGATCCTGAAATACTACAGCACTTTCCCCAGCTCAAACCAGCTCTAACCACCGGTCCACCGCGACGAGCACCCCCACCCATCTACTGTGGTCACAGTTGGCATGGGGGCGTCAGTTCTCCCTGGTGCAAGCAGAAATTGGCCTCCAGATGGACCAGTGCAAACACTGCAGGCATGTTAGCAGCTCCTAAATCACACTGATGAGAGGGGTACACCGACAACAAGTCCAGGCCAATGGGCACCACACACGCTCATGCACACACTCCTCATAAACACACATGCGTTTGTAAAGTTACAGGCGGTATCACAAACACAAGTTGCACTCTGACTCTTCAAACAAGGAGTAAGCGATTCAGCAAACATGCACAAATGAACAGAAGCACTGAGACTTGACTAAATCATCCTCTGCTGCCCAGAGCACATGGACTGACTTCAGTGATATAAACAAACACAAATGGCAAAAAAAATGAAATCCAATTAGGAAAACAAGCAGAGCAGCGGCCAGAACACATACGTGTTCTGTTATACAGTGCTCAGCAGGAGATAAACAGATAAACATGCATGAAGGAAAGGGGAAATATAGTGAGAGGAGACTAAACAGCTGGAGGTAAAAATGCCATTAGTTAGTATTCCTCACCATAAAGCAGTCTTGACAGTGAAGGATGTACGCTGTATGACTGCAGGCGAGGATATTCTCTTTCCCTGTCTGACATGAGACGGGTAAGGATTAAAATTTTCCTGACAATCAACCAGCGCTCAGGGCAGCTCACTACATCAGGTCAGTGATGGCACAGAGGCAGAAAGAGAAATATGGAAAAGTGAGAGAGGGAAAAAGAGAGAGATTGATCGGTGAAGGGAGCACAAAGCCACTTGTATAATTGGCATTATCAAAGTATCATTACTGTCATCACCACTGTATTGTCACAACTGCAAATGCAGATGGTGCTTTAGGTCTTTGAGGTTCTATGTCTTTGTGCCCCGTGTATTAGTGTTGATTGTGTAAAGTCCAGGCTGTGGCTCTCTAATGAGTGTAATTACACAGGAATCAGCACTGCGCTTATTGAAAACGAAGCTTCGACTATAGTGCGCCTGGCTTGGGAGTCATAAGCTTGGACTGACTGTTTGCAGTCCCTGTCAACCCCAGCCCGAGCCGGAGAGTAAATAAAAAACAGTGGCACATAAATTGATGTGTTTTCTCTAATCTTTGTTTGCAGCAGTTCTTTGGCAGCGCAAAAGGGGAGGGCATTTGTTCACAGTGTGTGTTTGCGTGTTTACTTGTGTGCGTGTGCTTTTGTGCGCGTAAGTGTGTCCTAGCAAAACAAAAAGAAATTGTTTCACTGGGGGGAAAATTTATTTTGCAGCATCACACCGATCCTATCACTGAGGATGCATTACATTTGTGTGTGTGTGTGTGTGCATGGGTACACCAGTGCAGGTTGGTCCACACATTGGACGGAAGCTATTAGACAGGATGACAAGGACAGTAAGAATGTAGACCACAAGAAGAGGATATAAGCAGAGCAGAGTGACTTCTGAACAAATCCAAATCCAGTGTTACCATACCAAGTACACATGCACTGTGTAAAGTATATTATACCTGTTTCATTAGGTGCAAATGGAGAGTATTGTCTCATTCTGTAATTTCATCTATTCCATCTCATGAGAGAAACTGTACTATAACAAGGTGGCTGAGTCATTAGTTTTTGAGGTATCATTTCAATGACAATATTATTCGGGAGTTTTCACTGACATGGCTCTAACTGAGATTTGCGCTGTGCAACTTCATCCGCTCCCCTATTTTTTAACCTCTTACACCGTTTTTTCTCATCTATGCTAAGCACACAGCCAATGGGCAGTACATACATCCACCCCTCACTCCTTTACTTGTTCTCAGACTGCATGTCTGAGTATATTTCCACATCTCCAACATGCAGCCCTCTGAGAACAGCTATTAATTTGTGCCGGATGGTCTCTGATTGTGTGAAAGACAGACACTTGTTCCTGCTGTTTGAATGTGGTCATGCGTAAGCACACAGACAATTGCACATTTATGTAGTTGCTCGTGCAAGCATGCATGCAAGGATAAAAGAAAACTTGTTATTAAAAATTATTTTGACATTTACAGGTGCTACCATGGATGGCAGGCATTCATAACAACATGATCAATAGCATTTACATGTATATTATTCTATATGAATAGTGCCAAATTGCACAGCCTGTTTTGATGTGAGAAATTACATACACTCAGGCATGCCGACATGCAATCTTCTGTTTTCTCTGGAGTGCAGTTCAGTAGAAAGGCTGTTAAAATTTGCTCAGAGTTTTAGTTTACGGGGTACTTGATAGAATAATATGAAAGGATTGTATGAATGGAGCCTTACAGGTTTGGTGTATGAGTTATTTAACAGTACATCTATCAAAAGGAGAAACATCTGCACACCTGTGTGTAATCCTTTGCGTTCCTGGTTGGCACAATCAAAAATAATGCAATATGCATCTTTTATTGAATTTTAATAACTATTAATGATTGATAACTACTGTATATGTAAACCCAGAATTATGAGTGATCAACTAGATAAATAAGTGCTACTGTAGAGGCCTTTGACTCTAGTTGAGCAACGTTTTTATGATTGGAGGTGAAATGTACAACTGCAAAAAGATACTTTGTTCGACATTTCAGCCACAGGAAATTATTCATCTTCTAAAAAGCCACTTTTGAAACATTTGGTTAAGTATTTTTGCATTGTGACTCTGAGTATTTATTATATTT
Source organism: Nibea coibor (assembly GCA_023373845.1). NCBI lineage: Eukaryota > Metazoa > Chordata > Actinopteri > Sciaenidae > Nibea > Nibea coibor. The sequence continues at coordinate 15,270,502 of CM041727.1, read as the reverse complement.
TTTCCTTTGACTCTTGCCCTGTGCTCAACAACTCACAAAAACGAGTTGAGTGCCCTCTCTCTACTGTCTTTTTTATTAAATTACATATTTCATTGAACTTTCCTTCCAGTGCTTATGCCTTCAATCAAATCCAGCAAAAGAATGAGAAAATCAGATTTCACAATTTGCAAAAGGCGCATAACCACTGTACTGAGTAGGCAGAGTCCATCCAGTGTGGCACTATTCATTTTTCAACCACAAAAAACAGACCAGTCCAGTTGTTGCACCACTATTCAAACATCCGTTTCCCTCAAATGTGCTAAAGTTAGCCCATGCAGGAACACAGGCTCATATTCGCCTTGTTCACATTTCACCACAAACTCAACTGGGGAACTGCCCAATAAGAGTAACCACAGACACTGGGAGAGGTTCCATACAACACTAGATATACTTAGACATGGACGAATCCGGGCTCAGCCACAGTCACAACATTATCACACAATGTCAAGTTAACCAGCTGCACACACAGAGATGAAGAGACATCTTTATTCTCCCGTTCTGCATGGAAAACATTTTGGCTGCCAATGTGTACAAAGACTTATCTAAGAGGAGTTTATTTTACAATCTGCTTCATCCAGTGACTTGTAACGTCTTGTCAGCTCTGCCTGTTCAGCAAACCTCATCAAGCCTCAGTTCAGTTTTGAGGTATGGTTAAAGTAACAGCAACATTCGGAAGATGTCTTCAAGAATTTGCTCCCAGTCAGGATGAAAACCAATTAATTTCTTAATGGGTGGTTGTCTTTATCCCATGAGGCATCCATTGCCAGTGGTATCTGGCATATGTCAAGGTATTCTGATGACCAGATTCAGAAATAGCATCAAGGACATTTGCCACCGCTGGCTCAAATATGCATGGCTCAGAGAATCATTTAGAAATATTAGGAATGACTAGCACTGGCTTCTATTTCACCCACTTTCACTGTAAATGATGCCACAATACGTCAGTCAACCATCCCAGATAACATTTCTTTAATTGAAACCATAAGTTTACAGCCAGCAGTGTCAGTCTAAAGATACAGATGGTGTTGTCTGCTCTGCCAGAAGTCTGGGAAATGAGATCAATTCATAGCTGACTGGACATAGATTTTGCTTTTGCTCTAATCCTGCATATTTTTAAAAATGATAAAATAGACCAAGCAAGAATGATGTGCCTCTATCAACATATCTCCTTCTCTAAAGACCAATACAATTATTGTCAAATGAAATCCAGTAGTTATCTGCTGAGCCCATCCGAGCTCCCACACTCACACAAAACCACTTAATTTCCCCGCACAGCTTGTCTGACAAACAGGTATTGCGTACAGACAACGGAAGCAGCTCCAGCCTGGATAGCATGACTGATGGAGACAGGAAGAAACAGACTGCCTTCAGGACAGAAGAGATATGGAAGAAGGATGGAAGTTGGGCACAGGTGCAGAGATATTTTTCATGCTGTTGAAAATGGCTTCTTAAGGAACTTCCTTTTCTACTGGCAAGAAACTCACAGTACCATCACAGACAAGGCAAACCACATGCATTCCTCTCTCCATGTAAACATGTTTTTAAACTGATGTGTTTTTTTTACGGTGGGTAGATGACTCTAACTCTTTGAATAAAGAGTTCACCACAGTGAATCAGCTGGCATCTGCGGCTAAGAACAGCTTTTCGTCTGAAAAGATGTGTACAGCAGACATTACCTCATACAGTGTCTTATAAACTATGTATAACTGTGGAATCCACAGTGTTTTGACCACACACTACTTAAACAACAGCGTCCTAAACAAATTCAGACACCTCAGCTGCGAAAGACAGCAAGAAAAAGTTAGGGGCCCCTGATGTCACGACAATGATACAGCCATGTTCATCTTTACCGGTAACACATCACTGCACAAAGTCAGTGCTCTGCTTTAAATTTGCCACAGTAGGTTTCAGACTGTCACTGTGACGCTTTTATAGCGCAAACTCTGGTGACAGCCTTACCAAAAGACTCAATATGTTACATTTTGAAATTACAGTACATCATCTTATTGCTATCTATAATAATTAGTATTATTTGAAGTATTGTTATTTTATTTACCTAAATTGAGAAGTTTTTACAGTGACAAAAAAGAAAGAAAGGATAGCAAGGAGAAGACATGCGGCAAAGTGCAATGTATTGGAATCAAAGCCACATTTCTGCAGTAAGGACTTCAGCCTGACCACATGAGGCACACATTCGAATCGCTGAGCTACCAGGCCCTACCACTGAAAAGGCAAATTTCTGTCCCTTTTTGCACGTTTTGTAACCTAAACCTGCAATATCTGATTTCTTTTGGCCACTTTGGTTCAGCAGAACCAAGTTGTGAACACAATATTTACATATAATCAGCTTTTAAGTTGCACTTCTGGCAGTTATGGAGCATCATTGCCATCATTTGACCACCTGGCAAATGGGAGTCCAAAATTCACTCTATCGAGACTCCCAAGGGAAATATCTTATTCTGTGGCTGCTAAATGCTCTCAACTTTATTCGCCATGTAGCCATCTGCCGTTTGGTGCTGAGCGGGTAGCGTACAGCGGGTTTTTAGAGCTTTTTCATTGAAAACACCTGTTGTGACAGCAAACAATGACCTGAAACTGAAGCAGATTCAAGTGATAATTGAATGGGATCAAAGTCAGTGATGCATCAGCAGGGCCTGTACTGAGAAATTAATGAAGTAGGATATGAGTAAATTCACCTGCAGTGTGTCAGCATTAAATGAATTATTAAGAATTTTCAAACAGTCTCCTCGAACCCTGCGTTAGTGTATTTGATCACAAAGTTCTGTTGTGAGTCCCTTATGATTTTGAGTTATCCATTGCTGTATGTTTGCATCAGACCTCCCAGTACACACAGTAAGATGTTTTACAGTGACACTGACACTGTTTTCCCCCAGGAGTCCCACCCAATTAAAAAGCAAAACACTTCCACGAGATTGTTGCGCTGCCAGATTCAACTCAACTCAGGTTGCTCTATTTTCCACTCACTGAATCTACCTGATGACACCTTCAAGGGAGGCGCCTTCGTTGATGCTGGTGTTATGCTGCTTACAAGCACTCCTAATGAGCTGCTTCTTTTCATCTGTGTGGTGTATCTGGGCCCGGTTGGGGAGAGTTGTAATTACTGCAAGGATTTGATTGCATTAGCCTCATCCCTACCTGTCCTTAATGTCATTAGTTCTGTAGGAGGAAATTCATTAGACACAGATAGCTGAGTCAGTCTCCCTCACTTGCGGTTAGACACACTGACAAATTGCCTGCTCCATTGTAAATAAATGTAATTTAGCGAGGGGGGTATTTATGCGACAAGCACACACAGAAAACGACACAACAAAGTTTGACGCAAAGCATCTGGCATCAAATGTTGAGTTGGGAAAGGAGGCAAAATGGCTGCCTTAATGGAGAGGAGCTGTGATTTCAAATGAGACATGCTACATAATACAAAACATATGCACATTCAGACAGACGGAAACACACACACCATCAGCGCAGCAGGAAGTGGTCAGACATGTCCCAATGAAGGGAGATAAAGAGCACTACCGCTGCTGCTGAAATGCTGTTTCAGCATGTGCGTGCATGTGGTTCAGCTGCACATGTCTATCTGTGTGTGTGTGTGTATGCATGTGTGTGTGTGTTGTGGTATCTAAGAGTGAGTATCCAACTGTATTATCCAGGGATCAACTATGGTGTTGATGCTGGCATGCAAGCTGTCCTTGCCAATAAGCTGCCCCTGCATCCATCAGTCCCCGTCACACTCCCAGTGCCAGCTCCGACAAGAGGAAGGATTATCTACCCAGAACTCCGAGTACTCGTTATTTATGTTGCCATGCTACTCACAGGGACACACAAAGAAGAAAAAAAAATTATTGGAAGGGAGGCGATATATATAGATGGTAGGAAGATGACTACAGTGACTGAAAGTGGCATCAGAATGGTAAAGTGACTGGGCTCAACATATGGTGGAAGTACACTGCAAAACCTTGTACCTTGTACATGCAAGCAAAATATTGTTTAATGCAAAGCAACTGCCCGTATCCAACAAACACAAAGAACAGATAAATTCCTGCATTTCTAAAATTACTGTAAAATGGTTATATTCAATCTGCAGAGCTGTTATTTGGAGTTGTGTTCTTGACCACCTGATGACCTAATGACCACCTGAAAACATCTGCCTTCTGCTACCCAAAAAAGAGCAGAGCGGCAGGTCAGAAAACCAAAATGATAAAAACAAATAACTTCACAAAAGCTTATTAATTAATTGCGAGGAGCTTGACTGACAGGTTATCCAATCATGTCAATGCTATTCCCAGTGTGCTAGCCTATTTTGACTATTTTAATTAATATTTAAACTATAATACAAAGAGACCACTCATTCAAGTCATCATGCCTCAAGTCAAGTGTCTTTAATGTCGAGGTCCGAGTTGATTCTCAAGCCTATATTTGCCTTATTTTTGACAGTTCAAGTTGTTCAAGTCTTCAAAACAGTAACTCAGGTCGACTTGAATTCAAGTCACAATACGTCGAGCCCACATCTCTGCAATTCAGGGCACAACTGCAAAGAACGATCTGGAAACTTCAAAACAAAGCATTATTTTTCTTTGCTTCTTTACACCTGGCGGTGAGGAGATTTGCCAGGTGCTTGTAACACAGACATTAACACAGCCCACACACACCTTCATCACATATCCTTCCATGCAGCAACTAGTGTAGTTGTGTAATTGTGTTTTTCTCCTCTGGCATTCCTGTATTTAACAATAAAGCTGAAAAGAAAAGCTGTGTCGTCTTAAAATAGAGCTTGCTCAACCTCATTCTATACAATCTGCTTCAAGTTAACAAGAAAATATAGATATAATCTTATTGAGTTTTTTGGAACAAAGTCTGCCTTTTAAAACTTCAACAGAATAAAGAAATGCAGTGTTATTACTGTCTGACATACCTTAATAATGTAGGAGTGTGGCATTGCTTGAAAAGATTATGAACCGTTGATAATAAAATAAGATTTAACATTAAAATAATATATGAGTTTCTTGAATTGCCTTTTTGCAGTGTAACCAGGACAGATGGAATCAGGTGAAAGGAGAACAATGCTGTAAAAAGACATGGTGAATAAAAGGTAGTGACGCATACAGTCCCTGCTGATTTCATTTCAGTTGGACCTATAAACACATTAACAGTGGCCACTGCCATAGAGCTCCCACAGCACACACCACCGTATATCACCATGCATCTCACCCAGCAGAAAGACACACAAACAGCCTTCAGCTGTCTGTCACTTACAATAACGTTCGTCTTTACAGCTCTTTGATCATGAAGCTTTACCGTGTCTACATCTCTGATTTCATCTAATCCAATAATCTAATTTTATCTAATCTAGGATTACCTAATCCAGATCTTTTTGTCAACAAGTCCTTAGCAAGGGGATATATTAGAGTTCAAGTGTGACGAATGAGCTGCTGGCATCTACAAATCTCTCAAAGCTGAAGGAGGCTTTTCAGATTCAAGCCATTTGTTTGAAGAATTAGCATTAAGAAATACTAGTCTTAAAAGACTTCATTTATATCGAAAATGTTTAAAAAATGTTTATGCAGGGATTTAAAGCAACATTGTGTAACTGTTCCACAAAAAAATAACAATCAAAATCATTTTGCAACACTTCACATGAAGTCAAGACAAATTTCTGCACTATGCAACTTGTTCTTCGGGTATGATCAACTGAGACGTATGTGTACAGAACCACACCATAGGTCAAACTGTGATTGTGACTGTGATTGGATTATATTCTATGGACAAAATGTTTTCTGGCTTCCTCTCTGATGTACTCCTGCCACTCTGCATCATCTCTGTGATTCACAGAGTTTCCTCTTAGTTTCCAGTTGCTGTTAGCTAAGTTTGTTACCTGGGCTGCCCAGACTGCAAGCTCAGAGCACCAGGGAAGTATTTCAGGCTGGGGATTGCAGGTGGGCAGCAGTGCTGGTGTCATGCCTGGACCTTGAGCTGGGCAAGCAGAAAATGTAATCAGGACATGATGGAGGGAGCTAAGAAGAGAAAAGGAGAGTGTCCGGAGTCCAAGAGTAAATCTGGTATTGACTTTTAGTCTTTTATCAAAGTCAATTTGCTAATTTCTGATCATAAGTAATGTAATCACAAGAAATGCACTTGTCCATATTTACAACAGTACAGTTGCACTATTATTTAATCAGAAATAAGCTTTAAATATTTTGGAAATGTACATGCTATCCTGTGTTTTTTATGCATATGGCAGGGATTATAATCAGGTCGTTCGTATAAGAAAGTGGTTGAGCCTACGCTCTTAATGTGGCATCCTTGCTGTGATCGGCGATGTTGGAGCAATCAGAGCGAGGCTGCACTTTGCTGCCCCTGCAGAGACTGTGAAAGTGAAGGCAGAGATCAGGTGCAGCGGGAGTGAGGGTGTAGGCTGAATGGCACCGGGCACACTCCTGTAAAGCGAGTACCATCCGTGCCAATTCTTTGATGAGAAAGTGTATCTGCTTTGCTAACCCTCTGACAGAAGTACTATAGACTCATTCTGTGTTTGGATGATTTCCAAAAAGGGACATATGCACCAAGTTAGAAGGCAGAACAAAACAGACAAATTAATAGGCATGTTCACACATTCACAGTTGTAAATCAGCTTTCAGTAACCTGAAAGTGTGGTATCTGGGTCACATCTGATATTTTAGTGCAGAGAAACATGGCTAGCCTGGAAGACACTGTGTAAAGTATTAAAAAAAAAAGATTGCCATGTTATCATAAAAGACAAACTAGTCTGACCTTTGAACTCTGTCAGCCAATTAAGCTGCCCCTTAACATTCCTCCTTGCACTATGACCACGTCTGTCCATGAACAGCTGAACATCATGCCTTGCCATTCACTTAGAGCAGCATATACTAACCTCACTGGGGCCTGCACATTTGAGCATGTTGCCAATTTCCTGTCTGATGTGAGAAGGTCAAGGGACCTGTTAAGACTAAGAGGTCAGAGCAGGCTCATGAGGAAAAACTTCATGCGTGTACGTGTGAAATGAAGTGATGTAGTGCTCAAAGTACCAGCTGTATTTCTACGTAACAACACATCCCTACATGCACCAGCACTCACTCCCTTCCCCCTTCCTCTTGCTGGCACATCGTCCCCTTTTTCTATCATCACGTATTAGACCCCGAGGAATCTATTAACACCGTTAAACTAGGCTAATTATGTAGCAGTCACTTTTAACACAGTGAAAGTGTGTGAGAAAGTGCGTGCATGTGAATGAGTGCGTGTGAGAAAATAACACATTTGCATGATTGTGTACGACGTGATAATGTCTCGTTGTCAATTGCTCTCACAGGAAGCAAAGTGAATCAATCAGGTTGCCACTCACAATTACCAGGCTATTAATAACAAAACACTCGCTTGCCTTCACAACAGTCATAACTGCTGAAATGACTCCAGAAGGAAAATAGTTTTATCACCATATCAATTATTCAGCACTTGGCAGTAAACAGAACTTGCATGCCCTTTATGACTGCACGGACAATACTCTGTTGGTTATGTATCTGTTTCCTAATGTATTTTGGGATAACAGTAAGGATCAAGGGCCCCCTCCATCACTGTCTTAGCGATAGTGACAGAGCCAACTGGTGCTCATCGATCACTCGATAAACAACTGTAGGGGAATAAACAGCTATTTAGGAGCAGAGGATCAACTTCCAGTAGCCCAGGAGGTGTTGATGAGCAGGTTTATGGTCAGGGCACAAATATGACCTCCTGTACATGACATGGTTTAGATAGAGGGGAGTCTATAGAGCCCCTGGAGGTCAGTAACCTCCAAAGGCTTAAATATTCAGATCTGAGGACAGTACATCAGAGAACTATGCTGACAGTAAGCTGACAAAGAGCAGCAAGCGTGTCTGTTGTGTTGATGCTAATACCTTTAATAATGTAAACACACGGTAACTATTACTGCTTCTGCCATACGGTAAATATTCAAGTTAACAGTGTGCATTGTGAGAGAAAAGTGGAGACCAAATTATACACACACACACACACACTAAAAACAAGAGACATGAAATGATGTTTGAACCACAGATGGTCTTCTTCAGGTAAAAGTAAAAAAACAAACACATCTGTTTTTAATGAGCAATTAATGGTGAAACATTAAAGGATTATCTCCTAATTAGTCTAAATGAGTCATCTGATGATGACACATGATTGGCCACTTCTCTAATCTGATTGTTTCCATGTGATTGTTGAGACCAGGACCTGATCTGTGGCTGTCTGTGGGACTATAGTGGGATTATATTTGGTTGTCAATATAATGGACACAGTCTATCATCCACATGCATGTGATATGCTGAGTATAATATTATTGCAATATTTTGTGATCACACTTGTGAGATACAGACTGGAAATGTTGCCCTGGTATATATGGCAGGTTATGTAATCGGGAGATGAAGACATTCAAGATGCAGTCACTTCATCACAAATGAATACAGGTGTTTGTTCACTTCTTTAACTTGACCTGAGGAAGACCATCTGTGGTTGAAATAATCATATCCACATCAAATAAAAATAAATATATATATGAGGGAAAAGACAGCAGTGTGCCTGTTACAGTAGTTGCTTTTATTTCTTAAGTTGCTAGTCAAAAAAAGGAAAATAACATATAGAAAAAAATAAGGGAAATTCCAGTATTTTTCAGCTTTGGTCTTATTCTCAGGGCTGATGGGCTATTCCTGTACTACCTCCATTGTAGGGATTTAAAAACATAGTCTAGAAAACTGGCGCAAACAGAATAAGCCTCCTAAAGCTTTCCAGATAAACATGCATTTTACAAAATCATTTCAAAGCTTACCTCTGGGTGCTAGTGAAAATAAAAACAGACAATAGCCCCACTGGATTAGTTATTGGAGTTAATTGCATAGTAATTTACTACTGCCAAACATATCTTAATTTCAAAAATATCTTGAAAAGCTGTAATTGCTTTGTACCGGTTGTTACTGCTGTTGCTTACTATTGCCTCTGCAACGGAGGTGGAAAGTGCAATCAGAATTGCCACATTTATGAGAAGACTCTGGTTTAAATCATGAGTAATATGTTTTCTGATGTAAGAGAACACTAATCACAACAATATACAAAAATCTAATAATGTCAATATCAAAGTAACACAGTAAGAGAATCATTACAGGCTTGTGCAGCACAGTGAGACAGTAACAATCTTTTGCAACAGAAAAAATCTTCAAAATAACCTCTCCAACTCCAAAACATCAGTGGGTCAGTGTGACTCTGGGCTGCTGTTGTTGTTCCATGCTGGCTATCATGCACCATACGCTCTTAGAATAGTGTGATGGATCAGTGAATACAGTGGTGACAAGTGAGAATGTCACTGGGTGTCACAGAAGCACTATACTTAGGTGCTGTGTGATATACGACTATATGCTCATTCTGAAAGTTGGCCTTGGCTTGGTGCTGCTTGGATCACTAAGGAGTGCAACTTAAAAATCAGCAGAAGCCCACAACTAAACTCTGATTAACATTTGGCCTCATACTGGGAGACAGACTCCTGCTGTCCAATTTGTTTTGATTGATTTTAGGCTTTGGCAACAGAAGAAATACAATCGTTTGATTGAGCTTGATGCCCTGATGGTCACTTAGAGAACCAGACATAAAAAAAAAAAAAAAACAGCAGAGAGATAGACGAGGGAATCATGGGAGTGTCAGCCTTGCATCACTGCCACAGAGCTCAATCTCTCTCTTTGCGACCAACACTGGAGCTTAAAGCCTCCAGGCCACCTGGCATGGGTGGATTATCACCTAGTGTTGGACTGATAGTGTATATGTTTTATTCAATATCAAACACTCATGTGTTAGAGCTGCTGTAAGGAACAAGAGAGCAAAGATTGAGAAATTGAAACCAACGCTGAGATTTGTTATTCATCAAGTCATCTATCTGACAAGATTTCTGTCTCGAGAGAAATGGACAGATGCTGATAAAAAGTCAACAAAATGAAGTCTGGCGTGAGTCTTTTGGCCCTCCAGCTGTGCATACATAAGATTCAACAGGAGTACGACAGCGTCACCCACACATCTCCTAAACCAGTTTAAAAGGGATCCAACAATTTCCCCCAACTGTCTCCTTTTTAATGAGCTTCTCCATCGAATTCATCAGCAGTCAACCTCAGGCCATTCAACACCATGGGTGGGTTCTTTTTAGCCACGGCCCATTTCCATTTCTGCAGAATCCACGGTGGGCATGGTTGACATAGAAATGTGGTGAATCATGGCACTGAACTACTTCGCAAACAACACATTTCTGTCTTATTGGCTGAAAGGTTGTCCACACACTTTACTTTGAAAAGGTTTTGTAAGGTTTGTAAGGTTCTGGCAAACAATGTTATTCCCTTTGTTTCTGGCCAACAAACATACTGCACTGACATGCTTATGTATTTCTTTTAAACAAATATCAATCCCTAAAAGTTAAGGAGACTCGCAACAGGGTTGGTTGTCATACAGCTGTTTTTGCTTCCTTTGATGGTCAAAGAAAAACAAAAAAACATGATATAAAATATAAAACATGTCAGTTTTATAGTATCAAAAAGTTGTTAATGGATGTAAATGCATGTTGGTGTATTTTAAGAGATTGGAAACTAATCTGAATCTTTTTATTAGACTTGATATCTGATATATGTTCATTTGTTTATTAACTGATGGATTGACCACTGGTTATCGTTAGAAACTACTTGGTCTGGTCTGAAAAATTAATCAGTGTATCTTTGTGAAATATTCAGGCTTGGCGATGTGACTACTCACAGGGCTAGTTGTTGAATTACTGTAGCTGGCAAGCTAGCTGCTAACACGTGAGCCAGCTGGAACATACTGGCACTAGTCAGCCACAACAGCTTCATAAGCTTCTTTTCTTTCTCTCTACTTGGCTGTTTACTTTCTCCAACATTTTGTTTCCAGGATCTAACATCATCTCATTCAATAAAGAGCCGAATTGAAGTGGGAAATATAAGCTTGGTTCAGATATTTTATGCAAAAGGAATATTTATGCAATCATCTCCTACCTGCAAACCACGTCTCTTTTGTAGAGCAGTTTAAAATCCCACAGAGAAGGTTCAATAAAACTACAGCTAATAAGCTAGGGGAACATCTATGAGGTGATGAAAATGCATGTGAATATATACCACACACACTGAGCACTTCTTTGTCTGGTTCTCCAGTGGACCCAAACCGGTACTTCCAGCAGTGTCGCTGCTGAAATAAAGTTTTTCTTTTCCAAACTCTGTATGACTGTGTGTGTGTGTGGAGAGCCCAGCAGTAGACACCACGCCTGTCCACTCTGTCTAGTCCAGAGACACCCCAGGCATGAACAGCAATACACTTTCAAATAACTTTGAGGATTAGAATAATAAATACTAGCCCACTCAGACTAACTCATACAGTATGGAATGGTTTTCCAAATATGTGAATAAGTGTACAGTTAATGCACCCCACACCAGTGTTCGAATCACAGGCGTAGTCAGGGTGCCACAGCTCTTTAAATATTGAAAAACTAATAATATTTCCAGTTCTGCAAATGAAGAAATACATAAAATTTTATTAGAATCTAATCTAATTCAATTGCTAATTTTCACTCTGTGTGGTAAACTTTTCTGGTCACTGTGGCCGACTTTATCTTCTTCCAATAATGTGTGCAATATGATTGATCTGAACATGTGCATGGGCTGTTTTTTCCCCCATATTATGGCTCATGGATGCTTTCATGTGTTGTTTTGTCACCTATTCCTAACCATTTGTGTGGATTTGGTGTCAGATCATGTATTCTCAGCCCTGTTGGGCTACAGGAGCAGAATCCTGCTGCCAGCAAAGGCAGCTCAGCAGCCCCTCTCCCATAATTTCTCCAATGCATTAAAGCTGACTCTCTACTCTGTCTAACAGCATGCAGTGAAGACTTTAATGTCATTCCTAATTATACACACTTTCGTGATGCAAGCTCATGTCACAAAAACAAGCTTGTGGAGTAGAAAGGATGTAGAAAACACCTTTGCACCTTTGCAAACCTTTGCATAGCATTTTTCCCCTCAGTGAAAAATGTAAGTAGAAACAGAGTCAAAGTCCTGTGTTCTCTTTGTAATAATTTGTATTAGAGGTGTTTCTCTCTTTCTCTGATTTTAACAAATTTGTTCTTTCCTCTTTCATCAACCAAGTTAGTTATGGCCACTTAAAGTTTCGAGCTCAGTTTAGCCGAAGAAAAAGTCTGCTTGACAGCAAGCTAAAGTAGTGAAAATATTCTTAATATAGCGTACCCTTAAATGGATATTGATTCTTTGGAGGTAGTCATTTTTTATGTACCTAAAATACATTTTTCTGACCCTGTCCATAGAACACCTTGCTTCTGTGCTGGGATCCCTGTCTGCCTCTCCAACTAGGGGTGCACTGACCGCCATCCACTGTAGGTAAAACACTTCATGCGAATTCATCACCTCACGCAAACCAACTTTAAAAAACTATGCCTTTAAAATTCTTAAACCAGTCCTGCAGTATAATCATGCTCAATATGTTCTTAACACTCTATAACTCACTATTATTCTGTCAAAATATGGCCTAATACATTGCTTCTCAATAGATATTGTTGCCTGAACTGGCTCACAGCCTTCGCTCTATTTATTGGGATATTTAATTATAAAAAAATATATATCAATATTAATATTCATCAGCGGGACCAATAGAACTGCATAGTTCACAGATAGGAGGCAGGTAAAGGCGTTACAGTGTGTGACTATTGATACACAGTGAGCACGGTAATGATTATGATGAGTGTGGCTGTCAAAGAAATCACTAGAATGATGACAACGATGATGATGATGGTGATACATCGGAGCAGCAGTGAAAAGGGTACAGTGATCACGCCTGCAGCTAGATGGAGGTGAAAGGATTTCTGCATGTTCACCATAACTACCTGCCTCACAAACAATCTGTCCAGACACAGGGAGCACGCACTAATTTGCCAACAAATTATGCCATCATCACCCCATTACTCCTGAATTCATTCAGCTATTATCCCAGGTAGGAGAATGGCAGCGTGCAGCCATTACAACCTATTTTACACTACAAATGATAACCGCGGCGGAGGCTGCCGAATGAGAGGAGAGAAATGAAATCACATTTACAACACCAAATGGACTGTCAGCTAAAAACAAGAGTGACTCTGATTATGTCTCTCCATCAGTGAGAGAAAGAGATGGTGAGAGAGAAAAGGAGAGATGGGAGAGCGACGTAAAGTGGAAGAGAAAAATGAAGAAATGAGGCCTGGTTCCGACAAAGACATGGGACAGAAATGAGATGCCATCGTACACTCGTGGAGTTGGAGTGGTCCAGGACTGATGAGCAACACTGACTGGCTGCGGCAGATGCTGAAAACACACACACACACACACACACACACACACACACACATATATATATACACACAAGGAGATGAAGAGAGCTAATGATGCGTGAAAGAGAATTACCCCTCTCCTCCACAGAGGACAGTCACTCTGCACGTCGCATGGACAACACTTATTTCAAATGACCCTACTATCTATTCATGAGGTTTCTGTTTGTGTGTGTGTGTGTGTGTGTTTGTGCTCATATCTGCTTTGATGCATCTGTAGGGGTGAACAGCACGCGAGCAAACACATGGGCACGTTCTGGAGTGCGATCCGTATCAGGGCTTGTGAAAATAAATCTTTTAGACCTTTCTTTGTCCAAGGAAAGTCAACTGTGCACAGCTGCTTGTTTCAGTAACTCCCTGCATCATATCTCTGTAGTCAGATAAATTCTTATTAAAGGTCAGATCACCCAAATTTTTTTCTCACAAGCCCACATGCTTGCTATTTCAGGTCTATTGACATGCAGTTTGAAATTTTTGAGATATCTGTGAGTGACATTTCTGCCCCCCCCCAAATACAATAGAAGCGAGTGGCATTTGGTTTGTTGGGTAATCAGCGTTAAAAAATGTCTCTGAAAACATTCAAGGGCAAAATCTCTGCACCGAAACATAGCCTGAAACTCTGGGCAGGAACCATTCATACAGATTTAAAACAATTTTAGTGTTTTACTCTTTGCCCTAAGATTAAAACATTTGAATTATTAGTGAAATGTCAATTTCATTTGAAGCTCTTCTCTACTTTTATAAACAAGGAGAAAATCACTTCGTACCAGCTGTGACAGCTGCGATTGTTTTCACCTTGTGATTCTGTGTGTGTGTGTGGGCCATGGCGAAATGTGGTCCGGGAGACACATACTGTAGCGAGAGCTACCCCTGAGGCAATTTTTCAGCACTTTGTCAGGCGTTTCTATGTCTGACACTCTCATGTCAGTTGCGGGCTGCTCCGCTTGATGTTTTTTAGCGTCTAACTTCATGTCACAGTTGTTTCAGTAGGAAAAAAGCACTAGTCATTCACTTTCCTTACTCACGCCTTCCAGGCACAAACCCAATTCACAAACTGGGATGCGTCTGAAACATTTCACCTTTCCCCCATCCACTGAAGGGACTTCAGTCCTCTCTGTGCAGATTATTTACCATCTGTTAATCATGATGATAATGTAAGCTCGACCACCTGGCAGAGAGGCAATAAGCAACAAGGGGGGAAGGGTCAGAGGGATTTTTAAACTATGCCGCGTGAGAGAGGGTTAAGAGGTGTGGAGAGAGGAGAGAGTGGTTAGAAAAGGGTAAAAACAACTGTTCCAAAGTCAGTGCTCTGTTTAACGTGTGATGGGTCTGGGGGTAAATTGTCCTTGAGATACTGATCTATTGCTTTGCTGGCAGGACTGTCTTCATCCAGGCTGTCGGTGGCTCAGGGGGGGGACAAACACGTTGATTAGATGTCGCTCAAAAGACACCAAGGGGATGCTTTGAGCCCATCAGCCCATCCCAGTCTCCACCTTTTTTCCCTCCTTCCATCCCTCCACACATCAGTTAAGTTACTGGTCTTGTTAACTAATGTGTCTGCTCAGGAGTGCCCAAATAAGCAGATGAAGTCACTCCGAGGACAGCAACTTTGAAGATAATGCATGTCCTTGCGGAGGAGTCTAAGCGAGGATTTGGTTCCCACACTAAGGAGCATGCTTGCACATGGACAAAGTAAAAAAAAAAAAAAAACATATATACACTTTCCCCGTGGATAACTCTTCCAAGATGAGGGCGGTGGATTACAGGCCAGTGGGGGCTTAGCATGTAATTCAAACCATTTTCCATCACATTTGTAATCACTTGAGTCCTAATCCCACCTGATTAACATGCCAGTCAATGGGGAGAGCACCTGCTGTACTGTCTGGGCCATCAGTGCTGATGGATGCTGATCAGAAACACACACACATGCACAGGTGTAAAAGGGGTGGCTTAGATTTGTCATAATTTTGGCTTCATTTATAAATGTTTACTGGTCACTTTAGTCCAAAAAGTACCTGAATTGAACTAAATCACCTTTTCTAAAACTGGACTTGGGGTCCATTGTCTTTTATATGTTTATATGCCAGTTGACACTCGATAAACCAGCAGACTAAATCATATATGTGTAAGAGAAAAAAAAATACTGTGTGACTGACTTTAAGACTTTTTTAATATCCCACCTACATCCCAGTGGTGTGTAGCTCATGGATACTGAACTCCTCCACACCACAGCCCTGCAGCTAAGCAATTTCTAGTGGATTATTCCGGTTTTACTTTACACTCACAAACACACATGCAGGCACAAGGGATTAAATGAGGAGTACGTCACTCCAATCATTTTCATAGTTATTGCTGTCTGAGAATGTGGCAGAATCTGAAATCAAAGTACAACGTCAGACTCTGTGAGCGTGCTGACATTCCTGGATGAGCCCGCCAGTATTTTAGGAAGCTGTTTTGCTGGTTTTATTATATGAATGGTCTCTATATATACCCATACTCGAGCCAGTGATTATCTTTCATACAAGATGGGAAAGACTTTCTGGGAAATTGGTTACAGTTTCCTAGGCAGAGCCTACCCCAATATGACTCTATGGGTTCTGCTTACTTTTCATCTTTAGTATGGAGGCTTAGGGCATCAGCTGAAGCTGCATGACCTCAGTCAGCTAATGGTCTTTTCACATAATGGAAGATGGCAGCAATAAAAAAAAAAAGGTCAAAAAGCAATTGGTTTCATTATGGCAAGAATCTGGAGTGGCACTGGGTGTAACGACGTGACAAGCACGACAGACATTAGCATTTAGACATCAGTGTGGTGTAGAAAATCACATGATGAATAATAGCCAATAAAGAAAATAACGTGTTTCCTGTGACAACAAATGTGTGGGTTATTATGCTATCCAGTGTGGGTTTCATCTCATTTCAACTCAACATCAGTTTTAATATTATGAACAGATAATTTTGTTTTCCCTCTAACTTGTGTTCTGAATTGTCTCTGCAACAGCTATGTACCCAACATGGGACCCTGATTCAGAATACAGCATCTCTTTATCTGTTCAATGAGTGTGCTACAATAAAGTTATAATCGCTGTGATTTTCATGACATCAACCCCTTTTTTTATTATTTATGGTCTATATTATTTCCATTCAGTGTTTTTACATTACATTAAAGGTTATACATGAAATCCACTGCCACTAGATTTTGTACTAGAGGACCAGCAGACTAAAACAAATAAACCTACCAGACTCCAATGGCAAAACCAGCAAATTTTCCCAGCAGATAATCATAAATACAGATTAATCTGGAGAGAAACTCATGAATATAGTTAAAAATAGATTCTTTTGTTTGTTCCAACAATGACCAACTCAGATTCTATTGAATCCAAAATCCATTGATGAGGAAACAAACAGCTGTTTCACTCAAAAAAAAAAAAAAACACACACACAGAGGGGTCACTAACATGCATGCGTGGCCATCATGCATTCATAAACAAGACACATGTCATCTTCTACTCAGGATGCAATTAATCCACTAACTAAGAAATAATTGTTTGTATGTATTAATGAATCACATGACAGTCAGTAAGTTTAACAGATTATTAGTAATCAGACAGAAACCTGTTACATATCAACAGCAAAAACATGACTGATCAAGACAAAATATAGAGAATACAGACTAAAACTTTTAATTATACAGCCTTATGCAGACTAAAATCAAAACCAGTTTCTCAATGTAGCTTTGCAAGATCTCTTTCAATGATAAAATCTCTGAGTCATACACATGTCCAAAACACAATCTTATTGTGGACGGCTTGCTGGGACATTCAGTGCTCTCTCACATTCAATTTTTCTTCCTTAACAACAAGGGCAACTTGCTGTGTCACAGACACATGCCCACACACACACGCCACAGGCTAAAGAGCTGATGTGACTAAAGATCGGCCTTGAGCAGCAGAGGCAGAAAGGGAAGAAAGAAAGACGTAAAGTGTGGCAGTGGGCAGGGTGTTTGACATTTCTCGTCCTCAAGAAAACAAATAATAGTGATGTCACGTTCAATCGAGTCAGCCTAATTTTCCAAGTACTGCAGGGTGAAGGATCATCGACTCCGAGCTAAAAGACTAATGGCAAAATAGCATTAGGCAACAGTTTGGCACGGCATGAAAGGCAGTAGTGTTCTCAGTTAGCAGGGGTTTAGTAATTTGCAGACAGGTGTGTAGGTTAAAACTGGGTTAAATATGATGAAATCACATTTAGGTGACGTGATTTCAATGTCAGAATCATACATAGTCAAGACTGTAACACATTCAAATACTGTTGGAGAAACTGTTATATGTGACCTAGATATCTCTTTACTTTTTATTCACATTCAGCACTATTTTAACCTTGATTTGTCACCTGCAAATGAGCAAATCCATGCTTACTTGGTTACCAAACCAATGAAAACTTGTTGCTCAGAAACACTGACCAAAAATTTCCATGTAGATGTTGTTGGCAGACGCACAATGTCAAGTGTTACAGGGTGTGTTTGTGTTTGTTGTGCATGGAAGATTACTGGCCTTCCAAAATAGGAATTACTGACATTTACTGTAGTGCATCATTTGCACAAGAAGGCAAAAATAAAAACTTTTATTTTATTTGTTGGTGGCAGGTGTTGTTTGTGGAGGGCAGACCCTACAATGTCACATTGCTGGTCACGATCCCTGGGAAGGTTCAGGGCCGACGTGAGAGCTTATTCTACTCCTCACCACTAATTTTCCTTCCTAGCCCCCTGCTCTGTTCAAATTAGATAGAAACACTTCACCAATCAACCCACGCTCAACTTGACACAAAAAAGTGCTCTGAAACCCACGTACAGTACCCAAAGTCGAAACCCAAGGGAACCATAATGCTTTCACAAAACTTGAACATTTTCCCAGGTGAGTTCTGTAAAAGCCTTACCACTCAGCATAAATACTGAGATATGATACATCTGTTTTGGGAGAGCAAGTACAGATCCAAACCAGATTACACCAGGGACATTTTTTAGAGTGTATAAATTCATGTGCATAATTCTGCTGGAAGGACTTATCAACAACAAGAAGCTGAAGATATGGAGAAAGAAGTTGTGATGTAGTGGAAACCTCTTAGAAAAGATGCTACTAAGATGCTGGAAGAAAGTGGATTTTGTAGAGATGTCTTACCAATTAAAGGGAAGTATGATACATACAGTAGCACTGATGGAGGCTTGGTGTGGCTCAGAGGGTCACAGTTTTGATACTTTTATGTACATAATTTGGGGATCTATGCAGTTTGTTTGCTCTCCTAAGCCTGCTGTTCAACAGAAAAGTATTTCTATCAGGCAACACAATCTTCTTTCCACACAAAGAGACCAAGACATAATAAGTGTGGAGCATCAACAGTAATCAACATCTTAGGAAAGATAAAAACTAAGCTTCAGCATTTGTCAGGATTCACATCAAATCAAGCCAAGCAAAAACTATTTTTCCCCTGCGTGAAGAGAGGCTCATTACCCTCCTCACACACTATACCAACAGACAAAGAGACTGGAGACATAGAAATATCCACGCTGCTCAGTACATCAGCATCGTGTTGAATCACCCTAACAGCACCCTGAAACACATTGGTGTTAGATCAGGTCACTCTCAGAGAATGGACATAGCATAAGGGACGGTGAAGCGCAGGCCCTCCCCTGTTGTGTTTGTTTTTTGCTGGAGGTATAGGCAGAGGGCTCTGACAGTCACCCATGCATGCAAAGCCAGTCTGTTATAATTTAAAGGCTCACTTATTTAACAAGCTTGATCTTAATTTGTACACGCTGTCCATGTTCAAAAAGGCAGAGGAAGCAGCGGGAACGTTCCTCAATGAAAAGTGTAAAACCTCAAGGTAGATCCTCCACAAAGCTCAATGGAGCCCATTTCCTCCTGTGAATTATTACCAAATAGCTCAAGTGCAATCTCAGTGGATACAGTCATCCTGTGGTATTTTACGTACACATGAAAAAACAGGCAAAAAAAAAACAACTACTGAAACACATTGTATAGAAGAAAAAGGGCTGTCCTGTGATATTTTGGAAATAGGAATAAATACGAGGTCAGCGACAGCACTGTCAGGGTGTGGGTGTGAATACAGAGGGTGGGGACCCTGTTACTGTAATAGAAACTATCTGTTCACTTCCCCCCTCCTCTTTAACCAGAAATCACTGGCCTAATTAGCTTTTTAGTTAGCACTCAACACAGCAATTAGACCTGACTAATATTAGACGTGCTAAACAGAGAGAGAGAGACAGACACAGTGAGTGAGAATTCACAGGAAATGTATGACTAGGCAGCAACATGGCTGGAGATGGCTGACACTTGAGATAAAGTGTGTTGCAGTCTAAACAGCAAGGGTAACCACACAAATGTACACACACACACACACAAACACACATGAACTGGACAGGTTGGGCTCCCAGGAGGCACTACAGTGATGCAGTCCCTGTCTGAATGATACATATGTTCCCTTTAAGGACAAAGAAAAATGTTCCCCTTTTTGTTCATATATCGCTTGTCAAACAGCATGAATGGTGCAGGAAATCCAGCAAAGCCAAGAGTCCAACAGCGCAAATGGCTCAGCTGGCCACTGAGATAATCATTACGCTCATTAGGATTCCACTGTGCTCTCTTCAAATGATTGGGCACCCCATGCCATTAGAGCAAAACTGTCATGCTGGAGGCATAGTCAAGCTTTTGTGGCAAATGTCTTCACATGGCGGGACATTGTCTTTTTTATTGACAGAACAACAAAACTTCTACAACTTCAGTCATTTAGTCATGTTTACTGGCATGGTTTTAGGACCCTGTCTAAAATATTTAAACTATTGGAGGGATTAAAGTTTAGATTAAGTTTTGTGCAGCCACTCATAGACAAAGCTTACAGATTTTGGTGATTCCCTGACGTCTCATCTGTCCACTAACAGGTGAAGGTTCACACTTATTTTGTAAAATATCACAACATCCACATCATCTACAATTGAGGATGAATCCTACTGTCTTGACTTTACCTATACTGCTATCGCAACGGCTAACGTGCTTTTAGGTGAAATATTACAGCATCCATTGTGTGGACAGCCATTAAATTTGATTTACACACATTCACTTCAGGGGAATTATAACAATTAAAATGTCATCAGCCATCTGGTTGAACTGTAAGGTTATAAAATACTTTGGTTTACTACCAAATACCTTCAGAATGGCATTTTCATAAGCCTCAGGTGTAAGCTGTGTTAACCACTGATTAGCAAGTGTTAAATTAAGATGGAGAACTATATAACATCATCATTGTGAGCATTAGCATGCTAAAGTTAACATTTAGTTCAAAGCAGCACTGTGCGAAGGGAAAACCTCACAGAGCTGTCTGCACGATGGTAGACTCTAGTAGATTAGGCCTAATTTCTGTTGTAAATGATAGCATTTTATTTTATTTCATTTTATTCAAGAAGTAAGATTATTTAACACAATTAATGATGAACTGACCAAACTATACATTAGCTTAAAACCTGTCTGCGAGCACACAACACATTCTGCAAAGTTTAATAAACATGTATTTGGTCTGTTATTTATGATGTTTTGTTCAGTAATCATTTTTAACCTTCACTTCGGCTTTCAGTTAAAAAAAAACCCAAAATGCTTCAGATAATGTTGGGAGGATTTAAGATTTGTTTACAACCTGTCCGCCTGTCTAACCGCTCAAATTGCTTGCCAAGAAAAGTTTTATGGTTGTCTCCACATCCAGACAAATCCCTGAGCTCAAACAAAAATATAGACACAGCTGCCACTTTATAGGTGTTTTAGTTTCTTTTTATGAAAATGTGTGTTTGGGGCAACTGGAACCTCATAGTTTTCTTTACATTACTATTCTGTATTTGACTGTGAAGACAAGACAGCAATACCCTCCCCTTCTTTCCACAATCCTACTGAGAAGGACAGTTTTCACATCTTGACTGAATAGTGCAGAAACACCAGCTACTGATAATCACACAATGAATGAGCTGAATGGTGTTCCACCTACAGCTGGTTGGTGGGACTGAGGCTGACAGCACTTAACGGCGTGTGTGTGTAGGCTGCCAGCTTTGTGGCAAGTGTGACATTGAATACATTTTTCTGTTTCGCACTCTTTTGCCTAATTCATTACTCTTTTTTCCAACGTCCCTGTCTCTCTGTCACAGGATTAGCACGGAAGCAGAAGGAACAGAAACACTTTTCAAGTGCAAACACACGCAAATACACACACTAAAAATGTCAATAATATCAACTCTTTTCAGACCGGTTCTGGCCATGAAAGCGCACAGCAATCCAAACGGAGTAAGGTGCTAATGAATAGCAAACTGTGCTTTCAACAGGCAAGCTTGCATTGCTGAGCACTCACAATATAATCTACAAAACAATCAAGTGAGCTAGAGACAGACAACGCAGGAGGCAGAGAAAAGGAATGACCCCTCAGAATTGCTGAAATAGCATTGCAGGCTGAATGATAGGACAGCCACACCATGGAAAAAAGAAAAACAGAAGGATGGAGACTGAAAGAGAGAAATAATGCAGTGTTCAGTGGTTTATGCTCTCTTTGTTGCTCTACTTTGCCGAAGAAAGCTCTGTGCATGATAATAAATTCTGCCTTCACATAGCAGCACCCACTTTTCACTTTTTTTTTATTGTATACCAATCAACTATAAGCTTTGTGTAGGTCTGTTTTTCTGTCACTGTGCCCCTCAACCCTTTTACTCCCTCCCTTCCCTCCTCTCTTCCTCACTCCATCCTTGTTTCTGTCTCTGGGTGATGAGTCAGGGAGCAGCAAGGGGTCCAAGATATTTGCATCGGTACCTCGCCTCATTTCCTTTCCTAATGGGAGACATGGGAGCATGGCAGCAGGCAGAAATGGGAGCTGTGGGACAGGGGAGGGTTAGTTGGGTGGGTGGTGGGGTTGACAGAGCAAGAGATAGACAGATAGAGTAAAAAAGAGATGCTATAAAAAGAAAGACTGAATGATGAAGTGTGTTTAAGTAGGCTGGTGGGCACTGAAGAACACATTAGCATTAAAATAGCAAACAACCAGTAATGCAAATGATGCGCGTTTCCATGAGTGAGTCATTTTCAGCCTTAGTATGTTGATTAAAACCAAGGTAACACTGCGGTTCATTGTTGCTTGTGCTGTGCGACTAGATGAACCTAGACAACCCCTTCTCCACCTCCTCCTCTTAGAGAGACCACTGATTCATCCAATCTGATACCAAAATGCTGGTACTTCTACATGTGTATTTGTGTGTACAAGCATGTGTGTGGTAGCATTTATTGCGCCTTTTGGTGGTGGACAGTCAAGCACCGTTCACCGGTTCACTCCAGTAGAGAGGAGAGGCCCACACATCATCCCCATGACAACACAAAGCTTGCTTGCCAATACGAGCACCTCTACTTATCTAAGTCATTAGGCAGGCAGCCACTGATGCATTACCCACTATCAGATGGTGCAGAACAAGCAGCTAGACCCTCACAGAAATTTGCACCAAAAACAACAAAGCTATACAAGCACACTCTGAGACAAACTGATGATTTGAGGATTCAAAATTCAGACCGCAGCTAATGGGAGCACTACAAGAAAGCAGCAAAAAAGGATGCAAGAAGTCCCATAGTGCTGCACCTTTTCGCCACTGTGGGACTCTATCACCCAGCTGCAGGAGGTGATTTGGACCTGGGAGCATTCCTGTTTGCCATCCATCTGGTACTGCAGTGCTGGGAATGGATTCAGTGTATGTGTGCTTCTGTTTGCAGCAGTGGACGATTGCATGCCAGGCCCCTGGGCTGGCACCACGCTGTGCAAAACCGTAATGCAAGCATTATTGCTCTTCGGGGAAAATAGGGTTTGTGTCCCAGCACAGCTGAGCAGGCTACAGGCTGTGGGAGTCGGGGGTGCCAACTATGTAAGTTTTCACTGAGGGTGAGGCCTAGAGCGACAGAGGAAGGAAGGGAGGAATTGCACACACTGGGAAACAAACATCCGTCCAGGCTTCTGCTTTGTCACTGCATACAAATATGAGACTGCAGTAACGTAGGACTAAAAACTGAAGGCCTGCATAACGACATGCACCCAACCACATTTAGCCCCTTGACCCCTGTTTCTCTTAAAATAGCAATGCAGCAATGAAGCTGCAAAGCTTCCCATATACTGTAGCTGCGGTAATCACAACAGACAATACTGATGCATGCAAGACTGGGATGTTCATACCTACCGACTTCGGCATTGTGATGGCTGTCTTCACACTGTAATTAGCCAGGTCTGTTTTTTCAGTTATTAGCTGACTTCTTCTGACACATTTGAACAAACTATTGCAACACTATGACTGTCTTAGAGGCAAGAATGGCTGAACATATGTGCCATTAGCACCATATTTAATCAATTTCCAGGTCTTGCCCCTCTCTATGATTTGCCGCCTTTCACCTTGCCTGATTTTAATGCCTTCCAACAAGGTTGGTGATGCTTTTTGAGCATAAGCCAGATCTTACACCCGCTTTACCTGATAAATGCCTGTGTTTTAAAATCCATACATCCATAACCCTGGTGACATAGAGTGTTTTCTCTTAACAAAATACATACACCTTAATAGTACTCTCTATTGCGGGTGAACAGATTTTGAAGGGTAAAACAGTGGAATTCCCCTTTATTATTTGCAACTGGTTCCCCTGAGTGAACTGTCAATCATCAGGTGAAAAACCAAAAAGCTGGTAATGTTTGAGGTTGCCCTCCAACTCCTTTAAAAGCCAATAAAGGTGTTTGTGGTTGCAGTGCCATGATGATGATCGTCTCGTCTGCCCTTCTTTAATTGGGATTGACATTTAAATGAAGTAGTTAATGTGTGCCAAGGACAGAGTGTGTCGTGTTAACAATTAAAATGCTGCTTAATGGGGCATGGCAGTGCTATTTTCAGTGCATGTTGTGGGAGAAAGAATAGGGCATACTCTATTAGTCAGAAACCAGAGCGTTTCCCTGAAGTGGGACAAGGTCAAAGCCACTCCTTCGTTTCTAGGCTAGCTGCTCATCATCCAGGCACTTCAAAACCCTGACTAAAGTCATTAGCATAAACACCAACCTGGGAGAAGGCTTTTAGCATAACAAAAAGTGGCCATCGAGGATACGCTGTCATTTATGTAACACCTCTCTAAGCATGTAGAAAAGTAAGCGCTGCCAGGCTTACACAGGAGCTGAGAAGTGCCCTCAGGTCCCATTACTCTTTGAAAGACAGGCTTCCTCTCTCTTCCCGCTCATTCTCTCTGGTATAAAGCTCTGCATGCCCACCCTGTTTGGAAGACTTGGGCTCAGAGGAAGCTGAATTAACCTGCCTGAAGCTTTTAGGCTTGGAAGATCACAGGGCAGACAAGAAAAACAGGCAAAAAAAGCAGGAGGTACAGCACCCGCCAAAATCAGACACAACTATGGGGCTAGATTTCTCAAAGGCGTGAGTGTAGACATGAGGGAAACGGGATGGAGCAGAGAGAGGGCTGTGCCAGAAGGAGGTAGAGGAGGAAGTTAAATACAGAAATACAGAGCCCCAATGTGTGTCCTTCCCACCAATCCTGTCTCTCTGCTTTCATGCCTCTGAAGGCTCCAGTGTGCCCTGTGTCCCAAGCCAGATGGGGAACAGGGCCACTCTCTGTGTTTTCCATAGATCGTAAGGGGTCAGTCTCCCTGCAGGCAGCTTTCACTGTGTGCTTTTGGGGTTAGATGTGAACCCAGGCCCGAGGAAGCCTGTGTGTTCATGTGCCACAGAAAAGTTTACAGTGAAGGAGGAGTACCTTGATATAAGCTCTGAAGTGGGCAGGCTGTCGAGGTCCAGTAGAGGCAATGACTGAGCACAGTGTTAAGAATATTACACAGATTCTTTGCACTCCGTACATGTTTCCATCCTGCTGTCAAGAGGATTTTAGCCAAAATTCTGTGAAAAATGACCTTCCTGTATGCTCAAAAGGGCTAGATTGCTACAATTCAGGGAGAAGAAAGATTTAAAGAGTCTGAGGAGAACTGATTGGCAACAGACAAGTTGATATGGCAGTGACTGTTTTCTTTCTGTCTGGAGACATTTAACCAAAGTGCTTGGCAAGATACTGTCAGGTTAGAGTGAAATTATAACGCATCCAAGTCATCCAAACGCATTACTAAAAAGTTGCCAAAATAAAATGTGGACTATTGTGTGCTTACATCAGCTGGAGTTATGCAAATGAACTCAAGAAGATGTAACACGATTACATAATTAAACAAGCACCTGTAAATCTGCTACAACATGGCATTTCAACACTGCTTCGCAGCTCAGATGGCATTTACTGTGTTTAATTTAAATGAATGCCTCGTCTGTGCACATACACACACCACATTGCGCTTTTTCCTGCTGTATATGACAGGGATCAACCCTATAAAACGCCCGTGTTTTCTCAAATACTGAGGAAGGCTTAAATAAAACACAAACTTGCCAATGTTACATAATAAATCTGTGTATGTAAGTTGTGTATGTTTTTTAGACCTTCTTTTCGCCATCCAAAATCAAGCTCTGCTCATGTCCAACACAAGTATATGTATATACTGTACACGTGAGAGTGAAAGAGAAAGTAAGAGAGCGTGAGGGGGGTCTCTCTTGTTCAGATGTTCCCTGCTGTGTTTTCTCTCCGAGTTTGCTATCAAAAAACATTAGCAGAGCCCAGAGTGAGTGTGTTCTCTTTCACTACAGCAATCTAGCTATCGATTTCCTACAAACATTTGTGGTTCAATTCAGCTTTGAAGAAGAAGAACAGCCTTGTTTTGATTCTTGCCTTGTTTCTTAGAACAGACTCACTGAAGCGGCACTGGGCTGCAGATCTTGTACCACCCTGTTAAGACCACTGGGAGAATTAAGACACAATGAGCTCTCCTCAAGTTTCTCTGAACTTTTTTTGGCCATTCTGCATTAATATATTTCCTCTCCATGGTATAGCTTAGCTCTGCTCACTCACACATTTTATCAGCTTGTGCTGACTGCCGATTGGGTTGTATATTGACGATTGAGGAGATGCTAGTGATTGTTTTATTTCTATGCTGGTATTAAGGTGATTTTTAGCTTACTATCAGAACTAAGATGTCATAAAAAATATGGAGGATGGAGAATGGAGCGGCAAGGCACTGTTAATCATAACAAGTGAAATTTAAATCCTTGATTACAAGTACAAGTTTGCTGCCTCTTTTCCATGGACTGATATCTTTCATATGCTTGCTCACCACAAAGTTCTCTGCTCTCCATAACAGTAGTTATTGTTATGGATAAGATAAGGACTATGATATTAAAATTAAAAGAATAATGTTAAACATGATGCTGTGATATTGTCCCACTAAGTGCAGGCTTTCAGGCGGTGTAATATCTGTAGGCTTATCTGTGGCATCTGGGTAAAATCCATAACAGAAATAGAAGATGGTAAAAAAAAATTAGACACTAAGTTGTCCATGTTGCTGCATAGCATGATACCATGATCGGACAGTCTGTTGGAATAAAACATTTTACTTCTTCTCAAGAAATGATTGTGACAGTGTGATTTGTTCTTGATAGATAGAATAGAATAGAATAGAATAGAATAGAATAGAATAGAATAGAATAGAATAGATAGGTAGAAAGTGTATCTTCTCAAAGCTTTATTGATCAATCTCTTCCAAACATATCACAGCAAAAGTTAAACCACAATTTACCTGGTGTGTATAAACAGGAATAAAAAGAGAAATGGGTCTGAAAACAAAATTATTCCAACTTTATGGGCAACAACGTAGAAACGATTGCCCAACTCCATCTTGTACCGGCAACTCATTGTCTGGGCTGTGGTTTAGAGAGATTTTTTTCTCTTGCCTTTTTTCTTGTTGCATTCAGCCTTTTCAAAAACAAAGTTTGTCTCCTTGCTGTAACATCCATCCCTTTGATATTCTAAATCGTTCCCGTGTTTGTGGTGTTGAGGATGATGTAAAGGCAGTTTCACAATATTGACGGTCAGCTAAAACTTGCACTATGAGTTATGTTTGTGTGAAGATATTACACAGATGTTACATAAAGCAAAACATAAATCTGCAGAAAAAAAGAAAGTTTTGAGTGAAACATTTCTAATACACTGACAATCAAAAGCATTGTATGAGAAGTTCCTGTTCTAAGCCAGTCTGCTTTAAGGTTTCCAAATCACGTCCATTATCTTAACGAAATACACCCTTTTAAATAAAGTGGCTGTATTAAGCTTTGTCCAACGGTGCTGCAGACAGTTATTAGTAGAAAACAGAGTGGGGCTATCAGAAAGCCTTTTCTAATACAATGTTGATGTTTCAGGGAGCCTTTTAGAGACAGTATCTGTACTTTCCTCTCTGTGCTTTTTCGCTATCCAGGGTTTGGCTGAACAGTATTGGCCATGTGTGGCTCTCACAGGGAGCAGGTGTATCCATTCCCCCACTGTCTTTATCTTTTGCTGGGGCCCCCTCCCTGACAGCAGTGTCATTACAATTGTTAACCCAACCCCAGCAGCCCCTGTTTTGTCAGCAAAAATGCTCCCATGAGCGGAGCACTGAAAGATGCCCCTTCTTCTCTTTACAGAGAGGAGAAAAAAAAATATATGGTTCAATTATAGGGTCTGTCAGGCCAGTATGAGTTTGTGATGGCCTGAACTGAGCTGGGGAGAGATAAAGTCAAGCTGCTAACTAATGTAGTACAAGTGGAGCTCTTTGTGGGCTCAGCTTTTGCTGGCTCATTCACTGCGTATAGTTCTGTTTAAAACTCAGCACGCAAAAAGAAAAATGAACAAAGCTAAAACTTGACTGACAAATCCGCAATGACTCACTGGAATAAGCGGCCTTATTCAACTTTGCCAGTCAACTCAGGATATGCCGGACGCACTGTAGAAGCACTGACTCACCAAACAGGTAAGAAATGGAGAGAGACACAGTGAATCAATGCAGTTAACAGAAGTGATTTAGTGGATCAGTGAGTCGATGTGTGCGTCAGCTGTGTGAGTTAAGAGCTGATGTCCCGGCTGCTGCTGCAGGGCTAAGAGGGATTTTAAACTGGAGGAAGTGGAGTTAATGTGGGATGGTGAAGAGCCTCGCGTTCTCCACCCATTCTCAGCCCACCAGTTTGACACAGACGATAAGAGGCCCCAAACAGAGCGCAAAGTCACATCACCCACACACACTCATGCAACGCAGAAATGAAAAACACCTCAGCTACAAAAGAGAGGAGGCAGATGGAGGAAGATACCGCAGGGGAAAAAAAGTACATACGTATATGACACAAGCTGAAAAACTGTGAAAGCATACTGGGTCTGTGCGAAGAATAAACAAGCTCAGTTTCCTAAAGCTGCTTAGCCCACATATGGTAAGAGGGTGTTAATCTGACTTTTAATCAAAGGCCAAGCCACCACTGATTCTGGTTCGCTAAGCCACAGTTCATTGTGAAGAGATGGCAGACAAGAATGAAAGAAGGCAGCTGAATGATTTCAGCAATTCTGAGTCAGCCGCTACGTCAATAGCGGCATCACAGGCCCATCTCCAGCATCACTGATGCTATCAGGCTATCTGGGGCGACCTGAGCCACACCCATCAATATCCAGCCTCCTCTCCTCACAGCCTCCACGGTTCAATAAGAGACAGTAAAATAAGAGTGTGTCTCAAATCCAGCCCTCCAGACAGCAGAGGTTACTGTGATCAGCATGGATTAGATGTCGTTCCAGGCTGATCAATGAGAGATGGAGATGGGGGTTGGTGACTTGCTGGGGACGGAGGAAGCTTTGGTTCCACCTCCTGCGGGCTGTAATGACTCTGATAGCTGATATCTGGAGCTGTGGGGAGGCAGAGGAGGAGCTGTTTGCTGTGCAGGAGATAAAACAGATGCTTCTCCCAAAGAGGATGGATGCATGGATGTAAGCTTAAAAGCACAGAGGGAGCCAATGCACGGGAATACAGAAGCACTGTATCTCATTCACACACACCGACAGTGTACAGACTTTGATTAGTGAAAGCACCATGTAAGAAAAAAATATAGTTGTTATGCTCCAGTTAAGATGATTAATTCTGAATTTCTTTTGCCTGATACAACTAATTTTGTGTAGGTACAGAGAAGCGGTGTAACAGATTTGTTTGCCATCTTTCTTTTTCCTGAGCCTCACTTTAAGAAGATGCAGGTCAAGTGCAGTCACAAGTGTGACTGCTGAGAAAATCACACATCCACTTTACTGAGAGACTTCTGCAAAACAACACACTCCCCTAACTTGTTAATTATGTAGTTTTAGAGCAAACACTTGAGAATAGGAGCTGTTAACATTTCAGACTTAGAAGAAAACAGTTTCAAAAATTGTAACTGTGATGGAAGGACAAGACTCATAGGTACAGACAGCTTACATAGCTGAATGTAAAACAGACGACACAGCTGATCTAAATATCTGCGGGGTGCCTGTCTAACCTGATGGCTGCTGGTGTTACATATTCATCACTTGCTACTATTTCACATTTGCTTGACAGTAGCGACAGCAAAACGTCTTTGGCCTGCAGTTAGTTATCTTCAAAACCATCTTCACAACTCAAACATTTATGCAGCAATCAATAGGCCACAATGTTTTTTTTCTATTCTGAGTTTTATCTGTATACTTCCAGTGAGATAAAAGTAGGAATGGAGACAGTAGATGCATATTTATATACCTTGGAAACCTTGGAAGCAATAACCTCAGTGGATTTTTTTTATCATAACTGACTTGTAGAGAAAACTACGGTAGCTCTCCACTACAGCAAAAAAAAGAGAGAGAGAGAGAGATAATGTGGAAAGGCAAAGCTGAAGTAAAGTGAGGGCAAATTGTGCTGAAACACACAATATCATTCAAAAGCTTTTAGAGTGCAGGGTGATTCTGAAATTTAGCTGCAGAATAATCCCGGGCTGCTAAATATATTTTACTTTACTAATGCATTTCATTCATTCAGATTTAGCAAACAAACCAAAAAAAAAACAGCCTGTGATGAGCGAGTTCATTATTTTTGTCTGTTTGGGATTTTTACATCAAAGGCTCTGTCCTTAAGCCTTCTTTCAAAATGTACCACGTACATGATTATAGCTATCCTGGCAGCGGAAAGTGATGAGGACAAGTGCTCGACACACGCCATCGAGACTGAGAAACTAGTCTCCTCAGCTTTAAATAATCTTGACGCGGAGAAAGCAAATGAGTAACACTCTCCCTTTTGTCAATATTGATCACTATTATGCCCTTGAGCAAGGCAATTAACACACGACGGCTCTGGCAGAGCTCCACTGAAAGACTGTGGTTGTGCTGTGCAGCCATCAGGTGTGAACGTGTGTAACTGAATGAATGACTGTATGTGAAGGAGGGCGTTCAAACCATACCTACATAAATAAATGCCAATACCAGATACCATACACTCACACATACACAGAGCGCACAGTATCTGCATATTCATGACAGCAATCTATAACAGTACGTTTCTGATCAAATGATTTTAGCCGCCACCCTTCCTGGTGTGTGCAGTTTGGACCCAAACAAGCAGCCTATTTAGTGTTTGTTGTTGTTGTGCGGAGTGGTTGAGGGGCTTTACCTGGCTGAACACACTGAAGCAGTGTTTCAGTCCAGGGCACCGTCATTCACCAGCAGCACAGCAGCATAAACGCACCACTGTGTGCGTGCATGTGTTTTTGTAAATGAATATGCAGCTCTAACACTGGGGCCACTGTCAGTTGTGAGTCATTACACATGTGTGTGTGTGTGCGTGTATGAGAACGCGTATCGAGGCTCATCGCAGTGAGGCAGATTTCTGCTGCTTTCTGTTAATGAGGATAATGATTTCAGATCAAATGCAGCTCAATGATACTGAATGGGCCGCTGAAGCAACCCTCTGTCAGAGGAAAAATCTGCCCCCCCTCCCAAATGCCATTCCCTTTTCTCCTCTGCTGTCAGATCACCTACTGTTTGGGCACGGGGCTTAGAGGATGGGTTCGAGTTGTAAAAGGGTGTGTACACAGAAACACAGAGAGGGAGAAAGTTAAACCTAAACCTGGTCTCCCCAGGGTCATCAGTGTCACTTCTCCAGCTACCCCGCTGAGGAGCAGGCAGCCTCTGCTGAGTCTTTCCCTGGGCTGTGCACCTCCGGTCAGGCATGCCAATCTGTCAGGCAGGGGGGGTTGGGAGAGGGAGGGTACTTGCAACGGGAAAAGGGCAGCCTGCGTGCCCTGAGGCAAGCTCCGTGCAGCTGTCAGAATCCCTGACCCCACCCCGTCTCTGCCACCTCAAGCCTCACACAGGGCACCAACCCAGGCCAGCGGAGGGGCTCAAGGGTGGAAGGGTACCATCACCCAGTCACTCCTTCAGGGAGAGAGAGAGAGCATAGCTAGAAGGGCAGTGTCCGTGTCTTTTTATAGAGATTCTTCTTTTCATTTTACCTGTCACGCAAAGCCCTGCACAGCTTGTTACTTGCCCTGTCACTCTTCACCCAACCCCTGGAGTGTGGCAAGGGAATTTATAATTTATCAAGCCTGCTTGTGATACAACTGAATAAATATGAAATATGGGAATTAGATCCACCAAGGGACATGTTTAACAAATAAAATGCTGTGTAGATAACACATAAATGCTGAAGAAGCAGTTTTAAAAGTTAGCTGTAGCTTTTAATGTATATGGCACAGCTTCAGATAGGACAGCGCTGCTCTGCCTTGGCCATGACACGAAAGCGATGTCCGCCAGTGCCAAGCTTCCCCCAGCTAATTGGGAATTAACTGTGTGTTTGTACTGGCAGTGAGGAAAGTGACCAACAAGTACGTCACAGCACAAAACTTTTCAGAGAATCCAACTGAAGGTCACTGTGTTACTGGGATCGTTTTCAGCGTAGGATGATATCAAGTGTAGCAGTCACACAGACAGTAAAAGAGAGAGAGAAAACAAGAGAGGTCAACGCACATCCAAAAGTGTATAAATTCAGTCTTGGGCAGTCTTGCAGGCTCCAGCTGTGTGTGCTGCTCAGTGTGAGCGGGCTGGTCACCTTGGCTCTGCATGTGATGATACCATAGATAACAGCAGTAAGGAGGAGGATCAGAAGAAGGTCAAAGCAATAATAGCGAGAGGCCACTTGAACAGCAGATGAGCAAAATCACAGAGATAATTATAAGATGAGAGGCAGCAATGTAAGAGCAAGTGGTTGAAAAATGGTAAATTATGAAAAATAGCAATCTGCAAACACAGTTAAATGTGTTTGAATAAGATGCCTTCAATATTAGATTGAAAGTCACAACAACCGTTTTCATTTTCATTTAATCTGCTGATTATTTTTCCAGAGTTTCGATTAATTATTTGATCCATAAAATAGTGACAAATTCAAAAGATACTGAAAAATGAATGTGCGTTTTTGTTAGACTAAAAGAGAAAGTTATTAACTGGCCAGCCAAATCTGAATTATTAGAAATAACGTCAACTTTATGAAATTAGGTGTCAAAATCGGGTAAAAATGAGCAGTATTCTCAGCGGCGAGTTGAATGAATCTCTGTCTCTCTGTGTCTTTCTCCGGCACCAGTGCACCCGGCAGGTGGTCACACCCAGTCACTTCCTCTTCATGAGGAGGCTTTGTACAAATTCTGGCATCCAGGGAAAATGCATTTTCGGGACGCTGAGGGCATAGCTAGCTAGCAACGGCTGCGATAACTGAGTACGTGTAAGTGTTGCAATTCAAAAATGGGGGGGTGGAGCTGTGCACTGAAGGCTTTTATACAGTTGCGCTAGGGGGGCGGAGGTGTTCACCATGATGTGTCATGCGGTCTCGTTTTAGGACCACCCAAAAAATCCTGGACTGAAAACTGGTGCAAAACTGTTTGAGCCCCTAACTCCACATTTCAGTAATATACGTTTATACCTATATATAGTAATATACGTTTTCAGAAACTATTTTCCAACATATTTATTGTGTTTTGAAAGAAAACATGGACTACACTGACTTTACCATGATACAAAACAGAAAAAAACTTCATTTTACATGGAAAACTACTTTAAACTACTAACATCAGAACAGTTTATTTTAGTTAATACATATTATACATACTAACACACCTACTGATACATATTCATTTGTGTGCATGCGTGAGCTACAGGTCACTGGTGGCCAATAACCAGCAGGAGATGAGGGAAAGGCTGGAGACCCTGAGGTCAGGAAAATGAGTTCTTGTTAAGACACAGCGAGGCAGGCTTCACCCCGCTCTGTGGTCATAATGAAGATGTCACTGTAAACCACTTGCCGTTATGTCTACATAGACTCGGCCTGTCAGAAGCAGTTTACACTTACCTCAATCAGGATATGTGGGCTGAGATGTGGATGCCTCCCTTTCTGAAATCCCAAATTACACTCTGTCTCTGTATCTCTCGTTGCCTTTGTTTACATCTCACCTCCTTCTTTCAACGCTTTTTCACACAATTAGGTCTTGTCAGTTGTTGCTAGAAACCTGACTAAGTAAAGGAGCTAATGTTTATATTTCCCCCTTCGTGTGAGGCGCACTAAAACATCATCTTCTCCACAAAGTAACATAAACAGTCTCTGATAACTATCTCCAAAACAGACCTAATCCTTCCAATTCCCCCAAGTGGACAGAATGTTGAGTGCAGCCTCAGACTGACCCGTTTTTTTTTAATATCTAATATTTATTAACGCTTTCTGTCAAATGGCCCTGTGAGACAAACAAGTGTGTTCAGCATTGAGCACTACAAGGAGCATAAAACCTCTTCAGTGCTTGTTTGTCCACTGGATTCCTGCAGTCAAGTTAACACGAGTATTCACCTCTAACAGCACAGAGTGACAGACAGACTGTTTGTCTCTTGCCAATCTGTATCAGCACTGCCAAGAAGAAACAATTAAAGACAAAGCGGTACTCCCAGAACACACACAGGTACACGGCCTGCAACTCCTCTGGGTGTAGAAACATAGAAACACTCACAGTTTGTACCGCTGTTAGAAGGGGCGAGAAAACTAAATTTAAATTTGTCTGAGAACCTTAAACACTGGCTCACCGGCCATAATTTATGCTGTGTCACAATTTCAGCATATAACTACCACCACAGTACCACTTGAACTCCTACCATTGACACAGTCAAATCAAAAGCTGGTTCCGCTAAAAAACATTTAACAGTTTCCTGTTGCCTTGTAAATGTGAGTTCATTGCACATAGGTTTAATAGTTTGTTCAAAGTTAAGTCAGTTTTTTTTATTTGACACATGGAACAGCAGTGGCTGCTGTTGTTGGGTTCACATTGTACCAAAGTTAGTCCAAAACACCAAAGGCCAGGGTGTTGTCCAGCGCAGTTGGTAGAGCAACCGCCCCATGCACAAAGGCTGAGTGCTTGCCACAGCGGCCCAGGGTTTGAATCCGACCTGTGGCCCTTTGCTGTATGTCATTCCCCCTATCTCTCTCCCCACATTCCTTCCTGTATAACTGTCTGTCTGTATGTCTGTCTGTATACAATAAAGCTTGAAAAAGGCCAAAAAATATCTTTAAAACAAACAAACCAAAAAAAAAAAAAAAACACCAAAGGCCTTCCAGTCATTTTGCTAACAAACGTAGTAAGAGTACAGGGCTAGGGACTAAATTCAATGAGAAGCTTCATTGTGGTTTGCATTGTTTTTAGTTTTGTGAGAAGAAACAACCATGACCGATCTAAACATGTCTTTAAGACAAGCGGCAAGTTTCCATCATGTATGTTTTTCTCAGACTACAAAAGAAAGATCTGTGGAGAGAACTCTCTTTTAATTCTCAAACAATGCATCCTGGGAAGTCTGCCAATATGCTGATAATGTTTCTTTTGAAACTTTAATTTAATGAGTTTAGTGAAGGCTCAGCAGTACTTAATCTCATTACCCAGTTCTAGCACTCATGCTTGTACGGTCTAAAATGGGTCTGTAAACAACAACAAAACATCCGTCTTCCCAGTGGTCCAAAACACCTGTGGTGCATAAAATCTGTGTGTGTGTGTGTGTGTATATATATATATATATATATATATATATATATATATATATATATATATATATATATATAGCAAGTTAATAAGAAAAGAATGTATGATATTTCAGTGTCTGCATGTAGTCATCAGTACATCAGTAGGTGTAGATTGGATATTGTGGAGAGCTGGAGTGGGTCAAATAAAGAGATGTTGATGATAAAGAGAGGTGATGTAAAATGATTCATGTTGTTCCGTCAGTATTCTACTAAATGTCATTTGCAAAAAAATCTCTCCATTATATTATCATGATTGCTAACATTCATTGCAACATTCAACTCAAACTCATCACTCAAATGACACTTGATAGAATAACTGAAATGTATAAATGATTAACAGCAGGGTAAGTGCATAATGAAACGATTTAACCATTCCTGCTAAGAATTGAATGCGTACCACCCAATTGAGGCTTTGAGGTAGTGCGAAACAGACACTACAGTCTCTCCAGTAAGGAAGCAGAGAAACACTTTTGTGAAGTATTGGGTGGTGAGGTGACAAAATACACAAAAGGCTACCCTTTTTTTGTGTAGAGTAAATCCAGTTAGTGACTGCCAAAATTACAAGTGTGCAGCAGATTGCTATTTGCTGTATGTTCTTGGTAATGACAAATGCAAAGAAAAAATACCTGACTGTTGCTCCAAAAGTTCCCCCTTGTGAAGAATCTGCAGTCTGTAAGCCAGGTAAGGTTGTCCAACAAGTTAGTGTGCCAGTACCAGTAACTTTACACTGTGCACATAAGAGGAAACAGAGCTACATTGAAGCACTCTGTGGTTTTCAAGAGAAACCTCTAACTGTACTGTTACTCTGTGTCATCACTGAGAAACAACAATGCTTTTAAATTGGAGATTTAAATGAAAAGGGAAGTTTCTTCATCTCTGTCTTCTCATTTGTGTTCACCATAACGATGTAGCTGGCTTAACCTAATTAGTATGGTTCTAGGTAACAACCAAAGAAGTTTTTCAAGTGGATTTTGCACTTTTGAATTTATGTTACGCATGTCCTCACAAGCTGTAATTACTGTACTGTTTTCCTGAAACCAAAGGTCCGGTATGAAATGGCTCATGACTAACATGTGTATTATTAAACACAATTTCCTTTTGTGTTTCTTTCTACCTCTACCAGAAAAAAACTCTCAAATCAAGTCACTCTGTGAAAAAAAAAACCCTATGAGAAACTTATTGCACACTTTATCATAACAGCAAGACAGATTGCAGCATTTATCACAGTGAGCCATTCAGTGGCAAAAGCCACTGTGAAAAGGTGCTGTCCATAAATAAAGTCTGTACAGAGCAGCCGCACTATATCAATTTCTCTAAATCAACCCTGTGATATTTCACTTGATTTATCAGACCTCTTACTTGTTACAACTACTAAGCACCAAGATTGTAGCAAAAAGGTGTTCAGTAGAGAATCCGATATAATCAAACAACAGTTTCACATGCCCCACTATGACCCCGACCGCTTTGACCGATTCCAACATCTGTACTCCGACATACCCTTCTCTCTCTGTGCAGTTGTTTTATTTAATGAAAGCACCGCCAGCACTAATGAAAGAGACATGTCAAACTTCAAGCATTCCTTCACGAGCAGAAGGCTGTTAAATCTGTCATTATTGGTCCCAGTAGACCGTATCTGATTCAGTGTGTGAGTGTCTGTAGAATTAATGCTCGTCATGAAAACACATCCTACAACACATCCACAGTCCCAGGATCTTCTATGCATTTCCCACTTCAGAAGGCAATGAACCTTGAATGTCCAGTCAGTCATAATATTAATATATTCATATTATAATATATCATAACATTAATGTCCAGAACACCTTTTTCTGCTATCAAATGTGACAGAATCACCATAAAGTCTTATAAGGTGACTACAGATTTCTTTAAAAGTTCAATATTTAAGTATATTATATTTAACTGTGGGGCAAAGTGAATATTTGATTTGCTATGAATACACAAAATGCAATATCATTAGGTTGCACTGGAGAGCAGAAAGTGCACCAGGATAGGAGGTATTGACGATTTTCCGTGGAAAATAGTATTAAGTAAGATTATTAATGCGCATGGGAGCGTGTTGGGTACAGAAGAGGATGAAGTACCTGAGTGAAGTCGCCAGCAGCTGAGTACAATATGAGTAACTTGAATAGTTGTTTGAAGATATCCTCCATCAGTGTTGGTTAAAATACACAAACAAGGTCCTCAAAGAAAAATCCCCAATTCAGCTTGGTATTTTATGCAACCGTCGCAGTTTTTGTGTTTTGATTTGAATTTATTCATCAGTTTAACGTGTTTATATCTTTATTTATCACCCACAAAACAGTTCAAAGTATTTTTATTTCTACGGGATGACAAGTGTGGAGAAGGAGGTGGGGGATTAGACGGCTGGTGCCTCTAATGCGCAATTACGCACAACCTCTAGAATTTCTTTCTTTCTTTATCGAGACCAGACGCCCAGTTAATCCACCAATCCAGCAAAAAGCGATGAGTGAAATAAAAACTTTACAACACCACGTTTAATTCACCTCAGTCTTCCAGAGCAAGAGCAAAAAACGCTACACCTGAAACTCGCATCCGGATCAATTAAAGCCAAATCCAAACTTTTGAAGAGACAGCACTCCTCCTCACGCGTGTCACGATACAACAAGATAGGAAAGCGCTTTGTCTTACCGGTCCCGTTCCGTTTCCGACTTTCCTGGTGCTCGTCCGTGCCCAGCAACAGAAACAGATTGGTACAGACTGGCTGCCAACGCAAAAAAGCAGAGCTGTCCAGTGCAGCGGTTTTGACAAGTCAGACACACTTATGCAAACAGAGGCCGGAAGAGTCCTTTAACAATAAAGGCGCACATGTGTTTAGACCGCTAGAGCAGCAGCAGCAGCTGAGACACCTCAGCTGTGAATTAAAATGGACATTTTAAGATGAAACGAAGCCTTTAAAGCGTTTTGAGCTACTCTTGTACATTGTAATCTATGTTTAGCATTAAAGACAACAAACCATCTGTGAGCCTGTGGTACAAGTACTATAAGAAGACTTGTTAAAATAAAATGTACATGATATCTTAACATTTATATGATGTCTAGTCCTGTTCCATTTTGTTTTTCTAATTTATTTTTATACCCCATGAGACATATACCAATCAGTATTTTATTTTGAAATACACGGTCAGATGTCTTCGCTCTTTTTGAATGCTGGTCTCTTCACACTGACCCGCTGGTGTAGCTCCAACAGTTAAATACAAATAAATATATTTTACAACCGTATCTACACTGAAAGTAGATTAAAACACGCTTTCATGTGAATTTGTGCTTTTACACTTGTAGCTTGACTTCACAAATACATGGCAATACAAATAACAAGCTAAAAAAAAAAAAACAGAGGCATGAATATTTTTGGTAAGTGTTAATTAATTTCATAAGAAGTTATAATAACATAAGAATACAAATCAGTCCACTAATTAATTGTGTTTCTTATTCACACCTCACAGACCGTTAATAACTATTGGCATCATAACATTCGCCTCCATATTGCAGTGGCTTGTTTATCTGCCTTGAAACTGGTAAAATGTAATGTGACAGACATTGTATAGTCTACTCAGTCAGGTGTTTATTCTTGCCGATTTGAACGGTTTCCCAGATTCCAAAATAGTTTCTGCAGGAACAATAAACATCCCAACAGTGCCAGCCTTGTTCTCCTCATCCAAGAAAAATATTGTTTCATATGCAAACTTTGCTGATGATGTGATTTAAATACTCACTGGTTATAGGGCCTTTTTATAGTTCATTTGTTCCATTAAATTCTATTTTGCTACTGGCTTCCCTACTGATTTTGATCTGACGTGACCAATTACCCTGGTTATAGTGTGCTGGCCAGGCCTCTTAACAGTAGCATAACTAACTGATGGAAATGCAAAAAACAGGTTGTCACCAGTAAGGTGATGGATACCCTTGCCTCGCCTATTTATGAGCACTAGATATGTCCTTCTTTATGCAAATGTGCTGGCACTCAAACAAGCAGTGATAATAAAAATAACCCACAGTCTAGAACACGGGGACCACAGTAGATGAAACACAACACCATCGTCTGTCCCCAGTAACAACAGTTACCACCTCTGATGAAGATGCTTTTTTTTTTATATATCATTTCAGCCTCTGAAAAATTAAATGACAGAAACATGGCATTGGCATGGCATGGCAACATTCTGCTAATTTTAATGTTTAGTTACTATGCTCCTCTTCATGCAAAGTCCACGGTGATAGCTAAAGGGCAGGATGTTGGCCAGATTCAGAGCCTTAAGAATTATCTGACTGGTCAGTGTCCAAACCTTGTGCCCTGTCAAATCAGCATGCACCTGCCTCACATAAGGTTCCAGAGCACACTTTTGGTGCAACTTGCCCTTTCAGTGCTGACAGTGCTGATTATAGATTGCTTATAGTGATAAATAAAGATATGGGTAAACTCTGACCTATGTCCAGTGGTCTTTATAGGTCAACAGCCTCAAATTTAAAGAGAAGATTGATAGTACTCTCATATCTGTATGGCAAATATGAAGCTGCAGCGTAGCCAGCAGCCAGCTAACCTAGCTTTGCACAAAGACTGGAAAATATGGAGAAACAACAAGCCTGGCTCGTTCACTGGTCCACCTCTAAAGAGCAATAATTAACATATTATATCTTGTTTGTTAAATTGTACAAAAACACAAAGTGTAAAAACAACAATTCAACAGATTATGTAGCAGGCTAACTCTTGGCTGGTACCAGCAACTTCCTGGAATCTTGGCTGGTTGCCTGGCAACTCGGTCAGGCCAAGAAATAGTCCAGTACATTGCCCACAGAGCAAATTGCTGCTTATTAAAAAAAAATATTTGGCTTTTTTTTCTACAGCTTAAACAAACAAGATATAACATGCTTGAGCTTTAGAGGCGCTGAGCCACGTTAGCCAAATGCTGGCTTTAGCTTCATATTCACTACAATAGAATGTACATCTTTGAATAAACATATTTTCACAAAGGGTCAAACTATTGTTTTAAAGATAAATAAATTATATCAGAATAAAAAGGTAAATAACTTTGTTCTGGAAGCCAAAACTGATTTCTGTTTAGTAAATGCCTTTGTGTCTGTATGTAAATGTATATTCTTTCTAGTGGTGGATAAACTACCACTAGATCTGTAGAAGTGTAAAGTGAAATCCATAAATCTTGACAGACCTCTATAGCCTCTCAAACTCCCACTCACACTGTTCTCAACAACCTGTCCATGCATCAACCTGGTTTCCACAGCAACCGAAGTGGCAAGCTGTGTCCATCCAATGTGAACTTTAAAACCCATCTTTAAATGGAGCCTTTGTTGGACTCGAGTGACTGGAGTTGGAAACGAGCAAAACAAAAGGAGGGAGCGGGTGAAGGAACGATGGCACTTCAGGCAGTTGATTAACTTCAGCATGAGTGCAGCCAAAGTGGCATGAAGGGGAAAAAAATGGAATATGGAAATGTTACATTAATAATGTCTCTCTCCAGCACACTATGTGGCTCTAAAAAGGCTGCAAATTTATGTGAGATTATATAAAAAGACAGAATGCACTGTATGCACGTACATATACACTGCCTTGTTCGTAAAAGAGGAATTTTTGTTGTCTTTTTGCATAAAATGAATATTAGCAAACCTCAAGTTGCAGAGCTCATTTTATTCATGCATGCATCTTAAAGCTAAAGTCCACTCTGGAATCATTTCACACTGTGTTATGTGCTTTCTCCTGACAGTGTCTAAGGGTGGATTTTTTGTCTCCTTCATAATAAAATGCCCTAGCTTTTCATTCTACTCTAAGGAGCTCTTTTTTTGTTACACATACAATCCTGAATGAAGGAATTTCACCTATGAACTTCTCAATGTGACGGTTGTATACCTCGCTGCCGCAGCTTAATGACACTGAGCTTCTTGGGAAATAAGTCATGGATGTAATGTGCCCCTGTATAAAAAGAAATGGGACGCAACTTAAAATCCCATAACCCACTGCAACATGAGTTATGGTTTACTTGCATCAGGGCATGCTGCTGTCCCATTCGGTTTGTGGTCACTTGCCCTTGGCATTGGCCCTAATTAGAAGAGTCCAGTGGGATTACCATAGAGCTAATTATGTTGGCTGAGCATTGAGGCACTAATGGCAAAAAAGACTTGAACTAATGAGACCGACTTAGGTAAGAGGACAAAAGGCAAAGACACATAAAAACAAACAAGTGTCATTGCAGAAGACACTGCGTTACCACTTCCTCAGACATTTATTGACTTCCTGGAAGAGAAATTGCTTGATAATCTTCACGGCAGACACTGTCAGTCAGACTTTGTTCGTCCATCTAGGCTCAATCAATTTTCTAGATGCCTGCAGTGGGACAGATTCGTATGTGACTGACAGTTACCAAATGAAAATCACTGCTAAAGATGGAGGATGGTATGGGGAGGGGGAAGTTGTTGCTTTGATATGAGAGAAGGGCTGCAGAATAAAAAATGGATACATTTACATATTATTAGTTATAATTATACAAGATATATTTGATTAAATTGTATCTATTTTCATATTTTATTGATTTGATGTTCAGAGTTCAACTTTCAACATTTTTATAGATTAAAATTCAGTCGTATGTGTGTTAGCCCACATTTTTACAACCAAAGCACATAAATATATATAATTACAGGACAATGCTACAACACTATTATTCTATGATAGTAATAATAGAGGGGGGGTTACAACGCAGCAACTACACCACTAGATGTAACTAAATCTTACACACTGCTCCTTTAATTTCAGAGAGAGTTTGTTAAAAAAAATTCAGAATGTCACATGATGAATTTGCAGCACCATCTCTCAAACTCCTCTCAAACTGTTCTATTGAAGTCACTTGATTAAAACTCAAGACGACTAATCAGAATGTGCACTGATTGGATTAACATGCACACTACAAATCTTTACACATCACAAGAATAGAGATATTAATATGGTGATAATTGACAAACTCATGGCACCGCGGGAGAGTCTTTTGCCATAACCCTCAGTTACTGCAGCCATATGCTAACCGCACCCATAGCTTGTGTCTTGTGTGATTTATAACTCAGCAATTAACCTCCCAGTGCTGCTGGTGACTTTCATGGCATTTTCCCCAGTGAGGGAGACACAGCACCAGCAGAGGAACAAAGCCTCCCAACTCTCACACCACCACTACATGCTATCAGATTTTTATTCCACTGGGAGGCCCGGAGAAGCAAAAGCTATACATATTAATAAGCAGAAATGTCTATTCCCACACCTTTTACACAGAGGAGTCTGCTGCCGAGTTGCACCACTGTCAGTTTAACAGGAAGTTCACCCTCTGGCATGTATAGCTTATGTGAAATATTTCTATGTGCAACCTCTAAAATGGTCTATTGTACAAGGTCTGCAGAGAATAACAGTTTAAATGCATCTTCTGGGTCTTGGCATCAGAGTCCAGAAAAGCACTTCACTTTGCTGAGGCTTTTTTACTCCTGAACCTACATTATAGATGATTGCCGACCAAGTCTTGACAGAATTCATTGCCAAAGTGACGCACGGGGACCGACTTCACGTGTCATTTCTGTTGCTTTCTCTAGCACAGAGGAAAAGAGACATTTAGAAGTTTTACTGTAGCATTCCCTGTAAAACAATATAGGCTCACTCCATCTTTAGGTTTATGAGCACATGCATTTTCAACAAGATTTCAACAAGTTAATTTATTTCAATAAACAATCA
Organism: Nibea coibor; assembly: GCA_023373845.1. Classification (NCBI taxonomy): domain Eukaryota; kingdom Metazoa; phylum Chordata; class Actinopteri; family Sciaenidae; genus Nibea; species Nibea coibor. The sequence goes on along the minus strand of CM041727.1, from coordinate 15,227,234 downwards.
TTCTTGATATTTCATATATTGCAAATCTACACTGGCCTCAATGGGAGTGAGTGGCTCACCAAATGATCATCATGTGAAAATTATTTTAATCCCTGGATAGCTTTGGAAAGATACTGAATGAGGAGCAAGCAGTGTATTGTAGAATAAAATTAATAAAGACTAGAGTAATAGAGGATGTATTGCTATCTCATTCTCACCCATATCAGCACATCTTGGCCTATTCAAAAGTAATGAAACAGACATAGCTCATGAACCCGCAGCTTCACTTAATTACACGACAGAGACAGTGGGATAAATTTATGGGAAAGAAAATGCATAGATAAATTGAATACATTTGCGTCCAAGTTTCTCATTATGGTGACATTGTTATGCCACCAAAGAAAGACAGTGCATACAAGAAAAATAATATATTCTAGCACCACTCGTGGCTTGTCATTTTTAGGAAATGAGGCTGCTCATAATCAGGGTCTATTAGCTGCATCTACTGATATAATCAGTCCTCTTTTCCTACAGCCACATTGAAATCATTATTTTTCTCCCACAGTTTCTCCTAAATTCTGTCTGATAATCACCAGATAAGTTCTCCTAGCAACATAGTAACATTTTCATCAGGAAACTAGGTGATTCACACAATTATCAGGAGAGGAAAGGCGTGGGAGATAGAGATTCCCCCCACAGGCTGTCTGTAATTGCAATTCAAACTATTTTACACAATTATAACATTTGCGTCCTGATTTTGTGTTTTGCTTTGAGTGTGAGCCTGGATTTTCGTCCCACAGTCTAAAGACATGCAGGTCCAATGAAGTGAAAACTTCACTGCCGCACCTCCACACCTACTGCCTGTAGGTGCAAGTGTGAATTGGTTTGTCTATGCAGTGGTCCTTTGATGGACAAGCAACATGCCCTGGGTGTTATCCTGCTTTTTGGGGGGCCATTCTAGCAGCATGACTCTAGAGATGTCAGTCTGTCCGACGGTCAGTCCACCTCTTTGGTCAAGAATGAAATATTTCAGTAACTATTAGATGGATTCCAGTGAAATTTTGTACAGATATTCCCGGTCGCTAGGAGATGAATGCAAAATGCCATTGACTTATCTGACATCAAACAACATGTACACCAATTAGTGTTTTAGTTTATGAGCAAATACCTGCATATCTAATGATATTCTCATTAGCCTCAGCTGTACTTTGCTGCACATGCTTGTACAACTGAGAAGGTATAAGCATGTATGGCAAAAGCATCTGGTTCACTAAGGTTCATTATAACCTAAATTGCTTTTATTATTTTATTGAAAAGCTTTTATTATTTCTTCTTATTATTATTTTTAGTTTGTGCCACAGAAATATGCAAATCTTGACTGCATCTGTGATTGAAAATTGAAAAGTGTGACACCAGTAATTGATGGAGATACCTGGTTGTATTCAGTTGCTCACTCACACTAGACAATAACAGGGCTGAGGACACTTTATGGTGCACATTATCATGTCAAGTTTATTGAAGACTGAAATATTAACTTGAGCTGTTGTACGTGGCCATTTGTGATTTTTACATGCATAATTTCTCTGTCATGTCACATCAGTGCAGATGTGTCAAGGCTGAATGATTTATATGGTTGGATAGCGATATTTAAGAGGTGCAACAAGGTGTAAAGCCGTTTGGAAAATGCTGAAATATGTTGTTTGTTGAACTTTATTCTTGTAGATTAGATGTAAGTCTTTTGTTGTCCAGCATTACCCTCCTGTATTCCATATATTTTCTACCTGTCAGTCTGTGTAAGGCAGTGATTCTCCTCTCCCACCTCCAGCATGACCTCCAAATCATTTTTGTCTATTTCTGCCCATCTTTATTTTCTTCCCTCCCCATCACTTCTCCCCAACTCCAATCATTTTTAACTCTCTCATGCAATCACATCCCCTGCTTTCTGCCCCACCTCTCGCTCTGCCTCTCCCCTTCCATCTCCCCCTCCCGTTACTTTAATCGTTCTGTTTTCTGCTGAAGGTTACTCTTGCCTGCAGGGCTATGAAAATGTCAGAAAGGCCCACTCCATTTTCAGCTACGTAAATAGCCATTTCCCGCCAGAGCAAACCCACTTTCCTGGGTCTGACCTGCCACGTTGCACATCACACTTCCCACCTCTTTCTCTACACTACCTGAGCAAAATAGTGGGGGAAAATGAACAGCGCGCCTTCATTGCTTATCTGTCATTTTGATATAACGGACTGCTGCCATTGTCCTCTGTATTCATCTCCATCTTGTTCTCCATTTAAACAACCCAGACTCATGAGGGAATATCTCAGCTACATAAATTCAAATGAAATTGCTGCCATCCCTGTAGGGATTAGCCTGTTCACTATAAATACCTATATATGTTGTGATTAAAAGCTTGTTTTCAAGATAAGAAGTATTATTAATTATAATTCATCATATAGGCTAATGAAATATATTATATAAATATATTACCTATAACAATAAGAGGAACACTATGTGACTTGTAATCTTTGATACTTAGATCCTCTAATGGACAAGTAAAGTTCTATTAATCACGTCTTAAAATGTAGCTGAAATATTCAAATATATTCACAAAAATGTGCAACAGCCTTGTTGAAATAAAATGTTAATTCCACTTTCCAGTTCTCACAAAAGCAGCAGAAATGGATTTATTAACCTTGCCTAAAACCACTTTGTACTCGCCAGCCTGAAACAGCCTGTTCGTACCGTCATTATGATTTATAAGCATGGGAGGAAATATGGGGAAAGTGTGCATTCATTGACAGACACAGAGAAAGCACTTACAGTGTTGAGGAGAATGACAGTCAGAGAGAAAAAAAAAGCTTCTCACCCCTCTTTAAGCCACAGAAAGCTTCAAATCAAATTTTTCTTCCATTAAAACTTTACTTTTTTTTAAACACTCGAGGGACAAATTCTCTTTTAAGGCTGAGTGAGTGTGTTTTGTGTAATTCTCCAAAAGGTTTAGTGTTTTCTCTGAATTAGATGCAATGGTGAGACGGGTGAGAGGCAGCGTGGGCTTGGAAAGATGCTTCAGAAATATTAATCCTGGATTTTGGTCTTTAGTGAATTTAAAAGATTTTTTTTTAAAAAATCACTTATTTTATCTCTTTTGTTTTCTAAAGCACTGTTTTTGCGTCTCTGCCCTCACATTTTGAATGCGGGCTGCAGCAGGTCATGCAAGGCTAGTTCATTTCCGTGTGCCATGTCCCAGAAAACCCTGACTGCTGAGCGTCACTCCCGTCCTCCACCTCTTCTTCCCCTTCACTAACACCCTGATCTTCCCTTTCAATTTCCTGCAGCTCCACAAGACAATGGAGAGCTACATCAAAGGCCTGCATGAAGGGTGTGATAGCTCACATAAGCAAAAAAAAAAAAAATCATTCATGCACACTTCTCGTTCAACAGTATTTGGACAACTCATCATCTTTCAATGCGCTTGCAGCCATTGTTCCTTTTGAAAAAGTGAAAAAAAAAATGCTAAAGGCAACAAATGTAACGAACACAGGGATGGTGACGACTGTAAATAGACAAATGGTCTTTGACGTATACCACATCACAAGTGTCAAGGCCATGCTATAGACTGAAAACATCATTTCTGGTGGTCTCATTTTTGCTGTAGTATTCACGCCAACAAGACATATTGATTTATGCCACTGCTACAGCCAAACTACACGTTTTGCACTGAACATGACTGCGAAAGTACACATACGTGTTCAGACACATTGTGTGATAGAGCAGAAATAACATAATTGAGTGGTCCACATATAAAATTACTTCTGGATCTATTCACGCTAATTTACCTTGGTTTACACAGTGTTGTTTCTCTCTTAACAATGGATATAGTGAGTCAACGCTGTCAGTTTGGCACTGGCCTCCTGCTGCGACTGAAAATGATTTTCAACAGCTTGATCGAATTAATTGGCTTGACTGTTGGGCAGAGGGGGATAGATAGACCATTAGCTATTGAAAGGGAAAAGATTGACAAGTACGTTGTTTCTCAGGAATAATTGAGAGGGAGGACTGCGGCTGGAGGGAGTGTGAAGGGTACACAAAGAAAGCAGGCCTCGGATGAGGACAAAAGAATAGATTTTGCAAAAATGAGCGTGCTTTGTTTCCTCTTCTTGGCAGGAGTCAGATGTTTTGCTGTGCTCCGTCTTGTGAAGCATGACTCCCTTTTCTCCTTAGACACAAAACCTATCATTTGGACATTTGTGGTTAGACGAGAGAAAAGCAGCTTTACCAAAGACAGGAATAGACATTTTGAGGGATGCGGAAAAAAGGGGGTGTGGTGGCAGCATGAAAAGTATTCAGCGTGGAAACATGGGTTTTCTAGTAATATACTGTATGATTAGTTTTATGAGAATATCTAAAGCCAAGAAAAACAGGAGGAGCAAAGATTTTTGAACAATGTTGATAATTGCTGTTACATCTTGTTATGATGCACTATATCGAAGAGACTAGTGAGACTATGAAAGAGCCAGAATGGTGTGGATGGCATGCTACCATACAGTTGCTTGTGTGAGGGTTGCTTGGAGGGCAGGGCAGTGGCAGAGGTATGGAGCTCATTCTAATTGGATCTGTCAAAACTCGCCACCAGTTAATGTAGTGCCTCTATTAGGCAAAGCTGCAGCCCATGACCTGCAGTGTGATCGATGGCTCTATTTGTTATTTCGCTGGTGTTGCTGCTAGATGTTTTTGTTGTCGGTGATGACGAGGATGACAATAGAAATTTCTTTAAACAATTGGTTCAAAATGTATGCGGTTACGTGGTGATCAGTGGTTGACTTATGAGTCAGTAAAGATCAAATTAAAAAAACTGTGGCTAGCAGATTTGATGAATTTTAGTTAGCTTGCTAGCTAATTAAAAGCTAAAGCTAGCTAAAGTTAACATTAGTTGCTTGTTTAGATTTTTCAGGATGACTCCCTAAAAGGAGGAACATGTTAAAGGCCGTAAATATCCATTTGATGGCTGATGGATAATATTGAGCTAAACTACTGAGGGTAAAGCTGCATGACGGTTAGCATGGGTAACTGGCTGATGACTCCTGTTGAATACACTGAAATAAAAAGAAACTATGAAGAAACAAAGTATGATGAAAAATGGTGCACAGGGATTTTTTAGGGTTAGGGTTAACCTGTAAAATATCATTTTGGTTATGTTTAGGTAACAGAACAACTTAGTTGGTTACAGGAAAAGATAATTGTTTTGGTTAAAACAAGTACCAGCAGATGGCAATAATGAAGAAGGACAAACGTAGTGTAAAGAACGAAAAATGTCCACACATGGAGGATTTTGAGGTTGGATGGATGAGTCAGGATGAGGACATGGTCAGTGCTGGTTGGTAGGATAGTTATTTTGACACGATTTCTTTCTGTTTTCTGCCATTTTTAAATATCCAATCAATGTTAAAGGAAGCAGACACAAATCTACCATGTGGAGAACCAAACAAACCACGCTGCAAACTTTTGCATACTAATTAGGTAGATTTAGCATGTTGGAACACAGCCACAACTGTAGTTCAGATAAACACACTGTTTAATCCATTACTCACACTTCTGATTTTGTGTTTTTCTCGTGCTAAGCTATAATTGGAACACTGCTGTCCAGGGGACGTGTTTAGCTTTTAGGTAAACAGTTCGCATAAATCAGATTTTTAAAAAACAACCTTTTTACACTCAACCCCGGTGAGATCTGTTGGTGCTTCTGTGAACACACACATATAGTAGAAGCGGATGGGACTTTATTTATGTTGCTCAAATGACTGAAAATGACACATTAAAAGCTCAACAACAATATTATTACTATTATCCTGTTTTTTCCTATTATCCAGGATAATCTGTATGTACCAGTATTTCCTCCAACTTTCTACAGTTCCACTCTTGACATTGCTGATTTGACCCTCTGTTGCTACCCTTTCTAACAGTAATTCTAGTAATCTCTTATTCTCCAGTAACAGTAAGTAATTCTGGAAATGAGCACAACCTATATACCCAAAATATAAAATGTAAGTAAACCTTTCTGAGGTTTCCAGTAGCCTCCACTTTCCGTTGAATGGCTCAGATGGGGGAAGGGGATCAATACCTCGCTGTGCCAGAGCCTCATAAATCTGTAGAAATCTTTTTATGCTATATGAGCCCTCTACTTATCTCTGGCTCAAACCGGAACACAGAAACAAGGCGTATTCTAGGTTTCACAGGCCTGTTTGGGGATTGAAACAGTGTTTATCAAGTGGGCCGATGAGACTGTTCTGTTGTTGTCTTTCTCTGTTTACATCAGATTTCTGGAAGTCTATTGTGTCCTGGCAAGGTTACAGATGATGAATGACTTCACTTTCATAAGCCAGTATTCTTCCTTCAGGACATATGCTGCTGCTCCTCCTCTCTAATTAAACCTCCCACTTTTCTAAACGCCTGTGAAGGTATTTGTAGCCTTCTCCTCATTCTCCCTTCTATGATCAGCATTATTTTCCTTTTTGTTCCCTCTCCTCCGTGCCTCCTCATTCTATTTTCATTTCCATCTGTCAGATGCATCATTTTCTGAAACACTTTTCAGGCTGCCGTAGTCATCTATTTACTTTTCTCATTCCTCTTATTTTAAAAGTTGGTATAGGAAATAACAGACCTTGCATGTTTACCCCTTAACTGCTTTAGACTAGTGAGGTTTTCATGGCATAATCAATACCCTCGGACCGACCTTGGGGAAAGCCTGATATAGTCAAATGCTTTTGGGTTTCTCTTGTGCGTGCAATTGTTTAAGCCAATGAAAAGTGCCCCTGGCTTTGCCTTGAGAATAAGGACTGTCCCAACTGTCACACACACAGTTATACACACTGTTTTGCTCACACTTTCAGCTGATAAACTCATTCACAGTTACAGTGAGTAACTAGCAAGTATTTTTCCAGTTAATCATTTAGTAAGAAAATACATTGAATCATCTGATTCATGTTTCTAAATCCTGAAGGAATGTCCCCATGTTTTGTGCTATTGTTGTTTTGTTTTTTTTCCAACCATCAGTGCAAAACCCATATAAAACATATTTAATAACCAATACAATTACCAAAAAACTAAAAAACAGAAAAAAAAAATCATACTTGAGAAGATGGAATTATTTTTTACTTGATAGTAGTGTGACTACTGATTAAGTAAATTAAATAAAATTAATTTATCCATTGAATGTGTGAAAGTAGTGATAATATTAATTCCCAAACCATTAACTGATCATCAGAATAGTTGTTGATTAATTTTCTCTAATTTTCTCAACAATAGTTTCAACAATTTTCTCTAATAGTTTCATGTTCAAGTTCTATAAATGTACTAAGACTTGATATAACCACTACTAAATACTAACCACTGCTGTCTAGGCCAATGTGAAATGTGACATTTGAGTTCACTTGAATTCATTCAGTTAACCCTCCATCTCAACAGTAACTCAACATGGATTAATAACAGGATCAGGATGACACAAACTGCAGTCAGTAGCAGAGACAGAAGGAGGAGGACAGAAAGACACATTTATGTCCAAACTAAACCACTACACACAGCTATAATGATTATAGTATAGTAATGTTTTATGGACTAAAACATAAACAGCATAGACTTGTTTTTTTGGGGGGGTGAATTCTTTTGCAGGTGAAAGAGCTGAACAATCTGCAAGTGGGACATCAAAGATCCTGATGAAGAACTTATTAGGAGTTCATTCTTGAGTTTCTATACTAATAATCTAGGAGACACTTCTGTCAAAAGGGAGGCAGGGTAAAGGGACTTCAAGACAAAACTGCAAGGAGCAGACAAAACCCCAGACAGCAAGAAAAGAAGCAGCTCTTTTATCTGCTCAATAATAAAGCATGAAATAGGCAGAGTAAATCTTGACTCTGGCACTGACACCAAGTCCACTTGAGACAGCGACATCCTCAATCAAAGGAGGCGTGCAACAACAAAGATACACCCTTTCCATACTGTAATTCTTTCACGTCGCCACAAAAATACACAACATGTTTTGAAGTGTCTGGGTGTTAAAAAAGAACACACCATGACATTAAAATGGAGAAAGGAATGTTCTGTATAAAATGCTCTTAGCTTTTTGATGGGAGCCAAGACACGACTGCCCTAGCAGAGGCCAAAGAGCATTATAAGACATGACCACAACCTCCAAACATTGTTGACTTGTAGTACTGTACATCGACGCAAGCTGAGCAGCAGCTTGAAAACCGCCTTGAACTACAAATAAGGCACAGGTGATATAACAAAATACAATACGACAATAAAAATGTCATCACCTATCTTGTCACTGAGAGTAACCCGATCCACTGCTGTTACCATGAGAATAGAGACTTTGAAGTCCTATCGCCTTGACAAGAAGGCAGACAAGCAACACAGCAAGCTCTCAGACAACACCAGCAGCTGGCTGACAAGTAGACCGATCCCAGAGGAAATGCCCGTCGTGGTGACCGCTTCACTGTACTGTAAGAGATATTTGTGTCTGTCATTGTCTCTGTCCTAGAGTGTGTATGTGCGTTGACTACACAAGCAGAAAGCAACTGTGTGTGTCTGACACTAGCCTAGCAGGTGTGACTGCTGTCTGCAGCCATGAAACTGAGCTAGTGATGGGCTTTGTAGTCCACTACTATAAATGTTGTCTGACCACACAAGGCAGAGGAGGTTAGACATGTGTTTGTTTTTTGTGTTCAAGTCTATATGAATGAATGATTAATTTTATGGGAATGTCATCCCTTTAAAAGACATCACTATTTACAGTACAGTACAATAGTACTATAGATTATGTAATTCAGCAGTCCCCAAACTGCAGATTAACTCGTCAGGCATCCTAAAATAAATGAAAGTCACAAGTTGACTAAAGTGTATCATTGTTATAACTGTTCAGTCAATCCACCACAAGACTGAAATATTTATCATCATTCATAAGTTTTTACTCATGCTGTGAAATATTTCAAACTAAAACTAATCCCATAATCCTCAACTAAACTGTACTACTAAACTACTGCGTTTAGTGCTAATTAGTGAAAGTTAGCATGCCAGCATGTTAAACTAAGATGGTGAAAATCATACCTCCTTAATATCAGCACCTTAGAATTATCATTGAATATAACCGTGGATGCACAATGGGAACTGGATACAACATTGGAAAATGGGGCTCTGTACATTCTCTTGGAAGCTACTCAGTGGTGCATGAAGTAAAAAATGAGGGCTTAAAATTACATAGGATCGCCAAGCCACAAACGTCCGGTTTAACCCTCCACTAACTTGAATGGGGATAAAATGGTTCTTCTAGACTTTCCAGATGTTACTGGACTGGACTGATCAAATTCTGATGGTAAAAAAACCTCACAGAGGTTGTGAGTGATACCTCTGCCAAAAAAATAATACTTTTTACAACCATTGCTTTCACAATGTAAGCTTATGGAAAAAAACATACATTTTGGCCAGTGTGCATTACATGGCAGACACCATTACTATCATTACATAGGCCACTGTGTCAAATAGGCTCCAAAGCCTGGCAGCCTCTTCACTGAGCTTGTAGTAGCATGCTGACGCTGTCATTTAGCCGAAAGCACCACTGTGCCTGACGTTGTGAAAATGACAGCCGGGAAAACTATTTGAACTGACGTGGTTGCGGTGAACACAAAAATACAAATGAAAGTTGTACATATCTTTTATATTTATATTTTGGTAGTCAATTTGGTGAAGAACGTAATTTTCAGGAGGTGTACAATAGCAGCACTCGAATAGTCCTTTTTCACAGCAGCCATTTTGATGTGGAATAGTAGATAAACACAGGTGTTATCAATGATACTAATTAAGGCTGTGTTCCATTCAGGTCTAAAGCCGTATTCACACAGGGGACATAAGCGCCGTGGAATGCCTGCGCCGCGGTCACTGGAGCTGATCGCTGACACTCTAATTAATGAAGCCATTCACAAAGGGCAAGATCGCGGAACATCTCTGCAGCGTCCCGGCAACGACTCTCCGTGCTACAGCATTGTCATGCATGCACTTCTATTTTTGGTGCAAGCCATTGCTAAACCACGTCAGTCTCAACACAGCAGATTGCACCAGACAGGAAATCAGACACAGAATCAACATAATACACTTCTGCCCCCTTTCAAAATAAAACACAATACACAGTTCATAGCTTATCGCAACTTCACATCAACATTACGTCATGACCGGTGGCCCCGGGTCAGCAGTCAATCAATCAAAGGGTCTCAACGTGAACGACAAGAGACTAATTGTTTAAATGGAACAACACACAATAATTTATGGCACAACAGATCCTTTTTAAAATCTCTTCCACGTCGGAGAAGCAAAGTTAGCTGTTTGTTGTTGTTGTTTCTTTTATACACAGTTTATCACAGGGTCTCACATACGTTCAGGATTCTCACGTGATCTTGCGTGAACACGGCTGGCTTGTTATGCTGTCGTTACGTTGCTGTCACGCGCCCGGTGTGAATTGACGCCGGGCAGATGACAGAGCTAAACCATGGAGCAGCCATTCCGTGACGATTACGTACCCAGTGTGAATCCCCAGTAACAGAGCCAGGGTGCTGCTGTTGTGCACATAGGCTCGCTGGAAAGTCTCTGCAGCACGAAACGGAATTAGTATGATTAGAAACACGTCTTTTCACCCTACTACTGCATGTCAAAATGGCTACTGTGAGGTCTATTGAGACAACATGACAAGCCAGAATTAAGGCCCTACACAGTGGTGTACTAACGGGAGTATTCCGATTTGAGACAGAGCATTAGTCTTATGTCTGAAAACTGGACATTTTCACCACTGGAGGAATTTTTTTTTTCTGCTGTTGAAATGCTCACAACTGATACCTTCAATGAGGGCAAATAAGTTTCAATTAATAATTAATTTATGAAGACTTTATGTTTAGTCAGTGAAGCAATTTTCTTCAGCTTAATTTTGATTCGAGCTTGGCACCTACACTCACTCACACCGAATGAGTGTGTACTTGAAATGGGTCATTCGCGACCCCCCCAGGAAGAATAAAATATACATGACACATACAGTCAAATGGCATTTCATTGTATTTTCATTTTATTTTGAGCACCTTTCAAATGATTTTCATATGTGCTTCTATTTGTATAAAAATGAACCCATTTTGAAATGTTTAATGTGAGTCCATTCATGTTAGGTCCGATGTATCATCGAGTAAATTAACACCATGCTGACCATGACCATGCTGCCTCTCCAAAATAAGCACTTAGTATTGGGACTGTCTCACTCACATAATTTTGTTCTGTAACCAATTAAAGCGCAACTAAAGTGTGAACATGTCAATGAGAATACTGAAGAATTAAGTAAATAAGCTAAGATGGTGGCTGAAATTTATAATCACTTTATATTATTATTAGCAAAATCAGAATTCAAAATGAATGAAGTATAATTACAGAGCAAATTTTCCGCAAAATGATGATAAATGATTGTGTCATATGTAATAAATGGAGACACCACTGCAAATAAACTGTACTAAAAAATATCCTTCATCAGAAGACTGATCAGATGGCTCTATGCAATTGGTGTCATCAGAACTAGACAAAATACACATTAAGAAATTTAAGGTGAATCGGTCCAAAGTGGGGTGGCAGCAGAAACTAAAGGTTGCCGCAACTTGGCTAAAGAACTTGCAAATACTGTCCATCAAGTTTTGACGAGATGAGGCTGATGCTGCAGCAGTATAATTGTTTTTTTCAACTCCATCAGAAGAAAAGATGGCTCTTTGTCAATGACGACATTAGTTATTACTCCTTCATCAGAAGACCAGTCAGATGGCTATGTCATTAGTGACATTAGATAGTCCTTCATCAGAAGACTGGTCACAGGTGTGATTACACTGCACTGGCAGCAGGGACGACAGTATTTTACTGTTATTTTACAATGCAACTACTGTTATTTATTTTAACAGCATATTACTGGATTTTGGATTACAGTATATGACCATAGAATAACTGTGGGTGTTATTTTACAGCGCATCTACCGTAAATTATCTAACAGAATAATACTATGTTTTGAATTACAGTACATGACGGTAGGATAACTGTGCTTTCAGCAACACCTACGGCTAATTGAGCTCAAGCTATAGCTACAGAGCTTGCTTTCACTTAGCCAGGCAACCTGAACTAATGAAACAGACCTAATAAAACATATGAAATGACAACAGTTAAATAATCATGCAGACAAAACAACACTGGACACTACCACTTTCGGGTGATAAGCATAACTTTATTTTATCTGCTCTGTTGAACTCCATATGGACTTCTCAAATGATATGATGGAGCTGTGCTCTCCAAAGTAAAGTTCAGAAATAGGCAGTTGGTATATTGTCACTCAAAAATGAGAAGTTTGATCAGTAAAGAAGTGTTATCTAAATAGAAACATAAGCCTGCAATCATGAGTAAGATGTTGATGGATTATGACTGGACTTGAGAAGGGATGTCACCACTGCTGAACAGAAAATACTGTTTTATGCTGTTAAATTACAGTTTCTTATTGTTAACTGAGCGTTAACTGTTAATTTATGTGTAATAATGTATGTTACATGTGTAAATTTATATGTGAGCATGCATTTGTATTTTACAATTATTTTAAAATACAGCAAGATAGTAGTAGAAGTAATCCACTGTAAATTTGCAGGAATTTACAACAATTTATTACAAATACTGTTTTATGCTGTTAAATTACAGTTATCTTCAGTTATTGTTAAATGACTGATTTAAGAGTTAATTCACATGTCAGGGATGAACATTTAAAAGTATTTTACAATTATACAGTTATAAATCCACTGTAAATCCATTACAGTGTAAAAATTTAAAAAAAGAAAACATAAAAAATAAATGTCAATGTGAATCCATCCTCCACAGTAGGGTGGCAGCAGCAACTGAAGGTTGTTGCAACTCGGCTGAAGAACTTGCAAATACTTTTCAGCAAGCATAGACCAGAGGAGCCTGAGGCTGCAGCAGTGCAGTCTGGTGTTTTAGCGCCATCAGAAGACCTGGCATCTGGATCTTCACCTTTTAAACATGGAAGCAGAATGGAGGCCGAACTCTATGAAAGGACCAGTGAGCTAGATCATCATCACTGGAGAGAGAATGTCCATCAGAAGACCAGTTAGATTGCTCTATGTCATAGGTGATATCAGATATTCGTTCATTAGAAGAGCAGTTAAATGACTCTATGTCATAGGTGACATCAGATATTCTTTCACCGGATGAGCAGTCACATGACTCTATGTCATAGGTGACATCAGATATTCCTTCATCAGACGAGCAGTCAGATGGTTCTACGTTGTAGATGGCATTAGGCAATTTTCCCTCAGACCAGGCAGCTGGATCTTCGTCAGAACATGAGTGTGTGGTGGCTGCAGTGGTGTTCACCCTGTTCTCCATTGGGCAAAAACTCATCAGAGTCTGGGAGGTAGTCGGTCTAAATGGAGTACAACAGACAATTAGTGAATCAGTCAGTCAATCAATAAAGCCATATGTCCATCCAACATCTTGAGATATTTTCTACCAGACACACGGTCACTTACTAGTCACTGCTGCAAGGGTGCTCAGTCAGGTGGGACATAGAGATGAAGCTGTGCTGCAGAGCCTGATGGGGAGAGATTCTCTGATCCCCAACAAGATGCAGCAGCAGTTTCAGGAGGTCTATAAAAGCCGTCCTGTGACCTGCATGCGGAAATTTTAAATTCAGTTTAGCTGATCCAGCCTTTTCCTCTTTGAGACTGATGAATGAATGCTACTGATTTAGTCTTTACTCATACAACACAGCAGAGAGTACCTACATTAACTAGGTCATCCAGAGAGCCGGGCAGGTCAGCATCACTGTTTTCTTCTTGTGATATCAGATCATTGGCATCTGCGTATTCATTAGGTGTCTGAAGGAAGACAATGTGTGTGAGAATGACTTTTCAAACAAAGAACATGGCTACTCCACCATCAGCCTCCATGCTGGACCATCACCAGCTTCCTCCTGACTGAAGAAGTACTCCGTATATTTCCCTGCACAGAGCAGGTGGTCCTCCGGTTGACCGAGAAGAATGCAGTCTTTGAAATTTGTTTTATGTGGACATTAAAGGACAAATCCTGATCAAAAATAACTCCAAGATTCTTTACGGTGGAGCTGGAGACCAGGGTGATCCCGTCTAAGGTAGCCAGGTCTCCGGAAAGAGAGTTTCTGAGGTATTTGGGTCCAATTACAAGAACTTCAGTTTTGTCTGAGTTCAACATCAGAAAATTGTAGGTCATCCAACTTTTTATATCCCTAAGGCATGCTTGGAGTTTGGTGAACTGATTGGTTTCATCAGGCTTGATCGATAAATATAATTGGGTGTCATCAGCATAACAATGAAAATTAATGGAGTGGTTCCTAATAATGTTCCCTAGAGGAAGCATGTATAGGCTGAATAGAAGTGGTCCTAGTACAGAAACTTGTGGGACTCCATGACAGACTTTGGTATGCATGGAGGATTGATCATTGACGTGAACAAACTGAGATCGATCTAAGAAATACGACTTAAATCAGCTTACGGCAGTTCCTTTGATGCCAATCTGATGTTCCAGTCTCTGTAAAAGAATTTGATGGTCTATGGTGTCAAATGCAGCACTAAGATCTAACAAGACGAGTACAGAGATGAGTCCTTTGTCTGATGCCATTAGGAGATCGTTTGTGACTTTGACTAGTGCGGTCTCTGTGCTATGATGCACTCTAAATCCTGACTTAAAATTCTCAAATAAACTGTTCGTATGAAGAAATTCACACAGCTGATTAGCTACAGCTTTCTCAAGTAACTTAGAAAGAAAGGGAAGGTTTGATATCAGTCTATAATTGGCTAAAACCTCTGGATCTAGAGTGGGCTTTTTAAGAAGGGGTTTAATTACAGCTACTTTAAAGGACTGTGGTACATATCCTGATGTGATGGCCACAGCTGTGACATTTAGTTAGCTTTTGTACAGTCTTTTGTTTAAGTATGTTTCTACTTTTTGTTTCTATGAGTTACCGGTGCTGCTGTTGCTGGGAGCTGGGAAGGCCGAATTAAAAAGGATCTGCCCCACAAGCTCAGCCATTTTGGAAGATTGCTGATTGGGCCAACCCAAGTGCCACACATCATGGGGGGATTTATTGCTTTGTGTATTCTTTTTAGATATTTAGTGATTTTTCATTTGGTTTGATTAAGTATGGATTATGTTTATTCTAATTAGGTAATTTTTCTTATTTGTTTGTGTGGGCTGATCACCCACTATATAAGTTCCTCCTTTGTGTTCAGTTAGCAGGTCTGTTTGTTTGTCTTCTGTTTGTCCAGTTGATGTTTTGTTAATTTTACCTTTTTTATGGGCCCGATTCTTTATTACCTTTGGTTTTTGGAATTTTTTGTATACTTCGGGTAAATAAAGACCCTCTTTTTGAAGAGATCACCTGTTGTCCTCATTGTCAGCTGACTCGGTCCCCTCACACCTGATAATAGAGAAAGATTGATCCCATCCAATAAAGAAGAGCTAACTAGAGGTAAAATATCCTTGAGCAGTCTGGTTGGGATGGGCATGAGCATGAATATTTTACAATTATTTTAAAATACAGTAAGATACTGTAGTAATCCACTGTAAATTTACAGCAATTTGTTACAGTGTAGAAAAAAAAAAAAAAAAAAAAACATAAAAAATAAATGTCCATGTGAATCAGTCCTCCACAGTAGGGTGGCAGCAGCAACTGAAGGTTGTTGCAACTCGGCTGAAGAACTTGCGAATTCTTTTCAGCAAGCTTAGACCAGAGGAGCCTGAGACTGCGGTAGTGCAGTCTAGTGTTTTAGCGCCATCAGAAGACTTGGCATCTGGATCTTCATCTTTTAACCATGGAGGCCGAACTCTCTGAAAAGACCAGTGAGCTAGATCATCATCACTGGAGAGAGAAAGTCCACCACAAGACCTGGCAGCTGGATCTTCATCTTTTAACCATGGAGGCCGAACTCTATGAAAGGTCCAGTGAGCTAGATCATCATCACTGGAGAGAGAAAGTCCACCACAAGACCTGGCAGCTGGATCTTCATCTTTTAACCATGGAGGCCGAACTCTATGAAAGGACCAGTGAGCTAGATCATCATCACTGGAGAGAGAATGTCCACCAGAAGACCTGGCAGCTGGATGTTCATCTTTTAAGAATGGAGGCCGAACTCTATGAAAGGACCAGTGAGCTAGATCATCATCACTGGAGAGAGAATGTCCATCAGAAGACCGGTTAGATGGCTCTATGTCATAGGTAATATCAGAAATGTATTCATTAGAAGAGCAGTCAAATGACTCTATGTCATAGGTGACATCAGATATTCCTTCATCGGATGAGCAGTCACATGACTCTATGTCATAGGTGACATCAGATATTCCTTCAACAGATGAGCAGTCAGATGGTTCTACGTCGTAGGTGACATCAGATATTCCTTCATCAGATGAGCAGTCAGATGGTTCTACGTCGTAGATGGCATTAGGCAATTCTCCCTCAGACCAGGCAGCTGAATCTTCGTCAGAACATGACCCTGTGGTGGCTGCAGTGGTGTTCACCCTGTTCTCCATTGGGCAAAAACTCATCAAATTCTGGGAGGTGGTCAGACTAGATGGAGTCAATTGAGACAATTAGATATATATATATATATATATATATATAGATAGATAGCTATATTAGATTAGATATTTACTACCAGACACACGGTCACTTACTAGTCACTGCTGCAAGGGTGCTCAGTCAGGTGGGACATAGAGATGAAGCTGTGCTGCAGAGCCTGATGGGGAGAGATTCTCTGATCCCCAACAAGATGCAGCAGCAGTTTCAGGAGGTCTATAAAAGCCGTCCTGTCCTTAAATTCATCTGCGTTTTCTCTTGGATAGACCTGCATGTGGAAACAGATTCAGTTTAGTTGATCCAGCCTTTTCCTCTTTGAGACTGATGAATGAATGCTACTGATTTAGTCTTTACTCATACAACACAGCAGAGAGTACCTACATTAACTAGGTCATCCAGAGAGCCGGGCAGGTCAGCATCACTGTTTTCTTCTTGTGGTATCAGATCATTGGCATCTGCGTATTCATCAGGTGTCTGAAGGAATGTGTGTGAGAATGACTTTAAAAGAATTCAAATAAAATTATTTAATCAATTCAAACAAAGAACATGGCTACTCTACCATCAGCCTCCATGCTGGACCATCACCAGCTTCCTCCTGACTGAAGAAGTACTCCGTATATTTCCCTGCACAGAGTAGGTGGTCCTCCGGTTGACCGAGAACTTCAACAATGCGCTTCATCTGCAGACAAAAAATAATCACATCACATCACAAACAATCTGCATAAAGTCGTCGATTCCCTGTGGACATTTGTCTGAGGTAGCTGACTTACCATCTGATATACACAGACGAAAGGGAAAAGGTGATTGGCGAGGTAGAGGTAGGTCAGGACACAGCCAACTCCCCACACATCAACAGCCTCAGTGAAGGGCAGGCCAAGAGCAACTTCTGGAGCCCTGAAGAGTGAAGACAAGAAGATGAGAAATCTGTTGGCAAACTTTAAGGAGAAAGAGAACAATATGGATACTTAGAAAAGTAACAGATGAAGATACCTGTATCCTGCTGGCTGAACCACCAACCCAGGCTGGACATCGGCAACTGAAATTGCTTCACCGAAATCTATGAGTTTCACCCTGAAGGGCTGGTCCTGCTTGTTGACTAACATGATGTTGTCAGGTTTAATGTCAGTATGCAGGACACCAAGATCCTTCAGGGCATCCAAAGCGACCAGCAGCTACAAAGACAAAACAAAAAAGGACCAATTTAGAATTTAGTGTGTAAAGGTTATGGCTAGGGTAGGGGTTTCTTCATTTATAGGAACAATAGATAGTATTAGTACAATAGGTAGTTGGTTCAATTTTTTAATGATGCATACCTGCTGTGCAATTGGTCGGACTTCTTTCACAGACAGTGGATTTGAGCTTCGTTCTTGGAGCAGATCATAGAGACTCCCATCCAGCATCTCAAATGCTAGACAGGTCTGTCCCATATGATCAAACCTCTCATAGAACTTCACAACATTAGTGTGGTCTGGATTCAGGACACTGATGTGTTCTAACATTGATAGCTGGAGAGAAGAGAAGAGACATGAAACAGTTTAAAGTACATACTGTGATGGAGGTTACAGAAAGGAAATGTAACTGTATGTCATAAGAATCAAAGGGAGTTCAAAGTTATACCTCTTTCTCTGAGTACTCAATATCAGAAAAGTCTTTGAGGATCTTGACCGCTACTACCTCTTTTGTCTCCAGCTTTTGGCACCTGGCCACTCTACCAAAGCAGCCTTCACTGATAAACTCCTGAACAGAGTAACTGGAAGTGCTGCTGGATAGAATGTGACCTGCCTCGATCTCAGGTACCCACAATGTGACTGTGAGGAAAAACAGTGAACATGGAGAGAAAATATATGAAGTTCAGGTGTTCTGTCTGTGATGGTCATTTAAACCACACAAGTGAACTAATACCACACACACTCAAATACTGCTGATCTTTTAAAAATATGTTTAAGGTGGGTGTACTGTATTTACAATTTAGGATTTATGACTGAAAGGGCTTTCACATGTGGAATTCAGAATCTATAAATGTCTACAAAGGTGTCTCTCTCAGGGTGGAATGACCACCACAATCCAGCAAACACTCAGTCATATACAACCTGTTGTCATAACAGGTTTGAACATTGCAGAATATTACAGAATCATTGTTGTCTTTTATATATTTGTTTGTGTTCAACAAACCAAATCAAACATGTTAATAATTTAAGTTATTAATTTAAGTTTCATCCACCAGGCCGCCCCCTACTTGTATATATTTTTATATTTCATATTTTATATTTCATGTTTATTGCTGTTGGCACCAGGGATTTGAGGGAAATGCTACTTCAGTTCTGTGTATGCCTGTACATATAGAAGCACTGACAATAAATGGTAAATGGACTGTACAGCATCTTTCTAGTCTATGTCCAAGATTGGTTAAAAACAAACCCATGTTGCAAATTGGGCACAACAAAACTCCCAAAAAGTTCTACTTATAATGTATTCTTCTGGTTCCCACTAGCTAACATTTATTCCAAAATGTTTTATGCTGTTTGGCCTTCTCTCCTACTTTCTGTACACAAACTAGCCCACTGGATCTGAAGATCAAAGTACTGTCCTAACCAACATTGGCCTTGAGTAATAATGATATATTATAAGTGTGAGATAAGTGAGAGCTGCTCTGTCCCATGTTACATTTAAGGATCATTGTGGGTGTTAAGCCTTTTTACCTGATGCATCAGAGGCATCTGAGCCCTGGGAACTGAGAAATGACATTTTTCAGCTCAGATCTTCGTCGTTTAGGATTTTAAGATTGAAAAGGTTCCTTCAAACTTGGATATTTTAAAATTCAAAATGTAGAACTATCTCCATACAACTCTTCTCTCAAAGGTGTGTGTCTCTCACAGTGCTTAGAGTGTAATGAACAAAGTCCAGAACAAAGCACTTCTAGTCCTAGTTCTAGAACCAGTTGTCATGGCAATGTTCCTTTGAAGTCTTAGGTGTTGATATTCAAAATTTAGATTAGAGTGTGAGCTAACTGTTTCCACCTGCTCCCACTCTTTATGCCAAGCTAAGCTTTGCTAACCGCGTCCTGTGTGGTCATAAAATGAAACAAGCGTTACAGAAAGAATCAGTTTCATTTCATACACTGAAAATTGCATTGAAAAGACAAAAAAAAAAGAAAAGAAAACAGGCAATAGCAGCAATAAATCAAGTATTTAAACTTGATGGCTGCATCGGAGAGCATTGTTGTGGGTGGAGAAGTGCACTATGTTATTTCATTGGCAGGTGTCAAGTAACGTAACCTGTAACATGTTTCAAATGGGGAATATGACTTGGCTGCAGCTTGAAAAAAAATTCAAATGATTTTTTTTTAATTTAATATATTTAATTTATTTATTTTTTTTATTTAATTTATTTAAAACTTAATCCATGTGCTGTGAAAACACGCAGAAATCTTGACATCTCGACATCTTGTTTTCACATTCTAAATGAATGTCCATAAATGAATTAGATGAATATGAATTGGACAAAGCAGTGCTGTATTTGAATAAATTATGTCATGTATTGGAAATTTCAGACTGTAAATTATGGTAAAACAAACAAAGAAAAAAAACCTGATCACATGACATCAGTGTCTTGGATGTAAGATGTGCCAAGGAAGTGAAACTGACTCATAGAGGTCATTTACTGTATTTGATGGGACATATACAGTAGACAACAGATGTCTGTGTGTCCTAGATACCACTGAAAAAAAGCCAACTATAAATGCAGCATCCCCTAAATTCACATAACACAACATGTTATCCTTTGCTCAGCTACTCTAAGCTGCTTTAATTTCAGAAGAGAGCTAATTGCAATTACGATGCATGGAGTGCTGAGCTTGGAAGTAAAAGGAAGTAATCAGTGCTGATTATAGAGCCTGAGCCTGATCAGAGGAAATCATACACTGCACGGCTCCTCTCTGCCTGTCTGAATCTGAGTCAGACGTGACACTGGAGCAGGGCCTGTTTTTAGTGTGATTACGTCCATGGCACTACTACTCACTCCAGCTTTCTGACAGATTTGAAAGGATTACGGCACGTGACACACTGAGGTTGACCTAATCATGTCTTTCCCAAAGAGACACACAAAGATGTGTTGTGGGTCAAAAGTGAATATAGACTCAATACAGCTGCCAGCCTGAAATTATTAATGGTTTCCTCACCAGTTGCTTTAGTTTCATAATTTTGGTTTGTTTTGGAAGCTGCTCATTATAGCTGAAGTTGTGCTGCTGTATATCAAACCTGATTCATCTGTGTAAACACAGCAGCAAAATGAAACTGTAAATATTTTCAGCAAAGACCGTTTTCTGTGATCTGCTGTCTGAATCCATCCTTTGGAGATCGCTTAAATCAAGCTGTAAGGGTTCTGAGAAGCAGTGAAGTTATTCCCTAAAATGCATCTTTGAAGCCAGTGTGTTAAATGAACATTTGCAAGTCTAATAAATCAGTGTTTCTATGTAGACTGTTTAGATGGTGTTAAAAGATCCAAGCGGAAATACATAACCCTGCATTGATCCAGTGATGCAGAAGCAGTCTGCAAATCTACAATCTACAAATAGAAGCTTTTGCAGATGTTTCAGAGATATTTTTTAGTGCAACAATACAATGCTTCTAAACATAAAGAAACAGTCACATAAAAAGAAACCACTGTTTATATCTGGACTAATGCATGAAAATACTTCAAACTAACTAACATGATGTCGTACACACATCTGGAGGCTGTAACCAACCATTGTGTACTAGCAACAAATGAGCAGCTCTATTGAAGCAGTCTGGGGACATCCTTGCTCAAGTTTGGTGAGTGTGAGCTCTTCTTTAACCTCATTTCTACAGCAAGTCAAGATGTAAAGCCACTTCTCTAATCTCTGAGCCACTGGGCATGCGTTTGAGAAACACAAGGGGTAAAAAAAAATTGTCTGGCTTTATTCACACCATGTGTAGGAGCTAACAGAGGTACAGAAATTGTCTGGCTTGATTGGCTAACCAACACTGACACCTTGTGGTCAATAAAGGCACACGCTTACAAAAGATCTGTGGCATTTCAAGAACGTTTATTTGAACTTAATTTTGGCTTCTTTCCATAATTTGTTGTGCCGAAGCAAAAATAAAAGTAACCATTTAAATGTTTGTTAATGATAAAATATTGTCCATTGTACCCTCTGTAAAACATTTAAATATTAACATACATTAAGATGATATGCAATATCTGGATGCTACAGACATACTGCATTTACTGTTAACATTAAAACAGTTAAAAAAGAATTCATGAGGAATCATCTTCATGACGACTCGTATCATGATTGTTAAAGTTCATGTTCCATGGGTTAGTTCGGTGCTTAGTTCCTCTGCATGACTTGAGATGAAGCAAAAGAAACACACACAAAATCACGCAGAGGCCATCAGGACCCTGGGCGTAAACAAAGCTGTCATGCTAATTTCAAGCATGATCGATGCATAATGTGTTTTTAAACACACTGCTGCCTCACTGACCCGGCAGCACAAATGAATGCAAGCACAAGTGGAAATACATTTTGAAAAAGAATGTCTTCATATTAAAAACAGTTAAAAAACAAAAGATAAAAACTGACACGTGAAGGGAGTGAAGGGGGAGAAAACTGCACAAATTCTCCTGTTGGTGTCTCAATCAAAGAGGTCAGGGAAGTTGTCATGGCAGTAATCTTCAAAGCTGAAGTCCTCAACAGTGAAAGTGACATCCTTCCACTTCTTCACGGTCGTTCTGCCATCAGGGGTCTCCAGGGCAAAGTTCTTAATGGCTAGATTGGGCAGGAGGGCAACCTTCTTGTACTTCATCTCAAATCCCCAGTCCTGTGAATGTAAATAAGGATAAAATGGACACCCCAACATTAGCTCTGTCGATAACCAGCCTTGAGCAGGACAGAAGCTGTCTACTGTACCTTATTGCAGCCACCATTATTGCAAGAGATTGTACGCCCAGGCTCCCAGTCCTCAAAATTCCTGTCGAGCATTACCTGCCCACCAAATCTGCAGTGTCTCCTGAGAGCAAAGCCATGTTTAGAAGATTAAAGACATTTTGTAAGAATTTGGCATGATTATACTTGCACCATAAAGAATTCAACTCACTTGAAGTCAGGATTGACGTTGACATAGTGCACACCGTCAACAAGTTTAATGTCACTGCCAGATGCCACATGCGTGAAACAGTTTCGACACAAGAGGCTGATACTGTCAGCAGTGTTGCGACTCCTTCTCTGTATTTTGCGACTCTCTGCAATCTTTCTGCAACAGACTGCCTCAGTTTGGAGTTGAGTTATCTGGGGGACAAAGAAGAATGAAAAGGTGATGGCGGAGACACTAAACAGTGAGAGTAAGGGAGGAAGACGGACACAGAGACACGCCCCCACCTTCCTGCGAAACTCATGGAGGCTCATCTCTTGAATCTTAGCAATGGCTTTTCCAGTCAGCTCTTCCAGATGCTCGTTGATGAGCTCCCGACGCACTTCCCGTCCACCTTTCTGGGCGACCACTGAATACTGGCTGTCTCTTGCCCGTGCACGTCCGCTGGCCTGCTGTTGGGCGATCTCATTTGTAAGCAGTCCATAGCGTACTACCAGATTGCATTCAGGGATGTCAAGGCCTTCTTCAGCCACACTGGTAGAGATCAGGAGGTTGAGAGTACCTTTGCGGAAATTGCGGATTGTGTCTGCCTGCTCGCTCTGCAAGGGAAGTATGCATGTAAGTGATAAAAAAAAGACCTATAGTTGGGTTGTAACTGAAAGGACTCAAATTTCATAAGTTAGGGCACCTGTGTCATGTAACTGATGCCGTTGCCAGCCCCAGTAAGGACAGCTGCCTTGATGCCAGCTTCCTGTAAGGCTTTGTTGTTGAGGACCCAGTCACGTAGGCAGTGGGTGCTTTTACGGGTTTTACTGAAGAGGATCCCCCTGGATTTCACACTCGGATCAAACTGTTTTAGCAGAGTGCTCTCAAGTTTAAACATCTTGGGGTTTTCATAGAGAGGAATCCCTGCCAGTTTCCTCAGCTCCACCTCATTCTCTGTGTAAAAACATTAACCGTTGTGATAAATTGTGATCATGGTGATAAGATTCCACTGCGGGCTTAATCTGAATGCAAATGCAGCCAAACATACAAACGACAAATAACTAATACTTCTGGATTCCTACCATAGAAAAGTCCTGTCAGGAACATATCTGTTCCATCAATTACTGTAGTCTTCTTGTAGAACTCGTCTAGGGATTGATAAGCGTCCATCATCCGCAGGGTGTCGTTGATGAGCAGGGCATCGTTGTACTGTCTGAGGTGGAGTGCACATTGTGCTAGCAGCCTGTTGTCCTCTCTTACTCCTGATTCAAATGTACACAAATTATGTATGAGCATCGACAGCAGCACAACCCTCAAAACTGTAGCATCATATTACAGGATCAGTAAAGAAACTGTGTCCTTACCACGTTGCTCTAAAATCACCACATCCGCCTCATACTCTTGTGTGCCACACTCTCTCAGCCTGAAGTCTGGAGGTAGGTTCATGTAGTCATGGATCAGCTGCATCATCCACTTCAGATGATCCCCAAATGGATCCTAAGAGGAAAAATGTTGCTGTCTGTGTTGACTGTACATAGAATTGTTATGTGATTAGCATCTTTGAAACAATTTTGATGACTTAAAGTCTGTGTCAAGTAAGAATAAATATGTGTTCTGAGTTTGTTGGCCCACCCAGCCAAATTTGAATGATTAAAAAATATTAACAAGTTTATGGAAATAAATAAGCGGTATTCTCAGCTCCAGCCCTGGGGGGCATGTCCATGGCAGGTGAGTTCAGAAAATAACATGAAACACTTTTGAGCACTCCGGTCAAAAAAAAAAAAAAAAAAGATGAAAAACTGTTTTTAACTTCACATTTCAGTAACATATCATTCAAAGTCTTTTCACATGTTTTCAGCAACTATTTTCCAACATACGTAACATATTTTAACCCAGATGAAAATGAGCGCAGACTGTTGCTTTTAGCCCATTTATCTTTTTGTCTCCTGGTCAGTCATGTCATTTGGGGTGTGGATTAATTACGGCATCTGTTTTGGTCTGGACATTTTCCGAATTTCTATAAATAATTTCTAAAAAAAAAAAAATAAAATCTGCTTACCTCAGGCCTTTTCTCCACAATGTCAAACGTCTTGATGGGTCTGGGCACTTTCTCCTTTAGCTCAGGGGCATAGAGTTTAGTTGAAACTATGGCTGAGTCCAGGTTGGCACAAATCTGTCAGGGGGGACACATGATGATGAAGGAGAAGAAGAACAAGA
Organism: Nibea coibor; assembly: GCA_023373845.1. Lineage (NCBI taxonomy): Eukaryota > Metazoa > Chordata > Actinopteri > Sciaenidae > Nibea > Nibea coibor. The sequence continues at coordinate 15,202,277 of CM041727.1, read as the reverse complement.
AGAAGAAAAGACAGAGAGGTGGAGGACATCAAGGCGAATATGTAAACCCTGACCTGCAGTACATGATCCACAGCCCTGTCCAGGATCTTTGCGCCCCCTGTCCCTGGTGATGCAGTCAGACCCAGGATCTGTGGCAACGGTCCCTCTCCTTTCAACTTTTTCTCCACATAGCACCCCATCACCTTGTTGTAGACTGAATCCTTGTTGGTGTGGTGACACTCATCAATTATCAGTAGAGTAATATCTGCAAGGAAGCAGGAAATCATCAATTGTCAGTCATCAGTCATCACCAAAGATGTTATCGCCTCGCTTTTACTGACCTGAGAGCTCGACATGTTTGCTTTCCTCTGTGTTAGTCAGAGCGTTATACAAGATCTGTGCTGTGCAGATGACCACGTCTGAGTCCTGCACCACTCTACCGAAGAAGTCCTTCTCCTCGCTCACTCCACTGACTGCCACCAGGTCGTATTTCGAACCCAGGTGAGGCATGAACTCATTGTTGTAAAGTTGGTCTACAAGGTGAACCTACAGTGTAGAAGACATCAAAAACACATTGCATTTCACCTTCTTCAGCTATACCAGTTGTAAAAAAAAAAAAAAAAAAAAAAACCTGCTGTTTTGTTATTTTATTATTAAAATTATTCTCTACTCTGCCTGTCCTGTCGTGTGCACTTTGTGTACCTTGTTTACCAGGACCACCACCTTCGCCTTCTGTGTGGTCTCCAGGTGTCTTTTGGCCACATACACAGCGGCCCTGGTCTTTCCACCTCCCGTTGGCAGCCAAATAATTATGTTCTCTCCCCGGAGAGCCCTTTGGACCACTTCCTCCTGGTATGCATACAGTGCAAAGTCTGCCATTGTATACTTCCCTCCTGTATGACAACAGAAAAATCGACAATCAGAAAAAAAATGGACAATAGCTCATACCAGTACATTAAAAATGTGACCGTGAACACCAAGAAGTCTGCTACATTAGTACAGTTGCTAAGAGAAAACAAAGAAACATTCTGCTGAGTCATTGTATTTACCTTTAAGACGTTAGACAGACTTTCAGAGATTGAGCTTTTGTAACTCACCACTCAGCTGTGTGTTATTGCGGCTTCTTCTTGTTCACTGTCTGCCAGCACACTGCACTGGTGGAGGGTTTTAAACTCATTTGTGATCAGCCCTGTGACGCAGAGAATAGAAAACGAAACTAAAAGCCCTCTGGACTCCTACTAAGGGAGGCTCTCTGGGCCAACAGATTAGAACATTATGCAGTGACAGGGCAAGTCTGAACTACACCAACATATAATAGGTCTTTCACAAATCTTTTTAAGAGAAAGTCACATCTAAGCTTATTATTATCATTCATCTCTGTATTTACTCTGTGTGTACGGCTCACAGCCGAGGTGTTGAAAAGTGCTTAGTGTTGAAAACGTCCTCACTTTTTGCATGCACCCTCACTGGGCCCTATCTTGTGCTTCACTGCATCAGGAAAACAAAACCTATAGCTGTTTCTTGTGTTGGTTCCGGGAATCCTTGTGGCTGTCGTACTTAACTTTATGTATTGTTCCTGCTAGTTAGTCTTCAGATCATATCAGTGGCATGTCAGTGTTCCACAGAACTAGGGTACTAGTTAATCTTAAATGAAGGTAAAAATGGAATTTGAGTCAAGCTGCACGAACAGTGTATGATGGTAGAAACTAAAGAAGAGTACTACAAAGTACTACTAAGTATTACAAGGGAAAGCAGAAGCAGTGTGAATGTATAAATATGCAAAAATAGTTTTTATCCAACCAGTTGCCATTTTGATGATACACCTTGTTCCTGTTTGTAAATAGCTTCTGGAGCAATCAGATGCGATATCCATTGAGAAATAATACCACTAACAATCTGAGTATAAGCATATAAGATTAATACAAGCAGGAAAATACATGCTTAAGTTACATTTCATCCTGGGTGTAACTTGTGGTAAGTATTGGGTGTTTGTGTGCAAGTTATTGCAGAAGAGTCCATATGTATATTTTTATAGGTAGATCCATGTCCTTCCTCTTTAGAGTTTATTTTATTTATATTGTTGCCACCAAATGTTTTACCTCATGCCTGTGTATAGTGTGTTCTGTGTTCTGCTGCAACAAAAGAATTTCCCTTCGGGGATCAATAAAGTACTGTTCGTCTGCTTCAGTGAGTCACAGGAGTGTCTTCTGTGCAGACAGTCACTGTGTTTTTTTAGTTGGGGTTTTAAATCCGGTTATGATCAGCTGTGTTCAGCTGAGAAACAAAACTAAAACCTTTGTTCATGCTCCAGGACAGGGGCCCTACTGAGGGAGGCTCTGAAGGGACAACAGCTGTCAGAATCTTATATTTATACTTAGACTAGCAGATCCCTGTGTGATTCCCTGTATGTAAAAACCTAATTGGCAATAACCCTGATTCTGATTCTCTATGTGGCTTCAAGTTTAGGTCTTTTATTCAAAGTGAAAAGGGAGAGGGAGAGCCTTGCATACTGCATACCCTGACTGGGCCCTGCCTGCTTTGCCTTACAGCAGGAAAGCAAAACCTACGACCTGCTGCTCCACACCCAAAAACAAAGGGAAAGAAGAACACATCTTTTTTAGTACTTAAAAAGAACATGTTACACACACCCCCTTTTTCAATTTAAAGTAGATATTAATATTTCTTCAGCAAATTTGCACCAACATAAATGTAGCACAGTAAATGTAAACACTTAAACTGGTTAATCAGAGGTGATCAGCCTGGGCAGACAAGTTAAAGAAATGACTTAGTATTTTTTACTATCAGTCTATTTGCAACACTTTTAACAAAACATCAATCATCTATTGCATGTCGGTTTCTTTTATCTTTTTTTAAATCATGTCACTCTCATGTAGAGATCTACAAGTAGACCAGAACATTGGGGGAACAACATGCAGCAAAGGGCCGCAGGTCGGACTCTAACCCTGGGCCACCGCGGCAAGGACTGTGGATTGAGCCCTCGCACACGGGGAGGATGCTCCACCGACTGAGCCAATCGACACCCCACACCTTCATCCTATTCTCGTGGATCCTTTTGAAGGCACAAGTGAAAATATTTTTATTTTGCAAACTCGAAACTTTTACACATGTTCTAACTAAACCTACAAGTGACTCATCACCCCGCTATTGTTTTCACTGTGAATGGCAGTTGATTCTTCGCGGCTTAGAAAGCACCTGAACGACTATGACTTGTTTATAAAAAAAAAACTTTATTGTCATGAACAGTATTACAGTTACAGTAAATGGCATTTATACCATAACTAGAGACAGTAGCCATCCTCAAACAGGTGGAAAGTTCACTCAGACTGACCTTTAAGAAAATCTGAAATGCAGCATAGGTAGATTGAGGGAGAAGTACGCAAACCCTGAATAATGCAACACTGACATCACTTCAGTAATTCAAAGCTAGTCATGATTTAAGTACAAAATAATAAACACACACTCACGCACACGCACGCACGCACACACACACACACACAAACACATACACACACACATAAGTCAATGGAACATTCAACAAGCAGGCTCAACCAGCATTGGACAGACAGTTACTTCCTATAAAAGAAGTGGATGCGTCTCAGGAAGCACTCCGTATGACAAGGACGTGTGTTTAACAGTTCTTTACAATGTTTGTAAAAAAGAAAAAGGAAAAAAAGTCTTTTTTTTATGAATTCAAATTGTAAACTGTCCGCCATGCATTAACACCCACTTACAGCATGTGTACGGTGTGATAAATAAAACAGTTATCTTCTTTCTAAAAGCCCCGAGTCGCCGTGAGGGCTGCTGCTCAGCTTCTCCCCACCGTGTTCGGGCCTTCAACATAAACTATCCAGTAAACCTGTGACCACCACAAACATGTGGCTGTACACTAAATAGACTACTTAGCATATGTGTGTGTGGAAGTGACTGTACTACAGAGCAACAGAACAAGTCAATGCCAACAACTACAGTATCACCTGCAAGCACGGTAAAAGCTATACCAATGGTGTGACCTCATCCTAAATGGTTTGCAATAAAACCCTGCCAGTGGAAAATGGTGTATAAACAGTATGTAGCATATCTACTGTACAAAGAAGTATATTATGTTGCTGTCGACATGAAAACAACAGTGTTTTCTTGAAGGCAACGATCTGGGAAATTATTTTGTTTAGCACGCAAGTGCTGGAAATATTTGACGCCCGGTCCATCACTCGCAGTGTCTCGTGCTACTCGAGAGTAGAGCTGCAACAAATGATTGTTGGTTAATCTGTGGTGTTTTCAGAATCAATCATTTAGTTATGATTAAAAAAAAAATGAAGTCCAAATGATACGTTCCTTTTTTGATCCAAATATATTCAATATGCTGGAATGAAAAAAAGCAACAAATGCTCACTTTGCAGCTCAAATCAGCAAATGTTAAAGTACTTTAACAATTTTACTCATTAGATTTTTCCAATCCACTGATTAAATACTTTGAAGGCTACTCAAGAGTCAAAACACTGCTCAGGACTTCACCCCTCAGAGAACGTTTTGTCTTTAAAACCCATGAAGATGGCTGGGATGTTCAAGTGTCTGTCAGTAACGGAAGGCAACGTGGCTTTAGGTCCCGAGGTCCAGTTTCCTGTGATTAAAAACTCTACACTACATACACATCTGCTCACGTGACGAGTTTTAAGCAAATTGGAATGAAAGACTGTCATTAAATGCGACAAAACCGGCTCAATCATACTATAAATAAGTGTGGAAAGTGCGGCATTGTTATAACTTGGACCTATAACTTTGGTACACTTAATGAAACATGTATATGTAGATTATTAACCCACTGGGAGTACTGGAAAAGAATGAATGACAGAGGAGAAGTTCAAGGGGAAAGGTAAATGTCATTTGGACACTTTGCAATGCTCAACTGGCTCTGATATTTCCAAACAACCCTCTGTTGTGTTCGTCCAACAACCCCCTTGTAAAACCTGTCAGGCGTGTACATACCCTTTTATTAACTCAGATATGACAATAGCTAGCGATGTTGTCCTCATGATCGGCTCCTTGTGAGTGGCTGCTATGAAAGTCGCTCCCCGTCCGTTAAGAAAATCGGTAAATAGCTCAGTGGCCGAGTTCATTTCTCGATCAGGCCTCCATCTTTTAATTTGAAGTAGAAGAACTTCTCCAAGGTGTTGGCACACTTGCAGTACTCGCTGTCCGGGGGGTTGTACTCGCGACAGTTGGTGATGATTCGCTGCAGGTCGGCAATGAAAAGCTTCTTGGTCACATAGTATCTGTTCTTTAGTCTCTCTGTCATGGTCTTCAGGTCTGTGGGAGCAAAAGAAAAGGAGCAGAACCCAATGCGAGTTAAAAATGAAAAGTTTGTGTGACACAAGCAGGAACTACAGGAATTAAAATGGCTGCTGTATAATTAAAGAGATGCTCGCTGACCGATGGGAAACCGAATGATCTCGTAGTAATCTGGAGCTTCCGATTTCTTCACTGGTTCCATGAAAGGCCAGGCATCAGGATGAGTCTGTTGAGATTAGTGTCAGTTTGTGTTACTGCTGTAAGGTGTGTGTGGGTGTGAGCATGTGTGTTTCTATTTGACCCTTACCTTTATCTGGGCCAGGAGGTTCTTCAACATGTTGTATAACACATCAGGATCTTTCACCTCTTTCCTGCAAGACGTGGAATCAATGATAAGTGAGTGAAATCACAAATGAGATTACTGTGTGCACAAACACCGGATTTTTTTTGTAGTACACATAATGACATGTATTGAAGTTTTTTTTTTAGCTGTCACTGTCCTCCTCTGCATCCCTCCCACCCATTTCTCCCTCTCCTTCCTGCTCTCCATGGGGTTCAGAGGGTGCTCTATCATGCCTGTGTAGGTCAGTGCACTGCAAACCAAAGCTTCCCCACAGTACTCAAGAATACACGCTTTACTATTTACAATTTTTTCCATTGTTAACGAATTATTTAAACTCATCTTGTTGATGCTGTGGTCCATGCTAGGGAAATGAAACAAAACAAATCAGATCTCCGTCAATGGAGATATATGTGCAGGCCCATTCAGTGCTGCTTTATTTATTTATTTTATTTGGATCAGGTGAGTCTGTGACCCACACTGGACTGATGTAAACTTCCTTCCTTTCTGGATTTACAATATCAGAGAGTTTTTATATATTTTATATGTAAATATGTGTTCACTGACTTTTTTAAAGAAAAAAATATGTAGCGTGTCTAGTACTTCTTTTTCCTTCCTTCTTTTGCAGTGGTATTTAAAAGAGGTGTCGAGTATTGTTCTTTTTTTATATAAAAGTATCAAAGTTTGAAATTCTGATGATCTGACAGCCTTGGTGTAGTATTATTATTATTACTCCCTTCAACTGCCTTCCATTCATTTAGTCACCAACTTCCACTCAACTATGCAGATAAAAAAAAAAAAAGTAGCTGTTCACAGAGCATGCATGATACGAGTGAACAAACTGTGGATTTCTAACTTTAACTTGTTAACTGCAAAGTGTCTCTGTGGCAGATAAATAAAAGAACATTAAAGCCACAGTGTGTAGAAGTTCTACATGTCTGGTCTGTCTGTGCCCTCCACTGCTAACATCATATAGGCATTATGGCAGGCGGCAGCAGCAGCACGCAGAGCTCCTGTCATTGCATCAGCAAGAACACGAGCATCTCAATACGATGATTTAAATATTATATGGTCAAAGTTTACCCTTTGTCCTTGCTACTGGGTTTCCAGCCCGTCTCTCCTGGAAGAAAAACACTTGTAAGTAACATGATACAGTGTTTCAAATATTGTTTCCATTGTACACGCATCAAACACTCACTTATGCCTGGAATGCTCTCCACTGGGATCTGTCGTACACCCTCTTTGAAGCAGGTGAGACCGGGGTAAACCTTTCTGATCTGGCTCTGTTTCCTCTCAATCAGCTTCTTGATAATCTGTTCCGACATTTAAGATTCATGAGTTATTCAAAACAGAATGACTCACAACAGGAAACATGTTTTCGCTTTCATTAGAAAATCTCACAGACTCACGTACCTCCTTCTGTCTTTTAATGATATGAGAGAGCTCGGTGTAGGGGATTCTCGGATTCAGCTCACACTCCATAAGGGTCGCTCCCTCATAGTCTTTGATGTATCCCAGGTATCGACTCTTCGGCACTTTGATGTCTTTGGAAAAGCCCTGCGAGGAAAGAACAAATTACTGAGAGGACAGGATGGAGGGAGAGGACGCGGGGAGAGCTAATTTCCAGGTCACCCCTGTGGTACCTGCTTCTTGAAGTAGCCGATGGCGTACTCGTCAGCGTAAGTGAGGAAATAGAGGATGTTGTGTTTGATGTGGTACTCCTTCAGGTGGTTCATCAGGTGGGTGCCGTAGCCCTTAAGAAGACAAGAGAAAAGAGGATGTCAAAAGGTACAGTGGAGTGGCTTCAATGTGGATGAAAAAAAATACTGTGCACGTCTTCAGCAAAGACCAATTAAGCACTTGTAGGTAAACCACCACAACTGAAGAGGAAATGCTTATTATGTACCTTCACTTGCTCGTTGGATGTGACGGCACAGAAGACGATCTCTGTGAAGCCCTGAGTGGGAAACATCCTAAAACAGATGCCACCAATGACGCGGCCATCTTTGATAAGGGCAAGGGTCTTGTGCTTCCTGTGGAAGTCGGAGACATCAGTGAGACATGAGAACAGCTCACAGCGTGACGCACGTGGTGTGAGAACATGTACTTACGGGTCAAACACCAGCCGTGTGATGTATTCTTTGGGCATGCGAGGTAACTGATGAGAGAAGACATTCTGCAGGCCAACCAGCCACATCAGGATCTTCTTGTTGGACTTCTGGGAGAGCGAGTTTCCAATGACATGGAACTCTATGATCCCCCGCCTCTCCTCCAGCCTGGCAGTCTCATCGCGGGCAGCGTTAGGCGTCAGCAGATTGGTCTATGAAAACACAGAAACTGTGAGTGCCACGGTCTACACCTGCGACGTCTTCACCTGAGATTACACGACTTACCTCTGGTCCGAGCATAGCAGCAGGGTCGGTGATCGTCATCATGACTTCATTGACCAGCTCCATGGGAATGTCTCCCATCACACGGATCCGCTTGGCATCCTCGAGAGTCAACGCCTCCGGAAGTTTCCGTTTTTCCCCTGAACAGACAACGACATTATTCAGATCAAAGCCACGAGAGGAGATGGCAAACAAAGAGCTGAAAGCCATCAGAGGGTTTGTTAACGAGAAAGGTAACAGACCTATGATGGGCTCTGCGCCTCCGGGGTCCATGCTGCCCAGAGAGGAGATGCTGCTCAGACTTTTGGGCAGAGCAGGGGAGCCGGACACTGCTGCAGGACTGATGACTGCGGGAGAGAGACATCACGGTGAAGCCGGTTAACTACAAACCACACAACATGAACTTTAACAGCATATAGTTTATTTCCTATTATACATAAAGTGGCGATACACACCTGTACTTCTGTATGAGTCTTTTAACTTAGCAGATCTAACTCCTGTTTGAGAATAGCTGTATGTTTGCTGTCTCATGTTTAGGTGACCTGATGGATGATCTCATTACTTTCTTGCAGTTACAGCTATAGGACGATACGATGTACACGCTCACCTGTCTGATGCCCCAGCTGTGTCCCGTCTGAGGCCGGCATGGTGAAGTCGGCCTCCCAGATGGGTGAATTCTCACCATAGATTTCCTCCTCCAGCATGGACAAGAACCTGATGACGTTCATGACACAAAATGATATTTCAGAAGGCAGATATGAGCAGAGGAAGCTAAACAAAGCTAACACACCCTGCCTATCAGAGGAGGGGAGCCGTGGTAATGAATAAACTCATCGGGAAATTCAGCGTCACCACCTCTACGTCAGGGGGAGCTGCCCTTACTTGGGGAAGTGTGTGAGGATGAGTGTGCGTTTCTCCGGAAGCAGTTTGTCCTTCTCCACTCTGAACTTCTCCAGGAGCTGGCGTCGGGTCACAGTAAAGATGGACTTGAGCAAGCTGCGGCCGAACACGTGAGTGGTTTCATAGCGCGGTAGGCTGTCGTTACTCTGGGGGACATGGCAGTAGCACAGCCATCTGGAAGCCAGAAGGAAAAAAGGATATCGGCATCCATCGCTGGAAGCAAACAAGCCAAAGCACATACCTGCTTTCAGTCACACACCTGGTGTAATCCACTTTGTACGCTGTCCCGTCGTCTTTCTGGGTGCGCTGGCGATACTGCGTCGGCGTCTCCAGCTTCCAGTAATTTAGGCACAGGAGGAACATCTTTGACAGCTCGAACATGGTCTGCCTTTCCTTTGGTGCCAGGTGGCTGAACTTATACTGAACAAAATTCAAAACCCCCTTTAGAGGAGAAGGAAACAGAAAAGAGGGTGAGAAGGGGGGCAGAGCAACATGTGTGTGATGTGACGTTGCCACGTCCTGCTTCTTTTTCAGCTACAGCTCAACATGGGGACGCGACCCGATGACGCCGTCTGTTTCATGTTCACCTGCTCGATGTTGGGCTTTTCAAACGGCGGACTTCCAAGAGATCCCTCCACGACCGGCTGGCTCATCTGCAAGATGCATTTCCTCAGCAGCTAAGGGGGGAAACACGGCAGAAAAAGAACAGCGTTGGCCGGGGCTCACACACCGCTGTCGATCGACCTGCGTCACCTCTTACACAAACACCTCTCTGCTCACCTTGAAAAGGTAGAAGTAGACCTGTTTGGTGTCGGTGTCCTCCTCTTTGTGCACAGACATGAAAAGGTTCTCCACGTCCACCACCATCCCCAACAGCCTGTTAATCTCATCCTCGGACACGTTCTCCAAGTGGGATACATGATCAGCTGGAAGCAGAGCACAAACACGCATGCTGTCAGACAACAAGCCACTTCAATGTAGCTTTAGCTCTAGCGTATGGAGTGTGTGTGTGTGCGGGTCGGTTCGTTTGTACCCAGAGCATGTCCACAGCTGCGGCACGGCTCGCTCAGGCTGGCCGCTTGCTGCTGCAGGTCCATACGTGTGGCTGATGGTGGATTTGGGTTCTTCCATCCATTGCACTTGCATGTGTCAATAGCCTGAGAAGAAGAACGATATGTTTAACACTAAATAAAGCTGTTCAGTCCGCTGCGTACGCGAATGACTAAACATTTAACAGTAGCTAGCAGGTAATGCGTGCATCTTTAGAGACACGGCGTGAACAACACAAGTGTCCGACACACTGTCCGGTTAGCTAGCTAGCTAGCTTCAAAAGTTAACAATTACGTGATGTTGTTACGCTGTTTGTTCGTGTTTCTGTGTGCGGTGCCGCGGCCGTACACCAACGCTAACACCGCCGAAGAGTGCTTTGTTGTGGTTGAACTTTGGCTAGCTAAGCTAGCTACCTTGCATGCGGAGAATACGCCAAGTTTCTCAAGCTTTTTCGCCCGTGGGAAAGCTCGGACTTGGGCTTTCTTCTGGCTTGCACGCTGTTGCTGGCTAAGTCCCGGTCTGGCAGGGTCGCTATTCCCTGACCCAGAGCCTGTCGCGGCAGTACTGGACCCAGCTGACCCAGCAGACTGGGCTTGGAGAAGCCGGGGTTGCAAGGCCTGCGCCGCCGGGTCCGACATATCCACGCTGCTGCACCTCTGCCTCCGCTCCCGTTCAGCTCATGCGCTGCCTTCAAGTGCTGTCGGTAAAATTGGAAAATTTTGGAGGGACCACAGTAAAAGTGGAAATGTTTTGTTTTTGTTTGTTTCGTTTAAACTGTATACACAAATGATGCAAAGATTACGTGCAAGTGTTTTTACGCTCGAAGATTTTTTTCAACACATTATTAATATTTCAAAGCAGACATATAACAACAAGATGTATTAATTACCCGCTTTAGCATCCCAAAAAAACAGTTAAATTCATTCAATCATTACAATGCATAGAAGATACATACAAAACGTTCAACTTCAAGCATAATCATCCTCATTCTTGTTACCTCTCCACGTATCAAACACGTTTATTTTTATTGTCCATACCGGAAATTGATAGTATGCTGTCTATCTTGTTATTATGTCTAGCTTGATACTCGTCACTTGTGCCGTCCGTATATGTTCAGCGCCATCTAGTGGTCACATCGCGCAACTACATGTTTGGCTATATTGAAGTAAAGGCGTTCACTGGTCAAATTAATAAATATGTACTGACTTTTTAGAGTCGATGGATTACTTATAAGCGTTTATAATCACGAGGGCAGTGTAAACGACACTGTTTGCCGTCTTTAGAGGATGTCATGTCATGTTATGTAAAACAATAACAGAAGGCGATGCCTTTGGTGGCGTCACTTTGTGCGCCCTCCAGTGGCCACAGTTAGGAACTGCAATACAACATTAAAATAATTAAATTAACGCTGATGCAGCCTTAATGTCGCACTGGAACTTCCGGTTATGACCTTTCAAAATAACACGACTCTTTAAACCAAACGTAAAATTATTAAATTATCCTAAAATGACCGTGCTAATTATTGTTAACTTTTGGACTCAACTTCACACATTATATATTAATTCCGATTATTGATCTTCTTTAGAGGTTCCAATAAGAATAAGGGTCATGTTAGTACACAATAGTGCATTATTGTCATGTTATGTTATAAAAATATATGAAGCCCTACATTGTGTTATAATAAACAGCCCTGTAATAAATATGAACTCGTTAGTCTGTAGGCAGGCACTTATTTTCATATAACGTTTAGGCATACCAGCATAGCACTTGAAAGCAATTTTTCAGCTGTGGTGAAGCTTATGGGTAATGTAGTTTGTAAGATATTGAGAACAGTTCACTGTCTTCACACTGGTGACGTCCAAATTTAATTTAAAATGATTTTATTTTGATATTTTCTGAACTGACGGTTTAAATAAAAGTTAATCAAAAGCAAATGTTCCACTGTTAGTCGTCAATAGTTCTAGGTCAAATGATTAAACAGGCATACAGAATAGATACCTTCCCCTTGTTTATTGGTAAAATTACATCTTTTCCTTCTTTCCCCCCACCCCCCCAGTAATCCCCTCCACCTAACAGCAGTGGCTGCTGTGCAGGTACTGTTGTGCTAGTTGTTGATGCCATAACAGGATGACAACGCTGCTGAAAACAAACCCTCCCTGATGCGAAGAGTAAAAACAAAAAAAGGGAGAAAAGAAAAACAAAAAAAAAAGGAAAGGAAGCTGTCGATAACATTTCAATTCACAAAGATGAAGAGACAGAACCAGTGCATTTAATACCATAAATCTTCAGAAAAAAATTAAGACATAAAAAAAATCCATCACAAAATAATTAAGGTTAACAAAAGATGTAGAGATTGGGAAGATATTGTTTTGACAAGAACTACTGATTGATTATAAACTTGAAAAGTCTGATACAAATACAGCAATGTTGTCAATACACAGTTTTGTGATTTTGGTCGAGAAAACAAATCTTGCTTTATGTATTTGTAATTGTACACTGATGATTCAAAACCATTACATTAATGCTAAAATTACTCATGGGTGACAATGTTAAGTACTATTTACTGTATATGGTTTGATAACATAGACGGATGATTGTAAAACCTTCAAGTCTAGGCTTTAAAATCACACTGAACATCCTGTGTCAAAAGAAGCTGAAGTAATAATAATAGTGATAACAATAACAATGTAATAATTCAATCTACACAGCTCTATCAGGAAGGAAAGATTTGTCCATTCCCGTTCTCCTGTTACGGACCTTCTCTCTTCATCTCTTCCAGGAAGCTCACCAGGAACAAGACAGAAAAGTGAAGGACTGCTGCATGCACCTGGACTGGAATTTTGACAGTGTCATAAGACCATGATGGAAATACTTTTAAGAAATGTATGGTGCATGGGAAAGCAGGGGGTAGAAGAGAAAGGACATGGCTAATGAGCCTCTTTATATTCCTTCCTGTTGCATTATTTTTTTTTCCTCTACACAAATACAGAAACAAAGGTGAGCATGATGGCCCTATTTAAAGTGCCATTGGTAATGACTGATCTTTTTTTTTCCTTCCATGAAAGGGTCGTTTTTTTTTCCCCTAAGGTGACGTCAAGTGTCCATCATCAATAGAGAGGTCATGGATTGGCAAAGTCCCGGGGTTAAAACATGATTCTGTAAATAAGCCTGTGGGGTTGATTTCTTGGTCTGTTGGTTGGTTCGTCTGTTGGAACCGTCAGTGGATTCTGGCAGTTTACTGGCCAGTGGACACATTTGCCAAACAGTTTATTGGTGCCGTGTTGCTCAGAGGGTAGTTGGTCCGACCGTGGTTTGGTTTGACCAATGGGACATTGTTTGACAGCTGGCTAATATCTGGTCTGGTTGATCGAAGCTGTAGATTGGTTGGATCAGCTGACTCGTTGTTGTGTTAGTTAGTTAGTTAGTTCCCGCCTCCACAGCACTGGCCACTTCTGCCCTGTGGTGCAGCCTCCTGCAGGTCCACGCCGCCTCTGGCTCGTCCACCGGCGCCCGCTCCACCCTGAGGCTCGTTCTTGGGAAGCTTCTTGGCTGTTTTGGGTCGGGAGCACAGCGTTTTAATCAATGTGTGCACTGTGGTAACATGATTATGAAACAACTAGAAATATATTCATTTACTGTAATGCAGAAAAACAGCTAATTTTCACATACCATTAAACATTTGCCATTTTTACATGAGAAATGACTTAGAGCTCAAATGATGAGTCAACAAATCGATTAACTGATTAACACAAAAATAATCCATAACCATTGGAAGAGCCTGGGATCAAACCATCAATCATCTGATTAGTGGATGACCCGCTCTACCTCCTGAGCCACAGCCGCCCTATCAAAGGACAGACGTGTAGGACCAGCTACCTCATCCTCTTCTTCCTAGCACTAAGGAGAAACTACAGTGTCCCTGTCTAGAGCTAGTGTTTAGTTTGTCTGGCTTCAACTTTGGGTTTTTAGACTGACAGTCAGATAAAAATAAGGAATCTAAAGATGCACCCTTGAGCTCTGTGAAATTATACATAATTATAAAGTTTTCATTATTTGCTGACGTTCATAGACAAAAACAAACAATTAAATCATCAGCAGCCAGCCATTGTGAAAATAATCAAACAATTATCAAGAGAGTTGCAGACGTTGATCAACTCATCGATTCACAGACCCATTGTTGCAGCACCACATGACAGTAAAAATGTGTGTGTGTGCATCACTTACCTATAGCCATAAAAATCTCATTGACATTCATCGCAGTCTTGGCTGAAGTTTCCATGAAGAGCAAACTGTTGTCATCTGCATACGCTTGTGCTTCCTAAAGAAAGAAATACAACGCAGCAGCCGGCAAAATTAACAGCTTGTATCAACTTATTCAAGAATGTAACACAGACCTTAAAGTCCTCTTTACCTGGAAATCTACAGCTCTCTTGTTGGCCAGATCTGCTTTGTTTCCTGCCAGAGCAATAACAATATTCGGGCTGGCTTGCCGCTGCAGTTCTTTCACCCAGTTCTTTGCACGTGTGAATGTATCCTTTAAAAAGAAAAAGTGCCACATGCATAATCTTAAAACGCTTTGCTTTCAAACTTTAAATCCCTGACACAGGTTTTACGAGTTTTCTTAAAAGAGCAAAGGTCTGCGGCTGTTTGTTAAGGTAAGAAATCATCAGCTCAGAAGACAAGGGATGACAAGCGTCAGCAAACAAATGACACATCAGACTGTCACGGTCCACGAAACGTACTGTGTTGGTGATGTCGTAGACCACGATGGCGGCTTGGGCTCCCCTGTAGTACATGGGTGCCAAGCTGTGATACCGTTCCTGTCCTGCAGTGTCCCAGATCTCAAACTTGACTGTTGTATCATCCAAACATACCGTCTGTGTGAGGAAGGCAGCTGGAAAATAAGGAATACGTGTTAAGAAAACGTTATTATAGCACTATATTTGAAAGATTTAGCTTTCAAAATGGACCGACTCAAATTCTAAAAAGATCTGAATTAAATTCAGGTATACAGTGCTGTATTGTCCAGCACTCGTGTAGCTGGATATAGAAAAAAAAGAGAAAATATGAGGTTTATAGTCAGAACATAAAGAGTGCACACAACTCGCTTACTCAGCCGACTGTCACATGACAGAGGAAACTGAGCACTCACACCCTTTAAAGCTCTGTAATCTTTGACCAGGCGTGCAGCTGACCACAAGCTCAGTAGAATAGAAAACATGCTGACTCGCTTTGAGTCTCTGGTGAGCGTAAGCACTGAGCATCCTGTCTCTTTATCCTGAAGCCACGTTACTCATAAGATATAGGAAACAAGAAAAAAAAGGAAAGTGCTGATAGTTATTAATGTCTTCATAGCATATTTAACCTAAAAGTCTACAAGCAGAACTGAAATGACTTTCACTCACTAGTTCCTGCTCTTTTCGTTGTGATAATTTGCTGCGTTTTATTGAGGACAATGAGCCAATAATGAAAATAAAAGCCACATAATAGGGTTGCAAATTATGAGCAATTTCCTTATGATGATAGGAGACCTAATAATCAGCAATCAACTTATCACACATGATGTCATTATTTCATCACTGTCCTGATTAGCCGCTGAACTTTTGTTTATCTACTGACAAACTTCTGTTAAATCACAGATACTGGGCGCCGAGGCTGTGGGAGGCCGGTGGGAAAGAAGAAGTGAAGTAAATGAAATAATGATCAAGCTCAAGTCTCAGAAGTCAGCAGCTCCAGTGGAAACCTGTCACTGCTGTTTTTCCAGCTGGACTGAGGATTTGTACTCAGAGTCCCAGTTCAAATTTGACTTCTTGTAGAGCTCAGGCTGCAGTCACCGTCATGTAGAAAAAAAAAAACAAAACATACATATACACAAACAACATATTTTGCAAAATGTCAATGTTACAGACAGATGATTATGTCTGTGCTTTAAAATTGAACAACACTCTTTGATCAGCTTTACTAATCTACAGGAGGTCCAGGAAATCCCCATTGTAGTCTCAATTCCTTCCTGTTTCAAGTAACCTCACTGCTCTGCTGCTGAAGAACTGTGCAGAGTTCACTTTCGGCTCTTTATCTTAAAAACATATGAAGAAAATACAATTTATTCCTGCAAAATCAATATGTGTGTGAGCAGCTGTGTGGCTCAGGAGGGAGTCATGTGATGAGCTGCAGAGAACTGGTTCTGCCACTCCCTCTCCTGCACAGGCTCTGACAACAGAAAAGATTAAGACAGACGAGTGAGCAGTTCCTCTGCGCTGGCAAGGACATGTTTTCTTCTGCTTCAGCATTCGCGTTACGTCCACTGGCGTGTCAAAAGGTTTCTGCACTGCCACATGATGCACGGGACGCAAACATACATATATTTACATACCACGAAAGTTTTCTCTTCAGTCATCCCTCTGAGCTGTAAATTACTGCAGAGACGTATAGCTATGATGTCATTAAAACATGACGGACAGCAGAGACAATCCTGGGAATCAAACACACAACCCTCACCTCCGATGGTGCTCTCCTGGTACTCGTGGAACTGGCCTTTGACGAAGCGCAGCACCAAGCTGGACTTTCCCACCGCTGATTCCCCCAACAGCACTAGCTTAAACTGGCAGATCTTGTTGCTCGCTGCCGTGCCGTTGGTCCGTGCTGGTCCGCCTCGCCCTGCCATGGTGCAGTGATGAAGACTGGGAGGAAGAAGCCGGGTGAAGAGGGAGGAAGCGTGGTCGACTTTTAAGGCCTGGGTTCGGTGCTGGGGCTGGCGAGGGCTGGGAGAGGCTGAGCTGAGAGATGGGGTGGGGGTGGGGGAGGGCAGGTTCAGTTCAGGCAGGTAGATGAGCCGGAGGAAGAGGAGACCTCACCAGTGGGAGCTGGAAAACACAACGCATTCAGGATGTTAAGCTTCCACAACAACCAATAAGAGTAATGAAACAAGGTAAAACATAGTGTAAGTGCACTGTGTGTGACACAGAAACCTCCATCACACTGATGCTGAGCCTCCAGATAAAGACGTTATTTAACCGTGTTTAGTATAAACAAATGCTGTCCTCATTGCTCCCACACTCTGTGTGAGTGTGTGTGTGCGTGTTTCTGACACCACTGTACAACACTGAATGAACTTTAAAACTTTAACTTAACTAACTTAACTTATAACTTATCACTATAACTAACTTTAACTATTAAACTACTATTTGCTAGACAATTAGCATTAACACCCTCTGCATAAGTTTAACACGTTTGTTCGTGTGACTCATCTGTTAAGACGCCGGGGCGACAGTGATAAGCACTATGACTATATTGTATTAAGATCTTTGCGGCTGTTAACATGCAGCAAAACCAAAACCAGATAATGAAGCCAATATAAAATATTAACATGAATCATCAAGTCATGCAGGCATGACTGTGAACACTGTGAGCACATTCTGCTGTGGTATCAGTAAAACATTAATTATAATTTCACTCATTCTTGTTGTGAAATTCAGACGGTTTGCAGTCAGTAGTAAGAGGAACCTGTAGCACAAAGGGTGTAACTTCAAAATGTTTTAATAATCACGATAAGTAGAACAACTTGGCGTGATGACAGCATGTACCGAGATGTCAAAATAAGCCAGCGATTTATGCGCTTTACTTCTTGCGTATCTGAAACCTTGCCTCATCTTTTTTCAGTTGGGTGATACACATGAGGTCAGCCAGCTTCTGCTTGGTCAAAGGACAGGAAACACAACTCAGCTCAAAGCAGGAAGTGAAGATTGCAGAACACATTTTAACTGCTGAGCACATTAAAACTCGGGATAGCCTCAGCTTTGTCACCGGGACAACTTTAGCGCAGAAACACACAGAGCGTTCCGCAGACGAGCAGGAGGTTAGACCGCTCCGGAGTGGGAAGGGAAATGTCAAGAATGAGGAAAAGTGAAGTAAAAAGTAAAAGGCGTCACTGCTGATAGACTCTCAGGTCTGGTTGAGCTAAGCTTTTTCTCGCCTCGTTGTTGAGAAGCTTAAGCTTCAGCATGTGACGAGCGATCACGACTGTCAGAAAAATATTCAGAAGTAATTTTTTTTTTTTTTTTTTTAGAGGAGTGAACCAGCCACGCTGCACACGTCCACTGTATGAGCGCATTTCTGCTTTGCAGCTCGACGTCTTCTGTTCTGCGGCATTAGTTTGATTTTAGAATACCGTATATATTTAGAACACCACATACCAACACCTTTGTAGTTTTCTCCTTTTACTCTCAAGTAGCATGCTATCAAACAGCTGACTTTCGATGCACATTTTAAAAAAGGTGCATGGACCACCTGTATCTACAGCAGACATCGTCTGCAGTGCACTGAAGGTTTCACCGGGCTCTTTAACTAGCGGAAACGCACTATCACGAGGTGCAAAAGAGCAGAGGGAATCCTTCACAGCGGCGGCAGCAGCAGAATAAAAGCACTCTGATCACTCGGTCAACTCGGTTGATTGCACGCAGCAGAGCTGAACTCTCACCTGTTCACATTCCTCGCTGGAGGAAGCAAAGAGAAGGAGGGAGTGATGGACTTTTGGAAACAGACCTGATTTGAACAGAAGACCACGTGCAGTTTTTTAAAATGAAATCAAATAAAATAACAAGCTTGAATTCAGTCCAGGAGAAGTGACGTGAAGAGTGTCGTGCAGGAGACCAAACAGATTATGTGTCCTGGGAGGACGTTTTTGCTCGCAGTGGATACTGTAGAACACAAACAGGAAACTGAACAATTACTGTATCAAATTCTACACACAGATGATGTAGTACTCTGCCAAAACAGTAACATCCATGCCAGCGTGCAGCCTATCATGCAAAAGGTACAAGTGGCTGTGTAGCTTGCAGTCAGAGGCTCGTCGTCGCGACTGAGACAGACTTGCACACATCTCAAGCAGCCTGCGAGGAACGCTTTGATGGCATCCCTAACGGGCTCTGAAGATCTCCACAGGGAAGTGGGTCAGAGGGAGAGAGGGAGACAGACAGTGGGACATGGGTCAGAGAAAGGGGGAGGAGAAAAGGCAGGAAGAAGGAGCAAACTAGAGGGAGAGCCTGTGAAATATTCATCATGGCCTCCTGTAAGCTCTGCTGCCTGCTTGACATCCAGGCACTAATAAAGTATCTGTGGCACATTCAAAACTTTTACCAAAAACTGAAAACCATGGCAGAGCAGTCAGTGACATAATTATTAGATCTCTAGAGTTCCTGTGAAGTCTTGTATATTGTATTTTGTATGGTGTTCTATATGACATCATGTGTAGTGTCCTTCAGGGGAGGATTGTCAGGCTCAAACTCTTGTGGCACGAATATTTAGACAAAGTTTGGATTCTTCTCTTTCTCCATAACCAAATAATGAGCTCTTTTTTTGTAATAACACATGATATGTGGTAATGTTTATCATTGCAGGCCATGAAGGCTAAAATTTATGAGTAATTTATGAGTAAGTTCTTCATGAGGAAGTTATTGATTCCAGAAAAATAAACATAATTGGCCGTACATTTAACAGCGCGCCAACATGCAACATGCAAAACAGAGCCAATAAGCAATAATGCAACAATCTCTGTGGTTGGTGTCACTATACCAGTTTTGTGAAAACAGGCAGGGACTTGTGCTGCACATTTCATTTGAAGGGTGGGGTCCTTGAATAACTGGTGGCGTCTGATATGAGGGGTGCATCGCTATCCTCCTTTTGTCTATTATGCAAGCTGGTCTCATGTGGAGGTTGCGCGTAGTGTGAAACTATGGACTCAAGACCTGCACATTATAGGCAGAAGGTTTTTAGGTGCAACACGTCAAAGGCACAACAGCAGAAACAATGCTGGAGATTTCCAGTGAAACGGGAAAGGCTCACGATCCAAGGTAACAGTTCAAGTTTCTAATAAAGAATGTGTTTGGAAACGGTGACAGGGAAGCTGCGACATAACTCAGGAAAAGCAAACAGGATACTCATCACCAGCAGTTAGTAAGGCCATTAGGAAATCACAGGCACTTCCTTTTCTTGTGCAAACGCAGTGCCCAAACAGTTATACAGTTATCCAAAGGCCCAACCAAAATCTGCACATGCCCATCAACTCACAGTCAGTCCAGGAGCAAGTTTAAAACATTCACCAAGTGAAATATAAAAAGGTAGCCTTGCGCAGTGTCCCCTCAGTCTGAACGTGGCATGTGAAAAGACAAAAGAAGACCTTGTAGTGCAGTTTTTACCTTCATGCACGAAAGTCTAAGAGTAAATACTGCTTTGCGCCTGACAACTCATCAAACCACAACAAAAACTCTCATGTCCCTTTTTTTTGCTGCCACTTTTGATACACCGGCAGGAGAATCAGCCCCTTTCTACAGAGATATATATAAAAACATATACTCACAAACATGTCCCGAGTGAGCTCTTAACCCCCCAAAAACAAATACTATGTACACTTATCAGGCCTGGTTGATCAGGAAGATGCGTCACCGCTTTGGAAGGACAAGGTCCATACACCATAAACATAACAGGAGCCCAATCAAGTAACCGTAAATCCCTGTCTGTCCCAAAGGTCCAAGCCCTGTTCCCCTTATTAAGTCATAAAGAGGAGCTACGAAGACACATGCAGGGGTGTTAAATGTAAGACGACACACAATGCTGTCAGCAGTAATGACATCTTTATGACATTTATGCTGAAAGTATGAAAGACGGTCAATCTTAGCACCTCAGATGAGTGCCTGTGTCTCAACCACATGAACACGGCTGTGATTATTGTTGACGTTACATCCACTTCAGGTGTGACATTAACTATTAGCTAACCTGAAGGGCACAAACCAAAGCCAGGCTAGCAATGCTCTGCCCAACAAGTGCATGTTAACGGTGTTATCAATTATAGTCAGAAAAAACAAAGACAACAACAACAAAATATGAAATGTAAAAGTTGGTAAGTTAGAACTGTCGGTGCGACTAGCGTTAGCAGTCATAAGCCGACCTGGCTAACATTAGACCTGTTCGCTGTTTGGGAAAATAATGAAGAAACTAGCGTTAGCTAACCAAGAACGTGTACTGTAACATGAACCACATTTGCTAGTAGGTGTAAGATATAGTTAAGGTGAGCTATGACAGCAGGACACCATACAGACAGCATAATATTGACCGGTGGTTGTGCCAAAGCAGTTTGCCAACTTGCCAACTAACGTCGACCAGCTAACGTCAGCTATTGACACCGTTTACCTAGCATTAGCACTAGCTTGCTAGCGTGAATCGTCGACACACACACAAAAAAAATATACTGCGAAGCTCCGGAGAGGAAAACCTGAATTATGATAGCGTTAGCTCATAGCTTAGCACCTCCAATAGCCAAGTGTCGACAACGTCAATAGACAACTTTCCTTTTCTCGGCCCCACGTCGTCAGCTGTTTGACGTTGAACAAACTCGAGGACTCGTGTTATTGTGTCTGCTTTAGACGTAGATCACATCGCAGACATATGTCAGCTGTCTGTCAGCAATACTGGTGCCGAGGCTTTTGGGGCATTTATGTGGTTTAACAGGGCTAGCGTCTCTCGATCCAGTCTGATGGACATTTCGATTCAACCCGGACTTGGCTGATCGGTTGAGTAAATTTTGACAGAGGGTATCTAAACACGGCGAACAATCGGCCGCCTAAAACGCCCTACGTGCGTTCAGTGTTGCTCTTTTCCACCATCTTCTATCATTTTAAGTTGTTTGACTTACAATACTTTTTCTTCTTTCGCTGGTCTCATCAGCGGCGGCTGCCTTCTTCTTCTTCTTCTTCTTCTTCTTGGGCTCTGGCCTTCCCTTCCGGTTAGCGATTTTTCCGGGAACGTCCCACTTTTTGTCAGTGGCTGTCTGACCAATGACAGCAGTCTACACCAGACACCGCTGTCTGCAGCGCAGGGGAGGTGTGCAGTGTCTTCATTTCATCAACCCCCCAGCTCCGTTTAAAATCAGCATTACTTTTATTGATGCTTACACACAAACGTAGCCCCTGCACCGTATGTACTGTAAGTGTTGACACACAAGTCCTAGTTGTCAGTTGTTGTTTCTCATCTTCCAGTTTCTTCATTTGATTGTATGTATCAGTCCTGGGTGCATGCACTCACCTTGTCTAAACATATAAATATACTGTTATATCCACAGGCCCAAAGACCAAAATCTGCACTTCCCTGACAGATCACAGTCAGTTCAGAGGTGAGTTTAAAACATATGAGCAAACACCAAATACAATATGTAGGTATTTGCACACCACGTGAGATTACCACAGTATAGGTTGAGTCTTGCACAGTTTCTCCTATGTCTAAACATGGCGTGTGAAAATACAAAAAAAGGAAGGCCTTGTCTTGCAAATTCTTCCTTTATGAACATCTATAGAGTAAAAACTGGCTTCAGTGAAAATAAAGTCCTCTCTGCATTGAGCACTCTCAAGTCCCCTTTGTTGACAGTTTGTGAAAAGCTTTTAATTTTTTTTTTCTGCACAAATATATATAAAATATATAAGTTAGGGCATAGTTGTTTGAAAGTTGAGTACTCATTTCATAATACACACAAGTCAAAACACATTATGGCTAGTTGCCAGTTCAAAGTACATCAGCGATCAAATTTAGGCCTATTAAACTTTGAGGGTTGACATATGTTGAAGAAAGGATCTCTAACTCATTTTAATGAACCTAAAAAAAACATGAACCTCAATATCCTCCAAGGTTAAAATTAGTCATAGTTATAGTTAGTTGTACCTCTAACTAAAATAAGTGAAGACTGCGTGTGTATGACACAATGATGACGGCTTTCAGAGAGCTTGAGTGTCTTATTATGTTCAAAAGTTCAGGAGTTCAGTCTGAAATATGTTTCAGCTGTGAAGAGTGCTGTTATAAGTATGAAGGTACAAGGGAGGACAATAAATTACTGCATGACTTTGTAAGGATTTCTTACCATAGTGCCACCTCTTTTTTTGAAACAATACTTTATTAGGTTTTTCACATATAGAAAGCATACAAATACTAATGAAAACAGCAATAGCAAATAATGTATGTGTACTATACAAAATAAAATAATAATACAAATACAACAATAAGTAAATAAAAACAAATAAATAACTGAAAAAGCAGCAGTCATGATGATCTTCAAGTTAATGCAACATTCTCATCCTCCAAAAAAGGTTTCCAGATTTTAACAAACTATTTTCTTTTCCTTCTTTTATGCATGTAAGCCGTTCCAACACGAGGTGTGTTGCAATCTCCTTCAACCATAATTTTACAGAGGGAAATTGTATATTTTTCCAGAAGAGAGCGATCAGTCTTCTAGCTTGAAGAAGCCCAAAATCAGTCAATGCGTATTGTTTAGAATTGACGACTAAATTTTCAGGCTATATGCCCATGATACAGTTTCGCTTGTAGGGGAGCATTTCTACCTACCATCAGGGAAATGGCCGCCATCACACTCCCCCAAAACGACTGTACTTTTGAGCATTCATATTGTACCTCTAATATGTGATATGTGTGATAACATGTACACACCATAATAATAGGGAAAAAATAACACATAACAAAGTTGAAATATTTTCAGTGCATAAGGTAAAGTGACCCTGATCTGGTGAGTACTCGTGTTGTAAGACTGAAATGAAATTGAAAAAAAAAAAAGAAAAGAAAAATCAAAAGCTTAAAAGTGCTGAGCAAAATATTATGGTTTTCTTTATCGACTGTACAACTGTACCAGATTACAAGATGAATAATCACATTCAGGTTTGTTCCTCTGTGCAGTGATTAAATGTCAGCCTTTTGTTGTTATAACCGACTCTCACCATTCAGTGGCGCTGTATACCCATAACTTGCATCTCAAGCCTGGTCACTGAATTTAAATAGTAGCTGTGAAGACAGCAGTGAAAATATATATGAATCTCCCTTGAGCTAATGTACTGTGGTGCACCGGATTCTCTACTGAATGCTGAAGAGAGAGTGCGTGGTTTCTTGGATATTAATAAATCAGCCTTATAATAATGTCTGCAGACCGGTAAACAATCTCTACCAATTTAACAAGCAAAGTTTATTCACTTGTGGCAGCAGGGTTTCAGCATTTGTTCATGCATTTGGGCAGAGAGCATTTTATTTGATGGAAACTTTACACCAAAAGTTGCAATCACTATCATATAGTAACACAACAAGATAGTGATGTCATCAGTGTGGGGTATGTATTTCCTCCATGTCCAAAAGATGTGGTTGAACTTCTACAGTTGGAGTGCTGCTGCTCATACCCTGAAATTCAGCATTGTCTGTCCTGTCTTGATAGAGTGAAGCTCTACAGTCTCTGTCTGCTACCTGCCCCAGCAGAGAACATGCAAAGTCCTGTGTGTGGTGGATAGGACTGGATCCCACTGGGTCACTTTGCCTGGGGCCCTGTTGGTTCTGGTTGTGCCCTGTACATATTGAAGCATGGACTCCTGAGGGGGCTAGAGAGCTGAAAGTAGTGTGATACTGTGACTGGCCAGTGGGAGTAATAGAGGAATGGATGGGTGTCTGAGAGTTGGTCTGATTATGTGAAGGATCGGAGTTGGTTTGGACAGTCAGTGATGGATGGGAGTAGACAGAATTCACTGGTGAACACAAAGGGCGGGAGTTGCTCATGGTGGGAATAGAGGCATTGTAGGCGACCTGTTGGGCCTGGCAAATCACAGGGAAGCTACTGAAGGCAGAACTGAGGGCCAGGAGGGATGGACCTCCTTGGGCATGCGGGTGGGTCATGTAGGGAGAGTTTGGAGTTGTTCTGGAGTTTTGGAAAGTGCCACACTGGTTCTGTAACATGTGGGCTGTGCCCCCCTCTCTGTCAGAGCAGCACAAGTGTAAACAGGATGACATTGGACTTGAAGAGTGCAGCAAGGTGGGGCTTCGGCCCTGGGTGGACATACCACTGCAGCCCCACACATTTCTGGCAGGGTGGCTGATTGTTTCATGATGGAGATGCAGCCCAGTGGCGATATTTAAAGGGATGTGTGGCTGCCAGTTGCTGGAAGCAGTCACACTAGGACTGGGAGCCTTCGGTATGCCATATGAATATGAAGAGACAGGAGGGGTATAATGGAGCATGGCCATATGAGACGGTAGGAAATGCATTATTTCGTGGAGCTCTTTGGCCAGGTTGGATACTTCTTGGTTCAAGTTGTTAACCTGAGAGGAAACAGAAAAGCTAGCTGTAGCCTATTAATAAATTAAAATAAATCCTCAATGACAAGAATCTGTGATACGCCTGTAGGGAAATAATAAAAGCCTAGTTGTGTCAAAGACTACAGTTAAAATTGGCTTGGTGTTGACCGTACCTCTTTGTTCAGTTTGCTGATGTTCTGTCTCACCTCCTCTGTCTCCAGAAGCAGGTTAGAGCTCATCTGGAACTGGTCTGAAAAGGATGAACATAGATAAATATAGCTGATCTGAGATAACAACGTTCACAACTAAATATGCACTATATAATGTGATATCTAATTCAAAATGAATAGGATTACAAATAGAGAACAAAGTGCCATGAATCTGATATTTTTTAGTATGTTTATTCAACTATGAGTAATTTAGAGTTAAGCATTTGCTCCTGAAAAGTGTTTTCAATCAAGATTTCTGCTGCCCCCAATCCAGTACAGTTCGCTTGTTATCCATTGTACAGCCAGCAGAGAGTGTACCTGTTACATTAGTCTTTGTCTCGCTCTGCTCCACATTAAACTGAAATGCGTGACCATCGTCCTCGATTCCATCCACGACCCTGGCAGAGACACGTATCAGTGTTGCATAGATGATAAATAGATGCAAACTCATACTGAATCAGAGTAAAGAAGGTTGAACTGATTACCTGGGGCTAAGGTTCAGTGGACTAACACAAGGCAAAGATGGCATGAGTAGCTTGGCAGGCCGATGGTTCAAGCCTGGGTTACTATTAAGCCCAGGCAAAGGAGACGAGGAGAACACCTCACTGGCGAATGGCTGAGGAGAGGGGCTGCGGCCTCTACCGTCTTGAACAGGTGACCGACACAGTCGGAGCGCGTTGATGTGGTGGAGCTCTTCCCCTAACAGGGTGCTGAGGCAGGGCTGACGAACAGGGCTGCCTATTCCATGTAACAGAGGCACTCTCCTCTGAGAGTGTCTCATTTCTTCTCCATGCTCTGTATCATCTGACTCAATAATAAAGGGTAGTCTATGATCCTTAGAACTGTGACCCTGTGGAGACAACAGACCAAAAATTTGATATTTTCTTTGATTTGTGGAAATGAATGTAAATTTTTTTTTATGATATATCCACCATATCAGTGTAAAAATGAGGCAAAAGCATACAGTAAAAGAGCCTGCTATTTAATCTAAGAAATTAACTATGAGTCCAATTTATTTTCTGGTGTTAAATATGGTCAGATTACATGTTTTTGTATTTAATGTCAATGCCAAATAAATTTGGAGCTTTCTATGTGAAACCAAAGACAGCAAATAAAAAGCTGCAGTCGCACTACAACATTAAGTGAACTTTAGATATTATTTCTTTCAGTATCCAAGCTACAAGCCTTCTTTGCTTCTTATTATAATTGTCTTATTAATATCAGAGCTCATATAGACTCCTCCTGCAGAATCCTTTGGTTGACTCAATTGTTGGCAATAATTTTTATCTTAAAGTTTAATCATTTGATTAGCTAAAATGCCTGCGAAATCCATATATAATATGTTTCATTCACTTTTCCATCTTTAGCTCAGTTGTGTAAATAAATCCAGGTAATGACTGGGCTATTTTCCACACTCATAACAGCTTTTACTCAAGCAGACTCCTTATGATGTAAAAACAGATTGTGCCGTAACTGATCATCAGATGTATCAAGCAGATCAAGGTGGAATTAATTACCATTGTGAGGAACACATA
The DNA here is from genome assembly GCA_023373845.1 of Nibea coibor. Taxonomy (NCBI): domain Eukaryota; kingdom Metazoa; phylum Chordata; class Actinopteri; family Sciaenidae; genus Nibea; species Nibea coibor. The sequence continues at coordinate 15,175,462 of CM041727.1, read as the reverse complement.
CCTGAGACAGTCGGGAAGACCATGGAAACTTCCTGACTCCCTGGAGATGTTAAAGCAAATTAACAAGAGATTACACATATTTTAGATTTGGTGGCAAAGTACAGGTATGTTGCTGCTAATGAGCAGAAGTAAAGACATTTCTGTGCCCAAATGTGATAACAAATGTCTTACGTCAGCTTCACTGCCCTCTCTCAAGTTGTAGGTGAGGTTGTGGTGGATGTCTGAGCTGAACCGGTTGCCGTATTCTGGGTACAGTCCGAGGACCTCTCTCAATGCCCTAACACTGATGTACTGCAAGTCACAGTAGGTTAGCGCCTTAACGTCTGCGTTTGTCTTTATCACCTGGGCTTTTTCTGGGAGGTCAGCCCCAATAAGGTCACCTTTGCCTGCAGGGATAAAAGAGACAATTATGACAAGGTGCAAAACAGTGGAATTGTGCAGAATGAGTAAGAGAGGAAATGTTTCATATTTAGTGCACACTGACCCAGGATGGCCTGGACCATGCCGTCTTTCAGAACCTCCAGAGAACCTGAGCAGACAAAATAGTTGGCTTGTAGGGCATCTCCATGGCGTATAAGGTATTCCCCTGGTGCACAGAAGGAGGTCTTGATGTGCAGGGAGAGGGAGCGCAGACACCCTCTGCTGGCCCGCTCAAATACAGGCAGCTGCAGGATGTCTTTGTTCAGATGCATGGCAATGTCAGCTCGCAGTTCATCTGGAAAGTCATGCAGCAGCTGAGAAGGAGACAGGAAAAAAACAGTCACCATTTCTGGTCACCATTGTAATGCATTTTATGGAGAAATGCAGCCGCTCCAGTGCTTCAGGAAACATGAAATAACCCCATTTCTGGTCCCTTATTTTTACTGATGAGCATAAATGGACAGACAAATAAAGACTACATGCCTTTATGCAAAATGGTCACACAAAAAAACACCCGTGAAAAATCCAAAAAGCAGCACTTCAAAAAGCAGCAGACTGATACTGTTTGTGTCAAATTGATTTCTCTGCTGATAGCTCTGCTGACATACTGTAGGTCAAGCTCATGTGCTGAATAAAAGTTTGTTCAAACGACTGAGGGCTGCCGCCGTGATCTGGTTGTTCTTTTAAACACTGTAAGGTCCTGTATCCATTTCTAAGCTCTACTAGGGGATACTTTTATCTTAACACTGAATCAAATCACTCTATGAAATGTGAAAAGCATTAATTGAGTCAAACACTAACTTCTTGTCTACACCGGCTGAATAGTGAAAGAACAAGAAGTTTGGGTCACATCAGTGTCTTACTGGATCTGGCAAGTACTGCTGCATGTACAGTATGTTCTCGCAAGCATATTGGTAGCATGTGTAGCCTAATACATAATCACCTGTTTAATTTGGGAAAAAATACAGTTGAAGCAGGCAACGATGTTACAAGCCAAAGACAACTGACAGCTGCAGAAGTGAGAACAGAATACATTTGACAGATTTCCAACAGACAACTGAAAAAACGTGGCTGAAAGACATATGATGTAAACATGGTGCAGGACAGAACACCCAACTCTGCAGCTTTATGGCAGATTTTAGCCACTTAGCTGATAGTTTGTTCACATTTCACATATCACACTGATGTATGATTTATTCCCAGATATTCTAGTCAAGAGGTTGGAAATGAAGCCAAATCAGAGCTAAATGGCATGTGGATCCATCAAATGTCTGAAAACAAAACTACAATGAGGTACTCATGTCATACACCAATATTATTTCAATTTTTTTTAGATGAAATTAGACATTTTTGCTTTGAGTGACTGCTACTGTAGCCTAAATGATGTGAATACTTCTTCCACCACTGCTAAATACAAGACCAGAATAAAAACTACAGATTATAGGTTAATGCACTCACATGACATGCAAAGCTTCTCAGTAAAACAAGACACGAGGTGTTAAAACCAGCACATTCTCAGGAATCAGCGGCTGTGTCTGTAACCTTCAACAGTGAATTAATTATCTACAGACGGTGATGCTGAGGGTGTTAATGAGTATTCTCTCTATTTCAACTCCTACTCTTGTAATTACAGGCAACTTCTCCTGGATCAGTTCTGGCATTGTTACTGAAGTTCTATTTGCAACAAAGTGCCGTCTACTTAAGGAAATGGAATAAGACTCCAGAGGATGTGAGGTGACCCACATTTTAAAGATGACATTTCTGAATGTAGCACCCATACAAAAATGTATTTTATCTTCATGAAAGACATTTCTGCAGCCTACACATTTAGCAGTCCACATACTGTAGAGTTAGTGATGTAAACATTTATTATTAGGGCTAAATTACTCTGAGTAATCAACTGAATCTTTAGAACACTGCTAATTTGTGATTCTTCACCCACCTCATTGGCGTTGATGCCATTGTTGACAGACCAGGTGGCCTGAAAGTACTCCAGCATCCTCTGCTTCAGCTGTTGAGGTAGCCGGTGCACGCGAATGAAGTCCTTGAGATCCTTCATACGGGTGTGGTAGAGAGAGCGCCGTGAGTACATGCGCTGTATAATGGCTGTTACATTACCAAAGACCACTGCGTGCATCAGCGCTGGAGGTGGAAGAGGGAGAAACATTATGGTATCTTCAGAGCGTTTATCATAATTCTGGGGATTTTCTGTGATCACCGGTAAACTCACCACCCATGAGCATGATGCAGATGGAGAAGATCTTCTCGGCATCTGTGTTGGCACACACGTTGCCAAAACCAACACTGGTAAGGCTGCTAAGGGTGAAGTAGAGAGAGGCGATGTAGGCGCTAGGTATGGAGGGACCACCCATGGTGCTGTTGATGTATGGTGTCTCCAGACGCTTTCCCAACTCCTGAAGCCAGCCTGGTGGGAAAGGTCAGAAGATGGCTCTACAAGTCTAACAGAGCAGTCTTCAGCGACTGAACTAATTCTATTCTGCTTTTTTCTTTGCCACCTGCCTCAATGGATGACCCATGCTCCTTTTGTTGGTGATACAATGGATATTGAGGGATATAATGTAGACTGATATAATGCATTGCTGGTGATATAATGGAATTACTCAGTGACCTACACTTCATGGGCTGAGAGGAGACAAGCTAGAGGTTGAAATTATGCTGAGGCATTCAGGCTTGACTAACTGTAGTGGCTCATTGGGGTTGCCAGACACTAAAAAATGTCTCATGGAACCTTAATGAGTAAGGAGCAACATTATATTCTTGATTCAGTGGTGTTGGAGCTGTGAAACATACACACTAAATGCTCACCTATGTCCCAGGTAACAGGGTCACTGCTTTCTATCTCCTTGCGGCCGATGACGTACCAGACACAAGCCATCCAGTGAGCCAGCAGAGCAAACACAGACATGAGCAGGGTCAGGACCACAGCACTGTACTGCGAGTAGCGATCCAGTTTCTGTAACAGCCGCAGCAGACGTAGTAGACGAACTGTCTTCAACAAGTGCACCAACGAGGTCTGGACAAGAAGAGAAGAACATACAGGCTGGAACATTTTGTATCATTTATTCAAAATCTGGTTTTAGGCTCTGTTATACTTGGTCAAATAGTTGGTATAACCCCTGGAACATCTTCATTTCTCTTCCAACCTTGATTCAAAGTCTTTTAATAGTCTCTAGTAAGAAGCAGACTTTTAAATAGTCAATTTCAACAAAACCAAGGCTGCAGTTAGAGAGATTTGTTGGTGTGTCAGCTGAGGCCTCCAGCAAAGTAAGACTAATCCAAGTACTAGTGCTTATCTGGGGGATAGAACTGAAGCAAGAAGACAAACAAGGATGCTGAGTAAAGTGGTTGAATATAGAGGTGTAATCATTTCCAGTCCAATACTCTGGGGCAATAACACAGTGGCAGGTCTTAAAGTTGGTGCACTCAAAACGACACGAAAGACGAAACACTGGAGGCATAATGTACTTTAAGATACGCAAAACAATAATCTTACCACGGTGATGTTGAAAGCATAGAGAATGTCAAAGGGCAAAGCTGCGATCAGATCCACAAAGAACCAAGTGGTGCAGTAATGGAGGTAGATGGATCGGGCATCGTACACTACCTGACCTGACTGACTCACATAGGTGGTGCGGAAATTCAGGATAATATCTGAAAAGGAGCAAAGAAAACAGAGTCAAAGCGAATTTATCACAAAACAGAAAGGATACAAACAAAGATACAATTATGGTTAAAACAGGGAGTTTACTCATGATACTATGGCTCAGGGAGATTATATATTTATTTCTATATATTTAGATATAACTTAATCTTATATATATAAGATTAAGTTGCAATAGCAACATTAGCAGTACATATAACCCGATTAATGTAACGTATTTAACTTTTAACTTGCGAACACAAGCTCTTCTCATGTTTATTGCACCGTGATTAAACAGAGAGAGACAGCGTGTGAATTGAAATGAATTCGATTCAGATTCAGGTGAGTTCACTCTGCCACTCTCTATCCCTAGACAAACTTGTTGGGAAAGAGGAAGTCAGCCTCATGACAGATGTGCTATCACACCACACTTCCCGTTGGAGGGAAAAGTGGGACGAAGCGAGAGAAATCTAATTATGATTGGTAACCTGGGGCAACAGAGACACGCTGAGTGGGTGAGGAAAGGTAGGAGGTTTATGTGTTAGTCATTGCCAGGGAAACCGCTGCAGATGCACTGAAAATATATTTGTTCTTAATTTAAACTGAACATTGTTGTCTCTTCATAACACTGCTCAAGATACTTGCACACAAAGGTCAGCTGGTGTACAGCATGCAATCAGTGTAGGAGATGTTACTTTAAAATTATAGTGGTACAAGCTACTAATTATCTTACTGAAAAGAGAATAATCGTCCATATCTGGAGAAAGACTTGATAGCCGAAGCTGATTACAGGTTGTAGTTAAAATATATATATATATTTTTACAAAATAACATCACTGCAAACATACAGTGTTATAATTTGAATAAATACGAATATATCATACCAAGTATGAAGAGCATTTCCACTGCTATGTCACTGCCTATAGTGCTGCGACTGACAAAAGAGTGATGGTCACTGCCCTCATCGTGACTAACAAAGCAGATGTCATAAGGCACAGCAACAGCAACATAGAAGGTCGCCAGCAGTATCAGCCAGTCCCACAACGCCTTGGAGATGCTGTAGTGCAGCAGGATGAAACGTGACTTCTTCACAGCTGCCACCTTGTATTCAGGTAGAGACGGTTTCTGAAACACACTCTGAAAGAAAAGGCATTTGAAATTAAACTCTTTCAAGCTGCAGTGCTCTCACTCGCATCCCAGCGCTGAGTCGACACAGTCAGAGGGAGGAAGCTCATTTTATAAACTTACTTAAGCTTTCAAACCTGAAGTGCTTGGATTATGCTCACAGCCACCTTGAACCCTTACGTATAATGAATTCTTTGGATGAATGAAACCAAATTTACAAATGAAAAAAAAAAAGAATATCCGTTTTCTCCAACGCCTACTGAGCCAGTGCTCGCATACAGTAATAAGATCAGCATGAAACACTGAGGAAAGCCAGACTGGATGGCTATAATCATCCATCATGATACCCTTCATCATAACATTTTAAAAAGACTTGAATAACCAAGTTAAGGTGTATTTTCTCATCCTTGTTAAGCAGACCAAGCCTTTTACAAGCCTTTTGCATGAGTGGACAGTAACTGTGAAAATATTAGGTAATGTGACATTTAGAACTGCCATTAGTTAAGATATAATGTACAAAGGCTGAGGATTGGCGTCAAAGCTCATCTGACTACAGTTTGACATTGCCTTTGCATTGCCATCGCAGTATTTATATCGTAGGTTTAATGATATTGAAAGCAGCGGTCTGCACTCACGTTGGTAAGTTTCCTCTTTCCCCTCTTGGTGAACAGGTTGCTCATTTGGTGCAGAATAGTCCTCCCCCTTTCTCGAGCTTGGGAGAAGTGTGATTGATTGCTTTTCCTGCTCTGATGAGCAGCCTCTGACATGCCTGTGAGCAAAATCATATCACTCACCAAATCAGTGTAAAGGCTGCATTCTGTATTTAGCTTATATAAATGGCAGCATGATATTTTGAAAAGTGGGATTGTTAACGATTAGAGAATGCATATAGCCGGGCCTCACCATCTCCTTGGCTGTAGTGATGGCTTTTGCCATATGATTCACTGACGTCTTTGAAGGATAACAGGAACAGCACCACCTCACCTTTCTCATTTTTAATTGGCACAATATCCAGGAGGCACCAAAATGGATTTCCTGAGGATATTAAAAAAAGTTATTACACAGAGATTACCCAACAATACAGCTAGACAATTCTTACCCCCCAAATGGGATTTCTATTAACGCGGGAATAGACAGCTTTTTTTTTTTTTTTTTTCTTGTAGCTAACCTCACTTCACTCCCCACTGCGTGTGTACTGGAGTTACTTTCCTTAAATATAACTGTCCTCACCGTGATAGAAAGGGAAATGGGTTAAATTCATTACCAACAACATATATGTCATTTAAATACAATACTAAAAAGTATGTGTTTCAGGGCCAACCTCTAGGTGATCATCTCAATACATTCCTCACCATTTTTCCTATAGAAGCAGACCTCTCCCTGGTACTCCTGCTGGCCCTCCAGAGCTTTGTCCACCTGTTGGATTACACTCTCATTGGTCTCGGCTCCATGGAGGAAGTTACAGGTACACGTTTTCTGCATCACCTCGCTCCGAACAAAGCCAGTCAACTCACAAAACCCGTCAGAGCAGTACACGATGGGGTAGCCATAACGACCCTGAGCATTTCCCAGCAGGAAGTTACTGTCTGCAATTGAAATAAAAGAGGTTGGAGGTGAAGCTACCATGTGACCTTGAGAAATGAAAAGAACTGATTGAACAACAGGCAATATTTTGCGGTTTTCTGACTGCACAGCTGTGACACAGCTTGAGATAGCTGCAGCTCTGAAAGTATAATATTCAGCCAAGGCGAGCAGGATCTTTGGTTGAGCCTTCTTTTTCTCCACTTCCTCTACAGACTTCGCTCCAGATTTGATTCATTTGTTGATGCACCAACAGAAAACGACTTTTTTCTTTATCTGAGTCATTCTATTTGCTTTCAGCTCAGAGCCCAGAAATAGTCTAGCATACATCAGAGAGGGCTTTGAAAGTAAGCTGGTGGTGGGTATGAAATCTAAGGATATATGCAGGGTCCCAGCTGGCTCCATGGGGGACCAGTGCCTCAGTGAGGCTTTGGCCCTTAATTAGCATGTGGAGCATGTTTTCATCCTGCCAACGGTTGCAATAGATTTAGTATTTACATTGCTCGAAGCACACACACACACACACACACGTGTTGCATTAAATGGCGGTCCATTCATCTTCTGTTTTCTGGTGCTTATCTGGGCCTGGGTCGTGGCAGCAGCAGGCTAAGCAATTTACACTAGACATTCTCAGCATCAGCATTTTCAAGTCCTCCCTCCAAGGGGATCCAAAGGTGTTCCCGAGCCAGATAAGATATATTATTTCTCCAGCATTATCTAACCTGGGGTCTCATGCCCAGAAAACCTCCAAAAGAGAGTGCCCATCCTGATCTGATGCCCCAAACTGCTTCACCTAGCTCTTTGCAAAGAACCAAGTTACGAGTCCAAGGACCCTCCAGGAAAAAACGTATTTATAAATAATGTGAATGTTGAATCGTATTGTGTCACACTAACAGGTGTTTCTCCATCCTCATCCTACATCGTCACCATCCAAAATGACGATAAAGTTGATTCAACGCCTCTCTAAAACAACAAAAACTGAAAATTAGAAACATCCTGAAGAAGCTACGTGTACCTAATAAACTGCCAGTTGCCAGGCAACCAGACAAGACTCCAGAAAGTTACTGATTCTGACCAAGAAATAGTCATATAACAGCAATTTGTCATTTTTACATATCAGGTTTTGGATAGATCAAACAAACATGACACAAACTGTTAATTAGGATACTTTAAAGAACTGGTAGGGGGACTTTGTTACCTTTAGAGAGAGAGACATTCTCATTTCAAGCTTGGTTAGGTGGCTGCTAGCAGTAGCGTTACATTCACATTTTTATCATGACAATGGAAATTAATAAGCATATCCCCCAAAAAGTGAATTCCCTTAAAGATGTTTCACACAAATTTGCAAGTAGGCCTACAAATATTTTGAAAATCTCATCTTGAAATTTGTCCAGTGTGTAACATCTATTGGCACAAATAGAGTATAATATGCATAACTATGTTTTCATTAGTGTATAATCACCTAAAAATAAGAATAGTTGTGTTTTTGTAACATTAGGAATGAGACCTTTTTTTTTACTCCACAGTAAGCTGGTCCTCTTTCCTGGAGTCCATTTTGTTCTACAGTAGCTAAGAATGGACAAATTAAACACTTCAAGGGCATTTCACGTTTTTTGGCAACCATGTAGGCTCTCATACAAGCTTGGTAGTTTAGGGTGAGGTGGGGGGTATTCAGTTGGTTGCAGCCTCACCACAATATACCATTACCATTACACTGGATCTTAACGGAAATTAGGAAATTAATTCAAGTCAAGTTACGTTGGTTGTTGCTGCCAATTTGAGATTTCTTTGTATTTCATTTCAAAAGTTGTCCATTTCCATGATAAAAAAAAAAAACATATAGAACCATGAAACATGTTTTCATATTCAAAATAAACTTAAATATTCAGTTATTACATTAGAGTGCTTTCTCTCATAAGACAAGAGAGAATTTATTTGTGCCTGAAGGATGCTTTTATGCCAGAGAAATAATAGAGTAAATTCAGACAGATACTTGTTCGAAAAATGAAGACACCATTAACCATTGTTTCTAACTACTGGAACATTAAATAGTTATTTTAGGGCATAAAGTGTAGGCGGTGAAGCAGAAGAAAATAATCATTAAACTGCAATTTGACAAAGCACTCAAGTTAAGCTGCAAGATGTTCTGTGTCTCTTTTGTGATGAAACTACTGGCTACAACTGGCTACCTAATTTGATCTATTTCTTATAAGCTGCAGAATGATTTGTAAAAATAAATGACATAAGGTCATGCATTCCACTGAAGAGAGAACACATTCACTAATGCATGTCTGCTTTCACTCATCTCCACACAACCCTAAATATCACTTCAATAATTAGACACAGATACGCAGACTCCATTGAATGGTGTCTTTTTTTCCCTTTATCCACAGTTGCTCTCTGAATGCAAGTGGATTAAATTTCAGACAAGCATCTTTGCTTGACTGTTCTGCAAAAACACTATAATGAGGTGCAGAGACAACAATGAACACCTGCACTGCAGCCAGTTTTAATGATGAGTGATGCTTTGTTTTCTCAATAAACCGAGCAAAGCAAACACAGACCGCAGTTTATTCAGATGCATGCATAGATTCACCTGATCCATTTCAGAGGATTTTTAAAACCAGAAAGTAATTACCAAGCAGGCGGCATTGAGGAGGAGTTTTCCAGAGGAAAAGATGGGCAGTTATACGCAATGTGTGAATATTTTCTACCTGATAAGTGTGCAGTTAATCTGACAAGAAACTAAATTAAGATCTTTCCACACTCATGTTGCCATAGCAATTTGTAACATATGGCAATCCTGCAATTTGCATCTACGGGATTACCAAGACTCTGTGCCCTCTGAAGCACAGATGAAGCCATATCTGCAATATTAGCCTCGTTTTGATTCATATTCGATGCACTTAACTGCTTAATTTAGTTGCTTAAGTGCTTACAGCATGAAAGAATAACTCCTCAGCTAAAATCGGAGCGCTTCGAGCCCCTGTGCAGATTTCCTTTAATTACCTGATCGCGTATGCACATCAGTTTTATTGATTTCAATCAGCCCGGCCTCAACTGTAATATTCATGAGCATCTTGGTCATATCTCTTATCACTAGTGTCCTGTCTCTAAAATCAAACACGTTCATTTCCCTCTCCCTTAGCCTGTTTCTATTGCTTCATACCTTCATTTTAGTCAAGAGAACAATATGGTTCACATACTGACAGCCATCAAAGCCTGACTGACCAAAGAACTGTCTGTGAAACGTGCTCACAGTGATTTCTTCTCAGTAAATCATCTCATCTAAGTTTAGAGGCTTAAAATCTGCACAGGTTGTGAATCATTATATAATAAGATAATGTGTTTTCTAGTCAGTGAATCACTTCTATCCTTGTACACCTCCAATTCTTCAGGGCGTTCTTCTACGTTCGCCTCCTCTTAGTTAAATTGTAGTCACTCAAGCAAAATTATTCTTATCACTAATTATCCGTGACAACTTCAGGGGGGGGGGGATGCAATTCCAACACCTACCCAGGCAATTACCACAGAGAGGAAGGGACAAAAAAAATGTTTTCTGAGATGGTACAGTACTGTCCTCCTTGAACCCACAGTCCATAAAGTAAAAATATTTTATTTGATGAATATTATTTGTTATAAAGTCTACAAACAAATACTGTGTGATTCTGACAAAGAGGACGATAAAGACAAACCTCTGGTGACATTTGATTGGCTCTTGGCATCTACATAGTTCATTTTAATTAATTTCTGTGCTCACATATCACGATCATGTGAATGCCACCTGCATTCCCCTGAGCTCTTCTTCAGTTCACATCCATACTGTGAATGTTTGTGTTACTTCCTCTGCATTAAGACGTGACTTAAAAAAGACTTTCAGCTCTGCAGTTATCCACTTGTCTTCAAAGAGACATCACCACACAGAAAGGCTTTCAATTCAAGCCAGGAGTGATTCAAGGCAGTTCTTAGACTGAATAGTGCTAATGCTTTGACCATCTCTTGTCGGTTGGCCCCTTCACCTCCCACTCAGTTACTTGGTCAATCTGCACACTTGCACAACTGATGCAGTATTGTAGCAGCTAAGATTGAGAGATTGTGTGTGTGCAGTATGTGTGCGTGTGTCATATAGATTATCAAGGGCTGAAGATGATTTGTGTGTATTTGTGATAATGAGATGCAGAAAGAGATAGTGTCATCACACTGAATTTGTGAATTTGCTAAGTTGCAAAGAACACACATGAGCTGACCCATACACAATCTCTCACATCTTTAATCGTGTTCTGGAAAGAGCTGTCCACTGCCTACTGATGAATGATTCTGAGGCATGGTGCACATTAACACACTTGGACTAGTAGGTCAGGACAAAGCAGAAACAGTCATAAGTGAACAGTCACGATTCTTGAAGCATGAAGATAAATAACCACTGTCTCACCGTTTGGCTTTATTTTAATAACGTAATAGCACAGATCAGTATAGTTGATGTGTGCAACTTCTGCATCAGCTTTATATGTAAATATGAAGGTGCCGAATGCTTTGTGCAAAAAGGTTCTCTGGAGTAAAACACTGCACTCCAAACAGGAAAATTGCTATCACAGAGGTTCAGATTGTCAACACATCAGCAGAATGAATTTGCATTTGATGTGTTTTTTAAAGCTGAATTCATATTTTGGGAAATCATCATGCCATGTTGTGATGCACATTTTCATTTTGAATCCAATATCTGTAAAAAAAAAAAAATTAAAAAATTAAAAATTAAAATTAAAAAATATGGTAAAATAAAATAAGGACTGCAAATATTATCAGTTACATTTTGTAAGTAAAACTTTGTTTCTTCAGGTCAGAGATGTCTTATGATTGCAGTGTGTTTAATTATGTTTTATCACATAATTATTAAATTAGTGTCACTATGCTGTTTTCAGCAGCATCAATTGCCAGTTTTCACTAAAATATAAACGCCTCCATTGCCTCAGTTGCGTGAATCTCACATCTTGTTGTGCCACCCTACCATCATGTGCCCTCTGCAAGGTGCAAAAACACCAAAACGTTGTACAAAGAACATATCAAGTTCAGAAAAAAACATATCTCGCAAAAGTCCTGTCCTGCTACAAAATTAGAGCCTTGAATGTTTTAAAATTTCATAAATATGTGAGAAAAATGTTAAATCCTGCTGAAAACATGCAGACATTCCCGGGGAAGTGTGTGAAAAAGATGGCACAAACATAAACAGCCTTTAATATTGCTGACCTTGACTGAAAAATATACACAAATGAAACACAGTGGCTCAACAAGTGGCTCTTCAGTTCCAATATATCATCCTGGACTGCACTGTCCCTCTCCATTTCTAGTTTTGGTTTACTGTCATGAATCACGGTCTCATAATTGGATCTCGCTCCTGTTACACGCATTTGTCGACAGCAGTGTTTTTCAGTGCCAGTCACAATGTAAATGGGGATACAAAAATGCCAAAGGCTGAAATCCTAAAAGCTACAGTACATTCAGCTGGTTGAGTTCCAGCTTCAAAACAAACTGAGACAAATGTACTTCCCGGCATGATGATTTTAATTTAATTTAATAATGTGTACCTCTGGAGAAAAAGTTTAAAACACACTGACTGCCCTGTTGTGATGATACAGCATGCCCTAAAACAGCACAGGCAACTAGGCTGAAGATGAATGGACATACGGGATGCTTTTATTCAACCCAAATGACATTCAAGATGCAATCATAGAATACTGGAAACAATGTAGTAATTATTTACTAGCCATGAAAGCAACATAATTTAAATCTCTTCTCCAAAATATACTTACGTGTGCCATCAAAGTGGTTTGCAATGGTGTCCAAGAAGGTGTTTTGTGGAGCAAGGAGGCCTTTCATCACAGGCATTTTGGACTAGATTAAAAGAAGGCTGCAGACTCTCAGACAACAGTTTCCATTAGTTCGTCACCATTCCCCAAAGAGGACCTGAAAGAGAACATGCCCCTATTCGTGCTCTCACTTTTAACTCCTCCACAGTGTTCTAACGGAGTGCAAGTTGTTCCTATTCTATGCTGTCGAGACGAAACTACTAACTTGCATCATACAGAAATCTCAGTTCTTCTTCGGAAAGTGAGCTCGCAGTTCTCTAAAGCTTCTCTCTCTGGGTTGAGTCAGTTGCGCATCCCTCTGCTCTCAGCACTGCTCCAGTATCAAGCCTCAGCTTCTCTTCAGTCTAACTCCACTCACCATGGTTCCTGCTATCTCCGAGTCCCCTGCCTCTCTCTCTCCCTCCCTCCGTCTTTCATACAAAAGCCTGAACCATCCCCCTTTCCACACACACACACACACACACACTGTGCTCTTATTAGTTATCTCTCACCTTCTCATCTCTTCTTCAGAACCTGGATCCTTCTTCTTCTCACTCCCAGGAGAAATTTGAAATCAATTTTGAAATCACTTACTTTCTATATCTCATCTCTTTTTCTCACTCCCTCTACTTTTGTCTCTTTTCTGAAACTCCTTATTGGGAGGCACGAGCTGCTTTTCTGTTGCCACGGCTGCTCACCTAAAATTGTTGATCATTTATGTGTTATATATATGGACATCTGCTATTTTATGGCTGTGTAGAGGTCAGAGGTCAGGTTGAAAACAGAGCAGCACTGAATCACTGTCCGGCTCAATGACACTACAGTACATCCACTGCTAAGCTTAATGGCATCAGCAGCTTAAAGAGTCTATCAGCCGTCTGCTGCTTCGATTACCATTTTCTTTGCTACCTATATTGTACATAAATAAACACCCACACACACATATACCAGTGGCTGCTATAATACACAGTCTATAAACCTACATGTACACACACAGACCCACTGATGGTAAAAAACAATGTGCATTGTTATGTATGGCCTCCTTGTCAATTACCTCTTTCCGCCAGGTTCTGTATGGGAGTGTGAAGCAGCATAATCACACATCCACTGAGACCTGACATTTCATTAATGCACAGGTTATTAAAACCATGTCCGTGAAAAGGTAAGAGGCAAAAAACAAACAAACAAGCAGCTTATTAAAATCAATGTTTTCGCAGCAGCTTGTGTCCAGGTGTATGCTGTAACATGTTGGTGAGCAGCAGCCCTTCTCGACTGAGCCCCTCATTTTATGTGTGCGTGTCGTGCAGCCTGCAGTACGTGCGTTAGCATAGCTCACTGTTAACTTCCAGAGTCCAGATAAAGCAATTGTGTTCATCTCAGTTCAAGAATATTTCCGCAACAGTTACAGAAATCCTAGCTCCTCAGACATTTTCTATAATTTGTGGCTGTTCATTGTTCTTTATCAATTTACCTTAGATTGCGGTAGATTTTGTGGAAAGCACCTTAAGCAGAGGCCAGTGTTATATGAGTAGGCAGAAATTTGGATTTAATCAGAGATCATGCAAATAGTAAAAAAATATTTTTTTAAGAAAAAGGGAGAGAGAGAGAGAGAGAGAGAGAGAGAGAGAGAGAGAGAGAGAGAGAGCGTGCACGTGGAAAATACCTACAGTATTCTGCAGCATGAGTGATGATATTTTTATTGCAATCTCTCAATCTCTTCAATTCATGCAGAGCTCAAAAAAATCATACATGTTAGTGTAAATACACACAGAGTACCACAGGTAAAATGATTATATATATGTATCATACATACAGTATGTATTTATATTCATGTACAGTATTTTTAGAAAACAAGCACAAGGTGTCCCATTAGACAATCTGGATCAGCCTCTCACTACCTTTCTCATTTTTTTTTTATCATATCAGCACCATCTTGTGGTCCTCTTTATTCCCACACTGTGATGTGCTTGATTTAAGATGCTGGGCTTTGATTCGGTGTAAGGGACTGCACACAAATTACTGGGGTGAGAGTCGAAGCTACGCACTGACTTGTAGACAACACTTTCAACACTAATACCCCAAATCAGTCAAACACTGTAAGTTTTTATGTTAATGGAACAACACTGTTACTGTTTTCAGTAGCTCTTTATATTTTAACCAAGTGAAAAAATGTCATGCTCTTTAGAGAGATAATGTTTAGTCTCTAATTGCTATAAAGGTCCAGGTCTACTCTTTGTCAAAGCTGACATTAAGCTTCTTCTATCTACCAATTAATGAAGTGCAGCGGAAAATAAATGGTAAAATGGCAAAAGGCACCATTATGGTACATGAATAAAAGGCATTGTGGATTCTTGGATGTAACTATTCAGTCTGCTTCTTCTCATAAATTTTCTGAAATAAATAAATAAATTACAAATCTCAGGCAAGAAAGAAATTGAAAAAGACAGACAACCTTGTTCGCGTACCATTTTTTTTGTAGCAGATTCTGTATGAATACTCATGTACAAGCAAGCAAAGAGCCAACTGGTAGCACTGCAGCGGCCAAATACACACTGCTTAAAGTTGTTTAATAGATAGATTGTATAGTATAGTCAGTAACATGATTTTAGGTTTCAAGATAATCATTAATTCCTTTTGTCAAAGGTCCCTATGATGTTATATGGATTATGAATTTCTTCATAGAAAATAAAAGAAATATTTGTTCTAACACAAAAAACAAAACAAAACAAAAAAACCCACCCAGGAATGATTAAAGACGTGTTGTCAGGTGTATATTTTTTATTACACCAGATAGCCTTTTCCATATATGTACAATATTACACAGTTTCATCATGTTATCTGCAAATTTGAACAGAGTCCCAGTATGCTTATACCATGAGGTATTTAGCGTAGAACGGGCAGGGGTGTTATGACGGTGGTTCCTGACTGAGTCATCCAGTCCATATACTGCTCACCAGCACTCTCTTCAGTCCTCTTCCCCATAGTCAGGATCCCTGCTGCTTGGTTTCTGGAGCCATGGAGAAGCTGGTGAAGTCGGTTCTGCAAGCGACCATCAGCTTCTTTTCGTTTTCCCAGAGTGAGGATGCCAGCAGCCGCATCTCCTGTGAGAGGTCCCCCCAATGTGTTGCTGCCAGTGCGACACAGCAACACATAGAGGCGACACGAACGAGAAGGTTGTCTGCAGCACTCAGACATGCTGTGAGCATCGCAGGCCAGTTGAGACAGCAGCAACATCAAAACCAGCACCAAGGCTTTCTGCTGGGCAGAAGACATAGGTTTACACTGATGCAAGAACATGATGTGTACAAGTTTTCTTTATTTGCATGTCTCCTCTAAATATTTTTGA
This sequence comes from Nibea coibor, assembly GCA_023373845.1. Lineage (NCBI taxonomy): Eukaryota > Metazoa > Chordata > Actinopteri > Sciaenidae > Nibea > Nibea coibor. The sequence continues at coordinate 15,159,486 of CM041727.1, read as the reverse complement.
TCTTAATATGTTTAATGCTGATTGATGCAAAGAACCCCTTCTTAAAGAATTCCTACCCATAAAAAATGTGAACCACTCATATGCATTTCCAATGCTGACTTTATTCTTTATATAATAAAACTTTGAGGAAGGACACACAGATCATGACCAGCTGTTGGGATAATAGTACTGTGCACAATTATTTATCCATGCATAAAGGATATGAATAACTGAATATCCTGTCATATCACACTGACATTTACTCCACACATACAGTAAAACTTTGATCTCGCCAATAATAGGTGATTATATTATATTATTATTGAAAAGATGAAGTATAATCTAAACTAACTTGGAACCCTTGTATTACTATGTAAACACACTGATTACACAAAACTATGTACATGACCACTCCTCGGCAAATCTTTCAAACTTTTTTAAATGTCTCACTTATGATCCATGTTGATGTCCTAAACAGAGAAAAAATGTTTACAATAAGTTTGTAGGATGGGTGGGTCGCCCTTTAAAAGCCACCCAGCTGTGGTTTCACCATGTGAATGTGTTGCTTAGAGTATTAAAACAAATGTAACAATTTAATAAAGACACGACTAATTTATCAACACTTTAAACACAGCTGCCTTTGTCTTGCTGAGGCTAAATAGAAGACGTGAAAATGGAGAAAAATGTGTAAAGAAGTAAAAATATGAACACAAATTCCAAATGTTTTTAAAATCATAATTATACAATGTCAAACAAATCACTGACTAATTTCTAAATTTAAAAAAAATCAAACTTAAGAGGTCTTACCTTGTTCGGTGTGTCCTTTCCATTAGCTTTCTGGAAGTTGGTGGGGAACCACGTCATCTTCTGGCTTGTGTGAAGGGGAGTCATCTGAACATCTGATCTCACCAGGGGAAGGATACGTGTCTTTTATATTGTTCTGTGATGTCCACACCAGTGGACGTCATTCAGGCCAACCACAAACATAAAAAAAAAAAAAAACACTAATTCTCTTTTTCGTGTTCCTTGCTCATTTGAAGGGATGACAACATCTCCATTAATTAGATCATCTCCTAGGCACTTCTCTGGACCTTTGATGAACTACAGGTATTTCTTTGTGGCCGCATGCCAAAGGTTTGCAAAAACATACCAATGTAATGAGTGGCGAGGAACAGAAGTTAATTAACTAATCTGTCCTATGAGCACTAAAATATAAAAATAGAAAGAAGAAAAAAACAAGATGCCCTTTTTCAGTTCTAATGACAAGCTCATTCAAAAGTTATGCTAATGAGCTTCTATGGGCTTTATTCTCCCTTACAAAAGATGAACAGTTTTATGTATTTTCTTGCTTCTACAGTGTCACTAGTGACATTGTCATTGTTGATGAATCTATGGAACCAAAGCTGAAAAAGTTCCCCAAACTTCCAGTAGGACTATTTAAGTTGAAATGGGATGATTCTTTTAATTAAAATAATCTGTCACACCACAGAATACTGGCACGATCCTAGGTCAGTATAACAAGGTAACAAAAAACATTGTCATTGTTGTTTTTGGTCCTTTCATCCTCACAGCTTAACTTTATATCTGTTGCTATCTTATGGAGGACAGGGAGCATTGCTTCAAATTGACAAACTTAGGTATGCAATAAATTGCTTTTACTTCTTGTTTGTTGATGAGAAAAAAAAATTAGATCAAGAGAATTCACAGCGCATCAAAGCAATCAATAAAGCTTTTGGAAGGCTTTATTGATTGCTTCTGATGCACTGTGAAAGCCGCTTTCAAAATGCTCTAAAGAGAAAGAGATGGCTGTCTGAGTCATTTTCTGAACCCTACACAACTAAAACATGCTCAGAAAACTGTCGCCCCAGGTACTGATTTTTACATTTCATGTCAAATTACAAACTATTCTTCTTATCTTTGTGTTTTTTTTTTCATGTATTCCCATTTGAAAGTCATTAAAGAGAAATGAATGCGAGGAGACAGGACAAACAATGAAGCCAGTTTTAATGGGCCACTTAAAGGAGCTCTTACAGAATCCACACTCACTTTGCAGTGAAACACATGTCAGGTTACTGTTTGACCCTCGTGTTGTGGCACTAACCCGTAATCCCTCGTTCCATTCCCACATGCACTGGTTGTCCTGATCTGCACCACAGAACAACAGGTGTCAAATCACTGTATATGTGGAAGTAATGTTAAAAAAGAATCAGAATATCAATAGAACTAACAACAATTATTATAATATCAATCGTTAATGTCTGTGTCTGCAAGAATTATTATAGCAATATATGTTCCTTTCGTACATTTTACATACACTTTACATCTATATTCACTTTATTGTGTTTTTATTGACAGCAGTACCATGTTGACCTTTGACCTCTAACAGCCAGGGTCAAATATTCCAGTTGAGATTGGCTGGTGAGCTCTGCCAGTTACAGACGTAGGCTAGCTCCACCCTGGGGACCAAAACACCAACTCACGTAACGTCACACACACAGCCCCTGGGGAGGAGACAAGGAGACCCTGTGGGGAGAGTCCGGGAATGATATAAAAAAAAAAAAAAAAAAAAAACTTAAATCCTAAGGAATGACACTGGAGATCTGTAGGGCTTGATGGAGGTTGACACCAGCAAGGGGTTACACGAGGAGCATTTATATGACTGAACACATGAACAGCGGCAGTTTTTTTTTTCTATTTTAGCTCTACAGCTCCCTGGTTTGTGCTGAAATGGTCATCTGTCACTCCTACAGAGCTCAGCCTAAGTCTAGCTGCTCTACGTTGTGCACTTAAAATGAAAATGGCATCCTCTTTGTTGAAAGGAGTGAGGGTTTGCACTTTGTTTTATGTCTAAGATGGAGGAGGAAGAGCGTGTGCATGAAGAAATCAAAGCTCAAGGACATGCCGAGGAGTCTCTGGAAATGAAAAGGCAAAATGTGGCAGAAAATGCCAATGCGAGGTAAAGCCTGTACCCACAGAGCTAGAGTACATAGTGGAGGGGCATGTAACTAGCACTGCCCAGAGAGAGACACATTTAACTCACTGATCCAACTGCTTAATGCGTTCCTATGGAGAAACACATACCAGAAGTTCGTTACCAGCTGTTGCCCTTTTTGCATTTCACAAAAGAGAAAACAGAAGAGACCTAAACATCTTGGCTCAGATGGAAGACTATCTTCCAAAACCACAAGAAAAGTAGACAGAATCTTTTCAGTTCTACATCCTGTTTAGAAATGTGTGATTAAAGTGTCAGGTCTGTTCTGTTCTCCTTCAGCCGTCTGAACAACTCAAACTTCCTTTCAGACTTGCGTTTCACTTCTAACCCGACGAGCCTTCCTCATCATCATCATCTCTTTAATTCTCTCTGCCACTTCCTCCATCTCCCTTTCATTATTGGCCTCCTGCTGTTCTTCTCCACCCTTCTGCTTCTCACTCTCTGTCTCGCTCTCTTTGTCTCTCTTTGGGTAGGATTCTCTGTGGGCACAGGCTGCGGGTCAGCAGGATCCAGCAGGATCGTCACCAACCATCTCTTTCTCAGGGATGGCGTCCAGAGGTCCTGTGGCCCTCTGCTGCTGGCTCTGAAACTGAAGCTGGGGTAAGGGTGGGGGTTCAGGATAGGCCGGTGGTTTTGAAACAGTTTGAACCAGAACAGCTGGTAGCTGGGGAAGTTGCTGGGGAAGGGGATGGAGATAAGCCTGAGGTGCGGTTTGGGATATGGGCTGAGTTTGGGACTGGTGCAGTGGTGGAGGGTGCAGGTGTGCCTTGGCCTGAGGCTGCTGCTGGATCTGGACTTGCTGTGGCTGGTGGTGAGGATGGTGCTGGAGCTGGGGGGAAGCCGCCCCATTCTTACTGAGACCACAGGACTGAGCTGCACAGTGGATCTGACGCAGAGTGTCCAGGGCTTCGCTCTTAGCGTGCTTCAGCAGGTCTGCCTGGCCCTGAGTTTGAGACATAGAGAGAGAGAGACCGTCAACAGCACGTAACCATATCAGATTTTAAGGCAACAGAAATAGCATGAAACACTTTTGATATCTATTCCCTCAGGCCTACTTTAACTTCTTCTATCTGGGTTAGATCAGTTCTATGCCACCTTTTTGGCCTGGTCTTATATGAAAAAAAGATTTTAATCTCAAAAGAACTCTGGTTAAATAAAGATAAAATAAGGTAGAGTAAATCCAGCAGTATAGATATGTTTATTCCTTAGTGCATTAACCTTTAAGATCCAGACGGGGGCAGTATAAAGCCACTGAATGAAGGCCTTTGGTTGGCTGCCAGCCCTTCATACTGCTCCTCTCAGCTGGTGTATAGTGCTGTCATATGGTAATAATGTTATACTACATCTCTGCTCTTTATTTGGGAGCACCCCAGAGATGAATCCCTGCCATATGTGGAGGAAGTGGTCAGGGCAGGCATCCTGCCTTACAGCACTGTCAAGTCAATCTGGGCCACTGCCATGGCTGCCTGCCTCCTTCAGCTAGCTGTCTCTGCCATGTGGAAATGTGGTGGAGTCTTCTCCACGGGCAGTTATTTCTGTGTGTGAGAGGTGCTTATATTATTAGAAGTGTCCAAAAATAAAACATAAAAAAATAAAATCTGACCACATGCTCTCACAAACTCGCTACACTCGTACCGTCTTTGACTCTTCCCCTCGGGCCTCTCAGCCTTTGCCACAACCCCGTCTCTTTCATCGTGTCTGCTCCAACACTTTCTTTACACCACCAACCCTCCAAACGTCTGTTCACAAGCAAGCTGGAAGCCTTCTCATCTGTGAATCTTCATATTATCCCTCGCTCCCACCGGACTTCACTTTGGTCTGACCCACTGTGACAGCTCGTTAAGTTAACATCCCTGTGTTAAGAGACAGACTGACCCACTCTGGTGTAAATGCTGAAAGGGATAAAGTTCTCGGTGGCACAAGGTAGGCACAGCAGTCTGACATATTGCTGAATGAGTAAAGGTGCTACCCTGCATATAACATCCGACACTCTGCTCCCAGGTGATGTCAGTGTGCTGCAAGTGGCCTTTTACCTGAGCCACTCCAGCACGCAAACCACGACAAGCATGAATAAGTCATATGTTTGAAAAAAAAAAAAAAAACAGATTATTATGTAAGTCATGACTCACCGGGCATAAAATAAGACAGCGAGAAGCCTGTCCTGCGTTGCCAGAGCCAAATCACGACCACACTTGCATTCAGGTTCGTTAACCACTACGGCTGGCCTAAAGCTATTCACAGGGTCCTAAACCCAAACAAGGGCAACCACCAAATCGCACCACTATATCTTCATCAAATTCTACCCCATCTACCTGCACCTTGTTATCAAAATCGATGAATCCATTTGATAGAAATAACAAACAGCCAATATCCTGCCTTTACTGTCTGTGTCTGTTATTTTAAGGTTATAGATGTAGGAAGAGAGTGGTATGTTACATCAGAGCGAGAGCTGTGCATCTATTTTATGGACTGAATAAGACCCCACTTGAGAAATCATCTATATAGAGCAGGGCTGTCCATTTTTATGAGGAGAAACACAACAAACAAACAAAAGGTTAGGTAAGAATGCTTTTTATAATCTGAGCATGGCAAATCATTTTGTTCTCCTTGTTATCCTCCTTAAAACATAGAGCATGATTGATTTGCTTCAGAACTTCTTTCTCTCTCTAATTCTGCTTTTCTCTTGGCAGGGAGGTAAAGCGAGTGACAGGGTGGTATCAGTGTTAGAAAGGGGCAAATGCCCTCATTCGATGGCACTGTCAGAGTAAAGGTGAGAGGGAGATAGAGAGTGAGAGATGTAGATAAGATTCCTTCTCTATATTTTTTTCCCCTCATAGCTTTCTCACCATCTACCAGCGAGAGCTTCCAGGCCTGCTGAGGATCTGGAGAGGTTGACAGGTGAAATAACTGGGCATAGCTGCCAGCCTTGGCAAACGGGCAAACCAGACTCGCACCAAATGTTCAGTATGAGACACAAATTACAAATGAAGAATGGGAGGAGGAAGCAAGCGTTATGTGCACGCCAAGAGATGCCTTCATGTTGAGAATGTGGCTCATCGAAGAAATTAGAGGAGTAGGAAAGGATGGAGGAGGGAAGTGTTCGGAGAGACAAGCCAGCGGTGGGAGGAGTTGGATAAGTTCAGGGGTATACGGAGTGCGGGTGAGGCAGGGATTAGTTTTGGGTGTCCATCTGTTCTGCTACTTAAGGACATGCGATTCCCAACAATTCAAGAGAGTGCAATGAAGCTTAATTAAGATAAATACTGCGGCTGTATTAGTGCAAGAACTATAGACGCCTTCACTAGTGCTGAAACATTAAGTCAATGGAAACAGTTAATAAGCATTTATCAACCTAGCTGTTTCTATCTTCTCAAATTTGAGGATTTGCTGCTTTTATTATTAAGTTCTTTATATCATTGTTAATTAAATTCATTCAGACAGTCAGTCGGACAAAACAATCAATCTGCTGGTACATGTAAAAGTAGTTTTTATTTTCTGATGTTTTATAGACAGAAACATTAACCAAAATTATTGATAGTTTTAATTAAAATGATTTTCTGTTAATAATAATAATAACAGCTACCACTTTTCTGCCACGTATCTGATGAGGCGGTCATCGAAAGGCAAACAAGAATTAAGCAATCAAACAGCTACCTAACCTCACACTCAAGCAAAAAGCTTCAGCCAAGGGAGCTTCTTCACTCGATAGTAAATGATTTCAGGGTGATGAGATGAGATGAGATGAGATAAAAATATCCGGGCTGCTCTGTTGCTCCTTATTTAGCAAAACAGGCCCCACTGTGCAGAGCAGACTGAGCAGCATGTGGTGTTTTATCAGTGCCGGTATTACCACCCGGGTTAAGAATGCATTTTGCTGAGCATCATCTTCACTGCATGTCCGAGGGGCTCAGAGTACCCTTCTGAGGACTAACAGAGCAGCAAGTATATATCTACAAACACATTTGAACAATCCTATCATGGCTTGTCAGGATATATGAGCAAAAAAAAAGAAAACAGAACTTGGAATCAGGAGTAATTAATTAAGAGATTTAAGGATTAGAGACAAGGCAAATACAATTAGCTCAGAGGGTTCTCTTAGGACACCAGAACAGCATCTGGGATTGCTTATTCAGCTGGGTGTAGTTTCCAAAATAACACAGGGGTCTTTGTTGTGCTGAAGGCCACATGCCAGATGTAGCTCAGTCCACCTCACCTTCAGGACGGTGATGTTCCAAGCGTAGCTCTCCATGGCCTTCTGAAGTTTGCGGCCTTTCAGACCCTCCTTTGCTCCAATACGATGCAAGTCCTCATGGAAGTCCAGACCTGGACACAGACACACACATCATATGTGAATTATAAATAGACTATACAATATACAATTTATATCAGGAAGGCCAAAAACAAAACTGCAATGCAACGAAAAGACTTAGAAAGTCAGAAACGACTAACAACTAACAAACAGCGCACAAACATAACGTCCTTGATGAAGTTACGGTCTCTTTCCCATTCATGCAGTGTGCCACACTAAGTCTGCAGAGCAAAAGACACGCAGCCAGCTCCTCATGAGCATCTTAATGGCCACAATAGCAGTTCACCATACAATGTGCCAATGGGGCTAATACTGAGGTAGTGCAATGCAAGCTAACCTTTAATTGGTCTATCAGTAGGTCTGGCTTCATTTAGCTCAGGCAGACCATTACTAATCCTCTGAGCTTTGAGAACAAACTCCTCTTAATGCTATATGTCTCAGCCTGCATATCAGTCTGTCCCTGACAACTGACCTTATGCTATTTAGCTCACTGACGAAGCATAATACAGTATAATTCATAAAAGCCCATCTTCAAAAGTTATTCATTCAGTAGTCCTCAGCTCTTTTCAGTAACTAGCTGGCAGATATGGCACCTCCACTGTTGTCAAGAGAAGTCTTTAATTAAATTGATTTTCGTTTTTCGAGAATTACCTCAGCCCAGTGGCAGACTCTCGCCTCTTCCTTTTTTTCCCCCCCTTGAATAACTATCGTAAATGGTATTTTCCAAGAAGAGAGATAACGTGACACAAAGCTACAAAATATTGAATTATAAAATTGCTTGGTTTAATATTTAATGCAGAAGTTGCACAATCAAAGTATGCCGTGCTCTCCACTCATGCGGTTACTTTGTCTCCCACTGCACCAAACCGCTGCCTACAAACGCATGAACATGTACACACGTAGACACAGGCCTCCTCATCACAACCCATTCATGCAAATGCCATTTCAACAACTTGACACAACAGTATGTTTTACAGTTTTTCCAACCCACAGCACACTTAACACAGATCAAGAGGTTAAGAAGTAAATAAAAATACTTCTCTGGCCTTCAATGCACATCAGATTAAACCTTACAAATTAATGCATTACAAATGAGCCAGGACCCCTGTTGTCTTTAATTTCCATACAATTAGTGATGTCCAGTCATTGCAGAATATCTATTTCTAAAGCCTGCAAGTTGTGTTAACAGGGTTTAGGGCTGATTTGATCTTGTAATCTGGTGTAGTAAATGGGCTGCTGCTGGTGCAGAGCTGAGCCAAGGCGGTTTGCGATCAGAGGACTCGGGGAGTGAGGCAGGCAGAGAGCTGAATAAGAGATGAAATTAGCTGGAGGCGGCTTGTCGTAATACAGCCTCTTCAAGCATTTAATTTCCCAATTATTAAGCATTTCCTTCCCCCAATAGTCACACAGTTGCTGTTTCTTATTGTCACTTAAACTCTGTGAAATTTGAGTTAATAAACAAAACCTGGCTCCCATGGCACGCTCTGAAGAGACAGGACTGTATGCTTTGCTTCTCTCGTGGAAACCAGACGCGAGACAGCGGGAGATGGAGAGTGAAAATACAGACAGACAGAAAGACAGACAGACAGACAGGAGGACAGATGACATGCCTTTTCAAAATAAACAAACACATTCAGACACACAAACACACACCTCTGTAAGTAATTACAGTCTCTGCATTGAGCAGAGAGGGTTTTTTTTGCCTTTGTAATGAGTTCTGCAGCAGCACCTCTTATGCTCCAAATGCACATGCACAGAAAAAAGAGACAGCTACAGCTACTGGAGAGAGAGAAGGGTAAGTAAATAATAAAATCAAACAGAATCTCCAAACAGGATCTGATGAAAAGAAATGGTGAAAACAAATATGGGAAATGGGGGGGGGTGAGACGGAGCTACATACTGTCAGATCTGTGTTCTATTAATTTATCTTGAGTCACACACACTGCAGATCCCAGGCAGAATTTCATCATTACAAATGGAGAATGGGATTTTCCAGCTGCTGATGAGCCAGGAAAACAATGAATGTACAAAGCCATGGGAGACAAAGGGAGGGATATGTCGTTATACCTCGGCTTTCCATGGCAATGAAATCCACATGGAGTGGCCGCAGACCATACCAACACAGCCTGGCCAGAGTGGTCAGTCAGAGAGCCTTTGCATGAAAGGCAGCATCAATAAATAAGCACAGTCAGGCAGCAGCTTCTAAACTCATGCAGTGAGCTTGCATCTATTCTAGGGCCTGCTTTAATATGGACTACAGCCCTATATAGGACTATATTCAAATCAGACCCCTGATCGCCTCATAGCCTAGATGTGAAATACACTGAGATGCAGGTTTTAATAATGAATAAGGCCTTGTTTCTAAGATAGCAATGTTCTACCAGCATCTCTAAACTCAGAGGAGCTCTCAGAAAAGCTGTCCACAATGTACTTGAAGCAGCATTTTAAGGTAGCAGGTTGAGGAAGAGCTGACTTGAACTAAAGTTTTGGTTGGTGCATAGTATACTTCTCTCAGGACATGCACTGGTTTGACTGATAACTTCCCTGTTAGTTTTCTTGTGGGACAAGTTACACAAAGTAAACCTGACAGTTTATCAGTTGTAATATCTGCAAACAAGTGCAGCAATGCAGAGCCTATAGTCAATACAAATGCACCATATTCTAAGTTGATCATGTTTTGTATTTAAAACCAAAGTAGCTACAAATAAATGCAGTAGAGTACAGTATTTCCTCCTGAATTATAGTATGAAATAGAAACACACTTGGTTATTTTGCACCGCTCTTTGTAGTATTTAGCAACTACAAGTTCCATGAGGATTGCAAGCACAAAAGCTCAGAACGTCCAAAATCTAAATAAAATCCTTACTTGCTAGTGGAGCTCTGGCTAGTTAGAAAGAGTGGAGTGGGAGCTGTGCCCTCTGTACACAAACAGATTAGATATGCATGCAGACACATAATCCAGTGTAAAGAGTATACACAGAGACACAAATACACAGTGGTAGCATCTGGAGGTGCCAGAGTGTGCATCGCAGCTGTCTATCTGGTCCCCCATTAGCCGTGTGTGTGATGACGAGCCATCAATAGTGCCCAGGGGGGATCATCCAGCACCTCTCCATCCTCATCAACACGTCAGCTTCACTGCCCAAATTAAACTGATTAGCTGCAATAATGACGGGGCATAAACTGAACACAGGAAGGAAAGAGGAAAGGGAGGAGGGGCTGTCGGGATGTAAGAGCCATAGCAACCCCAAACTGTTCTGCGTCGCCGTTCCTTTTCTCCTGCCGTACATGTAAAGAATCTGCCAACGTGCCACTCACTCCGCGTTGCTTAAATTTAAAACGAAAGGCAAGTTAGTCGGCAGGAGGTTAGTTCGGGTTCCCTCATTTCAGATTGCAGCCTGTGCGTCATTCTGATTATGGTCCTGTCACAACAGCATTTAGCTGATGAGCAGAGCACACTTTCACTGGCTAGGGCAAAAGTGTCAGGTTCAATCAAAGGCCTTGAATTAAGCTTAGATGCAGCGCGCTCGCACACACGCACACACACACACATCTTACTCCATCCCATATTCCATCTCAAATGCTGACAGCCCGTCCTCTAATAGCACCTTTTTCCGCTTCTCACACAGCCATTACACCAAAATTATACCTTTGGCTTCTAGATCGATCATAGGGACAAAACCTTCAATTCTATGCAAATCTACCATCTCGCTCTTCGTACGCGTCCACTCTCCGATTCTCTGCCTGTCTGTGCTCAGGCTGTTGCTATTGTCACCGTCAGTCTGTACATAATCATGAGATGGCTTCTGAAGGGTGCATTCAGTGCTTGTCAGTCTATCAAAAGAGGTAAATTCATGCTTTTCCAGCCATCACAAAGATGCAGTATTTTGTTGGGGAGCCATGATTTCATCCCAATGTCCTCCACGTTTCTTTTTTCTGCTCTCTAGAGGATTAGAAGAACTTATAATAAACCGAGACACGGGCTGAACAAGACAAAGATGACAGAAAGAGGCACAAAGCCCATTCAAGGAGAATGTGTTGTGTTGTGCATTTGTGCGGGGAGGCAGGTGAGACTGTGGAGCATTTCATTAGATGATTTGATTGTAAAATTAGATTGAAGTATCTTAGCTCAACCCCCTCAACCTTTCTATTTGTCACATAATCAGGATTATGAAGGTCAAATTGAAGTGAGGTTTGCCAGCAATTTCGATCGCACGATCAATCTAATTCTCCTTATTAGACTAAGTATGTAATATCACTATATAGATATATTCAAATTTCCATTTGGAGTAACCATACAGTTAAAAATACATTAGGTGGAGCATTATAGAAGAAATCTGCACATACAGACAACAGGGACCTGATGAGTCAGGATGCAGATGAAGAGCACAAAGAGCACAGACGTGTCTGCATTCATATTGTCATTTAACGCAGGAGGGAGATTATTACAGCGGATCTAAAAGACTTAATGGACTTTCAGAGGAAGTATAAACCACCGTCATTTCATATCAAGCATTTTTCTTATCTTAAAATACTCTTAAGTGATATTCAAGTACGATTATATTTGCTTCTGTAATTAGAAAAGGCTTTTTTATACTTTGTGCAGACATGGATTGGTGTAGACAGAGCTGTTAGGCAACAAGAAACTCAATATCAAAACAATTCTGAGATGAAACATGTAGTAAAATAATGCTGCTGGCCTCAGGCCAACATTAAATTTCATTCAAAGTATAGAATTGCTATTTCCCAATTTTGATTTGAGGCAATAGGTCACATTATATATCTTTTTTTACACATAAAAAGTAAAGTAACTTTGGTAACTTTTGGTAAACAGTGGTGGAACATCTGGTTCTCTGGCAGCCTGCTGGAGAGCCACATTATGTGACAGAGAGCGCTGCTGCTTTTTTTTTTTTTAACATTTCTTTCTTTCTTTCTTTCTTTCTTTCTTTCTTTCTTTCTTTCTTTCTTTCTTTTTTATCAGTCTCCATCAAAACCACAACGACTGCAGTGAATGTATGGAAGCATGAATGAAGAGTTATGTGCATTTGAGAATGGTGGCGTTCTGGACTGAGGCATGTGTGTTAGTGCTGGGGGCAGGGGAGTGGGCGATATGGAAAGTGCTATGTTTGGCATGCAGCTGAGGCCCCTCAGGGCTGTCGCTCCAACCCTCTGGCGCATTGTGTCATCCTTACATAATGCTGCACTTTTGTGAAAACCTTGTAACTCCAAATTTAGGTATTTCACTTCAGTTGGATTGCAAGGATAACACACTCCTAGAGAAAATGCTTCAACCCCTGGGCTTTTGAGCAAAATTAATTTGATTACTTTAAGCTTGAACAACTCATGAGGCACAAAACAAGGTTGTTTTTCTTACTGTAGCTCCCAAAAATGTTAGATTTTGGAAGTATATGGTTTTCACCTGACAGCAGCAGTAATCTAAGCAGCAGCTTCCGGTATCCAGCTACTGACATTGCTGTGAGTGTGGCTGTGGCTGTGTGGACTTTAAGCTCTGCTTAACTCTGCAGTCATCGCCTTAGAAGATGCTTCCAGCTCTGGGCTGGGGAACCTTGGAGCCATGGGACAGCTCTATGATTGAAGCCCCAGCATTCACCCTACATCCCTGGGTAATTGCACAGCACGAATATCAGCCTGGCTTGTTGTGGTGTGGGGAGTGAAGCATATGCCTGCCTCTGTGTGACACCAGGGAGTAAAGCTGGGCATAGCAGGCTTAAATTGGCTTACTGGCCTCAGGATATTTGGTTGGCATGTGCCAGTGAGTGAGCTTTTCCTGTCTACTTTGGGTTTATCATGCACAAAACAACAACGCACAAACTGCTAATGGCTGTCAGTGTTTAGACCAGCTATTATAAGCTCTATGATAGGTCTGTATCGGTAGGTTTCCCGCTTGTCTTTGCGTGTCTACAGTGTTCGACTGTGGAATAAAAACATGCAAAATGAAGATGTCAGTATTCAAACTACGTGCTCCTCCTATCTGAGGAGCTCTTCAGCAGAGGCACTGCTGCATAGTAGAGAAGCAGGGCAAATGAGGAACAATTAGCGCTGAATGTAAAAGAGGTTGGGGGAGACAAGCCACAGGATTTCTTGATTTAAAGCCATTTCTCTCTTAATGATCTTATTATGGTCAATTTTACCCTCTCTGCTAAATGGCCGAACCTCTTACATCGAGCGCTCTTTTTAAAGACGCTGCTCTGATGAAACGCTTCTTTAATTCCGTCATTTTTTTCGTAGTTTTTGTCATCCCTCTCACTCCTCACTCTGCCAAACCTTTTCATTTCTCCCTTCCTCCCGAATGATGTTTATTCAGTCTGCGGTCTTTCTCCTGTAGTTCTTTGTCTGCGTGGCTGGCTGATTGTTTTCACCTGCCCACTGACATGATAACTACTTGGTGGTGACTCACTCATGATGGCCTGCTCTATTGATGGCACCACTGCTGCTGATGTTGATAGAGATGCTGTAGCAGCAGATATACTACGCTCATTCTATTAGACAGAAGGACGCTGAACACAATAGATCTGAAGGCTGCAGATGCGCTTTCTTACAATAAATGTATATAATGTATTTGGATTGAAAAGTGGGAGAGCTGAAAATATATATAACGCCTCAAATGGATTTCAGATGTTTGGTGCCTCCTGACCTTATATTTCTTGAAAAAATTAAAGCAAAATGCCTGTAAATGAGTAATTATGTCTGCTATACTTCTTGTCCTTGAATTTTCTTCACAGTAGCAGAGAGACGTTCTTTATCCTGCTCCATTTTTCACAGTGCTGACAACCAAAATATCAGCTTGGATTATTTATCCAGTTGTGATTGACATGTTCTGCAGTGTAGAAAATGAAGGGGATGAACAGGGATGTTGAAGCTGAGGTCCCATTCATCCATTCATTCATCCATTCATCCATTCATTCATTCATTCCCACAGTGCACCATACCTGCCCGTTGTGCTTGTGTGAGCTTGGAATAGACGACATCAGCTGACTCAATCAGTGTTCTGCTGGTTTGGATCATCTGGAACGAAAGGAGACATGTAGTTCATTTGAATCACAATTCAGCATCATACCGGTTTCACACTTGAGAAGCCTTGAGCAGAGGCATAGCCAATCACAAGAGGGCTTGAAGGCATAGTATATACCTTAAATAAAGCAAGGATAAATACCATGAAGGAAACATTTCATATAAACTGCTGAGAGGTGCCTATTTTACCACAATGCTTAGCCTAACAAACTTAATCCCCTCATCCGCCAGGACTGTGTCTGGAAGTGGATTTGAACTCTTAGCAGCTATGTTTACAGGCACACTAACAGTTCAGCCTTAGCCCAATTAAGACAACATAGCTGTCATGTCAATGTCTTCATCTGATTACTTTAATTGGGCTAAGATAATAATCAGAGGAAGCAGATTGTTTCCAATTAATTGGGCGTGCAAACAACATAGCTCAGATTTATTTTGCCTTGTAAGTATTACTTCATGTAAAATTTGTGACAAAAGCTTATTGTATGAAGTCTGTTTAGCACTGCGGCTAGAACTGTAACTCCAGCGTTGAATTCTACAGGCTCACAAAAGGGAAAAAAGATTAGTAGATTGTTGTCTCTTGCATTTATAGTTGTATGTGTTGTTTGCTATCTTGTTTTGATGTATGTTTGTTCTCTATTGAGAAGTCCTCAATAGTCCTCTCTATTGAGGAGTCAAATTCTTCATGTTTTACGTGCCAACATACTCAGCATACATAGCTGCTTGTGACCCTGAACCTTTTGTGAAACTCACACATTATTACAACCGCAAGACGACTTTCTATTTCCACCTCACCATGCAAATACTGTGTATTTCGAGCCCTGAACCTTGTCCCATAGGCTGGAGAGGAGCAGCTGGACCAACCCTGTAGCACTGAGGAGGAAGCTAATGAAGTTTCACACTCCTATTAGCAGGGAGACAGGAAGTGGACTCTTATACTGTGCGTGTGTGCATGTCTTTTCTTGTTATTCTTATGAGAACTGGTCTGAGTGCAGACAATTTTGGAGCTCATTCAGGGGACAGTTTAATCAAGAGATTAGAAGATAAAAATCTAGGAATATTCCAACTCTCAGATATCTAATGTTGCATTTAAATCTCATGCTGCCTACTGTGGTGGATTGCTTCCTGTGTGACTGCTACTCTTGTGAGCGAGTGAAAAAAGAAATCCAAGCTCCGAATGTCACCAACCTGTTATTAGCTATGATAGATACAGTAAACAACAGACTTATTATCCTTTTAGGGGCCATTCTAGATGCACTGTAAACATATCTGTGCGAATATACAGTATCTAAATGTCCAGATATACTCTATGTGTGTATGTGAACTTGACCGGCCCGACCTCTGGAAACAGACCTCCAATGTGCTGACGCTTTGTTCAGCTCAGGGTTACAACATTGGCTGGCTGCAGCCCACATGGGGGTGAGTGAGGACATGCACTGCACACTGATATCCTACAGTAAATGGCCTGGTGTTGGCACAGATGAAGTCACATGCATTTACGCACACACACGCACACTGGAGCCTCTGTTCTTGAGCGGGGTATGTACCAACAGGCCAGTCTTTGGGAACCAAATACAAACACTCAGCTGACCAGGCCCAAGCCTCAGGGCAAGGCCATAGGTTAATGTATGTATACATCTGAAAACTGCCAACTACTGATATAATTCAGTATACAGGAGCATTTGTATGTACTGTACTGTGGAATTAGCAGACTGGGGAAAGTAATGGGAGCTCTCATTATAGGGCAACACACAGTGAGAAGAATTCACTTCTAGTAGAATTATACAAGCACGTTTTTGATATTTGTAAAGCCCTTTTTGAATAGCCTCCCCCAAACAGACAATTTTAATAATTCTGATGAACCGAGCAACGAATATCCAATGACATAAAATGGATTACACACATTTTTATTGGTGTTCAAGGCCTGTTAAAGAATGCTTCTTCTCTAAAACTCTAAGATTTGGATTTTCTGACCTGCTTTTCTCCTTTTCTCCTACAATGTTTTTTGTGGACTGGAGCGTGAGAGTTGATCTGACAGTGCCAAGCCTCCTGCTGGTGCGAAGCCTCATAAAAGCCAAAGCAGATTCTATTTGGATATGCCCGCTGCATCACTCCTGATGTCCTGTGTCAGCGGCAGGAGCGCCGATGATCTGAGCAGCGTGGACACGGCAACCTTGTTCCTTGCTCATGACCCACTTCACCGGCTACCACCAAGCCACACAGGAGGGGTAGGAGGAGGGGTGAGGAAAACAGCGAGCGATAACTAATTACAGACAGTCTCCAACCCCCCTTTTGGGCTGTGTCAATGTCAAGTGGTGAAAAATGCAGTGTTCTTGGAAAAAGAGGAGGCAGGATGGAGAAGGACATGTGAAATTATACAACGTCTGCTTGTGTATTTGTCAGCAGCTGATCTTGCATACTACTGGACCCACGAGGCTAAGATTTTTAGAGCACATTGTGACACACAATTTAACCAGCTGGTAGGGGCCATAAGTGATCAACTACTTCATTTTCTTGTTTCCAGTTTCCAGATTTGAACATGTGTAATGTAATCTACCTATCTCCCCCTTTATTGGACACACACACACTCTGACCCCATTGCCCACTTGCCCCCAGATACACCTGGTGGAAATGCACCCCACTGAGTGCACTCTTCTAGTTTCAGTGTTAGTTTCATAAGCGCAGCCCCCATGAAGATCTGCAGGCAAACCCCTGAACTCTAAGAAACGTTATTTCTGCTGAATGCAAAAAAAAAAAAAAGTGTGTTCATATTATTTACCATGTCATATGCATTGAGCACTTTGCGCAGCAGCTCAGGCACAGGACCTTGAGCTTCCATGGTGGGGTAAGTCTCGCTCAGGTCCACAGTTACCCTTAGGGATCGCTCACTGTTCATCAGCCAGGTAGACACCGTCAGGATACACTGCTTCATGTTGGCCGCTGGGGTGAGGCCACAGAGCTCCTTGAAGGACACCATGGCATTCTAGGGAAAACAAAAACAAAAAAACACACATACAGTGAAGGATAGCCATTTGGGTGTGAGTACGAAAAAGATGCATTAAAAAAGAATCTCTGTACGTTAATAATAAATGTCCACTGATTCTGAGTAAAGTAGGAGTTAAATATTGCAGTGTAAACAAATACATATGCAAATTCTGTATGTCTCGCTGTCCTTGTGCCCCGAGCCTTTTTGCTGTCATGGCTGTTTGTTTCAGTTTCATGAAACTAACCAAAGCAACTATCCAATGTAACACACTAAAGCAAGCAGAATTATTGTTCTTGGCAAATGACGTGACTGTGGTCCTACTGGAATGGCAAATATTGCTATCACTTTTTGCACATGACCTTGAGCGAGGGGATTTAATGAGAGGGATCAAGCTACTCCCCTCAGACTAGGAACAAGATAAGATAACAGCAGATAGTGTTTGTCTTAGTGACAGTAAAATTATCGGTTTCCCATAACGTCAGTCTGCTCATTCAACTGAGCAGAGGCTCTGGAGCCAAACTTCTGACCACAGTCTGAAGCTGCTGAAGTACGCTCATCCCTCTCTTTCTTAATTTATACTCCTCTCTTCTCGCCTTTTCTTCATTGCTTTTTCTGCACAAATCTCTGGATTTGTTTTCCTTCTCTCACTGCAAATAACCAGCTTAAAACTATCATACATTAAGTAAATACCAACGCATTCTTCCCCTTATGTTCCAGTTTCTACATGCACCACTAGATGTTTGAGCACTCTGCTGCAAGATAAATAAAGAAATCTCAACATGTCCTGTTTATTTTATCTTGTACAAATCTTATTTTTCATCAGCAGCAGCTGTGGCTCAATTTGTAGAGCGCATCTGCCATCAATCACGGTTAACAAAGTTATTTGAACCTTGAACTCCTCCTCTCCACATGTTGAATGTCCTTGAGCAAGACACCGAACCACCGAACTTTGGACAAAAGCATTAGCACAATTGAAGTACTGCCATCAAATAAAGTGACATAAAGCACTGTGAGAAGAATTTGTTTTTAACACTTTTAGTTGATAACCATTAAATTAGAACCCCTCTACCTGGTGTGACAAACACATCTTACTGTCATTTATTGGCAGCACCATGTTCAACAACAGCTTGTCAGCCTAAAGACACCAAATTAAATTTTGAATATTCTGCCAGGCTCACTTTCCCTCTCGCTCCCTTTTCATCTATCCTGGGCTGGTCTTCTTTACAGTCTGCCAAACCCAGAGTTTCTGCATGTCTCGGTTCAAAGACTTTGCAGCCCCAGGAACTATGCAACTGCCTCTCACAATGTTTCATTCTTCTGCCAACGTGGTAATTTAGGCAACCAAATCAGGCCCACTGTTTTTATTTATTTATTTATTTAAATAGCACATCAGTTAGCTTGGTTAAAAGACAGCAAGAAAACAAAGTGAGGTGAGAGAAAAGAAAGGGACGGTTAAAAGGAGCAGTCCAAGCTGAGGCACAAAGAACAGCAAAGAGGCAAAGAAAAGTGAGGGCGATAATGAGACGCACTGAGGAAATGCAAGTCAAGCAAAAGAGTGTGAGAGAGAAACATGGATGCAGAGCAAACTAAGGGGAGAAGAGGAGAGAGGGAAAAAACAATTTAGAGAGAACAAGCCAGTGTTGGTATTTGGGAGTCCGTCCACACTCTGCACTCTGCAGTGTGGGAACCAGCTGTCTCCCTGGGCTAGACCTCCAGGCCTGCAGAAAAATCCACCCCACCATCCCCTACCCCAGTGGATGTGTTGTCACTGTGGGGCCCGACCTTCCTGTAGACAGAGAGGGTGGCCGGGGGGACAAAGTCTGTATCTGTATCTGAATCTGTATGCAGAGCGTCACCCACAGTTAACACCTCTTGGGCCACTGAGCACAACAAACGGAGAAATGCACAATGGTGGAAGCAGGACAGCTCTGGGCATCTGCATTAAAAAATGGTGTGTGATTGTGTGTGTGTAAACTGCATGCGTTTATGTCTCAGTGTGGCTTGAGCTGAAGTTATTAACATTCATTAGGCTTTGTCTAACTCCATGCATGTGTGTATGGGACCACATACGTGAATGTTTTCCAATAATTGTTATGCAATAAAAGCCATACTGTTTCCAAGCCGCGGTGTTAAAAAAAAAACCCAATGAGAGCCTTGTGTTTTTAATTACTCCCTTCCGCTATTTTACTCCCCTTCCAACATTCCCCAAATGAGAGCTCTGTGTCCAGTTACAACATTGCTTTTGTTGTTGTGTTTGCTCCTCTCTCTCTTTCTTTTCTCTCCTCTTTTCTATCTGTGTATCTCTCTCTCTTTCTCTCTGGTCCACAGTATTGAGTGGTGGCGAATGTGTCTATCATGGCGCACACACTTTTCAGCAAATAAAAAGAAACTCCAGGCCCACTGCTCTCCTCCAGCTTCATCAACACTTTATATGGTCCATGGGTAGCAGCACTCCGGAAACGACTCCATTCAAGTCTCCCACAGAAATAATTGATTTGCTGGCTAGATCCACATATGAACCATAGAAGATAGGTTGCTATGTATCCATGTTCATTCTCCTCAGTCTTTTTGAGTCGCTAGTCGTTCTATTATTATTCAGAGCAGACCATCTGGAAGCTTTGCTGTTTGAGGATAAAAGGAGTCTTAAAAGAGGTTATTGAGGTGAAATAACGCTTTTGATGGCGACATCTAACGTACTTGCACTGCTTTCATAGCTAAGGTTGTATGCCGTGATATCTGGGATTTTGGTAACTGCGCGTTCAAAAGATATTTATTTTTCACATTAATGTCTAATCTTGGCTCCAAGTCAGTGGTGGTGAAGCTTCCAGAGCTGGCCCGGTTGTTGCCTTGTGGGGTTTTTGGCCACTTGTCATGTTTCTGCCCACCAGGTCCAGAGAGATTCAATGCACCGCACAGCTGGTTCTACAAAGCTTTTACAACTATCCATTCTTTTACATTTAAAAGGCAAAGGCTTTATTCTAAAAACACAGCCTTTCTCTCAACTTCACCTCTTTCATTTAGCACATCAACTTTTATCTCTTTGTTTCAAAAAGAAGAATTTCCATTTCAAACCTGAGGATATTGTGGTGAGGGAAGCGGTAGTGGCGCCACTCTTGTTTGATCGGATTTAAAAGACACCGGTTCACATCCGATCATACCGCCACTTTTCATGTAAGCCTATAGATTAGATTGTGAAGCCATTTGTTATGAGAGATGATTCAAAGCTGCAGGATAGATTAAAGTGTCAGCTGTGACACTTGGGCATGTTTGTGAATATTTCCATATTTAGCATAAGTTAGTTGAACAGCATTTCATAAAAGTTTGACAGGTCTAACTTCATAGTGAGCCATATTCCATGCTATATTCATGAAACAGTTTCATGCTGACTCACACTAAACCAAAGATTAGGCCCTAGTCACGACAACCTGTTGAGGTATCCATTTGTCACTAATTTAATTATTCAAACAAACAACACAATGATTGTGCCAAAAAATATTGTAATTGTAAGAAACACTTTTTGGTCAGGATTGCTCATTACCTGCTTGCACTTGCACTTTTGTTCCAATGATTTTCTTTTAATTACCCTCCTCTTATCCCTTTGAGGCTGCAATTTGCTAATGTTACAACCTACAACCAATAACACATTATTCTCTCCGTTTGGCAAAACGTTCCTCTTTGAGAACGTGCGTTTTTCCACTACTGAACAAACGCATGACAGCATGCCACAGGATCTCTAATCACATCACTGCTTATTTAGTTTGGTCTGGTCTTTTGTTTGCTGTGCCATTAGACTGAGGATACTGCTCACTGAAGACAGATGGACAAACATTGGCATTTATGACCTGGACACATAAAAAGGAGACTGCTACATTAGCTTCCGGACAGGCATACATTAATCTGTCTAATTTTATCTTCTTATACAAGACGTCATCATTAGATATTAAATTTGTTTGCCTGCACCACTCATGCAGAAGTCAACAGGTTACTGGAGATATCAAGTTAAGGGCAGGAAATCAAAGCTAATCAGTAATCAGATTTGTGACATAGGCATATTTATGATTATTATTATCTATGTTGGAGAAGCCAGAGCAGTTTTTTGTTATTTTTGGAACTTTTGTACAGACAAAGTAATCTGAGGACAATTTCTTTAGTGAGAAAGCACCTAATTTTTTCCTTATCTCTTTAAGCGTGTCAAGTTAATTATTTACAGTTGTGGTATTAGTTTTAATTAACATAATGATTCGTCCTTTTATTTTTATTATTTTTTTTTAATTTCATGGTAATTCTGTTTTTACATGCAAGGCATTAACAGTTGTTCAATTTGCATTGTTTTATGAGAGGATTGTTTAAAGCATGTAATCAACAACCAAAGTTGTTTGGTTGCCTGATTGTCAGAGCACTTCTACAAACATTTAGAAAATAGAATATAAGTATATAAATACAAATTTCTATTTTATTATGACTACACAATTCTGTCAACACAATTTTATCATATTTTCTTATGATATTGCGACCTGCTAGAGAATACAAGAGCCTAAAACTCTTAGCCGACAACCAAACAGCACAGGCTTATAAAAAGCTCATTAGCTCTCCCTGTGTTGTAATTTGTAGACTGTAGGGTGTGATACAAAGCTTATCTCACCTTCTCAGTCATCATAAACAAAATTATAAAGGCACTGAAAGGCTTCTGGTACTTGTCATAAGCCAAATCTACACTGTGGTTACTAATCGTCTTCTACTCATCTAGGGGAGTTTTAAAGTAGTGCACTAAGTGCCTAGCAACCCAGTTCTCTCCCCTGAGCAGTAATTGTCCGCCATTAATGATTACACTATTCATAAAACGCATAATTGTACAGCAATGTCCTTTATTACCGTTCTCTTCAACAACATTAATATACCGCAATTAGTGACAAGCGTCTATCCACAACAGCAAGCAAAATTAGTCCAATCAGAAACACTTACATCGGTTTAAACTTACTGAAGCAATACAAACTTATGCAGTTTCATTTGGGGGAAAAGGCTTCTCTGCCTTTTTAAACCCAATATGCCAATATCCATGAAAGTTAGCCAATACATTTCTTTTTGTCATTATATGATTATATATCAATATTCATAATGCCATATGAATTGCTAAAGATAATCTGTGTCTCCAGCATTTATACCAAAACTTCCATGAGCCCATAAAATATTGCATAATACAAAAAGATCATTTCCAGAAGTCCTCATCTGAATTTGGTAATTCAATCATCTGTTCTGTGGTGTTGCATCAGTTATAATTGCCAACAGCATTTCATTAAAAGAAAAGTGGTAGTGACAGGCCTGAAAATGTTGGATTTAGTCCTGTATCCAGCAATTCAAGATGTAATCTTGTTAAGAAAAAAAAAAGTATTATCATGTTTTCTTAAGAACAGACCAACAATATTCAGATCAGCAATATTGTACTAATTAGCCCATTAGCCCTGCCTGGTTAGAAAAAGAACATGTAATGCATAGAAGAGATTTACAGAGCATACAATCTACCTTGACAATGTGCAAAGAGTGATCTGTGCTGTTATTTACCTGTTCTGCATGATCAACAACTTCATGATCAACAACGCTCCAAACACATACAGTATATAGCTAAAAGTTGCCACCTTTCAACAGCTTAAAGGAGCAGACTGGGCAATCCATTGCAGTGGCGTATTACAGAGCATCTTAAGATGGTGATTGTAAGGTGATTATATTTATATTTTAAAATCTGTATATAACAAGTATGTAGTTCCTTACCTGCACATTTTCTCTGAAGTCTGTGGCCTCCCTGAGGGGCTGGGTGGAAGCTCTGAAGAGCTCATCCACAACCTTGATCCCTGTCGTCTTGGTGGTGGTGTACTCCCGGGCCTTCCTACCCTTCCTGACAGACAGACCCCTCTTATGTGCCTTTCCTCCACCTCGTCTGTTGGTGATGGCTACATGGACAAACAATGTGGTGTTGGGTAGGAATTCTCCTGTCAGAGATTGTAGGGGAACATGCCTATAGCCTGGCTGTAGGCACTCAAATGGGATGGTGTACTGGCCAATGAACTCGTCTCCAATGTAGTCATCATCCAGCACCACAAAGCGCAGTACTGAAAGTTCTGGTAAATTGATCTGGAATTCAAAACTCTCATCAAAAATAGGGTTGTCACCATTCTGGGACACAGTCTTGGTTCTTTGTTCAGCACAGTCAGCTGGGATGCCATGAATCTCCACATATATGTAGGGCTCCACCACATCACCCTTAGCAGCAGAGCCACGGGGCTTGGGCAGATTTTGCCCACTGATGACCTTGATGTGAAGAAGCTGGGCAGACACTCCTGGCAAGGAGTCCCGAGCATTGGCACTGAAGTAGGATACCTCCTCCCTCATGATGGCTGGTCGCAAAACATACCCACAGTTGCCATTTTGCCTGAACCAACCTAGGTTGAGGTCCATCATCAGGCCTGGCGTCTGGTAGTTCATGGCCACAATCTGGCAGCCACACTTCCAGAAATCCTGGGGGTTCATGTTGCTGGCATCAATTCTCATAGGTGTGGGATATACCCTAGAGAGAAAGCGCTTGTTGTAACAAACAAATTCCTCTGGGTACTCATTGGCAAATCTGTTTGCATCTACCTCATTGAATGAGCAAATCTCCCAGTATTTTTGGTCCCTCTTAGAGAGCTCAAAGTCCCTAAACTGGACTGACTTGCAGAGAGATACAAGATCAGAGAGCTCCCTACTCAGTCTGAGTCTCTTGTAGCCTAAGCCATTTAGCTGGTCCTTCTCATCAGCTCCCACTCTTCTGGACATTTCCAGACCCTCTTCTTCATCCGTCACATCTCCTTCAGTGTCAGTGCAGCTCGGTGGTAGCTTCTTACTCTTGATGAGGATTTTACCTTTGAGCTTCTCAGGGGAGGGGAGATAGTTTTCCTCCTTGAGTGGGGGATCAACATACAACTTGTCCCCAAGAATCTTCTTCATGTGCTGTGCCATCACCCTCTGCTGGGGGATGCAGCAGTGGGTCACTAAACAAACAATCAGGGGATACTCAGAGCTCTCAAAAGCATATTGGTTTATAATGTCCAGGACTTTTGAGAAAGCTAGATGTGAAGCTACAGAACTACCAACATATACCACTGGTTCATTATCAGGGCCATCCCATACAATGACCTCAATGCTGCGACAGCCCATCCTTAGAGCTCGGATGTAGCTGCTGATGTCTGACGAACCCCAGAAATGATCTTCCAGAAGGGAGGCATTATGTGATGAGTTGATGTAATAGTGGGACAGAGGCTGGTTCATATCCTGGCACACACGTTTGTGCTGTGGGTCAAAGATGTGGCATTCAGAGGAGAGGAGGTAGTGTGTAAAGCCATCAATGGAGAGGTAGCCTCTCTCCCTGCCTTCGGCAGATGGCTCAAATTTCTGAACAATATCCCTGCACATATCCTCTGTCACACCTTCCACACCCTGCTCCACCTCTACGAAAAGCATCAGATCTTTACTGTCTAGATACTCCTTGTTACTGGAGAACTGCACCAGTAGGAAGAAAATCTCTGGCCGTGTGCAGAGCTCACAGTAGGCCTCAACAAAGGTGTCCATGTTAATTGCCTCTCCGTATTGGTCTTTAGCTTTCTGAAGTTCCTTGAACTTCAGCTCTATTCTAGACTCTTTCATTCCAGGGTTGAGCCCCTTGATTATCTGGGTGGCCCTGAACAGGTCTATGTGCCCTTCCTTTTCCATATCTGCTAGGTCAAATACTGAGCCAATCCAAGATGTTCGTAGACTCGGTTGGCTGGGTTCCGCCATGTCCACGGTGTGCCGGCCATAAGACACCAGATACCTCAGACCCATTACCCAGGTGCTGACAACATCTGCTGTACTAGCTACCAAATCTAAGGACTCATAGTTATCCCCATAGATGATTGAGAAGGCGCATTCATCAGGGAACTGGTCTGAAAGACCATTGCTGCGCAGAACTGGGGTTTTCTTTCCTAAACGGACCTCCTTAATGCCCTTGATCTCCAGTTTGGCCTTCTCTGAATCCTTCTTTGATGGCTCCCAACGGAGCCAGTGCATGTCCGGATCCAGCAGGAAGTAGCGGTTGTACATGCGTGAGTTGGAGCGCACTTTCTTCATTTCACAACCCTCCATCATGAAAGCCATGCAAGCAGCTGTGCTGTTGATCTTGCGGTCACTGGGCATTGAGCTGAAGGACACTGTTTTCTTCCTCACCTGCTTCTGTTTGGAACCATCCTGGAAACACAAAGGGGTGGGAAAGGATCGGGTTAGAGGATAATCTTGGTTACATTCTGTATCTGAATTCAGGAAACAGCAGTGACTATTACATTATAATGTACAGAAGAGGAGAAAAGAGACATAAGGCTGAGTCAGCCCTTTCATTACAGAGTGGCTTTGCATCTAAATAGATATATGCACACTGAATCCTAAATGCTGTTATGCTGCTAAAGGGTAAAAATGGCCATGATACAAAATTCTGATCAGTAGACTGTGCTGAGTTGCTGAATTCTGTAGTGCAAACCTTCAGTGCAATCAGTGCTTTCTATAATATATTTACAATTATGACAAGCAAATATCCTCAGCTATATTACATGCTTATTTAAAATGCATCAATTGTATAATTATTCTGCTCATATTTTAAATTGCATAACTTCATGTTAAAGCAGAGTAACTTTTTCCCTTGAGAGAAAACGTAATATAATGTAATGCATGCCACATGAGGTCTGTTTCTTTTTAAAACAGGACTGCTTGCTGTAATGATAGAGTACAAAACCATTTGGGTTTGGCTCAAGTCACAATGGTTTCATCTCTCAAACAAAGTTAAGGGCTTTAAAATCGGTTTCAAGTTACACTATAACTTCAAATGAGATGTGGTTAAATATTCACCCCGTCGGCAACCTCTCATAAATACATTTCTTGTCAGCCGATTCCAGAGATTTCAGTGTTTGTTGAAGTGCCGAGGATAGGGTCTCCTTACAACCAAGGCAGAGGCCAAACTTGCAAAAGTAGCAAAACAGAGGCTCCGCATGCCACCTGCCATGACATAGCTGAACCTTTGCAGCTTTTAGGTCTTGTGTCTAGATGGCAAAAAGAAAACAGACAGTGCTGCCCTATTTCCACATAGGGCTGTGGTTAGCTAGATAGCCTGAATGCAGATGGCCTGGTTAAAGGCCTGGAAAGTGTGCTTGTTGAATAATGCATACCACAGAGAACAGTAGATTAAAATATAAGCTAAACCAATTCACAAATTACTGTTACACATTAAAGATTTTAGACACAAAGCCTTTGATACAGTCATTGTTGAAACTCAGACAGAGGATAGATTCTCTCTTTTGTGAAAACATGACGGCCAAAACACCATGGCCACATGTCAGCGGTGATGTTTGATCACTTGCAAGACCTCTATTAAGAAATAAATGCAAACAAAGCCACTTAATCTCTCTCGCTGACCATTTTTAGTTTGAAGAAAGAACAGAATAATGGATAGAGAACCCCTAGGCTGCGGAGTATGTCCTCCCCCCAAGACAGTGACTGTCTGTACGGATCTGATGGATCTCCCCAGAGCATGGTTCAACTCTAGACACAGTGAAACACCTCAGGGCTATCTGTCTTTCACCTGATGGTCAGAGGCAGATGATGCCTGGCATCTCATCACGATTGATGAGCACCACTTGATGCAAAGCCAAAGAAATGACATGATCATCACTTTCCGGTTTTGCCCTTGTTTTATGACCTCTATCTAATTTTCCTACAGATGAGTACTCAATAACATCATTTACATTTTTTTTTCAGAAATACAAAAAAAATATAACTGAATAGACATGCAAATCATTCTTTAATGTGAACAAAAACACACCTTTGTAAATTCTAATTAACGCCTTCGCTGGTCCTACACCAGATGGTGTGCTATGGCCCATGATGCTGAGACCACGCAGGTCAAAGAGTTGTTCACTATGTGTTAAAATAGAGTTATTCAAGCTCTATCCGCCTTGAGAAATACTTGCATGCAATTGTTGTGAAAGCTAGTGCCAAGAACCACGGGCACATGGTAATGCATCTACTCTTGCCAAGACTGTGAAGGGAACAATGTTGGTTCAGCTGGAGAATAATACAATACCAACTCTTTTACAGAGGTAACCAAGAAGTTAACACAAAAAAAGAAGTACTTATCAACCACTTCAACCACAGTATCTACAAAAAATAATCCAACCCCAACCTATTGGTGTGCTTGCAGTGGGATATAAACCTGGAGGCCACAATTAAGAGATCACATTTCATCTGGAATGCTGTGGTCTTTAATCTCACTAGAATGATTATTTTGCCCCACGAGAAAACTACAGTTGAAAAGTTTGTCTGCTCCTCTGTTGTTTGAAAATTCAACCAGATGAACATCTGCATTGACTGGGGTGAGGATAGGTGCAGAAAGCTTTGAGAGATACAAACCAAATGGCAAGAGTCGATCTGTTCAGGTCTGATTATCTCAAGGGTCAAAGAGTGTGAGGGTAATCTTGTTTCTCATTAACATGCTGTTACAATTAGCCTGACGGCCAAGTGGTACAATATGCTATTACCCTTAGCTCAAGCCTCTCAATCAAAACCAAAGTAAAGAAAGCAAAATGTTTCAATCAAAACTGAATTATTTTTGTTGAATTTAAATGCTATCAGTTATATCTTCTTTTCTCTTTAAATTTCCACCTCTGCTTTTTCCCCACATGTAGTTGTCTTTTTTCCCTTAATTGACTGCTCTTCTGGTCTGGTCCACACTGACCAATTTTTCACAGCCCCCGAGGTCTTTCCTGGTAAAGATGTCAATATTTCTGTTTATGTGTGTGCGTGTGTGTGTGTGCATGCTCTAGTGCTTCAGGCTTGACTGCCTGTTGCTGCTATTTTCTCCTGTTGCCACAGTGATGTGGGGGTATTTTGGAAATCCTCCACACCTCCCCCATCCCTTTTCCTGTGGTGCCGCTGGCTGCCCCGGGCTGGGTCAAACACTCCCCGATGGAAGGGTGAAGCTGTCGAGGACGGGACAGACTGTGAGACGCATCGCCAGACATTCAGGGAAGGGCAGTGGTATGTCACACTTGCGCTCCCTCCTCCCTTGTAACACCCTGATGCTGGGCGCCATAAGCGGTATGACATGAGGAACTTAACTCCAGGGAAGCAATTAATGCAACATGAGCTCTCAGGTTGCCCGCTATACTGCTGTGCTGACTGAGTGGAGTATGGCAAAACAATAACTCCTTAGAATGTTACTATAGTGTGCAATGGGAAAGCTATTCTCATAGATGTATTTTCTTTGTAGAATTTTTATCATATTTCCAGTTATATAATTACTTACATCATCACTAAAACCAATATACATCTGGTTGGCTTTCCTGTACTCCCCCAGTCTGCTGTGCGTCCTGGAATGCAGCACTATCAAAAAAACTAATGCCTGTTTCATCTCCGGAGTGTTTGTGTGCAGCACAAGCACCCTGACAAAAAACCTCAAGAGCTTCCTCTGCTGCCCGATTTCTTGTTATGCCAAAGCACAAGCAAAACTAAAGGCATCTTGCTCTGACATCTTGCGAATTACTTCACTGCTTCAATGCAGACTGAAAAATACAACACTGCACCGTGGCTCAACATCTGAGGGCTAAAACAGTAGGTGTCTCAGCAAAAGTCAAATGTTAGATCAGAGTGCTGAGATGTTCAGCCTGCTTTTAATCACATGTGGGATTCATCTCTCCCCTAAAGGTCTTCCTGTGGGAATACTGGACATACTGCCGCTTTCACTGCCGTGGCCCACTTCCTCCTCATCCCACCAAACCTCAAACCATCCCACCTCCTCGTCACGGCTGTGCTCCTATCATATCTCAACTCTAAAACGGGTTTGCAGAAAGTAGTCAGGCACGGCTCAGTTCCTCTCGCCCACAGAGCTACTGTGTCATTTGTGTGTGTGCAATGTGAATCAGTGAATAAGGCAACAGGGGAGCGTGGGTAATGGGGAGAGAAGACAGAACAGAGCAGAGCAGAGCCCCCTTGATGACGTGCTTTCTCCGAGATGTGAGTCAGAGTATGCGCGTTGTGTTTGCCTGCATGTGTGCTGGGAGATTATACCGTAGGTTCAATGTCTACATACATACGGAACACCTGACAGACATCTAGTCACAGCTGAGCCACATTACACATCAAATACACACGCTGAACTGTGTTTTGGTGGTAAAGGGTTAGCATCAAAGTGCGATTTGTTCATTTGTGTGGCTAATTATTTTTTTTCAGTCAAGGCAAAAACATCTTCCCCTCAAATTATTAGACTAATGATTTCATAGTAGCTGCTGTGTTGCCCGCCTGCTTGAAAAATGGAGCGAGAATTCACTATCTCCAGGTTGAATTATTTACACTATTTAAATTTTTATACAAATACAAATCTCATACAAATTTTTATTCCAATTTTTATATAACTTATACATCAAGGTCATGTGTTTTCCACGAATCTTCTTTACAGAAAAAAACACAAGAAATGGAATGAATTACTGAACAAACTAAATGTGAAGTGAAGGTAATCTGATTACTATGTGTGTGTACTATATGATCTTTTTTTGGGAGGCAAGCCCAACACAGTCTCTTGC
Source organism: Nibea coibor (assembly GCA_023373845.1). Classification (NCBI taxonomy): domain Eukaryota; kingdom Metazoa; phylum Chordata; class Actinopteri; family Sciaenidae; genus Nibea; species Nibea coibor. The sequence goes on along the minus strand of CM041727.1, from coordinate 15,129,562 downwards.
AGAAGTACTAGACATGTCGAGCCAAAGAGATCCTGTTTTTGCCTTCGAGTATTTCACAGCTCAGTAAGCCCTCGTCCACTCGGACAAGGGAGGTGGGAGGTCATCACCAGAGCACACGCCACCCCCCCACACCCTTCCCCTTCTCCCCACGTATAAGCTGCCCGCTGCTACCCCAAGGCACAGCGGTGCCTCTTCCTTCCCACATCCAAGATGGTTACGCAAAGTGGCATCTGAATCTTGACATGCAGCGTTTAGGGCAGGCATCATTCAGCCTCTAACAGACTCTACTCTACCAAAGACAAAGAAAGAAAGAGAGGGGTAAAGTATGCTGAGATTGTGAATATTTCCAAGAAAGATAGATAGGAGAGACTGAGAACAAGAGCTCAAGTTTAATGAGCTTAATGTTAACTTAATTTGTTTAGATGTTTTGGCAATTCAGTGCAACCTCAATGCCAATAAAGGAAATTAAATCAAATAGAAAAAACAAATTCTCCTTGGGGGGGGGGGCAGAAAGAGAGGGATAGAGAGATGAAGACAGTGTCAGGAACATTTTGCCTTGGCAACATAGCATTGTTATCTGTCATGCTAATACAGCATCTTCAAATTGAATACAGATTTTGGAAATAGAGGCGAGCAAGGGATGGTGGGAATAAAGAGAGACAGATGAGGGTTAGAGAGTCAGGGGGAGAGAGAAGTCTGGCCTGTCACTGTAATCTCTCGTGTGGGCGACTGCTTTAATTCTCACAGCGGCACTCTCAGCCGCACAGTGTGGAACTCATCACACCATCTTAGTGCAAGTTTCACAGAGCATGAACATAATGTGTAAATAGGCGAAAGTCTGAGAGGGAGTGTACGTGCTGTGTGTGTGTGAGTGTGTGTGTGTGTGTGTGTGTGTGTGTGTGTGTGTGTGTGTGTGTGTGTGGACATGCTTGTGCTTGTCCCAGTGTTCAAATGGATTTACATTTTCATCCAGGTGGTCCATTGTGCATGACGCTTTCTGTGCTTTGAATGCAAAGCCGCGGTTCTGCTGTTAACACTCTTTCAGTGCTCAGATAATACGTGGAAATCCCCAAGAGAACACTGAACAAGCCAAAGAGCACCAAACAGTCTCTCTAATTACTGGCCCACAGAGAGAGTTGGGGGGTCAATGCCATCGTCTACCTTAGATAATTCACAAAAATTTGAGTCCATTTATTTTCACTATCAGTCAATACATTCAGTGTGGCACATCTACGGGTCATAAATCCTATCACACCTTTCTCCCTTCAATGCACGCACGAACATACACATGCACACAAATGTCATGCTCTCCTGTGGCTTCTCTATCACACCGCTCTTGTTCTCCCAAGCTTCTTTCCGTTGCTTCATGTCACCAATGGGGCCAATTATTTCCTGCAGAACCCATTTCATAAGCTCAGCTCAGGTGAGTTGTGTTCATGTGTGCACACGTGCATGCTTGTTGCTAGGCATGAAGGAGGGAGAGAGAGAGAGAGAGAGAGAGTCAGCCCTCTGTCTTATCAGTCTGTAGTCGTCCTCTAGCACAGGCAAGGTGTCTGCTGTCAATCTCAGCTCCCACTCACTCTGAGTGATTGTGTGTCTGTCAGGTCATGTTGTTAATTTTGTAGAAGCTGTGTTAAATAATAACACAATAATCCCTGTATATGGGAGGAGAGAGACACAGGAAGGGGTTGTTTGTCCCTGGATACCCTTACAATCTCCTGCCGAATGTACTCTCGGCTGTTTTCCGTGGTTTAGAAGAGGACGTTTGAAGGTTGTTTCATCAGCTCATAATCATGATTTCACACTGCCTCCATTGACTGTGCCAACTCTGTAAAAGCTCTGTGGCCCCATTCAACTAATGTATCTCTGCGTCCCAGAACGGAATCTGCCAAGATTACAGGGTCCAATTCTCACTGGGGCCAACCATACATCTAAAAATGCATGTACCCATGACACTTTGGATAAAACTGTTCATGAAATGACACACTGTTGCTGTCAGGTTTTTAACTACTTAACGCTGCACTCAGCACCTTTGCACATTGTTGTTTTAAAGGATTTGTTTGTAGGAATTAGTGCCATCTAGCGCTGTTTTGCAACCCCTCACATCATCCTCTCCATCCAAAGGAGGCATTACAGTGGTGGGGATTAGTTACCAAATGAACATCATTAAGACTAAAAACCAACCTAATATTACACCGGCAAACAAGCTGATACTATTTCGTCTCAGTTAGGAATATGATGCTCTTTGGCTCTTTAGATAATCTTTTGCACTTCTTTTTGTGAGGGGTTAATTTGAGCATCCAGTTTGAGCAATTTTTCCATGAGCCAAAGACAAATAGAACTGCACGGCACATGGACAATCTCGTTTCTTTCCAATTCAAATAATAATCATGGCAGTCAATAAAACTGGAGTTGCACGTTTTTTTCTCTGGCAACAGCCTTATGCTAACAAATTGATAGCTGTGCGCCAGGTCCCTCGCAGCCATCGCTACTGGAGGCACTAATCGACTCAGATATTACTATGTTTAATACTTCCCCATGGCCTGCATTGCTTTAATTAAACTGTGTTGTCTGATCTCAAAGCGTTCCTCTCATTACATTCATTACCACAGTGTTTTCTCATTTCCCCAAATGGTTGTGAGCCACAGGCACCAGATCTTGGCTGTGTTTGCCAAAATCGTGGAGGATGTAGGAGAGTGTCACATCAAAGTGTGTTAGCCCAACTCCCGATGATGACCAATGAAAGGATAATAGTTGACACTGGCGCCTTGACACCTGGCTCTCATCATCAGCCCCCCTCCTCTCTGTCTATTGCTTGTCCTTTCGCTCTCTCGCTATTGTTTGTTCTCCCTCTTTGTCTTTCTCTCTGTCACTTCATCTTTGCGTGTGTTGGTCATGTATTTTTTTAAATTTCTTTTTGTCTCTCTCTCTACATATAATCGCTACATAGGACACTAATAAAGAGATGAGATTGATACTAGGAAATAATTAAGGTTAGACTAGCGGTTTCCACCCTATGGGAGATGATCTATCACTTCCTCAATAACATCTGACAGAGGCAGCTGTTTTGAACCCACTCAGGATGAATCGTGTCCCTGAGCCTCAGGCGCAAAAAAACAAAACACAAAGCATGGGTACATGCGTGTGTACACACACACTGGATGGGGAAATTTGACCATTTCTCTTTTATTTCTTCTGCGTGTAAGACTGCAGCGCACTTTGAACAGGAAGTGAGAATATTGCAGTGGCTCTTATGTGCATCACTACCAGATGTGGCCTTTCTCTGAGCCACTTCCATTGAAACTTTGCGCAGGACCTATCTGAAGCGCTGACCACATCCAGCCTTGCCGTTGCTGTGTGGCTGAGACACATGATTATCACAGCCAGACAGAGGAAGCTGAGGATGAGCGGGAGGCTGATTAACAACAAATGTCACCCTGTCATTCCCATGACACACATCTCCACGGCATTTACCCTCCACCTCAGACACAATGCTTCTATGAAATGAGAGCCTGAAAAGATTACAGGCAACTCTGCAACAAAGAGGAAAATGAGAGAGATGTTATCTTTGTAGTGTAAGAGAAGCAGATGCGGTCTTTAAAGCCCCAGAAACATCAGGTACCAGTGAAGGAGTCAATACGGGATTTGCAAGTCTAAACATGAAGGTTCAACGGCTATAAATAAAGCCATTACAGGACATCAAGGCCACAAGTTTCCCAAACCTTAATCGTTGTCTCTCAGCATCCTCAGTATTTCAGTCTGTCAGTGCAGCCACACAGGCATAACCTTGACTGCCGTCTGCATTGCAGCGAATGGCGGGGGAGAGAGAAGTGTCCCCGCCTGCCACCGGAGAGCTGTGCTGCTGCTGCTTCTGCAGCTGCTGCTGCAGTACAAGACACCTTTGCTAACAGTCCTCTCCCCTCCTTCGCCTTCCCTTCACCCCCCCTCCTCTTCTCAACCCAAAGAGGGGGGTAGGAGCATCCTGCACTGTCCTCTTACAGATGTGCCTCATGGTGTTCACAGACCGCTACACAAACATATCACAGCCTGTCCTTGAGAGCAATTCTGTGTTTGTCTCCAGCTCTTCTGAGGTGTACGCTGGAGAGAAATTCACAAGGGGAGAAACAATGGCGTCCATAGATCGATCCCAAAAATTCTCCTGAAAAGAGGTTCTGTTTTCTTTTCTACACCTCCTCATGTACACCTACACACACACAGACACACACGCTGCTTCATTGTAAAACCCACATGATATCGTGTGGGTACACACCTGCCTCCACGTGAAGCACACTCACTCTCCAAACACCCACCATGTATATATTTTAAACATCCAGAGCTGAGAAGCTATTTAGATGCTGGAGTAGAGAAAGAGAAGGAGGCTAAAACTGGCAAGTGTTCAGTGAAGTCCAGTAACCTGTGTAGGTGAGCGGGACTCTGTGTGGGTTTTAGAGCAGGCGGCCTTACTATAGAACAGTACACATGAAGCCTTTGGTGAAGGCTATTGTTTTCTCCCAAACCCCCGTCTCTGCTCAGTGTTTGGCAAAAATAAGACTACATCTCTGAGCGGGCTTTGATCAATGATGCATTTTCTCTCTGACACATTCCACGCCTGCATCCGTGAAGCCCACTCAACTCTATAAATAATCCCTGTGAGCCTGATCCTTGGCTGGGCTCCTTCTGTCTCGTCAAGAGGCTGGCAAACCAACTCATGGACTGTTCCAGTGCCAATAAAAACTAGAATTACTGCCTCACAGTTGTATGCCTCCATCAACCAGTCAAGTACAGTTTACATCCACGTCTGTCCAGACTCATATAATTTATGTATTTAGGACTTTGATAAATAGGTATTAAGTGTGTTTTTTGGAGAAATGGAATTCATCACTATATCAACATGAATGATTCCAGTGAATAATTCTTTGTGAGAAACAATTATAGTAGAGTACATATAGAGTAGAGAGCACTGGTAGAGAGGAGGGAACGATGCAAAGTGGCATTTGTTTCGGGTGAATGGATGGACATCCCAAAAAAAAAAAAAATGCCTCTGAGCACAGCTGTTACTGGCACGGAGACATGAAAACAACAATTCTGCACCCACTTATTTTTGATCTGCCTGATGATAAGTTTCCTTCCTCTTACATAATCATTCTCCATTGCACTTAAATCGTTAAAAGGTCCAAATTAGGATGAAACTGAATATGATATCCATTACTACGTTTTTATTTGTGTATAATGACCTGAAAATAAGAATCTTTACATTTTTGTTACTTTAGAATGAGCCTTTAGATCTACAGATGACACAGGTCCACCGTATTTCTACAGTAGCCCAGAACAGACAAACTTCTACACAAGTACTTTGAATGCACTGATAATGTATTTTTGTGTTGTGCATTTGGTTCTTCTTCCTCCACTGGTTAGGGCAGACAAGTGATAACTAGAGCTGGGAGCAAAGATAGGCTGAAATGTTGCTGAGATAAATAACAGTTTCATTAGCTTTCTCTCCCAGTAGTGGAGACAAATGTAGGACATGGGAGAAAATGGGTGTGCGTAAATGCACGGTGAAGGGAGGGTGCACGACACGGGAGCAGAGTGGTTCAATGTGCCCACTTTGCAGAAGAGCTCTGGGTGAAGGTGACCTTTGTGTTTGCCTGGAAAGCTTGACTGGTGGGACTGCGGCGAGGAGAATCAGGACCATCAGGAGTGGGCATGGTGGCGGATGCTCATGATGGATTGACAGAGGGAGGCCATGGGTGCAAAACGGGGGGCCTCTTCAGGAAGAAAGAAGGCTGCTGGCATGCAAGGGAAGAACGGGGAGAACAACAGTCCCTATTTTTAGGTCTGCCCTAACTGCTCAACTGAGAAGAGGGGGAGTTAGGATTCCCTGGGAGAGAAGTGAACAGCAGGAGGGGAGGTGAATCTGATGAGGATGCATAAGAAAGCCAGGCCTCGATACAAGCTGACCCAGTTTCACCAAAAACCCTGGCCACCGCATTAAACTTAGCTCATCTCTCCTAGCAAGGACATGCTCTTGTTGCTAAAGGTTATGTGAAGGTGACAGCGTGCGACGGTGCCTCCTCTGAGCAGCATCATTTCTCATGCAGTCAGTTTTTCTAAGGCAAGATTGGTATTCTCAGTACAGTGGGGATGCAGTAAGCCCAAAACAATCAACACATTATATATAATTTTATGCAACAGGATCCTCAGGAGTTTTTTTGGTATAAAAAATGCTGTTTGAGGAGATGTGGGAGCTCAGCCTGCAGCATTAACTAGTTCGAAGGTGAGCAACAATCCTCTCTGGACTGGAACTACCATGTCAATGACCTTCTCAGAGAGTCAGGAAATCTTGCCATCTAGGATTATTTCACTTAATCACACAGTCTCTTCCTCTGTCTTTTGGAAAAGACGTATTGACTTTCATGTGATCTTTTTTTTTGTCTGGCTCAAGTGGATTCAGATTCACTTTGAGGCCCTTTATGTTCTAAATTCTGACTGATAATGCAGCTTTGAAATGATCATCTTAGCACTACTACACCAGCCTGCGGTAGATCTACGTAGATCCCAACCGCACACATATGGAGACTCTCACACAGCTTAAAACTGAAATCCCTATAAAATGGAGGAAGCACCAATAATGAGTTGGATAAGTGAGCGAAGCACCGTTAGGCTATTTTGGTCCTCTGTTGTGTTATCTCTTCATGTGGTTGACTTTACAGCTCCCTGTGGAGCACAAAAAACCTTGTAAGCGTTCAACCAGCGGCTACAAAAGCAGTAATTCCGGCAGCAGTACCACATCAGTGTTTGAAGGAGGACCTTCCTCAGCCCCTGTAATTACCACTCTCTGTGGAGAGCTGTGAGACCTGGTTCCTGAAGACTGCCTGGAAGACAACTTTTGCCCCAACCAGCATCACTTCAGTGAACACTTGCAGCTTCCCTTCTCCCATTCTCTACCGACATTTGTGGTAATACTCGTTAGAGCTGCAATATGGAATCCAAAAGAGGCCATAAATGGAGGTCTTATTTCAAAACATAAAAACTATGCCCAAAGTCACAGCACTATTCTCATCTCTCCAAGGACAACAAAGGCTTTGTAGGGCATAAGCTTAATTATGGAGAGAAAAAATAAAACAGTGTGGTACTCGATGTTCTTCAAAAGAAAACGAAAAATCCCACAGTGTGAGTGGCTCCGTTGACATACCAGGATGGAGTGTGTGGGTGTTACAAGGGCATAGAGGGGGGGAACTGGGGTCAGAACAGCTGTTGAGGGCTTCAGGGGGGTGGGATGCAGCGGGAGAGAAAAACACAACACAAAGCTCTATTAATTCAAATAAACAATTTCCCCCTGCAGTGACAAATCCTTCCCAAGCATGGCTTGGAATAAAGTTTCCCCATTTAACATGGGAAGACCTATGAATTGTTCCTTCCTGTGCAATAAATATATCTGTGCTTAACACTGACACTATGTTTCTCAAACTGGGGGTTGCGGGATAATTTCCAGGGGTCACCAATTGATTGTGGAGAATAAAATAAAATAATTGTGGCAAGCAGCTCAGAATGGGAGACAGGAAGCAGCTCTCAGTGATGTCAACCCTTTGATGACTTTCAACAGAGGACAAGAACTCAGAAACACTATACTATAGGATATATATGCTTAACAGGCCTAGTATTGCAGTAATATGAGCATACCTCTGTTATTGCTCTTTTAGGCATAAAGCAGACATACAGGTATAGACCATTGACCCATTGACTGTGAACGTGCCATTATTTCAGTAAATCTCAAAACATAATTAAAGCCAAAATCTAATTTGTTGTTGCATCAAAGCAAGTTGCTTTCATGCAGTTTATTCAAGAAGAAACCTCCAGTGCTAGGAAATTAAGCCAATGTGAAATGCTACAAACTGTAATTCCTTAAGCGGCCGATTGAGACAGACTGCAGAGGTGAGTCAGTCTCCATGAGCAGCCATATTAAAGTGCCCATGTTTACAGCCTGGTTTTGGTCTATATATTTAGATTAGCTGGATGGTGGAAAAAGCAGTACATCCAACATGGCAGCCGTCAGCGTTGCATATTTTCAGCTTCAAATCAGTGCTTCGGATACCTGTGGGTGAGCTCACGCAGACTCTGTCCATTCTTACACTGTCATTGGTTTTATTACAGTAATCCTAGTTGCGAACCACAGCACTAACACACATGGTGAATGAAATTCCTATGTCTGAAAAAATCAATGCTCTTAGAGTGCAGGGGTTTTTGGGGTGGGCAGCGTCTCAGAGAAATGAAAAATCTTCTCCAGCTTAGTGAACTCAGCAGCATTTGAAGCCAATCCACCGGACGGTCACATGCAGTAGGGATCATACAGGGCACTCCTCTCCTCATCCATCTGCTGCCCCCCTCCCTCCCTTACTTCCTTCCTACTGGCATTTCTCTTCCAGGTCTAAACAGACTCACCTAACTGAGCTAAATATGACCATCATTTGTCCGGTATTTTTTTATTTTTTTATTTTTTAATCATTTCCCTCCGCCTCTGCTGTTTACCCAAAGTTGTTCAGTCACTGGGCCGTGCAAGTGGAAGCTCCTTTGTCACTTCCTGTACAAAGGGCTTATTGTGATTTAACATGCTGCATCTGTGAGCATCCTGGCTGATTTACTACACTCATTAAAGACAACAGCAACGTCAGCTCTGCACTGCTCTGCTGTACAGGCTTAGAGAGTGCAGGAGGGATTTAACCGTATTGTGACTGCAGCGATGTGATAATAATAACACTGAAAGTTTTACTACATGGTAGCAGTGGATGACAGGAGGAAGAAGGCCTTATTCCACTGCTTTTTTTTTTTTTTTAATCTATGTTAATCTCCTCTTCCCTTTAGATCACTGTTTGCATTGCGAGGACACCTGAAGGACAAGAATTGTCATGCACACACCCTTTATACACACACACACACACACACACACACACTATAATGCAAATGCTCAGCAGCTTATCTGATCAAACATAAGTGAGATACTGTAAGATCGTCATCAGCAGGCAAAAGGAAAAAAAAGAAACAAGGGTTTTGCTCACTTTCAAGAAAAACAGGAAGCAAAATACCACATACATGCATTTCATATCTCACCAGAGATTAGAGTCTACTGTACTAACACACTATCTTAGCTCTACGTTCTATTGATTTCAGAACTGCCCACACCCTAAACAGCTCCATCTGCATCCTGTCCTTTATACCGTATTTTTTTTTTCATGAGCTACCAGGGTGTTGTCAATCAAAATGCAGTCGACTATGTTTGAATCCAGATTACAATCAACTGTCAATTTCTTGGTGTACAAGTAATTCAAATTCATCAACAGTGACCTTTCTTTAGGGGAGCTAGGCATAGCTGCATCCAGCATTTTATTTTATTCACCAACCTGTCTGTGACAGATAACTGTGATATTATGAGCACAAACAGGAAATGAGACCTACCAAATATAGAAAGCCCCCCCCCCTCCCCCCTTTTTTCTTTTTGCATATTGTCAACACATTAATTAAATGATAATGTCAGAAATGGAGGGAGATTCTGACACGATTTGCCAGGCTAATGGAGTTCAGAAGAGGTACAGCAGATAGCGCAGCTCGTCAGGTGATGGATGAAAAGGCTTTCTTACGTAAGATAACGCAATGTTGGCAGACAGACAGTGTAGGAATGATGAGGTTTCATTTAAATCTAATTGCAAAGTGAAATCCTTGACAAGAAAGCCTTTTAAGTCACTTTTTACAAGAGAGGGAAACTGAGAAGACTTTATCGAATATGCTGCATATGGATGCCTCTCCTCTGGCTTTACTCCCGCTGCTCCCATCCTACCAGGATTACAAGGTCACGCAAACAGCAGGGAACCTCGATTTGGGGAATCCCTGCATCTTGCTAAACCCATCAAAGCCTGTATTCAGACGTCACAGGGACCAGTACAGAATACATGGGAAATGGCTGTGAACATTTAGGAAACTGGAGACATGTCTATAAGATAATACATTTTGAAGATTAAGTACATGGGTGAACAGAGCACTAACGTGGCCTGATCTGCTTTCCTCTGTCGTGGGAGAACTTGGCCTATTGACATTTATACAAGTATCCAATGTAACAGCTTAAGAGCTTACATGTTTTGTGCAGACTAATAAGCTTACATATCCACCCCCATCCTTCCTGTATATCATGAACCCACACTCAATACTAGTTTTTCACCTGGATTGTTAGACGAAAAGTGAACTTGTCCTTTGTCACATTTTGACTTACATTTTCCCAACCAGGAACAACAACAGTAGTAGCTTACATAAGAAAATGAAGTGGTACGACACTAGCTTCCCATGTTTTAGGCGCTAAGATAAAAAGGAACAGGAAGTGAGCACCGGATGTTATATTCTACATAGAAAGCAGTCCTGGATTTGATTATTACGATGAGTGATAAAGCAGCTCAGCTGAAGTTCAGCATGGCAGAACCTGTGATATATACTTTGCTGTTTTACAGAAAGAAAATATGAAAAGAACAATTTCTCTCGAAACACTGTTGTCACAGCAGAGACCAAGGTTTTAATTACATGGGCTTACACTTGTCCAAACGGATGGCTTCTCTGCCGAGGGAAAAATAAAAACTCAACAGCAATGTAGGGGCTGATCCACTAATTCTGGCCACATGGGAAGTGGCCTCTCCCTGAGACACAATTAAAAACACATCCAATAAAAATCATCATATCACATTGCTGGTGAGAGGAGGAACACATTATTGTCACCATCCAGCCAAAGCAGTTTTGTTTGAGAGAGAGGTTAATCGTATACGGTTTAAATTGTGGGGACTGGGCTGCACTAATTGCAACATGGTATCCCATATTTTTCTGATTTATAATCACTATGATTGAATCTGGTGTCCAATACTGTTTTCACAGTTGAACCTCATGTCTTTAACCTTTAACGGAGGTGTGTTTAGCTCCCTGCATAGCTCTGAACAATGAGCGCGGCATGAGATGAGGTGAATTTACAGTCACCTTGGAGGCATTAGTTCAGAGTTTCTTGCACTTTTGAATTGTATTGCATGATACTGGGAGGACTTTGTAGTTTTTTGTCTTCTCTCACTGATATGAATGAATCATGATAAAACTGTCAACTAAATGTAAACATAAGTCCTCTGATCATAGGCGGCTATACTACAGACTATATATAGAGCAGTTTATTTATGTGTTCATCCAGAATTTCTACTGTAATTCATTAATTTAAGGGGTACAGAGAAATGTACAAAGAGGTTAACGGAGTGACCTGGTTGCCTAGCGACACAGCAATGACTTTCATCCGTTAATTTACACTCAAAGAAGGTCAGCGACTCAAGGGCCAACAGAGGAAAGAACGACTTCAGTCCAACACAAAAGGACAAGTTGAGTCAGGAAATAAGGAAACATACAGAGCATTCACTACTGCATCCTGTCATGAACTCTTTATATTGTAATAATAATAATTAACCTTAAAATGTTTTTTTCAAACCTTTAAAAAGAGCAAATAAGTGACATTTATATTATTTTGAATGTGTGTTATATTGAGAATACATGCTAATCACCTTGCATGTGTTGTTGAATTATTACTGAATGGTTAAGTAACATTTTGGGACATTTGGCATGTTGTATTTATTGCACTTTCTCTATGAGCATTATGTTTACATGCATCACCTGATTCTACTTGGGAGTTTAATTTATTCTAGTGCTAGGATGAAACAAATAGCGGGGAAGAGAGCACCACACACTGAGCCTAGTACAACCAGTTCCTGAGCTGTGCAGAGGTGGTCTGAAGGACACCAATCTCAGTGTATACTGCCGGTGCATAAGGAAAACGGTGAAATGAGTCATCCTGTTTTAACTCTGCCCAAACCGCGTGGAAATGTAGGGAGGAATCAATGCGCAGGTTGATGGAAGTGAAAATGGAGTAAAATAAAACGCAGACAGGAAAATAAAAATCAAATCACACTTTTCGCCCTCACTCGCTTGATGTTCTCATCAATGTGTTAGGACTCGTTTCACTTTGCACGCACAGTCCGATCACATCATGTTACATCAGCGCGGGAGGAGTGATGGAGAGCTGTCTTTTAGAAGAGTTCAAAAGCAGCACACAGCTGCCATTAGTGCGCTGACAGACTGCCTCGCTCTTATTCTGTCTAAGTGCTGAGTCAGCATGATGCAAGCATGGCAAAGTATAGAGCGAGCTGCACGGTATCACACCAGCTCGTCAAATGACATGAAATGACCATCAACCTGCGTTTAACCTCAGTGTGTGCACATTTTTCACCCTCTTTGACTTTGGGTCGCTGCTTGTCCTTACAACAGCGGGTCCAGCTGTCTGTTTGTCTCACCCCACTGCAGCCTCCACCCCCTCCACGTCCCATATCCCCCCACAAAACAAAGCCAGACGCACAGAGAAAACCTTGTGAGGCATTACCTCGCAGATGTCCTGCTTTCTCTGTGTGTCTCGCCCTTTCGTTTTCACACACACACACACACCCACCCAAACATGCGTGGACAAATACAGCCAACTCGCCACTTTTTCCGGCTGATTGTTCAGCTTTCTGCTTCTGCTTTTTAAAGTGAAGAGAAAACAATTTCCAGCTGCACATCCTCTTTCACTTTCTGTCATGCTCTTAAACCAGACAAAGCTGCAATTCTCTGAGCAGACACAAATAAACAGTCAAATTATGCACTGAACTGGAAACACAGAGCTCACATTGTGTGTCCAATATCATCAAGGTTGTGTGAGCGTTTCGGTACTATATGTAATTTGCACACATTTAAATGTAATAATAACATACCGCTACTATACGATGTGATTAACAATAGTTTGGTAACTTCTCCTAGAGCTTCTAGGAAGTGTTCTGGAGACTGTCTGCAGCTTGGCGAGGCTTATGGATATTGTTATGGGCTTACTTTTCACCACAGCTAACGCTGATTACACGGTAGTCCACACCGCAGCCTGCTTGATACAGATGAGCTTTAATCAACAGCAGAATGAATTTCGATAGACGACTAAAATGGAAAATCACTGGCTGGACTAGTCCAGGTGGCACTGCCAGTCTCCCTTTAAGGAATAAATCAAATTTGGGGGGGGAGTTGCGGAGAACATTGACACACTATGTCCGAGTAAATTATGCGTCTCCTCCATCAAACATTGTGCAAAGGTGAGGAAATTTAAGGGAGATGTATCTCATTGATTTGCAAGCGGCACAAGCTCTTTTAGAGAGGAGACAGAGCTACGACTTGTAAATAACACCTGCACATATTATATTACAAGACTGTTATTTTAAGATGAGTTAGCTTATTCAGCAAGTCAGCCAGAGCTAATGAAATCTGCCACCAACAGTTGTCATTTCTCTTTTTGTCACCGTCTGAAATCAAGGACCCGTTGCTTAAAAATTATTACGCCTTTTATAGAAAATCAGCCACCGTAGCAGCATTAAGTAAGAACAGCAGGTCTTACAAACATTACAGCTGTTGGAGAGCGATGTGCAGATCTGTGTCTTTTTGTTGTTTAGTAAGGACTCTGATAATGTGACTTAAACTGTCTGAGATCTTCTTTACGACTTGTGTTCATCTGTCGGTGGGCTAGAAAGCTAACAGTTACCTGCTTCCTCTGATGGGTGGTAATTCTCATAGCAGACAGGCCATACCGTTCCAAACGTGGAGTAAATTCCACTTCCTCTCTTCCTTGTTACTGTCAAGAGGACTAAAAGACCATGTGTGCAACAAAGCTTTTATACAATATCGATAATTACACTTATATATCAATATAAGCCCTTTTACATGCTGAAAGACGGGGCATGGACCTGTAGGTGTGCGTGGCCCCACTTCCTCATGAGTGCTGCAGAGATGTACTTTACTTACAGCTCAGTCAATAACACATTTCCACAGCGCAGGCCTCTATTTCACTTTATTTCCAGTGAAGAGCTCCATCGATAACGGATGTAGGAATTGACCTGATACCACAAGCACGCTATTTGGCCTTTACATACATGACAGCCATAACATACAGAGGTATCGCACAAGGCAGACAAACACACCGCCAAATCCACGCCGGCGATCACAACTCTTGTCAGCATGAAATCAATACGTGAAGTAAGGGGAGGAGGACGTGGAGGCGCATAGAATGGGCCGGGCTATAAGATGCTTATGACTGATAGCTGGCTGCCAGGTTCCTATATCACCTATGCAGCGTTGACTCTAGGAAATGTGATCCGCTTTCCTCTCCTCTCTTTCTTGGCTGGCAGGGAGCTGAGAGACAAGGAGGTGGGGGGGTGGAGAGAGAAGAGGGAGGAGTAGCACATCCTCTGACAAGGACAAACTCCCGTACGGACCGGAAAGCATTTAACAACATTAGCAAACGGTCCACGTGCATGTGTGTGTGGTTGATTGTGTGCTCGTAGTCTGAAGTCGCCCGGGATGTGCAGTTTGGCCTTCACCTGTGTTCCACTCCAGTGCTCGGAGCATCACTGTTTGATAAACTAGCATCTAATCGGATTGCAGCGCAGTTATCTGCTAATCTAATGGCGACTCGCCAGCCTCAAGATTTAGCTGACAACCACGTCAACCCTCTCAGTCTGAACCCTGAAGTTCTCCTCCTCCTCCTCCTTCCCATTTTTCTTCCTCTGCTATTCAATTGTAGCTCTGCGTCTTCGTAAACAACCCTCATTCCCTCCAGCTTTCACCTTGACCTCCCTGGGCCCCGAGCTGGTTCGATCTCCATCTTCAGCATGACCTACATTTTTCTTTTGCAACCCCGCACCCCTTCAATGTGTGTGTTTCCCTTTTCTTTATTTCTGGAACATCAAAATGTGCTCCATCACCAAAACAATGCCTGCTTTTTCCTCTGTCGCTCACTTTCCCTGCATCCTTAGCCAGAACTCCTTTTCCCACCCTTTCATCTCCACTCTTTTCCTTCCGCACCGCTCTGCAATAGCAGGCGGCTCCATTGTGGTGCCATTGTGTAGGACAGCAGTGATGTTTTGAAGCCACAAAGACATAAATTCGCACACACACACACACACGCGTGCGCGCATTCTGCGTCTATGGGTCTCTGGAGTCTGGAGTCTAAGTGGCAGGTAGGAGAGAGGCTGTGCCACAGGGGCTGCCATTGTTGTTAGCACCATGAACGCTTCTTCCACCATATAAACAATAACACACACTCTTACGCACACATTGTAACCCTCCTCGCAGCCATGAGCAATGTAAACAAAGACGGGCAAATGGGGGAAAAATGCGCACCTGTTCCCGACACTTTAACACACATGCACATATGCGGGGCCCGGGGGAGTTTCATAATCTCGACATGAGGTGTCTGTGAATACAGTGTGAATACTAATTACGCGAGGTGATGAGATGACTGACGAGCATTAGATGTGCCAGCAGTTTCCGGTATACTCCCTACGTTTCTCAGAACACCAACTTCAATTGATAATAACATTTGTGATCTAAGATGATCTGCAGTCAAACCCCGGAACACACACACACACACACACACACACACACACAGATTTGAATAAATAAATATTATCTGATGGGGTATGTGCTCTCACAATAGTTGATTCTTAGAAAATGCCTGATTTAGAGAGATGAGGGCACTCTGCTTGCTTTCAATAGGCAGCCATGGCCTACTTTGCTTATTGTCGTTGTCCAGTTCTATAATGCCCTCATTGAAAATTCAAAGCTTTAGAGCTTTATAGTTGCACTGCACAGTTAACAGTCTTAATTTGCTGCCCATTATAGTTCATTAAAAGAAAGGTTCATTAAAAAAGGTACGCATGTCAGTGTACAAAGAAAACATGACAGGGAGCGGTATTTAAATTATTACCTGAGGACAACAAACATTTTAGCGGTTATGTTTGCATGTCTATTTATTCTAGTCGTCACGTGGCTGAAGGGGACTTCTGCTGGTTTGGTTTCTAACTGGTTGTGTGTAATCACTTTGCAATGTTGGGTAAACAGCTAGGGTAAAGCGTGTGACTTGAATGAAACTGTGAAACCTAAAAGAGGAAAAAAAACGAGAAGTGAAATTTGGCGCAGAAACAAGATTCCTGAGATTAAAAGCATGCAGTCAGTCGCCAGACGCAGTCAGAAAAAGGAAATTTCAGGGTTTTGTTTAAAGACGACTAACAGTCACAAATTGCAGCCCTAACCTTAACACAGCCACATGACTCATAATAAACCCATTATGTAACTAATATACTGAACGAATAATAATCTAGGAATTCGTAATTTAATCGATTAACTGTTTCCGCTCTAGTTCACAGACGCACACGCACATAATCACACGTATGGCTCAGAAGGATCCCTGTGACTGTCAATCTCAATCTGCTGGACAAACACGCTTCCACTGTTGTTCTGTTTTGTCTGACTAACCAGTTATTACACATTTTTTTTCAAGATGGCACATCACAACTGCCAAACAACACACACATTCGAGAGTCTCTCAAGACAAACAGTGTCCGCCCAGTCCTCGCACAAGTGGTGTTTTTCTGTTTGAAACAACTGTCATTTCAAGCCTCTCATTGACAAAGAGACCAGGCCTACACTATACTTAGGTTAAATAAGGACAGGAAGACAGGAGGAGCGCCCTTGTGGCTCCACTGAAGCATGGACATGCAAAATGTATGGCTTCGCATTTTCACTCTGTAACCCTTCATCTGTGTCTCACTTCCTCGTCTCTCCCTGTATCCTCCTGCTTCGTGACTGTGCTGTTGGGAGAAGACCGCAGCCTTCGCTGTTCAGGATTGCTGCCAACTGAAGGTGCTAATGGTCTATAGCTGTAGAACAGACAGTGCCCTCTCAGTTCTTCTCTTTCTCCATCTCCATCCCTCTGCCTTTTTACATTTCTCACCATCTTAGACCGACTCTCGCCTCCTTCTCCTCTCCTTCTCCCTTTTCTTTTCTCTCTATTGCTGGGCAGCATTCAACAGAGCCAGGGTCGGGCCATTGATCTGTATGTATGTATGGGGCATTTAACATCCAGGCCAAGCCCAGTAAGCACAACACAATAACAATCTGTCCAGTCACTACAAGGAGCTCAGCCCGTATTCACCAATATCATCAACGAGTCACCTGTGTGTATTCGCTCCCAATAGACGTGAGTGAAACTCAACCATCAGAATGATGAGAGCTAAACTTTTCATGGCCAACTGCAACTCAGATCTCCATGCCAACAATCTGATTCAGCCTCATGAATTTGGGTTCTTCTTTCAAACATTTCTTGGGTTTCTGTGGGAATTCACTGGGGTTTATAAAATTTATGTTTATGTATTTACTTAATGGCACATCCCACTGAAAAAAAAATAATTTAATTAGGTTTCAATTGCAAAAAAATATAGAAAATTAATGTTTTCTTCAATTAAACCAATATTTGTTCTCAGAGCATGCTAGCTGTTTGCCTGGTTTTCCAGTCTTTTTGCTAAGCTAAACTAACCAACTACAAGCGGGAGCCTTATATTTAGTGCACGGACATGAGAGTGGTATCAATCTTCTAATCTAATTTACAGCAAGAGCGAGCAAAGTATTTCAAATTTCTTTTATTTATATTTGTTGTAAAAAAAAATCCTCAATCAATTACACCCAAAAATACAACAAAATACTTAATTTTGGGCATCTAAAATCCCATTTTCCATAGAGTTTATATATAAGTTGGTAAAAGCCTGTCGCTTCTTGGGGCACACGTTTCTGCACCCTATAGCATGCATGTCTTCATAAACTCGCTCTCAGACCATGACATGGCTACATTGCTCGGCTGCAACCATAAACAGACATTTCTGAGCCGTTTCCTCAAACCTGCCAACAATTCTTTTAACTTCTGTTCTCAGTTGTTCTTGCAAGTTGTTGAATTTGTCACCATGATGAGGCTGATAGTGGCGCTGAATACTATAATCCTTGAGCACTGACAGGTGCTATGAACACACCGGCAGCACACTGGCTTCCCATTTACCTCTTCAATGGGAACTGTACCATTTTCCTCAGAAACACCAACACTCACACTTTTCTCCTTTTTCACAAAGACATCTCCCACCAGTGGTTCCTGTTTAAACACTAGCTGTTACTTGATAAGTCACCTGGCCTGTGTGTAAGCATGTGGCAAAAGCCTGTTAGTCTTATTAAGAGAGTGTGACCCCGGTGTGCTCATCAGGAATAACATTATATTGAAAAATTCAAATAAATGACTTCACTACAATTTTACAATTTTCACACTTCACAAAGTCATCCAGAGGCTGTTTGACGGGCCGGGTCCGGCCAACGGGCTGTATTTTTTTTACAACGCAGTGTTAGAAGGGATTAAGCTTCAGAATAATCAGCTGTAGCCCTTTTTGTACTGTAAATTCCTGTGAACGGTGTCTTATTTTTAGATGCGCGGGAACAAAATCTGCTAGAAATGATCTACATCTTTTAAAAGATGTGGCTAGATTTTAGCCCTTTGAAAACCAAAACTATGTGCATTACTCATAAATAAGCTACGCCAAACATGAAGACGATTACTGTCAAAGTTTCCACTTGTGCAACACTTTTATTTGAACACTATCCGTCTATAACAGCTATAAATGTGTCAGATACGATGACTTAAGAGCAGATGTGTGCTTTGTCGGGATCAATTGTGAGCGCTGAATTACAAGTAGTTTAATTGAAATTCTGATGTTTATTTTTGGCCCATGCTGAGTTACACCCACACCCCTCAGCACGCAGCAACCCACTGACAATCAGAGCTACACACTGACCTTAATTCCTTCTGATTACCAAACCGACTTCCCTGTTGCACGAGTGTCTGACCTTTTCACACAATCATACATTCATGCGCCCAAATTTACACTTTGCTCGTGTGCGTACATCCCCCACTGCACACACGCATGCAAGCGCACAAACAAAACTGGATTGCAGTCTCTCTCTCGCCCTCTCCTCCTCCTCCTCCTCCTCCTCCGAACCTCCTGCATCCCTCTAAAAAAGCCTCCTGACATAAAAAAAGGGCTCCTCTCACACACCTTATCAAGGCTGTTGACAATTGGGTCACCCTGTGCTGAGTTTGTACCCACTTACTCTGACTGACCCGCTCTGTTCAGGCTAATTGGAATCTGACATTTATGCAATAGCATTAAAGTTTGCCACATTAAAAGGACGCTTTGATATTAGGAACTTGCTGTACTGGTAATTTGGCATGTTTTTGCTCATTAACTACTTTTTTTTTTTTGGTTTCTTCCAGGCAGCCGTAGAAACATTACAAACTTTATGTTTGTATGTTACTGTAATGATGCATTCAAGTACAAAAAAGTCAAATCAAAGTTGGCTTTATCTTCATTGACCAACCAAACTCATGGATGTATAGACATCCTGTTCACAAAATATGTTTATTTATTATTGGTCTTCTGCTGGTGATTTCCTTTCAGCA
This sequence comes from Nibea coibor, assembly GCA_023373845.1. Taxonomy (NCBI): domain Eukaryota; kingdom Metazoa; phylum Chordata; class Actinopteri; family Sciaenidae; genus Nibea; species Nibea coibor. Next base: position 15,110,157 of record CM041727.1, on the reverse strand, counting down.
TTGTCTGAGGCCAGAGATTCCTTAATCTTTCCAGAATTATTAACACACCTACGTATGTTACCTCGCAATGACAACAAAACTTGGAACATGTTCCCTGCGATGGATTCTAATCGATATTAGATTATATTCTGTCCTGGCACAAGCTGCAACTAATGAATGTCCGGAAGGCAGGAAATCCATTTGACAGAATCTAAAATGGTTGGCAGTGAAGTGTAGTTCAAGCTAAAATATTTTAGATCCGGTTGTTTTTGGGAGGAATTGGGGAGGGTGGTGTTAGTGTTTGGGGGGGAGGTAAGCCACAGGGGTTCTACTGTTCTGAAAGGATGTAGGCTTTTCACCACTTGTTTTGTCCCTGACTTATATCGACCCTTTCCTGACTCATTTTTCCTCTTGCTGTGAGGGAAAAAGGTGTTTGTTCCTTGCTGAGAGGCTCAGCTGGAGCTGCAGCAACCGTAGCAGAAATAAACATGAGGTGGTGGAAACAATATTCATTCCAGTTAAGCATTTAGTCAGCGTCAGTTGTCACACGGCGAATCGCTTATGCAAAGATGATGGTTGCAGTGACACCGAAAGGTTGTGGTTGAGTTTTGGGTTTTTTTTGTTGTTTTTTTATTTTATCTTGACTTGCACAGTAGCTTCCTGCAGATCTTGCTTTTTTATAACATGTACCCACACAGTTGTTTATTTCTTAAGTTAAGCACAGTTCTGGCACGTTGTTACATCACCAGTTGAACTGCAATTTTTTTCAATTTTCTTTGTATCATAATCTGGATTCGCCATTTAGCTGAGAACAAGACACATTTTTTTTAGGGACTATCCTAAAGAACCTGGGTATTTTACAAACGTGAAATGGATCTAAAATGTTTATTTCAACCTTGTTTAACTATGTGTCTTCATTTCCACCCAGAAAAACACTCCCTCTCTGTCATCATGGCCTCTTACTTTCCCCCCTGTCTTATTTTCCCAGCTCTGGGGGAGAGCTCACTGCGCAGTATCACATTTCACACTGCAAATCTGGATCCATCTCTCTTAAGATCCCTACGCATGCAATGCAAGGAACACAAATAAAAAATAAAAAAAATTCCCCCACTCCAAAGTCACGAAAAAAGTCTGGTCTGCTACACGCTTCACACACAAACTGTATACTTACAGAGAAAATATAAATATACAAACTGATACACAGGGTATTCATTCTGTTATACCAGGAGCCCAGAGCAGACAGAAAGCTGGGACCACATGAGAGCCCTGCATCTAAGCCTCCAATCCCCAAACTCATATTTTATATATTCTCAAGGCCATTTCTCTGTCAGCAACTACCACAGCACAGTATTGCAAACACACATGGGCCATCTGGACACGTGTACTGTACAGAAGTAGATGTACATGGAGCTTTTTTTCTCACTAAGCTGAAAACACACTTGTAGAATGAGTCATTTAGTGAAACCCTCAAGAAAAATTGTCAATAACATATTTTAGCTGCAGAGAGAGACAAACTCATGCTGCAAAACAAATGCTACTACTGTGCATGTGTTTCTTTCTTTGTTGTTTTTTTTTAAGGCATCAGTGGAATGTTTGAGTGATATGCCCGTGCTTGCACTGTAACCTACGGAAAGACAGCCTGGGGCAGAGTACATAGGTCACGAATGAAGAAGCAGCCATTTCAAAATCTTTAAGACATCACAGGCCGATGGCCTCAGTAACATCTGTGCAAGATTTGGGTTGAACAAATGTCTCCTGTGGACAAAAGGTGAGTCTGAGAAGTCAGTGAAAGTATTAAGCAATATTGCACGAGAGATTGTGCTTCCCCGTCATCGCTGATACCTTGAGTGTAATACTGTGACTGAACAACAGTTACAAAGCAAAATATAACAGGCAATCAAAATGTATTCATATTCTGAATTTATATTCTGAATCAGTTTGTTCTTTCGTCTGTCCCTTAGTAACAACACAGCAACAGAGAGCATTCCTACTCTCGATAACTAACATTAAAGATTTCTAGAGATCGCGGAATTTCCCAAACTGAAAAAGTACCAAACATATAACCACAAAACTGACTTGCCAGCGCAGTCTTGTTGTTCCAAAGATATTTGCTGATTCATTTCCTTTCATTTATGCAGGGTCAGGTCATGGCGGCAACAGATTTAACAATTATATTTTCATTTGTTGGATAATTTGTTGATTTATAAGACATGAAAAAATCTAAATTTTGACTTTTAAATAAAAGAACGTGAACATCTTTAGGATTTATTGGTTCATTTCAGTCGACTGTTTTTTGCTGCAGCTCTTTTGGTTATAATGTTGCCGTGGAAAATGCCGTAGTAACGTTTGTAGAGAAAGATAAATGCGGTTCCATCTCATGTTAAGCTCGTATAGGTGTTGCGATTTAAGAATGGCTCATAACTGCCGGTAAATTATGAAGACAAAACATGCAGTGCGTGAACAGAGGAACCTAAATGATATTTCTCCACATGTACAATTATTTTCTAGATAAATTCTGACCACCTGGTGAGATTTATTTCGCAAAATTTTAAAACGGTTCAATCACTGAATCAAACAAGACCATTAAATTGTTCATCACATCCCCTTCCAAACACATACACACTCAGCTCCTGTGCTTAAAGTCCACAATATCCCCATCTTATGCCATCTGTGCCAGGGCAAAAGGAAAAATAGCACCATCTGTGAATCCTTGGCATAGTCTGTGTACCAGTGGCGATCATAAATCACGGTGGTTAAAAGACATACAGAATAGCTCAGAAGACAACAAGCCTCTCCGCACACACACATACACGAATCCATGATGTTTACAGTCACCCATGATGTGTCATTCATTCATCCTAACACCCCAAAGCCAGAACATGTTATTGAATACTGAGAGGTTTGTTTCATAACGGGGTCACCTCAGTGCTACACTTGCACACATGGCTGAGGATTTGTTTTCAGCGTGATGCATAATGCATTGTGTGCACTTTGCATCAAGTTTTGCAGAGTGCCGAGTTCCATAAGCAAAAGTAAAAATCTAGAGCCTTCCTCTCTAGGGCTGACCTGGTGACATGCTCACAATAATAATGCCAACATGCTAAGGTTTTGTAATGTCACCATCTTTGTTTAGCATGTGCTAACATTTACTAACAAGCACATAACTCAAAGTATAGACTGAGGCTGACAAATTTACATTTTAACCCGATGGTGTGCTAGAGATGTCAGGGGATCAATAAAGGTATTTGGGTGTATCTTCTGGGGGCTATTAATATTTGTATCAAAGTGGTGGACTGACAACCAACAGACATTGCGATACCTAGAGGCATGCCACCAGCTTGGTTAAAAATGTAATTTTAAAAGTAGGGTTAAAGTAAAGAGTTAAAGGCAACGGCCTCTCTGAGGTTATCATTTATAACTGCCTGTATGTACCTGCGCCTTCCAAAACCGAGTCTAAAACAGCAAAATTATGACTTCAATTAGAAATAATAAGAAGAGCACAAGTCAAACCAAACACGTGGTGCCAGCTTTTAGTATTTGACAGTTGCTACATACACATTCAGTCATTATCCAAAAAGCATTGTGGTTTAACACCCGGCACTGATGTTATGTGACTGAAAGCTGCAAACGGATCACAAGATCACAATCTCATTCTCATATCACCTTGAAAACACTCTGTGTGCTCTGCTTTGTAGTACTCAAAATAAAAAAACAACGCCTTTGTGCTGTTTAGCTTTCAGAATGACTAAATACGAGCAAGCTCAAGATTATATAATCTATAAATAAGATGTTGTTGGCGGGGTCTTGACATGGTGCGAGGGTAGACAGAATACAAGAGCGGAAGAACGTGATGAAAAAACGAAAGCAAAGATAGCAAAGCGGATCAGGCAGACCCCAGGAACAACATCCGTACTGACATGGGCAAAAAAAAATATACAATCTGCAGTTCCTCAAACGGCCACTTGATGCTGGCACTAGAAAAAAACAAATAAATCTCCGTATGGCCCCATATTACACTGCCCAACTTTACAGCAGAAATAAATATGTTAACAGCTCGATACGCAAAATGGTTTTGGTGCCTATAGCTAATTTTCCCATTCATGAACATTTTCATCTGACTCATCGGTTTAAATTATATTAAATATGTACATATTTAAGTTCAGTGAAATTAGCTGAAAAAAATGGAAGCACCTCTGTTACCTGTGGCTGACATCCCAGAGACTACGTCCATTTTTCTTTATACAGTGCATCTATTTTACTTGTGGTGAAGTCTGACCAAAAAGAGCAGCAGTGTGCACTTTTTGGAGCCAACTGTCGTTAATGATCAATATTTTTCTTTTTTCTTTTTCTGCAGGAGAATTTTTGTTGGCCATGATTAGGGCTGAGGCACTCTGATGGCCTGCATATCTATATACATGCATGAAAAAAAAAAACAAGCTGCATCACAAGACAGCTTGACTTGTATGTGACTGCTTCCAGACTACATCCACACACTGTATACTGTAACACCTAATAATATCTATCATGTCTCACTAGCTCTGGCATGCTTTAATGCAAATCCACCCACAAAGTCAGATGGTCAGGAATTGCATCACTTCCTTCATTCTGCAATGCTCTAGCCTTGTCTTGAATTATTAGTTTTGTATTCTCTCCCGAAGCAGTTGTGAATGGTTTATTCCTCTGTCATGATTATCTTCCTGTGAGGAATTTCCTTCTGTTTCAATCAGAAAAGCTGCTGCACTCGCACTTTGCAAGGATGCTGCAGAATTCCCCATTAACATTCACCACTGTCACTTCCAATATCAGACTGACTGTGACGGAAAATGACCACACACATGCGCAAAGACACACACACGTTCTCTCCGCTAATCGTTCTCTCCCCGTTCTGATCTCAGGCACCGAGATAACTCCACCAGACCACCCTGGGCACCAGCAGGAGGAGGGGGAACAGGAGAATGAAATGGTGCGGACGTGAAGACAGTGCACTCCCTCCGGCAGGCCAAGCCTAACAGATTGACTGTCTGAGTAAATAAAGCAAGGCCGATGAGGACTTGGCGCTGGTCGTACCTGTTACCATCCTTTTCTGCTCTTTTTAATTAAGTCACGTAATGAAAGAAACCAGAAGAACAGAACTGGCTCCATCTCCTATGTTTCCTTCCCATCAGTGGGATTACCTGGGGAAAACCTAGGATTCACACTTCAATGGTTTAATATAACAGGATGCGAAATGTGAAGCACGAGTGCTACACATCCTGACAGACAAAATGGGAGAATGAGAGTAGCTCAGAATCAAACCTGACTCTTCTGTATAGCTTTGAATGTTGAAATTGTTCCCAATCCCACCTGATACACACAGAAACAATGGAAAGTTGTGCTATTACACAGATTGCTTTGAAATGGCAATGGCAAAGAAAAAAATGAACAACTGTTTTGATGATTGCAAAGTGTTTCATCACCCTTAGTCATGCTGTAGTCTTCTGAGTATACTGTTACATTCCCTTCCTATCTTACAGCACACTGAGAAGAAGGAAAAATGTGATTGAGAGGAGGTGCCGTATGGTCTACAGGCAGTAAAAAACATGTCAGAGCAAAGCCAGGTGGAGCAGCTCTCATAGACATATTGTCCTATTCATCCATCAGACCCCCGTTCCTTCAGTCCAGATGAACACGGGAAACATCCAGGCTGATAAATCTGAATATTACTCATCCTTGCTTATGTCCTTGAAAATGACAACAGCCTTCCTGGGAGAGTGCAGACCATTCTGATAAATTCTGTGTGGTATCATCTCCAACCAATGCTCTGACTATTTTACCGAGAGATTTTTCTCTGTCATGAGGACGGCACATACGGTAAAATTCTGGCACCCTGCCTACGCTGTGGTGCACACGTCCCACAAGGATCATCAAGATAAGGCATCACCCCAAACACACTCTGGTGGCGTCCAATCAAATCAATTGTTCTTGTTTAAAAAGAACTGTCTTTGTCTGGGGCCCAATTTGACACATGGGTAATTGAGGCTCCAGCTCAAGTCATTATCCTTTAAGGGAATAAAGGAGGAGGATGGATTAGGAGGCAACTTTAGGCAGCCCCACCCCCATGAACAAGAGACGGATGGCCTCTCTCAACAGTTTGTAAAGAAGGGAAAGTCAAACACACCAAATCCTTGTCAGAGCTGTGACAGTTGAGTTTCATGTTTGCTAATTAGCATTAGGGTATTGATGTTGTAGATGCAGGTTAGTAAAGGATCAAGGTAAAAAAAAAGAAAAAGAACACAAACAGTCACTGCTGTTCAGCCTCTGTCACTCCTATCTCCACCCCCTACATGTTAGTAGGACATTCACAGTAATGCCAAAAATACAAGAAAGCTAAAACAAATTGATTTGTATTCATTTCTAGGATTTTTCTGTCTTACTTGTATTTGGTAGGTAATCATGCTCGAAGCTTTGGAACAACAGTTTCCACCGTGCTTTTGGGGACGTTGCTTTGCTTTGAATCAAGTTTTAAGATGTATTTACCGTTTGGCAAATGGCACCATTCTTTTTTTACAGTGTGTACTGGATTAAATATAGATTGGATTTGTTACAGATTTATGCAGAGATGTGTATCATGTATGGGCATTCAGATTTAACTGAGTTATGACCTGCTCTAGGCTATGCTTATAGATCCAAACACATTATCAAGTACCTCTAATGACAAATTACTGTTGAACCCAAGCTTTTTAAAAAAAAAAAAGGAAAAAGAAAAAAAGAAACCTTCAGATATTGATCCTCCATATCATGTCTGCGAGGAAATCCAGACTATGACTGATCTATTTTTCTCTCCTGTTAGACTCCTTTTCTTTTCTCTGCTCTGATCTGGCAGCGATGCGGCTTCAAATGAAAATGCATTTTGCAGAAACAATAAAAATTTACGTGGCCTATCAAATAACCTTGAAATAACAACCCAAACAAAAACAAAACATAAAACACAAATCACAGTTATTCTGCTTAAAATTGCTCCACTGAGATGTTAATCACACTTGTTCTAGGAATGCATTTGGGGCTCTCGAGCTCAGTGTTTCTCCGTGGGTGAGTGACCTTTACAAAATGGTTGACACTTTTGCTCTCTGTTTGACACTAAGCTGTGGATTCAAATACAAAAAGGGGCTTATTTGAAATGTTTGTATTTTGCAGATTGCTGCTTTGAGAGAATCAGCCAAGAGAGAACCAGCCAAGAGAGCAAGCGATGATTCAGCAGACCCAGACGTCTGTAATCACCACTTCACATCTTCTGCTGCCTCCGTTTCAACGCAGTGCAGATCTCTGTTTTCCAAAAATATCTAAGCTTTGAGTACGGGGTAGTGTTGCAGGAGACATGGGAATTTCTTATGCACTTTCAAATCTTTAAAAGAGAGGCAATTTTATCTGAACTTCCTGGATCTCCAGCCATACTCTCTGTTCATTACTTGAAATTGAATTTTTTGAAGGGAGCTCTTAATCTACGTAAAGCCTGTGGTATGAGCAGCGAGGCGTGGGTACGCTCTTATTCCAATTCTCATCAACATCATCTCAGATGATCCCGCTAAATGTAATCAATGTTTTTAGTTCAGCCTTGTACCGAGATGTCCTCAGTCCTCGAGAGGATCAACCAAAGCTCGCATTAGCTAAACAATAGCCTGAAGCAGAATCAGCCTGACAGGGAGATCCATCAGAGGCCAGGAATTTAAGACACCGTGCTCCTGTCTGACAGATCCCCTACAGCTACATTTCTATCCAGGTGTCAAACAGGTTTTAAGTAAACTTGAAATGTCACAAAGATCCTGTGAATGACTTGTGTTCTTTTCACCATGAGGCTTTCTGTAGCTAAATACCAAAGTCCTTAAAGAATCCGCTATAATAGTAACCAATTTGTTGCTGCTTGAAGGATTAATAAAGTAACTATCATACGACCACATCTGTCTTAAACTAAATGTGTCCTTTCTTGATTCAGTAATTTCCAACTCGAGTGAGTTTTAACACTTTTGCGGATATTGAGGAAATAACATCATTATATGGTTATAAGTAACCAGTTTATGAGAGGAAATCTGGAAAAACCTAAAGTGGTCATGCTGAAGAGGAGGAGAGTTGTAATCTATACTCAAAGGCAAACAACATGCTGTGCACACTGGGCCCTCCCTTTCTATTTGACTTACACGTCTATAGGTCAGCACATAAACAAATGTACTCCGTGATCCCGCTTGTTTTGCTTGTGAAGTAGAAACTGAAAGGCATAAAAAAAATAATAAAAAACAGGAAAACCTCACTTTGTGGATTAATGTCACAACACAGATGTGATGTGCTGTGACCAATTATTTCCACTGGGTCTGTTATTACCTGTAGAATCAATGCCTTAATGGTAGAGTACACCTTCACATCATTACGAGCCCACCATTTATAGTCCTTATGAACGCCCAGAGGGACAGATTTTTTCGATGAGATGATATGGCTTATCATTGTTCGAGAGTTCAATTGTTCAAGATTGAGGAGTATTCGCAGATCAATCCCGTGGAGCCCCTGTAGGACTGACACTTGAATGCACCATTAAAAGGACTATCCACCCATCAACAGTTACCAAAGGCAGTGATGTCTGCATGGTCAGTTTCAACACTGGGACACTACAAGCCCTCTGTTGAGTCACTGGCTCGATGTGTGGCAGCTGTTATCAAGGCCAGAGGTGGTCAAACAGTACTGAACTGCTTTTTCTATTTCTGTGAGTGGAGGAAGCAGACTTTGAGATTGGAAGGAGCGTTTCAGTGGTTGTGCTTTTCAGGCCCTGTAGTGTACCAAGATGACATCCAAACAAGTTTCAACCGAGATATCTTCTGTCCTTTAACAACCAAGAACAGCTTTCCAACCACCCCTTTAACTAAAGATATTCAGTTTAGTTGGCCTAAATATAAATGAGTAAAAAAAACCCCAAGAAGCTTAAAGAACACTTGAATGTCTTGTGTTTTAGACCTCCTATATTTATACTCTATTATTTGTACTCAGAGAAGTGTTCCCTCTCAGTTCATAATCTCGACCCCTCCATAAGCCAATCACATACAGTATGTCAGTCCTTATTAAACATCCCAGTACACACTTGAGCCGACGAGAGACACACTGGGTCACACTGGCTCAAATCTATTATATGAGGTCATGAATGAGAGGATAAATTGATGTCCTGCCACTCACGGGGGCAGAGTGCCAAGGTGCATTGGAGTGAGGACTTTACACAAGACAAACTGATAACCGTGTGATCTTTATCGATCTTAATTCCCAGAGGACATTAACTGTGTTAGATTGCTGATGTTTTGCTTTCTGTTTGGATTAACCCAACCACGAACTGTTTTCTCTCAGATCTCTGAAAATGAATGTTTGATCTGCCGTTATAGTTAAGGACTCTACAGAGTGCAAGGGAGAAATAGCGAATAAAGAAGAAAGGAACGATATGGATAGGAATGAATTCTTCTGTTAAGATGCAATATTATCTTTAAATATTTGGTAAAATCCTGTTTGCTCCGTCCCTAGTTGCGCTGGTTGTCCCTCCACCCAGCAGCCAGACTGGAGCCAGCCTTGCAGCTGTCCACAGTCCAGCATTACATAACAAGGCTACATCACAAACCCCCCTCTAGCCACTTTGCAGCCTCTCCACCATGACACTGTCAGCCCGCTGAGGAAATGACAAGAGGACAAAGTTGGATGGCCGCTTAAGGGACCGACACACAAACTCCTCTCTTCTAAGATTTGCTTGTTGAGGGCCAAGTTAATGAGGTAACACGATGCTGTAATAGCTCATTTGCTTCCCTGTTCCCATGGACCTGTAGCCCCTTCACCTTCGAAACCGCCACTCAAACACACACACACACAGCAAAGTGCTGCTAAAGTGTGGGTGGGTGTGATGTAGCTATACATGAACCACGTCTACAGAATGGCTGACCCACTTTACCACCATGCTCTGCTCGAACAGTGTGTACCATTTCGTGATGCATCTTCCTAGAGGTGCTCACATAAATTAAAAGCTCCGCGGACACACCTGGTGAAGAAAGTAGGGAATGGCACAAGAACACACAGTTTCACCACCGTGCTTTGGATATCTTAATGTTAAAATGCTCAAAACCAGTTCTACAAGGTCGTCGCATGACTGCAACAAAACTAACAGGATACAGCCGATACATAGGATGTGAGGAGCAGAGGATGTTGTAGTGGTAATGTGTGTGAAATTGTAATCTATTAAACTTACAGCAATAAGCGTTTAGAGTTTAGCCATAGTTTAATGTGGATGGACGCGTTTTCCACAGTACAACACTGACTGCAGTCTCAAGTGCAGCTAAAACATAAAAGAAGTGAATTCCACGGGCTGTAGAGTAGAGTGGAGTTTCCCTTTATCAGTTCAGTCAGCTGATAAGTCTAAAATTCAGTCTTTTCACATAGATGTACTCTCCCTTTGTTTCACCAAGGACGTGCAGGCACATGTGGTCCGGCAGAGGTAGAGAGCCCGAAGAAGAAATGTCAGAGTCACACTCAAGAGTGACAAGAGGGGCACTCAAATGCCCACAATACGCCGAATTCAGAATACATCACGCAGATCATTTCCTCTCAGTGACGCGAAATCATGGGTCGCTTTCAGAAACCCGACACGGCCTCAGCTCATTTTTAGCCACCCCTGGATATTTTAGACAATATATGAGAATTTGCTGTATTTCATCACACTGTGCTAGCAAAAGAGCACAGCACAGAATGACTTTCTACCATCATATGAATCCGGCATTCAGAGAATCAGCCTTTGAAGATTTGTTATCAATCAAATTTGTGGACAGCACAATCCCCTCCAGCTTTCCTGTCATGTTTTGCTCATGAGCTTCACAGGGGTGGAGTGATGAAGGGAGAGGAGGGATTTAGGGCTTTTGAGCCATATGATGAGCCATTTCTTTTCTCTTTTTTTTTACGAGAACAAATGTTTTTTTTTTTGCAGCAAGGAGAAAAAAAACAGAGGATGGAAACAGCAAAAGAATGTATGTTCATTTGAATTCAATTGACCTCGACAACATTCAATCAGCGTCTGTTTTTTTAAGTCGTTTGTGGGAGGGCGTACTGGGTTTGCCCACATCCACGGGGAATCTAATAATGGGGGGGGGGGGTACCAGAGAATTAGCCAGTGTTTTGAGTCGTTGCTAAGCAAACTAAGTCTGATATGACAGAATGCAACTCTCCAGTGTGTCCCACCTACGCAATACACAAGACCATGATGAGGTCTGTCATGCCAACAGACTGCACTCCGTGTTGTGGAAACAAGGGATAGTTGTGCATTAAAAGCTTACAGTGGGGTAACATTACATATATCATGTGGGGGGGGGGGGGGGGGGGGGGATGCCGCCTTGCCTATTGTCGGTGTGTGGAAGTCCAGTTAATTAACCTCAAGTAATGGGAGCACTAATTAGGGCTGGGCCACCATTAAACATATTAAAATCACGCTCTCCATTACTGAGAGGGCTGTGTGCAGAATGATGTCCCGCCCCTGGCCCACAAATCAAGATTATATTAGGAAAAAGTTTCAAAGCGCACCAAACTTTTTCTCATCAAGACCTGTTTTTAGTCCTACGTTGTCAAGTGTTCAAAATTTAATTTAAAAAATGTAACCCTGAACTTCACTGAAAGCAGCAGAATACTACAAGACTGTCATAGTAATAACAACAAATGTTACACACCGTGTGAACTTTCAGCACAAACACACATTAAAACTGTCTACAGCTACTTTACTGAAGTGTGTTACTGTAGCTTACTGTACCGGGTGTGAGTGTACAGTATGCTGCAGCAATGTCACCGGATTCACATCAGATCTCAGTCAGGACCAGACTGAAAAGATGATTAGAGCAGCATCCAGATGTGCTGTAATGTGAACATGAAGAACTCAGCCCCCTACAGATGTTTTGTGGAGCCTATGTGAAGGGTTTTAATATTTATTATTATTGAGGAGTGTCTTGTATTTCTGTTCTTGTGCATCCTCCCGTTGTGCTAAACTTCTACCCAGAGTTGCTTCAATAAAAGTAGCTTAATTCTCATTTATCTGGGGTATCCAGTTGGGACTCCTGAAGTGCCTGGAGCACAGTTCAGGTCATGTCTACCCACACATCTGCACCACCTTTTCTTGTTTTGTTACACTGTAATGTGGCACAGCCCCTTGTGTCACCTTGAGAATCGTTGAGAAGGAGAATTAAGTGTTTCAATCAACCAACCTTCATGATGCCGCAAGGTGTGTTTCCAGCTCCCTGAATTCTCTCGGCGGAATTATCACGGCTGCCACTCCCGATGCGTGGACTGCTGTGTTCCCTGTACCGTCCATTGGTGTAAACTCCCTCGGCCCCGTAGCCCTGGGCAGCGGCTGACACCTCCAAATACGTCCGGGTACCGGTCGGAGGCAGTGGGGCCGCGTCGCCGGTGATTCCCGGTGCGTTGGTCGCGCCCTGGGCCGGCTGGGAGCCGATGGCAGGATCCAAGAAATGTCCCGACACGGCATCTGAAGCGTGTACCCCTGCCATGATCCGCCGGTGTTACAGCAAAGCCCTCCCCACCACGGTGTAAAAACAGCCCATTTTCTCAAAGCACGGCGGACTTGTTGAGGACTCCAGGGTGGCTTGTATTGTTCACCGGATCACCACTGCTGGTCCATCATCGGAGCGCACGGCAGTGTCTGGAGCAGTCGGTCAGACATGAGCCGTCCTGATGAAATAATGAACAGACGGTGTACCCCGCACACGACCTTCCCCGATCTGCTTTCTGGAGACGCGTGCTCAAAAAACTGTGGGAATACTGACTTCTTCCGAAGGTTTGCTGCCCTCGTTTATGTTTACAGTTTCCACTTGGGTCTCCTTGCCTTCAAAAATCTGTTTCGCTCACCACGTCCGCTCCCGTGGACTCTCCGCTGTGCGCATCGCCTCGCGTCCTGTACACTTTTGCACCGCTTGCGAACGGGAGAGCTTCCCCTCTCTCACATGCATCCGCGGGACAAATTCAAGACTGCGAGAGCGCAATCGCAATGAGCCCGAAAGCGCACGCTCGCAAGTGCGCGTGCGTGCACTATCAAATCCAGCAGCTCGAGCGCGCAACCCCCAGTTTCAGTCTTCAGAGGTGCGCGCGCACGCTATCTCCCTACTACCCAAAGCAAACAGACTGTATTGACAGTCAGAAGCAAACATCTGCAGCTCTCTTATGCACAATAGACTCTATGGGGTTTAATATAGGAAACATGAACTTTATATTTAATGAGAGCTTTGTAACTCACTCGTACGCTCTCTCCCAGGCTCTCCATGAGAGGGCGCTAGAGCATGGAGCACCGCTATTTAAAAAATGATTATCAATAAATCTGCCTGGAAATTAGATTTTACAATTTTGAAAAATTGTAGTTGTTTCCTCAATTCTCTGCTTAAGGGCTGATTCGTTTTAATTTTGCAGTGTTCTCTTGGAAAAAAGGAAACTTTTGGCTGCAACAAGATCAGTCTTTCAAAATCAGAAAAAAATAAATACTGTAGATACTAATAACAGAAACATAATAAAACAATGACACTTGGAGCTAGTTTAGACTTTTTGGACTCAACCACCTACAGGCAACAATAAATTATGTGTAACTTCATTTAGCATTTATTTTACCCCTCTCTAAAGTCAGGTAAGGTGAGTTTGATCATTTCATGATTCATTTGTAAAATGTACAATCCTGAAACAAGATGTTTTTTTTAAAAAAAGAAAGAAAGAAAATGGGGGAAATAAGCTTTACTTGCCTATAGGTGGCACAAGTTTAACAGAACACACATGTCTGAAACTGCTGGCGCTGCAGCTCTGTAACAAGATGATAAACAGCAAGCCAGTAGTTTATAATAAACCTGCTGTAGGACTTATAGTCCATGTTTGTCCTGGCAGCGAGAATACTGTAAAGTTTAAGGAAACGAGTGCATTTCTCTGACTCTCTGTTTGTTGTCCCACAAGCACACAAGGGTCCATGCTGTCTTTGTCCTTTGTCTTTTCACTCAGACCTCTCTGGGCTCTCTTGGGACTTCTGTCTTTCCCCTGGCTGTCAGCCTCTATTCTCTCTCTCTTACCCCTGAGTGGATGTTGTCCTTGTCGTGTGTGTGTGTGTTTCCTTTTTCATCTGTGTGAATGGTGTGATCTTTGCCTCCTGCGCGTGTCTGTGTAGTCTGTCCAATTCCTAGTTCTACATGGTGGAGAAGAGGTTGTATGGCTCAGGTTCTGTCTGTTTGGTGGCACCCGGGAGTTGCTCGACATCTTCCAAGATCCATATTTTTCAAAGTTCGCCTGCCACAAAAAATGATTCAGTAGAGTCATATGACTGAAAAAAATACTCTATATTTTTTAATGGTCTTACATGCTTTCAGGTTGTAGATGGTTACAGTATATTATACAAAGGGTTAAAGGGATGTATATATAAAAGTAATGCTCGCACATGAACAATAAAACAATAGTTCAACCAGATTGACAAGTGAAAGGGCAAAAAGAGACAAAGGTACAGTTGAGCAACAGTGAAAGAGGAATCTAAGAAATCACCCGCCACTGGTAAAAAGAAACTGAAAGCGTTAAAGTCAGACAGCAAGACAGCAATCAGTGTCAAGTGCACAATAACGCATATATCAAGTAGGAATTAACTGGCATGTTGCTTTAGCAAAGTTATTGCAAAAGTCTCATAATAGAAATAGAAGGTTGGTCTAGTGTTAGCACTGAAGGAATAAGATCACAGAATATTAGCTGAACACAGAATGGACAGGAAGAAAAACAGGTTTCAGTTGCACTTTTTTGGACAGAAAATTCAGAAATTCAGAATTGAAGGTTATAGTATGTAACACTATGAGGACAAAAACTAAATTCTTTGGTGCTACTGTGGCTTGCTAATGACACCCAAACACCTTCATCCTTGAGATGGAACTACATACATATCTAAATTAGCACTGAAGGGTCAAATATAATAAAGCCTATATCTGACTCTGAGAACTTTTGTGGAAACATGGAGATTAAGTCTGGGGCGTTCTTACCGACCATAGACAATGAGGAGAATAGTAATAGCTAATACAGAGGACATGAGTTGACAGTCTGTAATTTCGCAGCATCACTCTTCATCAGAGATGTAAGGATTCAGTACCTCCACTCACCTCCTCTCTTCTTAGGTATTGATTTATTTGTGCTCGTGTTCAGAGTGAACTGGAAAGACTGTGGTTGCGCAATTATCATTACATGCAGTCCAACCCTGACTCCCCTGTTTCACAAACCATAAAACTGAGCATCTGCCTACTGAGGCTGAAGCTAGGCCAAAAAAAAAAAAAAACCTACAACAATGGAGGGTGTAACATTGAATGTCAGGCCACCTGACATCATCAAATGAGACATAGGAAGTAAGCTAGAATTATGCAACCCCATTTTTAACCCACCGAGGAGGCAAATCAAATCATGGCCAATTTGTATGGAAGGTGCAGCGGAGGCCATATTATCAAATGTGGCCGGTCTAATCAAAGCCAAAGGAAAGTTTTCACGTTACAGACAAACTTGATTCTATATTCTGACTGTAATCCTTCAGTTTAATGCTGCAAACAATGGGGGGATTCTTTCTGGTAAATAGCAACACCCACATGACACACTGGATTACTGTATACGGTATGTAATCATCAGATGTGTTATGTCAGAGGGCGGGACTGCATTCTGTAGAAGTTGAGGGTCTTAGTCAAGTGTCCTAGTGTTTATACTTCTATATGTTCACAGACCTTGGTGCTGATAACTGGCTTAATCTGCAGCCAAAACACATCCTCTCTAATCACATTTAGCTCAATGAATGAGAATAACTTATGCTCACTGCTGAAGCCACTTCTCAAGGACGGGTATGCTAGTGAGAGACAGAAGTGAATGAAATCTGTGAATGTATGATGTGACAGAGCAAAAAAGCGAGGAGGGGGGGTGAAGGAATGCAATTCATGCCGGTAGACTGAGACAGTAAATGTCTAGGAAGAGGAGGCTGGAGATATTTCATGCCCCCTTCCTTTCCTTGCTCACTCCCTCCCCACCACCCACCCCTTTTCCCTCGTGATCTCTCAGGGTCATGTATTATGCATTCTCAGAAATTATTTAGTAAAAGTTCTGCTTTTAAAAGCCTCCTCGCCTGGCTCAGCTGTCTCACTTTAATGTGAAAAAGGCCTCTGAAGGCCAGACTCTAAATTCAAACATCAGCTCCGCGTTGATTTAAACAGAGTAGTTCACATGAGTTCACGAGATGTGACCAGAGTCAGCCTTGGTAAAAAGACCTCTCATTGATCCACCAACAAATACTGTACGTCCAGTGTGCTGTAAAGCAATGCATTATTCAGTGAAAACACCAGGGCATGCCGAGTGACCAGATGAGGAATGATGGGAAAGAGCAAAACAATGCTTTTTGTTAGTCTGACAGTAAAGAGCTAAAATAAAACAAGTGGGAGAAAGAATGTGAAATATAGAGTAGGTTGTGTCAGCAACTCGTGAACACTGATGGTTATGTTATTCTAAAATAACACCGTTGTTATTTTCCATTGAGGTCTGCGTTAGTTTCCTGTGGCAGGATGTCAGCCATGCCTGTGTAGAGTAAGGCACCGCTCCTTCCTGCTGCAGTAGCTGTCAGGTTCAGACCAATGGATTCCCATCGCCGTACCCACAGGCCTCTAACAGCCATCGTATTGATGACAGAAGACAATTGATCAAATTCTCTAATCTCTGCAGGCAACAGGGGAAAAGAAGAGGGGGTCACTCGGTCAAACAGTCAGGATTTATTACCACACAAGTCTTTTCTAGAAAGCCACATGTGCGTCAGTTTGTGTGCCCACACCTTTGTTTCTCACTCACAGTGTCGACAACAGAAAGTCGACAAGAGAAAATTTATTTTTAAAAAAATGTACAAGAATATGTTTCTCACCGATACACAATCAGTGTGTGAATTGCATACTTGAATGATTTTACCTACAGAGGATGTTTCTGCTGCTCACAGACAGAGAACAGAGGGTGTGCCTTCCTGAGCTGTGCCACTGCATTTCCTGTGCCCGCCCATGTGATCATCAGTCCAACAAGAACAGAAACCACGCATAAAATCTTTCCAACAGACACTTTTTGCACGCAGTTTTAACTGTTTCAATCTGGATTTGTTGTTGTTCTTTAAAGGCGCAGTCCATGATCTAAACAAACGGACACCCTCACCACCAGAAATGAATGTGCTACGGAAATGGGTTGCCAGGTCACTTGACATAAAACAGGATCTGATTAATGTTTCATGAAGATTCGTTCACCTCAGCTGAGTGGGAAAACAGGGCTATAAAATGCTGATTTTACAAATACTATTCAAACCTATCTATTAAATATATATGTGGCCTAACCTGATATCACAACATGTGATCAGCAGTACTTTAACCCCACTTACAGCTTGTATAATGGGGTATTTACTCAATTAGAATAATAAACCGTGCTGATATAGCAGGTCAGAGGTCAAGCATGTAGATTCCAGGTGCAGATGTGATAATAATAACATACAGCATATAGAGCAGGATGGTGTCAGGGAAAGCATGTTCTGTTTGTGTGTAATGGGGCCTCCTGTCTATTTTACGAATGTAAGAAATATCAGTAAAATATCAGTGTTTCGAGATCACATTGGCTTTCCATGGACCGCTTTCAGATATCAAATGGCATCTCATGTCTTTCAAGGAGGATAAGGAGACTCTGCACACCGAACATTTATTTCTCTCAAATTGTATTCACAAATGTGTTAATGTTCATGTTAGTGCCAAGACAATCTATCCATCTGACAGGTGTAGCCTATCAAGATGCTGACTGGACAACGTGAGTCTCACAACAAAAGGTCACTCTAAATGTGCCATTTTTTATCATGGGAAAAGACAGGAATCAGAAAGTGTTTATCAGTAATAACAAGGTGAGGATTTAACAAGCAAGATGCCATACTGTTCTGCTATCTTTGTTTGTGGGGACATGCTCTTAGGTGGGAATTAAAGTAATGTAATGCTTCAATCTTACAATGCCTGACTGTATATTTGAATGTGTTGAAGCATTTTTCTCTCAATCAGTTACTTTTAGTGTAAATCTGAGATTTTCAAATCTCAGTCCCCAAAATCTGCTTAGTCAGTATTCACTCCCTCTCCGATTCATTGGACATTACTGACATCTGGTGGTGACACAGCTTGGGTGAAGAACCAAATACCCAGTTACAGTATGTTCTTTGGATACCTGCTGGCATTTATGGCTCGTATCTCATATTGGTCTGGCCACATGTCAGCTTGTCACATCCACATCTCCAAAACAGAAAGCCAAAGGTTTCATTTGACCATATAAATGTCTACGTGTGTGTATATATTTTATATATTTATATATCTGTATATTCTATTTGGATATTTTTCATTCATCATACTATTCTTTACATTTATTCATCATCTTTTCTTAATCTCAACTATTAGACCTACACTGGAATCATGCTGAGACAATACTGGACTTTAATATGATAAAAGCCAGTGAGGCAAAATTTAAATTGTGTTGTGTTGCTGCTGCAAGGAGTAATGATTCTATTATTACTTCAGACCACAGTGCTCATGCTATACATCGGTTTTAAAGCCCCTGTAATAAATGCAGGTTTAGTATCCAGGCAACAACCCACCACTATCCTACAGGAGTCCTGTAGCACTGGATCATAATGACCTGTGTGCATTTGACATAGTAGCATGTAGACAATGTATACATATTTAAACATAATAGTATATCAAATAGGAATGGCAATACATTCCTATCAACCCATAATAATTATCTTAAGGAAGCAATTAATGATTTTCTTCAGGGGACCTGATAAAAAAAATCATTTAAGCAACAGTTGGTCTTTTTTAATGAATTTATTGAATTGAAAACAGATTTTCCCCATGGCTGTCCACCCAATCTTCTAGTACAGAGACTGTGTCTGTTCCCCGTCCACCTACATTATTTAAAGATAAAACAAACAGAAGAGGAGTTCATCATAAAAACTTAATATAAATTAAATCAACATCTCCAACAGTCCAAAATAAGATAATTAAATGTGGACTCAGGTCCTTGTCCTCTAAAGCTGTTTTAGTCAATGAATTAATATCTGATTATGATATTGATTTATTTTGAATCACTGAAACCTGGCTGCGTGATGATGAATACGTTCGCTTAAATGAATCCACTGCTCCCAGTCATTGTAGTACTCGTATTCCTCTCAGTACCAGTAGAGGAGGTGGAGGTGGAGCCATATTTGACTTAAGTCTATTAATAAATCCTAAACCTAAACTAAATTATAATTCATTTGAAAGTCTTGTTCTTAGCCTCACTCACCCAACATGGAAAACATTACAGCCAATTTTATTTGTTACAGTATAACAAGCTCCTGGCCCTTACTCTGAATTTTTAATTTTTTTCTGAATTTGCAGAATTTGCATCAGGCTTGATCCAGATAAAACAGATAAAGTAATCATTGTAGGTGATTTTAATATTCATGTGGACAACCACAATGATAGTCTTAGTACTGCGTTTATCTCTTTATTAGATTCAATTGGCTTCTGTCAGAGTGTAAATAAACCGACTCATCGTCTGAACCACACTCGTGAGCTTGTTCTCTCATATGGCATTGAAATTGATCATCTAACAGTCTATCCACAGAATCCTCTTCTTTCTGACCATTTTTAATAACCTTTGAGTTCACATTACTCGACTATAAGCCTTTGGCAGAAACTCCTACAGCAGAGGTTTATCTCACAGTGCTGTAGCCAAATTTAAGGAAGTGTTTCCTTCAGTATTGAATTCAATGCCATGTCTCAATGCAGCAGAGGACTTGTCTGCTTCCTTTAGCCCCTCACAAATAGACTCTAACTTGTGACTCTATTGCACCTCTGAAAAAGAAGCTAATTAAGCACCATGGTATGATAAATTAAAGCAAGTGGCACGAAAATCTGAATGCAAATGGCGCCCCACTAAAATGAAGGAATCTCATTTAGTCTGCCAAGATAATCTGAAAACATACAGGAAGGTTCTTCGTAATGCCAGAGCAGCCTATTACTCTTCATTAACAGAGGAAAATAAGAACAACCCCAGGTTTCTCTGTAGCACAGCTCTATTGAGCCATATATTTCTTTAGGTCTAACTAGTAATGACTTCATGAACTTCTTTAATGATAAAATTATAACCATTAGAGACAAAATTAATCACCTCTTGCCCTCAACAGGCACTGATCTGCCTTCTTGCATAGCAAGTTTGGGAACAGCTGTAAAACCTAATATATATTTAGACTGGTTTTCTCTCATCGACCTTCATCAAATAACTTCAGTAATTTCTTCATCTTCATTTTCGTCAACTGTCTCCTAGACCCCATCCCAACCAAGCTGCTCAAGGATGTTTTACCTCTGGTTAGGCCTTCTTCATTGGATATGATTAATCTGTCTTTATTATCAGGATACGTGCCACAGTCCTTTAAAGTAAAACAGATTTTGAGGAGCATTCTTCCACTTACGTAATATTGCAAAAATCGGATGCATCATATCTCTAGCAGATGACAAAAAAACTAGTGCACGCATTTGTTAGCTGTGCAGTTGTAAGTCTTTGCTATCAGGCTGCTCCAATAAGTCAGAATGCTGCTGCACGTGTTCTGACAGGAACCAAGATCAGAGATCATGTCTCTCCCACTTTGGCCTCTTTGCATTGACTATCTGTTAAATCTAGAATAGAATTTAAAAATATCTTATTATTACCAGTATTAGTAGAACCTATCAGTATTTTTATCTAGCTCCCCCCCAAGTCTCTGGATATAATATTATATAGAGTACGGTATGATATGACGGTTATGATATGGTGCTGTATAAATACATTTGAACTGAATTGAATTGAAATTACAATCAATGTTATGTTATGTTTTGTCTATCCACCAGATGGCAGAATAAAGCTTATTCGGGACATATGTGATCAGGATTAAAATGCTGCTATTGAGGGCTGTCAAACAATGGATAATGTAGTAAAACAATAAATTATGTATGCACACATTCAAACTGGATTATTATTTTCCCAGCTGACTTGCCATACCCATACCAGATGAACACTGCCTTTAACTGTACCAAATTTATTGTGCTACTCCTTATTTTGTTTTGTTTTTTTGCCTTTTAACATAACATTACACAATTATTTTTCATCTGATGCAGCATGTATGGATCTACTTGAAACCTTCAAGAGTTACATCAGCTTGTGTGTTAATGCAGCTAAAAGCATGAAGCATTCAATGGCGTCACAGAGAGAAATGGCGCTGTTTGGAGAGAAAACAAACCTCCCTACTCAGCAGTGTGAGTGTGAAGTCTCATGTTATATGCAATACTACGTTCACACACCACTGGAAACATCTCAGACATTAGCACATATGTTGACACATGTAGAGACTAACATCTTTTTTGACAACTGTAACACACCGAAATAAGAAGTAAGAAATAGTTACTTCTTAACTAGTAAGAAGTAACACAACAAATTAATATAAGTTAGCATACTATTTAATATTTTTGAAATGATTTTCTACCTATTATAAACTGTCTGCAGTCTGCATGTTGATATTCATATACGTACAAACACGTGACTGACAGCTGGAGTTATTGAGGATCAAATGCTTTAGAAAGTAGTCTGCTGTGAAAAGTCTGATAATGTGTTCCTTTGAGGATGAACCTGTTAACAATTTTTTTTCTGCAAAATAAGCAGTTTTTTCATCTGAAACATCTCCTTCCACCCCAACGCCTGTTTTTTGTGTGTTAATAGCTTGTGTTCGTATGTTCCAACTTCTGATTCTGCTCTTTGGGGATTAAATTGATGCTGTTGACTGCACACATTTAAAAAGAAAGCGCATTTATTTTGTAGTGACATTAAAATCTTCAGTACTTCTACAGGTTGAGTTAAAATTATTTATAAAACTTTATTTTCTTCTTTTTCAACTCAACAGCTGTTTCTCTTGGTAAACCTCCAAGTGATAAACCCAAACCACAGACATGGTACATACATCGAACAGCACACAGCGCCATCTACATCATCATAAAATACACAGTCTACAGTGGAACAAACCTTAAAAATGATGAGAATAATGGTAATGAAGGATAATATCACAAGAGTGCCCATGTAGCTTGAGATTTCAACAAAGAAAGTGAGATACAAGAAAGGTTTGAATAAGAAATGAAGAGATAGCCGAGGGAATATGTTTAATACAGCAATGTCTGTCAGACAAAAACAAAAATACATCATAAATCTGATTTCCAGTTGCTTCATGTGTCCTTTTTCAACTGGGATCTCCGATGATACGCGACTTGAAACTTGAGACTGAGTAGGTATTTGTATGTAAATCCTCAACAGGGTCATGCAAAGGGGTTACATTCGATAGGGGAGTGCCAGAGAAACAATAATAAAATAGAATTATGATAGAGAAAATAAATTCATATATTCTGTATACACAGATCATTTTCAATTTGGTTTATACATCAGCTAAGCAAAGAAATTCATTCCTGAGGTGCAAGGCTTTTATCTGCAAACATATTGGCTATTCGGCGTTACGGGTGTGTGTAGAAGAGAGTGGTGGGGTAATAGGCTAATATATTTGTTATGTTTTGTGGGCGAGAATCTCAATGAAAACTTGACTGGAAACAAAAGCCAGGCAAAGAAACAGACTGACATGACACTACATCCTTGAGTTTTATATGCAGCTCAGTGGCTGATGCCGTTGCAAGCATTCGATTCTACACCTTGCAACTTCAGCTGCCGGTGTGGTCACGTTGTCACACCCAGTTTTGCCAACATGTCACGACAGCCACAGGGACAACAGACGGACAGGCGGACAGGTCAGAAGGGAATACTCAGGCATACCTTGTAACCAGTGGGACTGATTAAATTAGGAATTTGCAGGAAAAGGTGTAGGTTCGGTTGGTTACACACTTCCTCTAGACTTCATCAGGTGAGCGGTTTCAAGCATAAAACAGCCAACAGAGTTAGCCGCCGGGCAGCAAGGGATCTACTTCGCGCATATCAACGCAACTTAGGAGAACAACACCCAATGAGCGTACCTACTGGTGTGAATGTGGCGCAGAAACTACAACAGAACCAATAACAACAAAGACTGTCAGTAGAATAATGCGAGGTAGCATTGATGAGGGGAACAGAGGGACCTGAGAGGACAAGCAGGCAGTGCTGGGTAAATGCTTAGACTTGCATTTCTGTGTACAAACAGAAGACAGATAGCCCTGTGGGAGGTGCATAAACTCCCCTCCTGGGTTTCAGCTGGTGAACAAATCAGAACAAGTACATTGTACACTTGCGCATGTGTACCATGTGCTCATGTGTGTGCTGTCAGTTGCAGAGCGCAAAGAGGGTCACTCTGCCTTTAGGTTAGTGTATATCGAATCAATAGAACAGACTGTAACTCGGTAGAACGATGACTCAGATAATGTTGTTAAGAACGAAAGCAAAACTCTTCATTAAAGTTTCTTCTTTTTTTGTCAAAGGGCAAATTCAATGTCACTATCAAAATAATGATATCCCATTTACAAAGGAAATATGACAAAATAAAAACATTCAACTGTTAAAATGACTTCATACAGTAGCATTTTTTTTTTTTAAATCTGTTCAAAATCAATGCCAAATGCATGCACAATGTGAATGAACATTACCTTCTTTTCTTTTTCACAATACTGTAACATTGTAGGTTTTGCATTATACCTAGTCTGTTTTACAAACATTTATGGACACAAATAAAACTAAGAGAAGTCACTGACATGCATGCTCTCATGCTGAAAAGAAAAAAAAATCACAACCATTATTAACATTTCACATTATAGCTATCTGAAAAAAAAAAGAGAGAAATGAATGGAATTAAACCATGAAAAATGTCAATGCGGGTGGGGCTTGTTGGGAGGCAGGGTTTGTTTGGTGTTGTCACGGGTTAAAAGGTCAAGGGTCAGGACTGTTGGCCACCCCACTGACTCTCTACGGGCCGCCGCAGAAGCTCTTCAACGTGCCTCGCCACGTCCATGGTGTCGTCCAGGTCGAAGTCTCCCTCCGCGTCCAACATAGAGTCACTCCTGCCACAGGAGACACAGAGTGGAGCCAAACCACACTCAGACAAGCCGGCAGCACATCACCAAGAAAAACAACAACAAAAAAAAAACAACAGGGACAACACGACTCTCTTTACTCACACAAAATGCACATACACTACAGAGCAGCTTATATGTTCAAAAGACTTGTTGACTCACATAGGTGGGTATATGCCGTAGGGGTGAGGGTGATTGACAGGTGCTGGGGAGGCGCCGTGATCCATATATGTTGGGTTACCACTTGCTGGATCTGGATTGGCTGTAGCAAACCTGTGTACACACACACACACACACACACACACACACGCACAAACCCAAGTTTAAGTGTATGAGTCTATGTTCAGCGGGTAGCTAAGCAACTACCCTCAGCGTGTTTTCCAGGCCTCGCTGCATCATTACGGCTATTCTCTGTACAGCGGGTGAACAGGGCCTGTTAACTAACAAGCCTAACTCTAATGATGAGCGGAAGACAAGCTCACTCAGGAACCTTGGCCATCCTTAATTGGCCTCCTCCAACTGTAACAGCTAACTAATAGCTGATCTGAATTCAGGGTCCAATATTTAGTGATTAACTCTAAATGTTGCCACAGAAGAAAAGCTGGTGGGTGGACAGGCAGGGAGAAAAGAAAGGAGAGACAGATCAGGAATGAAAGAGCGGGAGAAAACGAGACGAGGAGGCTTGATACTTACTCCGGCACCACTTGTTTGATCTGTGGTTTCACGTAGCCGTCCACTGCTTTGGCTTTAAAACAAGCACAGGGAGAGAGGCGCTCAACATACAGCGATCAATTCATCTGTTCACCGCCAAGGCTTTGCAACAGCGATATTAACTTTTGAAATGAGCAGCAGCCTTTGCAAACAGGAAGTAGCTTACAGAGTGGTGGGGTGTAATATTTGGAGAAAACCTCGTCCTTGGGTCTGTCGGGGTAGAGGAACAGGAGGTGATTCAGATCGCTGATGCGGTCAGCCAGAGAGCGAATGGAGAAGTCTTTGGTTGTGTAGGGCATGAGGTTCCAAACCATTCTTTCACCTGGAGACAAAACACAGTAACTATTATAGAAATGTAACTGATTTTCTCCTGATAATTTTCAGTATTATTATTACAGTGTTGATTTCACTTGAATAAACTAAAAATCACTCTGCTATCCCAAAAGATACTGTCGTCACATGCTGAGCTAGCACAGATGACAAATATCAGAAGTTGCCGTTATATTATGAAAGACAACACAGGTCCAAATTGATTTCTCTCCCTGCTGTTGTCACTGAAACATAATGTGAATACAACACTGACATGGAATCGCTTTTTAAGCTGATAATTCAAACCTGTTTACATAGCCTGCAGTTATGGAGCAACATTATCATGGAATTTTGGCTCTTTGGTCTTTGGTATCTACCAACTCCCGCACCTTGTCATTTGACAACACATTATTAATATTAAAATATTGATTATAGCTGCTTTTTCTTTGCTTGTCCACATGGCTGAGTCTAACAGCTCTCACTAAACCCCCACCCAATGCAAGCTGACTTAAGGATGTCATCAAATTGTAGACAGGTGATTAAAAAATAAAATGAGACAAATGTTTTTTTTTATATATATATTTCTGCACACCTAAGAAAGTTTAATGGGTCAAACATTTGCAGTTTGTCTTTCTGCCCCCCGGTCAATTGACATCTACAGTAAGTCTTTCCTAATCTGACCTCCCTGTTCTGATTCATGCTGAGTTTTGTAAGTCTTTAAATTACGCAATCTCAGATTTGGAGTTCTAACTGTCACTGTCGCAGGTTGTCATTTTGATTAAGGAGCCAGGGAGAGAAGAGTATGGAGAGAAATATGGAAGCATGAGAGTGGCTGTAGAGAGAGAGCTGCAGGCGAATGCAAAGAGCAACTTTTCTTAGCCACGGCCTTTAACATGTCATACTATACCTGCTTTGTTTGGATTTTCTGCCACCCAGGCAATTGTGATTCCTCCGATCTCAGAGTCACTAAAGCGCAGAAGGAAAGTGCCGTTTGGTTTGGACATTAGCATGTCCTGAGCCTGCTGTTTGTTTACAAAGCCCAGTATGGCTCTAAAAAAAGAGGGAGAGAGATATATAGGAAAAAAAGAAAGACGTCAAAATTGCTATGTGCCTTGTGCACTGACAAGAGTTCGCAAGAGCCACAGTGTGAGCAAAACAGGACATTTTTTTCATGCAAAAGATTGAAACTGACAAAAAAATGTGCTGTTTTCTTACCCATCATTCCAATGTGGTTTGAGATGCTTTTTTGTGAGTTCCATCACTCCATCAAACCACTGCCAAAATGTGAAGTTCCTCCCGGGCAAGCTTTCCTGCAAGCAAAAGACCATTTTTGATAAGGACAAATATTGCCGAACATCCAGACATTTACATTATGAAATCTTTAGAAAGGTTTGCAGCTTTCGCCATGTCCATTCAGTCCATAAATACTGAGGACACCTTGTCCTCGTGAAGGTTCAGTTTATGATCTAACCTAAGTGTGCAGCTGCGTGTGCGTACACGCTGTGTGCGAGAGAGAGTGTCAAAAGCAGAGACTGTGTTTATATGTGTAGCTTATATAAACTGGTCTGTGAAGTGGCTGAAACTTGATGTTCCTGTAATCTAATGAGACTGATGGTGTGTGGTGAATGTGAGCGCGTTTTCAGCCATCACCAGCTGCTTTGGGCCAGAAAATGAGGCCTCCAGCCTTTCACTGTGTGGACAAACAGGCCCATTAGATGAAGACATGGCTACCAACGAGGCATTCTCGCTCGAGTCGACTACAGAATGGGGCTCTATAGACACTGCAAATGGAGCATGAAATTTTTCTATGTATGAATAACCAATGTTACATCACTTCATGGAGAACAAGCATGTGGCTGGAATGGCTTACTGAAATTAGCCCGTGGGCATTTTAAAAATGCAAACATTTCCAAGTAGGATAGAAATCAGTTAATTATTATCTTTTTTATTATTATATGAACAGTGTGTTTATATTCACAAAAAAAAAAGACACAAAGGGCTGACCCTGTTAAACTGTGACCAAGTCATAGTCATGTTACGGTAGTCATCAGGGTTGTTGCTGGAGCTGCTGAAAGCCTTTTGAGCCAGGAAGACCAGGTTCTCCTCAGACAGGCCTCGGTTACTCTGCACCTCAGCCTTGTACTTCATGTTGATGGCATCACACAGCTGAGGCCAAAGCACCTTATCTGGCACGAGGAAAGGCACCCGTCCCTGCAGACAGCAGAGGATTTACATGAGCTTTATCGAGCCGAGCAAGGCGGCAGCAGGATGTAAAAACACAATCATGGATAAAACGTGCAAACATGAGAACACAAACCAGTCCAAAGTCATACAAACAGTCTTTTTATTGACTTTATTCTGCAAGAACGAAGCACATTGTTATGGAACTGATCCAGATGATATTGTAGTCTTATTTTATGGTTTCATGTTATTTAATGGTTTAGTTTAGAAATGTAAGAAAACAAGAACAAATGCACACGATGCACTTTGTTTGTCTTTATACAAAATGAAAGGGAACCATCTGGTCCAGCCCACTTGAGATCAATGTGGCTGATGAACTAAAATGAGTTTGACACCCCTGACCTTGTCAGTTTTTAGAATTATGTCTTATTTTGTGTAGATGAATTGACAGTCAAGTCAGGGCTCTGGCACATGAGCTGTGTTTTCGGGCAAAGTAATGCTGAAAATGTGATGGACAATAGGTGAAACACAAAACTGCAAAATGTATATGACAGATAAAAAACATTATGTTCAAAACATGTAACAATTATAATATAATAATTAATTTACTAACACTTTCAACACTGTAACATATTTACTCACCGGCTCTGCAAAAGCATTGTCCCACAAAACGGTTGCTGTGGCATTATTGTCTTGGCTACCATGAACAATCACCACTACAGGAAGCGATAATGTCTGCTCGGAGAAAGAAGGGAGAACATCAGCGTAAGGAGGCTGTACCAATGAATGCTGCACATAATACAAAACAACATAGTATTTCTATGGTTGTACTAACTGAAGAAGAGCTCTTTATATAACATGTTTTGTATGTATGTATTTATTCTGCCATGAACATCCAATACATTACATCTACTTGTGAATAGTCAGGATGGCATATTTGTTGTTACAACGTAGCATGCATACATACACACAACATCATAAAAAGATTGCTGGAATGAAAAGGACTGAGTGGCGATGTCGTGCTCTGTGCGTTATCGGCTCGTGTAGGATATAATAATAATAATATGCTCATTGATATGTGACTTAAGAATGGACACATTCTCTTCATTTTACAAATGGCTTGTAACCTTGCGTGTCAAGGTCGACGTAGTCTTTTCTTCCACTCTCTTACCTTCACTTGAAAGACAAGCTCATTGCCTCCAACACTGAACTGCGACTCAAAGAGGATGGTGAATTTCTCTTCTGTGACAGATTCTGCTCCTCGCCTGTCAGATCGCTTGATCCTCTTCAGGGACTACATGAAAAAAAAAAGACATGTATAGGAATAAGGGATATTAAATATGTGCATTTAGGCTGCAAACATGCATGTATAATTCACTTCATAAATGTAAATAATACATGGAGGTCTCTGGGGGATTGTTGCTTACATGTGTGAGATGGCTTTCCTGAAGCTGCACACTGACTGCCATGGATTTGTGCAGTACGTACTATACTTTAAAACCCACAATCCACAGTCACTAGACAGTCACGCTAGATGCTGCTCAGCACTGCTGCTTCTAAATCGTACTAGATCCCAGTAGATCTTATTTAAATGTTCATTTCAGAAAGCTGCAGCTACATTAGTAACATATAATTAATGGGAAGGAAGCATATATTTACACTGATTCAACACATCTTGGCATTTGCTTCACTTAAAAACGAATTACTGCATGTCTTTGTCTCTGATACAGACCAGTGGACAGTAAGATGTTTAACTCGCTGTTGTTAATTCACATAAGCACTCACCATGTTCCTGAAGTGGGCGCTGAGAGTGCCTGTAGTTTGATGGTACTCCATCACACAGTTATTGTTGAGAATTTCGCCACTGCTATCACTGAAAGAGACAGGCAATCAAGGAGTGAGTCAATTAGCAGTAATGTCTGCTGTGATGCACTCAAGTGCTGAGAATTACATTCTTCCCAGAACAAATTAAAACAAAATGATGGATGCTCATTTTAGATGTCAGAAGCTGTGTGGAAAAACGTGCAGGCTGAAGACGTGACGTTCATACTCATTTTCTATATAATTAACTACCGCCATCTCTATCTTTCTCTATGAAGCTGTGGATTGGACATCATACCGAGTGGTTTAGACGAGAAGCAGAGAAGCTGAGCTATTGAATTGCTCATCCATCTAACCACTGGCTGCCTGGCTGACCTACAGACTTGGAAGGTTCCTATTAGTCGGGAGGAATGTGGAAGGAGGCCGTGGAACAGGCTAAATGCGGATTCTGCATCCACACCATAGATTCCTCTGAGGCATTGTTCAAGTTCCAGCCATGTCTATGTGGTGAGGTCTGGAAACACGCTAAACCAGCATTCATCCCGGATTTCTGTAATCCCTGTAGAAAACTATGACTTCTTATCTTAATGGTGCCATGGGAGCTCATTGCAGCAGAGGTAGGACACTAAAAATGTGTATCCAAGGAAGAATAAAGAGCAGGATGGTGTGTTGTTGCTTGTGCTACAACATCAGATTAAAAAATGATTTTCATGTATGGGTTCAACATAATCCTTGTTACTAATGTCACCAAATAAATGAAGGCTGACTCTCCAGAAAAATCCTTGTCCTTTCTGTAATTGTTTCTTGTATTTTCTCGGTTTAATCCACAGTGACATGCAAGAGAAAACTGGACTTACTTCCTCGTGTTCTCATTCTTCAGCAGGGCCTTGGCTTGCTGTTCACTAATGATGGTGGCTTTGACCTGTGGAGGGTTCATGTGGACATTCAATTTCCCACCGACTAGAAGCCGCACAGTAGCAGCAAACTTGGTTTGGGTTTTTAGCACCTGTGGAGGCTGTTTTTCAATGATGAAGGTGCTGTGGAGACAAAAGAAATGTCGTGTTGATTAGGTGGCTCGGTTAGTTAAAACACACAATGTAGCTGCAAAATGTAGCACAAAATCTCCCCCTCCTTTACTTGTCTCTCTATCTGTTGAAGTCTTGTTTTTATGTATTCTACCAGCATTACCACCAACATGCAATAGCTTATTTGGATGCATTTTTACAGTTCACTGTAGCTAGTTACAATGTAGCAAACCTTTCGCAAGAATACTGTGTCTCAATTTCAGCTCACTCTTGAGTAAGACTGCAGACGGCTGGAACTGAATGTAATCAATGCATGTTGAAAACAGACTGCACACATGTTTTATGAGAGTGACATGCTTTCGGCATGTTTATTAGACACACAGGAGGTGGTTTGGTGTGAAATGTTGAATGCAATAGTTTGTTTACAGAGAAAACTCCACAGAGTTCATTTCTACTCTACTGACCTACAAATCTGAGAGGATTAGCCTGTGAAAATGGCCTTAATCATAACCATGCTCACTAATGGAAGGGCCTGAATGTGATCACTGTTCAGTCAACAGGGTCAACAATTACTTTTATTTAACAATGTTGGTGTGGTGTTCTGTCAGCTGCCATCTGATTTCCACATTAACACTTAAGCTTCAGAGGAATACAGAGTATGTTGTTCAGGTTGTTGGGTTGCTGTTGTACTGGGCCAAATAATGCATTACTTTCTGGCCATGGGCTTGTCTGTGGCCAATCAGAAATCGTTGTGACAGAAGCATGGCTTCTCAGTGTAATACAAGTCTCTGTGAGGACAATCTTCTAGGGAAGCAGGAGAGGATGCTGTCATACTTCCCATTCGGAGATGCTAAAGGGCTAAAATACTCTGACATATGTGGCGTTGGGCTAAAAATAATGTATTAAAACACGTTGCATGCGTCCCTGCTTTTCTCTTGTAGACTGCACCCTCTTTGTCTCTGTAGATTTCTTAAGCTGTATTCATCTTCCAACCTTTGCCTCTAGGCACATCAGTCCCAACTCTCATTTCCACACTCGTAGTTTTCTGTCTCATTCTGTACTGGTGCAGTGTTTAAACAGTGTTAAATGTTATCTGTAATTGAACTGAACCACCAGGAGGACTTCCGCTTTTGCTTAGACTTCAACACATGCAGACAGTACACACAATTATTGTTTGTTATTTGAATACATTCATTTTGTAACCATGGATCTCATAGGCTAACGCTGGGGGAAAACTGACATGCACGAGGGAGTCAGAGGAAACGTTGAATTCAAGTAATTGACAATAGTTTCATCTTGTTAAAAATAACCTCACTGTTATTGCCCCCACTGATGCTGCAGCAGCAGGGAGGGTGAATTCTAAACATCACAGGGTGTAATGAAACAAGAAGCCGCAGTCACTGAATTATATGAAGATGTGCAGGCAGCAGGAGGCAAAAACTATCTGTGGATTAAATTTTCTGACTTCTTTCTTTCTATTAAATCACGTGTTTCAAAATGTGAGTGTGGGGAGGTGGACAGAGAGAGAGAGAGCACAAAAGCAAAAAGAATAAATACAATGAGTGGGAAGCACATAGTGAGAACGCAAACCAATGGAAATGATGATGATTCTGGATGAATGTTTTTTAAATAAATAGATGCTACTAAAATCCTGTAAACTGGAACTTGAAATCAGATTTGCCAGTTAAACATTTAGAGAGATTGATTTGCATTTAAAAGACACACACACACACACACCTGGTGACCAGTGCTGAGATGATATCAGTGATGGTGCTGTTGAGTTCATTGAGGAGCTCTTCAATGGGTCCGGGGATAGGCAGCTGTTGTCTGAGATGCTCTGCTCTTCGAATCTGTTGCCTGTTTTGCCAAATAGTTTCTGCAAGTTTCTCACACCTGACAGACACAGAGAAGTAAGAATTAACCATATGCGAAAAATTGCAAAGACATCACAGCCAGATTGAAAATCAGGAAGTAAAAGCCTAAAAGTGAGACATGTCAGACTGGTCTGCCAATAACCTTTGGAAATAAACCCAGCAGTAGTCAATTGAAAGCTTGTAATCTAGTGACCCTTTGTTTTGTGAGGGAGTCTAGTGGCTGTGATCTTGGTGGGAGGTGGAAGAGAACTCACCAGGACTGCAGGATGTCCAGGCCTCCCTCTGGCGGGCCCCCGTTGCCTGCCAGCTGTTGCCGTCTCTTCCACTGGATCAGCTCATCATCAAGAATGATGGTCTGCTGCTTCCTCAACAGCTGCAGTGTTTTCTGGTGCTTCTCCGCCAGATCCTGCAAAAAAAAAATAAAATAAAATATGGAGGTTGACTTGTAATCGCACATACATTACTGTGAGTGTGATCGTGTGTGTTGTTCGCAAGTGTGCATGTTCATGCCATACCAATCTGTATTTCTGTAGTGTGTTGGCCTCTCTGGTCAGCCATGACTCCACAGTGGCTCTCTTGCTGAGAAGGGCTGGCTCCCGTAGCTGTCTGTCAGCAGGGGGAAGCGTGGCCAGGCTGGTCAGCTGAGCTGAGGACGAGTGGTGTTGTTGCCATCCAAATGGGGGAGGAGTGGATTAGTGATAGGAAAAAAAAAGGGAGACCAAGAGAGATGAAGTGAAAATCTTTGACCTGTGCACAGATAGAGTGCTTTTGAATGATTTACTCAGGAAGGTTTGCTCTAACACAGCACAGGCGTCCTTAGAGCTGGGTGTTGTTTTCTAAATGATGCAACGTAGATGTAAAGGTTGCTGGGTTACGGAAGCTGCTGCTGGTTTTCCATTGGTGAAGATAAACCACTGGGGGCTTCAGTGATTTTGTCATTTGTTGATACATTTCTTGATTTTTTAGTTAATCGATTAATCACAGAATTAACAAAAATTTGTGAAAATATTGAAGCCAAATCCAAAACCAAATCTTTGTCGCATTTTAAAAGCTTCAACCAGCTACTGCTTGGCATGTAGGATAAAAGACAGCAATCTTCATCATCAGTTATTTGACAATCAGTCAAAACATTTCGGCTTGCACTACTTTAGAAAAGCAAAAAGAAGATGCAAG
Source organism: Nibea coibor (assembly GCA_023373845.1). NCBI lineage: Eukaryota > Metazoa > Chordata > Actinopteri > Sciaenidae > Nibea > Nibea coibor. The sequence continues at coordinate 15,076,956 of CM041727.1, read as the reverse complement.
TCATCTGGTCTCACCCTGGATGCGGAGGCTCTCCTGGTACTGGATGATGAAGTACTCCTGGTTGTGCTGGAGCTTGCGTAGATCATTCTCTGTGTCCTGGGTCAGCAGACGAAGCTCCTCAAAAGCTTGGTTGATCTGTTGGTATTTCTGAGACATGCTGTCCATCATCCCACCCACCGGAGAGCTCGACTGTCAATTACAAAGCGCAGTTGAGAGACACGCACGGAGGGAGAGAGGAAATGGCAGGTTTGGGAACAGTAATTGGTAAGGTTGGTCTTTGATTGGATGGTGCGCAGCCTGTATATTTTCTGTCACTGGATTGTTTATGACAGTTGTTAAGGGAAACGGCTAGCCACTGGTGAGTTGAGAGCTGAGCTACCAGGGATATCTGTGGGAGCTGGAGCAGAGATTCAAAATCACGCTGGACTTGATGCATTGACCCATGCAGTTGGGCTATTTTCTATGACAAGCCTGACGGGAACATTGCATATAGACAAGAAAGAAATGCATTTGCTTATCATACTCAGGCAGACTGCCCGCTCACTTAAATGAGAACACTATGGTGCCTAAAGGTTCAGACTAAATAGGGCAAAATTCAATCAGTCCAAATATGCATTCAGCTAATAGAAAAGGCACGTTGTGACTGGAAATCAATTCTCCACAGGAGTTAGTGAGAGTCACATGTTTTACGCACTGGCAGCTTCATGGTTTTTATAACTCAGTGCTTGAAATATTGAAAAAAAAAGTGAAATATTTCACTTCCATGTTTCACTTCCTTCCTTATTGTGGTGTTGCAATGGAGGAAAACAAAATGTTTACTTTTATGAGACCATTTTACAGCATGACTGAGTAGATATCAAGGGCTACAGGTATCGCATTTATAACAATCTGCAGACCGTGGAGAATAAATGAATGAAACAGCGCAGTGAGTAGTTAGTACACAATTACCCAATCTAAGGATCAGTCACCATTACGTAGCCGAGCTTCTGTTTGTGCTTGCAGGCATTTTACCGGCCGTCAAATGAATAATGCATGGGAAATCCACAGGTGTTTTTCCATGTAAGTTCGTAATTCAGAGGGGATTTCTTTGTGTAGAAAATGATCATAAGTGTGCATGCAGGTGTCAGCTTGCATATGTCATTTACAGTGCACGCATGGCTCCTACTTACATTGGTGGCCTCTCTGACGAGCCTCTGCTCTGTGTAGAGGATGTGTTTGATGCATCGGACCAACTCCAGAGGACAGCGGTCATACGTGCTCTGTAAGAAAAGGAGCACATGTGCTCGGTTAAGGCTTGTTAGCCCCTGACGAGCAGAACAGCCGCTGCACACAGGACTCACCAATTTAGTTGCATCAAGGAAGCTCGCTAAGTTCTGGAGCCAACGCCGCAGACACACTAAAGCCCATTAGAAGGCCCTAATGAGACTCATCTCTAAGGCACTGCATACTTTATATAGAGACTTGACTTATCAGCATACACACACATCGTCACGTACAGAGCGTGGTGGTGTGTGTTTACTGTCTTTATGTGTGACAGTAATATTCCACTGATGAGTAATGTAACAAATTGCAGTTTCACTTTCTGTTTAAAAAATACTGTTGTGATTCAGTTGATGACATTCTTGTTTCTTGCTTAAAAGCACCATTACATAACTATTTTGAAATTGAAATTGAAATTTTGATGCTGCACTGACTTACACACCTGTTCTTGAACTGCATAACTTTGGTAGCTGGGCCGGGAAAAGTGCTTCACAGCACTAGTGCTGCTTTTCTACTGCGTGGTATGACTTGTCTCAACTCTTCTCTTTTTATTTTTATTTATTTATTTATTTTGGGGGTTTTTTTTCCATTATAGGTAGTACCTGGTACTTTTTTGGTACCACCTCGGTCCACGTTTCAAGTGAGCTGAGCTAATAGGCCTACTAAGAGGTGGCATGAAAACACAGTCACATCCTGCACAAACCCTGCATTTTTAAATAGCTAGCCACTATAGCGACCACCATTTTTTATTACCTCAAAAATGGCTGTTAGCAAAACCATTGGGTGGTCAACTGACAAAGTGTAGGCTTGTTAAGAATAACATCCCGTCATATCCTCATTTGGTAACATTTGGTTTATAATGAGTACACACTATTACTTAAGCATGAATGTATACTGAATTCAGCATTTATAACGCATGAATACTCATTAGTATGTAGTTTATAAACACAGTTACAAATGTTTTACTCATCATTGATATGCAGCATATTTACACATATTTTTGGTCCGTTCTGCAGCGACTTCTGACCCCATCAGGGGCGTTTAGCCTGCCAGACTTCCTTTACTTGCTCATATTTGGTCATTTTCTTGGTTTATATGCTTCTGCATGTGCCAATATGCTACGTAGTTAATTAGTTTCTCTTTTGTCTGTTTTTACGTTCTGCAGAATCTTCCGCACGCTCGGGGTGCTCTGTGTTAATAAATTGACGCAGGCTGCTCACGGTGTCCACCAAAAATAGAACAGCCGTGTATTTCACACATTTCACACAATAAAAAGATTGTATTTGTCGTACTTTAACTTTTCTGATCCACTGTTGGTGCTGGCAAGTTTTTATTCAGCCTTGTTTAGCCTTGTTCATCTTTTTACATCAGTAGAACAGTTGTACTTTACATGTTGGGATTGCAATAAATATCAAGGCAATCTGTTCAATATCTCTTTGTGTTGTGTCTCTCCTTGGTCTGTTAAGATAACTGAAACTGAAACAAGTAGTAAGTGCTATGGAACTGCTTAAATTCATGAATTCCTGCATTAATAACTGTTTATAGGTCATCCATTAGAAATTTGTGAGTTTTTATAAAACATATACTAACACACACACACTACTAACCATTAGTACAGAAGAGTGAAACATTTATTACTGTGATTATAAACCATATACTAATGAGTATTTACATCAGAAACATTCCATACAAATGATCAGTATTGGTCATTATACTGACCATGGTCAGTATTTACTAATCCATAAATACTGTGCTTATCAATGATGAGTAAAACATGTGTAACTGTGTTTGTAAACTACATACTAATGAGTATTCATGATGAATTTAGTATATATTCATGCTTAACCAATGCTTAATAGCATGTACTCATTATAAAGTGTTATTTTATGTGCATACTGCGTGTGGATGAGTGAAAGAAGTAGTGAATGTACAAAGGAAGTTACAGTTTGCCAGTGAATAAAGGCTGCCTGCAGTTTCTCAAGACCAGAGTAAAGCTCCTGTTGTTTCTTGATTTTTTCCCCATTGCTGGGGATACTAACCAACACTAACTACAGTAAGTACTAGTACTGAGTAAAGCCAAGCTTTACTATGTAGCAAAAAATGTAACATGTCCCAACAAGTCCCAACAACAATTATGTCAATGATTTTGGTGGAAATGGATCAACTGAATGTATGTTTTCTAATTTTCCCTTTAATGTCCTGCACTTCAACTCTTTTGAGTTTACTCATGGAGCAATTTAATTATAATGTCCGCTAACTGCTGTTAGCTTATTTAACTCCACTGGGAGCTCATCAGATGATTGGGAGAGTGTTGGTGTTTACATTTGTAGCACAGGAGCTTTGGACCACGGAGGGGCTAGAATGCTGACAGAGAGTGGCGCCAATATGAGCATGAGAACCAGAGTCAAGCAAGCGGGCCACACAGTCAAGTTATGTGACCTCTACGGAAATCATGGCAGAATAGTAGTATGTGTGTGGTAAAGAGACTGAAGAGGAACACTGACGGAGGAAGATATGGAGAGAAAGAGAGAGAGAGAGAGAGAGAGAGAGAGAGAGAGAGAGAGAGTGGCCGAGCACAAGGCCATGGACAAAAGTGAATCTTGAAGTGGCAATCATATAAAAGGCACATGTACAACTGACTGAATGACACTTTGAAACCGGGGACCCCAAATTGCAACAGTTTATGAGAACATGCACCATGATGAGAAAAAGTGCACAGGGCTCACCTCTGCTATTCTGACTTTTGTAGGTAAAAGAATCTTTGGTCTAATAGAAAAGTAGGATAAGGTATCCAGGTCACATTTCATGTATCACCTTCAACTACATCAATGTCAGGTTCAACTACATCAGAGTGGTAGGCATTCAGAACTGCAGTTTGATTTTGCACAGCCAGCCCAGTTCCCATTGTTTTTCTGCCCGGTTTCAGGGAGTGGAGAAGACAAACAGAGGAGCAGATCTGTGAACAGAGCTCAGTCATAAATAGCAGAGCTGGCTGGATACCAAGGCCCTCACTTGAGCTGTCCTCTTATTTTCCTCATAGTGGATACAACCTGTTCTTAAAACATTTAGTGCACCGTGTTCTGATATACTGTACACCAAAGCCGAAAGTCTCCCAGTTAGGAGGGTTGTATGAACAGAAAAAGTTGTGTGGACATTTACATGTTTCCTACAAAATAAAAGCTGTAAAGTATGAAGTATATTCAGAGGTATGCAGTGATTGGCATAGGTAAAAGACCTAAAGACTTACCTTGAGCTGGCTGGCGTAGTGTCCCAGTTTGATTTTGAGTAGGAAGCCATCCTCTCCCACCTGGTGCTCTGCCTTGTTCTGAAGCTCCTGGATCAGACTGTCCAGCAGGCGTTTGGCCTTGAACTCCTCCTGTGGGTTTTCCAGGTCTATGGCATCCCTAAAAAAAGAGACACACAAATGTATGCATGTAAGACACCATAGGAGAAACACACGCTTCAATAAATACACAGTTGATAACTCTAAGGTGTTGAAAATGCCAAACAAAAAAGGGACAAGAAAAACCTGTCCTTATGTGCTCTGACGGGCAAAGATAGGATGATGTGTGGGGGCATACATGTAAGCATATACAGTACCAGTGAAAAGTTCCAATGATATTCTATATTTTTATTATCTTCTACATTGTAGATTAACACAGAAGACATCAAAACTATGAACAGATATGAAGTGATGTGGTATTCTTCAAAGTAGACACATTTGATGGCAGCTCTTCACTCTTGGCACTCTCTCAATCACCTTCATGAGGTAGTCACCTGAAATGGTTTTCCAGAAGTTTTGACAGAGTTCCCATATTATGTTAAGCACGTGTTGGCTGCTTTCCCTTCATTCTGCGATCCAGCTCATACCAAACCATCTAAAATACTTTCAAGGTGAAGAAATTCTAGTTTTGCCAAGACACACATGATAATTGAAAGTCATTCCAGGTGGCTACCTCATGAAGCTGACCGAGACAACGCCAAGAGCATGCAAAGCTGTCAACTTTGAAGAATGCAAAATCATATAAACATATTTTATATAAAACATATTTTACCCACATAATTGAATATGTGTTATTGACGTGTGTCTGATATATTTAGTGTTAATGCACAATGTAGAACATGACTGATTCCTGTCTGAAAAACAGGAAGGTGTGTTCAAGCTTTTTTTTTTTTTTTTACGCACACACAAACACACACACACACACATATTCAGTTAATGCTGCAGAACAACTCACCAGAGCTGGCCCTCTATCCACTGGGACAGATAATGTCGCACTTCAATGGGGAAGTGTTGACCGTACAGAGACTGCATCTGGTGCAGAGCATCTCCCTGGAGCTGCTGGGCCTGGATCCACACTGCCATCTTCAGTGAAGTTAAAAGAAAAGGAGGAGGTTGGTTATTACTTCAGAGAGTGAGGAACCCGGCTTCAAGCAAAGAGTACGGCGATGACAGAAAGAGATCATTTAAGGTCAAATAACCAAGTGAAGATACGATGAAACTTTCACTTTCAGTTGACCGATTGTTCACTAATCTCTCTCCCCTGAATGACAAGAACAACAACGTCAGCAGCTCTTCCCAGATTTTAATTACAGAGTAATTTCAAGTAGTGGTTGGAGCCATTATTACTGTGAACTGCATGTGTACACTTGACATCAGAGCTGTGGTTAGCGAACTGCTAAAGAGTCATCAAAATCACTTTCATTTTAGGGGAAATTCACATTGTGAATTGACAAAATCCACAATGAGCTGAACCAGACGCCACCATGACTACAGAGCGCACTTGGTGAACGAAACCTGCAGTTGCTTCTGGTTTCCCCTCCACGACTGCAGCTCCAATTCCTAGCTGTTCAGCAGCTCGTGTGTCTGTGTGTTAGAGGACTTTGCGTTAGGTCATTGCTACTTGTTTCCAGTCAACACACCCACTCACCCTTCTCAAAAGTGGCACAGTCACTGTCAGTAAAAGACTGAGCGATATGAGTACGCGGGAAGTTTGTGGTGTGTGTGTGTGTGTGTGTGTGTGTATCTGCGTGCGCTTGTGTGTGTTGATAGGTGTTTCTGGTGTCTGTGTGCGCATCCTTTGTCTATTAACACATTTATAATTGACACAAATAGACCTAGACAAAGCATCTGAACATATACATGTAGCAAAAAGGAAGAAAAGGAAATTCAGCTGCTGTATGGCTCTGTCTTCCACCTCGCTTTCACTTCTCTCTCTCCTTGATTATACCTCTACTTTACAGCGTCCACAATACCCACAGAGCGTTTCCATGCTGCTGCTGTTGCTTCTAACTTTGGAGAGCTAGCCTAACCTTTTCCTCCTTAACAAGAGAAGCTAGTCAAATTAAAGTTGACACTGATTTGGGACTGTGCACTTTCTTATGACTATTGCATAACAAACAGGAAGCCATTTCCCTGCACACACACACTCACACACACACACACACAATGCTTCAAATTTAAGAGGATTCCATGATTTGATCCCAAATTACTGTCAGTCATCTGTCTAATGATGCCATAAGCAAGCTGGATAATAAATCAATTTAATTAAAAACCTCACCACAAACATCTCCTCTGATCTGATCACCAGGCAAATCGTGCGCTTGCCCTGGCACAAATCACCCCTCACAGCTGCGTTCATGTTCACCTACTGTACACTGTGTGTGTGTGTGTGTGTGTGTGTGTGTGTGTGTGTGTGTGTGTCTAGGTAAAAATGAGCTCAGAAAGATAATTTCACTCCTTATGTTATTTGGGGCTGTGGACACTAATCCTGTCAGCCGATGCTAATACTCCTGCACGCATATGGCTTTCAATGTGCCCTGAACTTCCAACTTTTGATCTTCTTAAGCAGTGCAGATTTCAGAAGTCACTTACATTCATGCAGCTACAGTACGACCTTGTCAATATGAGCGGCTCACCTCTCCACAGAGCAAAAAGCTTTGATCCATAAATCCTGACAAGCTGCATAAGTGGGCTGAAATCACACCTTGGCAGATGATTTGAAGGGACTTGGAATTGTCCCAGTTAAAGAAAATTGGCATACATTGATCAAATAAAATGCACAAAGAACAAAATTTTGATTTATGCACAACAACTTTAGAACTTTCTAGCATTTAAAGCTGACATTTGTGATGGTTTTGTCTGTATGGATAACAGTGACATATTCTCTGCTACTCAGAAATGGTAGTCAGCTGTGCCTTACCTCTCCAGATGTGTGTCAGTTCATGACATCAGTTAATATGTTACCTAGCTGCCTGATGACACTTTTGCTACCTGAAACGAGGAGGTGGAAATTCACAAACACAACACCAAACACACTGTCAGCCTTGCCGCAGTCGTGAACATTTCATTTTGGTTTTCTGATTGCACGTATGACGGCAAACTGAAGGCACAAAAAGGCCCATGCAGCACATTTTCAAAAGACATAGAGGCGCTTTTCAAGTAAGTAATGTGCACACGTTTTATCTGTGAGGGCATCAGCAGCGAACATCAACACTTACACTATCAGCTGACTGGAGGAGGAACTGAACAGGAAGAGCACGAAACCTTTTCTATCACCTCTTTCTGTGACACCCATTGTGGGCGTAGGACTGTCTTTCTGTACAATCCTGTATCACACAAACAAACAGGCACTCAGAGCATGCTGGAATGTAATGCTTCAATCAGTGTTTGTTGGTGTTGCCAAAAGATAGTGGGGCATGAAAGAGAAAGAGAACTGGCGTTTACTGGTCTGTCTTTTCAACAGCCCTTTAAAAAGGTGGAGACTCCAGGTGCTGCCTGCCCACTGTTAACAGGAGAATGAGATGCTTCCCAGCTGCTGTTTGACCAATGACAACATAACATCCAAACGTCCTAGCAGCAGAGACAAAACTGTGAAAGGTCCCTTTCTTTGTCACGTTTCTCTTTTTACAAGACACTAACACTTTACAGATGTTGCCACCAACTTAACTGCATATTGGGAGGGGGGAAAAAAAGAAAATCCACCTCTTACCTCTTGATTTCAGCTCTGTGTTACCATGTACCAGCAGGAAACTCTAAAGAGGAGCACCACAAACCTGAGACAGACAGACAGACAGAGAGAGAGAGAGGGAGAGAGAGAGAGAGAGAGAGAGCAAAAGGAGGAAGTGAGTCAACCTTGGGTGCTTCTGAGGAAGCTATCTTTTTTTTACAAGGACCAGAGCATTAACAAAAAACCATGAGAGCTTGATAGGGAAAGTCCACTGAACATATTTTGCCCATTCCACTTGTCCTGGACAAGCCAATATAATAAGGTAATGTAGTAATGCCTCCTGTTGCTGAAACGTAAACAGGCCAACAACAGCACAAAGAAAGCTCTTAGAGATGTGGCCAGAGAGCTACTTTCACTGCCATTACACAGAGGTGACCTTCTTCAGTAAAAATGAATGAAAGTATCCTCCTTTCAACTCTCTTTTCGTTCCACTGGTTATAGCGACATAGTGAGCGCATTAAAATAGGTCATGCGACAACAAACACAAAGTCAAATGATGGGACAGGTTGACTATCACAGAGTATGGCCTGAGTAGCTTCTGCTTTATTTGGAGGTAAAACCGAAAGTGTAAATAATAATTCCTCATTGCACGGTGAGTGTGCACAACGTCAGCAGGTACAGTGCAGGGTTCATCCACATTACGCCGGTTAAATTGAAAAACCATGTCGGTTCTCACTAATCTGGTGTTTTTCTCATCCAACAAAAAACAGACCTTGGCTCTGTGTTTTAGTGTGCACAACAGATAACGGATACAATACTGACAGTGTTGTCACTTACAAGAGGACCAATAGCCAGATCTAAACAAGTCTTGTCTGCTGAAGACAATTCCTTGTTTTTGTTCCTGTCTCAAAAAACTGGAGCGATAGTTACGTCCGGTTGAAAACAGAGATCTGTATGTTAGTATACAGACCAACTTTTTGACCAAGAAGAAGTATTTTTGTCTTGTTCTGCATCCATAATTCCAACATGTCGCCTGATCAAGCAGCTGGAAAATGTCATTGGAGCTGTGTTAACTTTTGAACTATAGCCTGATAGAAAGTCATGAGTGTCTGCTCTGAAGTCGGCCTTATCGTGATTGAGACAGCTCTCATTCCTGGCTGGATGTTGAAGCGGCAGTGCCGCCGAAACCCATATGCTGGTAAAAGTCTCCAGACAAATGTGTCAGTCGTATGCCATTTTACTATCCGGGGCTATCATCCTTGACCTGGTCCTTCCTTTTTGTTAAATTTAACTCTATCATCACCAAGAAATCCTCTTCAAGATTGATGTGTAATTTCATGCAGGTCTGTGCAGTGAAATACATGTAAACTCATGTCTCATGACTCTTCGATGGAAGACCAGTTACTGCAGAATAAATCTAAAGTGGCTCCTAGGGTTTAAATGTCCTTCCTTTATCAGAGCTTGATACAGTAAGTCATGCGTGCTGATACCAGTAGTGATATCAATAATTATCGCTGATATTTATTCTCGTTCAATACAGCTAATGTGTCTCTCTTCCTTCATAAAAGCCGATAAAGCAGAGATGACTCAATTTTCTGTAAACAGAGAGGCACGTCTTTGCTTGAGTAGAGGTTATTATCTGGGCTGGACAAATTACGCAGCTTCACATTGCCTCAGAAGACAAGAATGGGCAAATTGACAGTGCATTAGAATAGATAAGTTTGTGAAAGTTTCCTGAGCTGCTGATTAAACCCTGTAGTCATTTTTCCGGACAATAGTTTGTGGTCTGCAACACATTGTGCACCGTTGCTTGTATTTTGTCCACTCTCTTTATTTATGAGCATATGGACACACGCGCATGTGCACACACACACACACACATAACACTTGACTTTTACCTTGGCTTACCCTTCAAAGATCATCAGTTGTCGTTCTTTTATCTTTATTGCCATTCTCTTCCAACAGAGGGAGAAAGACCTTGGCTCTATCTCCAAAGCCAAACTCACGCATACATTTTTTCAACAGCTTTTTCCTGTTTCTGTATCTGTCTCTCTCTCTCTGACATATACCAACACCGAATGCTGCAGCTAAGCCCATTCAACACCATAGCAACAATAAAAAACTCATTTCACTGAAATGATGAATCGCCAGTTAAGTGAATAAATCCACGCCGGCTTTCAGCGTTTGACTCAATTTGACTGGAGTTAAAGTAAAGTTTCATTTCACTTGGTCTCCTCGCACAACACTGGCAAGGACGCAAGGAACAACTATGCTGGTTTTCTTTTTCACCCGCTGTGCAGATTTGTGGCATATTTATGAGTTGAGAATGGCTGGATGAGAAATCAAGAGAATGTCTTCCAGCAGGCATTACGCAACTGCGAAAAAAACAAACAAATCAAAACTCTGTCCGACGCGCCTGTACAGGGTTGTCCATACCGGTCCTGACAGGGTCAACTTAACTCTCTCTCATTATCTTTCTGTTCTGAAGTGCACAGGTACGAAAACTTCAAAATACTTCACAAAAGTTGAAGCTAGGAGGAGTTAAAAGGAAAGTGTTGCTATTTCATTCCACTCTTACAATCTGCCAAAGTTCAGGCCAATCTGCTTTTAACTTAATACCACACTTTCTCTCTCTCTCTCTCCCTCATTCTCTCTCTCATAGGACGTGGACCCAAAATAAGCTGCTCCACTTCCATCTCGAGTGGTTAACTTGCTCTTGTTGTTCTTGAGAACCTCAAAAATTCATATTCTATAATAGCTGAACTGACGGGGGAGCGTTCAGCACTTGTTGCCTCACAGGGGAGTCATCCTGCAACATGTGATCCTGACCAGCACATGGTTTGTTGACTGAGACAGATTTACAGTATCTGTCAAAACAGTAGGATATATACCGTGTACTGATCTCAGCATCTGTTACGGAAAATAATAAAGCAATGGAATGCAAAACAGAAGAAAACCTTTGTATGAGTCAACCGACTCTCAATGGAAAAGAAAGAGAAATCCCTTACACTAAATTAGAGAAAACTCAGCGCAAAGAAAATGCTTTTTTTTTTTTTTTTTTTTTTTAGCCAAGCTCTCACTGGTTTGTTTTGCCAAAGACAGAGTATTCAGAACACAGAGCTTCTAAACAGGGTTAGGTTTTGGGTGAGCATGCTTGTGTGAGGAGAGACCAAACAATCTAAGTAGCAGACATCCTCCTCTGCTGACTGATATGTTCCGATGATCTTCACTTAGGATTACAAATTTAGCCACACAGGCAACAGGAGCAACACTACAATCCCTCTTGTATTGCCCCTGAATCATCAGTGTCTTTGTTGTCCTCAATTACAGCTCGGTGCTATCAGTGAGTGGCGAGCGCGCTTTAAAACCCAGCTCAGAGGTGTTTGTTCAATTCTCCGGGGTGTCAGAATATGCCAACGTGTTCATTTAGCCGGCTCCAGCTTGAACAAAGTGAAATTAAACAGGAACTCGTGTCACCCACTCTTTCCTCTGAGGAAAAACTGCCATTCATCAACGTAAGCGCTTCCTGTTAGGAAACAGAAGATCCACCCACCATTCAAAGCAGCCTTACTGCTCTCCTTTAAACCAAAGACCTGTGAACGCCACAAGTGAAAGGGCGCAGGCTGGCAAGATGCCTACAATGCTGCAGCTTGTTTATTAAAAATCATGCGTGCGACAGAACAGAGCACACCATGGCTTTTTGGATTGATGGATGCAGTTTGTCCTGAATAGTAGTTTCAGTTCACGTCAGTATAGAGGACATTTGTATATTCTATCAAAATGCCTCTAAACAATCTGATTTGGTTGTAATGGCAGTGTTTTAGGTTCTACTAGCAGCGGGATCCATTTGTCCATTTTAAATTTACTTGAAATAGACAATCCATATTAAATGTCCTCTAGATCACTTGGATAGATGTAATCACACACAATATTAAAACATACACACTGGCACACTGTGAGTGTTTGGCTATTTATATCATTTATCAATGATTTAGTGGTTAATCAGTTATCATTAGTTTTTATTGACACACTACGCCTGATTGAAGCTAGTTGAGGGAGTCTATTCTAGTCTGAGCCAGTTGCTGTTGACAGTCAAGAGATAAAATTATATGTGTGGTGTTTCACAATTTATCTTCTATTTCAGTCACCTTCTGCCGCTATCACATAAGATTGTATGACTGGAAACGGCACTATCAACTTCAGCCATAAGAGACCCTGTCCAAAAACAGCAATCAGACAGAAAAAGAGTTCAGTGTGGTGTGATTTAAATTATTTCATAATCCAGTTCACCAAGGTTTCAACAGCAAAGGTTCACTCACCTGCGGCTCTCTGACTCTGATTTATTTGCCTTTTCCATGAAATGCATGATAATGAAGGAGACAAACTGTTTTTTGATGGATGACTATTTCTGTTCTGGTACAGTCACAGTGCACCACAGTCTGGCTAGCAACATGATCCTAGTCATAGTCTACTGTACACTGCATTCAGCTCACTCATTCAATATGTGCAATATGGGAAAACACAATCAAAGATTTAAGCTGATTTAACTTTGTTCTTTCCATGAGTGAGGAGGTGTAAGTATATGTTATTTGTATATGTTATTTTCATTTTTATGAATGAAAATAACATAGTTGACATAGTCAAACAAAGAGCAGCCACAGCTGCATTATCGGTTGTTAAAGAAATCAATATAAAGATAAAATCTGTAAACTTAAACCAAATAAAACTTGGTACCTGAAACTGGATATCATTCTTCGGTCCACAATGTTCATGATGAGGGTCAGTAAATTTCTTGCCTGAACAATTTATATTTAAAGAAGAAAAAGCTTGAGGAGAGCAGCACAGCAGCGTTTTTGCTAATTCTCATAAAACTTTATTTGTCTAGGTGGACAAAGCATTTATAAAATAAACAACTAGCTCCACTGTCTGCTCTCTCTCTCTCTCTGCTTCCCTGCTATACTTACACCTCCTTTATTCTCCTCCCTCCACCTCTCCCAGTCCAGCTGCTCCATGACAGAGGCTATGCATTATCACGCCCACCCTGAGCCAGCATTTATAAATAACATCACAGTGTAAAACTGCCGAGCATAAAATTAAGCTCATAACTTACATCCGATGTTATGTCCAGTGCATGGGGGTTGCATCTATTTCCTCAGCAAGTGTGACTCATTCAGGGACACTTTTAAAAATATAATATACACCTTTAAAAGGCTGCTTAAACATGTCATCCGCAGGTACAAAACACACTACGTGCAGCACGACAGTGTGTGTGTGTGAATAGTCTAAACAGAGAGACTGTTTATGAATATATAGAAGTGTGTGGTGGGGCCAAGGGGAGTATAAACATGGGATTTGGAAACAACCAATCCTTGAAACGCAGGCGTGCAGAGCAGCAGTCTGGACGCAACACGTTATCCCACCCAGGCCAAACATCTTTATTACATCACCAGCACAGATCTGTCCGATTTCTCTCCTGCATGCAAACACCACTGGCTGGCCAAAGTACATTTTGTCAGCTCATCAACTTTTTCAGCACATAGACAATCACTGTCATGAATCATCTCCAGACCCAAATATGTGACCGTTTAAACTCCTCCATCTATTTTATGTTCAAAGTTAAAGAGTTTTACTACTTCTACTTTATTTCAATATCAGCAGCTGGACCAGTTTTGTGACATGCAATGACACTTCTGTGAGGGTTGGAGTCGGGATCTGATATTGGTATCAGTCCCGATATTGAGGAAGATTCTAGATCGGTAAGAATGCACCGATCTATATCAGTCAAATTCTATGCTGTGCACTGTGAGTGACGGCATACGCAAGCAACACGCCGTGCGGAAGCCCACATTGTTTTCAAAATGGAGTGGAGGATCAGCTATCAGGAACTTTTTCACACTACCTCAGCCAACAGACTCAGCGGCTCCTTGCAATACCTGCACAGTAAATGTTCCAAGGGGGGCGGTGGTAAAACTTCAAGTTATAACACAACCATCTTAATCAAGCACCTACAGAAACTGAGTAAAGAAAACGGGGGCGGTGTGAAGCAGCTAACGGATTTGTTCGACGGAAATGAAGGAAAGAGGTCAAAAATGTCCCCTTCTGTGTTATGGACGCACGGTTATTGACTGAACAAATGTGACTGTTGATTCACAACGGGTGAAGACACAAAATCAAAAGAATTACAGAAGAAGAAGACATAGGAGACTGTCACAGAGGAGCACATGACAAGCAAAGGAGCCAAGAGCTTAAAGGGACGGACAGATGACTACAAGCAGGTCTTTGTGCTGTCCAACCTGCCCTGAGGTCATGTTGCTATGCTCTAGCCCACATCCTATCACACTGTCAACATGAGGAAGATCACTCATTAGCTCAGTAACGTGCTCATACGTGTGTGCGCACACGCATATGTCAGAGTGTGCAGGTGGTGGTCACACACGGCTTGTGTATTGTCTCACATTTGAATATGGAACAACCTTAATTAAATATGGCCCATGACTAAATTAACGCTAAAAAGGAACATGTTTGATGGGTAAATCACATTGTGAGACGAACATTTCCGCCCTGCAGGTCTTTCCCATCACCTGCAGTGTCATCTCCTGTTGTTATATCGCCGCGCAACGAGCTAAACAAGCACCAGAACTGACATGAAGACAAAAAATGGGCTGAGACTGTTCTGACAACCACCTATAATCAGTTGGAAGCTACATTAGTAAGGAGCAGTTGGAGGTAAATCGTGTGTCACTGTGTAGGGCGACATATGGCCCTCTAGATTTTCTCAAGTGGATGCTTGATGCAGTAAGAAAACAAGATGCAGACTAAGAAGACTGAAAAAGACTAAGACAGATATTGTCCCATAAAATACTCTGATTTGACTCTGATCATCTTTTCAAAATATGGAAGACAGTCAGTCTGAGAAATATAGCAGATCTCCAACACAATCATTGTTTAAGGCCACATTTATCAGAATGATATGACCTGAGAGTGGACGGATGCTTTTTTCACACTAAATGCCAATTAAATTGAAAAGTCAGACAAGGGAAATAAAGGGGGCTGCCAGAACATTTAAACTAACAGAACCTCTGCCTGAAGCCACAGAATGATTTGTTGTCTTTTTGTTAATGATGTCTGAATGCCAAACAGAGAGACTCATGGTACAGGGTCAGGAGGATGAGGGCATAAATTGCCAGCGTGGGTGTTGTGTGTTGTATGTTATGCAAAATAGAGCTCCTAACCCTGAAGTATTTGCAGTCGATTTTAAATTTGTGTTTCAAATGTTGTCAAAAATTGTTGATGCTGAAAAAAGAACTCAGAAAAGGCTTTATTGCCAAGTACGATTTTACACATACAAGGAATTTGTTGTGGTGTTGTTGGTGCACAACAAGCTTTCTCTAAATAGAAACTATTAAAAATGAAAAATATAACAATACAAATATATATATACCCAGTATATAGATATATATATATATAAGCACTTCTGTGTCAGAGGTGAAATTTTGCCTTTGTGTTGGGCTCCTGACGCACAAACACACTTTCAGACTAAACAGAATAAAACGCAATTGTGTAAAGATAAAAAGACAAACCAACACTTGCCCCCAGGTAGCCACGGTTACCCACAGTGCTGTGGCAGAGTCCTGATGATCCTCTTTGTCTGACACTGTGATGACGAGCAACTACAGACAAAAGGAGAAGATCGTCTCTGACAGGCATTGTACAGCCGCTTTCAGACAGGTGATCAATCGCCTTTTGGGGGGTGTTGTATAGACGTTGTCAACACTGGCAGACAAACATCTTTAAGTCTCAACACACTCGCCAACAAATAGTGTAGTCTCCACGGTTTTTCTTTTCCCTTAAATGACACTTGCTTGACCCAAACCTGTATCTTGTTATTATTGTATCCTTGAGAAAAGTTAAAGTTATTATTCACAAGCTTACGGTAGCTGCTCTGGGGTTGCAGGGCTTGGACATTATTGCGTTGTGATTGCTGAAACTCTCAGAGGGGGCACATCGCAACACGGCAAAGAGAAGACAGTAAATGAAACACTGAGAAAAAAAAAGGGAATAAGCATCTGCATGTCATTATAAGCTGCACAATGCCAGGAATAAACTAATCCTTTTAATGAAAATCATATTTCTGATATTTATTTATACTTTTGAACTGTGACTTTGCTTTCATGCTTTAGAAAAGCGACAGAGGAGCCAAGTTGCTGTACTATACGAATAGTACTGTATTATGTTTTTATTATTCTTGGATCTGTTTGAGTGTGTAGCCCAGTTCTGATTAGACAACGCCTTCCACTTTTAGAGGAATGTTCTTCCCACTGACAGACCACAGACTAACTGGCTGACAAACTCTCATTTCCCGGCCCATTAACTTTCCAAACTGGTTGTTAGAGGATAGTAATGAGGCCATTGTTAGTGTTGTCTATCTGAATGCTTTTATATGGTTGATGATGATCAATAAGTATTCTTTCTTGGGCAACAAGTTGTATTCTTTGCACTTGTTTTAGTATATTTGCTTGTCTCTTCACTAAGAATCAGATGATTACATTATTTACACTGAAGGAAATGGAAAATAAAACTTCAACAAAGTGAAGCTATTCAGGTGAAATTGAAAAAAAACATACGAAAATCACCATCTGCCTCAGAGCGCCTGTGTTTCACTCTTGCTCGCACCTCCCCATGCTCCCATGATAAACCACCAGGCCTTAGCAATCTGTTATTTCTGTGTTACTGGCTGGAGCTGTGACTTGAGCAGAGCAGCCTGCAGGCTGAGTGATGGCGCGGCAGTCAGCATGAAGTGGGATCAATCAGGGAGTCATAACATATGGCGGGTGACAGCACCTTGCTGAACTCTGCGGACTCTACCTGCCCTACACCAACAAAACTACAAACTACTAGGACTCCATGGCTCCCTGTGACAAGACTAGTCAAGTACATGAGCACGCAGTTCTCTTTTTGTGCAGCTTTATGACACAAGTACATTTGGAGAGCCTTGCTTTTGTAACAGAGGATGGTGCAGACATGTGGCAACGATGGCCTTTTGCAACCTTGTGAGAGCAGACTATTTAAAGGAGTTGGCCTCGTACAGGGAGGCTGCAAAATCTTTTCAGTCTATTGTAATTATCAGTTTAGACTATTTCTACACATCTGCAGACATCTGTGAAATGTATGAATGAATGACATTTAAAATTCTCTTATTCCTTTAAGAAATATCTTTGGAGTAGTATAAATAGCAACAGTGCTATTTATACTACAAGTATTAATAGACAATAGTAATACAGTAAGTATTCCTTAATGGGTTGTGCTTTCTCAAATGTCAGAAGGGACTTCTGGTGACATGTAGTGTCATTCAATGTTTCATGGGGAGGGAATGAATTGTCTTACAGACCTCTATTGCTGTACTACACTCGCTGAGTCTGTGGCAGTGTGACCTCATTGTGCTCAGCTGGCCCGCTAGCCTCTGAAACCCACACCCTGAACCCCTTCCAGCCAGAGCTCAACCAGCCACTGATCTGCTTTGTTCCCCCGGCTTATGCTCTCCAACCATCTGGACAGACGTCTAAGAGCAAGCCAGGGTATTTGAGGTATAGAAACGGCTGCAGCCTATACGCGAAGAGGAAAATGTGCAGTTTTAGAAATACCTAGAAATGTGAGACACAATCTCTTCTTGAGTTCAAGTGCAGCGCAAACCTTGAAACCGTATCAAGCAAACATCGAGTCTGAATGTGAGAATGAAAGCCGGCTGTTCCGCCAAACACTTCAAGTCAACCGTATACAAGACGTATACGTATGCAATTTGTCACAGCGCACAGTTTTTCACACTGTGTACTGCAGATCTGCAAAGATAGTGGGAACAGTGCACGCAGAGAAGCAGCAACCAATCACTGTGTTTGTTTGCGTCCATTTGTTTAAAGCAACAGATGCAGATATCTTTGCATGACACAAGCGAGCAGCTGAGTTCTGTTGTCACCTCCTTCTCCACTGCACTTGTGCTACAGTTAACTCAAAAGACAACCGAGGCAATCTGCTGCACAGTTTCATATCAGGAGCTACACGCATGCATTCCCTCAGCGTTTTTCTATTTGGGCAGAAATATCACAAGGAAACTGAATTTGAAAAACCCATTAAAAATTTGAAAACTGAATTCCAACGAACTTTAAAGTGAATGTAACATTATTAAATTGAATTGCTGTGAAATACTATTTGACTGTATTTTAACATTTTACAAGTATTTTAACACCTCCACATTTAGTTCCCCAATTCAAGTTCAGTTCTTGCACTTCACTTTGAGTTTACTGATTCACACCTCCAGTCACAAGAAATGGCAGTCGACGACAGATTCACAGATTGTTTGGCTAATTAGCATCAATGTTTTTGACCACTTTCTTCACTCCCATTGGACATTTCTTTCAATCATGGATGAGGCTGGGATTGGTCGCTCTCTCACTACATGAAAAGGAGTGAATCTGCACTCGTCTGCTTTTCCTGGATGACCGGATGAACTGAGGATCGAATATAGTGTCAAAGCACCTGAATTAAATTTTAGGATA
The DNA here is from genome assembly GCA_023373845.1 of Nibea coibor. Lineage (NCBI taxonomy): Eukaryota > Metazoa > Chordata > Actinopteri > Sciaenidae > Nibea > Nibea coibor. The sequence goes on along the minus strand of CM041727.1, from coordinate 15,058,196 downwards.
TTTAGTTTAAAGCTTATTTAATTCAGTTCCAAACTAATTGAAATGACGTGATTGAAATTCAGTTTTTAATGCATTTGTTCGAGTTGAGCAACTCAAACTCAATTAGACTTAACTACAAATGTCCTTGAACTTACTGTACATGATTTTGTATTCCAAACGTGCACAGTAGTCCATTTAAGTTAGTATTAATCTGAAATGACCTTGCAGATTCATAAAGCTTGCTTGAGATAATATTTGGTCACCTGGGACCAAGTTGGGGACCAAAGTTTTTGTCAGATTCTGTTATTATTCATTCTTTTGGCTGATTGTTTCACTAAAGGGCTTGGACAGCCTTGAACACTGCATACAGGGGAAAAAACTGGAGCAACACATATTTATAAGCTGCATGTATCTATTTAATAAGGGATGTAATGTCATATTTCTTACATTCAGAATTATTTTCTATTTCTTTTCACACCTCACACCTAATCATTTCAGAACAAGAAACTGTAAGACCTGAGTGGTGAACTTACTTCTGTATTTATCTTATCTGTCTCTCCCTTGTGTTTGTGCAACAGTGACACCCTAGTGAGCTTCACTTTTCTCTTCTGGATAATGAGTCCTAATGTCATAATGAGTAATGAGTGTTTGCTTTGATTGTCTACACATATGTGTGCATCCATGCAAATTGGTGTCAGCCACAGAGAACCAGTGGGCGACATTATATAATCTGAGGCCCACAGGGAGTGTTAAATGTGGACATGGCCCGAAGCTCAAGTCTGCAGCAGCGGGAATGCCAACATGTTGGAATGGAGCCACTTTTGGAGCAGAACCCTGCAGCCAGAAAACCACAGAGCGGAGTCGGTCAACTAGCCAACCAGCTGTCACAGTGCAGCAGTCTGCTATAATGACACATCAGCACAGGATAGTGTTAGTCTTCTTGCAAAAAAAGAGAGCTGCCAGCATAGGGTCGGGCCTGACGAGTCCTGTAACTTTTCAAAACTGACAATCTAAAATTCACACCCAGTTCACGCCATGAGTGGCCAGCTGTGCAAACGTGAGAAAGGAGCCGGGAATCTCCATTTGACACAGCTATTTCAGAAATTCATGTGACTGCAAGTGTGCAACACCACAAAGGCTTTTCACCCTCATATTTAATGAATATCATGTCTCCTTTCTCTCTGTTATGACTGGCGTCACTCCACCTTTGAGTAACCCAGTGCTTTCATCCACCCATGGTCAACCACTGAAGAGCACCCGCTGTCTAATCCGTGATATACTTTCTGATCTTCTAAGAAAAAAATGCTCGTATTTTTGGACATCCACAGTGAGGACAGTGGAGAGGTAATAGATGCACCTCCGTTACATGAGCGATTTGACAGATGTCATACAAATCCCACATTTTTCTTCATTGTGTTGGAACTATTTATCGGAGATGAAAGTCAACACCACCACAAAAAGACCACAAAAAGCAGCAAATAGTCAGATTTGAAAAGCTGAAACGGTGACGTTTTTCTTGGTGGTTTTAATTATAAAGGCTGAGAGAGAAAAAAATAAATGGATTGCTGTTAAATGTTCACATCTTGGCTGCACATTTTCAAACTGTCATCGTCCGCTTGAGGAGGACGACATTGATCTGGCGCAGTTTAAGAGGTTTAGGAAATAGATGATTAACGGTGCGCTTCAGAAACGTCGACATAAATCATCTGACACCTGAAGCATCATTTCACACACAATTCAATCATCACCACTCATTTGTCGCTGGTGTTTCTTTCCAATTCTAAAACTGCAAAATAAACAGCAAGCCCTTCTGCCAGACTTCACACAGTAAATTTAAGAGTTTCATTTAAGAAATTGAGTGTCAACAAATCAGTTCATCGTCAACAGCACTCTATGTGATTCAGCTGGATACCTGCTTTTGAGTTCAGTCAATTCTCACTTCCTGTTTCTCAGACTGAAATCCTTATATATGTACTTCTGCTTCAGATTCATATAAATCAGTGAAAAGTACCATCTGAATAACAAACTAACAGCACGCACGGAGCAGAAGGGTTTAGACTGACCGGTAAGAAACCTTTCCAAAATAATCACGCAACAAGAGGCTTAACCTACATTCGGCACAAAGCTGGAGACAAAGAATAGATCCAGACAAATACGTTCACTGTTCCACGTTAGTTTAGGTCATTCGGGGTAAATGTCCTAACAACCCATACTCATAACTAAAAACATGCAGGGAGAGTGTTAATCTGCTAACAAAGACATTTGGCAACAGTGTGGTTTTCAATCGCGACTGCTGTGTCATTTCCACGTACGCACATCATGGCTGAATGTTTCTGCCGTCTCAAAGGCATGTGAAAGCGATGGTCGGACAATCCATAAAGCTGCTAATACAAAAAGTCTTTTGTCAGATCAGCAAATGAATTATAGAGTATATTAAGCTGTGAAAGGCTTTTTGGCTTGATGTTAGTCTAATCCATACACAATCAACACAAGAGCACAACTGAAATTCTTGGAGGTCACAACTGTTCATCGATGATTAGACAGAATTTTTTCTCCTGAGCTAGTGGAGCAGAGCTAAGCATTAGCACTGAAGCTATTGTTCAGAGTCAGGACCTGCCACAGAGACCCCCTGCCACCAGTCATATTTCCAGAACTGGTAAAAGGGGCCCCCAAAGAGAAGACCTATCCAAATGAGTACTTGGCAAACGCTTCAGTCCAGTTTGGCTCACAGTGTGTCCCCATTGTAAATCCATGAAAGAATGGCCATCTATATTAAGGTTCCATGTAATTTGTATAATCGTCTCTCTTGTACAGCCACATTTCTACCTTCCCTGGCATTTCAGCGCTTTCCCTCCTTTCGCCATAACCACAGACCTGCTCCCTCTTCCCTCATCTGCTCTGCAGTTACCTGACGTTCTCTGTGCACTCGCTCACCTGTTTCCACTTTTCTTCAACGGCTCTGCAGATACATAACTAGCCCTTGTACCCTTGTTAGATTGTCAATCAGTTTGTTTTTTACAAACTTTAAGTGTCTGTCTTGTTTTATGAGCAGTTTTAGCTGCGAGAAAAAAAAACATGATCTTGTTATTAAGTTTCAACCAACATGGGGGGTCATGATGCATGACACTGAACATTGTAGGAATAGCTTTGTGCATCAACATTAAATTCCTTTCATAGCTGACCTTTAGCCTCACTGGTTAGACCTAGCCCAACAGAAGTGTCCAATGGATGATAAATCACTTAATTTGTCACAAGCAGCACCCAGCCTTCCCATGAAGACTATCCACCACTTCATACATTGACATACATCATATATCCATTAAAACGGTACTGTGGTATGATGAATTTAATTAAAAAGTAGATGAAGCAGAGCAGATTTGTATCTGAGCTGGTATACTGGAAATGCTGTATGAGAATGATAAAAACGATGAATTATGTAGCACAGATCCATGTTCAAAACATAACAGTCTATCACACCTTGATCCCCCCCATCAGACCTCCCTGATAGTTGACCTCTTTCCTCTAAACACCAGACTTCTTGTCTTGAGTGTTAAATGCCATTTGACAAGTGAACAAACACCATAGGGGCCCTCCACGTCTAACAGGGTCCAGGGAGGTGGAGAGGGGGGCAAGAAAGAAAGAAACTTTGATAAAATTATAATGGGCTGCACTGGAGATTTCCAGGATGAAAGATTACAAACATGCATGCATATAAATTACATGTACATTCTTAATTTAGAATTTGGGGATATCGTGAAAAACCTAAACTGATTATTAGAGGAACATTTCTACTAACCTGAGTCAGAAATCCCCTTTCTGAAACAAGATGCTCCTGTGAAACAACATTGTGTCAGTTCCTTTGCTATCACAGCTGCTCAAAATGTCGCTGCTTATCTCACTGGGGTGGCCGATAGGGTGAATGAACTCTGACTCGATATCTATTACTCACAGATACAAATGGTTACATACATATATTTTTATATAACTATCCGCGGTCCCTGTTGATGTTTGATGATAATTGTTTTATTATAATTTAATACACTGATTGGTCAGTTGCAGCATTCATGAGATATCGCAGACTGCATGAAGAAGAACAAACCGTTGTTATGGACACAGTCCTGATCAAAGACTGGAAGATCGCAGAAGATGCAATAAAATAAATCTTAAATGAATAACGTGTGCCACGTCTTCAAATTCCTTTCCAATTCTGCATGTCCGTGACTTTAGTCTGCAGGAAAGTGCGTCTCCTCCTTTGCATCCTCACTTGTTTAGTTGCTGATTTCTCTCTTAGTGTATTACCACTGACACGTTGCTTATCAGGAGGGTTAGCTGACTGCTTGTGCGTTCTCTCTGATGTTGACAAGGTAGCTCCTTTCTAATCTTATTCACATGCTTAATCTTGCAGGGCCTTTTCTATCCTTTCTACTCTGCTGAATAACATTTCTGTCATAACTGCCAGAGAGGCCAACAAGAGCAGCTGTGAGTAACTTACAGTCACTGCCCTGCAGATGTATAGTAAGAGGATCTCGTTGCACACCCCCAGCTGGTGTGGACTCGGCCGTCATGCTGTGTGAGGAGGGCGGTCAAATCGATGCTTTTCGTCAGCTGGAATAGAGGATGTGCTGCTTAATTGGTTTACCAGAGCCAATCACTTGACATTTACATGTAAATACGATCGCTAGACTAACTTTAATGAAATTACCCAGAGAAATCCTTAGTTACACCTAATTCATTTGTGCTTGAATGTCTTAACTCGATTAACCCTTATTTCGAGGGCTTGTGTTCTTCCTCCAAAAGTCACGCAGACTCAGTTTGAGTGACCCATCATGCTCCAAGAATCAAAGAGAGGGCGTATGTTACCCACAGGGTGAGGGTGGTGAGACAAATAAGGGTTATGTGTAGTTTCAACAGCTTCGAACTTGTCTTTGCATGCAGCGTCTCAGCCAAAGAGCTCTCTTATGTTAGTTCTGTTTTCCGTTGTGGCTCCAGTTTAACCCAGTATACCTTTCTTCTTCTCTAAACGTCGAAGTCTCTCTGTTTCCCTTCTCTGATGCCGGCTTTCTCCGTTCCTCTTTCCTCTATCAGTGCTCCTGTAAACACTAATGCAAGCAGCTTTTCAAAGCTCTGCCCTTTGATCTTCCCAGTGTGTCACATGTGAGAGGTCAGATAGCTGCAGTTTCTCACACACAGTATCTAACCCAGTCACCCCCCCCCCCCTTACCATGTTGCTCCCCTTACCATGTCTCCCCTCCCTTCATGGCAAGCTCAGTTCAGTAAAGGTCAACTCCACCTTTACCACACAGAGGTCTTTGCCCCAGAGCAACGAAAACACCAACAACACTTCATGACAGACAGAATTAACAGAGTGCATTTTATTTGCTTACAGAGGGAAAATTATTAACTCATTAACCTCCAATTTCATAAAAACACCCCTATGAAAGCAGCCGATTCTTAGCATGTGAGCTCATTCTTTGTTCACTTCTTGGGAAATACAGATTACAGCAACTCGATAAACTTTACTGTGCTAGCTTGTTCTGGAAATAACTGTGGCTGTCCTCAGGGAATACAAAGCCTGCATTTATTTGTCTTTAACTTGACATTAAACTCATTGTGTCAGGCCTATACTAAGCCATTGGAAGTACAGCCTCAAGCTAGCCATTGACTGACCAAGGACAGAGCTCACCTGACCAATGGAAGAACAGGAATAGGGAGTACTAATGTTTGCAAACCAACGCAGGCAATGTTTGTAGTTTAACATGAGTAGCATACCCAATGTGGGTTCTTAAGCGAACCGTGGAACATCAACATATTGGACATGTATGCAGTATTGTGGCTGTACCATTAACATGTAGGAAAGGCCCTTTGGGGATCTTCCACCACATCCCTAGGATTCAAAATCCATGTGTCATCTTCATGACCAGTGACCACCACCAGACAAGTGTCGGCAAGCCAGTGTCACAACAGGTCCACTCTTCGTTTGCGCTTAGGAGTGCAACTGTGTGCCACACAGTAAATCAATTACAGCCTCCTGTGATTGTTCCTGAATTGCCATGGCGATTGCCACTGGATGTATAAATATTTCAACACACCTGTTCCTCTTCACGATAGTCAGAAACATCAATCACTCAGTCTTGAGCGGCATGGTAGTGCTCAGATGTGACGCAGCATAATCAGTCCTATAATTTAAGGGGACCCATGTCTTATGCAAAAGCGCTATATCCCAGGTTACTCATCCTGAGGCTGGTAAATTTGGTGCTGATCCCATAATGGTGAGGAGTATCAGAAAACATTAGCTTGCCAAGAAGAAGCAATGTGGGGAACGGGATGTGCTGAATTTTGAACCGCTAGTTTTATGAGCACATGCTAAGCTAATCGTTCTACTCTGTGGACGCCAAAATATGTGTTTGGCTTCTTTCTAAGATCATACAAAGCCAGTTATTACACAACAATGGCGGAGTGTGCCAAACACACTTTAATTTTAGTATGTTCAGACATAATTAATTAATCAACTGTACTAAAAGTTAATATTATCCATGTGATGGCTTTATCTATTATCATATGACTTCATCATATTTAGCTTATTGCTGGCTTGATGCTCTTGGCACAGGCCATGCTAGTAGGGAGGGAGAAAGGAAAGAGCAGTGGTAATTCAAAGGTCCTGTCATATTTATCATATTTATCACAATACGGTTAATATCACATTACAAAGCATGTTTTTTTCTACACACTGGCCCACACACAGCATCCCCAAATGAAGGAATTATCAACAATAATCCAAATGTCACACTGTTGTTGTTGTGTTGCTAGTTGCTCATGACATGAGGACCGTCCTTTACAAACAACAGGACAGAGCTTTCTATTAGACGAGGAAAACAAAGGCATCAACCTCATGGTGCTGTATCCACGGTAGTGTCTGGGTGATTATGGTAGTGCCACAGGGATAATCTGGATAAGCTGCGCATGGACACTGAAGTAACACCGCCAACCCCCTCACCCCCATTCTCCTGCTTTCCCTGCATGAGATGATTTCCTCATTCACTGTGTGGCCATATGAAATCCATGCATCGCTTCAGTGGTTTGAGGTCAGGTAACGCATAACGACAACGCTCCTTAACTTGCCTGCCTCCTCAATGCATCTTTCATATGTGTACGGGCATCACAGCTACTTAATACAGCAGAAACATGATATAATATTCATTAGTCTCTCTCTCTCTCTCTCTCTCTCTCTCTCTCTCTCTCTCTCTCTCTCCACAGTATAAAGGGAAAATAAAAGATAGTAGAATAAAAAAAAAGTATAAAAGTTAGCTAAACTGACATCCATCATGGATAACACCTCTGATTCCTTACATGACACTGTGGGCAGCTCCTTCAGCAGCAGACTGCTAGGTTCAGCAGGTCCTTCTTCCCGGCCGCTGTCAGGCTCTACAACACCTGCACCATGTTGTAGTTTCTGTTCCTGTCTCTACTCACTAATACTCACCACGGCTGTATTATTATTTTATTCTTATTATCTGTACTTATATTTCCATTCCAATTACTTACAATGTACAATATTATTCATACCATGGTCTCTTTACCTCACAATATTATTTATTTATCAGGTCACTTACTTTTGTAAAAATGTTAGATCATGGTCACTATACCTTGCAATACTTTTATATCATGGTCATTTACTTTTGAAATATTATTTATATCATGGTCACTTTATATAGCAATATTTTCACACATATTGCACACATTTGCATTCACAAGTGCCCGAAAGCAAAAAAGGGGAAGTGAATCTTTATATTTGTCAGATTTGCATCTGGTAACAGCAAGGACATGTTTCACCTATTATACACTGAATATCCATTGTCTCTTGCATGTATGTGTGTACTTAAAGTACTCAAATTAGAAAGAGTTCTGTTGTTTTGCTGGGGACGTGGCAGGGTGGCTAGAGATGTCGTGCAGAGCTCATCTGAGAGCCTTGTTATGCAGACACTGCCGTGGGCACAGATGAGCTCACAGGATCAATATGGGATAACTGCTCCACAAATCCAAACACTGACTTTGCATTATGTTGTGCCAGTGCCTGTACAAGCAATAAAGAGAGACAGATAGAGAGCATTTACAACCCAACGGGGCCAGTTTCTCAAAGATTGTGAGGTGCACGTGGAAAAAAAGAGCAAAACTCACTCACACTTCTAAATCTAAGGACATAAACACATTTGTGTTTGTTCATTCAACCCCATTTCTACTTGAATCCAGCACTCTTTAATCACATGTACAACCCAAGATAAATGACACATAAGCATGAATCATTGATAAACCTTTTCCCCTCTGGTATAACAGCATAACATCATTTTTAATCAAATGCTCCTCACAGGAATCTTACACAGATGTTTAGCTCTTTCTCCGGACACAAGGGAACATCCATGACCTAAATATAGTTACACAAATGTATGTCACTTATACTCACAAGCACAACTCAACCCTTCATTCTATCAAGGGTCATGAATAATAACAGCACAAACAACTGAGCTAAACTGTTTACTGTGTCCCTCCTGTGCCATGAGCATGCGGCTATGTGTGTGTTGCCAGTGTGGGTACATTTTGTGACATTATTTCATTTACAGACAGCGTGTTTTTCTTTGTTTTTTTTTTATTTTATTTTTTTTATCTCAGCCTGTTTTTAACCACTATCTGTCCCTGCAAAAATGTATTTGTCAGACTTGCTGCGAGCCTGTAATAGACTTGAATATAACAGAGAACTGTTTTTAGAAATAGATACCACTGATCTCAACTGTACATTCAGTACACTGGAGCCTCAGCATGTCTTTCACACATTAAAAATAACAATTAACAGGATGTATTAATCATGCTTAGTTTGTGTGTCTTTCCATTTGTCATGATGAAGCCTACATTATCTTCCTCACGTTCAAACAATCCTCCAAATGCTGCGGAGAAATGCGGGCAATGAAAATGAATGAAACAAGAACCTGTCCAATACACATGCACATCTTATATCATTAGCTGATTTTAGCTTATCAATAATCAGTACTAAAATGCCAGATATGTTTAAGGGAACCACCACTGTCAAGCAGAGAGGTCGGTAACAGGTACAGATACATTAACTAATCTGTCAAAGTAATTATGTGTAGTACTTGTTTGTTGGGTTCAATTCAAAAGGGGTCTGTCTGTGCTGCCAATGACATTCAAGCCATTCCTGTTGGCTGCCAGTTAGCTATAATCTGATCTGATAAACTGTGTGTTGTGTTGCAAGTGACACTGAAGACATCATGGAGATCTCATGAAACACGTCTCTCACACAACAGATGTGTTTTTTGCTGCTTTCTAAAAAAAAAAAAAAGAATCTGGATACAATCTAGACAAAAAAGCAGATTTGGACTGGCAGTGTGAACAAGACCGTCTTCAAGACTGTCTCATGTAGCATGCTGCCTGAAATGTGATGAGCCGACTTCTCAATGTGATGTTGTCGTGTTATCGTGTGTGTTCACAATGGTCAAAAAAAGAAGTCAAATATTGAAACATATAATGTTCAATGATATATTGAGAACTGGTTTTTGTGTAGGTTTATTTCCATTCTGTTTCCTCTATAAAAACCACCATGTGCACCATGTACACTAACAATGGCAACAGGATAAAACACAAAGATGCACTGACCATTATTTGCAGTTGACTGCATCCTGACTGGCTCTAACTTTTTATAAATGGTGTCCTTTTTTCATCCTGGGGTTCTTGGCTGTCTCCTTTTACACCTGTGGCGGATGCAGTTACCTCAGGCTCAGGTTGCAACGTGTATCAGGACTGATTAAAGTGACGGAATGATGTCGAGGTGTGAACATTACCAAACGAAGCTGGGAAGAGCTCCACTTAAAGCCTTACTTATACTTCTGCTTTGAATAAAAGGTGTAGTTTTAAAGGAGTGCGGAAGCAGCTCATGCAAAACCCATGACAACTAATAAAGCTACGAATCCTTCTTAAAACGCACAGACTTACAGACCTGTGTGTACGCAGACAAACAGGCACACGTGGGAAAGTGCTTCACCGTACAACATGTTCTCGTCTGTCTACTCTTATTCTCTTGTCAGCAGGGAAAAACGGGAAATGAGTAAAACGCACAGAAGAAAAGACCGATTGAGGAGCAGGACGAGGGGAGGTTTCGGTAGCCATAGTTTGAGGAACATGCAGACGTCAACTAGCTGTCCTATTTGCAGAGCGGTGACGACTCACCGGCACACAAGTCTAAAAGCTCACAACAGTGTAGTCACCCTTGCAGAGGCTATGGCAGAGGGTCTACGTCCTTCAAAGTGAGGACCTAAGGAAGCCCTTTTTTTAATCTAAAGCACAAGGTTAACAGTAAATAGCTCAGGGGTATTTTCACACACTGCAGCAAGGCCAAGTCATGTCATAGCAACATATCACAAATGTCATTAATGTCTACGCTTAAAATAGCAGCATTGCAAACATCTTTATGTTTTGTAATGTATCTAGTAGTGCTATGCCAACACCAAGTATTTTTTAAAAGGGTATCATATTCCTTGCTGCATTTCAAGGGCTTGTAATGACTCAGCGGGAGCATTTGAGGGTAAACTAATTGCACGACATGATGATTGCATTTTTGTTTGTTTTTTTTTACGCTTCAAATTTGGTTATTTTTACAAGGTCGGCGTTACTGTCTCTAGCTGACACATGCTGTCAGATAGCAGTGGTCACTTACTGGGTGATAAACTACAGTGCACTTCAAAAGCAGGCCTGCAGGTCAGACTACATAAAGGTCACAACCCACAGTGTGAATATGTTTGAAGATGAAAAGGATTTGTTCATATTTCCGCATCTACGGGCGCGTTTCTTTATTCGACACCACGTGTCATACGTTTACTATCTTATCCCCTTACCTTGAAACATACTGATGCTTTCATTGTAAATAATACTGGAAAACAACTATCCACTATCATCAAACATGATAGTCCATACACTAATATTAAACTAAATACTGAAATTAAAGAAAATAATAAATAAAGATTCTAGTTTTAACATGACAGAATTTGCTTGAAAGCATGCATGAAGCCATTCGTTCAAATAATTCATGCATGACTGATCAAGTGTGACTCAGGGCCCAAGGCCTCAATAAAACAAGAAAGAGGTTGCACAGTCTTACATTTCAACAAAACTATGAAATGAAAGCAGAGATCGATAAATCACTGAGTGGCACATCCAAGATTCCACTGTGAACCATCCTTTATTAAACCCTCATTTAGTGATTCATTTCATACCAGAACTTCAAGGCCCAGACACAGTTGTGTACTGATGGTCACTGAGCTACTTTTGGGAGCAATTCTGGGGTTAAGATTCTTGTTGAAAGAGCACACTGATGCTACTTTTGGAGTTGAGCACTTCTCTTTTCTAACTCAAATTCCCCTAATGTCCCGGGAAACCCGAGGCAAACGGCACTTTGTAACTTTGAGCTACTGGCTCTCAGCTGGGTGTGTCTTTGTAACAACTTGCATCGAGCCACAGGACGAGAGATATTGTTCAAGACAATGCAGCCTAATTGGCTATTATCTGAATAACAAAGCTTCTGAATGCAGCTTTTGATTGAATTTCCTTCGGGATCAATAAGGTATTTATCTATCTATCGCTGCTGATTTGTAACTTCTTTCACATGGCAAATTTCCCTTCTCACCACTGTGTTCACTATTGTTGTTGCATCACTGAGATAATAGCCCATGGTCTTATCATGTTTCTCAGTGTCTGGAAGGGGCCGACGTCTTCCTCCTCCCACTTACTCACTGCACTAACGAGAAGAGGAATTCAATGAAAGTTAGACAAAGAGAGAAATAGGAGGAGAATAAAGTGTCACAGGAAGGACGCTGAGAGAAACTGAAACTGCTGATAAAAACCCTGCAGAAGTAACACGCTGATGGCAATCAAATTTGGGTCTTGTGCGGAGCAGTGATCATGAGACGGTGGATGCCAACAATCAGCCACCCTATTCGACAGATGGATCAGAGCACTCCTGGCTTAAACCAGGCTAAAAGCTCGTGGTCACATGACCAGTGGATTAGCATTAGCCCAACTGAAAAAAGGAGGAGGTTAGGGTGCATGTCACCGTCTGCTTCCTTATCACTTCCCTTTAAACGCGTTTCCCTTTCTCTTTCGCTTCCACTCTCCTCTCACCCCCTTGTGTGTCTTTCGTGCTTTATGCTGCGTTATTCACCTGGCATTTTCAAAACAAAGTTTTACCTAAGACCTTGATCACAGGGCCAAGGAAATTCTTGGTCTCCTTCCCTTCCTTTCTCATCTGTCCATCCTAGGCAGAGTCATTAGTGCATAAATGATTCAAACATCTTTGACTCATTGCTCAGTCAGATCAAAACCACTGCTCTGATCAGCTCACTTCCAGCTACTCATGATGTCAATGCTGAGAACATGTCTCCTCTCCTGTTCTTTCCAACTAACCCCCCACCCCCTGCACGTCCCTACTTACAGTACTCAAATTTTTTTCTCCTTGGTCCCTACAGCCTTGCTGAAACCGACACTTGTCTGGCAGCAGGGGTGAAAAAGTGAGAAGCACAGAGAAGCTTAAGGATATCCCATGCTATGTGCACATGGCACAGTGAAACACAGGGCTCCCCTGTCTCCCCTGCTGGTAGTACTCCTGCATCTGGGTCTTTCTGTCAGGGACACAGTGTGCCAGCCAATTCATGCCTGGCCAGCATGCCATGTTCCTGCGCCAACCCAAAGCACTCGTGTTTTCACAGAAACCTGGGGAAAAGTGTGCCCTTCCGTGCACCGCGCTCTGTAGCGACAGAGGGAGCATGCAGGGCAACACTGTGCTTGCCAACAAGGTTAAATGCTAAAAGGCAATGACCATTATTTCCAGGAGATTACAGCTGCTGACCGCAGAAAGAGAACTGACAAGGAAGAGGAGGCTTGAGTCTGAAAAATCAGTAAAATGTCAGTTTAAAAACTCCTGTTGCAACTTCCTCCACCCAACCACCTCTATCATTTCCATTAGCATACATCTAGAACACCAGCCATAGACGGTAATAATAGACGGGCAGCGTGCTGGGTCTCACTGATTAACTTACTCTACAAAAACACAACATAACGTCCTCAAATCTCCGTGTAGCTAATTTCGCCATGCAGTTACAGCCAATTCCAGCACCGCTGCCCTCCGGCATTCCTCACTGCCACTGCCATAGGCCTGAAAACCTCAGCTCTCACAGCTAGCAATCCAATCACAAATGATATCTAACCCCCACTCAAATCTGACAGTTAGACCAATCAAACCACAGTGGGTGGGATGAAACATTCAGCGGTGAACCCAGCCCTATTTTGCAGGCTGCAGCCACGCTCTTCCTACAAGCTTTCCAAAGCGAACAAAATGTGGGAAATCATCATAAATGACGAAAGCAAACTAACCAACTAAACATGTGCTAACGGGAGAGTACTCACAGAGATATCATAGAGCTCCTCGTGCATCAGCCTCAAAGCTGTCACATAATGTAATGTAAAATGATTCTCAGTTATTACAAGGAGCCGCAGGGGACAAATCAATGTCTAGCTTGAGTGAGGGACACACAAAATCTTAGTGAAACAACTATCAAACGACAAAGGATGTACATCCAGACAGTGATATTACCGCAGGTAAGTTCATTTGCATACCACACACATGCATGCGCACGCACAAACGCACACACGCGCGCGTCACACTGCATTCTTGGAAATGACTCAGAGACATCAAAGTGCCGATGACATTTAAAATTCTGTTTGTAAGCAACACGGGGGTCTTCAGGATGGATTCATTCAGATGTACGTTACAGCTCTGACAGTCAGTTTTGCATTGACCTTTAAGAACCATCCATCATCAACAGGTCAGAGTGAGGAGGCAATGAATCGTCTGTTTTACAGTAATGCGCAATTTGGATTGCTCCAATGAACCTGATTGAAATGACCGAAGTTACTCGTGAGGGCACGACAATGGACACATGAATGGAGCTGACATTTATCGTAGCACACAGGCCTAAAGACATTTCTTCCTCTTCTTAAGACACTTTCTTAATGACTGTAGCATAAAGGCTTATTGTGTGTCTGTGTGGAGCTCCAATGGTGAGAACACAGAGACCCTTTTTTCTGGAAATCTCAAATATTGCTGTAGGCAGTGCAGTTGTGTTTGTGGTATTTTAAAAGTGACCTTAATGTACCACCATTTTTTTATGAAATCTGCACATCACCCACCTAAAATGTATCATATTGATAAGATACGCATATATCTGTTAGTATCTACAGTAAATCTACTTAAACTATAAAGATACTTCCCATCAGCATCTTCCCATGGGGGTTGCAGGGGAGCTGGACCCTATCCCAGCTGACATTGGGCAAGAGGTGGGGTACACCCTGGATCCATGAACTAAAACTCTGCATGTCAAATATTTAACTGGACAGCAGTCATGGAATATAGTTCAATGAGTTGTTTGCTCCAGAAAATCTCAGAAAATGGTGAAAAATATCATGTTCCCTGACATGTCTTGTTTTGTCCACAACCTGAATATATTCCGTTTACTGTGAAAGAGGACTAAAGAAAGCAAAAATATTCATATTTGAGAAGGAGTCCAAGAGAATTTGGACTTTTTCTTTATAAAAAAAAAAATGAGCTGACAACTCATCGGTTACTCACTTGCTGTTGCAAAAGGAATTTCCACCAAACGAAAAGCTCAATTGAAGTAGCTCCAAACTGCAGCTGATCACAGCAGAGCACGGTGCTGCCAAAGACTGAACAAAAGCTCAGCCAGTCTTTCACCTGTCAGGCTCTTCAAACATGCCCATTACTCCATTATTAGCGCCTTGTAACGTTTATTACAGCCAAAGCCCGTAAAACGGCGTGTGTGTGTGTGTGTGTGTGTGTGAACATGTGCGTGTGACGCAAGTTATCTCTATTTCACTTAATGCCTCTTGTAGGTTACGCTGGAGTCAGGCTCTCTCGGGCAGCCTTCAGCAAATCATAAGCAAGTCACATGCGACAAGGTGACAGTAAACTCACCGGCACCACAGACCGCGCGGAAAATGATTACAGAACATGTACCAGAGGACTCCATCCGGACCTGCCTGTTGATTCAGCACCAACAAAAGTGGGGAGAGAAACAACAACAACAACAAAACAGGCACTTTTAACGCGCGTCACGCGGGTTTCGGCGCGCGCACGGACGCAGCAGCGATGCCGCCGTTTGTTTACAAAGCGCTGTCAGAAAGAAGAGTGCGCTTTCGCAACGGGGGGGAGGGCGGAGGGGGGAGACAGAGAGAGAGAGAGAGAGAGAGAGAGAGAGGGAGAGAGAGGGTGGGTGTCACAGCGGGACGAGGCGAGGAGGACGCTCACCCCTTCGCCGGACCAAACACGCTTCAACACACGGCAAAGTGTCACACTTACCTCCGCGGAGCGACTCGAGCTGCTGTCCTTTCTCATAAAACGCGGGGAGAGGCTGCAGCAGCGGCGCGAGCAACCGGAGTCCGACAGGAGAGTCTCTCAGTTCAGTCAGTCCGTCAGTCAGTCAGTCGCCTAGTTTCTAACAGTTCGCTTCACAGTTCACTGCTCCTTCTCCCTCTGCCTCTCTCTCTCTCTCTCTCTCTCTCTCCCTCTCTCTCTCTAACAAACCGCCCACTTCCGGTGGTGTCTGCGAGGGTTCAACAGACTTCAAACAGATTTCTGTCCTGCAGAAAGGAGGACACAATAACAAGAGACAAAAATAATTAAAAAAAAAAAATCTTAATCTGTCTAACTGCATTTTATTTATCTTATTTTTAAATAAGATAACAACAGAGACAGCTGTCTCTGTTGTCACTGTAAAATGTCATTTTATTTTGAAAGTCTGGATATTTTCATTGTTAAAAGCAAAATAAGGCAGCACGGCCCGAGACACACACACACACACACACACACACACGGATATAATACAATAGCATACAAATGCAATAAAGAAAAAGGATAAAATAATAATACGATAGATTCACTGCCAATCAACTTTTCTCGGCCTCGCAGTGATCACAGCTGATGTCTGCTGCACTTAGTTAGCAGCAGGTTGATTGAAGCTGATTTCGTGAGGTCTAATCTGATGTGCATGTAAATCATCAGTCCAGCTCAGATCTTGCAGCCCAAGTCTGTCGCCCTCAGTCTGCAGAATAGCGCCGCCGCCTGGGCACAAAGCTCAACAGAGAAATCAGACGGAGGGTGAATGTTTGTTTGACTCATAGCTGGGTTTACCCAATATATGTATAAACCTCTTTTAGAAAAATTAATTGACACACACACACACACACACACACAGAGAGAGAGAGAGAGAGAGAGAGAGAGAGAGAGAGAGAGAGAGAGAGGAAGATGAGGTGGCAAGAGCCAAAGATAAACCTGCCAAAATTAATTAGAGGACAATGTGCACCTGAGGCACATCCACCACCAGAGAGCCACATACTGCTGCCTAAGAAAAAAAAAACACACACACACACAAAACACACAGCTAAAGTGAAGAGAAACAGCCAGCATGCGAACACTTTAGTGAGCACTTGTTGTCTGTTGTCTGAAGAGAAGATGTCAAAGAGGAATAAAAAGCCACATACTTGTCCTGCACCAGCAGTGCTTTAGAAACATGTATCCCTGATTGAAGTACAACAACAAGAAAAGACAAAAGCCATGCGATCTAATATTATGCTTAATAATTTGCTTAAGAAAATGCAGAAATATTGGCAGTGAATGTGAGGTATGATCCCATACTTCAGTGTGTGACTCTCAGAAAACTAGACTTGTAACCCACAAAGACTGAAATAAATAATATAAAGAGATAGATAAATAAACAACGCATTCAAATAGAATAAAAATTCTGCTAGATTAACATGCAAACTGTTTTAATGTATGGTATGAAGCAAGTGTTGCTTATTCTAAAACTTCATCATATTCTGAAGCTTGAACTGGAAACGTATGTCGTGTGAAGTGAGAAGATCTCTGAAGGCCTACTTTGTCCCAGTTTGTCTCACATGTTCAAAGAAACAAAAAGGGAAAAAGTGTTTTTTTGAATGTTGCTGCTGACTGTAACTAATCTGAAAAGTCCCTGCAGCGAAATAAAATGACCTAATTTTCCCACACCCATGTCAAGAAGTCATCATTTATACGAGCAGTTTGCCTCTCAAACACACACACACAGCCAACCGGGACGGTCACCTCACTGCAGCCTGTTGAAGCTTCATCGATCCATCAGATTGATTGGCTGCAGGCCTGAACTGAAGGGTCACAGTTGCTTCCTCAAACAGCTGAGTCAGCGGCTGCTGACGGTAATAGCTGTACATCTCCACACCCCCTCATCTCCTCAAACCAGACTGCGTTCATTTCCTATCACAGAGATAAACAAGCCTCACATGAGATGGGGAGTGAGAGAGCGGTGTAGAGCAAGGCAGAGACCCGCTGATGCATAAAATGCTCCTTTACTGTCTCTGTTTGTTTAGCTGTTTCATCTCAGCTGTCCCCACAGTCTATAGGGGACTCGTGGGAATCCCAGCAGTCACACTCATACTGATCACACCAGTGCTGCATTAATAGTTAAAGATGTAGTGGAGCTGCACACACGCAAACATGGGGTTTCCAGTCAGGGAAGTCCAGTGATCCTGTATTGAGAAGTACTCAAATTGAAACTAGGAAGTGCAATTACGGGTTATCTTTTACATATATAATGCCATTCCAGCAACTGCAAAAACTGATTTCATCTTCAGGGACCTCAATAGTTTATCACAAATAATTCACATTCTGTTGGCGTCACAAGAATAAAAGTTAGATCAATATCTTGATTTTATTCTTCCAAACTCTAGAATTATTTTTTCATTTTGTTGAAAATACAAAAACTTACTTGGGGTTGATTTTATGTGCTGCTGAATTTTATTTGTACCTTCATTAGTAATGAATTGGAGCTCCCCTGTTCATCCACTTTGATAGGATAACGTGGGTGAGTCAAATTCATACATACTTTAATGCATTAAACCTACATCTCTTTTTCCCTCCAGCAGGCAGTGCCAGACCAACAGGAGGTTTGAGTTTATTGCTTCCATATTATTTATCACATAATTGCTTCGTAGCTTGTCTTAAATCTTTTGGAGTTACTTTTTATTAAGAGCTTGGTTTTTATGGGTTTCCTGTCTTCTACCCATTCAGCACATTTCCAAACATGAACTCTGATGCTGTTCCTAGTGATGTTGTTTCTCAGCTACTCCCTGAAGCGTCATACAGGCGTGTTTTTTCTTTTATATGTATATACAGAATGAAGTTCACTCTAATAAGCTAGACTCCCTCTGGCTAGACCAGAAAACAGAAAACCAGTCTGATGTCTCTCTTTTAAGCTGTCACTCCACATCCAGTTTAACAACATCACAGTCTCCAGACTCAAAATCAGTCATGTCTTCAACAAGCAATGTGTGATCTGGTATCTTGAAATACTTTTGAGTAACATTAAAATGAAATGTTTGGCCTTTTCAAGCTTTGTTTCTGATAGAGACAGCTGAACAGTGACAGTGACAGTTCCCCGTCTCTCTCTCCAATGCAGGGAGAGAGAGACGGGGAACGACACGTGGGAAAGAGCCACCGGTCGGATTCGAACCCTTCGCACATGGGGTGGCTGCTCTACCAACTGAGCTAAACACTGCCCCAAGGGAAGTCATTTTTAACCCAGAATATACATCAAGGAGTGTTTTCTCCTTGACTTTCTTCTATCACACTGAACCTTAATTTGTCCTTCACACTACTGTGGAACAGAAAATTCAGTCAAGTCTGCCGTTTGATAAGTTATTCATGTTTGGTCCTTGTAGATGTTGCCAGCTTTACTGTGTTTTCTGTGTGTATGAGTCGGCACACGGTGAGATGGAAATAAAAAAGAAATTTAAATTGTATAATTTACTTGGAAGTCAATCAATTAGACTGCCTTTAGTGCTAACTTGTTCTTTATTGCATTCTGTAAAATAATGAATAGTTACAGCATATTTTACAGAAAATCTCTTGACATTTCAAGGCATGACAGACAAACAAATCTGGATTGCATCAGACTCATCCGACAGGGCTTGCTCAACTATATGAAAGGTTAAAAGTCAACCACTACACATCTCACTGTGTACACTCTGTTAGAGTGAAATATCTTTCTTTAACGTCCATGGTTATTTTGATATCATGTTTGTCCTAAATCAAATGGTTTTAGGTGATTTACATTACATATGTGGTGAAATCAGGTGATTTGAGGTACAGCAAAAATATCAAAATGACGAATTTCAAAAACAAGTGCAGTACACATGATCACAAATTACAGTATATAAGTGGCAGTGAAAATCAGAGCACCACGTCTACTGGTTATTTCACAATATTTCTCACAGCACTATCAGGGGGCAACTTAAATTCTTTATCTTTTCAAATGGCTCTGAAAAAAAGAGGCAATATTAACTGGAACCTAGTTATTGTGTAATACATATGGCATTATATTTGGCAGGGATTCAAAATGTAACGAAAACATACAGAAAATGCATAAAAACTGATCAAAGCACAATTTCAAAGCGGCATAGCTTATACATCAATTTTCTTATTCAAAAGTAAAGAACACATTAATTCATAACCATTTCTAAAAGTCCAAAACACAAAAATACAATGTTTTCAAAAATACAGTTCCTGATACTTAGAAGGTACTTGAGACAAGGAAAGTACTGAATGGGAGCAGGATGCTGCTTAAAATACAGGTTAGTATCAGTCGGCGTATTTCACTCTCTAAACTACAAGTGGACAGTGAAAACGCTTTTTAAAAAAAAAAAAAAAAAAATTCCCTATGGTGTGAAAAGTGATTCATTTTCATTTCACACAGGAACATGAAACAAACTGTACAGTCAGAGTGTGTGTACAGAGGGAGAAAGAAATCATCATGGAATCCTCTACCACAACATAACATCAAAGAAAGAACAAACATGAAGAAGAGACATCTCTCTACATCGGCGATGCTACGTCCATGTCCAAAGTGAGCGAATCTGTGGAAAGAACCAAACACAAGATGTTAATGCTGGTTATCAATCATGTTATACAGAGTATGTGTGTGTTCTTCTTCTTGGTGTGTGTGTGGTTCGGGTTAGGAGGCACACTATCAGGAAGTCATTTCCACACTAAACGAACTACATCAGTACAAGTGTGTGTGTGTGTGTGTGTGTGTGTGTGTGTACACTGTGTGTAACCGACTCACCCAAATGTCCTGGATTGGCTTCAGCTTCATTGTGCATCAGGGAGTCGAGGGTGCGAGGCGACATGGGGAACAGGTCACTGGTATTTCCAGAGTTAGTGCTGTGAAAAACAAGGAAACAAAAAAAAAAAGCGTTTTACTCTACAAACTGAAATGCCCACATATACACGGATTCCTGCAATACTCTCTGTGTTAGTCAATACACTGTGAATAAAACTGTGACATCATTGTTGTCAAACATTACCACAAGTGATGAGCTATTAGTCACCTACCGCCTACTGTGTACGTCAGTGTTTGTCTTCATCACACTAACTGCAGGAATGTCATAAATGAAGGGCTTTGATTACGTTGTGTACTGCGCATATGAGTGGTTAATTAGTCTTTTGAAGAAAGATAATTCAGCATTCATGTCAGTATGCAAAGTCATGCCCAACAAAGACAGAAGATGGGATGCATCTGTGCTGAAATACTAAGAAATATATACTAGAAATATATAAAGTACATTCGCACTGCTGTAAAAAGTGTGCAGATGTTGAGCGTGTCGCATACTGTTTCTTGCTTCTGTTTCAGGCAGTGCTAAGCACACCAACACAAACTGCTTACATGTTGAACTCTAATTTGATGTCAGTGGGAGTGTCATGTCAGTGTGATGTTGTTGGTTAGCACAGTAGATTAAGTGGATCGAACAGGCCATTACTCAGGCTTAACAAGGTACAGTTTTGATTTGATTTGTCTTTGTTTAAACTGACATGGCTTTTGCCTCGTCAGTGTGCTTACGGAATTATGAAATGACTTGCATCAATAGCACGACTACTTTCTCAAGTCTCATATCAATTTTCTTCAAAACACTTTGGACTGTTGAATCCATACAAATGGGTTTGTTTGAGGAACTGTGACACAAATGTCTAGGAAAGAGTGCGACCTCAACCAAAAGAAAAAAAGTGATGAATGGCAGGGAGGTGCTCTTGTATTACGACCAGGCAATATGGTTGTGAGTTAGAAACACAAAGATGAAATGTGTAGGTGAGTTTACTACACCGCAGAAGCCCACCCATCAAAAACACACAGAGTGACAAGATGACAAACAGCCCTACATGCCACCTCTGCCGCCCCCACCCCCGAGCGCCTACCCTGGGAATCCGTTCCCAAGCAGCTCACAGCTGTCCGGCAAGTCCATGAACACGGAGGGACACCTACGGAGACAGGTCAGGATCTCACTGAGCAAACCTCACAACGCCATCAAACCCACTACCAACCAAAGCACACATGGGTGACTGGCCTGTGCATACACCCCTCTGATCCCAGACGACCTCAGACGATCACATTTGTGGGAGATGCTTTCCAGAGTTCATGTTTTTATTTTTCATTTGTTTTCTAATAAATATTAGTTGTAATTATTTCATATTAAAATATTGCAGTTTCATATATTTTTTCCCTCTGCATCCAATTTCAGAGATTAGATTGTTGCTTTGTTGCAAATGAGATTATTTCTGTCTTTTTGTCCCTGTTCACACTTAACATCTAAATGTGTCTAAATACACATAAAATTACAACCAAAACAAACGGCTCAGAGCTCTTAAATCACATTTCCTGGTGGCCAGAACACAACATCAGCAACAACAACCAGCCTCCTCGCTATATGCATTATGACTATCATTTAGAGTAGTTTAGTTTGAGGTGTGAACTGCAACCTGAATAAACTGAATCTAGAGCTGCGCCTGTCTGCGTTCATGGTACTTGGCTTTAACAGGGTGATGGTTCCTCCAGGCCTCCAAGCCAGTAGTCACAGTGAGAGTGAAAGCTGCTTTGTTCTCTTTTCTTTCAACATTTAGCAACACTTGACAAAAAAAAGTTTAAAAGGGAAGTGAAGGAAAATTGAGATCTTTATCTCTATAAAAAAGAAAGACTACCAGCAATCAGAAGTGGCGATCACTTGGTGGCACTAGACTGACCTGTAAATATTAATGACTGAAGGATAGGGAGGAATGGCAGATACTTACGGAGTCACACAGATAAACTTTGTCTTCAGGTATGGTTGAATAACTGTGAGGGAAAAGAAAATGTCAGCACAAATATAAAACATGGCAAGCAAATAACATGCTTAAAAATCCATTTTATGTGTTATTTCTCTTAACCTCCAAAGATAGCATAAAAAAAAAAACAAAAAAACGAGGCAGTGACTTACTACCCGTCGGGTCTCCTCCAAGCTCAGGCTCAGGAGCTGCTTCTGGCCTGCAGTACTTGCCGAAAGCTTCCTCTTTGGGGATTTCAGGATAGAGGTACACGAGTGGTGAAACCAGGATGTTGGTTGCATCCATAATCTTGTAGCCCATGATGATGTCAGCAAAAGACATGCTGTTGAGCTGCTGCTTGGTGTAAGGCTCCACAGACTGGATCTGGGTTTTTCCTGTTAACAACGGAGAAGCTCAATATCACAACAGAAAATCAAGTAAGATTGGAGATAGCATAAGAGCAAGTTTAAAAATACTCACCGCTGATGTCTTTCTCCACCCATGTAAACGTAATGCCCCCCTCCTTGCTGCTCTCACTGAAGCGCAACAGGAAAGTGCCGGGAGGTTTTGGACTCAGAAGGGCCCTCTCCCTCTCCTTACTGATAAAACCCATGATGTACCTGCAGAAGAACATGTAAATAGATGCTGAATTTCAAAATAGCAGGTCTATTTTAAAACTACTTCTTCACTTTCCATCATATGAAAGGCAGCTAACAGGTAATAGACTGTTCAGGGACTTGACCGTAAACAAAGGACGACCTCTTACCCTTCATTCCACAGTGCCAGGATATACTTCTTCACCAGGTCAATGATGTTGTCCAACCACACCCAGAAGGAGAAGCCTTTGCCAGCCATGTTTTCCTGTAAAGCGGAAGGAGAAAAATAACTCACATTGAAGCAATACAATGGCAAGATGGCAGACTGAACCATATGAACATATGTGCTTGGTAGTACCTTACAGAACTTGGCCCAAGTGATCTGACAGCCAGAGTAGTTGACACAAGGCCCTAGATTGGACAATTACAGAATAAATCACGTTAATATAATACACAGTGCAAAGTCTGGCGTTTTTGGAGGCTTTTAGGCTTGACAGCTCACCTAGTAATTTCTCAGCCAGTGTGGTGAGCTGTTCAATGGTCAGGCCTCTCTTGGTAGTGGAGGAAAACTGCCAGCTTAGGACTTCAGCCACTTGGTCCCACGTACCCACAGGAGGCTTGGTGAAGAAGTTCACATTCTGTACAGAGACACCCGGAGCAGCATAAATTAAAGATTTTTGGTTTTTTTCACCAAACATATACACACACACACACACACACAACTGTAATATTGAACCATTCTCTCTGAGCTGCCCCTTTCCACCAGAGGGTGCTGTCTCACCTTTGGGTGGTTGGTGAGCATGTTGTACCACAGAATGGAGGCCCAGGCGTTGGGCATCTGGCAGATGTTTGAAATGACGACCACAGGCAGGGAATGAGTCTGCACAAAATAGAAGAAATATTTATTTCAATACCTTTATAGCATCTTCTCTCTTTTTTTGGCATTTTCAAGCTTTATTTGATAGACAACTGAAGAGTGACAGGAATGTGGGGAGAGAGATGGTGAATGACATGTGGGAAAGAGCCACAGGTCGGATTCGAACCCTGGACTTCCTGCCTTCGTACATAGGGCAGCTGCTCTACCAACTGAACTTAACACCGGCCCAGCATCTTCTCTTTTTAAAAGTCTGTTTCTTTCCTTGCTGACATTTACACTTTCACAATGGCGAGAAAACGTTCCGGCTTCTATTTTAGCAATTGTGTCATAATGCGACTTCCTCAGGATGTACCCTCATTATTACTGCTCTCACACTCAGTGGGCATGCTGCTGATATTTTGGTGTAAAAAGGTTAGTCAAGCAACCCACGCAGATGTCGCACCCTGAGATAACGGTTGGATCTACCACTGAAATTGATCACTGGAGTAACTTTGTATGGGTTGTCAAAAACAACATTGTATTTATACAGTTTTGTTGACTTCTGGTGAACGTTAGTCTGAGAATACAGAAAAAGATCTAAATTCATGATGCAGAGACACGATACTAACCTCCAGATCGATCTTCAGGCCTTGGTGATAGACTTCTGTCTCAAAAGTGATAAGATGGAGCTCCTCTGTGACAATCAGAGAGGCCTAGAGAAAACAGATAATCAAATCACTTGCTTATAAAAGCTGCACGGGGTGCATCAAAGGTCAAGAAACCAAAACATAGAATTCTTACACGTAGAAGACAGATATCTTAAAGAATCCCAGCAGTGATGATACTTACATCACTATTGGTCCGGCCACCGTTACCACACCTTTGTTCTCTCAGGGTCTGTAACAAAACAGGAAGTCAGTGCTCCATATCAGGCTTTTATTAGAGCTCTTCATGTCAACCAGTAAGAGTTTTGCCACTATAACTCACCAAGTGTTTAAACTCTGCTGACAGGCTGCCATTGTTGGATTCCTCCATGTTCATAACTTTTGTGTTGGTACCGAGGATGTTAAACTTTCTTGACCTAAACAATAAAATAATAAAAAAAAAAGATATCAAGGAGCAGCAGAAAGTGAAACTGTTTTCTGAAAGAGAAAATGGTAGTAAATGGTCAGGCTCGAAAAAAAGTCTTACCCTCGGATTGCAGCCACATCTCCAGATTCCCTGAAAAATAAACAGTTCAAATCAGCAAAGTCAGGTCTTACTGATGAAGACTTAATACAAATATTATAATAAATAAAAAAATAAAAACCCACTTGTCAATGCAGACTTTAATTTTCAGCTGGTAATTGAGTTCAGGAAACTTCACCAGTAACCTGAGGAAAAAAAAATCAGAAAGAATACTATCAACTAAAATTCACTCGGATATAAAATGATGTGCACATAAGACTTATTGAAATGTATAAAAATATCTATGTTGTTTCTGATGTGTGCCGCAAGTCTGCATCTTACCTGACTTTATTTGTGAACTGCACTCCTGTTTTTATGACCAGAGGTCTGTCTGGATGCATGGGCATACAAGGCTGTCTTTCCACCACAAAAGCACTAAAAAATAGAGGGGATCATGTTTCAGAGAAAAACAAAAAATCCAGAAAATAGTCACAATAACAGATGGTGGAGAGAGCCAGAGGTCAAAGGTCCCTGTCCTAATGATTTGCAGCTTTTAAATGTATCTCAGTTCTCCTTCTGAAAATGGAGATGCTTAGATGTCATCACAAAATGAAGATGATGATGTGACTGAAAGCTCTGTATCATTAGTGAGTGACACCTTGACCTCAGAATGTCTTCATCATAGATTTCACATGGTTTCACAACAAGACAAATATTACAAGCATGTCATGCAAAGTAGAGTAGCTAAAGTGCAATCAATATAATGGCTCACTTTCACAATCAGTGTTTAGTCTGCACACGTGCAAGGAGGACTCACACTTAGCCTAACCTGTGGGTCTACAATTAACACTGCAAACAAGATGAAGATTCGTCACATGCAGTACCTCTTCATCAGGTTTCTGAACAAGTCCACGATCTTCTCCTCCAGGGCGGGCCGGTGCTGGATGATGGGGTCTCCTTTGTAGGACACCTTCTGCTGAAGCTCCTCCAGCTTCTTGATCTGCTGACGAATCTGGAGCTGGGACTCAGCCAAGGACGTGATCCTGACAACCAGTTCAAGTTAAACATGACACATTGATTAAATATGCCTCTGGCTGTCAAACTGATATGATTCTATGTGTTTTAGTGTAGCTGAAAGGCATGTCAGCCAAACCTCAGTCATCAAAATCAATATTTAAACAAATTTATTTATGCAGGACAAAGGAAAGAATTATGCAGAAGGAAGGGAAAAGAAAAGTACTCTATGTTATGTTTTCCTCTATGTTTACAGATGCTGGACAGGCAGAACAAGAGCAGCAATATGGATGGCAGTTGCCCATGAAAGTAGTTTACATAAAATTTTAAATCAAAAACCTTTAAAATAGGCTCTTAAATATTCATCAGTCACTGATCATTATGTGACTGATTTAGGATATTGCTTAAATATTTGCACCGTCCCATGTATGTATAGTTACCATGTTTCAAGGCGGTCCAGACAGATGTTAGGCGGACCTCCAATGCAGGCGATTTGCTGCCTTCTCTTCCAGTCTGCCAGTTCTTCATCTGTTAGGTTCTTCTGAACATAATCCATGGCAGTCAGCAGGCCTCCCATCTCTGTCACAATTTGCTGTTAGACAAACAAAAAAGGAAGCGTTAAACGATGGACATATTCAGTTATCTCCTATCTGTGGTCCAAGCCTTCTACCAACAATCTCAAACTAGTTTTGTGCGTGTGGCTCACCACCACCATTTGCTAGAGGTGCTATTTGAAAAATGCATGTACATGCTCAAACGTAGAGGTGCCCAGCCTACTCTTAATATTACATACTTACAGTTTTTACTAAACTGTTCTTTCTCGTGTATTTTTGACTGAACTCACAACATGATAAAGCACAGACACCCACCCTCCTGAGCTGGTCCAGGGCACTCAGCATCTGCTCAAGCTGAGCCATCTTCTGTCTGGTAGCAGCTGCTTGGCTATTCCCATTTAGGTCCTGGGACAACTCTGGAGGGGGTGGACATGTCACAGGTCAATTTCATTTAATCTGTGTCAAATAAGTCATCAGAGAGTTAAATATCACTGCTGGAGCTATAAAATATTAATTAGTATATACCTCCTTGGCTTTTCAATGTCTTGTAATTGAAATCAAAGTCATCCTGCAGGTTCTCAAGCATTTTCATCTTCTGTTCCATGTCCTGAAAAAAACAACAACACCTAATGTATTTATTTATGATACAAGACAGACCAACTTTGTAAACGTTAGAGATATTCAGGATTCTGTACTGCATATTAAAATATTTATTCTACATGAAACTAACCTGCACCCGCTTCCTGATGTCCTGAAGGTTGTGCTCCAGGATCTGCTGCTTCTCTGTCACTACCGTCCCAGTGGGATGTGCTGCCTGGCCGTCCTGCGAGACAAGGCAAGAGACAGTGTTGACATTTATAATAATGTGGAAATTCATAAACTGAAGTTGTTTGATGTAATATCAATGCCACAGCTAGGTTAATGTCGGTCTTCTCTACCTGTGCAGCAGAGGTGGCCGTCTGCAGCAGTCTTTGCTCCTCCCAAAGACAACGGGCTACAATGCGGGCAATATCCATCGGCTTCTCCAGGTACTTGCTCTGCAGATGCTGTTTAATTCGCCGCAGGTTATGCTGGTAGAGTACATTATTCTCCTGCAGGAAGCGGCTGTACTGCTGATCTATTTCCCCCAAGAGGTTGTGGAACACCAGTGTGGCGTGTGATTCCTTATTGGCAGCATAAGCCCTTGTAAAGGAGAAGATAAAGATTAATTAAGGATAGGATTATTTCTGTTTCCTCATATTTGATTTTTTGATGATTCTTTTCTTTATGATAATACGGTATCCAAATCCAGTACTACATAAATATATAGTTATAGACAACCATTCTGATCTCTGAAATATGCCTAACTTGCTGTTTGCACTGGAACCAGTCACTTATAACTTTCGAACAAATTTCCCTGAAACATTTTTAGCTGTTTTTAAGATATTCTGCAATTTAATTAATTAAAAAAATCTGAAAAAATCTGAAAAAATCTTTACGGGAAACTTATTTTGACCCAGAAAAGGTGCAGTGTGATACATGATACGCGTAAGATCCCTGAAATGGTGTCATGAGTGAAAAGGTAGACATAAAAAAAACACAAAAGCTGTTTGTGTGGCAAGCTATCAGCAAGTCATAGTGAGTGGCCTCCTGCCAGCCTAGAGGGAGTGTAGGCTAAAAGAAACTTAATGGCGTATGCTACTAGACTGGAAAAACAAAATACGCTCTCATAAGAGAGCCCACAAATTCAATTATTACTCACCAGTCCTGGCTCTCAATCCAGGGGGCAAGGAACTGCCGTAGCTCCATGGGGAAGCTGTCACTGTACAAGTGGTACAGTTGCTCCAGATACCTGGTCTCCAGCTGCTGTAACTGGTTCCACTGGGCCATCCTGACACCTCCTTCAAGCCTACACAAAAAGAGATAACGACATAAATCAAACAGCATGACAAGAGAATATGCTTTGGAAGGCGCATACTGATAATTAGAACACATAAAGTCTCACCCTGATCAGAGAAAAACAGCCAAATGTCAGATTTTCTCTATAAAACTGATAGATCCCCGGGAGGACTCCTATTGAGCACAGTCACTTCCTGTTCAGAGAAACACTACGCCACCACCAAGAAATATAGGCCGACGTGAACAGCTGTCGACTCCCTAAGCGGTTAAGAATTAATGATCTTTGGCCGGGGTTCTGCCCTGCTTGTGTTTGCTAGAAACAAAACCACATTTCGTTCTCTTTTTTTCGAAAAACTACTGTTGGCTTGGGTGTGTAACCAGAAAAAAAAAAAAAACTTTGTCAAGATTCGAATTTTTTCATTTCCTTCAGCGAAATTTTCTGTGGTACACAATGCAACTCGAACAGTATACTCGCGTTAATCCTCAGAGAGACAACTATCACACATCGGATCCACATGGTAGATTTTACCACCGTTCTCGTCTTACCACCGAGAGGATACACTGTCCCCCGCAGGGCTTTATATGGAACACTAACAATAAGCAGATAACAAAAAGCAGTCACCTCTTATCCGTATTAAATGACCCACTGAAGCCTTTAAATCTCTTGCATAACGTAGAGATACTGTGGCGTTATTGTCCGAAGTCAAAGTTAGATTGGCAAGCTTTACAAGATATTGCATAAAAGCGTGTTGCACAGTGTATCAGAAAAGAAGTTTAGCACAGCTGTGATCCTTACTGATGACTCAGCCGTGTTCTCAACAAGAAACTAGAATCTGCTTTCTGTTTCCAGGAGCAAAGATATTGCTCTTGTTTTTTAGAGGGACAGATGCCAAAGATGGCGCTGATAGCAGTTGTACATGTTTCTGCACTTTCACAAACTCTGTCACTGATAAGTCTCGGTGCTTTGCCCATTCATATACTTATCTACAGTACATCCAACACCACCACTAACCACAGCCTGAATATTTGCTACAGCAAGAATCGAGTTTTATCTCACACAGCAGCAATAAAAACTGAACACATAAGCAGAAATACCAGTCGTTTCATTTTCCACCACAGCAGACATTTTATTAATTTCATAAGAGTGTGTGAGATGAAAATAACCACTGAATAAATCATCCATTGTATTGGACAGCATAATATTCTATAGGCATGTCTAACTAACTGTTAACTTCTCATGTATTTTTGATTCAGGGAAACCTGAAACAAAACACGTGTTTCGTTTCACCTAAAATCACTTCAGTTTCCCAACTTGGGAAGCCACAAGAATTTAGTTACAGGAATTATTCTCAGTGACATGACAAGGACAAGGGTTAAACATGAAAGGCACACAATTTAAATTGTTCATGTGACCCATGTTCCTCTTTCACCGACATATGAAAATGGTCCTTTGAGATGGTGTGAATTTCTGGGCATGAGAAAACCACATCAGATTGAAGAGCTGAGTCAACAATGTGATGATTTCTTTTAATCTTGCACCAGCTGAATGAATACTTACGGCTTTCTAATTCTGGGGAATTTCTTTTTAATGTCAGCTTCACAGCTTGGTATTTTACATTTGTCTGACACACCAAGTAGCCACACTAGCCAAAAGGGAAGGAAAGGCCCAAGAGGCTTATGAAGTCCAATTTACAAACCCTTGTATAATCTATTTCCACTACCTTTATGTCTTTCCAGTATTGTATTGTCAGTCAGGCCTACATCAAGTGGCCTGACTGCTCTGACATATGGTAGGGTCCTTCTGCAGGATCATCAATGATCCAGTGTGCACAGTCGCAGAAGCAACACAGAGCTCTTTTATTGTTGATGACAACTGTTTTAAACAATGCTTGGCACTGAGTCGATGCCACATAGTCGCTGGATCCAGAAATGACAGTTTTGGAGAGCCTCTGAAAGATGCAAATCTTTCATGAATATTGATTCAAATGGCAAGGTAAGAGTTTGGCCTAAAACACCACATTTTTGTCTCAGTTTTGAAACCCAGTCTCATCGTATGTCGACAAAACATCGGAAGTTTTGTCCACTTTTCCAATGTGCTGTAGTCACGTGGCACCGACAGCAATGCACAATGGGATTCCTTAAATCATGAAACTGATATTCCAGTAAGTACTTCCTTGAACAAACAAAAAGAGCAGTAACCATGCCAACTTTAGATTTTATGGTCCCTGCAAACAGGACAAATGTGTACATTGTTAATGCGTGTATTTTATGGCAGTGAGAACAGCCTGATGCAGAGCATCACAATGACTCCACAGCTGTATGCTGCCACACACCTCACCACACATCACGACGACAGAATAACACCACCATCATTTCAAGGTGGCAGACATGTTGTCCCGCGGGCAGGATGGAGATGGGCGTGACAACAGAGGTCACATAACAATACCTGAGAAAAATCCACCATCCAAATATGCAACCAGGTTAGGTCCTGTTTAACAGCCTCTGACGTCTTTATGAACATTAATAAACCAGGCTGCCCTAAACAGAAAACAGAAAAACAATATTTCACGCGATTCATAGCCTCTGTTGTAATATTATCAACTCATTAAAGAGCAAGAAGAAGTAAGTGGCTACAAATAAAATGTAATAACACTTAACTTATGTAACACTGTGAACACAGAATGGCTTCCCCGGCATGAATAATTTAAAACCGCGTCACAACGCCGCGACTGTAGTTGAGCTCCGTTATGGATAAAAGAGTCATACGTGAATTAAAGTGGTCTGCTGCACCGTAATAATGAAAACAACACCAGTTCGGAGAACGACACGTTTAGTAAATGGCAAAAGCAGAAGTGCTTATAGTCGCTTACCTAGCTCGCTGATACTCCTTTGGAAAGTT
This sequence comes from Nibea coibor, assembly GCA_023373845.1. Classification (NCBI taxonomy): domain Eukaryota; kingdom Metazoa; phylum Chordata; class Actinopteri; family Sciaenidae; genus Nibea; species Nibea coibor. The sequence goes on along the minus strand of CM041727.1, from coordinate 15,027,001 downwards.
TATCCGTCCAAATTAACTCTCTACCGAAGACGCTGACAATAACAGTCAGCAAAGACTTTTGTGTAAAAAAAAAAAAAGAGCACATAAAAGCGTGGGAAAACACACAGACAAATGCCTTAACTCTGTATGTTAGCTTGCCCACACGGGAAACACTTCTCTGACGAGCGAACAAGCCTGCCCACCGAACCCATCTCCTACATTGCAGTCTTTCCAGCCAGACAAACCCCATCAATTACTTTATTGACACCCCTGACAGCCAATAGGAAGCCGCTGTCTCCACTCAAGCCAAACAGTATCCAGCTCACGGCCGAAAGGGGCGGGACTTCACGCTGGGGTTGGTTGAGAACGTCGTGTTTACTGCTGTCGCAACCGCGCTGTTCCCCTCAGCGCACCCTCCCCGCGCGTCCAGCGCAGAATCAAACCGCGCGCCCGTTTGCTGCGGAGGGAGGGCGAGCTGTTCGACAGAACAGCCAGCCTGGAAGTCATCTGAGTTACTGGCAGTGTCGACGTCATCAAGAGTTTAATAACACCAGAGCTGTTCTTTATTGATCAATCCTAATCATAATTCATTGTCTGATTTCCCCAAAGCTCTCCTCGCACTAAGTGAACGGTGAATAAATAAACGAGCTGATACACAAATAGTACAATCATAAAAAGCTAAGGAAAATAAAAATAATAGGCAGTATGTATTATTCAGTAAGCTTTTATTTATAATGAAGTGATTAGGCAAACCTTGCCTTAAACACATCAGAAAAGAAAGGCAAGCTTCATTATTTGAGTGTGAATCAATAACACCAAATGCAATTGTGTGTCACTGTTGTGTTGCAGCAGTGTACCTGCTCACAATTTTCATTTTTATTCATTGCTTTTTTAAATTCAGGCTGGTTTTATTTTTTTTAAAGCTCAAAATAAGGCAAAATATACATGGTGGCAAAACATACATTATTTTTTAAAGGGACCAGTATCTTACAAATGTTTCAGTGTTGTGTGCTAGACAATAAAGATATTTTAGTCAAGAACATCAATAATAATAATAATAATAATACAGTAATTATACGCTTGTGATTTCACAAGCCTGTAATTGACTTGTTTGTTCTTTTATGAAATTTTGACTTGTTGCTGATATCAAATCATCAAACTGTATATGTGGCTATACTAGTATGCAAATACATACTCTTCATAATCACACACACTCACAGGCAGACAGACAGGCAAATCATAAACACATACACACTGACAGACAGATAGACAAGTCTCACACACACTCACACACATAGACACACACAGACATACAGACACATCCTTGTTCTCTGTCCTCCTCTCTGTTCTTTACCTTGCTCGGTGCTCAGAGGGAGCACTCTCTTTAATTGCATTCCCCAGCCCATTGATTATTTTAATGGTGCTCTGCGCTACACAGTGGGCTTCTGCATGCCTACACCACATCGAGATCACGCGCAGTGTCCAGGGAGGAAAATGAAAGCCATACCGTCTTCCTGTCTGGAGCCCTGTGTGCTTGTCTTACATGATCAAAAGTGGCAATGATTAAACATTACCATTGCCAGTTGACATCAGACTCAGATAAGTACAATCCAATTGTCATAGCCTCCTCTAATCCTGCATCATTGTCTTCTCTATAGTTAGAACGATTTATGAATTATGATCAGGAGAGCTACAGTGTGGACATTGCTCTTATAATTCAAAGGAAGTACACACAAATGGCTCTGCTAAAACATTGTGGACTGGACCACACTGATCCTGTGCTCTGACATTTATTAAAGTGCCATGCCATTCGTAAGACTTGGCCGTGTGCTGTCTCACTCCGACTGCGCTTAGGACACATGGCTTTCCAGCCATTATATAGTAAGTAATTAAACTGTCATTTTTCTCTTCGGACCATAATTTCTCTGCCTACCTTGAGAAAATTTAATAGGGCTGTACAAATGTACTGTGATAAGCTGTGACCCTGTAACAGTAATTCTTTTTCTCCTCTGTGCATGTTGTGCTCTGTGAAAACTGTGGAAGAGCACAACATGTCCACATGCAATAAATATAGCATGGTGAATATATATCAAAACAGTGTAGTAAATGATGATCAAACCGTGTTTTCAAGCATGCATTGTAAAGATACACCGCAGCAAAGGTTACATTCTAAATTTCACTGATATCAGCTTTGAGTATTTCATTATAATATAGCAGAAATTTTTAAATGAGGGACCAATTAAGAACCCAGAATAGACAATATTTCCACACTGAATATATAGATATTTTTTAATCAAAGCAAAATATTAACTTGCTTTTTAAAAGGAAAAACAGTAGATCTTAAAAGTATTGTCACAAGTTCATAGGAGTAAGTGTAATGCTATCTGTGAGTATTTTAATCTCCCTAACTGAGACATTATGTCCTATTTTTTAGTCACTTAAATTTATAATTCGCACTGAGAAACATTATAAAGTAGCATTTGGCACAATGCCTGAGTGACTGGAAGATTTATGTCCTAATGCTTTTTGCATGTTGGGGGTAATGTTTTTGTAAACTCTTAAGTGGAGGAAAACCGTTCCTCCTCATTTCTTTACTTCTTCTGTAGGCCTAAACCTTGCTACTATTTTATGCTTCGCATGTGCACATTACATCTCTGAAACCATCCATTTAAACAAAAATCCCACCAACAACTTCCTGTTACCATACCTCTTAAATGTGCATATCATACATGGCTAATGTTATATTACACATTACATCTCAATAGCAATGACTATTTATACCTTTTTTTTTTAAAATCACATAGTCATTCAATTTTCAAACCCACAACAAACAGCAATTACAATAAACATACAGGTCTAAAATAACCAGTCAGCCTGCAGCATGATTCAAAAGCTAACTTTTTGTTTTGTTTTTCTTATTTGTGTGCTAAAGATGAGAAAATATTAAAGTCATCCCTGTTGGGTACAGTAAAAAGAAATCAGAAATCACTGAGATTGTCAAAGACTGCGATCACATCTAGAAAATCCCTGTGACTAATATTGTGTCTTTGTGATTGTGACTCATTCATTAAGGGTCGGTTCCCCCTCTTCTCCCTTTTAGCTCTTCCTTCATAGCCCTGCAGAGCTCGAGTGCTTTATTCGCTTTGGGCCTTCTTTAGATAGTCGGGTTCCACACTGACCAGAGAGTCCTCAGTCACCTCTAACAGAGTCTCCATCTCTGGGCTGTCTACACTAACCAGCTCCCCTTCCTCCACCTCCACATGCACTCCCAGCCCATTCTCCTCTCCTCCTGGCTGGCCCTCAGCCTCGGTCACCTCCACCAGCTCTGTGTTCTGCACCACCTCCTCCTCCCCTTCTCGGATCTTCTTAACATGGAAGGTAAAGGGGGGCACACGGTACACGGTGGTCTTGGAGCGAGCGTAGATCGTGTGGTCAGGAGTGAGGGACTTCTTCACCTTGTCTTTGGAGCTTTTCATCTTCATCCTGCGCTCCTGGTTGGGGGTCATGCGGGTCCCAAGCTTGCCAATCTTTTTCTCCAGACTGTGCTTGGTTTTCTCCAGGTTGTCGCGGGTTTTCTGTCTCGTCTTCTCCAGGTTCTCGCGAGTTCTCTGCTTGGTCTTCTCCAAGTTCTCCTTGGTTTTTAGCTTGGTTTTCTCCATTTTCTCTTTGGAGAAGGCTTTCTTTATGTTATCCACTTGCTGCTTGGTGCTGCGCTGGAGGCGCTTGGTACGAGACTCCTCGATTATCTCTTCAATTTCCACCTCCTCATCTGAATTCAGATTGTCTGGGAGTCCTTCTCGTCCCTCCTCAGGTATCTGCTCAAGGCCCTCCACAGCTTTACCTTCAGCGACTGTCTCGGTTTTGGACGTCTTTGGTGGTTTTACTTGATCCTGGGGAAGCAAAATAGAAAAGATAAGAAAAGGAGAGCATTAAACCACAGCAGCATCATATTAAAAGGACACAATGTGTGACTTGAATAACATTTTCAATTTGACATTTAGTACAACTTTAGCAGACAATGTGCTACACTGATTGTATGGTATGATTGGATACGGCAAATTATGGGATTTCATTTAATATGCCATGTGAAAAATATCAGCCTGAGAAAAGTTAATGCCCTTTGCATGAGAAAATTAAATGGAAAGTATGAGCATGAGCTACATATTAAGTGCACACATCATTTCACTGCTTGAAGCTAGTGCCATCTAGTGGTGCCAGTCATATGCCAACAATCAAGTGTTATGGCTACAGATTTATTGGAAATGGTCTTAGAAATACAAGAACAAAGATGCGATTACATTGAGCACCACAAATAAACCTACAGGAACCTATGTTTTATGCACGTCCAGTCATACTGAAACTGAAGTCGCGTTACATCTAACCACCATTTCCTGCCATTTTGAGAGGGGTCTGGCTGCAGACCTCCAGTGTGAGGATGCTTCCAGCGCAGGTTCCACTCTCAGGCTGCCTGCCATTTTTGCTATCATTCTACACAAACTATATAAACTTTAACACACACACACTTTGTTGTGGCTTAAAGGTCTAATTTTAATGTAAAGTCTAACAGTAAAAAAAAAAAAAAAACAGCAGCACAACACTTTGACACCTCATCAAAAAATATCAGTAAAACTGATATAAATACATATCAGACATAAGGTGCTATGCTATGTGTTACATACAAAAAAAAGCTGTAAAAAGTTGTAAAACCTCCTCCCAAGTGTTTTATTTTATCACTTGTTGCAAGCGGGTTTTCCATTGCATGTCTTTACTTTACAGCATGACTTGTTCAAAAAGCAATCGCTGTTGTAATGCTGACAGCTACCAGTCAGTCAATGTTGCAGCAACACTATTTCCATATTGTTTGGCAGGACACTGTCAGTGTGGTACCCGATATCCCCATAGGGAGAAGCAGCACAATGCCCAGAATGGCCCACTAACGGCATGATGTGACCCCTAGAGAGACCTCAGTGTTTCCCTTTACTGAATTTGTAGAATTATGGGATGGGATTGAGCCACTGTGGCCTTCAAACTGCAGACAATAGAGCTGTCATATTAACTTTCAAGATATTCTACTTGTTAGGGTAAAAATGAGTCCAAAACTGCTATTAGGCTTTAATGCAATGCAATCACATAATGATTTAGTGAATCTTATGTGTAAATAACCTCATATGTTGAAATATGTATTGTATCATAGTGCTGACTATTTGACTAGTTCACAATTTTGACAGGTTTAAGCTGAATCTGAGAAAAATTAAAAACAATAAATGTATAAATACTGTTTTTGTCCAATGTTAAGCCAGTGAAGGTCAAGAAATATGGTTATTGTCAGTCTGTTTCCACAAGCAGATTGAATCTCCCACAGACAGATGAAACAGACACTACATACAGCACTGTTGACTAATAGCAGATGTCTGTTTGTCTTCTCAACTAAGAAGGTTTGACACTTATTCATTGGGAAAGAAAAAAAAACAGTTTAATAAGGCAGCAATAACTTGTCACCGTGTCAACAGATTGAATTTATGCATCACCTCTGACACGAGCGAGTATCTTCATCATCCAGTCTCATTCGAAGCGTAATCACTCTTCCTTCCCCCCACCTAGCTGTCACTTGAGGTCAAATCATTGCTTGTCATACTCACATCCAGTTAGGCCTACCTACCAATTTAATGAAAAAAACAACAACTCTGCTCTCTGAAATGTGGCCACTCTGAACAATGTCTTAATGACACAGCATCTTGACTTGCACAGCATCTTGACACTGACGCTAGATTAGATATGCATTACTTATAGAAAAGAGTAAAGCACAGGAAAGGAGGTAGCAAGACTGCTGCTGTTTGAAGGAAGTGACTTAAACATTTCTAACTACTGTAACCTGTTATGAGATTTTCTTGAGAAAGGATTGAGACATTGAGTCTTGAGTCTTGATTTGCCACTGTATCAGTGTTATGTCAGTAATAACCTGCAATATTTGTAGCCAAACTGGATTTCAGTGCTGTTATCAAAACACCTGTCAGAGTATCTCCCTGTGCAGTTCAAATATTGCCATATGATCCTATCATAAAATGGACATTGCCTCCTTATCTGGTGCCGTGTATGGTGTGGGCCTGGCCGACCCGCTCTGTATGGGTTTATTTTGGGCTGGCCTTTCCCTCTCCCTGGATTCCATCTACCGTTCTCTGGCTACCGGCCACTGCAGCGTTCACCCCCCGCCCCTAACCACGCAACGCCCTCCCCACCGACACAGCAACAGATAAACACAGCACTCTGTCACCGTGGCAACCACCTGCTCATGTTGTCTCCTGTGGGTGGTGAAATGTAGCTGGATAAACAGCTGACATCTCTACAACAATATACTGTACGGACATGAGATTCTCGGTGTATTACAATTAAACAAAAATAAATGCTGCACCTGCTTTGCAGACACGCACGGTGAAGATGAGCTGCATTAATTTAACATTCACAAGAGATATTTTTGAATGCATGAGCACATAACTACCACAAGACTTTTCCACAGATTCTGTCAGAATGATGGAGTACGCTGCACAAAACTGAATAAGACAAATACACAAAGTGCTGAAATGTGGCCAGTTTTGAAGGCAAACCCACACACATTAAACGTGTGGACATAAAGTACACAAAAACACCCTAAACTGTGAACAAGAAGCTGTTCAGGTGACCTCATATGTACACGACAGAACTTTGTTTTGTTTGTTGCTGTGGGGTGAGTTTGTCTAAAAACCAGTGTGTTAATCTTAAACTTAAAAATATATATACACACAAGTACATCTCTTGTGTTCCTGGGGGGGAAAAAACGTTGTGTATGACAAACACACACACACAAATATATAACTATGAATGAGTACAAGTATTCATGCTGACACAAGCACACCCACCCTCGCACACAGAAATGCAGTCATATACAGGTTTTTCCATAAAGCCAAACTGTGAACACCTTTCATAAGAAATAGTAATCTGAACAGGCAGCTTCTGTAACCAATGGAAAAACGGCAGTGCACAGCATCCTGGGAAGAGATGAGGTCATACAAAACAGGGAAATTACAACATGGTCCTCGAGGACTATGTCAGCTCCGTACCTCAACGACCAGCGTAAACCTTAAAAATGATGGAAAATAAATCACATATGGTGAAAGATTTCTATAAAGTGCACATGAAAGTGTATAACTTAAGAATTATGTAAAAAAAAAAATGATATAGGTAGTAAGGATAGAGAGCTGACTGATAATGTTTTTTGAGACTGACACTGATATAGATAATGTTATACTGGTTGATGGTAACATGAATATCTAACATTAAAACAACAATCTTGATACAGATATCTTTGACCAAGATACATACTGACTGTAATATTTTACACCAAAATAATCAACTTGTCAGCTCTCTGGTGGACATACTATGTAATGTAAAAATGTAAAAATTCTGACGGCTGATTTATTAGTCTAGATTTCCCAGGGAGCACATTGATAACCTGGTCACATATTACATTTTCAAGGCGCGTGGGAACCCATGTGCAAAACAAAGAAAATTGCATGTTAGAACATTTTGTTGTTCACATTCTTGACTCTGCCAACCGTATCTGTGGGAATCATAACAAAAATCAGTGTAATCAGTGAACCCTGATTGGGTTTTCCTGCCTGATTGCAAAGCTTGAGTTTGAGGAGATGGTAAGTCCATTAGTGAGTCTGTGTTACCTTCCTCTTTCCTCCCACTTACCAGCAAAGGCAGCAATGGAAAAGACGGCAGTTTGTGTGTGTGTGTGTGTGTGTGTGTGTGCGTGTGTCCGTTTACTGACAGGTGCCAGGGGAATGATGACTGAGTGTATGTGTACTCTTCGCAATGAGAAAGAGGTCTGTTGTAAATGTTTCTTTCCTCTAAGAGTGGTGTGAATCATACCTCATGGAAAAGATGGCTAGAAAGTGTGGAAACTCTCTGAGAGAGAGAGAGAGAGAGTGTGTGTGTGTGTGTGTGTGTGTGTGTGTGTTTGCTCGCACAGGCCAACAACTGTCTGAGCCATCTCTCATAGGGAGGAACAGCACAGGAGATGCAATTAAAAAGCCCCAGAAGACCAAGAGGAAAGATTTTGGTAAACAGCTCAAATCCCTATCAAGAATTTCGTCAACTTATGGCGAAAATGATGTCATCTTCCTCAAATTGAACTGCTACTTAAAGATGTCCATGCAACAACAGCAATGCTTTTGCATTGTCTAAATATTATCAGAGGCGAAATGTTCTCTGTCTGACTCATACGACGTCTCTGGGATAATTTAATCACCGACTGTTACCATGGACAACAGTGTAAACAGCGCTCTCAATCAGCTCTATACACAGACCACAGCAGCTTTGACTAAAGCCACTGGCGTCTACCTTTCTCCATCACCTTCTCTGTTTCTCTAGCTGCTGTTACAAGACCTTCACTAAATCAAATGGTCATATATTCTTGCTTAGTTATTTAAAACGTTGTTACCCACAGTGATCTCAGGATGCTTCTAAATAAAGAAGTGGTTTTGCACAAAAATAACCATATTGTGATTTGTGCTAATAATTGCAAGCCGGATGTGCAGCCTTCAGATTGTATTACATATCAAAATGTACACTATAAATTAGTGATCCTATTTGTGACAATGTAATCCAAGCAGATCCAAAAGGACATCATTCTGATTAAATAAATGATTACGTTTTGAGCACTTTTTTATAAACATTTCTGTCCTCAATACCTGAGTGCTAAGGCTGAGTAGCATCTTGACTTTTGTTTAGATAGCAAATCCGTGCACATTAACATTCACCACCCTGAGCCACCTACATGCATCCAGACATTTAGCAACTTGCAGGCTTGTAGATAAACACATACACACGCATACACAGACACACACCATTCCTTTTAAGGCAGCGTGATGAAAGGCCTCTCCGGTGAGTCACAGGAGCAGCTGCCTGATCCTGTCCAGTGCTTGCAGCTGTGCACTTAGCTTTCACAATGAGTGATATCACTGACCCTTGTGCCCCTCCAGAATGGGAGAAGGCCAAATGAGAGATTGACATGAAACAGAGGTGGAGGTTTGCGTGTAAGAGCCCTGAATCGCAACACTTTGATCCCTAAAGAGTGCTCGGAGGCTAAAATAAGGACGCTAATGTGCTGCGGTTATTAGTATTGATGCGTCCCACACTCTACACACTAAATAAGGCTCAAACAATGCACAGATGACTGCTCCAGCCGCCTACTACCTCAGGCATTTTGGGGTGACTCTTATGACTGAGGGCACAATGCAAATTCTGTTTCATGAAGCTCTCTTATCCCTTCTGGAACAACCCACTCAGATGGCGCCATGTTTGGGTGTCTCGTGGACCATGGAAACATTTACAACCAATCCCACTCTGTCTATAGACACATTCTTCCAAAGAAAGGGGCTCTGTGTACCACACAGCCAACATGGCGATGTCATCTTAGATTGCGCACCACAGGAAGGGAGTTCCTTGGTTTTTCTGTCACAGTGATTTGTGATTTCACACACGGGGACCTGAAGGGGAAGCCCTTTTCCACAACTCAGCGTTCCCACATCCATAACTCTGAAACCGCTGGAATCCCAGGGTTAGTCCCACGCAAAGATTGAATATTTGCTTTTCCATTTACGTCTGTGTAAACTGGAAGCTACGCTGTTGTAATATATTCTATAACTATCCCTTTTTCTCTAATGGTGCCATCCGTGTTTGCACTGATGGTGTATGGTAAGTATAAGTTGGAAGGCACAAACGTAAATTTGCACATGCTTGTTGCAGTCAGCATGAAATGTGTCGTGTGGCTCAAGTGAGGGCATGAACAACCTGCCAACATGATTACAGTACTGGGCCCAACTTTAGGAAACTATAACTACTCAATTACATTAGGCCAATATAATCTGTAATGACCAATAACTCCTGCTAAATAACACATAAGGGTATGAAAAGACAGGCAGCCAGCCAATCACACACACTGCTTTGCTTTGTTCTGAATTGAGATATTGTTTGTGTGCTACTGAAGAATATCACTGGGACATTATAAACCTGACATGCTGTAGAGCTTTTATTCTGTCTCTGTGTTTGTTTCTAATTTAGCACGAGCCACTCAGCTGTCCTGGTATTAACTTGCACTCAGAAATGTCCTTAAAATTGTGCATTTGTCTGAGAAACTAAGAAAAAAAGGTTAAAATAAGGATGCATTTTAATGTTTAATGTCTGCCTTACACTGTTAACATAATTTAGATGATTTCTATTTATAAATGAATCATCCTAAACATCCAAAGTCTACTCCCAAGGGTACAAAAAACCCACAGAGTATCCTGGCACGCTCTCAGTGACAGTCTATAACTCACATGCTAGTGACAAGAACAGCAAGCACCGCAGCAGCAGCAGCAGCGGGAAATATACCACCAGGGTAACCTGACTGTTACTCCTCAGACTGTAGGTTTGCACATACCAAACTTTACTTTCACACGCAACCTCTGAAGTTACAGCGATAAGAGTTACTAATATTAATAGTGAACGGTGAACAGCAACTTTTTGCTTTACTAAAATGCTTTAAAGCATCTTTTGTAGTACCTGTCTACAGGTGGTTACTCTTTTTTTTCTGCAAACATTTTGAAATATCCACAGAAATAAGCTCACTCAAACACATACTTAATGCAATTAATCAATCAATTGGTGCTGCTGACTGCTAAATTCAGACGCACTCAATGAAACAGGACACTGCACCATTCCATGACTGCTGAGGTATTAATAATCAAAACCAACATAGCGCTTTCCTTTAATATACCATCTCAGATAATTTGGCCAACTTTTTATTTTGGCTGTGGCCTCGTAGATGAAGGGTGTGCCTACAAATCTTGGAATAAACAGCAGGGGGGTATCAGCGAGTTGTGATGTGGAATGAGGACACATTTCTGTTAGCCAGCCAAGACACTGGATGACAACTACAACTGTTCGCATTGAGGGGCAGCTTGATCAGTCTCTCAGCTTGTACATCCTGTCTGCTGCTGTGGGATGTGGATGTTTGGTGAGGCAAGCTGGGGCCAGAGATTAGACATCAGGACAAAATAACTAACATTTAGTTATTTTAAAGGGACTTGCAGAAACAGCTCATCAGCTGGGCTGTATCACATTGGTGTTTTTTGGTGTTTGGTGAATGTCTCAATATAGTTTGACATCTCCCCTCTCTCTCTCTCTCTCTCTCTCTCTCTCTCTCTCTCTCTCTCTCTCTCTCTCTCCTCACTCACAACCATAGCACATTGTATCCTATCCACAGGTTGGCATTACATAACCAAGAAAAATAACTATATTAAAAGGACTAGCAGGGATCATCTTTCTGCTGTACAAACTGTATATCCTTATTACAGGAGCACAGGAAAGGCTACAGTAACACTATCAGTAAACCCACCTCTTATATCTCAGACACACACACCACAGAGTGTTGTACACTTGATCTTAAAAAGCATAGCAGAGAGCAAATATACTGCATGCTAGTATATAAATTACAAAGTCTGTCTGATTATGCCCCACCAGCTTTGAAGATCCAGGGTGTAACATTTGGGAGAGAATACAATATTCATATTTTCGTTAGTGTGTATCACCTGAAAGTACAATTACCTTAGAATGAGCCTTTTGTATTGAGAGGGAGAGAGGGTCCAACATGTTGAAATACCATGTTTCTGCAGCCACTGTAGCTTCTCCTACATGCTTGGAAGCCAAGCAGCATTTAGTTGGTTGCATCTGCATGATGCATCACCGCTAGATGCTACTGAATTCCCCACACTGGACCTTTAAGTGTTTAAAATGGAAAATCTCCTTTACATTCTGTATGCAACCACATCAGCTTGAAAGCAAGGTGTGTAAATGATTCTCGCTGGTACACCCCTGACAAGCAAGGACAATGATTTTGGTCTTTCCGAAAAAGAACTTCAACTTGGTTTGGGTTGGACTTGCATGATTTGAGAGAGAGAGAGATACTCACACAGAGTGAGAGAGAGAGAGAGAGAGAGAGAGAGAGAGAGAGAGAGAGAGAGAGAGAGAGAAGGGGGTTGGGGGTGTATTTCAACATCCGAATTTGGGCAAAAAATGCCATAAGAAACAAAGTTCAGGCTCCAAGATGTTGTTGGTTACTGCCAAAACAAAGCAGATGAGAGGAAATAATATCTTGACTTTAGAAGGAATAGTCTAACATTTTGAGAAATATTCCTATTTACTCTGGATGGAAAATATGAAGCTACCACAAGTTAAGCTTAACCTGGAAAAAGCTAGCCGGGTTCTGTACAAAGGCAACAAATTCAACTATTAGCAAGCCAAGTAATTAGCACGCTATCTTATCATTTAATCTGTACAAAAACGTAAGTGTCGCTTTGAATGTGATTATGTGCAGGATTATTTCTTATTCATCTGGTTGCCTGGCAAATCATGGTAGTGAGAAGAAGCAGCCCAGCAATGAGTCACACTTTTTTTTTTTTTTTTTTTTTTTTAGAAATGATTCAACAAGACATACCAGGTTAATTAAAGTTAAAATTTATTGAGGTAGTTGACATGTGTTGGTCAGCACTTCTGGTATGTTTCCAGTCTTTGTGCTAATAATCAGCTTGATGGCCGGGTCCTCATATTTAGACATGAGAAATCTTATCGATCATCTCATCTCTGTAAGAAATTTCACTGTGTGTTGTCTTTTCTTCTTTTTTTTTTTGTCATGAGACTCTTGCTAGTAAGCCACCACTGGCTCACACACCACAGAGTTCTGAAACTACCTTGACATAAAAGCTGACATGCAACAGTGAAATGTGGAGCCTGACAGATATCTTTCCACTAGCTTGGGAAGGAGGGGTGCAGCAGGAGAAAAGGGCAGATAGAAGAGACTGGAAGAGGGCAACAAGTGTACAAGTGGTGCAGCAAATACTGAATGAGATGTGTCCTTGATTCTAAATTAGATGACTGAGTGGGAGTAGAAAAGACTATGTTGATAGTGGGAGTGAAGGCGAAGAGAAGATGAGAGGAAGGGGAAGAGAACAAGTGGGCATGTTGGCAGGAGAGGCAGAGAGATGCCAGCGAGATGAATCACAACGCTAACTTGGTGCTGCTGGTCAAGTGCTTTTTGGTCGAGTTGGTTGCTCTTGGTAGGGGTTGGTTCTTCATGACTACCCTCTCTGTACGGAGGCTGAGATCTGATTTAAAGATTCAGTCAGTTGAAGTAGCCAAAAGCCTTGGCTGGATCACCGTGTCTGGGCTAAGTGGAACTGAGTTATTACATAGTCTGAGCAGGGTTAAAAGCTATTAAAGAAAAGTGGGCTGTGTGAGGTGAGGCTTGTTGGCTGAGATCTGAGCTCTGCAAGTTCTGTGAGGTTGGCATGGAATAAGTAGACTGTAACTGAGAAGTCTTACATCGCCCTGATAGAGTCAACCACATGGCTATCACTGTCCTTGAACTGTAGCCAAACACACCCTGATTCCAGACGCACAGCAGTACTGTCTCACACTCTGATGGACTGTCACATAGCAACTAGATTAATCCACGTAATGAAATAAATAATGCACATGTGAAACACACACGTGACCCACGGTTATAATTGGCTGCATCCAATTAAAGCACATATTTCCAGTCATAAAACTAACTCAAACGAGCACTCACACTAGTGTGTGTATCACACGGAAACCATGTTGTGTGTATGAAAATCCGCAGAATGACGACACCCCAAAAGGGCAACTCAACTAATTTTACACATCAGAGTCTTTACAGGTCTTATGAAGTACAACTGTGCATATGAAAAAAGTTGTGTAAAGTCTTTTGTGTCTCCAGAGGGAGCTGTGTGAGATCTAATGACTCAAACAGTCAGATGAGTCGGCGTCCGTTGGGGCTAAAGACTACAAGTGTGAAAATGAGAAAAATCTGGGGGTGTCGGGTTAAAGAGAAGGGAGGTTACCAGCTCGTTATTTCTCCTGGTGGTTAGCTGCTAGGCTAACACACGGTTGCATTGTGACTAATGTAGGTGGGATGACTGATTTCCAGGAAATTATTGCATCATATCTAATGAGTTGGATCACTTTTTGGCACGTTAACAGAACTACCTTAAATGGGAGAAAGAATAAAGAATAAAGTTCCCCCCTGTCTTAAGCAACGTATCTGTTTCCTTCAGCACAAAGACTCCATCTGCCGACTGAGACTACTGTCTCACAACAGCACACCCTTTCCCCTTCTAAGTCCAAGTGGAGGTGCCTGGTCTCCACTGAGGATGAGCTGGAGGCTCAGCTACTGGGGACAGAGGGGCACCACCCCTATGGCAGCTGTCTGGCAAGATAATACCCTTTTCTCCTCCCACACCCATGCAGCTCAGAAACTAATCGTTCGGCATTTTTCAAGCAGAAATCACCTCTCAACTGTTAAAAAACAAACAAAGAAACAGGAAATGTCTCATTATTCTCATTTTATAACATTTCCAATCATTATATAACGACTATCTTGAGGTTTCATCAGGGTATTTTTTGACAGCTATTATTATTAGACTAAAACACAGGAAATTAGACTTAGGCAAAATAAAAACCATTGAAATGTCCAGCAATATGAGACCAACAGGAAATAAGGAAATAAACTTGGACTGATTTGGAAAGATTATGTTTCTCCTGGGAAGACAATCGGTCGATAAAAGAAAGCAATGTTGGACGCAACGCAGTCAGAGCAGAGAAACGCAGGAAGGGTGTGAGAAGTGTCAGCCCACAGAGCTGTGATGACAGGCCGGTTGTGCCTTGCGCATCGGGAGGATCCTCAGCTGCTGCAAGGTCATTTACAGTAAGGGGTTTGCTATTCTAACTCCAGAATGACACCATCTAATGAGGGAGGACTACCAGACTACCAGAATATAAATACAGTACAAACATTTGACTAAAATTAAGTACAGAAACGATGTTTATCTTCTTGCTGAGGCCCGTTTCTGTCTCAGCTTTTTGGGAAACCACAGTAACACCATTGTTTTAACATTACTCAAATGCATATAAACAGACTGAGATCTGCTAAAAACTTTGTGATGCATATCTGAGATGCAGTGATGGAACGCTACGCTACATTTCCTTGGCAGCTTCAGTTTCTCGTTACTTTGCATATTCACATTATTACATTATAAATGAAGCTACCCTGCAGCATACATGGTTACAAATTGATGCATCAGTAATTACAATCCAGATTTTACTAATGTGCGATGCACATTCGGTGATCATGTCTTCATTGCCCCACCCTGCTGTTGCCGGGGGATCCTGCATGCTACTACCGCTGCAGGTTTAATTATAAAGCTTCACTGTCAAAGTCCTTCCGTGCTTGAAATTGTGCAGTATGCATCTATTCTCAGAGTGTGCAGACAGAATGACAGCAGAGAAAAATACTGCACCTACAGATCAGGGTGGTATCGGTTTAACAAAGCGCAGTTTAAAAAAAAGATCCTACATAGCAAAAGTAATTCTGAAAATGTTTCACTTGTCTTACTCAAATTTTAGCTTTGCTTGAAATTGACACTGTGACACTGTAAGGTAATATAGGAAAGGAATGACCACACACATGCATAGACTCACACACACATTGGTATCTGAGGAGGACGTTGCACTAGCTTACATCAATTCAGTGAAACCTTATCCATAACTTCTACATACCTAATTCTAACCCTGATCTCATCCTTAGCCCAATTCTAAACTTATCCCACTCTAACACATTAACACACAAACAGACAGTGGAAAGGGGTGAGACCTGACTGAGGGCCAGTGTTGATTTGCAGTGCTGCCAATTACTGACCTATCTGTTGGACAATTAAACTGGACACGGTGCAGCCATCCTCTAGCAATAAATAGACTGTGGGAGCCCAAAACAGCTACTGCAACATGGAAGCTACAGCACCTACAACCGCTCAGAATACATAACAGCGACCAAGTTTAGACAGTGTTTAGAGTGTTGTAGTTGAGGCAGCACAGACAGGAAATGACCTGGAATCAGAATAGAAACAGTCTAGTCCTACTCTTTGTACAGGTTCTTGATTTTCACACATGTAAACCGTCATAAGAGTGACCTACACTGACAATTGCACAGAGATGAGCAGTTAAAAAAGCTTGCAGTAAACCACGCAATGTCATAAACAGCAGGAGACACCTGCTTTACAGAGTAATTTATTAAGGCCTAGTAGCTATGATTGGATTTCTGTTAGATGCCTATAGTGTAACTTGCTCCCACAGTGGACTTCCCAGGAGGGGTTTGTGAAAAAGACTGGCTGCCAATACAGATCCTGAAGTAACGTCCACTCACGAGAGCCTTGCAGCTCATAGATTCACTCTTGCTAATGTGTTTAAAGAAAACCTTCTCCGTTTTGCACGGGGTGGTTACCACTGGCAATGTCCAGAGCTGCCGTTTGATTTGGGGTCTAATGACAAATTCCAGTTCAGAGGCTATGTCGAGACTTTTATTACACGGTTCAAGTTCAAGTGCATGAAAGCCCGTCCAACTCCCAGGAGGAGCACCAGATGCATAACTGCAGTTAGGTGATCATTGCTCCGCTGTCACACCTTCATATCAAGTCCTTTATTCTGTTTCATCCATTCTTTTTCTCTCTGTTTTTCAGAAAACCACCGCGCAACCTCCAATAAATCAGACCCAATCCCAGTACTTGTAATTCTGTTCTCGAGTGTTTGCGCATGAAAACGTGGTTCCACTTCTGAGAAACCTTCATAATAAAAACAACATCTTCATCTTACATGGCAGCGATCTGCCAACTATCTGCCCTCTGAGCGCTCAGAGGTGGGGCGTAGGTTCTATCTCAAGTAGCCCTTCATGCCAGTGTTTATAGGCCTTATATTCATATTTACACCCACTAGTCTTTATATAGTTTCATTGGGTAATCATGAAGTCCTGTGGAGTGGGAGAGGTCACTATCTGCCTTCGTTTTTTTCTATGGAAGCTACTAATAGTGGCGAGAGCAGGAATCCATCTCACACAAACTATAGAGTCTTATTTGTGTCTGAGTTTTAGGAGAAAGTGATTCAGACGTGTATGTCATGGAAACCACAGAGCCAAGGCTTTGGCCAGCATCATATCCTGTGCTGCCCCCCCTCTTCATTTTCACTAACAAGGGTCAACTGGTGCCACGGTGTGACTCTAACTCTCTCTGGTGTCAAAATGTTGCTCTAATGGTTTCATAGATTTCCAGGTACATTTCACACTCCCTAACAACTTTCCTTTGTGATGTGGGGAATGCAGCGCACCCCTTTTCAACACTGACATGTACTGCAAGTGGAACGTTAACAAATTTGTGTTAAATGTATTACCAGCGCACGCTCGATCACAGATTACCAGCTTAAAATAATAAAAGAACAAGCTCCCAGACACACTGCAGCCCCCAGTGTCCCCTTACTTCACCTGGTAGATGAGGACTTTGAAGTTGCGCCTCTTGAGCAGCTCGTTCTCGTTGCTCTCCAGCTTCTTGATCTGACCCGCCTGCTTCTCCAGGTTGCTGCGCACCGTCTTCACGTTGACACTGACCTTGCGCACCTTTTCCAGCATTTTGTTGACAGTGTTGGTCGTGCCAACATGGTTCTTGGACAACTTTGCCAGCTCCCCTTGAATGGATGACACTGACTTCTCCATAGCCTCCTGCCGGGCTTCGAGCCCATTCTGGGTCTGTTGGATCTGGTCTACCACCCCGATGATCTTGTCTAGCAGAGACAGAACCATGACCCCGTTCATCTGTGCTTCACTCTTGCCTCCAGAGCCAGTGGCCAGCAGCATGTCCACCTCCTGAGCAGGGTCGTTGTCATCTACTGCAGGCTCAGTGGCAGCACCCACCAGGGCTACCTCGTCGTCATCATAAGGCACTTCTTCTAGGGCTGCGTGCTCCTTCTTGACACCTGTATCCGCCATGGCTGTCAACTCCAAATACAAACTGCCTGCACACTCACTACAGATAAAAATACACTAGTGAAAAACAACCTGCAGGAGCCACGCTGCACACAACTCTAATCCTTTCTCTTCTCTCTCAGACAACTTTCTCGACCACTTGTTTGCTTCTTCCTAACCTACTTTTACACTGAAACTTTCTCTTCACCCTCGGTCTCACACTCTCTGTGTGTCTCTCTCACTCGCTCTCTGCCTCTGCCTCTGCTCTGGGATGCCAGCCAGCCAAGGGGAGTAGGGCCTCTCACAGCTGAGGCATGTGTGCCCTGACTCAAATGCCTCTCTGCTCGCTGTGAAACCACCCAGTCCAACTTTTCCCTTCTTACGCCCGACCCCCGCCCACTGGCTCCCACCCATGCTGCTGGGGCTCCACCCCATTATGTCCCCACGGGGCAGCATATCTATAGGCTCCACCTCTTATGGTGACATGACACACAGGTTCAGGACTAATTAACATCAGTTCAGACCAGTAAAATGTTACAGAGTCTCTAAAATAAAGGGTATTAGAGTCTATAATAATTAGTAATAATAATAATAATGTCTAAATAATTAAAATCACCTCTAAAGTAATCTGACAACAATCATTCAGATTCATTTGCATGCTACTGAGGGCATCAGCTGTACAATTACTGTTGGATTTTTCCCCGGCAGCAAACCAGGAATGCAGCCTAATGAAGATGAGTAATTAGTCATTGTGTATATTCTAAATAAATAAACCCCAAAGAAGATTTTCTCTGTCTTGAATGCAGGCTCTCGCATGTTTTGAGGGCAATCACTGAACTCACCTGAACTCTGTATTTACAGCAAGACAAAAATACGAGATTGGGTTTGGTTGCACTGATGTTTTGTGTAAACATTACCTCTATGTACAGAGCTTCAGTATGTCCTGCAGAAGCAGCCTTTCTCATCTGTGATGCATGCAAGAGGTCACTCAGAAAATAGGAGGTATAAATAAAAAAAAGGAATGCTGATTATGCATTTTTTGGCTAACTACTAAAAAAATATAAGGTCTATATAAAAGTGAAGTGTTTCTGTAATTGTAAAATAATATAAAAGATTGAGTTAACAAACACTGAATAGACAGAGGTAGGTTGTTGTTCTGTCAATGAAATACAGCCATACTCAACAGGATGCCATCTAAACTAGGTGTTACCTGAACAACCTTACCTAAACATGTCACATGAGGGAACAGATATACTGTTATTTTTTTGGCAAACCAAATAACGCATAAGGGGTAAACAGCTAAATACAAAGCAAAACTAACTAAACCCAAGTCCATCTATCAGCCATCACGTCTTTTGCTCAACCAGAAAGAGACCTCCCCAACAATCACCATAACTCAAAGACAAAGAAATAAATGAAATGTGTACACAGTATATTGCACATAAGGTACACTTACTGTGAATCAACACCTTTCAGAAGGATTTCAGTATTTTCAGATATTTCTGTTTTGTCATGGTAATATGTCCTTAATATCAGCCATATGATAGTTAGCCATATAATTTAAAATGATCTAATGTCAAGTATTCCAGTCATGTCAGCACATAACGACAATGAATCTGGATGCAAACACAGACAATAGGAGTTTTTTTTAGATTCAGGAATGTTTTGAGGGACGCCTCTGCCCTACAGGAGGAGGAAGCTTAGGGAGTGGAGGAGGTGTGCCTGACTCTTGACTCTCGATGATGTGACGCAAGATGAAAGTGTTCCAGTGCAACTCTTGAAGTGCTGCAACTAACAGTTATTTTCTTTGGTCCATAAAACATCAGAAAATTGTGGGGGGGGGGGGACTCCTCTAGTGTTTCGTTCTGTCGACAACTCAAACATATTCAGTTTACTGTCATAAAGGACTAAAGGAAAGCTTTTTTTTCTCTTAAAAATTGACTTAACACAAGTAATAAAATACTTGTTTGGTCCACAAATTGTCAGAAAATATTTAGCTCTGCTTCCCAAAGCTCAGGGTGATACCCCCAAATGCCTTGTTTTTCCTACAAACCAAAGACAATCAGTCATAGAGGAATAAATGTTATCGTTATCTATATTTGAGAGTCTCAAAGATAGTGTGTGGAGGGCTGAAAACTACTGGACTAATTACATGACCGGCCACAAGGGGGCGGAAATACAACGATGAGGATGCCGACTGCCGTAAAACCTCAAAGCAGCAGCAGAAGCAGAAGAAGAAGAAGAAGAGTCGCCTCCAAAGAGCGAGCAGTCGCTAAGTGAAGAGGAAACCAAGAAGGGAAGGAGGGAGGAAACAGGCACTATCTCCACCTCAACAGTAAGGACCGAACATTATTTCTTAATTAAAAGGTAGTTTATTAGTGTAGTTATTATTGGGGGCTAGAATAAGTAAATATAGAGCAACAGGTGCGCTTTTAGCGCTAAGTTACACTTATAAACTACAAACTGAGCTAGGTTAGCTGTTATCTATGTTAGCTAACTAACAACCTGTAGTCAAACAAACAAATAAATACATAAATAAATAACCCCCAGACATGTAACATGCTGGTTTCTAATTTGTTGTTCGCAATATCAAAGTTAAACTTTAACCGACGGTTGCTAATCTGATTATGACCCGTCGCCTGACGTTATAGGTGATATTTTATTGCTAACGCAAGCTAATTAGCTAACGGTATTAACATCCTTGCATTGTGTCAACAGTTTTGGTGGATTGATGTCGGAGTTGCTGTGACAGCGACATGTTAAACTTTGTTTGTTTTTTTGTTTGTCAGTATCCGCAGCCATTAGCTATTTGACATCAGTTTTGACAGGTGAAGCTGTTGTAGTCAGAGGACGTGGCTAAGCTGCTTAATGTACCTGTCCGTCGTGTTGACTCAGATGTTTAGACTGTGTAGGCGTGCGGACCGTCACAGTTGTTGTGTTAAACCCGTTTTTACTGTGTTAAATCGGTTTATTTGCATTTTGCCTTGATGGCCGTGGGAGTGTCGAGGCTTACAGGAGCTCCAGGTCACATGCTACCTTGTAATCCACAGATAAGCCCCGTGTGGTCGTTTTACAGTAGGAGGTGGTGCTGCAGGATATTGTGTGGAAATCTTCACCTTCAGCATTAAACGACACACAATACAAGAAGCTGAACTATTAGCTTGTGATTTGCATTCATCATACAAACTGTAGCCACTTAAATGTCCTCGATATTGAACTGATAACGAGAAAACTAGTCTTCCTTTGAGCTGCATTCCTGTGCTGATCATGAGATCAGCATGGGGCTAAGCTTTTTCTTTTCTCTTTTCATGTCTTGTCACATGCTTTCTCACCCTTGTGCTAAACTAACACACAACTGATATAGGCCTCCTTAATTAGTAATCTTGACACCGGCGTGCCAAGCGGAGAAAAGTGTTGCGTGTCCAACTTCTGCAGTCTGTCTCTGACACACGTTTTTCACTAAAACCCGCTAACATTTGTGAATGTTTTGTTCTCTGCAGGTTCTGCTTGGTTTTAAGGGTGCTGAGCGCTCCCGTCCGTCGGCAACATGGGGGAACTCTTCAGAAGTGAAGAGATGACACTGGCTCAGCTCTTCCTCCAGTCAGAAGCTGCCTACTGTTGTGTCAGCGAACTGGGAGAGATCGGGATGGTGCAATTTCGTGATGTAAGTCCACTGTTATCCTGCTGCCGTTTGCTACCAGCTGAAACTTGCTCACCAAGACTGGTACCTCCTGTGTAAAGCTCCACATCTCTGACACTGCTGAGAAGGTGCATGCCTTCTGCATCATGTTCATCATGTGCTCACAGCTGATCCCTCATTCCACGCATGAGAAAGCCCATTCCTGACGAGGCCTGAGGGAAGCTTTGTGCTAGACTGCTCAGGCTGTAACAGAACAAGTCTGTGCACCAACACTGGTGTCTTAGTCACTACTGTTGCCCTCTACCAGTTTAAAAAAAAAATTCAAATGATAATATTGAAAATGATTTTTTTTTTTTTTTTTACACTTCTTTAAAGAAAATTAAAGAAGTGTAATGAAATGACATCTGAGCAGCTTAGGTTACTGATGTGATGTTTTCTTTATTTCTTCTGTCTTGCAGTTAAATCCTGATGTGAATGTGTTCCAACGAAAGTTTGTCAATGAAGTACGACGTTGCGAAGAGATGGATCGCAAACTGAGTAAGTGAAAAGAACATAGTAACTGTTTTTTTTTTTTAAAGGGCCAGGCCTCTCTGTGCGTATGATCAGGGGTAGCTAGGTGTGCCCCTCTTTTCACCTTGCTCCCTCTATCTTGCAGGATTTGTGGAGAAAGAAATAAAGAAGGCCAACATCCCGATAGTCGACACAGGAGAGAATCCTGAAGTCCCCTTCCCTAGGGACATGATCGACATGGAGGTGAATTCTCTTTAATCTTTAAAGATAAACCGAGAACTCTGTTGTCTGCTGCTTCCCTCTGCTCACCCCTCTGTGCGTCCGTCCACAGGCCACTTTTGAGAAGCTCGAGAATGAGCTGAAGGAAATAAACACCAACCAAGAAGCGCTGAAGAAGAACTTCCTGGAACTGACGGAGCTCAAGCACATCCTGCGACGCACGCAGCAGTTTTTTGATGAGGTCAGCTCGACTGTGTACACAGGGCTTGCAAAACAATGAACTTAGATTTTTTTGTTTGGCAGCCTTGTGGTTGCCTGAAGAGGAAGTAGGACTCTTACTTTATGATAGTTTATTCACATGGTTGTACGGCTTGAGAAATGATTAACTCTTTTATTTTTCTGATTGAAAAACCAAAACTTTAATTCTTTAACTTATTCACTGTTAGGCTGAACTTTTCTGGCATTTCTGGTTTGGTGTAACACAGACCCTGCTGATAACACACACACAAAGGAGCTCTTATTGTTGCTTGATTTGGCAAAAGGTGTTTCACTCGTGATTGTTTATAGTTGCTCACATGGCCTTGACTTATTTTTACCAGCTGTTCACATTACTATCCCGTAATTCCTCTGCTGTATAACATCTTACTTTAGTTTTCTGTATTCTCTTCCTTTGGCCGTGCACCTTTGCCCGACATCGATTCCACTTCACTGCCTTGACAAACAATTTTGAACAATTTTACAAGTTGTTGTGAGTGTTAATTGAGGTGAATCATTTAGCTAAACGCTCAGCTGTTCAATCATTAACCGGCTCTTGTATCTTTCTCTGGTTCAAATGTCAACATTCATGTAAATAAGATGTCTGACAAGTTTTAAAACGGTAGTGTTCACCTCTATGTGTGTATGTATTTCCACTCTGGTGATGCAGTTATGATTATGTGCCATTGTAGCTGATGGTGTGTTAACTGGCTCTCACGCAGATGGAGGATCCCAGTTTACTGGAGGAGTCGTCCACCCTCATGGATCCTAATGACCCGAACCGAGGAGCTCCTCTGAGACTCGGGTGAGCTTATGAAGTTTTTCTTGGAGATTTGCTTTGTGTGCACTTCTGTCATCTGTGTCGGAAACCAGTGTTGTAACAAACCAGCCACACACCTTAGTCATGGAGCAAAGGTCATCTGAAGTGTAAAACTAATCAGGATCCACATTCACAAAGTCTTGAATGAGACATTACCATTGGCTTCCGTAGATAGAAAGCTTAACTCATATTTTTTGATAAGATAAGACCTTTTTTAACCGTTGATCACATTTTTTTCAAGGGTATCTTAAGCTTTATGAATATAACCAACAACAAAATGACAGAGCCTTGTCATCTATTATAGATTTGTGGCTGGAGTCATCAGCAGGGAACGTATTCCCACATTCGAGAGGATGCTGTGGAGAGTTTGCAGAGGAAATGTGTTTCTGAGGCAGGCAGACATTGAAGATCCTCTGGAGGACCCCACTACAGTCAGTACAGTTTAATAAACTGATTTCCTGTCAAGTTGGTCAGATGATTCAGTACTAACTGTGTGATGTTTCCACAGAGCGACCAGGTCCACAAGTCTGTCTTCATCATCTTCTTCCAGGGAGACCAGCTGAAGAATCGAGTCAAGAAGATCTGCGAGGGGTAAGTTCATTCAGCATTTGTAATAATTTTATTTTGTAAATGTTCTCTTGAGCAACAGATCGTCATCTGTGCTTCTTCATCTGTCTTCAGGTTCAGAGCCACCTTGTACCCGTGTCCAGAAACACCCCAGGAGAGGAAAGAGATGCTGGCAGGCGTGAATGCACGCATTGACGACCTGCAAATGGTAAGAAGAAGAAGGAGACTTGTCATAATACACACACACACACAGGTGTGCCAAAGTTAAGGGGTAACTTCCACCTCTTCAGCTACCAAGCCACACTGTACTGTGGCCAGTGCTGGACTTGAACCAGCCACCTCCCTGTTCCCAAGCCCCTCCCCAAGGTCTGAACGACTGCCACTCCAAGTGTAAATACACTTCTGGAGAACACATCCACATTGTTGACTCATTAACGCTGACTTGCACAAAAACACAACTGAACTGGTTAGTTCTCTATTTTTTTTGGTGTGTGGTTTCTGTCTGATCAGGAAGAACTCTTACCCGAAAGTCAAAGAAAAGGAAATTTCATAAGGTCTAAAGACAGTAACCACATCTGCTCTGCTCTTCACAGTTCATTCCCAGCATCCTGCCCTTTAAGCTATTTAAGACAGACATTTTCTAAGCAGTGAATTAATTTGATTTAGGTTTCACAAGAAGCAGCTCGGAGAAACAAAGCGCTCCAGCACCTACGGTTAAAAATCCTCCAAAGAGGGCGTGAGATGTATCATTAAAGGATGTTTGGTAATCCAAACTGTTCTGTCAGACAAACATCAGGAAGCCCTTTCTCAGTTACTCTTTTTACAGAAAATGTGCCAATTGTATCTTTTTACCACTTGTGGGCAACTTCGGCTTTGGCTCAGACAAATGTCCTCCTGCAGGCAGACTCTTTCCATAGAAACTACACTGTTGTTGTTGTACCTTCAGTGTTGAATTTCTCCCTGGAGACTTTTTATGCAGCACAAGGCAGAGCGACAGGGAATCCCTCTTTCTTTAGGCTTCACACGGTGTCACACGATGATACATCTTCATTCTTTATTTGGATCCCCGCCATCTGCCACTGACGTAGCGGCGGCCCTTCGCGAGGTCCGCCTCCATCTGCACATTTGGTTTTACGTCGCCCGTCATCACCGTTCACGTTTGTTTTACTACGTGCAGCCTGAGCTATAACCTGTCAGAGGGCAATCTCTTACATGTACTTATATATTATCAGATCATCGACAGTTGCTACAAAAACGGCTTTCACGAGAGAGATACTTGATATTTGAAATGCGCCCTGTTTGACAAATCAATTGATATCCTCTCACGGCCTCATATACCAGGGAATGTGGGCCTTGTTGTTTGTGGATGCTGTGTTATGCTTGTCGCTACGTGGGCTGGACAGCTAAATGACAGAATGGCATGGGCGAGGAAGAATGTCATGCTGTTTGGACACCGATCAGATACGTGTGGGCCATTAAGCCCCTCGACAGCAGGCGAGACTGTGTGTGTGTGTGTGCAGGCAGACAGCGCAGAGCTTAAATATCTTGCTATTTGCTGATCATGAGACTGGACTTTAAATGTGAGTCATACAGCAGCATACCTGGGAATATCCTATATCTCTTTCGGGAAACCTAATGGATTAGACAGCCCATTGCTCTTGAACATATGACCTGCTGCTAGTAAATGTAAACCCTTTCTATGAATATCAAGGAATGCAGGATTAATTGCTGCTGTTTTTAGTTTTCAGTTGACATAGACTTTATTTAATCTTGATTATATTTGTCGTCTGTAGCATACTGGGTAATATTGTTGTCTTCTCATTTAGAGAAAAATCCCTCAGCCTCCCTCCGAAATTCTTGTATTTGGCAGAATATGCGTTGGCTCCCACAGCGGACATTTGTCTTGTCACGTTTTGGCTCCAGAACTGAAGATATTAGGTTAATCTTCCCAGAGTTGTCAATATCTAGCAGAGCCTTTTTACTTTTTAATTTATATTCAACCAGAAAAGCCTCTGAGATTTATTATTTTTTTTCTTAAAGTCTTGTCCAAGCTGGGCAGCAAAAACTGTTAGTGAGTTAGCGATACATTTAACGGATTACACAAAATATGCCACGACATCATCATTCAACAGATTCTAAAATCGCGATTAACACGTCTGATACAGTCATGTCAAAGATTTTTTTATTACTCTTGTCTGCCCCTAAAGGTGCTAAACCAGACTGAAGATCACAGGCAGAGGGTCCTGCAGGCTGCAGCCAAGACAGTCAGGGTGTGGTTCATCAAGGTGAGGAAGATGAAGGCCATCTACCACACCCTCAACCTCTGCAACATCGACGTCACTCAGAAGTGTCTGATCGCTGAGGTGTGGTGTCCGGTCTCTGACATGGACTCCATCCAGTTTGCCCTGCGTAGGGGGACGGTGAGTAACCGAGCACCACGCGGTGTATGTTTAAGGCGAATATCTACTATTCAGTAGCTCTAGTTCATATTTTCAGTCACACGCAGGTCCCACTTACTAACTATTTAGTATTAGGAAGTAGACTGATTCAGGTTTACCTTGTTGTGTTGTGAATGCAGCAGAACCAGTTTGAAACCAACAAGTTTGAAGTTCATCAGTGTGCTAACAGGGTGTTCCGCTGGTAGTACACTGTGTGTGTACACTTAAATAACGTTGAGTTAAGGTGTGTTTATTTACTCCCGTCGTCACCAGCCGGAGGAGCTTATATAAAACATGCAGGCTCTTCCCCATTGATTCGTATCTAAACGTTATTCTGGCTGCAACGAATTGCAGGCTGAGGTAAAGAGTTAAACGAGCTGCTCACAGTGCGGTGACCTAGTTTTCTCTGTCAGACAGTTACATTTTTTCGGTCATGCGTGACCCATTGTGCTCAGGTCATAAAAAGGTTATATTTAATTTTAAAAGGTTATAGAGCCTTTTGTGGCTGCGAGTTAGGTTTGAAAATGGGAATATGTGGAGGTTTGGACTTGGAGAGAAGTGAGTTTAGCAGACAAAGACGTAGCCCGAAGAAGAATATGTCAAATAAAAAAAAGAGAATATTGCTGTACCGATTTTAACCATGAGTCTGACCATGTGGTTAGGAGTGCACTATTAAATTGGAGGAGTGTGCTTTTAACTTGATATTTAGTTGTTGTACATTTGGTGTAGCTCTTGGCCCTGTAAGGTACGGAGCTGTCTCTACACTCAGTTTATCTCTCAGCTGTCCTTATTCTGCTTGTCTTGAAACATGAGGCCCGGTGTACTGTATCAGGATCTTATCTGTACCACTGATTCTGCAAAGCTGTGCTGACAGGCTTCCGTAAATGAATTTCACCTTCTTTTATCGGCCTATTACAATCGGATTTTAAAGGAGGCAGCACTGTCAGATGAGAGCAGCGATGGGCTGTGAAATCCTTAATCATGTTACAAAAAAAAAGCCGCATTCGTGTAGAGTTGGGTTTGTGCATGCTCAGCTCATGAGCTCATTCTTGGAAAGATTAGTCTGATATTAAAATGAATCTAGGATGTGTCACTGTGGTTACTTTGCTTCCAAACCCGTGAATTTTCTGAAATGTTCCAGTAGTTCAGGGCGGTGAAAGGAAATATCTATCATAACCTTGTGTTGCATAACCTTTTTAGGAGAAGAGCGGCTCCACTGTGCCTTCGATCCTCAATAGGATGCAGACAAAGCAGACCCCACCCACCTATAACAAGACCAACAAGTTCACCTCAGGCTTTCAAAACATTGTGGATGCCTACGGGATTGGCAGCTACCGGGAGATTAACCCAGGTAAGCGTGTGTCACTGTCTGTGTGCATCCATAAAAGTCTGTTCGCCCACCTGCCTGTAGTATTGAAGTACAGTCACTGAGGGGCTTGTTGTTTACTCTGCCTCGTCACCCATTATCACCTCGTTGGAACGTGTCACGTGTTTCACTCGTGTGTTGTTTCACCTGCCACACCACCCTCCCCTCATTTGGTGCCTGCCTCCTTGTCTCCAGCGCCATACACCATCATCACCTTCCCCTTCCTATTCGCCGTCATGTTTGGTGATTTGGGCCACGGGGTGCTCATGACCTGTGCTGCCCTGTACCTTGTGTTGAGAGAGAGCAGACTGATGGCCCAGAAGAACGACAATGAGGTATGGATCCCATCATGGCCATCTCATTATCCTACACCATCGTTATTGGTGAAGCACCAGCCCCCTCAGCTCTACAGGGTTTGGTGGTTTGGCCATTTGATTTAAACTTTATTGTTTTTGATTTGTGGCAGATGTTCAGCATGGTGTTTGCAGGGCGCTACATCATCCTGCTGATGGGAATCTTCTCCGTCTACACTGGAATCATTTACAACGACTGCTTCTCCAAGTCGCTCAATGTGTTTGGCTCTGGCTGGAGCGTCAGGCCCATGTTCGACAGTCGAGTAGGAGGCAACTGGTCGTAAGTGTCATTGGTGATCACTGACTTGGAGCTTTGACCCAGCTGCTGCTGTAGGTAACGCAGTAATTCAAGTCCACAATACTGATCAGTGTTCTCATCCTGTTCAGGTTTGAAACACTGGCAGACAATAAAGTTTTGCAGTTGGACCCAACAGTAGAAGGAGTGTTCAAAGGGCCGTATCCCATTGGCATTGATCCGGTAAATATTAGTGTCTTTCTAATCTTTCTAATCTTTTGATTTGGTCAGTCTCGCTCACACTCGGACCATTTTATCCATCAGATATGGAACGTTGCCACCAACAAGCTGACATTCCTGAACTCGTTCAAGATGAAGATGTCCGTCATCCTGGGAGTGATCCACATGCTGTTCGGAGTCACTCTCAGTCTCTTCAACCACCTGTGAGATTTTCACCCACAGTTATTATTCCACTTCTCGTTTTGTTTCCTTCTCCAAATTTTCTGTGTAGTTGCCATGGTGACGGAGCGATCTTTTGTGGCTTCCTGCAGGTATTTCAAGAAGCCACTGAATATCTACTTGGGATTCATCCCAGAGATCGTCTTCATGTTCAGTCTGTTTGGCTATCTCGTCATCCTGATCTTCTATAAGTGGATCTCGTACAACGCGCGCTCATCCAGGGAGGCCCCCAGTCTGCTCATCGCCTTTATTAACATGTTCCTCTTCAACTACAATGACCCCAGTAACAAACCTTTCTACAGAGGACAGGTCAGATACAGCTAGTTATGTATGTCCGTCCTTTTCTTGTTCTTTCATGTAGTTGTCATTGTTCAATCTCTTTCTTTCTCCTTCCCTCTGTAGGTGGCCATACAAACACTCTTGGTGATAATCGCCTTGGCCTGTGTTCCCTGCATGTTAATAGTGAAAACTCTAGTGCTGCGGAGACAGTATTTGTGGCGGAAAAACCTGGTAAGATGAAGCGAGTCGCATCATTGGAAATAACACATTGCACCTCGGTCATAAACACAATGAATTCATTGTGCCGTTTCACCCGTCTGTGCCAGGGTACAGAAAACTTTGCAGGGATCAGGGTGGGCAACGGGCCCACTGAGGATGAGGCTGAAATCATCCAGCACGACCAGCTCTCGCAGCAGTATGACGACGAGCCTGAGGTAAATGAGACATGTCTCCGTCAGTAACTTGCTCACAAAGCCAGAGTAACGGCGGTCCAGCAGTTTGGTGAGGGAGGGGGGGGAAAGGGGTTATAGGATCTACTCCCATCTTTGAATAATTCAATCACTCCGCCACAGTTTGAAACAGAAATCGATACCTAGTGTTTCCACTTCCACTGTGGCATTGAAAAGCATCAATTATGGATGAAGGTCCCGTGTGGGGAAAAGGTTCAACAAGCTCCACACTGCCACCCTTTAGGTTGTAATAAATGCTGTTGAAGGGTTGACTTTGTGGAATCGCTCTGTTTCTTGTTGCCAGGCTGCTAAAACATCTTGAAGAGCTTAAACACTACCAGGAAACATTACACTTTTATGCGGGCCCCGTAAAACATAAAGCGATATATTGCCACTTTACTAAACAGCCTGAGTTTCATGTTTCCATCCTGTAATGTTTGCTTCACCCTAAGAAGAGGAACTGATTTCTCTCGTTACTTTTCTGTTTACTGACATCTGCCTGTCTGTCGATCTGTGTGTGTGCGTGTGTTATCAATAACCAAGCGTTGCCTTTTGTCAACTGCTGTCAAGGCCAGAGAGGAGGAAGAGGTAGGACAGGATGCTGCACCTCTGCCCCGCAACTTCTCCCCCGTGCATGTCTAGCTATTCTGTCTCTTCTCTGCCCCCTGGCTTTGTTATTTCTAGACACTGTCAACAATTGCCTGCTGCTGTTAGCCGTGTCTGTCTGTCTGTCTGTCTGTGTGCGTGTTAGTGGGCGTGTGGTCGGGGTATTCCAGGTGTCACTTGTTGAGACATGGGTTGCAGGGATTCCTCAAGCAGTGGGCGCCAGTAGGCCGGTGCTTCTTTACAGTCATGGTGATGTGCATGAGGCATCAACGGTGCAGCTGGTTCTTTGGGTTCACAGATGGGAGACAAAGATGCCCCTTCTTCTAATTCAGGGGGGCTTTGGTGATCTATTAATAACTTGAATGATCATGCACACACACTGAACCTAACGCCTCCTATGTGGACCTGTCGTAGAGAGGTTGTTTTCTAGAGGTTCATGCTGAGATGCGGTTACGTTTTGATGTTCTGTTTTTGTCCCACAGTTTAACTTTGCCGACGTGGCAGTGCATCAGGCGATCCACACCATAGAGTACTGCCTTGGCTGTATCTCCAACACTGCATCCTACCTGAGGCTTTGGGCCCTCAGTCTGGCTCATGCACGTAAGTCACACGTTTATTATTACGGGGAAAATAAACCGAAATGAAATACCTGCTGGCTTAAGTTCATCACCTCTTTCTTCGTCCCATGCAGAGTTGTCAGAGGTGCTGTGGTCCATGGTGATGCACATTGGCCTGTCTTCCCGCAGCCTCGCAGGCTTCATCCTTCTGGCCATAGTCTTTTACTTCTTTGCTGTTCTCACAGTGGCCATTCTTCTCATTATGGAAGGCCTGTCAGCCTTCTTACATGCACTGCGACTGCACTGGTGAGTTGTGTGTTTGTGTTTGTTTGGTTGTTTCTTTCTTTCTTCTCAATCCGTGTCGTTCTCAGTATCGTGTTTTTATCTGGATGGTTGTTGGGTGTTCAATTCATCATCAAACTAAGTGACTGAATGCTGCGTTTTCTGACCTATAGCTCCACCTGCTGGCTACTTTTTACTTTGCCGTTCCTCAGAAGATTATTTCAGGGTGGAGAGAGGAGAAGCTACTGCTAATGCTGTTTGTAATTTGACACTATAGATGACCATTTGAGTGGGTTTCTTTTAGGGGCCCAGGAACAGTTTCTTTGCATTAAAACAAAAATAATCAACAGTTTAAAGGACACTTATTGTTTAAATCCAGACTGTACTGACTGTCAAAATGGTATCAGGAAAAAGCAATTAATAAATATGAACTCTCATGACATCAGACGTTATCATTGTATTATAAATGGAGTCTGTATAGCTGGACATCACTCAACAAAGGGATTTTAGGAGGTTCAACAGTTCACAACACATTCCCAGTGCCAGGGTGTGTCTGCCAGTCAACAATGGCGTGTCCCAATTAGAACAAATCCCGGTCTCCCTTACCCGCTCTCTTTCCTGGCCTGTGGCCTGGAACATGTCTGGCTGTAGTTGGTGAATTTTTGCTGCATGTGTGGCGTGCACAACTGTCTGCGACTCCTCGCCGTGACTCAGATGAGCCTTTGTTGTCTCCTCATCAATGTCTTCGCCGAATGTCATCCCGCTTTTATAATCCACTGGTACGTTCACAGGACATGCCTGCGTCGCAGCCACTCTTCTCTATAATTATCCCGTACACAGGAATGCGAGGTGACTCGCTTTCAGGGACAATCAGGTGCAGAAGGTTATATAAAACACCAATTATGATATTTTATTTCCAGTGTTTCCATGTATGGTCGGTTTGCAAAAAGTAGAGGTGAACAAAAATGTGGTCTCCCCACCATGAGGTGCTCATGTGTCGGCAGGTTTTCTTCGACACACCCATGAACCCAGTGATGTACTAAATCACAGTATATGTAGAGGAATGACAGCATCGGTTGGCAAACAAGGATTTGGCTTGTGAATTTTTAGGATAATTCAGTACAGACTATGAGGTTTTTAGGATTATTCCTGAGTTTTTGGAAGAAACAGTGCAGGACAGTCAAAGGGCTATCCCCTCCTCGTCTGCTTTCCTCCACCAGACAGACTATGGAATGGCAGATATTTGTGGCTTCTCAGTTAAAAGGTCATCCCGCCGCCATTTACCGTCGGCCTGTATAAAAATAGAGCCTGATCATTTTCCAGAAGGGAAGAAGCTTAGGTGTCTGGCCCGAGGACTGGGTCCAGCAGCGGGGATGTGGACATTAGTGGGTGCAGGTGGGTGTGGAATGAAGAGCAGGGGTCATCAGCCGCAACTGCTCTGCTCAGCATTACCCGACCCGAAAGCCAATCACCACTTGCGCTAGACGCTTCCTGCTGGTTTTGTCTGAATTGATTCTTTATTTTCTGCACAGGGTGGAGTTCCAAAACAAGTTTTACTCAGGCCAGGGCTTCAAGTTCCTCCCCTTCACCTTCGACAGCATCCTGGACGGGAGGTTCGAGGACTGAGATCTGCCGACTGCTCTTCTTCTTCTATTAAATGTCACTTACCTGTTGAGAATCTGCGTGGTGTTGAATAGTGATTTTTGTGCGTGTGATGCAGTCTGCGACGCTCACTTGTCTGTCAGATTTTCTTTTAAACATCACTTTTTAGAATCAGCATCTAAATCTGGAACATCTACTCAGAAATGACTATTCATCCATTCATGCAAAAAGTAGCCTGCCTGTCGTGTCTCGTCTTAGCATCACTTTGTTTTACCTGTGTTTTATTTAGTTTATTATTATTTATACAAATTATTCCTTTATGAAACCTCCACTGTTTTTTGTGCGTGGCTATGTTGCACTGCGAATTGTAAATGATCTCGTGTCGCTGACAGATGCTTATCGAGAGTAAAGTGACACAAGTCTTTCCTACTTTCACGTCATCAACACGTTGTATCCAGTTTATCTCTTTCTCTCTGTGTTGGCATTGTTCTTCAGCAACACTCAACATCCTGTGTACAGCATGCCCAGTTTGCACACGCAGATGCCTCTATTGCACTGCATCCTGACCTCACACACACAGACACACAGATAAAGGTCCAAAGGGAATACAATTAAATTGACATCAGGATGTCAGTCAGTGCTTTGTAAAAGGAGATGAAGTGGCCGTCTCATCCTGCATCGTGCTCTGACTTTGCCATAAATGCAGTTTGTCTTTCGTGTTTCTGTTTTCTGTCGATCGACGGTACAGAACACAGCGGTGTCAGTCGTACTGAGTTTTGTTCCTCGTGCTGATTTCGGTTGTATGTTAAAGTCTAAACTATTGTCGCACCTAGAAGGGAGTCATAACGGCATACAGGAGACACTTTCAAGTAGAATTCATTCCTCTGAAATCATTTAACACCCACATTAATTCTAATCTGCATCTCTGTGTCAATAAAGTGGAAAGATCTGGAATAAGTTGTGGTTTTGGTTTTATTTCCTCTCTAGTTTTCCTGCTTAAACTGCAGCAGTGGTGGAAAAAGCACTCAAAAGCTTTACTTAAGTAAATCCACAAAAATGCTCTATTACAAGCAAAAAGTCCTCCGACTACTACTAGTCCTTCTTAGTGTTGTCAACGGACTGTACCAAATGTCAAAATCTTTGTCTTTGTTTGAAATAAAAATATATTCTATAAATCATTATAGCTTAAAACTTGAAACCAAAGCAGAAGAACTCTGAAAAATGAAACCTGATTTCATCATTGGTGCAATTAAGTTTGTATTAAAATGTATTGTGCCGTAAAACTATTATAAAATCTAAAAATACTATCAATCCTTTGGGTGTTCACTGTAGTGGAGTGCGATGTTCAATGTTTTACTTTGAAATATAATGAAGTGGAGTTAACAAGTACCTCAAAATCTCAGCAGAGTCTTGTTCCCATGTGTCGTTACTCCTCTTGGTGGTGCCATAGAACAGGCTCTGAATTGCTCCACGAGACACGACTGTTCTTTGTCCCGTCTGCGGTAGACGTTGAACTAAAAGCGCCTACAGTCTGCAGTCTGTGACAGATGAATTATTATTACCTGCTTGAGTGCTGCTGAACTTTGTGCCCGAAATAGGAGCCCGGGTATTTATTTGGCAAACTAAGAGGAAATTACCCATAAGGACTCTTACTGCATTGTAAATAAACGTACAGTTATGTATTTAGTGCATAATGGGCCTTTTCTTTAACATGTCACTTATCAGTGAGTAATCGACTGGGTTCGCTCAGTTTAGCAGTCTACAGGCAGTTATGTTATAATGAGTCCAAACGGAAGTATCCGCTTTCTCAGTCCTGTCGAAGGCAGCAGGAAACCTTCAGCTTGACGCATTATTACATTTTCAGCAGTGGAAAGAAATACTCAGATCTTTATTAAAATGAACAATACCACAGTGGAGAAATACTCTATTCCAAGTAGAGATTATATATAAACTTTAGTATTGGCATCAAAATATACCAAAGTAGAAAATATTCAATCATAATATGCTTGGATTACAATTATTGATGCACTAATGTGTTTATCACTCATTTTTAAAAAGTGTATGAAAAAAAAATACACTTTACAAGTACTTAGTTACTTTCCACCATTATATTTAAGCTCATGAACATGTAACATGTAAATGAATGTATCTGAGGCGTGACTGTCAACATAAAGTCTGAAACAGTGTCTCCTCCTATCAGCACCTTGTGAGACCCGGCTATGAAAACCTTTAGCCGCTCCGATACGAGGAACATCGTGTTCTCTATTCGTGTATTTTTTTTTTTGAGCAGGGGTGGCTGCTATTAGCCACAACATCCCAAAGATCATCTAATTTGATATTTCCCAGCGTGTCATGTATAACCAGGGGTGAGAGTAAGCTTGCATGAGAGGCCCGAGAAATCCTGCCATGTTTACACTACCAGGAACTTTTACTCCGCACTTTCAAAGCATGAACCCCAATGAGACCGAGCTTATTACTTTGCCCCTCTATCTAAGGCAAACAGTAAGTGCACTTTAGTTTGGCAGAAAAAGCGTCTCCAGGAATGTTGTGTTTCTCGTAAGGTTATAGTAGATTTTTCGTTGGGATAACAGAGATGCTTTTGCAGCTGTTGTAGTGCTGCAGGCCTGCGGGCCTCGTCCTGACACACAGGGGTTTTCGGATGTTGTACTTCCAAGTTAGAAACAGACACACAAATGGCAATTAACGATCCAGAAATTTCACAGGAATACACTCCACGCCTTATTGTATGAACGATAATAATGCTGCTTGCCTGAAAGAAATCTCTCAAACGTCTCCCATCTCTGTGGGATGAGAGGGATTTCTTTTTTTTTTTCTAAGTTAGTGTGCACTAACACTCACACAGCTGTGGAATAATATTGATGTTCTCTTTTCTTCTTCTGTTTTCAGCCCATGCACATTTTCATGCCCAGAGCTCCAGGCAAACACCAGCTCACATCTCAGGCCACCGTACTGTTGTTATGGAATAAATCACTCCTATTATTATACTTTTACGCAATATTGTGTTTGACACAGATTAGACAAAATATTTTTGAAGCTTAGGTTTGGAGTGGAAGGAAAGTAATATCACTCAATAGCACACACACACACTGAAAAAAAAAGTTTTTGAGCATCCGATGGCATTCAATAGTTGTTGAGACGTTTAGTGTGGAGCAAAGCGACCAATCAACATACCGGTATTTCCATTAAGCTTTAGGTGTGTAGCGTCATGGGTGGCAGTTTGTTTGATTCTCAGTGTTCAAAGTGCTGAACATTCTGTACTCATATTTCTCAGTCCTGA
Organism: Nibea coibor; assembly: GCA_023373845.1. Classification (NCBI taxonomy): domain Eukaryota; kingdom Metazoa; phylum Chordata; class Actinopteri; family Sciaenidae; genus Nibea; species Nibea coibor. The sequence continues at coordinate 14,991,203 of CM041727.1, read as the reverse complement.
CTCCTGATCATTCTTGACATTCATCTGCGGCATAGTCGAAATAAAACATGTCATGTTGTCAAGACAGACTGCCACAAGCTGCCACATCAGGAATTATCGCGGCTGACAGACAGAGAAGGTAAAATTGCTCATGCAGACATGACTGACAAGCAGGTCCATTCGGCTAATGGAAAGCCCAGGTGAGACCGGGAGAACGGAAGCTGCTCTCTGCTCAAAGGGCTTGTACCTTTCCACACTACTGGGATTTTATTACCAGGTCTCCAGATAACATTGTTGTTCAAACAGTTTTCCACGACCCGTCTGACCTTCAGCTATTGTTTCCAGGCTCTTTTTTTCACACACCGATTTGGCCAATTACATCAGGAAACTTCAAGACAATATGAAAATTTGACAGCAATGACGATGCCGAGCACACGCATGCACAAAAACATGCACACATCTCCATGACTCTCTGGAAGAGAGTTGCATAACCGGAGAAAAGGAAAATAAGGAGAAAGAAAAAAAAAAGTGACACTTGCATAAAAAAGATGTGACAGACGACTTTTTGACTAATTAATTGTTCCAGGAAACCTTTAAAATATTCCTGGAGGCAACAATTCCACTGAAAAGTTACCAAGTCCCAGAAAAGGACATGTTTGTTTCTCTCCATCTCAAACTTTTTCTTTTTTTTTTACTACAACCAAAGAGTGACAGCCCGCGCTGTCATCACAAAGCAAGCTTAAAAAGCCAGCAGCAGCTGCCAGAAAGTGACACTCTTACAAGCGTGTGAGAAATACTCGAGATGACACTGTTTAGTCATGCATGTTTTTTAAATTAAAGGAGAGTCATGTACTAAAATAAATATCTTAGCCGCGCTATTGATATGGCTCAAGGGATGGCGATGTCACTTATGTCAGTTATTCTGACAGCTTTAGCCCAGAGTGAAAACTCATCAACTCCAGAGTGGATTGCCATGAGATTTTATGGACATTCGTGGTTCCCTGGGGATGAACCCTTCTGACTTTGACATGGCAGGACATTTTGCACACACATTCGTGCTCATGCTCAATATTTATTGCACTAAATGATCCCGTTTTTCATCTAGCACCATTATTTGTTTGTCCAATAAATTCCTGCAAAGCTAATGACATTTCCATCAGCTGTACTGTGCTAATTAGCAAATGTTTGTAATTAGATGTAGATGGTGAACATGGTTATACCAGCTGAACATCACCATGTTGGCATCGTGAACCTCACAGAGCCACTAGTATCACTGTTTACTCTAATTAGTCTTTTTAATGCTGTGATGAATCCTAACCTTTCTCCATTACAGAGCTGTTACCTGTTAAATGTGATATTATTTCCCATTCTTCCAAATTAGCTTTAGGAATCTATCATTTTTAATGCTGAAATAAGCCAGACATGTCATCATAATGTTCCTTAAAAGACCACTTCCTGTGTTTAACACTAAATGCAACACATACGATGTAATTACCATATTCTAAACAAATATGGATGTACTTGGATGAAACAAGGAGAAAAAAAAAAAACTCATCTTGACTGATTGGTGGAGTGAAGCATGTGTTTGAATCCTAACTGTAGGTACTTGCCTTGTATATATGTGTGTATGCGTTCCAAAGAACTCCCTAATCCAGCAGTGTAGTAAACAAGAAGTGCGCTGTGGGTTGAAAATCAAGAGCTCGAAAATATCCAGACCACCAGAATCTGTTCCCCGTCAGTCTGAAAACCTGGATTGCCTCCCAAGCTTGTAGCGAGTCAGCGGACAGAGTTCACTGTGGGTACTCTGGTGAGCGTGAGTGTGTGAGTACAGGCTACAGTCATGTACATGTGAGTGGGTATTCGCGTGCACTGCGTCCTGCAAATCCAAACAACAGAACTGGCAGTGTTTTTGTTTCTTTCCATGAGCTTACCCGCACTGAAATTGAACCTTTTATGGATCAACTTAGCAGTGTCCCTTATTTTGGTTGGGTTCCTTACTCAGCTTGTGAGTTGAAAAGTTCTTGCTGAGCTGAGTGTGCCTATTGTGTGGCTTTTTGAGTACAATGTTTGCCAGCAGTGCCCCCATGTTGAGGGAGGATACAGCCACCGCAGACAGAGGAAAACAGGCAGCAGCATCAGGTCGTGCTACTCTTTGTTGAGAATGCTTTTGTTGTTCTTCAACCGTTTCCAAGGACAGAATAAATAGCTCTGCTTAACCAAAGGCATTTGCCTCCCTCGCTGCTATGAAAGTACCACCATAAGAAACATATTACCAGCGGTTACGAGTGTTTTGCCTCTCCTGGAACTTCTTGCATTATTTCTGTTTTTCCTTTGAAAGTGTTGCAGGGACATGTGAAAGAAACGTTCCCCATCGCTCGTCCCGGTCAACACCTGGTATACGGACACAGAGAATTACAGCCGTGCTTTGATTTGCCGTGGTTGGTCTTATCGCTATGAAATACCGCAGCACTTTGGGACTAAGAGACAGAATCCCAGGAAAGTGTGGGGATTTGTTTCTTAAGGTGCGCCCTTACCAGCCACTGATACCCATCAGCATCGAGAGGCCACAGTTCTTGAATTTATTGTGGGCTCTCTTCAAGATCCTTTGTACCGAGATCAATGCTGGAATGTGGCAGAAGGTCAAAGTGTTGTGGATGTCTGACAGGTTCCAAAAGACGTCAAGTTTAAATTATTTGATTAGCCATAATCAAGTTTATCACCCTATATGACTAAATTCATAAAGGATGGTAGAGCTAAAAATAAATGATGAACAGACTTGGAGAGGTAGGCTGTTGCAGGTTTTCCAGACCCTGGGAGATACAGATATTTTTTCTGATCCTCTGCCCACCCCACGCACACACACGCACACACACACACTTTCTTGAGTTCCCTGACATCAGCGTACTCTCTCCACAACAGCGGTATAATCAGGAACATAAGCGTAAAGGAATTTCCCCATTATATAAGGTGTGAGGGTAACTACTTCTGAGAAAACCGCTGCACTGAAAGAGATCTAGAGATAGTGAGATTGAGAGAGACAGGGAGAGCGAAAAACGTGACAGCTCGAGGAGACGCAGAGAGGCAACCGGAGCAGAGGGTCAGGCTGAAGGAGAGAGGGGAACGCTGTGAGGAGCTGGGAACACTTCATTAATGTCTAACTACTGATGGAAAAAGGCCACCGGGTTGGCCTAGAACATTAGGATGGGAAAGAATCAAGGGCACTCCAGTAGGACATCTAAACATATACATATGTGTACAGCCTCTGTATATAACTGGTTACGTGCAGAGACAGATCCAGTTCAGGTATCACAGAGGGGTCAAACCATTTGCTAGAAAGTGCCACGCAGTCGTAAAAGTAGAACAAGGCACAAGTTCTGCTTGTATCACCACAAAGTACCCGAATGTCTGCGAAAAAGTATCCAATATTTTAATCAATATGAATTAAAAAAGGATAAAAACTAGTTAAACGGGGCGCCAGTAGGTAGAGTGGGCGCCCCATGTACAGCTGCAGTGACCCAGGGCTAGAATCCAACCTGTGGCCATGTACTGCGTGTCGTTCCCCTTCTCTGTCTCTGCGCTTTCCTGTCACTCTTCAAGGTTCAAAAATGTCTTACTAGTCTAACAATGTACAGTGATGCTAGTGCCACAGAGTCAGCACGCTAACATACTCAAAATAACAGCAGATATAATGTTTGTACCATGTTCACCCACCATCTTAAGCATGATTCACAGGGGACAAGTTTTACCAGTTGACCTCCAATAATTAAAGAATAATTGTGGAAGTTATTCTTCTGTGCTAAATCAGCCTTTTCCAACAGAAAAGGTTTTATGTCATATGATGACATCAGTCCCATGGTTAATCCCATATTTCTGCCTCTTTTCCCTCATCTCTTTTGCTCATCTCTCCACACAACATGGAGACCCATTTGTAGGAAGCTGAAATCCATCAGAAGAGCAACAATCTCAAAAGATGATGACAGCATGCATGGCAGCATGCGGTAAGAAACATTTTTCCGTCTTTCATCAGGCTCACCAGTTATTATGTGGTAGCTTATGTTACGCAGAGCCTTGACATCATATCCAGGGGCTAATGTGAATTCAAGTAAGCGCCTCATGAAACACAGACATGGGGATTTATTTCTAAATCATAAGGGTCCTCTAGTAATACCAGTCTCAGGCGAGCGTGCTTTATTTTGACATGTTAGAGAGGTAAATTATTATAAATTGGCATCTGAGAACTGTGATTGCCAGTATCAGATATTGCGGCAATTCATGCTGTGAACTGAACTGCTGGTGAAGGCAAAGTGTCCAAAGGCATTCAGATTCATCCTCTGGGAACCATGAACCATGTACCATCCATGTAAAAGTTGTCTGGATATTTTTGTAGGAACCAAAAATATCCCAAAATACAGGGAACGTTTTATACGTAGTTCATTATGCAGCTGTTTCTGTGCTATTTTTTGTCACCTCACAGCAAGAAGGTTCCTGGTTTGAACTCTGTGTGGAGTTTGCATGTTTTGCCCGTGTCTGTGCGGGTACGTATTTGACTATGAGGACAAAAAGTGCTTTACATAAACAAATATTTGATTGCGGTCACACTACCATTTTTTTAGTGCCTTCCTAGGCTCTCTGTGAGACACTGAGATGAGAAAGCCGCAGCGAAAATTTTAGCCTGCTCTCAAACAACCTTTGGTTATATAACTGATCGTTTTAACACTGTGCAGTGCAGAATGTAGCCTGCAGGAGGTTTACAATTTCAAATCCCAGTTCCGGATTTTCACGTACCTCGAGGGATCAATGTGTACGGGCTCCAGGTGCTGACAGACTTGTCTTTACAATGCACGGCTGGTTAGCAGGTGATGAAACGCCTGCAGCAAAAACACTTTACAGCCCGGCAGCAGGTTTCATGTAGCGCAAGGAAAATCTGTACTTGTTGTATTTATGCTATCTGTTTTGACTGTTTTACACAGATTCAAGGGAGGCAAATGGACCTCACAGAGCCTGTTTGAAAGAAGACTGATGACCTTCAAAAATCCATTAAGCAGGACCTTCGTTTCAATCCACTGAGATTGTTGAGGGCGGGTTAGTATTTGTTTGGATCTGCGGGAGCCAAGTGCTCTTTCGCTACAGAGCCAAGGAGACAGCGCAAACCGCCTCCACATCTGTCTTAAATCATCCTCTAATGGTCACCTTAAATATCAAAGTCACATCAACTGATCTTAAGAGTCTGAGAAGCAGCCACTTAATCAGCCACTGCAATTACTGGGTATGTTTCTGTGTGTGTGTATGTGTGTGTGCGCTGTGTAGTATGGCAACAATACCACCCCCCCACTGAGAAAACAAACCCCCATACGGAGGCGAGGAGGGAAGAGAGGCATAAAAGATAAACGGAAGGAGGCCAGTTATGAACATTTCTGGCATTCCTCAGCTCCACGCAGCAGCAGGATTTTCTATAGGGGAAGTGGTCGGTCCAGCCAAGAGCCACCGGAGCAGGACCCTGCAGGGAGCCCTGCTTTCTCCTTATTGGCCTGAGCTGAGTCGAACTGGCTCAGTGCCGACCGCGGGAGGAAGAGCACATTAAAGCAAGCATTCAGGATATTGTTTAACCTGACACAAGTAAACAAGCGCGAGAGTGTGTGCATGAGAAGGAAGGACAGAAAGAGAACGAAACTTTACTACAGTGGAAAGCATTACCCTGTGTTCCTCTTCACAGGATGCTGGCATTTCCTGTTCAGTGAGGCTGCTGGATATTTATGGAAGACTGGCCCGAGAGAGGACTTTTATTTTCTTTATGATACTCTGTTGCTCTAAATAGACACGCTGAAAGGAAAAGCAGATGCCTCACATGTGATCGGGTCCAAACATGGGTAATCTGTGTGAAATCTCCTGAATACACGCACAGGTGAGCTATCAACAGCGGATAAATAGAAACACTGAAAGGTATTGGTCTTCATCATCAGCATTATGGGGTAATGAGAAATTTCAGTATGGGCGTTTAAAGGTAGTTTAAAGTTTAACACAATACAAAAAGTTGTAATCTCACTCTGAGGGGCAGCAAAATGAGGTAGAGGAAGAGAGAGGAAAGCCAAAATCTGTTACACAAATCCGACTTTTCTTCATTGTTGCTTTTTTATTATGAAATACTAGAGTTCTACCAGGTCAAGCCTCTAAAAACTATTCAAATGAAACCATCTGAGCATGGAATTTCAAGCTTTGGTTAAATTACTAGCCAGTCGTAGACATATGCAGCCTCTGATGACAGGTTGCCAGTAGACATTGCGTCACTTTAAAGAATCACTTACCCAAAAAGTTGAAAACCGCTATCCCCGAGGATACTCAGTTTTGTTTACATTGTTAAATACCACTGAGTGCAAATAAATTACATGCAGTACCTGGATTCAGACACTGACAATGTCTTTGAGTCCTAACCAGCTGTGCTGAGACTATCCATGAGGACATTCTCACCATGTATCTTACTTGAATTTGGGTTTATGAGAGATTTTTGTGTTTCATTTATAAGATGCAGTTAACAAGACAAAGAGCCTATATACAGCCATGCTCGCTAGCAGCTCTGAAACTGCGTGCAAGCACATGCCCTGCATGCTAACAGTGCTAACGTGCTGAGGTTGAGCAGGTAGGCCTGATGATTATGATTATTTTATTATGTTAGCACTAAAGTGCAGCACAACATAATGTGAATGTCAACCAACGTCATCAGAACAAATCATCGAGGAATCATAAACATCGAAGTTGTTGAGATATTGCAAACCCTAGGACTATAATGGCAGCGAGGCCAATGAACTTTTGCTGTTTATGACAACTGTCCTGAGTCTGAATTCTTATATAACTCACCAGCTCAAATTATATTAAGGCTTAAATGTATGCATAACTGAGAGCAGTGCTGGTTTGATTGAAAGATGGAAGATATCACACGTGGTTTTTTTTTTTTTTCAGCAAATAAGCTTCATTCAGCCTGTCTTAGCTCCACCGACCATGGCTTTGCTGATTTATTTATTAGTCAGAAGGTGGCCAGGGATGGTGGCAACCAGTTTATGCTTCAAGAACGGCTGCTCAGAAACCTATAAGTGACGCCGTGGATACAATGTCCATATTCACAGTCTGTGGCCCAAGCCTAAGATAATACATTTTTTATTGTTGTACTTTGGAGGATTGCCGTTGTCGAGCACATGCTCCGGCTGCAACCCATAAATTAAATTAAGATAAAGGTAGAACTTTATTTATCGCTGGGGAAAACAGGGAAGTGATAAGCTAAGTAAACTGCTCAGAAAAGAAAGTAACGCTGCCAAGTGTTGAAGTCCGTTGCTTTGAAAAACAAATCACAGACGAGCAGAAGAGTTTGATACAAAATGCATGTATTTTTTTTTCTTTGTTACATTTTGCAATGCATGCCAACAACATTTATTCAGTTTAACATTACGTCCACAAGGACAAGTGCAAACCTGCCTGAAATTCATGAGCAGAAAGAGAAACAGGAATAAGTAAAAGTTAACATACAAAACAAGACGATATAATGATGTTAACATTCATACAATAGTAAAAAAAAAAAAAAACAAACAAAAAAATCTTTCAGATTAATCTTAATACTATCTCACAATATACATTTCAGTACTTTTTTTAAATCTCTTCCCAGTTTCTCTGCTCCCAAGCATCTGAAGGCAAACATCACTTATTTATACAAATCGGAGCCCTTCAGTTGACCATGACATTGTTTTACACTTACAATAACAAAATTAAATTGTTGCGTTCAACCCCTGCCATTCCCTCTTTCCGGAGACTGATGTTCTCAAAATGTTTGAAGAGCACAAAATCAAGTGGCAACCTCGCAGTTAAGTACAAAAACAACTTTGTGCAACTTGTGCAATAGCCAACAAAACAAAAACCGAAAATGAACAAAGAAAAACGGCAATATTAAAAACAAAAGTGAGGTTGAAAAGTGGCACTTTGTGAAAAAAAAAAGTGACGTGACCAAACCAAAAACAGTGGGTGGTGGTGGAGCGTGGTTAATATGTACAGTACGTTGTGTGACAGCTGACTGTGCTTGATGAGCCTTTGGTTTCTTACTATTACACGGAAGTCCAATAACAAAATAAAAAGTGCTTAAGATTGTCCTTAAAAAAATAAGAATGCTACTGTTTCCGTCTTCAACTCAGGCATTGATGTGGCTTTGAATATTTAAGGGGGTGACGTGGTACAACAAACACTCATAAATAAACATATAAAACAGTGGAACGGTTGATTTCAGCATATGTGCTGTCCTTTAATTCTTTTGTTGAGTAGAACCACCTGTCAAAACCCTTTACTTCCTTCAACGAAACTCATCATAGAAGGTATGTCCGGGTCAGCTGAAGCATAACTTGTTTTGATGAGAGCACACAGTGGGTGAAGTCATTTCCCAAGGAAGCGTGAGGCTGCCTCTCTTCTCAAACCCAGTTCAGAAAGGCTAATCGGGTAAAAAGAGAAACCAGTGTGCGTGAAAGGGTGAACTAGCCACAGTGATAAGCTGACCCTGGTTCAGTTCTGTCACTTTTTAAGGCAGCAGTGCAGTCCTGCGACAAAGTTCTTGTGTGTCTTCTCTCGCTCCTTTCCCCTGCTTCTTCATTCCTCTCACATTCCTTCCGTGCAATCATAAATCGGCACGGAGTGGTGTGTATTATTCAAACACACATGCACACACACGCACACACACAGAGGTATCAAACTACACACAGGCCAGCTCACAGACATCACAGCAGTAGAAGCAGCCAGCGGCAAGCATACAGCATCCATATAGCATATGGCCCTGAAGAAGCTGCAGGCTCACTGGCGTTCAGCGTCTGCTCCGTGGAGTATGAATTTTTTTTCAATCTCTCTCCACCTGTGAAACGTCACTCAGCAGATCAGCTCCTGCTGTATCTCAGTTCGCATGGGAAAGGGGGGCTCGCTGAAGGAGAAGGCGTCACGTCCCGTCTTCAGCTCACCCTTGCCCGGGCACATTAGGTACGACCCGATCAAGTCCAGCTCAGGGGAGGGAGCCGGGCTCTCGGGCTCCGACTCAGATTGGCTCGTCTCCGGCTCGTCCAATGAGGAGCCCGACCTAGCGTGGAGGTGCGGGTGGGAGTGGGGATGGGGGAGCGAGTTCAGCCAGGGGTGGTTGAGACCTTCCTCTGCTGTGGCTCTCTTCCTGTACACACAAACACAATAACACTGTGGATGAGTGGAAATTCCAGAAGAGTTTACATAACCGATGGATTGCCTGGATCTTCCGATTGACTCAATCCGTTCTCTTGCAGACGTCGGCCATATTCCTTTTCAACATTTGGTTTGGAAAACCACAAAAAAAAGCACTTTTTGCTCGCAAGAATTTTCCCCCTCCGTCTCTCAGCGATTACTCAAACACTGAGGAATCTTCCACTTTTTCCAGCGCTACCAGTCTGCTGCAATTAAACAACACTGACTGGAGATTACAGCTCTGGACGCGAGACAGACGCTGCTGTCGCTTTTCATCAACACACTGTGGCGACAAATCAAGGGCTCATTGTCGGAGCGCTCAAACAGAATTCTAGTTACATTTAAGTTAATCAGAAATATCGTTACATACTCTGATAACATCAGTGTTTGGTGTGAGGTAAAAACAAAAAGATACTGTCCTAAAAACATCTCTTTTAAAAATAAAAATGAGGTGAGCTGAACAACCACCTTTTGCAAAAAACGGAAATGACTTGTCGCCTTGGTGACGTAAATCGTGTTACCACATACACTCATTCAGACATAAGCGGATGTACTTCCGTGCCAGTATGAACTTGACTCACATCCTTAGTGTGCAAATCAGCCCATAGTGATGCTGATGGAAATGTTTTTTTAGTTTAAGTCATAATCAGAACACCTCACCAGCCTTACCTGGGGTTTTTAACCAACAGGGACTTGATGAAGTCAACAGCCAGAGGGGAGATCCCCTCGAACGTTTCCGGCGAGTAGTCTACATTGACTTGGGAGATGTTGAGGAATGTCTCCTGCTTGCTGTCACCCAGGAATGGAGACTCGCCCGTCAGCATGACATATGTCAGGACCCCGATACTCCTGTTAAGCAAAGAGGAAGAAAGGCCAGGAGGTTATGAGGCAATCTGTCATCTTTGATGTTGCAGAATGTGTGCCGACTGTGTGACGCACTTTTAGCACATTTGACATATTTGGCTTCTTTCCTCTCAGCTGTAATCAGTTGTTAACTAACTGCAACTGCGCAAAGTAAAGATGATCTTGTGGTCAAAGGTCTAGACTTCCTTTTGCACATTAGGGAAGTGACGTCGTCGAATATATGTAAAGCACAGACTAAACCAGTTCTGCACGACATCCACTACAATGAGTGGAAATGGTGGCATTAACTTCAGTAGCACACTTACCACATGTCTGTTGCAGTGCTAATGGGTTCATAGCTCAGGATCTCTGGTGCTGCAGAAACAGAAACACATGCCCCCAGTTAGTCATGATAAATGGCACTGACTTTGAAAAGACGCAGGTAATTCTGGGTATTTAAGGGCTGAATGCAGGACTCACCCACATACTCTGGAGTACCCAGAATCTCCCTGACTTCTGTGATGTTGTCCATGCGTCTGGACAGGCCAAAGTCCACAATACGAATGTCCCCCAGAGGTCTGGCACTAGTCAGCAAGATGTTCTGGGGCTGAGGAGGACACGTGCAGATTAGACAAAGGTATGTTACGCAATGACTAATGATTATTCAGGGCGCCTGAGGTCTGACATCTGAGGTCATTAATTAGATGAGAGTGTGAATGAGTCGAAGCATTTGAGGTACCAAGAGGATTTGGGTGCATCAGTTAGCATCTAGCTGCCAGTCAGAGATCGTCCTCTAAGCCTCGTCAGATAAGACGGTAGGATATCCCTGCCAACCACTTGGATGACTTAAAGGTTTGTGTGCGTAAATATTGCAGCGATTGTACAACTGCTCTTAATCCGGGGTCAGGCTGGTTTGGACATCACAGATAAAGCCAAGAGGTGAAGACAGACTAAAGCCTGCTCTCCTCTCAAACCACAAGGGAAGTGAATGACGAGCACTTGAGAAATCAGATACTCGGTTAATTTGTGAGAGGCTTAGGTAGAAAGATAATCTCAGTGACGACTGCCTTGTTACCTCAGGGCCCATTTAAGGAAAACATGATCGTTCAGTCAGATTCCTTTTACAGATTGATTCCTCATGGGAACAAGGTCATAATACACTGAGTTGTGGTTGCATAACAAAAAAAAAAAAACTCCTTCAGTCTGCCACCCGGGGGAATAGACTGTCCTATATTGTCATATAGTCTTTCAGCGTACTTACTTTGAGATCCAGGTGCACCACATTGTTCTGATGCAGGAAGGCCACACCAGTCAGGATCTGCTTGGCCAGCCGGATCACATCTTTCTCTGTGAAGGCCTCGTCATTATCAGCAACACATTGGTTGAAGATTTCGCCACCGGCGGCACTGGAAGGAAAGCAGAGGAAGGAAAACTGAGAAACCAAAACAAGGATAAGCTGAGAAGAAAGGAGCTGTACATGGATAGTCAACCAGTGGAGTTTAGTTTGGCTTACTTTCAGTTTGGATTGTTTTTTTTAAACTTGTCATAATAAATTGCGTCTTAAACTGTATAAACACGCCCTTCCTCTCAATTTGAATTACAGAGTTGACAATGGCAAATTCCAACCCATCCCATTAGTACATTTTTAGTGAACAACCCCAAAGTCATTTCCACTTTCTTGAAAATTACATAACACGCCGCCTCCTCATTAGTGTACTTTGGCTTGCAGACACAAGTCCGTCCACATCTACACACAGCATGAGAGTCCAACGTGGAGCAATATCATTTTAGGTGCCCGCCTCCATATGGACCTACCCCTTCCTGGGAATATTATAGGAGATAGGAATGATCGTATCAGCTTACAGAAGGTTCAGATAATGCCTTATATAGTCTGTTTTACTGCAGGTCGACTTACTAAAGCAAAACAGGGCAAACAGAAGCAAACAGTGGACAACTAATCAAAGCCTTAGGGTTTTGTTCAAGTAGGAACAGATCCAAAAAAAAAAAAAAAAAACCCGGGGTGGCACAGGAGTACTGCCAAGTTGGTAACTAGACACTGCATTAGCCTCAGCCTGCTTTCGCAAAACAGCTTACATGTAAGGGATTATGCTTTTTTGGAATTTAGTTATTAGACAACTCAATTGCGACTTCTCGCATTTTTGTTGAAGGAATAGTCAGATTCCTGCCTGGTCTTGCCGCTTGTGTAACTAAGTTAAGTCAAGTGGAGACATAGTGAAAATCCAGTGGGTCCTCCATCAGTCAGATCAATGCCTGAAGCTGACAGTTCACCCAAAAAAACCAGAGACATGTGTGGGGGATTTAGATGGCACACATGCTTTTTATCTTCATTGGGAGCAGGCCTTGGGCACGGCTGTTACATAACCAGCACGGCCCAATCCCCCTGTTAGCCTCCTAACCCCGCGCTCGTTACTATCGTCAGCTGTGAAAATAACACACATGTTTTTGGGGATTTTGAGGATATCCGTCATTGGTAATCTTTTCTTTTTCTTTTTTTGTTGCTTCCAGCACCAAATACTTGACCTGCCAACTACCCCACTTGTTGCAAACATGCTCAGTCCCTAACAAAAGGTTAGAGAGCAGAGGAGACATACGATGAAACTCTGCACTCAATGTTTACATTGATCTGCACATTTGCACTAAATGCAAGCAAGCCGGGTGTTAGCATTTTCATTTTGGAGAGGAAATATAAAACATATGAGTGTAGTTTGATAGATGCTTTTATTGTATAGGGGAAAAAAGCTCTTATTGAGTTGATGTTATTAAAAAAAATGAACTTGACTCTGTCAATTGCTTATTGCTGTACCTGTCTGAAAAATTAAAGGCTTGACGCAGCAAAGTATTTCAATAGCTTCATTAAGCTGTCAGCAAAAGGCCCGAGAAGATTTTATATCTTGATAAAGGCCATCTTGTTTAAATTCAAACAGACTGCACACATTCTGGCCAAGCACTTAGGAATGATCGGATACTTGACTGGAGTCTAAATATTGTCTCCGAGCTCTCTCTCCTTCCAAGAGAGTTAATGTACACACTACTTCTGAGTGTAGGAGACATCCCGTGCACGGAGCTACAAGAAAAAAAAAAAAAAAACCCTGCTGCAGCACGAGTGAGGGCAACAAGCAGAAGCTAAACAACCATTTGAAGGCAGGAGATGAGAATAGATGAGCGTCAATCTCTCACTACAGTAAGCGGATATTTTTATTTTAAAGCAGTAAGCCAAGCTTGGTGCTCATTGACGTCACCTTATCAGCACCGTGTCAAGTCTGCTGGTTGATTTGTCTACACAGCACGTCTACTCCACCTAAAAGCATTTTTGTTTTTACAATACACCTTTGTATATGTAGATAAAGCAGGAAATGAAAGGCTGTGCTTCCCACTGAATTCACCGCCGCGACTGTTTCAGCTACCGTGCACAAAAAGGTTTTAGAGCTCAGAGGTGATGCAGTCATTTTTCATCAAAGTGACCATCTCTCAAACCAGTTATTATGCTGGGGGTTTCTGTGGTACTGACGCAAGCTGGAGCTACACTTACAAAGATGATTAGAATTCAACTTCTCGCTTCCATTTCTCTGACATTACCAAGGATGTGGTTGTGGCTACGAGAAGTGAAGTGTATGTGTGCGCGTGTGCACGACACTTTATACCGGCGTGCTGGTGTGCTACTTCTGGGAGCCTTGCTTGCTGCTTACATTTAAACCCACAGGAAATGGAAAATGGTTTGCAATTCTTAAAACTCATGCTGAGGTCAGACAGTTAGTAGACGCAGCTTTTCAGCGGGCCAAGGGTGTCACTGTGCACTGTCCCGAATGCAAGACAAATGCACTCAGGACAAATTTACAGTGCAGTAGATAATAATTGATAGAAGCATGAGCTGAAATCAAAATCCGAGAGAGAGAGAAAAAACAGAGCTCCTTAAGCGCTAAAATATTGTTGCATGCAATGGCTGCTCGATTTTACGCTCAAAGTCTGCAGCTCCATTTGGCAGCTGAAGAGGAACAGTGAACCGGTGCTGACTGACCTCCTGCTATGTTTTCTCTGCAGGCATGCAGGGGTGAACTGTGGTGCTACTTCCCCTTTCACACTTTAGTCAGAGGTCAAACACCCCCCCCTGCCAAAGAGGCCTTTGTTCTGCAATGGCATTCCATGTCTCTATGGGCTGGGGGCCGAGTTCTGGACAGGAGAGGGCTTCCTGACCGCGAAGAGCGAGCAGTTCAGGAGCTGGGTCAGGAGAACGTGGTTCAAGTGTAATTGCCTGGCGTTATCTCCCTGTAATGAGGCAAGTAAGGTAATTAAGATGCTAAGTGTCCTTTCCAAACCTAATTAGAGGCTGTCACTATAGCAGCCAGAGAACACTTACTGGGTATGCATCATGTCATTTAACACCCGACCACAACAGACCAGAGCCAGACAGACGGGGATGACGTTGCTGGGTCACTGGACCAACAGCTCGCTAGTTCACCTGCACGCTGACGGGCAACACGCCGTCTTGAGCACTGAGCGATTTATTCTCACAGTCGGGTCAGACTGACTCATTTGCATCACAGCACTGTTATTTTCACACAGCGAGCACGACACAATTCTGCCACAATAGCATTTAAAGTGACAGTTCCTGACAGCCATTCAGCAAAACAAGAAACTGAGGTGTCGCGGCTGCGACGAGACGGCGACCACAGAGAGAAAAAAAATTTCCATTTAAGGTAGTGCCTGCATGACAATAGCGCATAGCGACACATTTCACACGTGTGTATGTGGGTGGATTTTTTTTTTCATCATATTGAGGTGAGAAAAACTCGACATGCAGCTGTGCCCTCAGCACATCGCTATGAACCAGAAGGTTTTTTTCTTCTTTCGCAGATCAGGCAGATATGTAAATGCTGACAGTTCACATGAAAACATTCCCGTCATTCAAACATGCAGGTTATTGCATGACGTGTATGTAAGATTTCATCAGAGGTTTTACCCAAATCAGTGATTGTGAATTACCGTGTATTTATGTATGAGTTCTCTAGAAGTTTGACTTCCTCTGCTCTCTCAGACATCCTGCATGAGAAAAACTCCACTCACGGAAACTTTTGTGTGTTTATCTCCCTAATGATTGAGGACCTAATCATTTTATCCCAGTTTTCCTGGCATGGCTCAAACACCATCAATTGAGGAAAGTTTAAAGGGCCATTAGATTACCACCCTCACTTTCTTCTTCTTCTTTCTTTCAGTGAACTTTTGTGTTGTCTTACCACTCCAGAACGAGGATGATTTCGGAGTTGGTTTCGTAGACCTCGTGCAGAGCCACCACATAGGGGTTTGCTTTGGCCGACTCCAGCACGGCGATCTCGTTTAAGATGTCCATGCGGCAGTCCTCGCCCTTCCGTCGCTTTCGCAGGAACTTGGCAGCATACTGCTTCCCCGTTGCCTTCTCAATGCACTTTTTTACCACCGCAAACTTTCCCCTGGGAAACAAAGAGGGGCGAGAGCGAGAGAGTGATTAGTGAGGAGACTGAATAATCGCGACCACATTGCTGGCTTTTTCAAATACATTTGGTCAGAGGTGGTTCTGTTCTGTATCCAAGTAGCCAACTGGACCACTGGATTAAATTTAGTTCATTTAAACTGCAGCAAATGAAAGGCTAAAATTACTGGACATACTCATGACAGTTAAACTGCTATGATGTGAAACCTAGATTACAGTGCAAGACGTTTGGAAAAACCCGCCAACCGGCCACGAGTGCAACACTGTGGGCGAGGTTAAAGAACAGTTCAGAGATAAGAAGGTTAAGTGGCATCATTTGAATTTACAGTCTGCTGCTATTGAACGCAGATATGCTCAGCTGAGGAGACGTCATTGGACATTTGGTAGAGATTTCCCCCAGATCTCCTCCTTTTCCTCTAGACTTTAGGAGAGTCTGACAAAAGGCTGATAAGGCTGACATTTTTGGCAAGAGCCGCGACATTGTGGGCAGGGACCTGGCAATGCTAAGGCCTCTTTATAGGTCAAACAAACACAAAGAGATGCAACAGCTTGGTTGTGGGATGACACTGGTAACACAAGATTAAAAAAAAGAATATTCACTTTTACAACCTCATCACTTCCATTCATTTTCTGCCTATTGATGGATTCATAGGAGGTGTTGGGGGTCAGCCGTGGGTGTGGGCAGGATGTCCGATGTGTGCAGAATTGCCTCTCTGTGTCAAGGCGACCAAAATCACCAGCCGTCCCTCCCAGGCTGATAATGAGGCCTTGTTCACTTCCCTTTCTTCACAGCTGACAGCAGCACGGACAAATGGAATTGTGTTGACACCACCGCCCAGACCCTCGACCAGAGCCTGCTCCTCCTTTGACCATCGTACAAAAGCTGACCAGTCAGCTAACAAGGCAGACCCGAGACCAGGACCACCCACCTGACCGCAGGCTGGGGAGGCCAAGCAGGGGGTCACTGCTGTTACAGTCAGGTTGGAGCCTGAGCAGCATGCTAAAATGGACACTGTAACCTCAGCACCTACTGTATGTCCAACTAAAATCTCAAAGTTTAATGAGCTACACAAAACAGTTTAAGTGACCACAGATGTCAAAAGATGAACTGAGCAGAATCTAAATGATTTGGCCAAATCAGAAAGGTCCAGTCAGCACGGTGCCAGTGATTCTCCCACATAGTGTTACTCCAAGCCCACTGTGCTGCAGACCAAAAACAGCAACTGTTCTGGCCAAAGCCTGGTTCTGTTTTGGCTACCACCCTGACTGCTGTGAGGCCTGTTTCTTCTCCTTTTGCCTTTTCCCAGTCTTGCAGAATGGTGCCGACTCATTGTTCAGAGTGAAAAGGCAAAACCCGTCAGAGCCTTTTCATCCTTAATTAGCCAAGTTCAGAGCAGCTCACTGTGGGCTGGGAACTACATATGGAGAGAAAAGGAATGATCGGTGGCCATGGAAAGGACCAACAGGAGGTCTTTTCAAAAGCTGACAACAGGTCAGAGGTTACTCAACATGGCCATCTTCCAGCCGGCTACGTTCACACCCTGCCATGTCCTGGTTATACATAACACCAGTGCGCTTTAAGATAATATTTTACACATCAAGTTTGTTTCCCATTAGCATTAACAGCCACAGCACTGTTAGAGGAGAAAAACCCCAACTCTGTCTTGCACTAATGAGTGCTCTCTAAAACGTTCTGCCTGCATCCACAAACACAATTATGCAGATCAAACAGCTCATTTGCAGGGTTATCCTCAGAAGAAACGGGTCTGTCTAAACTTTCTCAAACTGGTCTGTCATCATGAACTTTACTGTGACACACACACAAAAAAAAACGGATTCATCTCCAACAGTGGAGATTGTGATAATTTGATTGAGAAACTGGTTTCCTGTGGAGTCTGCGTTTTGTCTCCCTCAGCGGGGCACTGACTCATGTCTGAAGCGCAAAGAGAAATGACAGCCCTCACAGCTCTTATTTGACTGTTTCCACAGACAAACCGACACACAACGTGAGTTTCTCTTCCTGCTTTCGAGCTGGCCGCAACATATGTTTGTGCACAGGTCTGCAGGGGACCGCAACTCAAAGCTTGACGATGGGAAGGTTTTGAAAATAAAGCCAATAAGCCTTAATCGCTCTTTTAACCAAAGTTGGAGGAAGAATTCAGCCTCAGTACCTACAAATTCTAATATGGTCAACATCCCCTCCTAATGTACAGACCATAGCTGATCTACATTCCTGCACTTAATGCGATTATGAGGCCTGATCTCAGGATGTTGTTGGGTCGGACTCGTGGGAAGAGGAGGGAAGGAGGATGTAAGGCTGAAGTACCAGAGTGAGAGGGCCGTAACAGAGGCCCAGACTTCATAAGTCTTGGCTCTGTCCCAGGATGTCCCAGGGTGTCTGACAAGGAAAACTGGCTGCTACCAACCAACTCTTTATTTAGCCAGTCCAACTGCACGCTGCAGAGGAGCAAACCTGTAGTGAAAAGTGGAATTACAGCAACAGATGCAGAATTGGCACAAACAGCAATCAATCAGCTGTCGAGTTAAGTGAAACCCAAGAAGTCAACGGCAGCTCCTTGTGTTAATTCAAAACGCTTTTTGAGAAAAGCCATTACTGTCTGGGACATTGGGGAATCCCCGCATAGATACCACTGGAATGTGATCTTCTGTATCTGGGATCCACACAGAACTGAGCGTGACCCACAAAATTCACTTGGCTGAGGAGAGACAGAGAAAAGAGGCTGACTGGAGATGTCATATTTCATACTGCATCTCATGGGAAAACACGTATGGGGCAGGAGAGCAGGTCCAACACCGAATGGGTTTCAGGAAATGTCTCCAAAAGCGCATATAAGTTCTGGACCACACAAGTGAGCATCAACTGAAACCGTCAACACAGGCTGAGAAGTTTCAAAACGCAGGGAAACATCCCGCGTTGACCTCTCACATAATATCACAGAGCAGATAAGTCTTGACTGCCCCCACCCCCAACATTTTTTTTAAACTAAAATATCAGAAAGTCTCAAAACCTTTCAAAAATAAAAACCCAAGACGCGCAAGAGCGCATTGCCATTACGCGTGCCAAAGCGCCTCTCCATTTGCGTCTTTCCCCGCGGATGGAATGCAGGACTGGAAACGTTCAATTAACACGCTTGGCACTGACACGTGCAGAAAGCAAACCTAATATGATTACCAGATTTACATGAGATTGTGGGACATTGTTCCACCAGACTGCATAAAGACAGATTAGATTTCCATCAGCGGCTGCTGGAAAAAGCATTCACGCGACAAACACAACTCACCTGCCCAGCTCTTTGCCGACCAAGTCGTAATTGGCTGTGAACGGGTCAGCTCTTATCCTCGTGTGGATTTTTGTCACCATTCCGTTTTTGCTCATCGTTGCTGAATTTGGCATTGAAGTCGCGCTGTGAAGTGAAGTGAATCTTCTTTCACCAACAACAACAACAAGAAAAGAGAGAGACGGTTTTTCTTGATCCGCTCAAGTAAAAACTCGCATGATAAAACAGTCGATTGGAGCAAACAGCTGCTGTGTCAGACTACCGGGAGATAATCCAGTGAGCTCGTCCTTCAAAACAACGGGATGTTGTCCTGTCTGTCTCTCTGCGTCTGACACAGTCGGTGCGCTAAATTAGTTTGAGTGCTACTACACATTCCTGACAATAAACTCCTCGTCCGGGCCAGCCCTCTGCGCTGACGCTCAGCAGTAGAAGCCAATAAAAGAGCTGCAGAGGACGGACCAAAGGTGAAAGCCAGCAGCCAAGTGGTGCATTCCTTGAACAGGAGCTGTATTGGTGCAGGTACACAAACATAAACAGAGATATCTCATTAATTTCAGTTGAATAGTTATTATGATGACTTCAACTAATAAAACCATTGTAATGGTTAAACATGAACAGCCTCCCAACACGCACACAAAATATAAAATGATGTCAACATACACGTGGTCAAATTGCTGTGCACTTTATCCTCCTACAATATACAGTAGTCTAATAGACAATAAATCAATTCTCAGTTAAGCTGTCATCCTTCTACTCCGATTAAATAAGGCACAAAAAGAGTTCAAATGAGTTTGCTTGAGCTAATTTAATTCGACGAATCTTAAATAGCTTTCCCTTCTAACCCCATCTTGTACCCACCTAACCCCAAAGTTTACCCCGGACAGCAAACACAACAGCATCTTCACAGTCAAATGAAAACACGTGCACACACACTTGTGCTCACACTGACTGAAGGTATTGTCGGTATGTGTTTACCAGCAGCTTTCTCTGGGCTTGGCCGCACTACAGGTGAGACTTTTTCTCACACAATGTTCAGTCATGACAGTGATGTTGCCTTCAGGGTATGAGAGTCCCCCCCCCCCCCCCCCCCCCCCCTTCTATCTGTGGGAGAGTTGTTTGTCTGCCCACTGAACCTGCGTGTCATTAAAGAAGAATCCAAAGCATCCCATTAGACGACTCATCAGTTTGCATGCCGCAGCTAGAAATACTTAATGACACTTTGGAACGGAAAGTCCGGTCATGATCATGTTCAGGTGATTCAGGGATTTTTCTCTCTCTCTCTGTTATCTAACGTCTAAATCACAAACAGAAAACTCCAGATATCCCGTAGCCAGGGTAGCCAACATAAACACGAGCCGGTGAGGAAGAGTGATTGGTATTTATGGCCTGAAGAGCTGGCAAATGTGACGATAACCTGGACTGCATGGGAAATGTGTCACCTAAGCTACAGGGGCTTGCTGAAGCTAAAACTGTGAAATTGTGGAGTTGTTAGAAAGACCAAGACCTGGACTGACCCTGAGCAAACAGAACAGCACACACACACACAAACACAGGAAACCTCCACCGAGTGATAAAGGAACTGGTGGTTGATTTCTGCCCCAGTTTACACCTTAGGTAAGGGAGACCATAAGGGAGGCAGCGTGGGATGTTTACTAGAGTCAGACGCATTGTTCTACCCTGTAGCAGTAGGCAAAGAAGCCAGACTCACGCTGGATATCAGCCACTGCCATCTCAGGCTACTTGTAACAATTATTCTAATCTTGATTTAGTCAGTAATTGTTTGTTTTGTCTGACCAACTGCCTTCAACCCAAAAGATTTGTAATTTATTTATTGATGGTTAACTTACTGTTTGAGCGCTCTAAACATTATAAAAGCGGCCACAGTTATCTTCCTGAAGAAGAGGTGTGTTCATGCCTGTAATCCTCATGAATCTAAAAGAGGACATGAGTGTTTGCCTTGAGGGTAGGGAAGGGAAGGAGTGAAGAAAAAGAAGAGGATGTCAGGATGACAGGTCTCCCCTCAGCGCTGGTTTTATGGCCCATGTTTGAGCACATAGCTAGTGGACGGTCACATGCCCTACATAGCTGCTATCTTGCGCACAGAGCAGGATCTGTCCAATCTTACCATACCAAAGCTAATTTTGTTGCCACAAACAGCAACTGATGTAAAAGAGAGCTATTGAGAGTTGACATTCCTCAGGCCCTACCGAGTCATTAGCGTCCAGCGACAAGGTTACATAACCTGTTACGCCTCCCTCAAATTGTTACCTTAAGTCTAAGTGAGCCCACTCTGAAGCCTTGACCCTGCCGCTCTCTCTCTGCCAGCCTCTCCATTAAAGCCGGGGGTCAGAGTTCAGAGGAGCCACGTTAGCGAGGGAGCTCTACCCGGCCCCAGAGACCTAATGAAAACACATACCAGCGAATTAGCCTGCCAGCCTGCAGTTTAGCTAACATAAATATGAGAAGTTCAGCCGTGACCTGGAGAACACAAACACTTTTCCAGCCACTGGAACAAATATGAGGTCACAACAAGAAAAAAAAACACAGGTAGACCTAATGACAGTAACAACAGCTCAGGTCAATTAACAGGGACAATCAACCAGCGCACGCGATCGCAGGACTTGCCCTGAGTGGAATGCTGCTAACATAAATACACACATAACCAATAAGATGTAGGTCAGGATGTGGTTAGTCTTAGTCTTAGTTGACAGTTTCTTACTATGCCCTGATATGACACAGGAACACAAGTCCAAAGAAAAAGATCTTTTTGATCCTCTATAAATGTTGTAACAGTACAGACATCTTTTAGTTTCTTCTTAACCAGAGCACAGTTTAACAAATATCCTGCTTGAACAAGCATCAGTATCATTATTTGAAGCTGATCAGATCTGTGTGTGTTATTATGTGTTACTGTAAAGCACTTGCCTTATCATTCATTATTCCTCATCATTAGATGATCATTAATCACTTGTTTTCTTGTGCAGCTTCAATAGTGTGTCTTGTGTTAAAGGCAAAACACAATAGAAAATATATAAAAACACTAGCGCCTGTGGAGTTCTGTGTATACATAATTGCTTTGCATGGATACATCGAATCTACCCTCGAATATTAATAGTTTTGACTAAGTAGAAAGTCAGTGAGTCCGCTGGGCCAACTTTGGCTGGCCCGTTACTTTTCTCAGCCTGAATGAAACATCTGTAAAGAGCAAAGGAAAATTGAGTTTTCCTTTGGAGATGAACGTCTGGGTCGGTTCCGTCATGACCGATGTAAAAGAGGGATTTAGATAGCTTTAACTGTGGTTAAAGGGTATGTGATAATGTTTCCACCTTTGCCTGAGTTTATATTTATGACAGAGACGTGCACACTTAACCATAACACAGCTTCACAGATTTGTTTTTGGAGCGAGGTGAGAGGTTGTGAGTGGAGGGACAAAGGTTAGATACGTGACCATTGCAGGATCAGAGTAAATGCACACTATTAAGCTCTCTCATGACTCCATTTGGTAAGTGTGTCACACAGATAGACTGTCTTTTGTCCACGTTTTCAAAGATATCCTTTCTCCCCTCTCGTTTTTGCCGCTGTGGGCATGTCAAAAGAAAGGTGTGTGTGTGTGTGTGTGTGTGTGTGGGTCCCATTATGTAAGTGTTCTCTCTCTTGACTTTGTGACACCGTCCTGTTAAAAGCTGCTGTTCTTTTATGAGTCTGCTTAGAGCCGCATACAGTACAGTTATGTTAAGATCCCCTACTCCGATAACATCCCAGACTTTTCCTTTCTGTTTGAAGGACCACAATGACCTGTTTCCACCCCTCGCTTATAACATGGAGGAGGTATGTGAGGAAGTAAATCCTTGTTAGGTGAAGTCCTTGTTAGACAATGTTTGGAAAAGGTAATGCAGATGAAAGTCAAACTGCTCTCACTGATTACACATTCCTGAGTCTCCTTCTCTCGGTTAATCTTGTTTTGCTGCGTCTCTGAACAACAGCGCCTGATGACTGCTGATAGCGGCTTTCATAGAATCAAAAGCCACGAAGCTTTCTTCAGAATATTTTCCCTGTTAACAAGGCCTAAAAGACTACGTCTGCAAAGCTGCAAAATGTTGAACCCTTACGGAGCGTGATTGCAAGCTGCGTAAATGATCTGTTTATGGGTCTTCGTTGTAAACCATTGTTTATGCAGTCGGAGGATTCGGTGTAATGAACGGCTTCAGACTCAGGAGGGATACTTGTTAATCTCACCTCAGTCAATAAGTGTTCCCTGTCTTCTTCGGTCGCTTATGCCGTACTTCGATGCATAGCTTACCTGTCATGTGTTGTGCAATTTGTAATTAACAAGCAGCTGATGCTTTGTGGGGGGGGGGGGGGGGGGGGCTCCATGTTGTTGCACGGGCAAACCCTAATTTTCTTGGGTAGATCGCGTGTATGTTACCACTTACAGGGTTAGAGAGGACTAACAGCAGGCTGATTTAATACATGGTGTCATGCTTTCATTTACTCTATAAATCATTCATGCCGTGCTGTAATGGTGGTGAGCCAAGGTCACACACTAGTGCGATCTCTAATCTGTTTGTGGTGACCTCAATGTAAAGCAGTCTGAATGGAGCGGCAAAGGTCTCGCACCTCATAAAACTAAATAGCCCGATAGCTCCGGCTGATTTAAATGCTTAACACACCACCCGTGTCCTCTCCCCGACTACTGCTGGCTTTTCTACCACATCAACTACTGCGGTTAACAAAAAAAGACAGTCATCTCCTCTGTGGCCTGACAGTGGAGGATCAGCGGGTTCCCAAACATTGGTGCTTGAAGCCATTCACCTCAGGACGGCAGGATGACGTGCAGCGCTGATGCTCGAATAGTATTAAAAGATAAGTTCCTAATCCCTTTGGCAACAGAGAAAAACACTGAAGGAGGGATAAAAATAAGACATGAGAGTAGGCTTGAGATCTCATTGCCTTGTTTGTCATCTAAAGACGTAGCAAACAGCCCTGGAGGGGAAGTGGTGTGTGGCCTCGTCGAGAGTCCTCAAGTCCTCAGTGATCCCTTTTTTTAATAATGTGAAGTAAGCTTTAGCAGCTTCAGAGAGAACAGTCCACCACGGTGTGAATGGCTATTTATAATCCTTTTTTTCAGGTAACCTTCCTGCATGTGTAGGTTTGATGGTGTGACTTGGCTTGAAGACTAAGCTGCCGGTAAAATAAAAAACAGGATTAAGAAGATGAGCACTGTCTTTCACAAATGTTTAGGTGATGGGCAAACCTGCCTGACCTGTAGCTCTCTCTAACCTCTTTTCAGCTTTCAAACAGGGCACAGACACAATTGACAATTACTCATCTCACGAATGTGTGGAGGGAAAAAAAGATAACCTATACACATATCACCAAAATCTGCTGCCATACTCTCAGCTTGATTCACAAGCGAGTTGCAACTTTACTGTTGTGGCTCAGTCTCACAGATCTCATACCGTTGTTCGGGACCAAAGCGGACTGCGGGTTTTCAGTGAAAAATCTGCCTAGCACCAAACAACAGACGGAGCTATCTGGTGAACATAATGGAGCATTTATTGCACGTTTAAGTTCTTGCACATTTAAGCCCCAATGTTCTAACAGTAGCCCTGCATCCTGATGTCTCAAGTGAGCAAGTAAACCTGTTTTTAAACCCAGTGGAGCCTCATTTGTCAAATGCCTCCCTGCAGGCTTACGTGCATGCATTACGTGCACTTCTGTTACAAATCAGCCAAAAACAACAGCCGTGTTTGACACTATGGGTGCTTCATTCAGCAGCAGGAGTAAGGTCAGCCACCTTCAGCGCAGGCTACTAATATTTTCAAAAGGGGCAAGAATTTATGGACGTTAATCGAGTCTGAACAGCTGGTTTTGGTTCATCTCTCCTGACCAGAAAACCAAGAGGGAAAAATTGACATGATGCTCAGGATAAATGCAACAGATGGGAAACACTGAGGAAAGACAGAGGAGAGCGGTGGGAACGCTTGTGTTATTAAAACTGCAGACCCACTGATTGCAGTGGAAAGCTTGAGTGTGAACTGCACATCTTTTTTTTTGCCCACAAATATGAAATTGGCTTTTTTTTTTTTTACAAACATTTTTCCCCTGGTTGCAGCAACTGATTTGTTTTTTTGAAACTCGCTGTGTGGGTTTGCTGCAAAGCACGAGCACAGGAAGAGAAGCAGGAGACAGAGAGAGAGAGAGAGAGAGAGAGAGAGAAGATGAAAGCTGCATTCAGGTAGAAGCAGCAGCAGAGGAGACGTTTTGCCACATCCTGCCTCGCTTTCTGGCAGCATGACCTCCCAGACCGGAGGAATTCATAACCATAGCCGTGCGCACGTCTCCTAGACAGTGTTTGCACGTAAAGGCTGTGATTGTGGTGAAGTGCTTATTTCCTTCAGGCAAAAAGAAAAAAAAAAACAGCGTAAACATGTTGAACACAGGCGGATGAATTAGTGAGACTTGTTTAAGTAACGCTGTGACAATAGCAGTGCATTCACATGGGATAAAAAGAATCAAACCTGCTTTTATCTGTCTCAACAAAGTGTGGAAGAAAGGCTGCATGCTGATGAGCTTATTTTTGCTGACTCCACACGCAAGAGCTTGACTGGCCAAAATAGCTGCATTCACATTTAGATATTACACCATCCTAAAAGCTGTTGGGGTGTGAGCGTTAACAGATGCAGCCATGGACAGACACACAGACCAGACAGACAGACTTAGAAACTGAAAGGGCTTTCTCAGCTGTTGCTTCTGTCTCCGGTCTCCATCCCCCCCTTCACAAGCCACATCATTGTCTCATTAATCCAACAAACGGGCGACATGAATCCTTTCACAGCTCAATTCACTGTACACGCTTTATGCCGACATAATACTAGCATTATTCAGATAATGTCAGAGGGGATTAAGTACAGTTTTAGGGATTTAAAAAGCAGACACCTTCTTGGAGCAGATGAAAAATAATACTGGCCAGCAGAGTCCTGCACCCGTGTCCATCCATCAGAAGCTTATCTGTGTATGTTGGTTGCCAAAACAAATTACTGTTG
The DNA here is from genome assembly GCA_023373845.1 of Nibea coibor. NCBI lineage: Eukaryota > Metazoa > Chordata > Actinopteri > Sciaenidae > Nibea > Nibea coibor. The sequence goes on along the minus strand of CM041727.1, from coordinate 14,965,323 downwards.
TCTCAGTTGGGGCTTGATGACATGGAAAAACAAAGTTGTAAAAAAAAATAGCCGCCTGATCGTAATAAACAAGATTTCCCAGCAACCAGAGATAAAAACGGCAAAGGGAATTTGGCCCTTTTACTCCTTTTTGAGATGGTCCGATAAAACTAGTCACCAAGGGAAGGGGAATATAAATGTGAATGTACAAACGTGAAGGAGAGTGGTAGAAGAAGACAAGTGGGTCGGATGAGGATGAGAGGAGGAAGAACAGAGGAAATGGGGAAACACGTCTGACACAGGAGAGAGAAACGGAAAAAATATATTTAAATTGGCAACTGAGCACGGGAGGCAGGGTGGTAAAGAGATAGGGTAACCATAGGGTGAGAAAAAAAATCTGTGTGTTTTAAGAAGGGAAGAAACAAAGACAAACTGAGACAGAGAACAAAGACAACAACAACAACAACAAAACTTATGATGCTTTAAAGAAAATCCTTGTGAAAGCCCAACACCCTGAAATTAAGAATTCTAAACAAGCACTTACACTCACACACACACACGAAGGAAATCAGCAACAGTCATTTGCTAACATTTCTGCACTATTTGTTGTGGCAGGCTCTTGCCAAGGGAATTTCCTGATTATTTTTTAAAAGTAGGTTTGTTTCATGAGAGGAAATATTCCCCCACAAAGCTATCGGAGATGACAGACAGACGCACGGCACCTCTGGGGGGGGGGGGGCATCGATAGATTTTAAAGAACAAGTTGTAAATGTTTTTGCACGCCTGCAGCCCACATGAAACAAATCCAACTGGTCACTGCATTTACATCACACTGGGTAACACAGGCCAGTGACTCCAGCAACAGCAGGTAGACGGCAACCATATGTCATCTGAGGCATGGCAGGGGTCAGAGGTCGGCCCCGCTACTAATGATTACCTGCTGAAGCGTGCCGCTTGGGTTCTCCGTGTTTGTTTGCGTAGCCGTGGTGACAGCGCAACAGGCCGGACACGCATACAAAAACACACACACACACTTTCCGTCAGCGTCATGCCAGCTTTCATCTTCTTGGCCATGAGACCAGAAATTAACCCGAAATGTTTCATGTGAAACAATATACAGTCTTGTAAAAACTATTATCAAATAAAACATGGCTCAAGAGTGTCATGACTTCTAATCTAATGAATGCTTGGCTTTTTCTTCCCCCCCTCGAGAATAAATGTGTGCTGACGGAGGAGTTTGTTTTAAACCGTTGCCAAGTAGATTTTTAAAGATGTTAGCCTCTGCCTTATATCCATCCCACCACAAGGTCATTGGGGCGGGCTTTGTGGTTTTTGGTTTATGAGTTTTAGCTTAAATTGATGTAAAAAAAAATCATAACAGGCTTCATAAAAAATATAATGGCAATGGATTTATTGAGGTAAAAACTGTACAAGGTAGATCTCATGAGCTCCAAGGTCACAGGTTTGCATGAGACATCTCAGCACTGTACAGTGTTAATTCATTCCAGTTTACACTGCATGAAAGCCATGGTTTTGTCCGTGAGTGTGTTTGCTTCTGCATGTGTGATTTGTGGTGTTGCCTGTTCCTGCGCATGTTTGTGTTGGTGTTTTGTGTTTGACCACATGTAATCAGTGGGCAGCTTGCTGCGGAGTGGCCCTTTGTGACTTGCATGAGGAACAAGGTGGGAGGCGGTTTGGGTCAAAGGTCAAACAAAGTGGATAATCTCCTTCTTTTGCTGCAACCGTCACACTCTTTTATTCATATTGTGAACAGGTGCACCGTGTAATGCAGGAAACTTTCTTTTGTGCTTCAAGGAAGAGTTTGGACGATTTGGAGAACGCGCTTCTTCACTTTCTGGCAGAGGGTTAGATAAGAAGATCACGCCGCTCTTGCATCTGTCTGCAACAGCCAGTCGCCAGTTAGCTTAGCACAAATACTGGAAACAGGAGACATAATGTCTTAATTTGTGAGCTTTAGAGGTGCTGGTGGAATCAAATGGTTATCATTTGACAGAGCTGGGTTAGCTGTTTCCCCTGTTTGCAGTCATTGTGCTAAGCTAAGCTAAGCTAACGTACCGCTGGCCTTACCTTTATATTCAACCAACAGATAGGCGTGGCATCAAGTTCCTTTAACCCTGATGCTAGCTGATTATCATTATTATAGTGATATAATGATCAACGAAGACATCAGTCATTCACACCACCAAAGGTGGTTCACACAAGTTATAAATATTGGCTGCAAAGTTGCATTCAACAGTATAAAAGAGTTGGGCTAAATCAACAGTATTCAAACATCTATGCAATTTCTTTTTCATATTTATTGTCTTCAGGGGTTTGATGAAAATCCCCTTGGGTCATTAAATTCAAAAGGATTTATGAGCAGGTTTTGATATACCTTGACATGGGAAGTGTTGTTTCCGTGGATTCTGGCCTGAAATGATTTGCAGTGGACGCAAGAGCTGGGCAGAGACCAACCAACTTCAACACACAAGGCGCAAAAGGAACACAAAAAAATCAGCTTGATTTATAGAAACTATCATACCTGTTTCCTTACCTGAGCCCTCGTGTAAGAACCTGATCCACGACTTCCTGCAAAGCCCCAGAAAGGTGAAGTAATGATGACGAGGGTTTGGATCATTGCCCTCCTTTTCCGTAGACATCATTCATCCCATTTTGTTGAGCCCTGGCTGTGACCCAGTGGCCTGCTACTGTTTTCCCATGTTTTGTTCTCGCTGACACAAACAAATACCTCTTTGGCCTCAGTAAATCCAGAGACTGGCTGGAGACCCCCATGAACTTAAACGAGAATCCGGCTCCCATAACTTCAGATTCTGTTCCCACTTTCTTTACTTCTTTTGCTTTTACCATTACAAGACCTCCCAGGGAGACACCCTAAGTGTATGCACTCGTATGTGTGTGTGTTTCCACTAGCTTAACACTTGAAGACCCCACAGCTATGACTTATGGCTGACGTCGACAGCCAGTTATTCATGCATCCCCAAGGCCTCTGTGTTAAAACGGCCTTCTTTATCACCCCTTCCCTTCAGCTTTTCAGCTGATCACATCACAAATCAGGCGAGTGACCCACAGCCGCAGATGAATCAAACATTTCTCGACACGCTTTACCGCGACAATCTAATTTTCCACAGGAAGGAAATTCTTTGGCCGCCTTTAAACAGAAGTGATCATTTTACAGCCCCGTTTTACAACCCTGTGATTTTAGATGAACATACATTGCGATGTTGAACCGGTGGCAACTGGTAAATGGAATATGTAAAAGTAATTTCCCTTCAAACAATATGTAAAGAGCTGGAGAGCGTCCAGCCTCCAGTGCTTTGCAGCTCCTTCCTCAGACTGAATGGGAACATAAAACACTCTGGCAGGAATTCAGATTGAGTTAGCCGCCCTCCAGCTTAGCGTCTGTGGCCGCACTGAAGGCGTGTCCCCACTTTGAAGGGGCATCCGCCCCTCACAGCCCTAAACCCCAAAACCTCACCAAATAATGCAGAGGGTTAGCACCATCTGTTAGGTTTTAACATAATCTCCCTAATCAATTCCAATGATTTGTCTGAAGAACCGAGGCTGGATTTTCATGTTTGGTCACAAAGCCTACCCATCTTTCATTCATAGCCTAGTATTTATTATAGACAGGGCCTCTTGTGTTAACACACACTGAATTGCTCCTTTGTCCCGCTTCCTCTTCTATTGAGTGGAGTGTCTGTTGGAGAGGGGACCATCGTCAGTGTGGGATGGGGTTACTTGGTTCTGTGCAACCATTCGCCTCTCTGGCCATAACTCTGAGCTCAGTTAGCGTGTTTCTCACACCCCTCACTCCAGCTGGGGGACAGGAAACGACTGTCTGCGACTGTGGTTGCCGAACTGTCGTGTCTCGTGAGCGTTGCGATGGCAATGTGTAGGGACGGCAAGAATGCAGCACCCAGATGCTGGATCTCAAGGAATCCCCCTGCTGACGCAAGGCCAGGCCAGAGGAATCTGATGCCACATCTCCGTTAAACCAGAGGCAGGACTGAGACTCCAGTGCTGTGCTGAGGCCAGATAAACTGAAGTATGTGATCCGAAGCATTGATCAAAGACCCCAGAGACAGATCAGTCATATGATCTGTCTGAGTCAACTCTGAGACAGCCAAAACAGTCATGAATTAAATAAATAGAGGCGGCCCACGGTTTCTTTGTTGCTTTTATGTGAAAAATAATCATAATCATTGAATGATTTTCTCAGACGGAAAAAATTACATCCTGAAATCAGTTGAAGTACAAGTTAGTGTCAAACGTACAAGAAGTTTCTTCATTCATTTTAGTCCTCCACCATAACTTTGTTTTTCTTAACCTTGCAACTGCAGATTTATTTTCTCTCGAGATTAAGACGGTATCACGTCTGCAGTTAAAAACATTGAGAAATTATTAATAAAGGGTCAGAGCTTTCTCACTTTGTAACAGATTGTTACATTTGGAGACTCTCAGCGGCCTAAAATAACCGTGCGTGTGTATTTAAATACTGCATTTAGGTAAAATCATCGGAGTAGTCACTTGTGCTTGTATATTTCCATTTCCTGCTGTTTCACAGCTGTCATATATATGACACATTTAGTAGTGTATAGTTACTTTTTAGATTCAGATTTCATATGAAATTATTTTAGTTCTATGACCTGGCAATTCAACTGAAGAGATGATGTCCTGCAGCATTTCATTTAAATTGCTGCTTAAGTTATACAATATTTTACTATAAATTCAAGATTAGACGAACATGAAAAACATCTGAATTTTATTTTTTGTACTGTCAGATTTATTTTGTGACCCTGTGAAGGGGCATGACCCCCTGTGGTGGTTGGTTCCACCTTGAGCAGGTACACGCAAATGCAAAGTGTAGTTTGCTGATAATACTTTTGTTCTTGTCCTTTAAGTTAAATTTGCAGGACTTTGACTTGTTATTGAGTATTTCTACATAGTTATATTTTCATATACTTGTATTTTTTACTTAAAGGACCAATATGTAGGATTTACTGTCACCCTTTCGACCTTCTTGACTGTGACGTTTGTCTGTTCTGGACTACTGTAGAAAGATGGAAGATGCTGTGGAAGAGGAAAAGCAGCAACTGAAAAGCTAAGAAACATAATGATTCTTATTTTCAGGCGGTTATACACACGTGAAAACATAGTTATGCATCTGATATTTCATTTCTGCCATATTCTGTAAATTGAGTCCCCCATTATGTGAATACTTCTTCCATCCTTGGATGCTCCGCAGCTCTTTTCCAGACGTGGTCAAAATGTCCTGGAGGAGTTTTTGTGATAGATTCAACAGCCAAGACGAAGCCCAATGCTGGAATCTGGTAATTGTCCTGATAAATTCAAATGATTACTTAATTAAATATTACTTAATTAAAATAATTACTTTGTATTAATAAAGCCGTTATAAACGCTTTGTAAAGTACACCTACTTTTTAAACCACAACAAGATTCCTAAAGCTCTCAAGTCAGGATCAAACTCCAGTGTTAATTACTATCCAGAAATGCTCTCATTTCTTGTAAGTGAAAGGGCGTGAAAGGCTGGAATGGACGCCACCCATTCCAATTTAGTCACCATCCTGATATGAGCTGTAAACAAGGGAGGGATGTGAAGGTGAGTTCATAACAGCTTAATGAACAGAAAGTAGCGTAGAGCTGGAATTTTACTTAGTCAAACTGGCCCATCAGGTCAGTATCATGCCCGTAAGGCTGTAGTGCCATGGCATTCCCGTCATGCTCATCATGAAGACTGCCATGCCATGTCACTCAGAGAATTCAACTTCATTTCTTGGGTTGGAGAATGCACGGAAAAACCAATTATATAACCAACAGCTAATAATCATGCGCTTCTCTCCTCCTCCTGCTACGTTATCTGCTGCCTCCACACAAGTCTGCTTTCTAAACCCAAATTATAGGCCAAAAAGTCCTTATGTAATAATTACTAAGTATGATAAATCGTCAGCAAAAATGTTCGCCCCAGATACAGCCGAGTGATCTGCTAGTGTTGGCAGACTTTTATAGGCTCATGCAGTACAGCACGTTTCCCAGAGCTTTGTACTAACCTTTGCACTGTTATTTCATAACTGCAAGATAGATTCATTCGCCGTCTATCCTAAGGAGGTCTGAGGAATTGACCAACATGTCACTGTGACCTCTTCTATCTCTGTCAAAATGTACCTTAGCCTTTAACTCTCTGTCTAGTTGCTTAAAGAGATAACAGCAAAAGAGCATGGGCAGAATATTAGCACAACAGGAGGAAAGAAAGGAGGATAATTTCTCATCTTTAGCAATAAAAAGTGTCACCGACGCGATAAAATACGGAGTGATGTGTGATAAGCACGTAGCACCATTTACAGTCAGCACAAGCACTTAAGGGACTTGGCTCCTGGTCTTGGTCATTTTATGTGAAGGAAATGATGTTGAGAGGTGATAAGAGCCAGATGGTCCTTGGGAATGTTTTGTATATGCATCCTTAGCTCAAGCAAGTACATTTACATAATCCACTGCTTATTTGGAAAAAAGAAAAAAAACTCCATGTGATAATAAATAACTCTCTTTGGTGCTAGAGGAGCCAAAAATGTTTCAGATTTTAAGAGGCATATTATTCTTCTTCTTTAATTTGCTACTTTTAATGTGCGTTGATGGTGTTTGACTTTTACTTGTCCTCGATCCTATACTCAGGAATTCCACTTAGACAGCAATATCTAGTTTGCTAACCATATGCTATTCCAGATGAAGTGAAGCCCCGAGTGTATTGTACTGAGAAAATGTGAATTTTAATGTTTGGCAATTCAACATTTCATTTGTAAGAGAAAGATTTATGTTATGTCTGGTTTAAGTCAAATAGTCTTGCTTTAATGCAACACAGAAGGTCTGTTTGTTTATGACCCTTCATGCTGTGTTTCTCCCAGGCTTACTGTTGTGTTCAGTCTTTTATCATTAGAGCTGCAAGTGCATGAAGTGGTCCTCAGAGTTAATCTTCTTCCTTGAGCACACTGGGAATCTTAAAGAAATCACCGGACTTACTTTAAACCTTTTCGAAAGTAGATGTAATTGAAATTGACAGGAATTACAACAGGAAGTGAAACATAAAAAACAAACAACACATGTTAGCCAGATACTCGAAGCAGACTTATGAGAAATATGAGGTGGAGTTCTTAATGCAGGACGAGGTTAGGTCTGTTTCACTTCAAATGTAGCGTGAACCAAAACTATTGAGGAATGAACCAATAAGAACAGCACAGCGTTGTACAAAAACTGTGACAGACCCAAACAGGTATGATAGAAATGAAGTCAGGTGACATTTCTTTCTATTCAGGTGTGTGAGAGAAGTATTTGTCGAGGTAATAACAAGGATTAACTCTCAACTGTGGGAGTGTGGGACACACTGGGCCTGTGCACAGAGCCAATGACAAAGGGCGCTGAGGAAATCTGATCTCCTGAATGCGTCAACTAGAGAACGAGGGAGAAAAAGTGCTCAGACATTTAGTGGTTATTCGCATGCCACAGGTGCGAGAACCTATGTCATTGTGCTCTTGGCTCCTGGGAACTAAAAGCCAAGGCACTGATTATGCAACTGTGGTTTGGGCTGGGTATTGGTTGTGTTCTCTTAGGAGTCACTGACAGACTGTCTGGCAAGGTATCACTGCTGCTTCCCTTTAACAGCAAGATTATGCAAGTTAATAAAATAGGTGGGGTATCCTTGAACAGCAGAAAACAAAAGAGCGACAATGCAGACGCTAAAACAAACAGCAGGACATTATAAAGGTCTAAGGCTGCATATCAAGACCTCGGAGCACGTTAATCTCCTTTTGTGTGAATTGTATACATTTAAGAGTCAGGGGAAGTGGGTTTGGTAAGCACATGAGAACACAGGAAAGAACTTGATCACATGTGACTGCAAAATGCAAATGAAAATGTTTCTATATAAAAAAAAAAGTGTGAAATGTGTCTGTTTACGTTTGCGGGAAAGTCTTTGAGGGAAGTCTCGCCACTTACTGTCATGCATACTAACCCAATGCATCATGTTATGTCTGCACACTTAGTTACCGTGTGTCCAGACCCAGCTGTAAACACAGGTAACCAGGTGGTGGGTGGAGTGCACCGCTGATTTCATCAATGTCTCGGTGAGGGCAAGAATGCACATGGAGAAGCGTTATTTAGAAATGATTCAGCCGAGAAGAGAAGGGTTGTAAGAGAAAGGAGGAGGAGAAGAAAGCTATTTGGTGTGACAAATGTGCCAAGTTAGAGTGCTAAAACATGTCTGCATTGACTGGCGGGAACTATATATATATCGGGTAAATACCAGCATGGCTGAGTCACTCGCTGTGCCCCAACACACCACCATCACTTCATTTTACCACATCACAGGTGAGGTACTGATGCATGGAGTGCCTGGCATTCTCCGCCTGCTGCACCTGGAGTTAAGAGATGGAGAGCCAAGAAAGTAAAGATAAAGCACTGGAATGTGTCCTTCTCGACAACATTTTTTAGAGTTAGCACACTTCTTCCGTGCTTCATGTTCAACCACTGAAGCTGCCCAGTGGATAGTGGATGGATACCATAGTTGTTTGCTGTCTCTAACTGTATTTTCCCAACCAGACCAGGGACTTGACCCAAACTTCTTACTGATGAGATTGCAGTCTAAATTTTCCCGTGTATGTTATCTTACAAACTGGATCTTACAACGGAACAAGTCTCTGATACATAGTTCAGATACGTTTGCGTAGCATAATGGTGCAGCTGCAGGAGGTATGCATACACATCGAAACTGTTTTGCTCTGTCCTCCAGGTCTAGGTCTTGACGAAAACATCAGCGCTATGAGCTAAATGAAAGCCAGGTCTAGTCTCAGTCCTAAGTCAAGTGCCTGAAGGCCAAGAAAAGAGCAGGGACAGGATGTCCCCGATGTATCAGAGAGAAAGAATGCCTCGAGCAGTTGATTCAAGGCGGACGGGACATTTCCCATGACACAATTGCTATTTCCTGGAGCTCTGAGGTTTTGTACACAAACTGGTGCTGTGGAATGCAAAACCGGCAGGTCAGGCAGCGACCCTGAGGGTTACACTTGACGTCTTATGTCCAGTAGACCACCATACGCCTTGCATCATACCATATATCAAAAGCTCTGGGAAAATAGACATGTATAAAATATGATGCCTGGACCTGAGTGACCTTTGATCTTGCCCTGGGATGCAAGTTTGGCCAGACCCCTCCCTTGGGCCCTTGTGCAAGATGGTAATGTTTTTCCACTTGAAATATGACTATATATTTGTCTCTGTCTTTCTGTCTTGGTCTTGTAAGGGACACATTGAATGACTTGCAACCTTTGTCATTAATAACACTTTGAGACAGATTGAATTTCTCTCTGTTTTTAAGAATATAACTTGCATGTAAGTACAATTATCTGTGAGGAAGGAATAAATCTTTATAATAATCAAGTATGAGTGAGTTAAACTGAAATGGTTTCAGGAAATTCTATTCTGTAGATTAGACTTTTAAATCTGCTGATTCTGCCTCTGTGTGTTTAAAACCATTCATACTTTCCACACATCCTCTCTTCTTTCAGCCATGATGATTTTACCAGAAAGGAGCGAGCCGCACTGCCTCTATATTACCTTGTGAAAAATGCACTGTGGATTTCTCAGGCTCTCTCTTTACCCTTTATTGAGGCAAACCTGCCGCACGTCGTCAGAACCGTATTAGTGGGAGCCACATCTCTCGACAGTCATCAATTTATAAGCAGGCATATAATGTTAAAGGTCCTTGGTTTGGGTTTTTGTCATCCCAGATTACATTCACAGAGGAGGGAATTATTTCGATCTCTCACTCCAGTCCCAGTTGTCCTGCAGGCTGGATAGGTTTCACAGAACAGAGAACACTTTCTATTTTTACCACATACCCCTGCAGTATCTAATATAAGAGCGCCATGTGCAACAGCAACGCACACAAGCAGAAAACTTCTCTCAAACATTGACAGTTTAATTTTGACATTTACTATACCAGTGAGCAAAGAGCTAGAGCACACACATGCATAAATACAACAGTGAAAGAGAAGAAACTCTGTGGAGACACCAGAAATCAAGGCAAAACATTATGCAAGTACAGGAGGCTGCAGACTTTGATGAATTATCAGAGTCGTAGTTGAAGAAAGGGATTTAGATCAAATGCATTTCACAGTACGTTGAGGAAACTGGCAGGGAAAGGGTCATCGACAAAGTAACTCTACCTCATCAGAAGCAGACGCAGAGTTATGATGATAAAATCCATCAAGTCTAGGCCGAAAGTAGTAAAAGTGTGGTTTTAAAAGGGGAACCAAAGCCTCTCCAACAGGTAGAGAGGAATTCATTTGATATCACACTGCAGTATGAACTTGAATGGAAAGAACACCAGGCAAAAACACCAATCAAAATATAACATTTCTGTCTTCTAAGGGATGTCTATTATTATCAGCTGCATTTGTCAGCATTTATGTAAAGTCAAATGAATAGATTTGTAACCTCCTATATCCATTCTCATAGGTTGGTTAGGTTAGGTTTGCAATTGTTTGACATTATCAGCTTGAAAAGGTCAGTGAACTGTCTTATCTTGTACCTGAATGATGAGAAATGTGAACGCTGCGTAACTCAGTTCAACTGAAACGCCCCCACTAAAAGTATCCTCATTTGACCAGCTATATAGTGTGACATTTCAGCTATACCACATCCACCACAGCACGTCTTCAGCTGTTTCACTTCTGCTCATCACTCTCACATGGGACATCCTGTCGAGTACATCTGCTTGCGAAGCTACTGAGCGTTGCTACAAACCTCATATTGTGTTTGCACCATGTACTCGTTACATTTGTTTGCCCTGGAATAGCACAGCTCCATGTGACTCACTTGGCCCGGTCCTCCACAGGGTGAGCGCATGAATGGGCTGACAGCAGGGAGCTGCTATGCTTTTCCTCCTCAAGTGGTAGCAGATACTTCTTTCGCTGCTGGCACCGCGGTCACGGTGCAGAATCTACTGTGTGACTGTGCTCCGTTTCATGCATTTCCCCCTTGAGCATGAGGCTTGCCTGCTGCCTCCACCGCTTCCAACAAATCCTTTCTTTTTCTACCAAAAATGCCACAAAGATACACGACTGTGCACGTGGGATCCTGCTCTTTCCATGAGCAACTCTAAGCTCTTCAGAAGTCTGGTTACTCTATGCGCTGTCTGCCAATCTTGTCAACGAGGTGTTCTAAAGGCTTTTCCAGACCACTGTGCACCTCCATTTGACCTTCTCTTGGCAATTACTGGGCCACAGGGAGACTGTCGGGCATGTGTAGCAAGAAGCTGCCCAACTGCACTAGACCATGGACTATAGAGTGTACCATGCTGTCAGGATGGATTCAGAGACAACCAATGGATGAAGTGCAGCCCATACCTCTAAATGTTGCCTCACTGTGCACAGGTCAGAGAGTGGAAAGAAGACAGAAAGCTCAGTGCAGAATACTACAAGTATAAATGTTCCATTGTCATTTTCTTTTTCACTCACTTAAAGACATTTGCACACAGTAGCCACAGACACTCGTAATTGACGTGCTTCGTCGCCTCACCCGCGAAAACAGTAAGAATGCAACATGCCTACCAAGACAAAGTGCTTTGTATTCAAGTTTCATGACCCCGAATAAGATTTAACAAAAATAATGAATGAGTGCATACAGAGTACCATAAAAAGAGCTAAAACTCAATAATGTCCGAGGTCAAGCAGTTCAAGAGTTTTAACAATGCTTGGGAGTCGTACATATTTGTAAGAGGTTCAAGGCCTGCTGTTATCTGTCCTACAGACTCTGGGAGAGCAGCCAAGCTGATGCCATCTCAAGGGGAGGACCGCAACAAAATGGCAGGAAATTCCTACTTGGTTTGCTCCCATCAACAGAAGAAGTTCTTTCAAATCAGGATGCCGAAATGTTGCATAAAAGATGCAAGTTATTTTGATTGGTCTGACACTTGGCTGTATAGGAGAATGCTCATGGGATGGCGACCAGTTCAAACGCAGAAGCACGATAACAAGACAATAAAGGGGAAGAGGAGTGAGCAGAAAGAATACTGTGACACTTGAGGACAATTGCTAGACATGAGGCTTGTTGATAATATCAGCATAAATGCAGGCTTTGAGTTGAAGCTGCAAAATAACTTTTATGCAAGTATCTGAAAGAAATAAGTCAAATTTCATTTAAGAGTTCACCAAAATCCAGCACCAGCGTTTCTTCACAACTTATAGCTGGTGTTGTTAGATGATGTGCAGAGTTACTAGGCTCTACACAAACTCTGGTAGATTAATGGTTTGTACCCCAGGATTTGTTGCCACCTAGTGAAATCTCCCTCACATGCACACGGTGACATCGTAATCGCACAACATATTTTCCAGCCACTGCACCAACTTGCATGATGGATTACTTGCGCTGAATAATAGACACTTCTGGGCCTGGACTTTGGTTGGAATTTCTTGCCTTAAAATGGGCCAAGTTTCCCCTCAGTTCCTTCTCAGTGCGACTACATTTTATTTGCAGATTTGCAATGTCGTTGTTTGACATGCCTAAATCCGAAAGGCTTGTGATCACAAGTCTTATCATGACAAGACTTATAAAGATTAATTTCGACACTGAAAAGTATCTAAGTTCAACATCTGGGCCTCATAAAATCGTTTATTTACTGTATGATAACACAATTTAAAGAAAAGTCATTATTTAAAATTAATCTCAACTAAAAGGTCCACTTACATATACACTTCAGCAGGAGATGATGAGATAAGAATATACAATGCAGGATGGTTTGTCTGTATAAAAATAACATTTTCCCTCAATACATGTCTGGGAAAAGGATGCAAGTCTCTCGACCGAAGGCCTAATGAGAACAACACTTAGCGATTTCCCTCATTTAACACAAGCCATTGTGCTCTTTTCTGGCCATTCTCTGCCTCAATGTCTTGTTGTGGTCAGTGGAGCAGCCAGAGGTCAATGTAACTGTACTCACAGTGTGGTCGAAGACTGATGGTATGATGTTTTGCTGCCACCTGGTGCTCATATTAGTGATGCAATACAAAGACTGAAGCGCAGTGTGTAATAGTGTTTTTTTTAAGCTAAGCTTAAGCTTTCTACACTGTAGATTTAACACCGAAGACATCGTCACAGTGAGGTAACACATATGGAACTATGTAGTAAGCAGGAAAGAAGCAAAACAAAAAGCTTCATGGCCCCAAATTCTTTGCAAAAAATAAACAGTTGTCCCTGTTTATACTGATCCCAAAAGTTTATTAGTCTTGCCTTCTTAATGTGTTCATCAGTGAGACCATCACTTGTGTTGTCCAGAGGTAGTGTTGGCATACAGTAATTAGGTAGTCTTAATCGACCACTGTAGTAATCAATATTATGGCAAGACGCATTTAGTAAAGTAAAGAGTAAAGAGAAATATCCACCATTACTTAGTCTGAAAAAGAACTTCCAATATATCTTCAAGTACAGTCATAAAGACCATCATGGTTGAATTCACCTGCATTTTCACCCCGCAGCCCTTAACCACCATGGCTACCATGCCATCCTGTTTCCCCTTCACATACCCAGAATATGTAAGGACTGTTTGACCAAGAAGGAGAGTGATGACATGCTGCATCAGATGACCCGACCTTCACAATCACCCTTCCTGAACCTGACTGTTGCCTTTACTCTCAACTTGGGATGAGTTGAGAGTAAAGGCAAAGCTTGCTCAGCACCTCTGGGAACTCCTTAAAGACTGGTGGAAAACCAATTCAGGTGATGATGCTGACTGCAAAGCTATTGTCAAAGCAAAATGTGGCTACTTTATATGTAATTACGTACTGTGTTGACATGAGACTCACAGGGACATAAGAAGAAAAACACTGGAGATTCCAGGTGGCTGATAACAGGAAGGAACAGGAATGTTTGGCCTTGTGATCTCGAAATATGTGAAAACACAGAAAAGGGAAAGAGTTCTCACAGTCCTCTTGTCTCCTCTCTAGCATCTCTCTCTCTCTTTGAAGCAGAACATTCGGCACGATGGACAAGAAGGTTGTACTCATCACAGGTTGCTCCTCGGGAATTGGTCTCAGCTTGGCCGTTCGGCTAGCCTCTAATCCCGACAAAACATTCAAAGGTACAGCTGATCAATCATGGTCTTTTTTTGTGTGTTTGTGTCTTTTCAAGAAGGTGCACTGGGTGAGGATGTATATGATTCTAAAAGTGCTACGTTTGTTTAGTGTATGCCACGATGAGAAACCTGGCCAAGAAGGAGCGTCTTTTAGAGAGTGTGAAAGGCCTGCACAGAGATACTTTGGACATACTCCAGATGGACGTGACCGGCTGGCAGTCCATCCTGGATGCGAGGGACAGGATTGTGGAGAAACGAGTGGACATTCTAGGTATGCTCTCTTGTGTCAGTGTTCCCTGATTTGGACTGTAGTTTGTGTGCGTTAATGGGCTTATCCTCCCCCCTCGCAGTGTGCAATGCTGGTGTGGGTTTGATGGGGCCGCTGGAGGTGCAGTCCTTGGACTCAATGAGGCAGATTCTAGAGGTCAACCTCCTTGGTACCATCCAAACCATCCAAGCTTTCCTGCCGGACATGAAGGCTCAGGGCAAGGGCCGCATTCTAGTCACTGGCAGCATGGGCGGGCTTCATGGTGAGACAAGCAAACGGTTGAGAAATCACTGAATGCCAGCAGTATTTCACACGTGCCTTTTTGTCATGATTTCATATAAATCACAAACAGAAGTCATGCTGATCCTTGCTACCATGCTTGAAAGTCATCTTGGTATTTCATGTTCCCTCTTACAGGTCTTCCTTTTAATGAGGTGTACTGCGCCAGTAAATTTGCAATAGAGGGAGCCTGTGAGAGTCTGGCCGTCCTCCTGCAACACTTCAATATCCAGTGCGTTTTGAAAATTTGCTGCTTCTTGTTTCCTTCATTTCTGTTAACTGTAAATAATCATTAGGAGAGACTATTAACTCATCGCTTCGTCCCGCAGTGTGAGTCTCATTGAGTGTGGTCCGGTCAACACTGACTTTCTGGTCAACCTGCAGAAGGCAGAGCTCGGGGATGCGTCTCTCCAACAAGTTGATACCCAGACACTCGGCCTCTATGAAAAATACCTGCAGCACTGTGGCTCTGTTTTCCAAAACGCGGCACAAGACACTGAGGACATTGTGAAGGTATGTTGTTGTGTTGTGTGTCTGTCGGTGAGTCAAAACTGCATTACTGATAAATGCTGAGGAAAGGTTGAACCAATTTGAGTGTTTTTTAATTGCTGATAGTGATGCCAGTGTTTTTGTATTATACAGTTAATTATACATGCTCCCAGAGTTAATTATACAGAATTTATGTCTGAATATCGAATGCCAAATCAGTAGAAAGTTGTTTTTAGTGTGAGAAAGACAAGGGAACATTTTGGAAACACTAAAATGTCAACAAAATAATCCTGAGTGTGTGGGGGAAGTTTAACTGCAGGCTTATTGACTGTTGAACCCTTTCACACCACTCTGAAATATGTGCTTTGCTCTGCTATCTAAAGATAGAGTAAATAAAATAATGTTCACAAGCTGTGGATAGTGAGGAGCCTCTATCATGCTGGAGGTCAGTGACACTGAGTTTTTAAGTTTTCCACTTCGCCTCAGTCCATCTTAAATGAACAGACACACAATAGTTTTTGGAAGTACTCCTCAGCCCTTGCCGTGATGTCCCCAAGAGAATCGTGTCTGTTTTTGATGTGAGGGTGCCACGTGAGGGTCTGAAGGTCATGACAATCCAGTGTTGGTTTTCAATTATTAAAAATGGAGTTTCAGTGTTTTGCACATCATCACATTTAGTTTCTAATGTTTTTCACAGTTTGCCAACATTTTTGAAAACAGGGTTGAAGAATCAACTCCACCCCGTCCAACTAGATTCAAGGTTCATGATTACTTTAGCACACTTTGATGTGTAAACAGAAGATTCTGCAATCCAGAGTATCCAGAGTAGAGACTTAAAAACAAAATATATTTAGGAAAGGGAAAAGACTGATTCAATAAAAGCCTGATAAAAGAAGATCATAGTTTTTTATCAATGTGAAAACAGGTCTTCCTCATTTATAGGTTGAGTTTACCACAATAAATGTGTCACAATAAGAGCACCTCTACGTCTAACCGCTGCGGTGCGTTTGTTTTGTCTCCAAGGTATTTCTCGAGGCCATCCAGTCGCCCAGCCCTGCATTCAGATACTTCACCAGCGGTGTCATGCCACCTCTCGCCAAACTGAAGATCACTGAACCAGATGGCTTGCGGTACATCAGTGCCATGAGCAACATCGTTTTCTCAGCTGAGGAACAATGATTGCACATTTTCCCTGTTTTCAGCCAGGCCAGTTCATCGTGTGCAGACCTGCCTTTCTTTCACTTTATCTGTAGAGGTTACTGTTTTGCTCTTTCATTTTTGATTCCTGATATAAAGTTGACACACTCTGACTCACTGCGGTTGCTCAACTGGAAAAGGCAGTAAGTTCATAGATTTGTGAGCAGAGTTCACAGCAGGGAGTAACCCCATGTTTCTATTTTTGGATGCCACCAATATAAAATATATAAATCTAAAAAAAAGAGAGAATTTTTTTTTTCTGAGAAATATTTGATAAGGATCATTCTTTGATCAACAAAACATCTTTTGCATTCCTTGTGTTTGATAGTGGTCTCAGCACACTGGCCAGTATATTTTCACTGGGATAGGCAAGCTTCTGGGCAAAACTATGAGAACAGTTTTGAATGGAATAGTTAGTGGAAGTTAGTGGATGATTTTTACATAAATGAATTTTATTGTGTTTAATTTCTTTTCTAGTATTTGTTGTATCGCTTGTCCTAGCATGCCGCCCGAGAGATAAATGAATAAAGTATGAAGAGAAGTGAAATGATTTTGCAACAATAACTCACTCACTGCAGACTGGGTTGTACAAGTGTGAGAAAGTGTGTGATTTAATCAACAGTCAGGAGTTTTTACAGTGTTTTGTTAAAGCAGAACAAGCACAAAGTCTGAAAATATCCTTTCACCTACAAGTGGAGTCTCTCTGTCCTGTGTACAAATGCCACAAGGAACACACAGAGAGATTTGATTTGTTTAATGCTTCGACTGGAATCCTTATGCATCTTTATCTGAGAGGTGTACATGTTTTACAAGTGATCTTTGGTGACATATATACTGTATAGACACACAGCCAAGGCCTGTCAATGATTAATACATCTGTCAACTCAAAAGGCGCATCCAGTGTCGTCTTCTGTGACATCAATGCAATGACTTTATGAAGTGTAACACAATTTAGCAAGTTAGGTGAATGTCCTGAGACGTCCAGTCCTCACAAATGTCCCGGCCTTCGAATGACTCAACTGTATAAAGTTCAGGGATCAAACGCTCAGTGAGGGCCAGCTGGAACACCATCCACCCCCTGTGATTTTTGGATCAGACTGGGGTGCATAGCCCCATGAGCATGTTCTCTTATAACCTGAGGCAGGTAGCTTGTCTGTACTGCAACTTACAGTTCCGTCCTGTCTCTGATTAGCTCGGATCAAGTGCCCTAATTCCAGCCTTAAGATCCTGAAATGTATCCTGCACTACCATTTCCATCTGTGTTACCGCACAGTCGCTTAATACACTTAGAGGTGTCAGCCTCTCAGAGCCTGTGGTATTAGGCAGCTCAGTCTAATGAGAATTTATTTTTACTATCATAACATTAACATTTTGAATTGCATTAGGTTTGGTGATACTTTGACCGCTCTGTTTTGCACAGTACACTTCATTTGACTGCCTCTATTCCTCTATATAGCACCAAAGTCCAGGTGCGTCATGCACAGCATGCTTCACGTGTCATTTAGACTTTGTTTTTTTCACAGAAACCTCTCAAAATCCTGTGAACTCAGATGACAGATATGACTCACGCATTCCAAATAAGGCAACAACAAGGTATTTCCTTATTTATTTTAGGGCGACCAGTGAAACTGCCTGCATGGCTTCACAACTTTATAATGTAAACCTCAGACTCTGAGTAAGGACTGAGCAAAGCTCTGAGGTTATCACTGTGCATCCCATAAAAAACAATTCAAATAAAAGACTCAGACAAATATTTGACATTTAATCTTTGATTGACTGATTTTTAAAATTTCGTTTAGTTTGTTTGGCCAAAAATGTGTTCTTTTGATTATTTAGTAAAGTTACCTGTCACATTTCCTGTAAGAGATCAACGTCAACTTTGTCAGCCCTTCGCTTTGATTGGCCAGAGGCAAAAGCGTCTCCTGTTACGTCACTGCTGTCCTTAATGGGCAAGTGGAGCGACTCCTGAGTCAGAACAAAGCCGGGTCGTTGCTGCTGGGGCAAAAAATACTGACGTCTCTCTCCTTAAAAGAACTCAGTTTTAGTTTCAAAACATTACCTTCACCATGACCAACAAAACGACACACCTGCTCTTTAAGACGCTGCTGGAGATGTCTGAAGCCCGCTCCTCAAAAGTTGCGCTTGGGAATAGTAAAAGAGCAAATATCAGGTGAGTGATGAGGAGACTTTCACACCGAGGTGCGTACAGGTAAAAATAACACCGAGTAAAGTTCATCTATGCTGGTTGAGTCAGTGACACGGAGGCTATTCGGTTGTTTTCTTGAACTCACGGAGATCTTGTGTTATTATGTTTGAGGAGTGGAGCACACAAACCTGCAGTCAAGTTTTCTCCCTCTAGTGGTTTTATTCAATGATACAGTAGTTTACCTCAGTGAGACAGATAATGTGACGTGAAAAGCATCAACATAATGATCATCAGCAGGAAAATGTTAATCCAGTTATTTAGTTTGTTTATTTTATGACATAAACTATTGGCAGGAAATTCATAGTTTGTCTTCAGAAAAGTGTTATTGACTGCTTTACTTTCACTTCAAATAACTCCATACACATAAATTCAAGCAGTGTGAATCTACAAAAAACAAAAACAAAAGAAAAACTGTTCTCTAGACTATAATAAACAGGACAATACAAACTGATCCATCAGATGGCATCACTGAGTAAACCTGAGAAGTTCTCCCACTAATTAAAAATGCGTTCCAATGTGTGTATGGATAATATAATTTTAAATTTTATTTTATTTTATTTCCCCCAGGCACTTAGGCTCCTGTGGGGCCCTCGTAGCGAGAAGGGCCAGCCTGCCACTCACACCCTCCATCCCCGTCAGCACACCCTACCGCAGCTTCATCAACCTGGCTGCTCCCATCACCACCCGCAGGATGGAGTACACCGAGTGCCGGACATTAGGGTGAGAGCTCCTCAAAAAAAAAAAAAAAACACCTGGTCTATACTTAAATCAATTAGTCAATTCATTAGTTTACAGCAGTTAACAGAAAGTTCATTTGCATCTTTTTTGAAACTGAAAACAACTTCAAGAATTAAATTCATGCATCTGTATCAAAATGGTGATATTATCTTATTGGATGTTTCTCTGTCTTCATGTGACTGTGCACAGGTATACTCCAGAGCAGATGTACAATGTGGTTGCCAGTGTGGACCAGTATCGACACTTTGTTCCTTGGTGCAAGAAGTCTCGGGTCATTAAGGGACGAAATGGTGACGTCCAGGCGGAGCTTGAAATAGGTTTCCCCCCCATCGTGGAGCGCTACACCTCTGAAGTCACCCTCGTCCCAAACCACAGAGTCAGGGTCAGTCCTTGTTGTCGTAGCCTCAGAGAATAACTATTACAAATACAAAAAAATGTGCTCCTCCATAGAATAAAGATTATAACCACTTTTCTAAAGTCAATGATAAATAAAAGGCAATTTCTTCTAAAACAGGCGGTGTGCACTGATGGATCCCTCTTCAGCCACCTTGAAACAATATGGAGGTTTGCACCTGGAGCCAAAGACTCCTGCAAAGTGGACTTCTATGTAAGTGTATGAGATGAAATGAATATCTCTCCCTAAGAGCCATGAAGAAGTCAGTTTTTTCAGCACTGACAGTAATTTGACTTAAGGAGCGATGGGGAGAAAGTAGAGTTCTGCAATTCAAATAGAATATTAGAAACAATTAAATAACCACCACCAATGAGAGTGAATCCATGAAATAATAAATACATAAAAAAACACTGATCACATAAGACTTGAGAGGTCAGATTACATGCTGGAGGAGACACTAATTCCCAGTCTTTGTTCCTGTAGCTATATGAATGGATTACTGACTGAAGGAAGTGTTGTGTAAAATCTCATTATGCTCTAAATTTAGCCTTAGTGTAGCATGCTGGTGTCCCTGGAGGCCTGAAATAGTGTTAAAGAGCTGCTGACAGAGGTTTGACCTCAATGCTGGCTCAGATTACCTCAGGGTCAGCCAGGAAGTAGTTCAGTATCAGTAGGACATGGTAAATAAGGGTGGCTGGTTATCACTAAGTAAAAGTGAAGTGAGACTGTCAAAAACTCTCAACTCTGCCACCTCCAGACTGTTTGTTTTATAGGAGAGTAACCACAGAACTAACAGTGGTGTTGGGTTATATTCAGACGTTTGAAAGACATCTATTTAAATCACAATCAGATAAACGGTTAGCTAACATGTCCGCCCCCCCTCCTGTGTTTCTGTAGGTGTCATTTGAGTTCAAGTCTCTTCTGCACTCTCAGCTGGCCAGCGTGTTCTTTGACGAAGTGGTTAAGCAGATGGTCGGTGCCTTCGAGTCACGGGCAGCGGCGCTTTACAGGAACCAGCCGAAGGAGTCAGTGAGGAGGCAGTCGACATGAGGCAACCCGTTTAAACTCCCCTCCATCCACGTCCACTCAGACTTTTAACCACACCCAGCTTACCTTCTATCAGCAGTTGTCTCACAGAGGAAGCCGGCTCTTCTTTTTGCACTCACACACATTTTATACTTGAGGTGACATGCACAAAATATATCTCAACCTGCTTATCTGTAGGCCACGAGCTAATTTATTTATGTTCTTGTACTTCTATTTATTTATTTTAGGGACAGGGATGAATGCATGGCTTCAAATATTATGTCGAACACAAATGTTTTCTTTGTGGGATAATGTACAAATGCTGAGTGCTGAAACATACATACAGGTTAAAAGCTTTTTCTTGTTTTTACTTTAATGGAATTAAAAGGCTCTTATTTTGATAAACTTATGTCCAAGTGTCATTTGTAGCACCTTTTTTTAATATACTGTTTAATTTACTGCAATAGACACAAGTGGTGTATCATACATGTAACTGATCACTCCTCGCGACTTGAAGCTTCAGTCAATATCTCCCTCCAAGTATTCAGCCTCTGACAGCAACTAGCTCTGACAGCAACTAGCAACCAGCAACCACACATAGTAGCACAACCTCCCCTAAGTGAAATGCAGCTATCATTTATACACACATAAACAAGCAGATCTGATATGACCTCTGACCTGAAAAGCACTTGCCTTATCACATTAAATGGCTATAAATTGGCGTCTTTTAACAATCATTATCACGTTTCAGACTTTGGCCTTGTTTTGCACACTGTCATAAAAAGTATAAAGGGGGGGGGGTCTGACTGATAAAGACAGCATAGAAGAAGAGATTTCAAAACCACAAGGATGAAGAAGATTGCTGTCCTCATTCTAGCGTTCTGTTGCTGTCTATGTGAAGCTCAAGTTGATGGAAACAATGTGAGCGACCGTCAGTGCTCAGGATCAGCCGGTTCCTGTGACATGTGCTCCCTCACTCAAAGTTTGGGAGCGATTGGAGAGAAAGTCACAAACATGGCAGAACAAATAACACTTCTGGAGGCTAAGTTGCAAAACACTGAAAAAGATGTCCTGGAGCTGCGCAGCCTGATTGGAGGTAACAGAGCTTTTTTTATGGGATGTAACAATGTGATATAATTCTTCATGTTATTTATTCTACCTACGATCTCAGGCACACCTCGGGTGGCCTTTTCTGCAGCTCTCAGAGATTCTGGCTCTGGAGAGATTGGACCTTTCAGCAGTGTTACCCCGCTGAAGTATAAGAAGGTTTTCTCCAACACTGGCAATGGCTACAATCCTTCAACAGGTAGAGTATGATAGAGAGGGGAAGAGATGTAGAAAGAAAGAGAGACTAATGAGATATCATAAAATTCAAACAATTCTCCTTATTTTGGCAGGTATTTTCACAGCAATGGTCAAAGGAATGTATTTCTTCCGATTCTCCATGTTTGTCAGCACTGTTCCCCACTCTGTTGTGAGCCTCATGAGGAACGGTGAACGGCTGAGCTCTGTCTGGGACACATCAGAGTCTGATAGCCACGATTCGGGCAGCAACGCTATGGTTATCCCACTTGAGGTGGGAGACAATGTGTATGTTGAGCTGTACGCAAACACAAAAGTCTACGACGATGGCATGAACTACAACACCTTCAGTGGTTTCCTGCTCTTCACTATGTAATCCAAACATCATGATTTCAGGTCTGCTTTTACAGTAAATTAATATCTTACTTTATTCATGCTGTGTATGAATTTAGTTTAACAAACAGTAAGTTATATAAATGCAATTATTTTTGAGACACCTTATCTGCAATATCCGTCTACTCTAATAAACTTCAAGCTTTCTCTGCACAGTGCACGCATCTTCTCTTTTTTAATATTAGAACCTTTTATTTCATAGATCTCTTGTGCAGCTCCAACAGCAAAAAACAAACAAAACAAAAACAGAATACAATATAAAATATGAAAACACAGGTGCCCGTGAGGTTTTGTGTGTATGCATTATTGTTTTGCATGGAAACGATCTTGCAACAGTTTAGGTTCAGTTCTGCTGCAGAGATTTCCATTGAACCAACGTGCACAACAGCAGCACCCCGACTCTGTCTGACCTGCATGGAACACAATGCTAATTAGTATCACTGCAAACACCTGTTTACTATTTCATGTCGAAGGAGCTGCTGTGAAAAAGGTCTCGGTGGAGTGTAGGAGGCCAAACATGTCGCATAATGTTCCAGCCTTTAATGTTGTTTTGTTTATGATCTTTGACTTATCATAGCAGGGGAAACACGGGTGCATTTAATACCAGTAACGATAGCTCAGTGGAAATAACTGTCCAGTAACAGTGACAGTCATCCAGCACACTCAATCGCACCTACGCAGATTACTATGATTGATTATGGCAAGGCTTGTATTGTAACCGTTCATACATCTTTTATTTCCCCGTTGACCCGAGGGCAGTCTGACTAGACAAGGCTTATCATCATTCATCATCATTAGATTATTATTACTCATGTGATGGTCTTTTGTGTGTTTTCCCAGCTTTGTCAAGTACATAAATATAGGCCAGTTTATTCAAGTTTCAGAGTCCTGAAACTGGACATTCCTGTTTTTCACACTGTTATAAAAAGTATAAAAGGGGGAGTTCTGACTGATAAAGACAGCATAGAAGAAGAGATTTTCAAAACCGCAAGGATGGAGAAGATTGCAATCCTCATTCTAGCGTTTTGTTGCTGTCTTTGTGAAGCGCAAGTTGATGGAAACAATGACACAGACTGTCAGTGCTCAGGATCAGTCAGTTCCTGTGACATGTGCTCCCTCACTTCCATGACTCAAAGTCTGGGAGTGATGGAAAATAAAGTCACAAAGATGGCAGAACAAATAACACTTCTGGAAGCTAAGTTGCAAAACAGTGAAAAGGATGTCCTGGAGCTGCGCAGCCTGATTGGAGGTAACATCTTTTTTAACAAAGCTTTTTTTATGGGATGTTACATAGTGACATAATTCTTCATGTTATTTATTCTACATATGATCTCAGGCACACCTCGGGTGGCCTTTTCTGCAGCTCTCAGAGATTCTGGCTCTGGAGACGTTGGAATTTTCAGCACTGGTACCCCGCTGAAGTATAAGAAGGTTTTCTCCAACACTGGCAATGGCTACAATCCTTCAACAGGTAGAGTATGATAGAGAGGGGAAGAGATGTAGAAAGAAAGAGAGACTAATGAGAACTCATGAAATTCAAACAATTCTCCCTATTTTGGCAGGTATTTTCACAGCGATGGTCAAAGGAATGTATTTCTTCCGATTCACCATGTTCAACATCCTCACTAGTGTTCCCAACTCTGTTGTGAGCCTCATGAAGAACGATGAACGGATGTGCTCTGTCTGGGGCAGAACAGGGAGTAATGCCAATGCTATGGGCAGCAACGCTGTGGTCATCCCGCTCGAGGTGGGAGACAATGTGTATATTGAGCTGTACGCAAACACAAAAGTTTATGATAATCCCATGAACTACAACACCTTCAGTGGTTTTCTGCTCTTCACTATGTAATCCAAACATCATGATTTCAGGTCTGGCGTGGCTCTTCATGCTTTTACAGTAAATAGTAATGTCTTACTCTAATCATGCTAACTGGTGGAATTAGCACGAGACAATTGAATGATGTGCTGTGTATGAATTTAGTTGAACAAACAGCAAATTATACAAAATAAAAATATAATTATATATATATCAAAAATATGTCTATCCTAATACACTTCAAGCTTTCTCTGCACAATGTCTGTATCTCTTTTTTTAATCAAAGCACATTCTGATTAAGTGTAATGTATGTGTCACACTGAATAAATGAAGATGAAAATAATAAATTTGAGATCTACAATATATACAGTATAAAGAAACTCATTGCATAGCAAGCTTTAGACTTTGCGGTCAGTCCTGTGAATGATTCATCAACATCATGGTCAAAATAAATAATTGTAAATAACATACGTGCTCCCTCAAAGGGGAAGTTAAACATTTGTATGCTCTGTGCCTTCATGTGGTTAGCTATTGTAGATATTTATGGACAAAATAGCAGTCTGGTCATTAAATGCAAGATTCAAAGCAAAAACGTTAAAGTAGCAATGTCGGATATTGTTTTAATTATTTAATGAGAAAGTTCATGCATCCGCATCAATATCTGTAATTGGAAACCATATAGTCACCTGTTCTGCTTATTCAAGTACAGTTTTATGAAAAAGGATATCTCAAAATTGCAAAACACGCTATAACTGGGTTTTACAAACCCACCCAACAAGTTCAGGCTGGACCGGCGGTTTGAAATACAGTCCCCAAATCTCAGCCGGACACTGTCTGACAACCATATCTGCCCCAGATTCCAGACAATGAGCTGGAGGTAGATCCAGTGACAGGTGGATGACCATATCACAGCTGCGGAACTAACACATATGTTGCAGATATTTTTAAAATATCTGTCTCCATGCAGATGCAACCGGCAGTGCCGATCAACAGGTCATTATCACTGCCCTTACTGTGCGAAAACAATAATACAGAAAGAATGTATGAAGACTGACATGTTTGGTTGCCAAAGTGAATCTCCCCCACTGCTGACATTGACACCGCACTTATCATCAGCATCACAGCTGTGCATTCCTCCATGCCTGGAGATTTCAAAACATCCTCTGTCCTCTCACAACACCTGCCCACGTTTCCCAACATTAGCGGTACCTCACCCTGAGCTTCACCCAAACTTCCTGTTTCTGCTGGAAGAGCCTATCGAGTACATCAAGATCATTTTGACACACTTCAGCCCAGTTTCTCTCCACCAACCAATAGCTTAACAGTATCAAGGGATACTCCCCTGGCTTCAAAATCAAAGGCATCTAGTACAATGCCTGTTCACCCAGGGCTTCAGTTGAGGCCACTAGGTGGCATTAAAAGCCACTAAAATGTCACAGCACAAGGGCCCTTTGACCAAGAGGTCAAGTAGATTAGGTCAGATTTTCAATGTTTGATTTTGAAGTACACATTTCAAGTGTTCTAACCCAACACTGGAGATGTCTGACACAGCATATTGTTTACAGGAGTAGTATTACATTATGGTAAATGCTCTTATTTGCTTTCTTGAGAATTTCATGAGAAGTTTGATACCACTCATGCGGTAAATATGAAGCCAGCCACAGCAGCCTTATCTGAGTCAGCTGAGTTCAGCATACACAAATTCACAAACTTTTGCCTCTGCATTTCATCCGCATGGAGTAAATCTGGACAGAGGAGAACTTTGGTAAGGCGGTAAAGCTGTTTGTGGAAAACTGAAAGAACAGCTGCTGCGGCACAGAGAAAAATCTGAGATTCACATGATGTGCATACCATTTCATTTAACTTTTTTCTCAAAAATGTATCCCCCAGAAAGCCTACAGTATATCAGAAATTACACGTCAGATCTTCACTATGTGTTTCAGACATCATTTGAGGCCTGTTTGCTTTTTCAAACAGATTTCTCAGTTTATTCATATCGTCAGCTGATGGTTTGGAAGGGAATCTTGAGTTTAATTATTTACCCATGAGCAACTAAGAAATAGATCTGTGTATATTTTGTCAGTGAATAACCACATCTTAGTCCCATGAAGAAATGTCTACCTTTATCTATGCCCACACCACTGTAACATATCATTCTGTTCATATATTTTGTACAATAGCACATGTCTTATATATTTCCAGCCACTGTACAGGATGTATAGTTTGTATTAAAACAAGAATATACAATACAACTGTCCAAGGCACTCAAGAACATTATATTTTATACATTTTATCTCTGCATACATGTGAACCTACTCTTGAACAGTGAGTTTGGCTGAGCAGAATGCCTCCCCATGGTCATTGGTGGCTCTGCAGGTGTAAACGTTGGTATCCTCTGGGCCAACTTTGGCTAGGACCAGAGTACAGCAGCCATCTTCCTCATACTCTATCTGCACTGTAGGTGACTCCTCCACAGGCTCCTTACCACGCAGCCACACCACCTCTGGGTCAGGATATCCTGCCAAGACAGATGAGAGGGTTGAGGACAGAACATCTGGAAGGAAGCAAAACTGCAACCAATTGTTTTTTGCGGAAAGGTCAGGTGATAAATCAAGCAAGTCAAGACTGTTTCAGGGTTGACCAACGACATAATGTGAACAGATTTCTTTGCAAGCAATAGGTATTTTTTTAAGTTTTTAGTCAGTGGAGGAAGTCATGTCTCAAGTCCTCATTTTGTTCAAGTTTTAAGTCACTGCTCGATAACAAAACGACAGAAGAACTTTGGTACTGCTTGAGCTCTTGAGGTTATATTTACCTGTGAGGTTACATGAGAGACGGGCCTTGGATCCCCGAGCTACTGTTTGGTCTTCTAGGCTCTGGGTGAACTGGGGTGGCCCCTGCATCTTGCGCTCCAGAGACTGCAGGGCATGCTCTGCCTCAGGGCTCAGGGGCGAGTCTACGACAAAGAGGAATTAGATGAAAGCTGTGGATTGCTGTACAGCGAGATTAAAACTAAAAAGGTCCAGATAAGATAATAAAATGAAGAAGTCTTACTCTCTCTGGGGCTGGTAGGAGATGCTGTGATGTCACCTTTAGACAGCAATGCCATTCTCTTCAGGGCCAACAAGGCCTTACCTGCTTTCTATTTAAGAAAAAATGTAAAAGGTCTGTAGCAGAAAAACAAAACAACGCCTCAAAATAAAAAAAAAAACATAAAAGTACTGTGCTGAAGTGTCACCTTCCACTTCTGCTTGGCTAGAAACCTTTTCATCTTCTCCTTGGATAGATTCTTTGTGGTGGTCAGATCTTCAGAGTCAAATGCTGCCATCCAAGGGTGGGCAAGTGCCGCTTCACAGGACATCCTCCTCCTGGGAAACACACAGTTTTATACAAGGTTATAAGTGTAAATGGTATGGAAATACAAATGGCTGTATCCTAATGGGAATCACCTGGTGTCCTTGTTGAGCAAGGAGCTGATGAAATTTTTGGCCTCGTCTGTGATTTCATCAAAGCTCTCCTCATCAAACTCAAACTGAGCCGCTGTGACCAAGGCCAGGGTCTCTGCATCACTGTTACCCTGGAATGGAGACTCACCACTCAGTCTGAAAGAGTATGAAAGGCAGAAAATCATTATAATGTTTCATCTTACATCCACTAGGGGCATTGAAAGTCAAGTAAAACATTCAAACAACAACAGGCAGCACAGAGAGCTGCACTTGATTAAGGGCCTTTTGACCAAGAAGTGGATTAGGTCAGGTTGATATACACTGTCCCACCTGACTCAATCCTAGTTGCCAGTCACTGTCAGAAAATCTGCCCTCACCAGTTTAACCCATAAGAACCCATGGTGACACCAGTGTAACAAGCACACTGAATGTCCCAGACTCTTCTGTATAAAGCTTTATGCCCCTCATTAAGCCCAATGTGACATATATGTAACAACACAGATCTTTGGGAGTAAAAAGTGTTATTCTTAAAAAAGAAATGTGGTCCACTTGGTCTGTGGTATAACCCACATAATTTTCCTTTAAGGATAAATGGGTCTGGTATCTTATGGGTTAAATAAAAAAAATGCTGTATATGCCCTTGATCTAAAAATGTAATTAGATATGCATGACACAAGAACCTGTTTGAAAGAGTAGTACATTGTGGTAAATACTCTTATTTGCTTTCTTGTTGAGAGTTTCGTGAGAAGTTTGATACCACTCCCAGCGTTAGGTAAATATGAAGCTGCCAGCAGCAACTGGTTGTCTTAGCTTAGCACCAACACCGGAAACGGGGGGAGAGGGGGATCAGCTAGCACAGCTCTAATGGTGACAAAAATCCACCTGCCAGCATGAATGAAGATGGGTTATTAAGAGTTGTGTGTGACCCACTTTTTCTTGGCTGAATCCAATAACTCCTCGAGTGTCTGGCAACAGTGGCAGCTGGTGAAAAATATTCTAGGTGTGGCATTGAGTCAGTGTCAGAAACCATCCCATCCCGATACAATTTAACACAAACTGCAGGATACCAGTGCTCTGTGAAATATTAACAGGGTTTATGCAGGAATCCTGAGGTTATATTTAAGACTATTTAATACCTTTTTAATACCTTCTTAATATTTTTTAAAACCTCAATGTAACCTGCCTCTAGTCATATAGCAAAAACAGGATCGATAAATGGGAGGGCACACGCACTGTTACTGTCAATCCTTTAGTTATTTCCATTTACATTTAGTCATTTGCCTGACGCTTTTATCCAAAGTGACATTCAGGGAAAATGCAATGGCTGCAGTGGAAGTTTGACTGGTGGCAGGACTCAGTTGGAGCAGTGTACTGGGCATACTAGCAGCACAGAAATGTGATATTAATGGCTTCTCTCCCATCAAGTTGTCAGTCAACTGAACACTGTAGGTAGATCCAACTCAGGGGTGTCCAAACTGTCCAATCAAACAGGGCCAGATTTGACAATGTGAAGATGCCCGGGGCCAATACTAACATTTTAAAAATGAAAAAAACACCAATAAAAGTCATGTACAATTATTCTCAAAATATTAACAATTTTATTTAAATTGTCAAAACTATCTTTTTTTTAATGACAATGTAACCAAATCTGAGCCAATCAGGCGTGAACAAATCTAAAAACCAATTTCTTTCACATCTGGAGTCTGGACTCTGACCACGGGCCCTGAGTGGCCCCCGAGCCATACTTTAGACATCTCTGATCAACCATGTATATAACTTTTCAGTATTCAGTGATTTCATACCATCATACTAACCGCAAACTTCTTGAGAATCATAGCAAAGTTTCAGGTTGTTCCTGTAACCATGGTAACTCAAAGTGCCGGAGGAGAGGGAGCGGTATTAAATTACATTTTTATGTCCAAAGTAGAGTCACTGTGTCACACATGAAGCAACAACAGGAGACTCTCTATGTCAGACGTGTTCTCACATGTCAACTAAACTTTATAAGTAACTAGAAAATTTCTAAAGAAGTTTTGAGTGTGCCTGACCCTGGCCCCGTCACCCCCCACATTAAATAGGTGTCAGCTTGTGTGTGCATGATTGTTAATGAGAGAGTTATACAAAGTCTTTTATTTTGAAGGGACTCTTATTTTGAAAGACTTTTGTCTTGTCCGTGTATCTATGTGTCAGGGCCAGGTGGAGCCCACCAATCGGAGCAGAACAAGCAACCACAGTGGCTCTTGTGACATTTGACACCACTGAGAGAGAGAGAGAAAAACGTGTGAAAGTACCGCTCGAACAACAAGGCTTTTTGGATAAACCGTAGTTCCTATCATTGAACCGGCTTCACTGTGAGCATCCTGAACCTTCCTGAAAGTCTACACATATATTTTATGTGGCTAAAGTTAGGAAATGGGAGTTTTAGAGCGATGGAAAGATACTGGTTTCTCTGCTATCCTCCAGAAATGTTCCCGCCTTTTTAACAGAGCGGTCTATGAGGCTCATGCCACGCCAAAACCATGTGACAGCTTCAGCAATGTTATCACTGCGACCACCACAAATTTTCCTACATTTCTATGTATAAATTATTTCTGTAGTGTGAAATTTGCAGCCTCGAGAACAGTATACAAATTTATTTTTTGACATGTTTTTCTCTCCTTCTCCACTCTAGTGATGATGTCACCAACTCTAGCTCCTGAACATTCTACCAATACACACCCATTAATTTTTTTTTGGCGTGGTTTTTGGCGATTTTGGCAAAACCGTCAAAAAAGTCATAGCCCGTAGTACTCTTGGAAGAGTACCATTACGTACGCCAATTCTCATGTAAAATAGCGCTTGTACGTAATGGCCCTGACTTTAACTGTAGCCAGTTTGGGGCAATAAAACAGTTGCCCTTTCTGGAATAGATTTGAGGACGCTGATTGGCTACGTATGCCAAACGTTCATACCTTAAATTAGTGATTGGTTTATTTAAACACACAAATATTGAAAATATGAATGATTTAATATTATTATGATTATTTTTTAATTTTGTTTTTGTGGCTCAGGGAGTGCAGCACCGATTTTATTGGACAAAGCCTGTCCAGCGGTTCCCCGTTTTTCTCAGTCAGACAAGTGAGTGGTATTTTCATCTGACTCTCAGCAAGGAAGCAAGAGAGTGTTTCCCAAAAAGTAAAAAGAGCTTTACTCACAATATGTAACAGATGACCCCAATGCTCCACATGTCAGTGGCAAAACACACAGGCTCATAGTTGATCACTTCAGGTGCCACAAACTCTGGAGTCCCATGCATCACCTTCAGAGATGTGTTGCCCTCTGTTAAGCATAAAGAGCATAATTTGGTACTGAAACAACACTAGAATAACAAGTAGCTATAAAGAGTTTGATTTTACATACCAATCCTGCTGGCTAATCCGAAGTCAATGATCTTTATGGAGGTGCCACTGTTGTCAACACACACAATGTTTTCAGGTTTAAGGTCCAGGTGGATGATGTTCTGCTGATGCATGTACGCAATCCCCTCCAGAATCTGTTGCATGTAGCGCACACTGGCAGGCTCTGTGTGCTCAAAGTTGTCGTCCACAATGCGTTCAAACAGTTCCCCACCTGCGATACTACACACAGACAAACCACAGTGACAATCATTATATTTCTTTGTATGCGACCGGCATTTGTAGGTGCTGTAGGAATTCAAACACTTTGGGGCTTTCCTGATGATACTCACAACTCCATGACCATGACCATCTCAGGCTTGTGATCATATGCAGCGAGGCATTGAACCAGTTTGGGGTGATGGAGGTAGTTCATCAGCTCTATCTCTTTACGGGCAGCCTCCCTCTCCTTGGCTCGCCGACCTTTGTAGAACTTCCCAGCACACACACGTCCTGTTTCTTTGTGGGTTATCTTGAACACCTGGCCGAACTTTCCCCTAAAAGAAGAGACAAGTTTAGTCATTTTTATCTTTGACCATTTCTCACAAATACAGACTGGCACAACATAATATTTCATCTGAGATATGTGATTCTGCAGTGTCTTCATCTGTCAAAGACAAACAGCTCACATCTCTTGACATTAACTGCAACCACTGCTGTTCTCCAGAAGTGGAACCATGTCTCTACATGCATGTATGTTAAGCCTCCTTCTGTTAGACTTGGCAGGACTTGCCCTCTGAGAACTCAGCCGATGAAAGTAAATGTCAAGTGTTTCTTATTCATCTCTTTGAAGCTACCAGGGAAAACTTGTTTGGAAAATGCGGTTCCTGACAGATACTCACACTCCAAGTTTCTCCTGTAAATTGTAGTGATCTGTGACTTTGTGAGTAGAGTCAATAGTGACACAGGTAAAGGCTTGAGGAGTGTCCTCTTCTTGCGGTTTGCTTAAACCTACACAAAAAGACACAACAGCTGAAGTATAAGCACCCGTATATTTGTCTCTATTTTCAAACATGTATCAATAACCCATGTCGCCTCACCTTTCTGCTCCATCTTGACCACCGGTGACACTGGTCCTGGCTCACTTTTTCCCACTTCGTTGTAGGCACTCACTCGGAAGCAGTATTCCTGTTGAGGCTGCAGCCCAGAGCACACTCTGTAGGACGTACTCTCACACTGGGATGTGAGCTCACACCAATCCCCAGACTCAAGATGTCCCTGCTTCTTCACCTCAACCACATAACCCAGGATGGCACTGCCTCCGTCGTAGCAGGGGCCCGACCAGGACAGCACAAGGCTGGTGTCAGAGATGATGGAGATGACAGGACAGGAGGCAGGAGGCTGTGGCCTCTCTGTTGGGATGATGATGAATAAAATACTCAAGTAAACTGCAAACTTACTTACTTCCCATGGTTCTGACACTGTAGAGTGTGTGTTGTCTTACCTATGACAGAAAGGGTGAGGGTGTGTTCTGCTGAATTCTTGCGGTCCCTCACTACAACAGTGTAGCGTCCTGTGTGCTGTGGTTTAGCCTCTGCTATAACCAGTGTACTGCTCTGATCAGTATTTTCTTCCCACAGCTCGGGACCGTCCACTATCTGCAGATGCAAAGTGTGTAAGAAAAACAGAGAGATAAATGCTGAGAGATAGTGGAAACAAATAACACTGGGACGGCATAAAATTCAGCGTTAAAATTGCAATACCTGCTCTTTGTTTCTGATCCAACACGACACTACAGGTGGACTGCTGGTGAAAAAACAGGTCACCCGGGCAGTTTGCCCCACCTCTACCTTGACGTGCTGCGGAGGGTTTTCAAAACGTAATGCTGGACCTGCAAAGACAAAACAAAGTGAGTGTTTAGACTCGAAGCCCGCCTGCTCATTGTAGTGTTATCGGTCGGGTTGAAGGCCTAAAACACACATGCTGGAAGGAAACTATCCAGTGTGGTATGTGAGATAAAGACAGAGGGGCAGAGAAAATGTCTGGTGGTGGGACGGGATTACACAATCTGTGGTTTGTCCTGTACAAACTGGAAGGGTATTACTTCCCGTGAGACCCTTATTTTTGTAGCATACAGCGCGGCAGACCCAATGTCTCAAGTGGAAACAAATGCTGAACGCAGATGACATATCTAACACAAGAACAACCAGTCCTTGTGTAACCAAGTGAGTTAAACAATGTTAATACGTGATCTATGCATCACGTATGCCTAATGAGTTTTACGCTATTTACCTAGACAAATGACAAACACACAGCTCACATTTCTCTGCACTGTATCCTCCAGTTATATAATGGTACTGCGCATTTACATCAGGCTAGAAAATTCCATATATGAGCTGCAGTCAATATCATATCACGCTGTCAGTATTCAAATACTGTTGCATTGGGATGATGAATTTGACTGGAAACAATCTGATAAAATGATGTTTAATAGCTTTATATCTACATTTTAACAGGCAGTCTGATGATAAATTATTGCCTCTCTCTATCTAGCCATCACTTGTATATAATTTAGGCAACCATAAACAACATAACCACTGTTAAAAAAAAACAATATTGCGTATCCTGTGCACACATAACAGACAATTCAGACCTTATTGTGTGTGCTTTTCATGCTTTTATTGATGCAGCCTACACCCTCGGGTTAAGTTCCACAGTATATGACAGCACAATAGCTCAGAGCATTATAACAAGAACAAAAGCTAAAAAAGAAGGCGCACCTCTAGGGGCAAACCACAACAGCACCAGAAGCAACTCTCACACACAAAGCAGACGTATAAAGACAAATAAATTACATTAACAAGTAAGCCACGTCAGACAATATAGCAGTGAGTGGATGATGGAAAAGCAGGTGCATTGCTTGGTCATTTTTGGCAGAGAGAGTGAGCGAGGAGAGGGAAAAAAAAGATTTAATCTGTGTTTCTCACCTGTCCGCGAGTTCGCTCTCTTCTTTGGGATGACTTCTGCAGAGACAGATGAAGTGCAGGTAGGTTTTAGTAGGTGAGGACAGGGCAGAGGTGTGGCTCTGCTCTGCCGTTCTGTGGTTATCAGTTTACAGTCCACAAGTTTCACTGAACTGTGCATTTGTCCACTCCCCTACATGGTGTTCACTTGGGAACGAGGCGCTTTAGTGGGTGTATCAAAAATCTATATGGTTGTGGAAGTCCTGCGTGACTCCTGACTGGCTTGCAACCAGTCACACAAGGACTGGAAGTGATGAGTTTCCTCCCCATTTAAAAATATAACATGGACATCCGGAAAAGGTTTGAACAATGGTAAAGAGCCTTTAGATATTTCTTGGTGTGACAAAACTTGTAAGGAAGGAAACTCACTGTAAATGTTGTTAGCAGCAATAAATTGACCCCTAATGTGGATAAATCTTTGTATTTATGTGTAAAAATGCATCATTATCTCTTACCTCGTGGAGTTGAGGCTGGGTGATGATTATCAGAGTCTGAGACTGGTAGCTCGTCTTTGGGAGACTGTCCATTCTCCGTAGTGCTCTTGAATGCAGAAGTGGCCACATTTGAGACGCGATTCGCCACACCATATATAGTTTCAAAGTCTGGATTGGTTTGCAGAAAGAGGAAAAGGTAATGAGACCACAGAACATCAGAAATGAAACTCTGGCTAACCCGTGCTTATTGGGATCTGACAAAATAACAGAATAAATATTCCAGTGTATGAGGAAGCCAGCATTAAGAAAGAGTTTATAGCAGAGTTTATAATTAAGAGCAACTTGTGTTTGGATATGGAAGATGTCTGTATTCTCACCCCTGACAAACACAGCAGCGCAGCAGGATGTTTTCCCTGCGCTGTTTTCTGCCAAGCAGGTGTATGCGCCAGCATCTTCGGGCAAAGACTCCTTCACCACAAAAGTCGTCTCCCTGCCGTTGAAGGAAGGTTTCCCAAAACGAGCCACTTCACCTGCCCATTGGAGCAAACAAACAAACTAGAAACACTCTCTCTTCTCCTAGCGTAACGTGCATGAAAGAACAGTGGAGAGAGAGCACGTGAGAAAGGAAGCGCTGTCAAGGATGCCGGATACAGGAGAAAATAAACTCTCGAACCCTGCTGTGGATCTGTCATTACACAATGCTCGCTGCATGGCCAGCTATTGTTTAAACACACACTTTGGTTTGAATTATAATAAACCAAAAATACGGAATATGTCAAGCTGAGTGAAGAGAAATGTGTAGAGGTTAGGCAAAAGGCATTAAGACTATTTCAGTGTACCATAACAACTCCAATCGTTTGTTGGAATATAAACTTCACTGCTCATTGGAGCAAACATTAATAGAAGACTGCAAAATCTAAGAGCTGATATTTCTCCCAACATTTACAGCCATGTAAGGCAAAATGGGGTTCAAGCGGTTGAATGGTTTGATAACAGAACAGGCCTTGCAAACTGTAAATAACCAAATATGAGCTATTGCTGCTTGTGTTTATTTAATGAACAACTAAATACGTAGTTATGCTACGTTTATTTGGATCAGCACTCGTGCCGAAGCAAACATCGAGATGCAGCAGCGTAAATTGTCCCTGCTCACCATTGTGCAACCATGAAACTTTGATTGGCTGACTTCCAGCGATAACCCCCCGCAGTGTGATGTCGCCTCCTTCGTCCACGCTGCAGTCCTCCAGGGGCTCTATGAAGACGGGTGGATCCAGGCGTCTACAAGACGAGCCTGGATATGGAGGACGCAGAAAACAAGAGCAACACGTACATATCAATTTATGTTTATGGTGAGAATGTTATCAGCGACCTGACCTGTGATCAGTGCCTGTTGCCTGTTTCTCGAACACAAAGCTTCACCACTTCACAGTTCATTTCCTGTCCCCTTTTCACTTTGGTCAGATCTCTCATGCACATTTTAACCGCATATATTAAAGGTTATGTGTTTTAAACGAATTCACACACTAAACCTAGTGTTATCACACTGACTCTCACACTGTGGCCTTGGCTTACTTGAACTTAGTACCTAATTCGTTGAAGTAACGCCAGCTAAATGTGCTACCGAGAATGTTCCATTGCTCCTTCTTCTACAGCATTTCACTTCTCTTTCTTTGTTCTTCCTTTTCTCTCTCATTACACATGACATGAATTCATGTCACCACTGCCCAGCAACCCGCAGCACTGACATGAAGTAGTATCCAGACTGTTTGTGTTTTCCTTTTAAAGGATTCCAGGACTTGTTATATTAAATAAGGAATCATTGAAATCAGAGCTGAATTCTTGAGGCTTTTGAGGGGTGTGTATTCCAAAGTACTGCACTCCCACTCTTCCAGTAAAGTACATTATCAGCAGCATGGGCTGACATTGAGTTTCATATCTAGTACAACAAAGTACCCTCATCGAATTTTGTGCTGCAATGTCATGCAAAGCCATATAGAGTTATGGTTTAACAAAATGCATGCTTTTACTATCAACCTTTATCCAGTGTTTACAATGCTGAATTATTCAGGGTAAAGTCTGATATGTGTGCACTGGTTGCTCTTAAAACAAGGGAACACTAAGGGGTGGATTTTCACAGGTTTCTAACATCATGACTGAACAACTTTCTGAACGTGAAGCTATTATTAGCAAGTCAGTGGTGTCAGTCATAACTAAGTGCCACTAAAAGCTAACAGAAAAACTCAAAACCATACATACATACCATGATATAAATCTGTTTTTTATCAGTTCCTCATGCTTTGACAAGTCAAGGATACTGTACAAAGCTGCCATCTGACAGACAGATGTATGTGATAATGTCTGTCCGATGACAATTTACACAGACAAAAATCAATTTACTTCATATGTACAT
This sequence comes from Nibea coibor, assembly GCA_023373845.1. Lineage (NCBI taxonomy): Eukaryota > Metazoa > Chordata > Actinopteri > Sciaenidae > Nibea > Nibea coibor. The sequence goes on along the minus strand of CM041727.1, from coordinate 14,928,391 downwards.
GTACATATACAGTAAATCAAATCTGGCGGACCAAAAGATTAAGCTTAGCTGTTTTGGGTTTGAAATGGACACTTTCAGTTTTAGAGCAAAAGCCACAAGCTTGTGGGATAAAAAAGAAAGAGACAAAGAGCGCTCTCACTCTTTGACAGCATCAGACATTTGGTGTTGAGTGCGAGCTGACATGGAAGTGAAAGGTCCCTGACACAATAAACAATCAGATACTTGGACAAGCACCGGACATTAACTTGGAGCGAGTGACCTCAGTTTCTCTTTTTACAGCAGGATGAAAAATAAAACTTTTGATTTGTTGCAGTCTGTTTGTTGCAGTGCGGGAGACATCACCCTGTATAAGCATGTCTAATCAAATACTGACATTAAAAACACAGTGAATGCTCCTGTTGACATCTTTCCAACACAAACACACACCCTCAAATTAGTACTCTCTCCTCTCTGCCTCTCTCATGCAGCTCTTACCTGCGTCAGGACATTTGTCTGAAGTTCTGGTGTCAGTTGCTGGCCCATTCCCTGGCGCAGACGCTGCACAGGGCGGCTTGATGTGCATCCTGAAGGTTGACACGTAACGCTGTTTGCTGCCATCACCATTCATTTCTGTATAAGAGCGGAACAACAACAAATAATTTACTCAGTCATTTCCCGAGCTGATTGTCACACTTCCTTTCTTCACCACTGCTGTGTTGGTCTGACCTGTCTCTCTCTTCTGTAAAAACAACACTCTCTCTCTCCCTCTCTCTCTCTCTCTCACACACACACACACACTCACTCACTCACTGCTAAGCCCGTGCAGCTCAGCCCTCTCTTCACACTTCTCTGCATATGTTCAGGCCCTTTTTTCTCACCCTCGCCTGAACTGCACTGACTCCACCTACAATACAAATTGCTCTTTTTTTTTTTTTTTTTAACTTTAGTCTTCTCACAGAGGGCGAGCATCTCCTTATCTTATCAAAGTCACTCTAATACCAGATCTCTACCACCTACATGGACACACACACACACTGCCCATAAACAAGAAAAGACAGAAAGAAGGATTGTGGGAGGAAGGGGTTGGGCTTATCTACCCACCCAGCCAAAGGTCGTATTGTGCGGTGTTTGTTGAATGCGCAGCCGTGTAACGATTTTACTGTTTGTCCTCTCACTTATCAATGCTGCCACTGAACTTTGTGATGCCAGTGACATAGCGAAGGTTCATTTCACGCCTGTGGATTGTAAAAGCTGTGTTTGTGAACAACAGGCTTGTAAATCCTATGTGGCTTTAAGTTTGAGCGCCTGCCCCCGGTACAGTATATCCCAGCACACACACACAGAAGCTGGCCGTTTCCAGGGTAACAGCGTCCTTTCAACGGATCCACCTGCTGCCATGGTGATAGAGATGTCTCAAGAGGGGCTTTTTATTGTTCTCATGGCGAACATATGTTGTTGAGACCCAAAAGATCACACAATCTGCTTTGCTTATTATTGGATGGAACTAATTATCAACCTGTTGTGATCAGTGAGCACAACAGAAGCCCACTGAGGTGATTATAACGCCTTTTTACACTCCACTCCACATCTCATCGCAGCTTCCTAAATTCCACCTCAGTGATCACAGAGAATAACACTGTGAGGGGCTTGTTTTAGTTTCTGTGAGGGAAGAATGCCAAAATCAAACATTTACCAAAGGATTGCAGACAGAGAGGCACCATTGTGAAGATGCTCTTATGTCGATTTTTATATACATGTGCTTACATTTGTTCCATTGGACAAATCTGTGATATTCACAGATCATCTAAAGCAGCAGAAGTTCAAAGCAGGGATTGTCATTGCTGAGATAAAAAATATTATTATGGGGTGAAACTACTTGATTTCACTGGAACTTCACTGTTAAAATGAAAAGTCGTCATAGGCATTCCTGAGATGATTACCAAACCGCAGTAGGACAGTTTATACACGCGAGATGGACATCCTCCATGCTCTGTTTGGGCCTACCATAAAGCAACAAGCTCCAACTCGCAAAGCTAGCATCAACTGACGACTCCACGAAATAATCGTGGCACTTTACACCGCATGTGCTCAGGAAACGGTGACGGCACAAATTGGATGACACCGTGTGAGTGATTCAATTAAGCTGATCTGATTGTAATGGTGTTAATGAGCCCTCCAGGTAAAGCCAGGAATTGCCCTGTAGCGCCAAAGCACAAAAACAAACCATTTTATAAGTGTAGCACGTTATGATAGACACACTGTCTAACAAGGTCTGACACAAAGCTTTAAATTAGACACGACAGCTTCCAGGGAAAAGAAAAACACACACAGAGAAAGTTAGTAGATACTCTGAAGCTGTAGAACCGCTCATTAAGAGAAAACAGAGTAATAATGCAACATTTCTCCCACAGAGCCTTGGCCCATAGGAGCATAATGAATGTAATTTGGGCACAAGGCCACTAACTGCACACAATAGAGTGTAGAACAGGCGGGAGACATGTTGACTGACCCATTAATCTACCGCCCCTCTCTACAGCTTTTGCCAGTCGATGGTATAAATGTAGTCTGGTCTGCTTTCTGTCCTGGAATGACTGCTATGATAAAACTAAAAGGTCTTTGTCTTTCCATCTTTCCAGCAGATAGAAAAAAGGGTTCATTCAGGGGATAGGAATCTTTGTTGTGCTTTGTGAATGTGATGCGATCTCAGTGAACACACGACCTAGAACAAAAGGCACTGATATATGCAACACATGTAAATCACACATTGTTGCAGTACAAATATAGGATCATAACCTGCAAATACGATGCAGCAGGATGCAGGCTGAGATCTGTTTGAGGGAGTTACCGCATATAACTTGCAAACAATAACAGTTAATCCATCCATCCATCTTCCATAAGCTTATCCTCAGGGGTCAGGGTTGCAAGGTCCTTAACAAACTGATTAAACAATGCAAATATTTATGACATTTTCAATCCATATACAACATCATGACATATCTGAAGGTACAGGAATCTCTTATGGGACCTTGTTTGTGCGTGCCCTCTGGATAACATTTTGTTTGCTTTTGCAACACCTACTGACACACATGTGATGTTAATCGGCTGTGACTGCATCAGGTTGAGTCAAGTTGAGGATATTCCAGTAAATGGGAAGGAGTGAAATGTTATCAATCACCGAGTTGATAAAGTACAAAGGTTGAATAAGGAATCATAACATGCATTTGGTGAGAAAGATCTAAAACTTCATGCTCCGTTGATTACACAGTGCAGCTGTTGGCAGCAATCAGGCCTTCAGTCAGACAGAAGACACTGGCGCCATCCAGAGGCCAATTATATACATGCAACCAGTATATTATTTGCTGACTTCATTCCCAGATTTCTAATACCGTGTGCACTCTGACACATTCACTATTCACTACTGCAAATCACTATTACTACAAAAACTAAACTGATGGTTCCAACAATGTCGCATTACTTTGTCAAAGCTTTAGCTTAAAGGTGAAATTGTTTAATTCTTATGTTCTCCTGTCTTGCTCTTAAGTGATGAAGTACTGCAATTCTTTACTAAATAAAAGTACTAATACCACACTGTAATAATACTCTACTACAAGTAAAATTGAAAATGTTAGTTCAGTGTCAGTGTGAAAGTATAATCAGGAAAATACTTGTGTGTTAAGTATTAAAAACATAAGGCCCCTGTTATATTAATATATACAAAGCTATAAAACATTGTTAGTACACCTGCATTCATGTATATTTGCTACTGTATCTAAGTACAATTCTGAGGCATTTGTATACTTGAGTGATTCCATTTCATGCCACTATCTACGTTTACTTTACTACATTTTTGTAGTACTTTCAGTATACTCTTATGTTTCCACTTTTTTACTTCGCCTACATTTTTGAATGCATGAGTAGTTACTTACTAGTAATAGTACTTACTCTGGTACTGCTACTTTTTTAAAAAGTAAATGATGAAGTACTTTTTCCACCACTGCATCATACACATCCTGGCAGCTAGAGACATTTTGTGCTTACTTTATAAAACAATACACGTGCACAACTTTCCAGTTATAGCAGAATCCTATGAAGCTTTCAAGGTGCCGTGAAAAATGTAACACTTAAGCTGAACAGTGACCCCTGACTTCTCCCACAGCAACTCCCAGGCTGGCAAGACAAACAGTCATAAATTGCCTCTGGCTGTAGTACTGCGAGGCCAGAACTGGCTGTGTGGCCTGTTGGCCATACCAGCGCTCGCTATTCCTACAAAAATGGATGTGTTTCTGCAAAGAGCCTTCTTTTGGGAAATAATGGCCTGTCAAATTAACACTCACCCAGCATTTGCACATAGATTTATGCACGGTCACAACTAACAGGACACCAAATAACTGCTTAGTTTATTGCTGCGGGACCATTTCATCATGATTTATTAGTATGGTTGATTTGTTTTTCACAAGTGTGTGTTATAGCAGTATGTGATGAAACAGCACATACAGCAGGGGGTGTTGTTCACCATTATTGTATTAAATCTAAGTATGACTAAAAATCTGATCTTTGAATGAAATGTTTCAAACTCCAAATGTTTTTTTTTTATTCATACCACTTTAGACTGCTGGTGTTTTGTTTTTTTCCCCCCTAATTTGAGCATATTAACATCTCTCCTATCAGGATTTCTCGTACCTCATAATTTCTCTTCCCCGCAGCTGAAATAGCAAATAAGCTCAGGAAAGGTGTCTTTTAATGCCTGCTCTGTTGTGCAAAAGGTCCTGTTGGTTTTCGCTCTGATGGTTTCACACATTGACCGTGACTGTCTGGCCCAGCAGTCCTCGGGGCATTCCAGGCCGACAGTTCGACATGTGTGGTGGGAGTTACCACACAAAAACACAGGATGCAAAAGAAACCACAAAACTTTTGAATACCTCCAAAGGAAATTACTAATGAGCATAGACTAGCCATTCTGGACTTCCTGCTATTTCACAAATTGAGAGATTGGAATAATAAGATTTTATCTTGTTTGCATGCAGGTCTGAGACATTTGTGGTTTGATATGCCAGTGGCAAAACAGTTATGCACAATATTTCTCTGTTCAGAAATCCAACCCTTAAAATCTTTCAAAAACTTACATTACACAGGCTTAAAGTACCACCCAGTCTGATATAATTTATAATAACCTGACCAAATGTAAACAGAGAGAAGAAATCTTCTTTCCTTCTGGCAGCCTTTTTCTGTGAGAGAGCATTTGTGAGCCTGTGTGTGTCTGTGTGTTTCACTCCCACCTTTGCAATGAGGCCCTCCACCACTCTGTTGTTGGTGAGGTCCCACATGGAAGCGATTACGCTGTGCAGAGAGTGAAATTACAGAGAAAACCTACAGAACTGGAGCCCTCCTATAACCACTCACTCATTCACTTGGATTTGCACACACGAACACAAGCTCAGAAGCGCATAGAGCCAAGTCAACACAGACACACACAGATAGAGAGACAGATGGGCAACACACGCGCACGCATGCTCGCAACACAGGAGCTCTGCTGCCACCTTGCCTGAAGCTGTACATTTCCACTACTGGCTCTGTTGGGACAAGGTCTGCAGTGTGCTTCCCTCCCTGCCTTCCCTCTCCTGGACTGGAGTGGGACGGGGCCAGGGCAGTAAATTCCTCAGAAAGAGCTGTTAAGAGTGCCTCCATTAAAACAGGGGGGCCGGCGCTCGCCAGAGAGGAGCCGACTCAATAAGTCATCCTCGAAGCCTGAGGCAATTTAGTGGGGCCCACGGGAGAGTTACTATAGCCGCAGACTGGATTAAAGCTAGCTCGTTCTGTTTAAGGCACCGTATTTACCTGCAGATGCAGGTGCTCAGAGTGCTGCAATATTGCATTAATGGGCAAATAAGAACGATTTTACTGCCTTGTAAGGTATCTGCAGGGGGTTGATTGACTCCTCAATTAAATGCTCAGTGATTACCTCCGCAGCTGTTGAATGGTGTTGCTTTCCAGACTCACTTTTTATCCCCTGCTTCTGCATAGGAAGAAAACTCCATTGTTATGTCAGGAGGTTATATATTATATCTCGCATCTCTTCTCTCTTACGCCCACTGGCTGTTTGGATCAGAAAAGGCTTTGTTCACAAGCCAAAATAATATTTAACAACTCGGAATTATTATGGCAGTATTTCACAGTATAAGAGGTGAGACTGCTCCAACTGTTTTCAGTAAAGGTACAGTTATATCTACTGCTATCGCACATGTTTGTGCATATATGAATAATTCATTGTTAAAGTACGCACTCGGTAAGGGACAACATACTGTAGATTCATTACAAGACACATGGACACGATGAAACATGACACATCAAACAGAATGCTTTGGGCTATCGGTGTATTCATAGTCTAAAAGATGATCTATCTCTGTAGCTTCATGTCTCCGAACCACAGATATCGTTATACCAAGCTCTTGTGCAGTTTGGATGATGATATGCCGTGATAATAATACTTCAACAGGTAAACACTTGTCTAGTCTCTATGGCTGCTTGGCTAAAACTCTGCTCTACTTCATAAAACAAATACAATTTTGAGTTTGGTGAACTGTGAAAAGTTAGAAAGGAAAAAACACACACACACACAATGACATAACACAGTAGCTTAAAACACCAGACACTTCATCCCTCCTCCTGTTATCCTTGCACCATCACCCCGAAAGTTTATGAGAGTGGCATGGTTGTGTACACACTGTGGTGTCTGGATGCACATTAACCATTCCCTTCCCGCCACACACACTCCTCCCAATCAAGCCCATTATTATCCCAGGCGTGCTGCAGGCTCTCAAAATATCTGTCACGCAGCTGTCGGCACCTCTCTGCTCAGCAGCTGGAGAGGCTCCGAGGCACTCCCTCAGTTTCTACCCTGATACCGTATACAGTGCACACACTTGCCCTGAAGGACGGAGGGCAGGACAAACTTCCTTAACGTTGCAGAATCATTCTCGCCCGGTCCGTTGCGGGTGTTTTTGTGTCAAAGCCACCCCTGAGAGGTCTCTGCACTGCAATAAAGCCGTGGACAAATGCTGTGCATGAGGCATGAAAATGAGCCACCAAGAGGTTAGGAAACGTGGTGGTGGGCTTGGGCCACAATTTCTGCTACATTTGCCTCTGCTGCAAAGATGAAGACCACATGTTGATCTGATTATTTAGGCAATATGGTATGAGGGTGTATTTAGTGATTTAAGAACAGCAGGACTTCTTGTAAGGCATGATACAAGCCTAAAAGAGACCAGAAGGAGAAATCAAACTTAGATATGTTTTATGGAGAACCAGTGATGTTGGTTTTTGCCTAGCAGTGTAGTTCTGCAGCAGAAAAACAACCGCAGTTCCCGAGGAGCAGCACTTTTATATGTTCTGATGTCTAAAGTTTTCAGGCATCCATCATACTTTTCAGTGAAAAACACAGCCCTGAAGTTAACAAGAGTGAGGCGGGCATCAAGTTAAAGAAATAATTTCAGTGGACACAAGATAGATGGAGAAAAGCAGGACACCTCCTCATAGTGACTGTCAGGACCAGTATTTATGGCTGGAGGCCCTGAATCAAAGTCAGAAACTGAAATGCACATTTAAACCTTCAGTCTCCTGCCAACTTGTTACGCTCCATCCCACTCACAGTGGCCGCCTCTGAAAGCAATGATAGGAGGAGAAAGAACATATTGCACTTCCTGTTGAGATTTCAAGGGACGGCAAGACAGATAGATGTAGTGTGCGCTCTGGAAAATCTCAGCTGCTCTCCTATGGTTAGGATAATGTATGACTGCAACTAATCTAGTGTTAGCCTTCAGAGCATGAGTTCTTCTTGAGTCTGTGCCAAGATTTGATTAGAAACAGTCTTACTACATGTCTGGGTATTTTTTTTCTTTCTTTTTTCCCCCTCCTATTTTTCTCTTCTCCTCAGTCCTGATTTCCTTTGTCTCCTTTTAAGCCCTTTCATAAGCCTGATATAATTCTCATACAGAGACAAAAAAAGTACTGATACATTCGCACAAAAACGAACAATGGCTTCACAGTTACAATGAGAACACTGGCACTTGTGGCTAACAACACAATCCTTTTTTTCTGACATGCCAAGGCCTCTTTCCAATAAGAGCGACATCATAATATCAACTCAAGGAGCATTCTTCCTGTCTTACCCCCGATGCTTGGCTTGTCCCTTCTTGCCTTCAAGCAAGCAGGAAATGGCTGCATGCGAGATTTAAGATCTGAGATCAACAACGTGGTAGACGGCTGCCACTGAAAAACTGGGCACCAACATTAAAGGGAATATAATCTACTCTACATAGCTACCACCTCTTGTGCAGTTAATATGAGCTGTTGGATGAAGTAGGTTTGCACAGTGTTTTATTATAAACCTGAATGTCTGACATTTCCAAAAAGTTCTCCGCATATAGAGAAAAAGGTCAAGCATATAAAACTCCTCCAGATGGGTCGTGCAACATACACATCAAGATTTATTGAGAGAAAGTTACTTTGTGAAAAGCTGTTTTTTTTTTCCTGGCACAAGTTAAATGCACAGCATCTGATTCCGTTTACTTTTGACAGTCTGAGATCCAAAGATTTAGCAGAAATATTCACAAAATCACAGTCACGTCTCTACTCATTTGGATTCCCCTTTCCCTCCTTTCTTTGTTGTTTCCCCCTGGAGAAAGACAAAAGCAACCAAATAATACCGGATTTTCCATCACGCTCTCCAAACCCCTCCTCCCGTAAACCCTAAAACAATCGCACTCTCTTTACCACGAGCACCCCACCCCACGCCGCTTGTCTTCGTTCTCTCACTCTTCATTCGTTTCTCTGCTTCGGTGCAAAGCCAAACAAGCCAGCCATTAACTTGAGTTAAGCGCAGGAAGTGGGCCTTCGGGCCAGGCGGCACTGTTTACAAGGAGCTAGTCAGGTTTCAGCGGTGCTTTGAAGTGAGCAGCACACAGGAGACTGTCTGTCACTAGGCAAAGGCCTAGCACCGCTCCACTGACTCACTCGCACCCCCCCCCCCATTCATCTGAGCAGGGAGAGGGAAGGAGGGTGTAGGCAGAGGGGGGTGTAAAAGGGTAGATTTATGGTTTTTCCCCCCTCAGAGTATCTGTTCCTACCTTTAATCACTCTTACCTGTCTGTTATTATAACCTCTCTTTATTCAGCCCCAGATAAGGAGGCAACAAAGACAAACAGCTCATCCAACAGTTCATAAGAGACGTCAGTCGATAGGACAGCTCTGCTGTATGCTCTTGTCAGTCGTTAATCAGTTAGCTATAGTGGTGAATTTAGTGATTCCTCGCTGCTCCCCGCGCTCCTCTAAATCTCTGCAGCCGCGATATGGATGCACACTGCTGTGCTGTGTGTGCGTGCAATTCTTTAACGCCTGCTCCTCGCCTGGAGCCTCCGCTCTGAGGCAAGAGGATCAGCTTTCTCCAACACACCCATCTACTTCATGACATCACCGCAGAGAAGGTTCAGTTTCAGCCATGCATGGCTTGGGGGATTCCAACTTGGCACGGGAGCACAGTGAATCCGGAGAAGTAACACTACAGCAAAGTTGGACAACCCTTGTTTTCCCCTCCACCAAAAAAAAAAAAGGCAGGCAGGAACATTTTAACACCTATGCAACAGCGCAGGCTTTTCTCGCCAGATGATTCCTGTTGATTTAACCGGAGCCTCCCTCAGAAGAGGCGCAAAAAAAAAAAAAAAGAAAAGTTTTCTTGTTTTGTTTGGCACTCTGAGGTGATGTTAGTGTACGCGTGCGAGGAGCCTCTGCCACCTATGCAGGCTGGCACCAGTTTGTCAGACACGAAACACGCGCGCACGTGAAATGCTTTCGGAATATGTTGTGACGCTTTGCAATGATGAGTGATTAACAAACTCATTCCTTACAATTCCCAGATGGCTACAGTCTTGAGTAAGAAGCTAATTTCCATTAAGAATTCCAGTAATCTTTTACTGTTGCCTGCCAGTCTGAGGCAACAGATGTTCAGGTGTGACACAGCCTGAACCCTCTTGAGGAAAACAACATGGCTGCTTTTCTTTTCTTTTTTTTTTTTATCAAAGAACTTGTTATCAAGAGATTATTTGATCATAAAGGTATACTGAACATAAGGGAGAGCCGACAATTAAAAGAAACACCCTTTGGACTTACTCCAGTTTCATATCACGCATTTGATTTATAGTTGTTTGATGATATCTCGATGTGTTTTTGGTTAAAGCGTCACAGTAGGGTGGGCTAAACTGAAAAAGCTTTTTTCGATCCAACAGAGCAGACATTCTTTTAATCCATAAAAAGTAATTTATGACCAGCAATTTATATATATGTAAAAAAAGGAACACGGCTAGTATAATATGTGGCGTGGTTACAGTATGAAAGTAAAGCAGGTACACTGGCAGATGAGGAAAAGTATTTACTTTCTTTAAATACAAATATATAATTTCATGTTTTTACAAATACTATTTACAATTTCTTTCATGAAACGCTTACAGAGAGGATAAACCGCCGTTCTTCCGCTGCTCGTTCCCCGCCCGCTCTCTATGCTCTCGGCTGTGGGATCATCACTCCCTTTGAGTTTATGGTGGCTTTAAGAAAAGAGCCAGAGAGGAGGAGGAGGGGGGGGGGGGCGGGGGGGGAGCATTTCAGCACATGGCGTCCATAGTCATGCTTGTTATTTGTTCAGACGGTCAGGTTTAGTCCTTGTTTATCCAGTTTGCCCTTGTGTCAAACCCTGACCCTCAGTTCGGCATACATGTGTGGCTATAAAGCTGAGGTGGATACAAAATGTGTGTAAGAACCTATAGTTACTCTCTGTGCTACTTACCTATCACAAAAGAAACAGGTAATAATAGACAAAACAGTCCCAGCAACACTTAGCTGTCCCTTTATTCTACACGGTCGTCTCTCCGTGTTTGCCGTTTGTTAGCCTCGTGTAGAACTTATGCCAGGAGTGTAGAGTCTTTCCAGACCAGATCCAGAACCCAGAGGTGATGCCAACAATCAGTGTCATCAGGTACTTGATCATGTAGACAGTGAAGTCTGGAGTCATGCGGGGCCCGCTCTGCATGGGACACGGGATGGCCAAGCCCCTGCAGTTGTGGCTGACCCAGCTGCGCTCCCAGTGGGTGCGGAAGGCCTGCTCATAGAAGAAGCAGGCGATGACAATGGTGGCTGGGACGGTGTAGAGCACGCTGAAAACCCCGATCCGCACCATCAGTCGCTCCAGCTTCTCGGTCTTGGTGCCGTCGTGTTTCATGATGGTGCGGATTCGGAAGAGCGACACAAAGCCGGCCAGCAGGAAAGAGGTACCGATGAAGAGATAAATGAAGAGAGGGGCGAGGACGAAGCCTCGAAGGGGGTCCAGGTTGCTGAGACTGACAAAGCAGACGCCACTGAGCACATCACCCTCGATCTGCCCGATGGCTAGGATGCTGATAGTCTTGACGGCTGGCACCGCCCAGGCTGCTAGGTGAAAATACTGAGAGTTGGCCTCTATAGCCTCATGGCCCCACTTCATACCTGCTGCCAGGAACCAGGTGAGAGACAGGATGACCCACCAGATGGAGCTGGCCATGCTGAAGAAATAGAGCATCATGAAGAGGATGGTGCAACTCTCCTTCTTGGTTCCTTGGACGATGGTTTTATAGCTGTCTGGGCTGAAGCTGTCATTGCACACCACTTTGTCCCCCAGGAAGTAGCCAGCTATGTAGGCTATGGAGACCATGGTGTAGCAGCCAGACAGGAAGATGATAGGTCGCTCGGGGTATCTGAAGCGCTGCATGTCAACTAGATATGTGGTCACTGTGAATAATGTAGACGCACAGCAAAGCACAGACCAGATGAGAATCCATATGCGGGAGAAGTGAATCTCTTTGTCACTGAAAAACATGTTGCCACCGCTCTTTGACGGCTCACAGGGAGCTGCACAGTCCTTCTCATCCAAAAACTTGTAATTCAGATATGGGGGTACTCTGAGAACAGAGGGGCAACGGAAAGGCCTGTCATGTGTGGTGACCATGGGGATGTCCTGTGTCCCTGGGACAGGCATGATGGGCGGCACAGTGGCGGCGGTGGAATCGTTTTGACCCACACAGATTTGTCCGTCTCCCAGCACGGGGAAGTTCTCACAGCGCAGTCTGTCCGGCCACTGAAAGCCAAACTTGTTCATGAGAGCCTCGCAGCCCTGTCTGGCTCTCTCGCAGATTGACCTACACGGAGGAATGGCCTTTTCCAGCACAGTACACACAGGCGCATACATGGAGCACAGGAAGAATTTCAACTCCGGCGAGCACTGTACCTTCACGAGAGGGTAAAACTGGTGCACCTCCAGCCCCGCGTCCTCTTGGTTGTAATGGCCCACTAAGTTTGGCATGATTGTCTGGTTGTAGGCTATGTCCGTGCACAGAGGGATTGAAATCGGCTGACAAAAACCATGCTCCGGGACGACTATTCCGTTGTCCCCTTGGTGCTGGGCTGATATCAGCAGGGGCAGCAGGAGTGCAGCACACCAGGTCCTCCAAAAACTCATCTTCACAAGTTTCCCAAACTTTCTCAAACAACTTCAGCTCGACGGACTTACTGGAAATTATTTTTCTTTTATCAGTTTTGATAAGCGCTACTTGACCGAGAGTAACTTTGAAAAATAAAAAACTCTGCCCCCTCTCTCTCTCTCTCTCTCTGCTTGGACTCTTTGAACACTGCTGGCTGACTCTTTTCTTTTTCGACAAGTCCGTCCTTCACCATTGTCAAGGCAGCGACAAAAGAAGAATAACTTCCGGTTACAGCTTTCAAAATAACATCCCGATATATGAGACGTTTGTCAATGTATCCTTTCAATCCGCGTTCAATGAATACAAAACACTGCAAACCAAATTTAATACTATCACAATCATACGATGTTCACCGAATAACCGTTAGAAGTGGATAATATCAAATCTGAATAAAAGGCAACGAGCTTGTTAACTTTGGCAGAGGGGATGCTTTTATTTTGAAGGTAATGTCGCTCCCGTAGCCTGCTGGTCGTGTTTTCTTTGCTAATGTTGTCAAACTTGACTCCACAGCTGGATTGCGTGGCCCAGCCAGAGTCCTCTAAAGGAGGTGGTGGAGGAGAAGGTGGTGGAGGTGGAGGTGGACCTCCCCACAGACTGCACTTTCATGTCATATTCATATCCAACATTAACGCACGATCAATTAGTCAAGCTAAAATCCATCTATCTAAGCGCATGTGTTTGATTAGGCGTGTATATATGTAGTAATCTGATAAAAGGCATTTACGTATATACGTTTGATTTGATTTGGACCGAATATACTTTGATTAAACTGGAGTGAACAAAAGCTAAACAGAACTGGATTGAATACACATAAAAATACTGACGGAAAGTCAGTGAAGAAAAAAAGAAAGATGGGGATAATTCTTACAATAACAAGTCGAATTAATTTCCACATATTTAATGTCTTGTGTAGCGTGCATATATGTGTACACCATAGTGACAGGGCCACCTGTGGGCCATCACAGCGCTGCACCGTGGTCGAAAATACGGACACACGCACACACACACACACAGATGTTACTATGCGCTCGGATTTTCTGCTCGATTTTAATTGGACGAAAAAATAGAGTCCCCCGAGGCTCAGCCAATGTGCGCTCAGGTCGCGAGGGGCCAACGTCGAACTTCTTTAGGGTCAAGCTGAGGGGCGCACGAGAGCATTTGAGGATAATGTACGACAGTGAAACAAACTGTTAAACTCCGAAAGTTCCCGTTATTTAACTAACTGCGGTAGGTTAGCCCTGGATTTTCCTCGGATGACGCGGTGTGTTTTAGGCCAAAGGTAGCCAAAGTTGACTGGCACCGAAGCGTTTTTAATAAGGAGCGAAAATTTAGTCCAGGTTAGCCGAAGCAGCAGCAACAGCTCGTTAGCTTAAACCACTAACGTCAACGTCTCTGACTTAGCAGTTAGCTAGCTAATGTTGTATAATGTGTGTGATCCCAAAACCTCTGTAATGTAAAGTAATATCATATATTAATAACAAGTATCTTGTGTTTTGGCAGGCCGGTAATGGAGTAAAGAACAAGGTCAAGTTGAGAATGGCTTTCGAGGGGAATCAGAGCACATTTGCAAATTCATTCTTTCCCACATACCAGCCTCGGGTAAGCTATCATTTTATGACATGGCGTTTTTACAGCAACTGTGTTGAGGGTTATGATGCTGTCAACTTTTTAATTCATCTCTCATAGTTATCCGTGTTCATGAAATTATATCCTGGGACGGAGCAAGCCCATGATCCTTTTAACTTTTAGTTTGAATATTGATCCATGGCAGATCGGGTTGTTATCTCAGAAGCTGGGACAGATGATCATCTTCATTTTGTATTAATATGCGGAATATTTTCTCAATGAGTGTATGACCTGTGACATGCCAGAAAATAGTGAAAATCACATCTTCACAGCCAAAGTATTTAATTTAATTTTAATTTTAGTATTTAATTTACATGACATAAATATTTCTTATTAAAACAGTTGTTGATTCATTGTTTACCAATCTTGTAGTTCTAGTTGATCTTTTTTTTTTATTATTATCATTCTCTAAAATACAGTAGAAAAGATTTTTTTCAGGTGACCTGCTCCTCTGTCTGTCAGACTGCTGTAAATGTAGGTGGTGGAAGCAGCGGTAGTGCGGTATGGCCCTTTTCCATCCCCGGTGTCTCACTGCAGGAACAGGACACCTCATCCTACGTACCCTGGTCTTACAACGCTGATGATGATCCCTATGGCCTTATCAACTGTGCCCAGAGCGGCGCTAAAAGCAGGTATTCAGTTTTAACTAGGTTCAGTATAAATGTGTGATTACTCATAATGAGCACTATCCTACTGTAAGTGCACTTCAGTAGTGTTATTACAGCGCTGTTCTGTCTAAATTAAAGAGGTTTGGGATTTTATTCTGATATTCAGAGGCAGTTGAATCTACTGGGTGCCTATTTGTCAAGGAAAAACAAATATAGCTGTTATTGGTACTGTTAAATTAATGTTTTTAATGTGAAAAGAAAATCACTTTAAAGGATGTTTTCTGTTGCTTGAAGGAAACCCGCTGAACATACTGATTGTGATGGGGAGACTGATCTGCAGGGTCTAGTGTCAAATATTCTGGATGAAGCAGATTCACAGGACAACTACTACAGTGAAGGGTACGTCAAGGTTTAATGTTTTCATATTGTACAGATATAGTTTATTACTGAATGTAATGCATGACTTATGTCTGTGATACCACAGAGAGGAACACAAATTTTTAGAATTCTGCATAGTTGTATTTATATACGCCAACATTTAAGGAATTTTTCTTCTAGGAGTCTTCCCACATCTAATCCTGTCTGGTCTCCAAAGACACTGAGAGATGAACTGCTACAGTATTTTCAGTCGGAGGCTAAAATGCAATATAGCCCTTTGAATTATGCATCTCGTGAGCCCGTAAGCAAAGCACAGGGACAGTCGCTGGACAAAGATGTTCAGGAGTTGTGTCAACACTCCAACGGCCTTGCTGCAAGTCAACCGTGGCTTTTTAATTTGCCTAATGGAGACAGAGACAGCTATGCCCCGCGTCCTCAGAAACTCCCACCAGGTCTACCAGTGTCCAACACAGGAAACGCATGCCTGTCACACATGCAACAAAACACCATGTCGGCTGATAAAGACAGAGGGAATAGTCAGAAAAATTTCCCCGACCTCAGTGATGTCTTCTTACCTCAGAGTGAAAAGAACAGCTCATGCTTTCATCCTTTTTTTGAAGACCACTACATCCAGAACAGTGCAAAGACCACCAGCAGTGAGCAGTACATGCCACAAGACATTAACCACCTGGTGAGCAGCTTTCAGTCGCTGATGGCTGGTGAGCATGATGGCTTCTGTCGTGGAGACTTTGCAAACATGCACAGGCAGACAGGCCTGCGCCATCAAGAAAGCATGGTTGATCAATGGAAAAGCACCGGTCCTGCAATGTCAACACAGAGTAACCCTGCAATGCAGACCCAAAAACAGCTGGTGGGAGAATTTGGGACAGCGCAGATAGAACGGAATGGAGACGCGGGGAACCAAACATTCAAGTGTAACGCCTTTCAAGATATACCTGCTTTCAGCCCCCAAAACTTCCAGCAACCAAACCAGCCATTCCCGGGATCCTTCAACCTCCCAGACCAGTACCAGAACAAGATGACCTTTCACAGAGAGAACAGTTCACTCCCCATTAACATGAGCATGAACCAGTACTCAAAGAATCACAAGATACAGAACATGAGCAAGCCACAGATGCAGAAGGAAAAGAAGAGGATGCATACGTCTGGCTTTCCAGGAGAGGGCTTCTCTACAAGACCCCTAACCAACTCTAACACGAGAGGGGGCGATAAGAAACAGGTCCTCTCACAGAACATGTACTTTGACCACTTGGGGGGCATGCATTCTCAGAGATTTGGTGCAGTAAACAGCAGGATCAGTGCAGGAAATACACAGCAGCCCCTACCTATCATGTATCCTGTTAATGACCCCAGAAGACACTCCATCAACTCCTCCAGCGTAAACTTCAGATCCCCACTGCCCTACGGAGGTGTTGTTCCCGGGATGGATTTGGGTGAGATGACGTCGCCCAACGAGTCTGCAGCTTTCAGCTCCTGTGTCAGCGACATGATGACCTGCAAAGGAGAGAGCGCTCATCACGGCATGGCTTCAAATATGATGAATCAAGGAGGACCTGTGCTCCAGCTTTACTACCACCTGGACGAGTGCTACGAGCAGTGGAGGTGTTTGGAGAAGGAGAGAAAGAAGGTATGTGTCATGTCGAGTTAGAGGAAGCTCAGGGGTGATTTTCAAAAAAATGGCGTCACAGAAAAATATTTTTTTGATTGAATATTATTACAGTTTGCATCACTGATTTATTCACTAAAAGATAATATTATTATTATTATGCTTTGCCAGCATCTTTATGGCCTGTCAGCAAATATAAAAAAAGACAAAAAGACAAACAAACATTTATGTTTTAGATGCACACTGCAAATTCTAATTCATATTTTCAACTTTAAAAACTAATAACTTTATTTTTATTATTACAGACAGAGACAATCCTTACAAAGACATTTGTTGGGAAAAGGACTGCACCGGTGTCCAACACTAAGCTGCCCAAAACGCCACCGAACGCCACAAGAGTCGACCACCTCATTGTTAACCAGATGAGGGAACAAGCCAGGGTGAGACCTCTGGATTTATGGCCTCCACGCTGCCATCTACAGATGAACTTGGTCACAGCAGCCTTGTTATGTTCTTAGATCTGGATTAGTTCCATCTGCTGAACACTGAAGCTTCCTGGAGCATGGTTTTATTTTCCTTAATTTAGACCCAGAATATACTTAGATACAAATTCAAAGACCTAAATTAAACACCGTTCTGTGCAATTTGTGTGATACCTTGTTAAATGAGTAACAAGACCCAGCTTTGTGGTATTGTTTGTAAATGTACTTATTTTCTGACTTATTTCTTATAAAAATGTTACATTATTTACTTATTTACGTAGATACACAATGTAAATATAGTTGCGCTTTGTTCTCGTAGATCTGTACGCAGGATATCACATTAAGAAATCCATTTTTGATGGATTACGCTGGTGTGTTGCAGGTGGCAAGCCTTCTGGAAAGAATGGAGAGTCTGCACAACACATCCCTCCATGTCAACATCCAGACAGCACTGAGCAGGCATCACATGGCTCTTTGTATCGCCCAGGCGAGACGCAGGGAGGAGATTGCCAACATGTCCAAACACCAGCGGCAGAGAGCTCATTTCTCAGAGGACAGAGGTAACTCAAACGGCAGCGACGGGCTTTACGATTCTCTCTCTCAAAACGCCGCCGCTCCTGACTCACTTCTTGTTTTCGTAGACACCCTGTTGTTGGTCATTGCACTGAAGGACCTAGCTGCTACCACGAGGAAACTCCGCTGCGCCCTGTGGTGTGCTCTCCAGATGACACTACCAAAACCTGTCAAGCCGGAGCAGCATGTTACCGAGGCAGCCACAGCCAGAGACAGGTCCCCCTCTCCAATTGAGGGATACTCTTTTAGGTTTTAATTTAGCAGGCACCAAGCATGAGTTAAAGGTCTTGATTACATTAAAACCACTCCATACCCTGAGTATAAATTCTGCATAAGCTACAGGGTGACGTAAAAAAAAACATTTGTTACCTGTGACATTTTACCTGCAACACCGATCACCGCAGAAAATGAGACGAGCAGTTTGAAGCTTAATGATGGATGCACCCTTTAGCACCCGGGAGCTTCAGGTGGCTTTTGTTGTGTTACGTTGTGTAGGAATTACATGAAATGTAATTTTTCCTGCTCCATCTTAACTTCATTCAATTAGTGTCAGTTCCAAATTAAGGTGAATCTCGCTCCATCACTGTCATATTTAAAGACACTATTTATGAGGAAGATTTCAGTGAATTCTTCATTGTTTTACTTATTTATTGGAATGTAAAGGAACCCCAGTTCTAGCTATTCCCAGGCGATAATTCAATCATAAGGGCAGCAGTTTAAAAAATGAACATGCTAAATATTAAAATGTTTGCCAGAGTGTTCAAATTAATTTCTGCAGCTACAGTTGTTGTATGTTACCTTAACGTGCTGTAATCAGAAAAAAATGACAAACTTCCAAAAAAGTTCACTGTTTTAAATTTAAATGTATTAATCACATATAAGATTAAGAAACATGATTTCTACCAGCCAAATGTAACATAGCCAAGTTAAAAAGGAATTGTCTGATCTTTGCCTAAGATCAGACTTGGTCTATATCAGTAGTTTATGCATGTGATAAATTATAAGTTGTTTTCCAAAGTGTTTACGTTAATTTCTGAAACTAACAAAATATATTATTAATCTATTATTATCAGAGAGCGTTATCAAATCTTAACAGAGAGACAGTTTGTCTAAGGACCAACGCTTGTATCCAGCAAGCCTGTAGTACTTCTCTTACTATCCTTTGTGAGTAGGAGCATTTGTCATTTTAATTTTAAAGTTCATGTTGGGTTTTTTTTTCTGTTACATGTTCTATAAACAGATTTCAAAATAAAGCAGTCCAAATGGCTGAAAGTTTTTTTTTTTTTTTTTTATTAATTTAAAAAGATGTTGAACCTCATTATAAACATTCAAATTATAGTACATGATATATCTGAGGTATACTTTAGAGACCGCTCCTTTGTTCTTATTCTCAGGCAAAATGCATCGACGGTAAAACTAAAACTATGAATGAAAGCAAAACAGTCTGACGTGAACGTTTGCCTTTACTCAGACGTTGTGCAGTGACAAAAGGCATTTGCAGGACGATGGCACAGAGGAGAACAGCAGAGACTGTGTGGACTGAGTGGCTTTACAATCGGAGAGCATCATTTCAGGGGTAACTGTGTCAAAGCTTTGTCATTACAGGTTTCAAACAGCACATTAGCAGAGAGCAAACACTTTCTGATCCGTGACAGGAAACCGACTCAATCACAAATGTAATCATATAAAGATTTGCAGCTGCACTCCTTCTCTCTGTATCCTATGTCGAGTTGAAGAAAGTGACTAACAAGGAGGGCCTGATGATGACATGTTAGCATACTGAAGGTGCTAATGACGTTTAGTTAAAAAGAGGCGATGACCGTGTTTTCATTTTTGTCTTGTAGCAAAATCTTTCCATGTGTCAAGTGTCCCCCGTCTCTTGGTTTTATCTTTTGCGTTCACCTTTTTGTGTACGCTTCTTCTCCTTCTCTTTTCTGTCTTGTTTGGCTAGTTTGTCCTTCTCCCGCTGCATCTTGTCCGTCTCCTTCTTCTTCTGAGCGTCCTCACGAGCCTGTTCCCGCTTTTGCTTTTGTCTGTTCATCACCTCTTCCACGTTGGTGTTCTTAAACAGGGCTGACACTCTCAGTAAAGGACAGCTGGGTGAAAGCAAAACGGACTCTGCTAATGTATCATTCCTGCATATCACCACTGCGTAGGAGTAAGTGCTAGGAGCAGTGTATTGTGCAGTCATGGTTATGTAACTATTGCAGTATCCACTCATATTGCAATCATTAATACTGGATTGGGTGATTTTAATAGCATCTGGTCATAAATGGCTTTTAAAAAGGATACATTTATCATTCCCGGTACAGTTGCTTCCACCTGTTGACTCCTCCTCCTCAGCTTCAGTGCTATTGTCAAGGAATCAATGGCTGCATGAGACAACATAAAAAGTTTGCTTTGATCTGTCTACATAGTCTGAAGCATCGGTAAGCGAAGTGAAACGTGGACCGCTCGGTTCGCAAATGAAAGGATATTCCTCTTCGTCTGTTATGTTGGCGTACTGAGCGAGCAGGGCTTCTTTCCTCTTCTTGGACTCTTCGGACACCTCCTTGTGTTTCACCACGATCTGAGCTTGTTTTTCTATCATGCTGGCGATGGCCTGGACCTCAGCTACAGAAAAGGAATGAGAGTCAAAGAGCAAATAAAACATTTATTTGCAATAACAGCACCTGCATGCCTGGTACAGGCGGCATGCAGATATTTATGGTTATGTATGTAGTAATAAGATGGACAAAACAATGAAACTTTGGCTTAAAACACTTCCTCAAAGCACAAAAAAAACTTTCTGCTGCCTCAGGAGCTTCTTTTGTTCATTTGTTTAATTTTCCTTTTCTTTTCTTTTTTTTTTTTTTAGGAATGTTAATCTCTCCGGAGATGAAAGCGTCTTGCACTCTGCTCCAAACTCAAACGATTTAACGCTCAGACTGTGAATCCCTCTGCATGTGTAACTGGTATAGAAGACAGACTCGGCAGCAAGCTGTCTTTGCTGTTTAGTCAAGATTTAAATGAGCTGATGAGACTGCTGCCTTTTGAAATACTTCTGCGAATTCTTATATTTGTGGAAGTTTATTATGTTGCTCTAACTTTCCATTGAGCGCGTTACACCTGTATGTGGATGTTTTGCAAGATTTGCCCGGATGCCGCCAAACTTCACAGCCCTGATTCCCTGACCAACGGCTGAACTTTCTGAGTGTGAATGAACCGAGGCCACATCAGTACCGTCATCAGCATTCCTCTTGGCTGCCGAACGGCTGCGACACTCTGTCCAGTGCTTGATGATCTGTTTGCAGACGTCTTCCACGGAGTCCTCGTCCTGCACACAAAGGACAAGCAACAGTTCATTTCATACACGCAGCGGGGGATGGATAATTAACGCCGGATGAACTCTCTCTACGGGGCAACAGCACCCGCTGGATTCATTCACAGCCAGTACATGCTGCATACAGTGATCCAATATCTGTCAACCAGAGGCTGAGCACAGAGACAGGCTTCAGGGGGACTGCTGAAGTTTTACAAGGAGGAGGGTGTCATAGTTATGTTATGGGAGTTGTGTGAGCATCAACTGTTCACTGTTAACACTGTTACTGTTCTGGTTAGAAAACAATGTCCAAACACCTTAAAGCAGGGGTCTCCAACCAGGGGTCCGTGACCCCCTGGGGGGGTCTGTAGAGATACTGCAGGGGGTCCAATAGTGGTGAATGTGAGGCTGCAGATAACTGAGGACCTACAAACAGCGGAGGCATTTGCTCTCTGTCCAAAGACACACAGCTCCTGTCATTTAATAACCAATAATAATTATGCATGAACTTTTTTTTTAAATTAATCATAAACACATGGGCTAATAACCCAGCACAGAGACAGGTTAATAAGGTGAAATAAAAGTTGAATAAAGTAAACAGGAAAGTTATTATAGAGCAGGCTTAAAATATGGCACATCTGAATCATATTAGGCAGTGACTCGTGTTGCTCGGTGTCTGTCCGTGAGTTGCATATTTGTGAATGGGCTTTGACGCAGCAGCAGCCTGTTAGTGTCTGCACCTCAGCTGAACACACGCCGCCGAGCTTAACGTCGATAATGTCGACCATAAACGACAGCTGACATCAGCGCTGTCACCCGGCACCGCCCGACAAACAACAAGACTGACAGCGACACATGAAACACACACACTCTCTCACACACACACACACACACACACACACACAGGCTCGGTGTCTGAGCGGGACACGCCGCCGTGGATATTCACCAGAAAGGCGGACAGAATTCCCTGAAGCGCGTCTTCTTTCTCCTCGTCACTCTCCTCTTCTTGTAGCACTCCTAAAATGTAGGCCCCGTACACCTCCCGGTCCACCTCCAGCGAGTCCAGGCGATCATTCAGCCAGCTTTCAAACTCCCCGGCGTCTGTCACGGGCGCAGCCATCTTGGCCCTTTTTGGGGTCTTTCGATGGCGCACGGCTGTCCTTTGTCAGTGCCTGTTCAAAAAGATGGGGGGGGGGGGGGCACGTTTGATGTTTCAAGAAAAAGTGTCCAAGTCCAGGTGATTACTGATTAATGCTGCCATTTAGCAATAAGTTAATATGCAAATTGAATTTATAATTTGTCAATTTAAAATAATAATGATTTGTGGGCCTAGTTGTCAAGTGGCAACCAGGTGTCAACACAAAAAAGGTAAAAGAAAGAGAAGCTTCACCTGGATCCCTACTGGAAGTCATGGTTTGTGATCCAGTTTAGCGAGCTATACTGCTATACTTTGGATGCTATGTGAATTTACAGGTTTTTTCATTGTTTAAATTTTGAAAACATGAATTTCTAAAATAATAATACATCAGGTTATACATTCAAGTTTATCTTCTTTATACAACAAGCGTTATTTGTCTTGTAAAAGCACTCGAAACGTTGTCCCTTTTCACTTCGCTTAATGTGTTTAATTTCCTCTCCTGTGATCTTCACCCTAAAATTTAGAGCCCATACTTTCTGTCAAATGACATTCAAAATAAAAGCTGTTATTGATTAATCAGAGAATGCAACAATAAAACAAAGGGATGTAAATTTAAATCTACTTAACGTGTGACTAATGTATTGTTAACTGTCCAATCATCTACCTTGCATCCACAGTTTTCCTTGAAAATAGACAAAAATCTCATTGTGCATCCATGTCAGTACTGTAATGTCTTCATAGGCAGCTTGTATAGTTTATTTCTCCCTCTGTGTCTTCCCCATCCTGTGTGACCACACTTCTCAGACTTCTACATCGCTACATACAGTCCGCCCACATCTGATTGCCCCTCTCTGACGTCTGTTCCAAGTTGATGCTTACCCCCCCCCCCCCCGTAGAGTAAAACTGAAGTTCAAGAGTTGCACCCTACAAGCTAAATTACAGCTTGCAGTCTGTGAACACAGGTCTTGTCAACCGTCCATTTGAATATAAATGGCTGCGATAACTTTGTCATGCTGCTAGCCTGGCTTGTTGAATTAATTTCAGCAGCCAAAATTTCAATCAGTGCTAAACGCTCATCGTTGGCAGTCACGTACACTAAGTGCTCTGGGATACTGCCACAACTCCCAAAGTTCTTGATTGAAAATTAATGTTCGATTGTCCCACAGTTTACAGAAGTACTCGTGCACTCACTGATACGCCTGCCAGGATTGGTCTAATTGAAATGCTGATTTCAAAATAATCAGCCATTCTTTTTGAATTCAGTGGGCAGCTGGCAGTCAAACAGTCTTTGGCAGAACATAATCATTATGACAGCACACCGAAATATGGAAAAAACTATTTGTGTCTAAGTGAGAAGAAGACTTCTTTGATGATTAATTTGTATGATTGTTGCAATGCATTATTGGCACTGAGGCTGAGTAAGACATACGTCTTACATACGTATGATAAGTCGGGTAAAGTGACGTATTTTTAGCAAAGATATTTTGTCAAGTTTTGCGGTACTGAGCAAGTAGGGACACAGATGCCACACAGATGTGTTGCTATCAAAAAAATAGCATAACAAGTGTGATGTTCTGCTTTTGTCCTCTGGGTGGAAGTAGAGGACACGGATTTGTTCCCTCCTCTCGTGGCAGAGACAGAGGATACAGCTGAGTTTTGGATTTAGTTGCATGACAGTTTGGAGCTTATTTAGTGTGTGATTCATTGCAAATTGCTCCATGCATGTGCATCAGACTCTGTTTGTTAAAGTATAGTTGTAAGCAGAGCTGTGGAGCAAGAAAATGCCCTGCCAGCTGTTTGTTCGTCCTCTTTCATTTGACACTGGGACAACAGACAACACCTCCCAGCTGTTGGAATATATTAAACAATGTTTCCATGTGAATGGCTTGATCCTGCTTCCAGAAAGCATTTTGAGCAAAAGGGGGTTATTAGTTACCCCCCCCCCCCCCCCTCCTCCTCCTTGTCCTCCCCGCATCACGCACACCCCACACTTTCTATACCCCCAACATGCACACAGCCACACACACACACACGCACACACACACACCCCTTCCCACTGCTCCTACATAATGGCTTCACACGTTGCTGGCCTTGCAGTAATGAAGTGTGAAGCTTCTGTGACGCCACAGGGAAGCTACCGTGTGGAACTGTACTCTCTATTTTCGTGCACCACCTTCAACTTCTTACAGCGCAGACGCATTGGCTCACATGTTAAGCTGTCTTTGTACTTTCGAATGGCAAAACTTTCATGAAACACCCTTAAACAATTGTGAAACCAGACCTATAAGTTGGTTCTATCATATAAGTATACATAATGATAATACTAATACAGTATTTGTCAGCGTGCTTTATGATTGAAGTGCTGATGAGTCTCTCATGCAGGTCAGTGCTGTTATGAAGTATCAGCACAGGAAACAAAATAAGAGCGTATCAAACTCTTAGAAAAATATTTTACTTCTTTCTAACTTAAAACTGGAAGTAGGTTTCGAATGTCACAGTTTTATTGATGTGCGTCGGCCCCTACTTGCCTTGTATTATTGTAGCCACTACAGAATGGTAAAGTACATTATTTCTATACACTAACTGCCAAAATAGTTCCCTGTTTACAGAGTGGAGTGCAAGTTAGAGGGAAAGTGCTGTTGCCACACGCAGGCGTAGTCATATTTCAAACTGAGGGGTCCAGGGTCGATGCATAATGCCATTGCCTCTCTTAGCACCGCATAGCTTTAGGACGCCTGTCCTATTTATATTGAGGGGCTGTGGATTGATGCGAAATGACGAGGGCCGCGAGGCCGCTGAGTGGGTGGGCATCCACATGCTCCACTCCACAGGCAACCCTTTCCCTCTGTACACGCACACACACACACACACACACACACGGAAATACACACTTGTCTTCATGTCCCAATGCCACCAGCTCTAGAAAAGCCCTACAGTCTCAATGTGCAATGTCCTCTCTCTGTCAACATATCCTCTATCCCAACGTTAATGTGACAGAATATCACCAGAGCCCAGAACAACCAGGCAGCGCAGAGGAATGAAACACAGCATGTGTAACAGGCATGTTTCCTCATCTTCTCTAGCAGAGTGCTTCCTCATCACATGGGAGCTCCACTTGTAGCAACGCTGAAAGTTTAAAATGCTTGTAATATGAATAAGATGCTGCACAGCCTTGAGGCTGTATAAATAAAATGGACTTGACTTGAATGAGCCTGTTAAATCAGCTGGTGCTGGTTTCTTTGAAGAGACCTGGATTCACATTTATAACGTTTCAGTCAATTCTGTGCAATTGTGGGATATAATTATGAATTGAATCAAATAATGGCAGCGTTAAAACAGTGTGATCAGTGGAATAGTGCAGGGTATACACATGCATACGGTTTGCTTCATTATTTTTTAAAATCAGCATTGGGATACACCCACTTCTAAATCCCCCCTGATGCCCATCATTCAGTGGTGTCCTGTTTTTTCTCCCAGGATGATGATGATTGCAGATGATATAGTTGTCCATTTTTAAAATACTTCACTCAAAATACATAATTATGTAGCTGTCTTACCCGTCTGTGGACCGGCACTTATTGCTCTATTTTGTGGTTAATATTTATTTCGTAATGCTCCCCACTCCCTGAATTCAAGCAGCAGATGTTAAGTCACATTGTTCAAATACTACTGGCCCATTTTTGGGAGAGATGAATAGGCAAGCGTAGTTTTATGTGTCACTGTTTAGATCACAGGGCGTTTATTCCTGCTGAACGTGCCACTTTAAAAAAATGGGGCAAAAATAGTCTTCTTCAGGCACTACTACTCCACCGAATGTGATAAAGTCTGAATAAGTTTCGTTCATAAGTTTTTTTCAAAGTGTGCAAGGGATGACGTCAGTGATAGAAATAGAAGAAGACACGAGGGCTTAGTGGATAAGTCCCTGCTGCTGCTTAAAACGTAAACAGTAATTAAAGAAACAACATAAAATAATAATTCACATCATCATAAGTCATGTTGTATCTGTGATAGTTAATTGTTTTGGCGTTGTACTTCTGTTCTTCTACTATATTCATTCCCTTTGCTCACCTTCTTTCTCGCACACATATACTACATACATACGCTGTCACTGTTGCTCATCTTTTTACACACACACACACACAGACACACATACTCATCATTCTGTGGTTAGCAGAGAGAGAGAGAGAGAGTAATAAGAGAGAGACATGTTACTGTTACAGCGTCAGTGATTTTAGCAGCAGAAGTAACATTTGGCTGCTTCTGTGTATCCATCAGTGTCAGATTGTCATTATTAAACATCGCTGAATGCTTATTGATTCTGCAAGACCACATTAAGGATATCAAATCTTGGTAGCCAATATTCACTCACTGCATTTACAGTTACTCCAGCTTAAAGACATTTGACATTTGATTGTAGTATCATCAGTACATATAATGTAAAGCAACACTTCAACATGTTGGGTCTGTACAGTAAATCTAAGGCTACAGCTAGCACCTGGTTAGCTTAGCGCAAAGATTGGAAACTGGGGGTAAGAGCTAGTGTCTCACTAACTCACTAATTAACACAGCTACACAAATGGAAGTTTTTAATTTCTATGTTACAGAGCTACGCTAGCTTTTTCCTCCGGTTTTCGGGTTTTGTGCTAAGCTAAGCTAACCAGCTGCTGGCTGTTGCTCTGTATTTGCTGCACGGATGTGACAGTGGAATCAGCTTTCTCATCTGACTCTCCACCAGTGAGTGAATCGAAGTGTTTTCTTCAAAAAGTTGAACTATCTCTTTAAAAGTTTGTTAGTGTCCTCTTAGAAGGAGCGACAGCTGTGGTCAGGGATGGTTTAAAGACATTTCCATTAAAAAGTTTAAGCCCAAGTGAAGACATGAGTCGGTGGTGTAAAAGTCAAAGCCAAATTGTTGGTTCTTGTCAATTTTGTCTTGAAGTTCCCACATTTGTGGCTCAAATTTGACTTGGGTCGACTCGTGATGGAAAAAGAGGAGCCCAGTCATAAAGTCATAAATTAAAGATTTGTTTGGCTTGTTTAAGGATTTAATCTTCAGCAGCTACATGGCAGTGATGCACACTGGTTCATCGAGTTGATGGAGCTCAGTGACTGCGTGTCCCTTTGGAGGAAAAGAAAAGATTGAGTTGAGCTGAGAGCCGAGGGAATAATCTGGTTAAATATAATGAGGGCTCTTATTAGTAGTTATGCGTTTATCAGGTTGAGTGTGCTGGTGGTGGACTTCCCACATCTCCCCCTCAGGAGATATGGTGCTTTCACTCTGCTCATCTAGCTTTTTAGTCTGAATTGTAGGCAATTAAAACCTTGCCTTGTAAGGGTGGAAAAAAGGTAATGAATATGGAACACCAACTCGGAGAAGTCTGCAGAGACCGCTCGTCGACTTCTGAGGGTTCCCTTCTTCAAATCATTGCAAAGCACAAAGACCATTTGACAGCATTTTTTTTCCCCCTGTCTCTCGCTTGGTGTGCATGTGACTCCCCAAATGTTGGCCCAGAGGTTTTAAAAATGCAAAGCCCATTCTTTCCAGGTTGTTGAACTTCCGTGACCTCTGGCAGCATGGAGAAACTTTTTTGTCGTGGGTTTGGCGCCCTGCCTGACTGACCGCGCCAGCTCTCGCTGCTTCTGAGCAGAACAGAGGAGTGATGGGAAAGGGAGCTGAGTGGATGTGTCTAGACAGCCAAGTGGAGGAGGGCAAATATTTAGCCATGCCACTTGGGGAGGGGATCCAGGCCTCCTCCCCCCACTAAGGCATGCCTCTTAGCCACAGAATCAGGCCATGTCTCCATCCTTCTCCCCATACTGCTTCACACTCTGTATTCAGGGGCACGGATCTCATTTCTTGGATAATATTTCAAGCTGGCCACAGATGGGGAATTAAATTGAAGACCTGGCTTGGTATGGGGCATAAAGGATGGATTTGGGGGGGCTTCTCAGAGAGATGATACGAAAAGAAAATAGATACTGTAGGTTTAGCTGTACTTAGGCTGCGTTTAAGGGTCTCTGTAAATGAATGCTTGATATGCTGACTTCGTGTGCTTCTTGAAAGCAGAACAACCCCCTCGGTCGTCACTTATTATCCACTGTGACACATCGGTCACCTCATTTTAAAATGATTTGTTATTAGGCCGTTGAAAGCTGAATGCAATTTTCTCCTCTTCCTCACAAAACAGTGTCAGGATGATGCTATGGGTCTTTACATGCGAGCTCCCATATTTTGCTATATTTCCCCAAATGCACTGCCAATCTAAGCAATTCCTCATGTATCTTCTCCTCGCCTATGCCACATTTGAATACGTCTGTAATCAGATGAATTGCTGTCAGATGACTGCCTAACAAGGCTACTCAAATAAGGGTAAATATTGACTCAGGCGAATGAGCACATGACAGTTTAGGGCGACACCACGTTTGTCACGCTGACAACATCGCACGTCCTCCCATCACTGTTCCGGCAGGGTGGTGTCACAGAGAGGAAAGTAAAAGTTGGAAAGGGAGGGAGAGCAGTCCGGCGAGGCTTATCCTCAGTCGTCCGTGCTGAACGCTGGTTGGCTCCTCAGACCGGCGCTGGTGTCGCGTCTGCTGATGGGCTGAGTCAACCCTGCTCTACTGGTAGCCGTCACTCACTCACATATCAGGCAGCGTGGTGCAGTCTCACGCCACCTGTGTTCTCACAGTGTCCTCATGATGATGTGTCTCCAGTTCTTTATCTGGTCTCTCTGCTTACAGCCAATAAGGAGGCTTCTTTTTGTGCTTTGTCTGGGTGGGATAGAACAGAACACGCACTCCATCAATAGCCGTCAAGCGGCATTTTAATGAGTAGCTGATTCATTGATAATTTGATCAGCAGAAAATTTACCTGTGACATTTTGACAATAGATTAATCATTAAAGCCATTCATCAAGTGAAAGTGCCGTAACGAGTGCTTCCTGGATGTGAGGACTTGCTTTGCTTGCTGTCATATTATTGTAAATTCAACATCTTTGGGTTTTTGGACAGCTTTCAGTGTTGATGAATTGGAATGCGCACTGATTAATCAAAAATAGTTTGCAAATATAGCCAGTCACCTAGTAGTGTAAGGTAGATATAACTTGCCTCCTTGAACACTGTCATAACGGACTGTAGCTATCATATGAAATAGAACAAAATCAATTTAAGAAAGAAAGACAAACACAAAATAACTCCTTTAATTGAATAGTTAGTTTATAGCTTGTGTATAATTATGAAAACCATAACAGAGATGAATTTGACTTTTCAAGGGCGTCTATAGCAACTGGCACCATTTGTAGTTCAACATGAGTTCTTGTACACAGACATATTTCCGGGGGGACAGTGTGAATCTCTCGCACACAGCACATTTTTGCTCCCTCCATGATCACCTGTTTGCGCCCACCCTTTCTAAACCACTCTTACAAGGTTACATCAAATAAAATCAAGCCCAGCTACAACAAGTTCTTTGCAAACTTGTTAATGGAGTAAAAAATTCTTCATCGCCACCACCGCCAGTGTCATCGCGTTGTTTTCGGAAATGCTGCCGCTTGGGCTGCAATAATCACAACAAACCTCCTGCTGGGACTGCGTAATGACATTCGTCTTCCTCTCTCTTCCTCCTCTGCACTATTTTTTCACATTTGCTGAAGTATCAGTATGTCACGCAGGCCTAATCTCATCGACGCTAACGTACATATGTGTCGATCGGACCCTTCTGACTTAATAAAAGTATTTGTGTCACTTTAATGTAAAGCCCCGTCAGGCTCACCCTTCTGTCTACTGTTGTGCTGTTACAGTTTGTGTCATCAGAGTCTACAACAGCACATTACGGCTTATTAGTACCAATACCAGCAGTGACAACATTTATCAAGGAAAACATCTCCTACTCTCCCTAATTGTCCCCCTCAGGGCCCACTGTTATGTGGACCTGTATCGACGGCCAGGCAGTCATTAGGACATCACACTTGAGTTGACGAGCTGAGAATTCAGGGGACATGTCCACCCCGATTGGTTAATTTGATGTGAGTGGAATGACACTGCGACTGGAGCCGATGCGGTATTTATAGTCTGGTTGAGGATAGCCAACCACCCACCATAAGTTTGTGTGCTTTCTGTTCGTGAACTCCTGATAGATCACTCCTCAAGGAGGGGGGGGGGGGGGGGGGGGGGGGGGGGGGGGGTGTTGGCGCAAGAGAGGCGGGCAGGGATATGAATAGCTGGCAGGGAACGGGGTGCCTGAGGTGGAAAGGGCAGTGAAGTTTATGTGTCAAAGAACAAGAGCGGGTAGCTGATATTCAAGTATATCTGTCAGTCTCTCCTGGCCTTTGAGAGTGAGTGACGAAGGGCGCAGGTCAGCCCGGCCTGTCTGAGCTTTTTTGTGTCTCCTCAACAATGGGATCTTGTCTGATACAGATATGCTGCCTGTCTGTCACTTTTACTCACTGATATTTTGTCACTTTTGTCTGCGCGGCCGGTCCTGAGCGAGGCCTCCCCGTCCGACCTTCACCTCGGTGTGTTTCTGCCGCCTGATAGTGATCTCCAGTCAGGTAGAATTGTCCCAGCCGCTGCCCCTCGTTCACGGCGATACCTCCCACCTGCCACCTTCCACTTCACGCCGCCAGCATCCTCGGGGAGTGATAGATAGGAATCTGAATCTAAGCCGGGTTCTCAGCAGCGCAGCATCTGCTCCCAGATGCTGTGGTTCCGTAAAGGAAAATGCTTTTGCGTCAAGACTCTGAGACACGTCCCAGCCCCCATCGCCCATTTTAAGGTTCCCACTATCTTCTACTGGACTGCACGGTGTCCACGGTCTTGCCTCTTTTAGACCCGCACCACCAGGAGCCTACATACTGTTGTTTCTCGCATTGATGGTCACGCACCTAAATCATTCTTTCCCCCCAATTTTTTCCCAGCGTTTAAGCCTAACTTTTCTTTCTTGCCAATTAAACGGCTTTGATGTCTATCTGTGGAATGTGTGAGGCTAGGAAAGCATCTCTCTTCTGCTGCCTCTTGGCTACCAAAGGCCAGACTTGTGCTGGCAGAAGATAATCAGCAGTTCTCACACAAACAAGATAAAAAAAAAAAAAAAAGTTAAAAAAAAAGAAAAAAAAAAGTGAGAGGATTTACTCCCATCCTGCCTGTCAGGCAACCCACTGGAGACTGGGGAATTATTTTGGCAGCAGCACTAATGTGGCGACGGTTGTTGTTTCCTAAACTGATTTTCTTAATCCTCCACTTGTTCCACGCTTTGTAAACACGGTGGCTTGATTTTGTAATCTGGGAGGTCCCGCTGACGCACAGACACACATGCGCACGCAGGCACGCACACACACGCCTCAGCAACTTGTCCCTCTAACCCCCTTCCTCGTCAGCCACTGCCCTAATTAGTCAGAATTAAGACGAATGCCTGGGCCTCCCACGATCAATTGGTATCGAGCGGACCTTCGCTCGCCCCTGCCTGGGGGCCTCTCGTGGCCGGCAGATCATTTATATCAATCGCTTTTGTTTTTCTTTCCTTCCCCCCTTCCCATTCTTCTGTCCACCAAGTGCAAGCTCCGGTCTATTGGACGGCGTGCAGAATGGACACCCTCCATCCAGTTGTATTGATGTTACAGGGACACATTCTCCAAATATACTCAGGGACACGTACGCCTGTCACATGAATATATGTGTTATACATTTGTGGCAGAGTGTTCCTCCAGTGCTTTTTATGTCGTCTCTTTTTAACGAGCTCACCCTTTTGAAGCGGGAGTCCTTCTTCCTCGCCCTTTGCTCTTCTTGTTGCCCTTCTCTCAAATATCTCTCGCTCGCTCTGCCTTTATTACTTGTTATTCTGGATGAGGAGAGGCTTTTTGTGTTGCGGGTTTTTATCGATCTGGCCTATTTGGACCTAGATAATAATCAGCACAAAGACATGTATATCAATCTTTCACCTGCTCGTGTCTCCCACTTTTTCTTTAGCCACCTGACATTCTCTCTTTGTCGAAGCACGTGAGCCAGTTTGACTCCCGGCACCGTCTGACTGTCAGTGGCTTGTGGAGAAGACCAAAGGAAGGCAGGACAGTTGTAATATTAGATATCCCACCCTACATGCAGAGACTTGCGACTACAATGCACCGCAAAGAGCGAATTAAATCCAACCTCACTGATTCTTTTTTCAATAAGAAGTGTTGCGGTGATGCGGCTGACCAACCCTAGCCTAAACCAAAACGAAAAGTGCTGTGATGAAACTTATTTTTGATAGATTTCCAAACCATTGTTTCCTGGCAGGCATGATTCCTTTGTTTGTGCTCTAACCTGCTTTCCTTTTCTTTCTTTCTTTTTTTTTTCTACCAGAATCAACTCCTGCAAACGTTACACACAATATCAGTGGAATTCTTGTGTTATTCCTGCATTATTCTTAGGTCTAATCAGACACAGCACCTTGGGGAAATTCATTTAAAGGACAAATTAAATAGAGACAAGGAAAGGGTACAAAAGCACACTTTTATTAGTTCCTTTCTCCAAGGTTGATGGTACAGTAGTGAACTGCCACCTAAAACAGACATAGATCCAGCGTGTCCTTTGTCTGGGTCACTGAGTGTGTACTTTGGTGTATTATATGCTCGTAGTACATGTGTCAGATAGTGACCGTTTCTGCCCCGGAGGCGAGCTCAAACCTCTCAGGTCAGCAGCCACTTCGTGCTGCATGCTTTGTGTGCACGCCTGGAGTATTTGTGATTGTTGCAGAGACCAGCGATGGCAACACCGTGCATATGCGGAGCCGAGCCTGGATGGTACACCGCAGCGCTTTAGCCGTCCACGAGTTGGCAATTGGTTCCGTGGTTAGTGGCCCTTCATTCTGTGCGTAACATTATGCCTTTTGGTGTGATCCATTTAGACTCCAGAGGAGTAAACCTTGGCGAACCGACTTAAGCTATGTAGCTAGGCTAAGATGAACCCCAGGCTGCAGTCATGTGCATTGAGTTTGTTAGTGCCAGATGAGCCCCCCGTGCACGCATGTGGCGTTTGAAGGATGGTTGATTGTATGTTTATACTTGGGCTCTGTGAGTCCCTGACTCATCCCCGAGGCCCCGGCTATCCTGCCTTAACGACCCCCCGTCCCTTCCCCACATACTCTGCTGTTCTCTCTGTTTCTTTGCCACCTGCTATTTAGAGACAAGGGCTGACAGACTTCAACTCATTTCCTTCACATACCATTGGTGAGAGCCCTCCTCTGTACAAACACAAACACTGCTCTGTAGTTCTACTTTGAACTCAGGGTCATTGGGGATATATATATAAAAAAAAAAACGCAGAGAGGAGGGGAGATGTTCTATAGCATCTTCATGGATTAATGGAAAGAAAAATGGGACTATTAATCCTCTTTTCTCACTCTGCACTGTGGTCTATAGGATATGATGGAGACAAAGTGCCATGTACTTATTAACCAGTGTATCATTTCACCATTTTGCCCATTCATGTACATTTTCTGCTTATTATCAGGCATATAATGAGTCACAGAGGAGAAACACACTCTCCTTCTGTGCCTGTGTGTGTGTGTGTGCGTACATGTCCTTGATTGGGTGGGATGGTTGGCAACCACTTCTATATTTCTGCTTAATTTGCCATTGTGAATACTATTGAGTTAAGTGGCCTAAGTTTGTTTTGCTCCCAAACTCCCTGCTGCGCTAGCATTGTAGCATTACTACACCACTTTGGCTATAAGCAATCAGAGGGAGAGAGACAGAGAGAGATCCAGGGATTTAAAGGACCAGGGACTGCAGTATCATGTATTAAGTGAGGAGCACACCAAGTGATGCTGATGAAGAAGGATGTGGTGAAGGGAGACGAATGCCTGGGCCCTGAAGTGTTGTACCAGTCTGAGAGATGGTCCCTGTGAGGCCCCCTGCGGTGGAGAGTGAACCGTGGCTAGCCTGAACTCCTGCCAAGCTCACTGGCTGTTTGAGTTGTTGCAGATGGCACACTGTAGCGCTGATGTGGCAGGGTACACATTATGGAACAGGAGAAAAAAAACCCATCTATATTGAAGGAGACTGGGCTGCTGATCAGCTTACCCATCTAGAGATGAGTAGACATATTAAAAGCATCCATGTGTGCTGGGTAACTTTTGCTCTGGTGCTCCATGCCAGCATGATACTTTTTGTGAACTTATGGCTGGCCACTGGCATTTAAAAGAAAAACAGCTAAACAATAAGGACTTGTTTATCACATGCCAATAAATGGCATTTTGACAAGTATTACACAATAATAATAACATACTCAAAATAATAGGGTTTGTTTCCCCTGTTTTACTGTGATTGTTATATGAGATGATTCAGAGCTCATGCATGTGGCGGCCTGAAACAACAGGCTTGATTACACCCACTTCTGAGTTCAAGATACACTGTTTTTATTATTTATTGATTTTTTAACTCTGCTGGCCACTTAATAAAAACATTTTTTTAAAATCTAATGTTTAGTCTTCCTAATTTGGATAGTTCAAGTTCCTTATCAGACAACGTATTCTTTTTATGCAGCATCAAAATTAACTGATCTGAGCAAGTGGAATATTTTTGATCAGGTTTGCTAAGTGCACATTCGCCTCAATATTTAAAAACTACAGTCTGTTTTTTGGACCTTCTATTAACATTGAAGAGGTCCTTTTAATAATCTTTAATAAATGCATTTGCCCCTAATGACAACAAATATCAGCCTCCCCAAAACTATATATGATTAAATATATAAATATTTTTATATACTAATATTTTTTTCCACTTTAAATGACTCAAAACTACTTCTGCCTGAAATATACATATGAAATATTAATTATATATATTTTTTCATTTGAACCCTTTAAAGGCCAGAGGCTAGATCTTTAGTGACACACTTATCATTTCGGTAGCAAGGCACCCTTGCAGAAAACAAGTTGCTGCTTGCTTTGAACGGGAAAAAGTAACGCTCTCTGGTGGACAAATATAAAAACTGAAAATTGAAAGCTCGTAGTCCAAAATGAAATCTTAACATAAATGAATGCATGAGTTTATGTTAAAATAAATGCAGGATCAAAAATTGTGTTTTCAGTGGTTTTCAACATTTTTGGTCGTTAAGAACAAATGTGTCAGTTTCTTTTTTTTTTACTGAAACAGGAACTGAAACAAATATTCTAAAATAAATTTAAAAAATGAATATCCTAGGGCAAATTTGAGCTGACAAAATGGCTTGAAAAAACTCAATGGCACAAAATGTCCATCTCCTCTGGGTTAACATGGTGATGCACCTGTATCTCCCTGTGAATCTCCCACATACTGCTCTCTACAATCTACACATGTGCTATGTAGACCCAAATGCTATACAGTCAACAGTTTGGTTTGAATCCTCCTACCTGAAGCGTCTCCTCCTGAATCTACTCAGCAACTCAAAGTGCAGCACATCCAGAGAGAACGAAGCAGAAGACAGCCTGTTCCCCCTGCTTCATGATGTATTCACAACCAGAACATGTTGTTTTGAGATACACATGGCAGATTCTTGTTAGCCTACATCCTGAATAATCAGTTGTTGCCAAGGCTCCCAGTGGCAGCATGTGGGGCCACAGAGACATGCCTGGGGAACCTCGGGGGCCCCGGCTGTGGGGGATGAGGGTGCTGTTTGACTGCTGCGTCTGTCTATCAGGAGATTTGTGGAGATGCTCGTGGCACAGAGTGGAGACAGTGTCAGGGCGATACCCTTGACGGTGATGTGATTGAGTAGACAGGCGCGACCCGCTCCTTTCTTTACCCGCCACCCATCCCTTTCCCCCCTACATCTCCACCCACTCTTCCTTACACAACAGCTTCCCAAGAGTGAGCGATCACTTAAAACAGCGCTGGTTATTATACCTAAGCACATCCTAGTAATTTATGCATGATTGCCTGGCAATCTGAGGCAATTCATCATCCCCTTTCCTATCTTTCTTTTTTTAATCTGTTGGTGTCTTGTTCCTCTGGACTTTAATCTATAGGGCTATTAAGAATGCCTGTGTAATAATGGCTCAGCTCAGGTGACAGCATGACATTGGCGCCGTCATTGCTGTGCAGGTTTGGGATCCTGGAGGACTGCGGGCATTGAAACACGCCAAATCTGCCTTTTATAGCTAAGAAGCATCCACTGTTTTGTCAGTGGATTTGACTTCCTCTCCTGTCAGATGGGAAGAGCTTTGTCTGTGTGAAGTGAAAACTTTGTGTCGTATCAGGATTTTTAGATTCCGGGGATCAATATCTGTTTACAAATGACATATATGTACAGTAAATATACATATACAGTGGGGCCAGAGGTCTGATACCACATTAAAAAATCTCTAATATTTTCTCAGAGAACCTGGAAATAATCATAACATTTGAGGATTTAAATGAAAGTTTAGCATCACATACAAATTGTTATTCTAAGAAAAAAATCAAATCAAAGTTTTGTCAAATCATGGCTAGACTAAAGATTTCTAAAGGGGCAGTGCATGAAACTCTAAAACACTTTGTAGAAACTGGATCAGTTGTATCCAAAGCACGAAGAGACAGACCAAAAGTGACCACAAGATCAATACGTCAAGCTTAGTTTCCTTGGAGATAAAAAAGCATCTTCATCACAGATACAGAATTCTCTATATAAAGAACGCAAGACTCCAATCAGAAAAAGGACTGTCAAGAGAAAGTTGTTTTGTAGTGGTTTAAACCATTTCTCAGGAGGGAAAACAAGGCCAAACACTTGGAGTGGACTAAGAAATACCAGCATTTCACAATAGATAAAAGTGCTATTTACTGATGAATTCAAGTTTGAGGTTTGTTGCAGTAACCGGAAAGTATATGTAAGTAGGGGAACAGGAGAGTGAGTGATATAGCAGTGTATCAAACCTACAGTGAATCATGGTGGTAGGAATATTCAAGTCTTGAAACATGCGTTACCTTCTGGTTTCCATATTTGTGGAGAAAGATTCATACTTAAGCGGGATAAGGACCCCAGACAAAGCTTTGCAAGAATTACCTAAAGACTAAAGACCTGTCATAGACCTTTCTCCACAGTCACCTGAACTCAACCCCATTAAACATTTAAAGACTGAGAAAGCCAAGTGTTTTGTGACATCATGAGAAGCTCTCTGGAATGCCAAGATACCATGTATCATCTGGTTTTACACAAACTTATGTAGTCCATGCCAGATGGAGCGCATGCAAAAAGGGGGACATATTCTGAGATATTCAACAAACTGTTAAGCTGATGTTATCATTTGTTATGAAACAAATGCAAAAAGTGAAGAAGTGCTCTGGCTAGTGTTCTCTTACTTGTGGACCCCACTGGATGTCTGGTGTTGGTTCTTACATTCATTCATTGGCATTTTTTATGAATTGACATGGACTATACAGTCATGGTTTTCATAAATGAATTATAGGTATTGTTTTAGTTACTGTACATTTTAATTGCATGAATAGCATACTTACTTAATAAATTAATAAATAGCAGAGTTTAATTTGGATTCTTTGTTTGCCGATTATATTTTGACACAACGTGGGGAAGTGCAGCTCGACAATACATTTTCAGGATCACTTTGTCTGGCCCGGTGCATATTTATTATGGCTGCTTCGCATGTTTACAGCTGTTGTTTTTCACACACAAGCAAATGGTCCAAATATATGGCATCAACACAGGAAACTAGGCCAGCCATATGTGTGATGCACACGCGTTTCGTCGCATGTCTACATGCTTCTGTGCATGTGCGTGTTTGCGTGTTATGCTGCGAGACGCCATTAAATATCCAACGCGAGACGGAGGTGTTAACAGCAGCAGCACCGGCTGACCCTCCTTTTGTGGAGTTATCCGTCTGTGACTTCAAGGCATGGCTAATGGATGCCGACCTTGCTCCATGTTCTCTATCGGTTCCATTCAGCATCTATCAACCCAGGGATGTATCTTGATTTACCCCCCCGTCCCTCTTCTACTACCTGCTTGTACAGCAGTGCACACCAAGTACGCCATGCCCTGTTGTAG
The DNA here is from genome assembly GCA_023373845.1 of Nibea coibor. Taxonomy (NCBI): domain Eukaryota; kingdom Metazoa; phylum Chordata; class Actinopteri; family Sciaenidae; genus Nibea; species Nibea coibor. The sequence continues at coordinate 14,890,132 of CM041727.1, read as the reverse complement.
GCCATTGTAATCTTCCTGGGCTCAGTGAAAGCTAAATTAAGAACCGAACAGCATGAGTGAGAGTGAGACAACAGAAGGCAGCAGCTTGGGAGACAACCAGACAGGCAAATAGGCCACAGCTACTGACCCTGGATTATATTGATAATAATGTTTACTGATCTAATTGGTCTGTGTTCAAGCTGTTTATTCACAGTGGAGACGCTAAAATCTCGGTGTGTACTGTATGACATCAGCAAAATGAAGATGATCCCTAACAGCTTAGATCTCCTTACTGGAGAAAATGAATTACTCATAACTTGTTCAAGAACTGGGAATATTCCCACCGCATGTAATACATAGCTTAGCACCATCTGTGAGGTTGATGGTCATATTTGGAGGGAAATAAATGAGTTTTCAATCCCGTATTAACAGTGTAATTTCTTATCCTGCTGTTAAAGTAGTAGTAGAGTAGTTCAGTATTTTTGGGAAAAAAAAAACTTTCTATCCGACACCTAGATGTGGGAATACCTACCACTGTCCAGCATATAACCCCTGTAGAAAGACAAATTGTAGATTTTAGAGGTTTCTAGAGGTTTAGACCTTTAGAGGTGTATTTTGTTATCATTTCGACAGAACCAGGCTAGCTGATTTTATGCTAAGCTAAGCTTCCTAGTAGGGCTGGGACGGTATGCTTTTCTCCCAATTTGATTCTTTTATGATTTTTTGGGTGCTGATTCAATTTAAATTGCAATTCTTCGATTTTTAATCTATATTTAATATATTTGAACCATTTTAACTGCTACATTTCAACTCTCTTTTCAAAAGCCTGGACTGCATATAAAAAAGGTTAAAAAAAAAAGTGGTGTATAAAAAATATATACTTTTCTGAGGGTTATACTTTCCACATCTGAAACCTTTCTAACAGAATGAATTAAAAATGTAGACTTTCTAATGCAAACTGCTACATTTATCTGCACACAACACAAATTGGAGCCTTTAAATTAACATACTGCATAATAAAGTGAACTTAAACTCTCTTTTCAAAGCCTGGACTGCATTTAAAAGAGGTAAACAGATGTACAATATAAAAAAATGTTTTTCTCAAGTATTTCTTTGGCTTATTTAGCTGTTCCTGCTCAGTCAGTGGATGTACAGTGTCGCTTTGAGTGTCTGCTGGCTTGCTGCTGCAGGTCGTTTGGCTGTTAGCTCTGTATTTACCTCAGGATGGTGTCTTGCCAGATGGGCAGTAACGTTTGTCGTGCGACATGTGCATAACAGAGTTTACAAATAGCTTTCGACGCGTCTAGTTCTGCTTCTCCCTTCGAAGCAAAAAATCCAAAGTGTGATGGTGGAGTTTTTATCTTCTTCCCTTTCTGTTTAGGTTTTTCCCGCAAACGGATATCGGACGTCACGTTAGTAGGTGGTCAAATTTAAATAAACCCTAAATAAACTAAAATGAAGCATTTAAATTTGAAAAAAATCTTGAAACAAAAAATCGTGATACTTAAGCGAATTGATTTTTTTTTTCTCTTACCTGTACTTACTAGCCACTAACCTCATATTTCATGGACATAAACAAGAGTGGTATCGATCTTCTCAGCTAACTCTCCACCTTGAAAGCAAGCGAGCTTGTTTTGTAAAATGTCCAACTTTTTTAATAAAATAAACCCTTCTGGTCTTCATCGCTAATTTCACCGTTCATGACGACAGTGCAGAGTGTGAATTTTTTGAACACACCCATTCAAATTATGTTAAGGCTTAAAATTATGCATATTTAAGAGAATGTCCACTTTGATTGACAGGTAGGTTACAGGTGCCTTATTAGACCGCCCATGTGTGATTTCAGATCCTTTGCTGTTATTTAAATTAGCTGTAAGGAGGAAGAGGCAGTACAGCCAACATGGCTTCACATCACAAATGTTCAGCTTCAAATAGGTGCTTCCGTAACCTGTAGGTGACGTTATTCATACATGGCCCATTCCTTATACTGTCATTGTATGTTGCACTCCTGTGTGTTATTCCTAGTGTTGTGTAATTCAGTGTATCACTGCAATGAAATTCTCTCTGTTCTTCTTCTGCCTCACTTTTTTATCCCCTGTTCTGCTGTTTACCTCTGTTCTCTTCGGTGTGAATGTGTTTTGAGGTTAAATTTCACCTCAATCATATTTGCCTCTGTAAGTCGAATTTCTTGTCAGGGACTCGTGCGCTGACACAGATGGTTGGGGTTATGTTAAGAACACCCAGATGGTATTCAGAAATATATGAGTCATATTTCAGTCGACGTGTTACAGTACAGAGCTGCATCTTCCATTTACCCTGGTGTGACAGTGAGGAAAGCCTTACAAAGTCAAGGGAAACAGGTAACACTTTTTCCCTAAAACTTTTTCCGTGTCTAGTTTTTATCCCTGGATTGAAATTGGTTTCTTGTGTCTTTTCTCTTAATATGGAAACACTTAGAGAAGACTATCTCATGGGCCTGAAAAAAATCACTAGCAATGAAGTAATCTCCCTAAAAGACACCCTGTTGATTTGGTTCTTCTTTAATTGTCGTTCTATGTGTGTTTATGTGAGGATAGGTTTGCGTGCATGTGTGTGTCCTCATTTGCTCCTGTCTGTCTGAGTCTGAAGCCACGTGGGTGCATTTTTTGGACTGCGCCTCCAAACATTTCATTGACACTCACAGCTGCAGTCAGTGCATTGATTTCCCATTGGTCGATGATGGTTGAGTTTACAGAAGGAGGTGTAGAGGTAAAATGTCTTCTTTTTTTTCTTTCTTTTTTTTGTCTGCAGCGGTCACACCATTCTTTACTTCCTCTTTCAAAGAAGATAGCAAGAAAGTAACTGTGGAAATCTCAACAAAGGTGACAAAGGTGACTTGCCTGCGAGTACTTTAAAAAAGTAACAAACACAGGATTATGGGATGGCCTGGTGAACACATACTATGAGATACCATGAACACCATGAATCACCTCAATGTATGTTACTGCTACTGGATGCTTGAATTTCCTTCAGGATCAATAAAGTATATATATCTATCTGGTCACATTTCTCACTTGCCTAGCTCCAGTTCTGGCATGACACCTGCCACCCACTTGCCCATGCCAGTGTCCCTGGCCGGAAATCCTTCTTTTATCATTGCTAAAAAGTGCCTGTGGTACAAACACTAACCCCTATTTGTACTAGAGGCAACTTCCCTTCCTTGGTCTCACAGTCTGGGCAACTATCTGATGGACACATTTTACGTCACCCATAATTGTCTAAATGTACATTTTGAAGCCTTGAGTTTGGATGTACACTCTGTGTCCTCAGTTATTTGACCACAGCATGAGATAGCGGAGCAGAGGTAGAAAGAAACACCGCAACCCCCGAGTGTCAAGAGACCCGTCTATCAAAGTAAATGCACTGGCGAACATAACTCTTATTGATTTATGATACTGTATTTTTTTTTTCTTAATGAAAAAATAACAATAGAAATTCCCAGGCAAAATCAGAATACATTTTTATTGATTATGTAATTCTAAAGGGAAAGGCATCTTTAGGCAGGCAACATTGAATGTTTTGTACATTCAGCATAAAGCCCATGACTGTAAGTACAAGACACCTTAAAGTATATAAACAAAAATCACAGGACAAGTTTTATTTGGACAGTCAAAACGGCCTGAAAATTCAGAAATCCAGAGGGTAGGAGTGTTGTTTTGCGCTGTTGGGATTTGGCTTCCTTACTGGTTGTTGCCCTCAGAGCATGGCTGCTCCTCAGAGGCCATTGTTGTGCACTCCATCATCTTCTCACATGGAAAACCAAGCCTGCCGGACATGCATGCCTGTTAGATGGTCCCATGACAACCCAGTGTGACATTTTCCTTTCATCTGTGTCTTGCCATTTCTTCTCGTCCACAGTCTTTCATCATACTTTCTTTTTCTTTCTCTTTTTCTTTCCCCCAGAGTTCTCTGTCATCACTTAAGGGCCTCCCCACTTGTTTTAAACAGTGAGAGAAGAGAGGATAAAAAAGGAGTTTTTTGGGGATTGCTGAGAAATGATTTTGTATATTATTTGAGTTTTTAATCCCCCCCCCCACGTGCGAGACGACAGCGGACACGATCTTTGTGGTCGCATGAGCAGTTTCGGTGCTGGAGACGGTCTAGTGGTTGTAGGTGTAAGTGTTTGTGACAAACTGACAAATTCAGAGGCTCTGTGTCACAGCCTGTCTGATCGCACACATCCTTTCTCTCTAACAATCTCTTGATGCCTGCTTTCCTCCTCGGACAGAGCCAGCAGAGAAGGCCCGTCAGGTGGCTGTGTTTGGGGCTTAGATTGAAGACAGATAGTACAGAGGAGGGAAAGGCGACATGCTGTAATCACAGAGATGGACGGATGATGTCAATCATGGCGTCTGGTGGCCTGGTAAAGGAAGGAGGGATGAATACAGCCGGAATTGAAGGATCTTCAGTGTCAGTGCTGGAGCCACCCCGTTTCTCCTTAGTCTCTTAGAAGAATCAATCTCTCCTTGCTATAAATGCACTCACTCTTCTCACGTCATTCATCATCTAACTTTATCCTCCTACCCATCCTCTTTGACCTCTTCTCATCTTAATCATTGCCAGAAGTTGGACTACAAAGTGGCAGACTTTGTGTGTGTGTGTGTGTAGTGTGAGTCAGTGCTTCAGGTTTTCTGCGTGGTATTCCCAAACTCTTTTACACTTGGGTGAGGTCTTGACTTATGCTTTATACTTTAACAAGCTTCCACAGTCATGCAAGCAGCTCCATAAGGCTGCGCAGTGGTGATCACAAAAACAATGCATATCTTAGTTGAGTGTGTCAGAATGAAGGTGTCGCCAGCGTGGAAACAGATGGGAGAGGGGGGGCGAGACGGCCAAGAAAAGAAACGACTCACTGAAGAGCCATTTCCTGTGTCTGTGTCAGGTGGGTTAAGCCACTTCCATTAAGGAGACTAACAGCAGTGTCGAGTTCATTGGCTCTAACAGGAGACGTGAACGCGAGCACAGATCATGAGAGATTCTCCTGTCGCATAGTTCATCAAAGATCATCGATAAAAACTTAATAAAAGTTAAGTAACTTGAACTGCCTCTGGTACAGCGCAATCTGATTCATTCATTCGTTCCGTCCACACAACGTTCACTTTCAGGTCTGGAGATCTATGGATAATTCTTTTGCTGACATGTCTGGTTTGGTACTGTTTATTAATCATTCATCATCAACAGTGTTTCAACTTATACCCAGTTCATGAAAGTTTTACTGTTAGACTGCTATCAGAAGTGAAGCATCTTACATCACCAGCAGCAGCAGCAGCCACAGTTTGTTTCAAACAACTCATCCGTACACGTTGGTCTGTGTACATTACCAGCGGTAGCCACAGAGTCTGAAGAGACAAAAGAAAAGCCACATTAACCAAAAGGAGAAAGACATCAGAGAACTAGACGCACTTAATATTGACGTGATCCCTAGGAAAATCAGCAATGCGCCAGAAGTGAAGTGAAAATTTAAAAAAAAAAAAAAAACTTCACAGTGCAGAATGCCAGCTGTGCTCATTGGACGTGCTGTGCTGCTGTGTGCTCGTAACAGACAACGGAGTCCCATGTCTTTGCTCCTCAGTCTCTGGGAGGCAGGGAAATGAAAGGGAATTTGATTTCAGTCAGGTGTTTTACTCGAGAACCTCTGAGAGGCCTCTCCTGACAGTCCTATTTCAAAACCTTCTGTAAAAAGTGAGGTGGGGCTGTCACCAGCAAGTCCCTTATGATGTGTCAGAGAGCTTCAGACTTTTAAGTATTTATTTATTCATCCATATCTGTTTGTTTGCATATTTCATAGTCTTATTTCCTACTTTGGGGCTGTGGGCAACCTTCATAATCAGTAAGTCTTGTGTTAAGTAATTTCTCAGAAGGTGGTGGTTTAATTTTCAATTTGTTACCAGTTTCCCCTCATGACTTCAGCGGGAATGCATGTAATTTTGTCCTTTGTTGCTATAACTCACAGTAAGAAGGTCCCAGGTTAGATCTCCACGACGGCTGTAGGATGTTAAAGATACTCTGGCATATATTGAAGCTAAATCTTTCAGCTGAAGCAAGCACATTCAGAGTTTCCTCTGAAAACGTCGCCCTTTTCTGTTTTTTATGATTACATTTTGATTTGTTACTTTGATAAATAGGCCTTTGGTGCCAGCCAGCCTCATTTTCACTTGCTCTGACTGACTGCGTGTTGTAATTAATCATCAACAGTGTACTTATGAAATTATTAATACTTTAATAATAGACAGTTAATTCTTACACCAGGGACAGGATATCACACCGATTTCTTCTGTATTTCAGTGAGTCATTTCTCAGGCTGCAAGATATTGACTGTCTTGATCATATTTCCTCAGGGTTTCAATCTGTTGCTTAAAATTACACCCTTGGTCTTACAATATTCCCAACACTGATCGCTTTTCATTTTTAAAAAAATGCATATATCATTTTTTTTAAATACCGTTAACTCTCCACACAAATCCCACTTCAGTCAATAAATAAGTTTCCTCCTCCCATTTTCAATTTTTCCTGTTTTTAAAGATTTTTTTTTTTCTCTCACTTGGTCCTTCGTTTTTTGTTTCACACATCAAAAGAGCTTGATGGTTTGACAGGACAGGCCCTAGAAACTTGCTACCTCCCTCCAGACCTTCCAAAGTCTCTGCTCCCTCATTGAACTGTTATCTGCCCCATTTCTGGGCTTTTCCATGGCAACTAGGAACCAGCGAGCGTGTGAGCGAAGAGAGTGAGGTCTCCAGTGGAAGCAGCATCTTGTCTCAGACAGCTGTCTGCTAAAAAGACAAAGGAATGAGAGAAGAAGAAGAAGAAGAAGAAAAAAAAACAAAGAGGAAAAGGAAAGTTTGGGAAAGTTGTTTTCCCCCTTTAGCATGAAAAACAACTTAAATGGAGGCAATTCGCTGCACAGAGATCTCTAGCTGCATTCACTCAAACCTGTTGACCAGTCCTTGATCCACGGGTCTCTGCCCTGCTTTGAAAAACCCTCCCATTGTAGAATCGTCATCGTTTGTTTCGAACTGTCGTTTAATGAGCCGTGCTGATGATGAGTGTTCTCTCCTTGATCGGTTCCTAAGCAACCTGTTCACTTGATGCAAGCTGCAACTGCTGACTGACAGTCCTCAAAGTTTCATCCGTGGGACCCCCTCAGTGGAAGTAACCCACATTTCACTCTATTTTAAGCTTAATGTCAGATTCAAGGCCTTACCAAAACATATGGGTCTCTCCACTCAACATGTAGACAGATAGTGTTTGGTTCCCTAGAAAGCCAAAATGTACACTTGATTCTTGCTTCCACGAGAGCCTCTCTTCACAAGCTGTAGCCTCTCTTCTCCAGGTTCTTCGCTTGGATGTGGAGCGACAAGGCGACTTTAAAGTCGGGTAAGGCCCGCTTCTTCCGTAGGATTACACCAGAATCCCAATGGTTTTAAACAGTCACACTCTGCCACTCAAAGCCAGATATTTTCGTTCGCAGCGTTTATTAAAGGAGCTTGGGAATCCGCGGTGACAAGTGAAGCGTTTTGTAGAAACGGAAAAAGGGATACAGAAGAACAGAATTCAACAACGAGGGCTTTCCTTTTTTAAAAGTTTCAGTCTGAAGACTTTCATAGCCTTTGTCGCTCTGTTTAGAAGTCACAAACATAGTCTAGGGACGCAGTGGTCCTTGGACTGGGAAGGAACAAACAGTGAGAGGCAATCTGCAAGTGACGATAGCCGCGTCGTTATAGAAATGTTCTTCTATTTAGAGGACTCTTGGGTTTGAGGAAACGGGGCTCCCCCATCTTTAGTGCTCATAAAAGGTTGATGTGAGCCAACATTCAGTAAATCCAAGGGGAGAAGAGGGCGGATGACTAAAGAAAAGAAGCATCACATGATTATTTTGCGAAGGGAAAGCTGAAAAAAGGCACCGTCTGTTTGGAGCATGTGTTTTTTTTTTTCTACATTTTTTTTTTTTTTATTATTATTAATGAAAAAGATGGAAACTTGACTAGTATGTCCGGCTCCACCCCTGCTGAAGACTTAGAATCATCACATTGAGTTTGTTGTTGTGCTCACCTGCATGTGAGCCTGCAAAGTCCTTCACAGCCAGCTCAAGATTCAGCTTCTTTGTATCATCATTCAAAGCATAAAGTAACCAGTCCGCTCAGGCTCTCCCGCTGAGTAGTCACAACTGTACAACAACTGTTACAGAGATTATTGTCATAAACAGCAAAGAGGCCTCACTGAAGGTATAAATCGCTAAGTGACTGCAGGAGACACTGCTGGAGGATCTGTCCTAACATTTATCATGTTAGCCGCACTCAGTGTGGAACATTTGATTTGGCACTGGGTGATGTATTAATCCAGTTATTAATTTATCTACATATGTCCTCAAACGCCCCGCCACTTGGCCAGCTAACGTATACATTTAGGGCATGTGTGTTTTCCAGAGTGACAGCTGGGTGCAGAGCGTCTCCTCTCTGAAGCTCTGCTCTGCACCAGGCGCTTGACACACCAGCAGCTTCTCCTCTGCTGCAGCTGCTGATTTGACTCTTTTTCTTTTGTTTCATTCTTACAGTTTACCATGACTTTACTCAAAGAAAGTACACACAAAAACCCTGACTTTGATAGAGTAATTTAAATAATAATAAGTATTAATAATGTAAGTAAATCCCCATAAGCATGTATGTCACTTATGAGGAACTTTTCTTTGCCCTCATCTAAAAGCTTGTCTTATGTTACATATCTTTGTGCATATTTAAGACACTGTTGTCTGACTTGACTGTGTCAATTCTTTAAATCCCAGTTTCCAAATCTTACTGCTAAATCAAATTGATGTTTTTAACAAGAGGTTAACTGTAAAATTTTGTACGCATGGCAGCATTTATTGCCTTACATAAGCATAAGACAACAAAGATGGAGGACGCGGAGCAACATCTTTTTCCTCTGTCCATCGTTTCCGCAGTGTAATCCACGTTATCCGGCTGCCTCCTCTGTCAGCTTCACTGTGTTTATCTATTCCTTCTGTCACTCCCTCCTCATTGGCGAAATGCTCGGTGAGAGCATGGATCCAGTTCATGACAATCCATCATTTATGACAAGTACACACAGTAATCTATTTTAAACAGCAGGGTATGATGCTGATGATGCATGACAGAAGAGGATATAGAGTGTGCACATTTATGGGTGTGCATATTGATAATCAATTTTCTTAATTTTAACCACTGCAGGGGGGAAAAAAAAGTCATCTTTCAAGGAGCCGCTTCCGTGTTGAAACCCTAGTGAGTGATGTGCATTGTGATTTTCTGTATTGACACCTCTCACTGTTTAGAATGCTGAAAAACTAGCTAAATTGAAACATGATGGTGGAAACGCTGCTAACAAAGTTCATTTAGTAGACATCCATCTTATTAGTCAGAGCACAATGGACTGCACATGGCACTGAAATAAGTAATGAAGCAAACACGGCCAAAGTCTTATTGTATATTGATCTGTCAAAGCTAGACAGGAGTTTTAGTTACAAACAGAAAGAGCCGCGGCTGAAGTAAAATATCAGCGTTCAGTGCTGAAGGCTGGATCTACAGAATCACAGTTTGTACATAGATGAAACAAATGTGTGTAGGCCCTCATTAGCGACAGTACATAGAGTAAGTGGCATGATCACAGAATCAAAATGCGTTTCATTCGTGGAGCAATCATATTGTGGAGAAGTTGCTAAAGTCAAAGGTCAGCGGTGAGGTCAGGAGTTCAGAAAGTGTTCAGGAGCCTCTGATGTCTTATGCTGTAATACTTATTGACACTTGGCCATGACACTTGGACACTTGGACACTTGACCACTCAGACACTCTCATAGTTCAGTTTCAGTCAAACTCATCCTGGTAATCAGACTTTAAACCCCAAGATTACACCACATACATACACGCCAATACTATATGCCCAGAATTATCCAAAGAGAATGTCTTTACCCATGCAGGTGTTATTGTCTGTTCACGCAGATTGGAACGTCAACGGCAAGCTATCTATTAGCTCTTCGACCCTGGCCACTACAATGTTGAGGTAGACTGGCACCTACTGTTCCCAGTCAAAGCCAACATGTGACCTCATGTAACAAGAGAATAGAAAATTCCGTAACCGATCATACAAGTGATGATATTTAGTTCTTTGCAGCCTTTCCATTGGTTTCTTCCTTGTTCTATATTATGTTTGGATTCTTAAAGAAAGTGGCCATGTTACCATTACCATAGCAACATTGCCATTACCATGGCAACATGGCAACCATCCAACCACACTGAGCAACAGTCCTTGATGTTGCCCACGACATTTCAAAATTCGAGATGTGTGTGCCGTCCAACATGTTTTCAGATGGAAATGTGTCATTTATGTTGAGAGAAAACTGTTTAAAAAAAATCTACATCTCTACACATATAATTAGTAAAGTAGGATCTCTCAGATTTAGTACCTCATCCTCAAAGCTGCCATTATTCCTTCCTTCTTTCCCCATTTTTCCTCTTTCCCTTCCAACTATCCTATCATTATTCTCTCATCCCTGTGCTCTCAGTGGCAGTAAGCCCAAAAATTCCAGACCATTCTTTGGAGATATCTGTGGCCTTTCTTCTTGCTCCCAGCCCCTGTTGTGACAATTTCAGACTGCATGCTGGTTTGGAGGGTCTGCCAGGTGCTTCTGGCTCAACCATATGTCCTCTGACACTCTGTCTTTGGAATGGGGGAGCAGGAGGATTGGAAGGTTAAAGATGAGGCTATCTGGAGCTACCTCTGAGAACTAAACTCAGTTGGCTGACGTGGCAAAAGCACATCCCACCAAAACTAAACCCTGTTCCTAATTCTCTCTTTGCACTAGCCCTGAGCGGGGTGCAGATATAGGGATGGCAGGGAGTTCTTCATTGAGTCCCCATGGAGTTGGAAAAACAGATCCTGTTTTAGTGAGCCAGTTGGCTTGGCGTGGCGCAGTGACCGCAACGCCATCTTCGGCTCAGAGTCTGTCAGTCAGTCACAGTCTGCTGGTCTGCAGCTTCACTGGTCAGGCAGGAGTTCATTCTTTTCTGGTGTCTTTGTCTGAATGTTTCCCTGACTGCCAGACACTTCTTTCAACTCTGAAACCTCAGTCTGAGTCTCTTTCTCTGTTTCCAATCCAGGGCTGTGATTCTGTGGTGAACCGGTCACACCATCGGTCCAGTTGTTTCTCCTGCCTCAAGGTAAGGCCTGTAAGCCCAGCGATAGTTCTGCTTGCACGAAAGCACAGCACAAATGCCTGCACGTACACACATCAGTTTGAAACCACTTGACAGCAGAATAGCAGCATAAACAACAGCTAAATTTCCCCTTTGATTTGTATCCTAAAACCCTCCAGTGCAAAGAAAGGCTGTTGTTTGGAGTTTAACAGAACAAATAACATCCGCAACAGGGGTTCTTAATCTGGGACTGACATGTGAGACTGACTGTCCCTTATTAAGTATCTGCGCCGCCCTTCGTCTTGTCGCAGCGGCAGACAAACATTTTCCCAGAGGCCCGAGCAGCCCAGCGGTGTCCTGAAGTTACCAAGACTGCGAGGATGTATTGTGACAGACTTTAAATGTGAGGAAGAGGAGCCCTCATCACCCGTCACCTCTGCAAGATGAAAGCCCCTGAAAGCAGCCAGCCACCCTGCTGGACACAGCTCAGCTGTTATAAGAAGTGTTTGACAGGAGGGGCAGGTACTTGACCTTCTCTCCGGCTTTTTCTTTGTTTTCTTCTCTCTCTTTTCTCTCACTCTCTTGCTCTGTGTCGCTGCCCCGCCACGTGCTTACCACTCTCGCCCCAAAGGCCCTTGGGTGTTGTCAGGGAGCTAACAGTCCCAGTGCGCTGTAGTACACCGGCATTTGTTGCTTGTTTTTTTTTTTTTTACCACTGTTTTCAATAAATACAATGGAGGAACCCTTGTGGTGGTGTTTATCGTGCTGGTGTGCAGTCCTGCATACTATGCAACATTACTGCTGAGGTTAGGGTCTCAGGAGTATTTGTGAGTGGCTTCGTGTCAAAGGCCTCGGAGAGGAGAGATGGAATTGCTGCTCAGTGGATGAGTAAAAGCAAATTCAGGAGTGCTCATATCACATAAACATGCGCCTTGTTACTGACATGGAGTTACATGAAGATTATGACATTACAACAACATCCACTGGCTAAATCGAAGGGGATTTACAGTGGTAAACATGGTGAGTCGCCCACTGTATTCCGAGCCTGGATCTGCATGTCTGGGTGGAGAAGTTGAATTTTTTACAGCCTTGATGCACATTTCCATTTCTCCGTCAGACAGTGTCCCATGTATTCATCTTTCCTAACAATGGCGAAATGTCAGCATACTTTCAGGCTGCTCTAAATTAAACATTCATCCCCTCTGAGTATACAGCTATAGAGCTGTTCTTGCCATCCCCTCCCACACTGTTTTTCTATTTTCACATAGAAGGCTTTGGCCAAATGAGGAACAAGACACTTTCTCTCACTATAGACCAGATGGTAATGATGTAGAGTACGTAAAAATTTTTTTTTGGGTGTACAGATATGCCAAATGACAATTGTCTGGCTTACTTTCATGGTCATATCCCAAATGTCCCAGGTCTTGATATGTGCGATGGCCAAGAAAGTTGAAGACAAGACTTAAGATGGGGAGGGGGATATTTTATTAATGGGAACTATTAATATTCCATCGCAGTGGGACAATGGTGTGTTTCTTTTTGCAGAAGCATAATGAATAACTGAGTGCCTCTATGGTGCCCGATTCCTCAGCATGAATATTCAGATGCTGGTGGTGTATCATGGGAGAGTTGAGAGCCTCTTCTCTACCCTGTAGTGGATCACACCTGAGCATTTTGTCTCACCTCTGTATTCCTCTCTATTGCTTCCCATTGCAGACCCAGGCATGTGACTAAAGTCAGTATTATCTGGGGACCGGTGCCTATAGATCTGATGCCTGGCTCTCAATAACGGCCCTCCACAGAGGCTGGATTGATTGATTACACTACTGTGGCTTTGTGTGGGTTTTTAATTGATTGATTAATTGTGGGCCTAGGCTGAGATGTGATTGATTATGAGTAGTCAGCAGTGGGTTGGAGTCGGGCTGTCAAAGCCAACCGGGTGAGAGGTGAGATCTTGTGGCTTCTGTAATATGCTTGTTCTTTTATCCATGAAAGCCACTTTCATCTCTGATGCTCTGTACAGCCACACTTTGTCCTTGCCCTGGTCACTTCTCTGGAGCTACTTTTCTCCCTAGTTTCAGTGAGTACGAGTTTGGGTTCACATGTGTTCACATGTGGTGTTGCCTGGAGCTGTGCATGTCCTGTTCTTGCCATGAGAGTGTTCAATAATGTCAGGTCTGTGGCCTTCAGCAGATACAACAAATAGTTCCCTTCAAACCTCAAAGACTTAGCTCTCATAGAGCCTATGCAAGGAAATAGAAAGAGTTAAAACATAAAGAGACGAAGAACAAAGAGAGGTGAAAAATACTGAATGCATGTGCCAGTGTAGAATGAAAAAGGGAGCCCACTGCAGAGCTCATTCAGATATGAAGGTGAAAAAGAAAGAAAGCATGAAAGAAGGACAACAAGAATGAGTCACTTCCATAATATGTCTATGTTATGATATTAAGAAGTGCAGACATTAAAATACAGTTACTAACCAACATTTCAACAGTAGATGCGTCATTCATAACAAATAGTATACTCTTCTACTGGGCCAATAAATAGCAAAAATCTCTGCGTATTTAAGCTTGTATTTCCAGATGAGATCAGGGACGGTTGGGGTGGTATGATCAACACACAAAGCTTAGATGCACCACTGTAAGTTTCATCAAAATCTGATCAGTGTTGTTTCAGGATGTGCGGCAGATAAACAGATGAATGAATTAGAAATAAAACAAACCGAGTAAATGAACGCACAAACAGAAGAATAAATGAGCCAACAAAAACAAAGGAGCAAACAAAGAACTAAATGAACAAATAAATGAATTAATGAATGGACCACAGATCCAAGCACGGGGGATGGGGAGTGTGTGCATGTATCAGTTACAATCTGTTTGTCTGTAATCTCCTCAGACAGAATCTCCATTCAAAATAAAGGTTCTGTCTCTGCTGTTGGATGCTTAAAGGGCAGAATGAGCATTTTGACACTTAAAGGCTTTGTCTAATCGCTCATCAAGTTGGGGATAAAACAGGAACGTGCACTCGTGCTCTATCTACTGAACATGTCTCACGGGGAAATGTCAGAAGCCGTTGGGAAGGCACAAATGTTTTATGCTAATATATGAAGAAGCTGTAGGTAAGTTAATAATTAAAGTCCGAGCTCAGATACAAACACTGAATATATGTTTATACCGACTCTGACATTAGTGTGACATTATATGTATTAGTATTTTTCAGTAAAGCATTCAGCTGGTGTGCGAAGACAAGAGCTAGCAGCTAGATAATATTACTTACTAGTACAGCTGCAAGAAGCCCAGTTTGGTGTCTTTTATCTTTTTATTTCGACTATATAACGACTAAAAGTCAGTCCCAGATTTACTCTTGTCCAGCAACCTCTTGCTTGGTCACTCTCCTTTTCTCTTCCTAGCTTCCTCCCTCAATGTTACATTGCCTGCTCCGGTTCTGGCACGACACTGGTTCCACTCTCAGGATCTCCCTCTCACTGGACCTGAAAACATCATCTTCCCGGTGGTCTAAAACACCTGCAGTATAAACACTTACTCCCCCAATGCTCAGTCCTTAAAGTCCGCGCAGCCCAGCTATCAAACTAAGCTAACGTTAGCTAACAGCATCTATAGTTCACAGCAGTTTACTGTCCATCACTAAATTACAGAGAGCTGTGGCAGAGCAACTGAAGTACATCAGAGGGGAAACCACTTTCTCGATTAAAATATGATCCAGTTTCAACAAAATCATTGAAGTATTTAGTAGTGTGCGACTTGGGTTTATGTAGAAAAGTTACACAGTATTGATTAATGTATTAAATAGTAGTAATAGTATAGTAATTAATAGTAATATGAACACAATCATAGGTAACTCTTTTCAGTTGTATACACATGCCCAACTGATTGATCAAAATAAGGAATTATGATACAACATCTCAGGAGCATGCATTCACATCTGACAAAGGTATTAAGTTGTGAGCTGAGAGGAACTGATTGTTTAGGCTCTGTACAAGGTGAAGAATCACTGAATGTGCTTTACTGTTATCCTTGACTGAAATCCTCCAGTCTGAATTCAGCAGAGGACTACAAGGTTTACAGCCATTCCTCACATGCCCTAGTGTTGTGTAGTGCTGTGTGCTCTCACTTTCCTGGACAGTCCAGAGAGAGAGGTGTGTGAGTGGACCACATATCACAGCCATCCGTCAACCACAAACTCCCAAATGTGGGGGATGATATTATGAAGGCGGCACAACAATATATCAAATTCCGTTATTCAGCAGTGGAACAGACACAAATCAAAAAGAGTCAAAGGCCACATGAGACACATCAAATGACAATGTAAAAACAACCTAACAAAATGTCCTATCGCCTGTACTGTATCTCCTTAATCTGCAGCTCCCCTCAGCCCTGTGCGTTATCTTGAGCCTCAACTCAATTGTTTTGCTGTCCTGCCCCAATTTCACTGTTTTGCTTCAGTCACTGCTCTCGTAGTGTCATTTTCAGCTGCAGCAGGGAGCTCTAAAAACTCACTGTACACTACCTGCTCAGCACCAGACAGGAGGCAGACACAGTTAGTGGCGCTAGCTGGTGAACACAGTGGAGTATTTTGCAGCTAAAGAGACAGATATTTCATTCAGGGGGGTGGTAGAGACCAAAAACAGAGCTAAAAGAGAGCAAATATCTGACTAACATTGAGAATGTAAGACTCAAAAACTCCAACGCCAGTGTACTTCACCCGGACTGTGTGGCTGTGGGTTGATCAAATTTAATTTTCTTTTTTACTTACTTCTTTTTAATTTAAGTGTTTCTAAATCTGGATTGGCGCCAGCCTACATTCAGTGGATTTGATCAGTGAGAGGAGCTCAGAAAAAAGAAGATACAGGCCTACAGAAATACCTAATGTGAAATAACCAAAACTTTTTGAAGAAAAAGTAGGTTCCTGGGGCACCCTGCTTGCTTACCTCATAGGGCATGTATCCCTTATAACAGGGCTTAATGCAGCCTCCATCCCCATGCTGTGCATCATCCCCTATCTATCCACCCAGTTTCCTGTCGATCTTCAGCTGGCTATCAAAAATAAAAATAAAAAACATAAAAAACAGCCCAGTCAGCTGATATTGGCCCATTGGTATTGATTGGTATTGATGTTGTCCAATATGTGCTGATATGAAAACTGTTTTTTTTCTGGTTTGTTGCGGAGGATAATGCTTGCGGTAGTGTCACCACAAAGTTCATCCAACAGAGTGAACTACGATGTACAAAACTGCGGCAAGCAGCTCAGAGCAAGGGAGTAATGTCAGTACTCTAAAGATGCAGCATATTAACTCTCGTATCAGCAGTAATTAAATTTTTTCCATCTAAAGTCTGTGCCGGGATAATTCTCATCCCATTGCTGAACACAACCAAACCAAACTGAAGGTTTACATATAGGTGATAGAAATGATGGCCTGATGGCATGGTTGATGACAGCCCTGACCCACTCACGGACCCCTTCTCTTGCAGGCAATTTGCACTATGTCACCGAGGTTTCATGGACAGCTGGTGGACTTGCTTGGACACTGGAGACATGAAAGGTCCTGTCATGTGCTACACTTCAAATCAACACCATCATTATGTAGCCTGCAGGTCTGAGCTCTGATGGATACGCTGCTTAAATTAAATCAGTGTCTGACTGATGATGACAGCCTCTTCTTTTGTTCTCCCGGTCAGTGTTCGGCCTTCCATCTGTAGCTAATAAACATCAGTTAGCCTGTTTTGAGTTCTCATCAACATTTACTCCGTTCTAGCTTGAGGTCAAACTATATCTTGATTTCATCAAAGCGGTGCCTCTAATGTTACAGCGTGGACAGCATCAGCAGTTTCATGCATTTGAAATTTTTCTCAGTTGTTGTCACTTTACTGCTTACACTGTAAAAATGATAGATTTTTGGGTCAGGTTGCCATCCGTCACCGAGTTGGAGTACTCTCCATTTATCACTTTTTTTTTCTCTGGGTTCTCTAAGATGTCTAACTCTGGTTATCAACAAGAACAATTGCCATTCAGCAGATACACCTGAGACAAATTTGAGACGCGGAGCATGTTTAATGAATGCTTCATTAGTTTTCCAAAGGCAGCTGTGGAAGAAGTAGGAAGATTTACTAAAGTAAAAATACTGTTCCAACAATGTAAAAATATTCTGTTACAGAGTATAGTCCTGCATTTAACATCCTACCTAAGTAAAGCAGAAGTTTTATAACTAAATATATTATTATTATTAGAATAAAAAGTACTCATTCTGCAGTAAAATTGTAAAATACTAATGTGTGAACAGCGTTTTACAGTTGCTGGTTTAGGCGGAGCTAGTTGTCCTTTGGTTTCCAACCTAGGCCTCTCCCAAGGGTCACCAGATAAATCCTAAGGCGTCGTAAGATGATTAATGGGAGAGGAAAGAAGAAAAACAAAGCTCTGCTGCACTTTTTTTCCCTTAACTTTTCTCTAATCTTTTCTTTTTTTTGAAAGATTTTTGTTTTGAATTTTGTTTAAAATAAGTTTATTACCCCAATTTTCACAAAACTTGGTGAAAGGTTAAAGCATAGACCAAAGAAGAATTTTCTTAGTGGGTCCGAAACACGGGGCACAGCTGTTGTCTTTAAAGTTAATATTGTGCAGTGACTAACATCACTGTAGCCATGAATACAGCAGGTCTGTAAGAAATAAGCAATTAGAGATGTGATATTTCTGGATTAATGTGCGTGAGTAAAAGTATTATGTAACATAAAATGGAAATACTCAAGTAAGTACCTCAAACTTTACTGGAGTTCACTCCTTAAATGAATCTACTTACCTCTGTCCAAAACTTGTTAAACAACAACTTGCGTCAACTGTGAGAGAGGCCTGTGGTGTTTTTAGGCGTCGGTTCGTACTGTGGAACAGGAGGTGCATCGGGCTTCGGCTTTGAGAGCCTGTAGGTTCCCTATGGGGCCCTGCAGCAGACGAAGTAACGGAGTGAATGCTACTAACCCTTCCTGCTTCCATTAGAGACAGAAACTAGAGGATTACTGCCAGGGGCAAGGCTAATGACTGTCATGGCCACAGAAAGCCGATTTGCTGAAACTGTGGCAGGGAGGCGTGAAGCCAAAATCTCCCACTAAGACCCAGTGTGAGGGGCCTTAATAAAGGAGACACTCTGCTCTATCGTCTGCTTTCTTCAGTGGAAAAAAATCACAACGAAGTTTATGTAATATATCCACCGCCCATGGTCTTTTACTAGCAGTGTGTAACCAAAGAGTAAGTAAAAACAACAACAAAAGCATATGCATAGTGGTTCACTGGGAATTGAGAGTATTCAAAGTGGGGGGGACACGGCAGAAATAAATAGTCACATCATCATTACTAACTCATAAGACATAAATCACGTTGTGTTATAAGTGTGTGGGAGGATACAGGCGATGGGTCCTCTTCTCTGTTACAATAACAATACAGTTGTGAGAGGAATGTGATAGATGTGCTTAAATCTTAATGCTGTTTGAGGCTCCATGCAGGAACTTGACGACATTCATGTTTCCACTGCAAATAAAAGCATTTTCCCGAACTAGGGCATGATCATCGAAAATGACGAGCGGTGTGCGTGTGTGTTGGAGGGGGTTGCACATGAAAAAAAAAACAAAAAAAAACAACATTTTTGTTGCATGTTAAAGAGCGATACCCAGTGTGAAACACAGCAGCGAATGCAATGAGAGCTATCCCCGCTGCTGAGAAGCCTTTATATTCCACACGACACCATCGAGAGACACTTCAGCTCGGTGACATTTAAGAATATCTGATCTGAGGAATTTCTTATCGTTTACTGCTGCTTCTCTTATTCCCTCCATTTTCCCTCTCCTCCTCTGCCACCCTCGAAGTTGTCGCACCCAGCTCCTTGCCTGTCTAAATAACACGCACACACAAACACAGATGCCTGGGCATTGATTTGGCTAGTTCAGAGTGTACAAGGGCAAGGGAGAGCACTCATGGAGAAGTTTGTACAATTGATCTCTGGAGGGCCTGAGATGCAGGACTCTCCTCTTTCTCAGTCTCTCTCTCTCTCTCTCTCTCTCTCTTTCTTTCTTTCTCTCTGTCGCAACATCACTCGCTCCGTCTCTCTTCCTCTGCTGCTTTGTTTCCTCTGGCTGAATATGCATTTTCTGGATTAGACTGAAGGCGAGGAGGAAAAGGAAAAGGGAGGACATTGCTGTTCTGAGTCTGCGGGTATGGCATCTCAACTGTGGAGGCAAAAAAAAAATCTTTTATCCTCAGAGGAAGTATCTTGGTTGACTTGGCAGTGGGACTTAGGATGCGTTTCAGCTTGCAGATTAGTGCTTTTTCCAATGCCCCCTCTTTTAGGTAATCCAGGATGCTGTAGTTTAAGAATAAAAAAAGAGAGAGAGGTTTTACCTTTGAATTCAACCAAGTGTGTCTCCACTACTCGGCTTATTCACAGTATCCCAATGTGTTTTCATCTTCCTATATGTGTTATAAGAAGCTAAAAACTGTAATTTTATATTAACTATGCGTCACATTACTACATTTATGTGGGGGAAAAATGGTTGCAGTGATGAACAGACAAATTGTTACCTGACTCTGCAGTTCCCCGCTCAGCTATTTAGCTTTATAGCCTCTTCTGCTCATTGTTTAGCTGTCCTGCAACTTTACTCTCACTCCTCTCATAGTGTTAATTTTGGCTGCAGCAGTCACACGGCCACAGCTGAAGGACAGAGTGGAGCATTTAGCGTCTAAGCTTAATACCTAAAAGGCGATGATTTGTCAATGTCCAGACTGTTTACACAGACAGTCCTGAAATCCTGGAAAGGTAGTTGCTCCCAGCATCTTCTGCTTTATTATAACATCTGAGACAGTCGAACCCCAACTAAGGCAACAGCACCTGTGATCAATATCATAACTGATTGTTAACGTAGTGTTACCTGTGACAGTTAATGTGTCACAGTGTCACTTTTAATTCCTTGACCTGAATGAGCAGAAAATCATAGATTATGACTTATAATATAATATATTTTTGTGTACTTTTAAATCAGTAAATTAACTTTACTTTACCGGCCGAGCATCAGGGGATGTGTCAGGTCCAGTCCAGTCGCCTATAAAATATGGATGAAGTCTCCATGGCGTACGGCCATTGCCATCTTTGATCTTTGTCCGCAGGCTCCAGCCAATCCAAAAGTGCTGATTGAGAGGCCCTTCTGCTGTTTCCTGACAGTTTCTGTCACAGTTTTGACTACAGAGCCTCTTTCAGCTCAAAGTGTTTGAACACTTTGAGGAGCGCAGTGGGACAGAGAGGCTGACTGGTTCTAGTGAGACAGAGACAGAGCTTAACGTTAAGCAGACAACGTTATTATATCAGCCGAGGTAATGGTCGAACCAAGAGCAAATTACTGAGGACTTTGCAGTGCACAAAGGTGTTTGGGGCTGCAGCCGCTGTGGACTTTACACATCTCTGTGTTGTTGCTTTGGTAATTTTTCATTCTGCTCTTTAAGTGGCAGTTCTTTCATTTCTGTAGCCTAATATTGCTTTTTGCACCAGCTGCAGCGTCCAAAGCAACTTTTATTAATAACCATTTGAGTTCTGTTTTCTGGTGAACTTAGTGAGGCTATATACAGAGGAAGGCTGTTGTATCAGATCCCCATCGCCCCAGAATCATTTTGAAGATGTAACACATTAACATTTACTCAGGGTATTCGGACTGAATTTCTTTTATCTAAGTACTTTTTCCCCTTTCCTTATTACCTCTGTAACACAAACAGCAGTTCGGAACTTATTTCTTTTCATGTATCTATTGCGACTATCAAATGGATAAATTATACAAATTGATCTGAATAACAGGTTTAAGACTACCTTTCTGTCAGTGGGGAGTTTGGAGATTTCTTTACTGCTAAGTTGACTTCTGGGCTAACCTCCACGTCACAATATTCAGCTGCTGGTAAACAAAAGTCTGAACTCTGCTCTGTTTCCTGAGAAACTGTAGAATTTATTTTCTAGAAACACAAACAAGCAAAAGAAAACTAGTGTAGCTCATACTGAAGATTCACAGTCAGCACCATCAGCTCTCTCTCACTCTCTCTCACTCGCTGCAAACTTCCAGTGCGGCCTGCTCAGCTCCACTTTATCCAACAGTATTTACATTTAACTATGTTTTGTCCTCTAGCGTGTTGATTGACACCAAAGTGCACCGACACGACAGACATGACATCTGCGTCTCATTTGCCCCCACCCCCCAGCTGCATTTCAGCGGTTGCATATGTCACCCAGTTATGACCAAAGTGCTTTGTGTCCTTGTTTTCTATCTGTATTGTTTCAATACACTAAGTCTCCAGAAAAAAAGCAAAGGTCGGAGGAAAGTGTGTAAGAAAAACTGTTGTTTTGTTGCAAAAGAAATATTTTCTTCTTTTCTATCCAGGTAACCATCTCGTCACCCTTTCAGTTTGTCTTTTCAGGGTGTCCTGACCCCCAGGTTGGGAACCACTGCATTATACTTTACAATGGCCATAAAAATACTATCTGTCAAGTGTCCATTAATATTGTATATTTCAAAACAGTTCAATATTTCAAGACATTTCAAAAAGGCATTCTTTTTCTTTCTTTTTTTTTGGTCTTATTTCTTGAGCGACAATATACTCCCATGTGTCACAATATAGACTACAACATGCTTTGCGTTTCCATAATTTTTCAATACCAAGACACCTTGTTGAACCATAACTGAAGTTTTTTTTGTTTTTTTTTTACAATTTTAAAAAACTGTATATCACACGCAGGAATGTTTTTTTGTGGCCATCTGATGTCTGACTGCATTCTCTCTGAAATCCTTGTATATTTGTGAAGGAGGAAAGTCTGGCGAAGGATTAGGGGAGAACAGCAAACTGCCAAAATCTGCACAGCCTGTCAGAGTTTGGAAAAGAAAGAGACAGGAGAGGAAAAAATGTCAAGAAGGAGACTGCAAATGAGGCTTGTTTCAATAAGGGGATCGATGGGGATGCAGGAAAAGATGTTGTGTGCATCGATGATAAGTGTCCACGGGCAAACACTGGAGGGTAGGTTATAGGAGGGGATGCATGTGTGTGTGAGGTTGGAGGGAGGGGTTGAGCAGTGGAGATGGTGTGAGAGAAAGGGAGATAGCCCACAGGAGGCTGCAGAGATACAATAGTTGTTTTGACTAGTTTGCCAAAGCGCTGGATGTTTTAGAGGCTTGAAAATTATGTTTTTAATTAAGAAGAGGCCGTCGCTTGATTGGAGAACAGACGCTGTGAGAGATAGGTGAAGGAGACTTAACAGGAAGCATTAAAAACAAACTAGATTAGGATATGTGTTGTATTTCCCTCCTTTCATTAGATTTCTGTTTTATCTGAAGCCTTGATGGTGATCCTTCATGCCTTCTGTATTTAGCAGTGATTCTCTACAGACTTGGTAATTATTTTTAGGCTCTTGCCCTTTGTGTTTTTCAGTTCTCTGGCCCGGGCCTTTTGTTGGAAGATGTGATTGTTGGGGACAGCCCTTCAGCAGTTGTCCATGTCACGGGGCCTTGTGGGGGATGCACTTTTCACCGCTAGACCCATCATGGCAGACCAGCACCAACAACGCCAGCCGCACTATTTATGATAACCTTCATCCCAGAAGTGTATAATTTATTTGCACTGCTTCCTGAACTTGTACACGCCGCAGCCTATTTTACACGCGCGTGGATCCTGTATCTCCAGCCATGATGTCAGCTGTGTTTTTCAGCTCCGCCGTGTGTCAGTGCCTCCAGCTCATACGCTGAGAAGCTGCTGACCCTGGTCTTATAGCTACTGAGAGGTGTTTGCTCTTATCTATTCATGATGCCGTTAGCCACTAACAGCCTCTCAATTTGGATCCAACAATGGCTTACTCGTAGACTGTGTGAGCGTCGACTGCAAGCTAGGAGACCAAAGAATTTCTGCCACTTGTCGTGGCATCTGTTTGACTTCGTATTGCAATGACTGAGGTCAGATGAGCCAACGTATTTTCTATAAAATATATATAAGGGCACTGCAGGCTGCGGAGCGATGTGTTATTGATTTTTAAAGCAGAAATAGTGCAGATATTCAGACATTTCTTGATAGCTGTCACTGCATGTTTATCAGCAGCTTGTGTACTGATGTGTTCACACTGACAATAAGACAGATTAGTTGCCACGGTGGCAAGTTTGTTTTTTCCCCTTTTTTTTTTTTTTGTTCATGAATGCTGATGGCAGTATGTGGAGATCGCTTCAATATTTCTCACTGCTTGCCATCCCACGTTAAAAATAGTCACACAAAGGGTGACACTGAGCCATCATGGCATGTCATCTTCGGGATCAGCTCTGTGGTGAGAAACCAAGCTGAACCCATCCTGTCTTCCCATCGACAGCCAGGAGAGAAAATGTTGTTTGTCACCATTGTCCATCTGGCTCATCATGCGCTTGGCAATTTTGCATCGCTGTGACTTCAGGTAAAAGGATACAGGTGTGGGCCTTAATCATGGTGGAAGACTTGACCCACTGGAATGCTGGGAAAAAAAAAACAAAAAACAGAAATATCCTGATTTAATTCTGTTAGCCGGAAATTCAGGGTCAGAGTGTTGTTAGACTGGGAGCTGTGGGTGCAAATTGTTAAGAGAAAGAGTGAGTAGCTTCTACCTCATGACACTGCTTTATTAAGTGCTGATATCATTTCAGATATTTCCCTGTGGTCCTCCATTTGCATGTCTCAGTATGATTTTCTGATAGTAACATGCAAATGTGACACCTTCGAAATGTTACATCTCCTCTGTGCTGTTCATAATTGGTGAAGGTAATTGTCCATTCTTTAGAAAATAAAGTCTGCTGAATGAAGAAGCAGATGGCTCTAACAAGTCCCGTAACTCAAAGGTCCTCTCCTCTCCGTCTCCTGCAGTGGGGCTCTTGAGCGTGTTATTCACAGGGAGGCACATCCATCTTCTTTTTTATCCCAAATTATTTGCCGTCTTTGATTCTCCCTTCACGTGCAAATGAAGTGGGTGTGAGAGGGTGGGAAAGCTGTGGGCTGATGGATCTTATTAGAGGTGTTGCATTGATAATCAGCGGAGAGTCAACAAGATATGGGGGGAGAGAGGCGGTGAGCAAACGAGAGAGTGAGAGAGAGAGAAATAAGGAGAACAACAGCGACGCCTTTATTCACAGTGGCAATTTGCCCTTGAGAGGTCGGAGAGAGAGAGAGAGAGAGAGAGGACGAGCGAAGAGATGGAGGAGAATGTTGAGCTGCCACAAATGTAGGCGTGATGTCACATTGGTTTATCTCCATCAGTGCGTCAGACTGACCAGAGAAGCAGTTCCACATGTGTGAGCTGAGTGAAACTCCATGTTTATGAAGGGATAAACGTTCGCAGCACTCTCCCGCTCTCCCGCCTTCATTCCCTTCCCTGGACGTCCTCCTGCCACCCATTTAGGAAGTGAGAAAGTACACGTCCTTTATTTATAAATCATTGAACTCGTATCTTCCACTTGGCCTATTTGGTTACAATAACCGCACAGTTCATTTGCTTTTTCCTCTCTGGGTTTCTTCTGTCACCGAGAGAAAAATGTGTCTTCCTATATGATGATGTATATTTCTCGCTGAAGTAATTGTCTTGTTTATATTGAATAGTGTGAATGCAGTGCACGGCTTCACTTATGACAGCTCCAAAATATCTACCAGTTTCTGCCTTTCCCCTAACAGTGTGCCCTGTTCAGTGGTTTTGCAGGTAATGCTTCATTACATACAATGAAAAGAGCTCCACTTTGCCTGGGGGACTGGATGCTCGGAGAGGGCAGGCTGTCTGTCATTCCTCAATGGGATCATCTCCACCTGCTTAGAAGCTCGGGCTGGAGGAGGAGCACAGGGGAGGGGAGATGCAGTAAAGGATGTAGGGCAGGTACATACCCGTGTGATGACAGAGATGATTCTTTCCTTTCTTTTTTTTTTTTTTTTTTCCCAGCAACAGCGTATTGTGACATAGAGGAAATAGCTCATAGTGTATGTTGAGGTAGGTTAAGGTGAGACTGAAGAATCTTAAAACAATTAGGTGAAGTGAAAGAAGAATTTTCCCCTCGAGGGATCAACAAAGTATCCATTCGAATCTAATTCTAATCTAAAAAGTTGCGTCCTCTTTATTTTTTGTGTTTGAGTTTTTAGAATTTTTACGTTCAGCAACTCAAAGTCACACAAACCTTTGAACAGTAACTACACCATGTTTCTGCTGACCTCCAGTGTTTTAATGTCTCACCCAGGCACCACAAGCGTGTTTGCAGCAATGTAATAAATAAATTAAAAAATAAAATACTTTTCAAAATAGTTCACCACAATAATTCAATAAGATCAGGCCACTAAAAGTAAACTAATATACAATAAAATGCAATTCTTTATGAATACAATGAACTGAATAATAAAATCTAAAAAATCTTGACTCATGAATGAACCCTGTATTTCTCCTGGACACTGACCTCTCTGCTGTACTGTAATATACGCTGCTGTCACTTGTTATGTGGCCCCCCCGCTCTCGCCTCATTGTGGTGTGAACAAGCTCTCGTGTGGCCAACTTCAGAACTTGAGAAGTTGAGTTGAGGTGATGTGGGATCAGGAAGGAAGGAGAAGCATTTGGTGCTCGTACAGAAGGTATTATACACACCCTGGTAAACTGCATGCTAGAGGAAACACACTGAGCCTATGAGCTTGGCTTTATTAGATCCAGGCATAAAGCGATGTCAGTTACAGCTGGCGTGCAGACTTTATGTAATCACACAGCCTGAGACAGTCAAGCAGCTGCAGACACGCATACACTCACAGAGAGACATATACATCCAAACTTCCATATTTCCTATTACAGGGACTGGAATGAAAAGTGTGTGTATAGTTTTGGTGATTAATCGATTACAGTAATAAACAGATAATGATGATAATGCCATGCCCGAAGACGCTGCTGAGCTAGGTTATAATGCCCACTCGCCTGGTTCCTGGTTTTGGTGAAACCGGCTCAGCTCACCTTCCGCATTCCCACGGGGTCCCCTTTGTCCCAGTCTTCATCCCGGTAATCCAAAATACCTTTTCCAGTGGTGTAAATACCAACACTACACGGTTGCTTTGAGCACCCAGTCCAAGCAGCAGGGACAGAACTAACTAGCTCAGCTGAGTTGAGTCGGAGCATCCAGAGGACACCAGAGGGAAAGGGCAGACATGACAGAGGCCTCATTTACTCCATTCTAATTCAGTGTAACGTCCAAAAGAAGATGTTTAAGACAGAAAGGTTACAGTACCTTAAGCAAGTATAACGTTTACCATTTTAGGTTGCAAGTCTCAGTCCTGATCAGTTCCCACAGATATTTCAGTTGTGAGCCGACCAACAGTCAGGCAGCCCGACATTGAGCCATCCATAGAGCCCTTGTTGCTAGCATAAGCAATGATTTATTAAGACAAGCGCTATGAGATACATCATGAGGGTCTCAGCTGTGTCTGTTGAGCGCAGGAGAGATGCAAAAAAAAAAAGACTCCACAGATGAGGTTGATACGTATGTAAAAGGCATTAAAGTTTCTCTCGCATCACACATTCTGCATGTGTCATATCTCACAGGTCCCAGTATTTAACAGTGTTTTCTCTCAGTAAATGTCATAAATGGCATTACTTACAGTGTTTAACATTATTTCACAGTGTGTTTCTGTGACTGCTGATGTCTCTGTTGTGCTGCCTCCCTTTGTCTCATCCCGTTTTAATCTCGCTCTCTCTCTTTTTTTTTTAGAGGAGATTAAAATAGCAGTAGTCATGAGGGAGTTGCTACCTGGACTTGACTCGACTGGCTGCTTCCATGATTACTGGTGAAGGTTACTTAAAATACCAATCAATAATGCTGATCTCTCGGGATTGTAACACCGAATTAAGAAACAACTTAAATTGAATATATCATTGTTTTGCAGCTTTATTTTATCTCTCCTATTAATTATTATAATAAAAAGCCTTTACACAAAAACAGGTGCTGCAGAATATGTCAGCGTTACGCTGAGCCAAAACTGACAGTGTTGGATTGCATTCCCGTCATCATTTAATGATCTGTTTACACTTTATGACAGGAAGTCGTCCATCAAGAATGCATTTTGTTTCACAGACAAAGAGCTGCCCGAGACCTTAAAACAAATCAAGTCATAATGTGTGTCATGCTGTGAGCGTGCAACAAATAATGTCAAACCTTTTATTTTAATTTATTATCGCACCTTTGCATCAGTGTCCTTTCTCCTCCTCCTCTCCTCTCCAGTCATGGTTGTCCTGTTTCTGTCCATGAAAGAGGCTTTTTCTGCATGTCAAGCGGCAGAAATGAATATTGTCCATGCATTTTGTCTCTCATGGTTAAACATCAGTGCTGTATGGATGGTCTTTGCCTTTTGAATAATGGAGCAAAGTGTCATCTTAAATCTTTCGAGCCGGTCTGAATTACAGAGGCGCAGATTGCATAACCATTTGCCATTTTCTCCCTCTCATCTCCAATGCGAGGATTATAATTACAGAATGATACAGCAGATAAGTCAAGGGCACTTAAATATCGGTTTAAGTTGATTAATGGGCCTTGTGACATTTGTGTGAAGTTGAGAGTCAAGAGTGTCTTCAAACACTGGGGGGATGAAAACGTGTAGGCCGATTGATCACGCCTATTGATTTTTATTCGAGACGCCTCTCGATGTCTCCAACGCACTGGCCATTAAATGAAATGGGAGCGCATATGTGTTTGACTCTGTCGAGTGCGACTGTGAGTTTTCTTTTCTGAGAAAGAAAACTGCCCCTCCTGAGTCAGTGGAGCACGATACATGTGTATGGCAGCAAGTTGCGCCTCAGCACTGACACAAATGCTCCGACACCCTGCTCTGCAAATGTCACTCCCATCCAATTAAATGCTTGAGTGATGCCATTGCCCACAAGGGATTCCCAGCAATAAAGTTCTGTGTTTGTTATCAGCTTTGTCTCCTGTTTCTCCTTCTTTTTCCAGAGACACTTCATAGACAGGAGTTGTTGTTCGTACACGCCCCTACAGTACATTCAGTGACAGATAGGACCTGCGAGCTGTTACAGTACCATGTTCATGCTGCAGTAGCCTCATGCTCATTCTGTGATTCCTCTGGGTCATGTCTGTGCTTGTTATTCATTTGCAAGCAGTTTTGACCACCTACACAATGGCTATATTTACAACAATGTCAGTCTGTAGTCTGCAGTGTTGACTTCACTTTGATTATTGGTGGTTCTGCTTGCTGTCAAGCACCCACATTATCCTGCATTCGCAGTGATGAAATTCATCCTCGCTGTTCAAGAGCACCTTACAGTAATAGATTTATTTGCCGCTGCCTGATAATAGATTAGTGAACATTGCGCACACACACACACACACACAGCTCGGTTACCGTCCGTTACTATTTCTGTGGCGTGTTTAGTCTGTGTCGGTAGACAGTGAAACCTGCTGTTACTGCTGCCTTGTGTTGCCTTGGTGATTGAGCTAAAGATTAGCTCAACATTTGCCACGACGGAAACTTATGATACAGAAGTTCAGTAGGAGTATTTTTCTCTCTTTACCCTGCAGAAACTTATTTTTATTTAAATCTTATTTTTTCATTTTCGCATGGTGAAACTTTATGTCCGCTAGTATATGAATGTCCTTAACGCCAGGTCAGCTGTGTGGATGTCTGAGAGCACATACTGTATATCCTCTGATACTCACAAGGAGAGAAAAAAAAAACATCTTCACATTGACTACAAATGATAGTGTGTTTGTTCTTGGCTGGCTGTCAGACCAAAGAGGGGTTATTGGCTGAGGAGGAACGTGTGCGCGTGTAAATCCCTCATTACCCGCCACAGCCATTTCCACATATTAATTAAGCCAACTTACAAACCTGCTGCTAGTAGTAACGGTGCCAATCTGCCACTCTAACAACAAGAAGATAAGGCGGAGGAGAAATGTGCAGGCTTTCTCTGTCTTTCACCAGAGAAGTACTTAATTGGTGAACTAAATAAATAATAACATGTGCTGCTTGGATCTTGAGGCAGATTCTACAGATGCTAGGGCTGGTCCTGCCCTTTTTCTGTTGGAGGAGGATTCACGTTTCACACCCTCACTAAACTCATTAGCCAAAGTCCTTCACACTTTGGCATGGAGAAACTCTGCAGGAAAATAATTTGAGCTCAGCGTTGAAATATTTCCTGCACTGGGCTTGGTTTACTTCGCTGTGAAAATAATACTTAGAAATAGATTCAGATCATTAAAAGAGGACAGGCTTTTATGGAAGCATTGGAGATTTTTTAGCTCCCTAAAAGGAATTTGATGTTCATTCCAGCATGTTAACAGTCCCACTCTCCAAAGACGGCTCCTGTGAAAGGCTGAGCACTACATTACAGGGCAATGTTTGGGAGAGGGGCTTCTCTATGGGTCAGTGGGTAATGCCAAGAAAATGTTCAGAGTTTGACATTTATTCAGGGCTTGCCTTCCATCTGCTCAAAGTACTCTACTTGCTAGGGAAGATAAGAGGCCAAAAAATGTCAGTATTTAAGAAATGCAGCCTGTCTTTAAATGAATTTGTTGACGATGGAAGCATGTTGAACTGCTGCATAATACCGTGGGTATTATAAGGCTAATTTTGTGACAATGTGTGTGCAATGAGCCGAATGCAGTAGACATTAAGTGGTCCAACCCTGTTGGATTTTTCATGCTGACTTATGAAATGTTTTTTTAATTGACAGTGCAAAGGCCACACTGTTCCCGGCTTAGGAACGTTCAAACACCTCGGGACAGCTTAGCTCTACTCTAATTCCATGTTTGACCTCGAGGAAAAAGCCTTACATACATCTAATTTGCACGTGCTGTTGTTTTACAGGTTAACAAACATTTTACATGCAACAGCAAGTGTAAAAATAAACACAATCAAATTAAGTGTCAGCCGGTGATAAAGGATGAAAAAAAGCAGGTATTAATTCTATGTAAATATAATCAGCTGCTTTCCATATTATTAGAACTGCAGAGGACAAATTATTTATATGAGATCTTGCATATCAAACCCGTTTCCTAGCTGACCTGTGTCAGCGCTCCTGCAGATTCTTTTTATAGAAAGGTTCACATGGAGCTGCACAAAGCTCAACCGGATCTGTTTTTATGATTTCTTTATTACGGAAAATGTTTTAAATATATTTATTCCAAGTGTTAGTAGACAGAGGATGTTCTTACGGATTGAGTCAGCATGTTGGAGACAGGTGTTATTGTCTTGCGCTCTGATTTCTAATGACTGGAGAAAGTTTGTCGTCCTGGTCCCATCTCCCAAACTATAGAGCAAGGACAACATTTTTTCTTCCTACTGTTTGTTTGTCCAGAGAAGTTATTGTCGTGCAACTGTGCACATCTATGCAAGTCTGTCCACCTCTTTCCATCCTGTTGGTTCATTTTTTATTCATGGTATTAGTGAATGGGTAAGCACCACCTAGGCACTGTATGATATAGAGTGTTTTTAAAGGGGTAGGTTTAGTTTTCAAAAGAGCGATTTCACAAGAAAGAGGATACACACGCTGTCTGTGTGTATCTATGACTTTATTTTACCCCAAAATTGTCTTTTCGATGATGTTTCAGATGTTTTGCGGCCCGAGCTCATCGTGACTTTCATCATATGCTGTGTGCGGCGTATCACCAATGTGTCCATGTGTGAAAACATTAGGCTGATGTTCCTGCTGTGTTCGAAAGAAAGAAGCCACATTAGGTCTGACTCCAAGATTAAAAAGCAATGACTTGTACAACAAGCTGAAGTAGACAAATGCAGTGAGTCCCTGAGGGGTTAAGAAGTGTCCGTCAACTGTCTGTCTGTCCCACTCAACCTCAATCCTTTCCTATCCTCTATCAGCTCGCCTCCCTTCAAAGTGTCAAGTCAGTAGAAAGTTCCTTGAGACATCGGAGAGTTTACTTAGTGAGTAGCCTGAGGACGAAGTATTAAATGGTAGGCTTCACTCAAAATTGAACGTGACAGAGAAGATGATTATTAAGATAAATACTTTTCCTTGCAAACAGTGGGTGTACTGTAACTTTTGTTGTTGTTGAAGTTTTGGAGAATTTTATCAATAAATTAGTTGATTTGTACTGCACAGGCCGAAAAAATAAAAATACATTTCTCACAGTTGTCAGGAGCGTGAAAAGGACATTTTAACAAGATCAGCGAAACCAAGAGACTCAAGGTCCTTTTAGTTTATGTAGCATCCTCTGAGATCTCTGTACATGTAAGCACTTAGTAAGATCTTCAAGATCTATTTGTAGTCATGCATATCCTGAATCTTCTGTATGCAGTTATTTGTCCTCGGCCTTGAGCGTTCATTCTTCAAATTAAAACCTTGAACACTTAACAAACAATATGAAACAGCTTGTGCAGCATCCACTATAGTGAACTGTGAAGACCGTTGCTAGGTTATTGAAAATGTCCAGAGCGTGACAGTTAATAGTTCAGAGAGCCACTTTCAAATGTATTGAGAGAGTTGGTTTGAAATGTTAGGGGCTGGCTGGATTATGTTACAACGTGAAAACAATTCTATCTACTCAGTACAGGAGTATCTGTGTTTTTGCCTCAAATTCATCTTGATCAGCACAGATTTTATGCAGCTGTTCCAGAAATTTGCTTGTTTTTTTTTCAACCCTGTTACATAAATGGCTATCAGACTTCACAGACTGCGCTGTGTTGCTTATCAAAGAGTTCAAAGTCTAAAAATGTTTATCGTGGCGGGACATCGCTTCTGGCGATGGCACTGTGTGGTTAGGGTGAGATGGGACTTTTTGATAGAAACACGGATAATGCAAATAAACCCAGGGCTGTGACAGAAATGAGCTTGTTTGTTGTTTTGCTAAAATTGATCAAACGTGTATGAGAGTCAGATTATCATGAGGCAGCTGAGTTATTGCTGTTGTGTTTGTGATAATTTGTGAGAATTAAAGAAGAAATCATAATTTGATCTGGGGATAATTTCAGAAATCATGTCAGTATGGCCTGCAAAATCCACACTTTTGTCACACTGACGGACTTGGACTCAGAATGGGATGATAGAATAACTTAGTTTTCTTGTAAACCAACAAAAGTTATGCCTACATTCAATGTTACTTACCAAACACACGTTTATTTGTTATGTTTTCATGAAGCCTGCCAACTTTCAGACCTGCATTGTTTACTTCCAAGAACTCTTTCCAGCCTTTCTGAATTACTTTTGTGTGACGTTGATCAGTGGAAGAGAGTGACGCCATTGGTGGGAATGTGTATTGCAATAAAAAAAAAAATTAAAATGGGGACATGCTCATAACCCTCTCCACGTTACTTTACTTTAATGACGTGAGTTGTTTTACTTAAAGGTCCAGAGTGTAACATTTAGGAGGATCTATTGGTACGTCACCACAGTTTCGAAAGGGAGAGTGAGCTCAAGCAGGATTCAGTTGGTTGCAACTTACGGCCTCGCCATTAGATGTCGCTAAATCCTAAACACTGGACCTTGGAGTGAAAATATTGATTTTATTATTTGATTCATTACAACACCAGATAATGCTATTTGTATTGTTATTTTCTTTTACCATTTTCTTAGAGATTTGGGGGAAATGAATGAACACATCGGAGGTCAACTTGAAGAATTGTCTTTGGATAACCAAGACTGGCATTTTTAGCCACTTTTTTGTGATTCCATTACTACCAACAGTGAAGCAATAAACATGTTCTGAGTCTTATTAGTGCTTCCATAGTAATAAAGTCTGTTTATTAAAGGAGGTGGGAAAGAAAGAAGATCAACATCAGTCTCTCTGTTTCCTTTAGGCGCAGCCAGGGTAGTTTTCCCCCTTGTTTCCAGCCTTTGTGCTAAGCTAGACAGCTTCATATTTAGTGAACAGATGTCAGAGTCGTATGAATCTTCTCATCAAACTTTCACCAACAAATTAGCACATTCCACAAAATGTTGAACTTTTCCTTTAATGCATGACACGCTGTGTTCTCACATATTTAATTTCCAAAAAAATCGGATGTTGCCTGTAGGATGGCAGTAACTTTTACGAACGGCAGTCAGTGCAAAGGATAATGTCCATAATTCACACGAGATATCATGGAGGGCTAGGAATAGCGTGCATACATTTCTTCCGTTTGCTATCTTTGCCTCTCAGGTATATAAAAGGGCAGTCCTGACATGGAGGAGCAAAGAGCCATCTCTGAGTGGAGGAGCAGGACGGGGAGAGAACGATGGGAGAAGGAGGGTGAGAGGAAGAGGAAAGAGACAGGGAGACATGCCTTAGGTAATGGGAAAGCCTTCAAGTGAGACAGTAATCTGGGTAATATGTCAGGCTGCTTTCAGCTGGGGAGCTTGACGTTTTCCCAATTAAGCGCGGGTGCAAAGGCAGCTTTTTCCACTAATTGTTTAACATGTAGTCGAAATGGCTGGGTAGCATGACCTGCACATTCGTTCTGTAGATCACAGCGTGGTGATTGATACAGACGTCACCCTGGGACCTGTGGACCTGTGGCTCTGTTTAAAACGAGTAGACGAGGAAGGAAGAAGAGAATGGATAATGAAGCTGTTATCAGTGCTGGAGGTTATCAGACATAGTAGTTGAAGGAGTCCATTTATCTTCATTATGACTCTAAACATGTCATTCATAGATCTGTTATGCCCTTGTTATTAACCATATGGAGCAATTCAGATAGACAGTGAAGAACCTGCCCTATCTGAGCCCTTCATTTAGGGTAATAAAACTCTTCTCTTCCTGTCTGTGCCTGCAGTGTGTTCAGTCATTGTATTGTATTGTATTGTCACAGACACTGTAGGGCTCAAACAAGAGAAACGCCCGGTTTTGGTCTTCAGCCCTCGTTTGTTGGAGTCGCTGATCATCGCCGAGATTTACTCTATTTGGCCATCTTAATGAAACCTTGATTTCCCAAACACCCTCTCTGTATGTTTCTTTTCTCATCTCTCTGCCTAAAAGTCTCTGTGCCCCAGTCTCTGTGCCAGGAGCTGCCATTTGGTTTTGTTTGCAGAGCGCTCATAGCCAACTGAACCAACAAGCTGACTGATTAAAATGAAAATGGGCCCTCACTCTTGGCCCTCTATCTCTATCTCTTGTTTTCTCTCTGCTTGGCTGAGGCTGGCTGTGCTATATACATTCTTCTCTCATGAATAATGGCGATAAACCTCAATATCTACAGCTCTGCCACTTGAAATCAAAACTTAATGAAATCTAAGAATTGTGTGGATGTCGGAGTGCGTTTGGGGATTTGAGCTCCAGCTCCTTGGCCAAGATTTAAATGCAGGAATTGGCGTACAGACTCAAACATACAGAAGTCTCATCCTCGTCACTCTTGACTATTCAATTGCTCTGTGGTTTTCCACAAGTTAAGTATATAATAGCATGTGATTAAAGAGATGAAAAATGGTTGAGGAGGGGCTTCACACATAATTGAGTCTGCATTATTTATTTAGATTAGCAATTAAAGGGCCCGTGTTTCATATTTGGATGGCTCCATTTACAGAATATGACAGAAATGGAATATAATATGCATATTAGTGTGTAGTGTGTTAAAGTAAGAATTGTTATGTTTTTGTTACTTTAGAATGCACCTCTCTGCCATGGCAGAGTCACGGCCACGACACTTTCAGAAGCGAAGCGTTTAGCCTGCCAGGCTTCTAAATGTGTAAATATGCTATCTCTAACTAACTAATGTGTAATCCATTTGTTTCCCTTTTGTCTGTTTTTTTGATTGGCAGTTTGTACTGTGTGTTTTATTTTGAAAATCGACTGGATTCTCTATGCTGCTCCTGGGTCTGGCTTTCAGCCAGCTTAGAACAGCCGTATAGTTCACGTGGAGCTGAGTGGAGGGCCGCCTCTTGAAACATTGACTAGAACATGATATCTACAAAAGCTGCAGGTCCTCTTCCATGGAGTCCGCCATGTTGAACCACTATCTACAGTAGCCCAGAACAGACAAACTAAACAGTGTCTCTAGTCGGGCCTTTCATGGTTTTCACATGCTTTTTGCAGCCTTAGTTTTCCCTTAACAGTGGAAGGAGCGAAAGATCACACTGAGTCCAACACTTTGGTCCTTTAAAATACATCAAGGAGGAGAGACTGATGCATGGGTACAACTATACTCAGTTAGTTCCTCATAAATCATCCTTCTGTTGTTGAAATTTTGTAGCGATGATGACAGTCAGATCAAAGAAATAATCCACTGTCTTCCCTAGGAGTGAATAAATAAAACTTAATATAAAAACTTAGAATAACACAGATGTTTGTTTTCCTGAACATTTTCTTTATTCTTTATGGTACACAGTTTGGAAGAGGTGGTGGTGGCAGCATCTACAGACACAGAGATCAGTGGGACTTTAGACGTGCGATTTTTTTCATAGCCATAGCCTGTTGGAAACATATGACGTACACTAAAACTATCCCGTTGAGTCACATTCAGAAGGGACAAGTAATTTAATCCTCTTTTTTCCCCCTTTTGCATGTGACTCATGCGTATGTGAACTTCACTTTGATGCCCGCACAAACACAACAGCAGGACGGAGTCGCTGCTGCAGCTTTTATAATGACATTTGGCAAAGTCTGTTGGACTCCGTTAAAGGACTGCAACTGGCTGGACCTTTATCACAGTGTCACGATGCAGAGCGCTTAATGAGTGATGTTGCACTTTTTCCACACCTGAGAGAACACACACACACACACACAAGTGAGTTTCACTACAACGGTTGGAAAACAAAAGGTAACGTTAACATGCCAGCGCTGACTAGACGCTGGTACGTTGGTGATTTCGACTTGCATGCCTGGGTCTAAATCATCGACTCTGCACCGCACAGATCAGGGTGATGCGAGAGTAGAAAGCAATAAAAGAAAAGGGAATAATCTAATCTAATATCTGTTAATAATAATCAATATTTTTCTTCTATTTCTACACACGCAGCTCTTCCTTACCCGCTCTGTTGGCTTATATCTACTCAGTTTCAGGCTCACACAATCAGATTGAGCCTCTTCAACGCTTCGAGGTGCTGCTCTTATAAAAGGAAAGCAGCCGCCCACATTTTCTTCAGTGACAGCAGACGACACCATGGACAGCTTCATCAGACCACTCTGCAGAGCTCTTTGGTTCCTGCCACAGCTGACTGCACAGGCTACTGGCGGCTTTATGTGCAATGGTGCCGAGCGCACCCCTGCTGGTGTCACACCAACTTTTTTTTTCGCTCACCAGCTCCAGCATAAAGTTTGGTCACACTCAAAAATATCCACTGATTCACATCAGAGGATATTGATCTCATGCTCTTTTCTCGTCGCCATCATATCTGCTTTTTATCACAGCACACACCAATCTATTGAAACGCTAAGATCTGTCAGGCTGACTAGATTCTAGTTGCTCCAGTTAATGTTTTGCATTGTATGCTCTGCAAGAGAGCATGAATTAATTATTAATTGTTGAGCAATATTCATTACTCATTATTCTGTATTAATTGATTATAATAAATATACTTTTACATCTTTCTATGAAACTGAAAACACTTTAAATATTAGAGAAACACATTATTTATAACAAAACTTTACGTCTGCACTTAAATCTGATTATCATTCTTTGAAATCAAGGACCTCAGTATCTCAATATTAATGTCAGGTCTTGGCAAATCAGCTCTGTCTGTGCTTCTGCCTGTATTTCTAATTTTGTTTTCCAGTATTTTCTCTTTCATTGCATTTTACTCATGTATGTGCCGCAGACACATTAAGGACATAACTGTATGTGATAGCAAGAACTTGAAAGAAATCATCATTTGACCAGAGAGCAGAGAGACACTGTTCAGAGATCAGTACTTTTGTGAACAATGGTGTAACAGAAAATAATGTGGTGTTTGAATTAGTGCTGCTGACCAATTGCCAGCCAAGTAGACGGCAGAGCCCATTTAGGTAACAAAAATGGAGAAAGCTGTCATACTAACCATTGCATTGCATTTTTTACAGAATGCCACTCCATTTAAACTTTCCTCTTCAGTAAGTGGAGCTGCTTTAGGTCCTGCAAGTAGTCCACCACCACTAACTATTTTGCAAGGATGTGGAAATAACTTGAGCTGTGCCACTTTTTGGTGTGACTGTGCACAAACCTTCCTTTGCTTTTAATGTGTCAGGATCTTAAAGAAACCCTGCCCCGCCTTATACATCACGTACTGTTCAGACAGACATGACGCGGCAAACGATTAGCGCGCAGTATTACCTGCGTGCGAGGCTGTAAATTAGTCGTCTCTGTGGCAGAACGTTTCCTCCGTCACCCAGTTGGATCGGGCACACACTGTGAGTTTCGGAGCTCGTCGTGATCACATACCTTTGTGTGATACCACAGGGCACAATGGGTAACATCCTTAGTAATCAGCACCTGCTGCCTGCGACAACAGAGGTATATCGGCAGATGACATGTCATGTGGTCACATACTGTGTTGTGATGTGTGGGTTTGATAAGAGAGAGAATAAAGGTGTGAGCCTAGACACGAGAGAGAGGAGATCTCGGTGGGAGGCGGAGAAGCAGTGGCTCACCTGCAGAGGCGGTGGTTTGTGTGAATGGCTAATGACGAACAAAGTCATCCACAATTCTCATATGGGATAGGAAGTCATGGGCGTTAGCTAGCACCCTTCCAGATGCACCAAAGCGTGAATGTCTCCTGTTGGCAAACTGTTACAACACCTCCCACCGTTCGCGCAGATTTGGCTTTCGATGTGTGGCGGTGTGTGTGCGTGAGTGTGTGTGGCTGAACTGTCCTTATTTAGACAAACCAGAATTAAATTGCCCACTTAGGTTTGTCTTGCCATTTAGACAATAAAATTGCGCCTAGACCAAGTGTATTAATTATAAAAAGAATGCTCTGCACTTCGACTTCAGCACTCTATACAGCATTGTTTCCCATGCTCCTTATCTATTTCCTCTCCTGTGCACAGGAGTTCAATTAAATCCTTCATTATCATTTTCTGCTTACCTCCGGGTTGTCAGATGCAAATTGATCCACTCTTTTCTACACTTTTTAATCAGCGTCAGCCCGAAGAAAAACAATGCCTCCCACAAGGTAACACTGTTTGTCTTCGATACGTAGAAATCAATCTGTCCTGCACTACTGCAGTGTCCATTTCTGGTGGAGGAGCTGCAGTATCTGATCACTTCGGAAGGCTTTGACCCTTTGTTACTGTATATCCCTGGGTGGGAATGAAGTAGTTAGTGCTGTTTGAGCTGTGAAGAAATGCACACACACTGTCCTTGAACATTTGAGTGAGCGTGTAGTCAAGACAGGGAAATTTCTTTCTCATGTGCATTTATTAGAAGTTTTTCACAGAGGCAGAAGGAGGTTTTTTTTTATTCAATGTTATTATTTTAAAAGTGTTGAGCATGTTGTTCTTCTCTGTAGGGTTTGTGACGCGACAGAAGAGTCTATGTGAACACGTCATTATTTGACTCAAGAGACTTTGTGCTGCAAGAAAAGATGATTTGTCAAAGAATAAAACTGCATGTACACTGTAAATACACAACAGGGAACTGAACTAATTGCAAAATTGAAACCATTTTATTCGTTTATCGTATTCATTTAATGTGTGTTATTCCGTGTCCTTTTTGTGAGTTTTCACGAAAGAGTGAATACTGCACTGTGCGCTGAAAAGCTTGTTTCAGACGCTCAGCCTTCGGGTTTGATGGTTTGATCATCGTCTGTGACATTTGAGAAGTTAATGGTTGACAGTGCTACAGTGTTCTTGGGGTGATTTGGACTATTCATTTTGGAAAAAGTGATAAAGTGAACCGCTGTAACAGCATGACCGCTGGTGACCTGTAAAAATGCTTTTATTGGAGTCATGCACAAACACATATTTGAAAAGATAGATGGAAAGAATAGAATAGAATAGAAATGCAGTAATGGAGGGTTTAAGAAGCAAGACAGTGAGTCACTGTCCAGTTGCACAGGAATAGCATTGCATAATAAAAGGGAAGCGGGTGAAGCTGGGGAAATGCCAATTTCAGATGTTGTCAGGAGGACTGAAGGTGGGCACAGATTATCTGGTTGTACATCCTCATAACATAACCCATATTAACTCTGCTGCGGTCCTGAACAAGCTGTGTATCGTGTGGGTTACAGTGCACATGAGGCGGTGGAGTGAGTAAAAGGACTAATGATGCATTAAAAACGTACTATCCAATCCCTTACATTTGTTTCTCCCTTGTGAAGACCACTTATCTCCAGCTCTTAGTGGAAAATGTACAACCTGTCTTTGCCACATCTCTCCAGGACGACAAGTCCTCCAAATGAAACGACAAAATACGTCCTTTGAGAA
This sequence comes from Nibea coibor, assembly GCA_023373845.1. Classification (NCBI taxonomy): domain Eukaryota; kingdom Metazoa; phylum Chordata; class Actinopteri; family Sciaenidae; genus Nibea; species Nibea coibor. The sequence goes on along the minus strand of CM041727.1, from coordinate 14,850,624 downwards.
AATTGCCAGACCAACACATAAAGCTGACTTGCCTCCCCAGAACAATTCAATTTCTCTGTGCCTTTCAAAACCATTACAAATGCGACAACGCTGGACCAGCATCTGGTTAAAGTCTGGCACAGTAATGGCTTGGTCATGGCAGACTTAGTCGCATTATAATAGCTTGACTTCCTCTTTAGCTGCCTATAATTACCACAGCCCATTTTTGGGTCACTGGTTTTACTCATATTCACATACTTTTTGCCATGTTAACTGAGGTCATATGAGTTCATTATTCGTTATTAGAATTTCACTTTTAGGTCTTCATGTCTGTGACACATCAGCAGGAAGATCTATTGTAAGTTACAGTATATTGTGAAGTTTGACTCATTGTCTGCTGTGAGTGACTTTCCAGATTTTACAGTACAGCCCATTCTTCTGTTGAGGTTAGTCAAATATTAAATGCTGCCTTTGCGCTGCAGTGTGTGAGTCTCAAACCTGCACGATTCGACTGGTAATTCGAGTGAATAATTCTGCCGCGTCGGGCTATGAAAATGATCCTCTGAGCATAAGCGATCATTCTTTATATGGGATGCGGTCTCAGTTGTTTGATCATTATCGTGATGCACATAGTAAGAGATACAGCTGTCAAGAGGCCAAATGGAGAAGCTAAGTTCAGCACTAGGTCAACCCTGAAACAATTCACGGCAAAGTGACAGCGCCATCGTCAATGGCTGCATTTCAGAGACGCATTAGAGAGAATCATTAGGGAGTCACAGTGAATGTCATATTAGGAATCTTTGTATTCAAAAGACATTGCAGTGTTGATGTTGTTGTTGTTCTTTCTGAACTACGGTGTCACCTTGTATCTATTTTTGGGAGGCAATAAAATGCCACTTAAATCATCTATTTGTTCAAATTTATGAAATAAGACACTGGCCATGAAAATCTGATTTTTTTTTTTCTCTTTCTGGTGAATCATTCTGAGCTACGAAAATTGTCTTCTCTTTTAAATCACAGACTGTAGAGCCCAGAAAGCAACACATCAACATACTGCAGGGTGTTGAATGAATACCCAGCTGTCCCATGTTGAATTCTAAGAAGCGTGGCCAGCTCTCTCTTCAGTGGAGCTTAGCTTTGGGCTGGATTGTTGAACAGGTGAATGTAAATTGAAACTATTCATGACTGTCAGTGCTATGAAAGCGCTGCGTAATGAAAGTCCATTTTGTCCATTTTGGCTCTTGATTACATATCACATTTCAGACACAATGGGCTTTAATGCAACCCACTTGTTTTGCTTCCTTATACATGGCAACCTTTCTAGTAAAAGTGTTTTGAGCACACTACAATACGTGCTATTATGCACAAGGCTTCAATTACAGTAGATATAGATTTATTCATTTGTGCTGACAATCACACCGTCTTTTATTTACATGTCTGTTATACGTTCAGCATATGTTGCCATGAACACAGACAATGAAACAAGGGGTTTGAAGATAACCAGAAAGCAATCAACACTTGGCGGCGGTTGTCAACGAGCGAATGATTTATGTCTGATCGCGGCTCTGGTTCGCCTCTCCTCCTGCCAGTCAGCGGCTGTGTGTGTTGTTGTGAAGCAGAGGTGCTGCTCACGGCCTGATTGGAGTGGCGTGGAGCTGCGGCGCATGAAAAAAGAGCCAGTGTCACCTTGTCACTCTCGGGCACGCTGCCAAACTGCTGGCGGGGGGTTGGAGTGGGCATGTTGCCGAGGAGGAGTGTGCGTTGAGCACTGTGGTGATGAATCATTGTGCCGTTCCACTCCACCACCACCACCACCACCACCCCCCCACAACCCCTCCTCTTTCCCAGTCGGTCCCACACCCCACCCTCCACCTCACCCCATCACTAACACTGTAATTATCCGCCTGTGGAGGGTGGGACATCTGCAATAACACTAGAGTTTGATCATTTGTGTGCGTGTGTGTGTGTGTGTGTGTGTGTGTTTGTTGTAGACGAGGGTGACTCGCTGGGAAAAGGAGATCAGCGTCTGTGATGGCAGGCTAACTAGTTAGCTATCTCTATTGTTCCAGAGTCATTTTCATAAGCCAATCAGTGATTCTCAATCTGTGCTTGTCAGGAAGTTGGCAGCAGGTGGACTGTTCTTACATCCTAGTGAGACGGTTGGTCAGAGGACTCATCTCAAGCCTAGACCTCTGCCCATCAGAGACCAAGGGGTCCTGCACTTAGTCCAGATCCTGCAGCTGATTGGGCCGGGGTGTATCTGGGCACATCTGATCAGAGACTGAGGGTTGAATGTGAAATCATCCAAGATCAAGGTCTGCGCCAAAATAGATGCTCCCATGGCAGCAGGGCTGTCACAGCAGCCGAAGCTCTGTGGCGGAGAGGAGAGGTGGGTGGAGGTGACCCCGAGGGACTCGGGGGGTGTTGGGAGACACACGTGCCCAGTTGGAGCGATGGCTACAGGCGATCATGAGTGATAGTGATGGTTTCTGATGCTCGATCATCCAGCAGCTCTGTAGACTTAAACTCAACCGGATGAGTGATGAGTGAAGCGAACGCAGCCTTTTCTATAAAACAACACTTCTTATCCATTAAGTAGTTGATTGACTATATCCATGAAATATCAAGGCCGAAAAGGCACTGTATATTTTTCATTTAAGGGTTGGATTATGGAAATATATTGACAGGTCTTATTCTAAGTAGCGTATATGCATGTAGCATCACATAGAGGTAAGCTACAGATAAACCGAGGATGTCATTGGATTTATATGGTTGATTCTCTTTAGAGCTCTAGACGATTAATCCATTAGTTGATTGACAGAAAATAGGACAATTTTAAACTCTAACTATGATAATAGTCATTTTATTTTTTTATTGATACTTGTTTTGTGCATTGCGATGGCTGCTAAGTGCTTGATTTGTGTAAAAACCTCCACATTTCTACTTTACAATGATAGAAAAGCAGAAAATCCTCACGTTTGAGAAGCTGGAGCATGTGAATGTTTGTCATTTCTGTCCTAATAAATGACAGTTGTAGCATCAATAATCGTGTCTTTATGACAAATATCTGCTGAATCAAACTTTAAAACACAGTCAGAGCCCAGTAGGCCAACAGGACGTCTGGGGGAAATGGTTTCCCACAGTCGAGCAGTCTGTTGGTGGGTTTGACTCTTTATTGAAATGCTGACGCTCTTCCTGCTTATTTTATTCTTTTTTCTGCTATAATCGATAACAAACTGTAAACGTTCTTCATGTTTCCTCGCTCTTTAAATTTCTTTAGATTGTATGTGGGAAACAATATGTCAGGCTGAAACTTTCAAGGCTATTTCTTCTGGCGGCTGAGCCTCAGCAAGGTCACTGAACTGCTGTGCTAATTATCACCTGAGGGCGCTAGCTTGTCTCTGGGGGACTGGGAAACCCCCCCACCGACCCACACGCCCACCCAGCCTGTGCATTTTATAGCTTGAGCGTGTGTTGGCGTGTGTGCCAGTAGCATGTTTGCGTTTGCTCTTGAAGAATGTATGTTCATCATTATCTCTCTGTGTGTTTTCTGTGTGTGTGAGTGTGTAACTGTGAATGATCCCTCATGGTGCTGAGGTCTAGTTAAGCACTTCTTAAGACAGCTGCGCTATCTGTCTTGTCTCAGTGGGCACCCCCGGACCCCCCCCCCCCCCCCCCCCACACTGATTTCTGTGAAATGAGACAATATGAGAGACCAGCCGACATCTCATTTGAAGACTAATTAGGTTATTCAGAGGGCGGGCGAGGGCGTGCGTTGCATTAATAGTTTAATATGTGCTGTTTGAGATGATGAATATTGAGTTTATGCTGCATGGGTGAGTGAAAATACATAGCGGTATGTGTGTAGGGTAAATGTTCGGCAATCTGCATATCTCAGCTATAAAACTCTGATATAATTGGTGGCTTAGGCCGTATAACACTGAACGCTGCACCATGTTTGCTGACACACAGCTGATTTCTCAAAGATGAAAAAAAAAAAAAAATGCCGACTGTGAAATGCGTTCAGACAGCAGAGGCAGAAACATCTCTGAAGTATGAAGATAAGGTTAAAAAAACTGTGAGTCTGACTTTTTGTCTCTCTGACTCTGCTTTCTAACTCCCTCTCATACAGACAAGGTTAAGAGGAGGTTATAAATTTTAAGGAAGCCTCAACGTGCTGCTTGATTTGTATTTGCGACACGCTGGGTGAAGATCTCTCCGGCTAACATGTGTGGCGCTAACTGAACCGCCACGTGACGACGTGGTGTGACACTTCATGCCATACTTTTTTATCCCCACTGGGTTGGAGCGGCGCAAGAGGAAGATTTACTCTTCTGTCAACATAAAGAAAAAAGATGGAGAGAGCATGAAACATAGTGAGAGCGAAACTCCCCCCGAGGGGACAGAAGGGTAGCGGGTGAGAAGGCAGGTCCTTCACATGACCTCCGTGTACATCCACTGGTGCTACCTGGAGCACAAACATTGGCATGGCGTCCAGGGGATATGGAAATTCACCCATGTCAGCCATTGTCAGCGCATGGGTTTGATATTTCTAGTCAGCTGAGATGGTCTATTCATCCACGAGCACCCCGTGGAGAAGCAGAAAAGCCTGAAATAGAGACCAAAAAGGGAAAAAGTGGTAGAATAAGGAAGGAAGAGAAGGAGTTGGACAGTGATAACCTCATCTTATAACCTTCTCTGTTAAGCCATCAGTCTTTTTGACCCTTGTAATTAGCACACAAAGCACAGGGATGGAGAGAGCTAGCTTCAATTGGTCCCTGTGAGACTCTGGTCTCAGCCTACAAATAAGATATTGCCGCATAGACAGTATTTTACTGAAAGCAGAGAATAGATTTGTCTCCTGGCAGACACAGCAGATATTTCATCCAGGGTATGCCTGCGGCTTAGAGCCTTGTTGGTATTAGTGTGCCTAAAAGTTGTTCGGAGCTTACAGTCCGCATGGGAATACTTTCACGATATCAATTACTTCAAACACACACAGACACTCGCAGGGATTTACACACACATTCACCGCAAGCCACGAGACAAAAATCAGAGGAAAGAGGTTGGCGGCAGTTAGGGAAATGACATGACAACTGACTCTTGTTTTTCTAATTGGCTAAATCCGTACTAATTCTCTTCTATTATGGCGGGAAATGAGCGTGATACTGCAGGGACGCCTCCGCCTCTCCCCCGCAGGGAGCAGGCAGCAGCATACAGCACAGCACACCCATCTTCCCTGGTACCCCCCACCAGCAGCCCCAGGGAGCGGAGGCCAGCCGGGTGAAGTAATTGAATAACTAACAGCAGATCACTATTTGGCTGACTCCAGCTCATTGGATAGACAGGAATGCTTAGACAGCGCTGGCTGGCAGGCTGGCAAACGGCAGACTGTATGGAAGCTGGGTGGAGAAAGCTGGAGCCGGAGCTGAAGCTCACGGCGGGGTTGTAGTCTAAGCTACAGTGCAGATAGTGTATGAGCAGCGGATAAGTTAAGTGGTGGTGCAATCTCACATGGGACCAATTTACCACCATTTCTAAGCTTGTCTTATCGTATAGCTTAATGACTTTAATGACATCTGAGAGCAGTTAAAAAGCTGTGAGAATCAAAAAGATGTCTTTTGGAGGTCAGTGAACAGTTTCTTTTGGGTTTTTTTTCTTCTCTTCTTTTTTTTCGGAGAGAAGTGAAGTGGTCTACTTTCGCGTGGAGTCCACTCTGAGCTGTGACTGCGGCGCTGCATCCCAGTTCTTTGTCTTTGTTCCTGTGAAAAGGACAGGAAGTGTGTGGCAGTGTGGAGGAACTAGTTTACTTATTCATCAGGTTTTCAAGTTCTAGCGGACGCAAGGTTTCTCAGGGATGATAAATGGCATCAGAAGGCCCAGGTGGATGGGAAAGGGGAGGAGGTAAATAATGGAACAGCCTGACAAACAAAGGAGGCTCCATGATGCATTGTCTGAATGTGAAACAAAGCCACAGGTGTGTGTGTGTGTGTGTGTGTGTGTGTGTGTGTGTGCGAGCGAGCGAGCTTGGGTGTGTGTGTGTGTGTCTGAGCAGGACTGATGGTTGCTGAAACTTTCCATGTCTCTCCATCGCTGCCAGACCCCTGCAGGAGCATTTAGGAAGCTTTTGAAGTGAGCCCTGCAGCACCACCTCTGTGAAGTGACTGTGTGGATGAAGTCTGTGCATTTGGGCAGGGATAGGAAATAGAATAAATAAATATATAAAAGAAGGAACGTCCCCCCAGAGTGGAAATGTAACTCTAATGCGGCAGGAGGAGGTGGACAGGAAAGCTATTAAGGCTAAGCGAGGGCCTGGGGTCCACTCAAGTTTTACACTCCTACTCAGGGCTGCACCGTATGTATCCTTGATACACACTCTCTCTCTCTCCCTCTCTCTCTCTCTCTCTCTCTCTCTCTCACACACACACACACACACACGCACACACACATCCTCTCAACCTCCTGTTCCAGCTCCGTTCCGTCTGAACTCTTTCTCAGCGCTGAGCTGAGCAGACTCAAGGAAACGGTTCATTTAAATGTACATAATTTGCTCTCGGAGGCTCACTCTTGGTCTCACTGTTCCCCTGTGGCGCCACAGAGAAACAGCCCAGGAGAGAAGAAGAGAGAGAGAGAAAAGATTTTATCCTGGAAGAATCCAGTGGCCTGGACAGAAACACAGGCTGGTAAAAGCCAGGCAGAGTTAGAGCATTAGGTACACTGGACATTTATCCCCTGGAGACTTTGGTGCCAACGCGCGTTTTCGTCTTCTCACACCAGCTGGTTTCTTATAGTGGAAAAGCCCCAACATAAATCTGCAAATTTACCTCAGTAAAGTGCAGCTGCAGCGATTAGTCCATTTACCAATTAGTCTGTCGGCAGAACAATCAACAGCTAATTTGATAATTGATTAATCAATTGAGTTAGTACACAAGCAAAAATGCCCCATATTAGTAGTGTTCAGTGTTCTTCTTTCTCTTTTATATCATTATAAATTAAATATCTTTGTCCGTTTGATTGTTGGTCTGACAAAACAAGACATCTGAGACGTGACCTCGGACTCCTGGAAACTGACACAGGCATTTTTCACAATTTTCTGACATATAAACTGATTAATCAATTAACTGAGAATATAATCAGGAAATTAATCAGCTGTGAAAGTAATCGGCGGGAAGGGAATTGGAAGGGAGTGAAAAGCGATCTGACCTTTGTCAAAGTCAACACTTGACCTTTCGCCGACGAGGAGGTGGTTGCGTTGACGTTGACTGTGTTGCACAAGCCGGTGTGCGTACGATGTCAGCATTACTGCGTCAGAATATCAGTCATCTGTTTGCTTGTTTCCGCGTCTGAGGGCTTTCATAACCTCTGGATTTATACCAGCTCAGTCTTTACACTAACACTGACCCGTATTAACCAGGGGAGTGGCGGAGCTTTGAGCATTTGTCTGTTCTCCAAGAACAAAGTAAACAAAGCAAACAAATCCTCATAATTGATTCTATTTGGGCTGAGTCAACTCATATCAAGTAATGAGCAAACAGCTAGAGGGATATGAGGGATAAAAAACATCTTGTCGGCGCGACTTTTACTCATTGTGATAAGAGCAATACAAGCAAAAAAATCAAATCCAATCAAGAGAACTCGCTGGAATTATACTAAAAGTATATTTGTTGGACTGAGGGGCAAAAATAAATTTGTTGATATGTAAAAAGGTTCAAGAGTCGATGTGCTGGCACGCTGCTCGTAACTTTGCAAGGTATACAGTGGAAATAAACATAAATCAGGAGAAAAACACCCTCCCATGTGCTGTCAAAAAAATCCAGATTATTCTCCCCTGAGGAAAAAGAAAAACATATAGCCCACTCACTCTGTTTGTGCTAGTGAGAAGCTGCTGCTTTTAAAGAAAAACCCACTGATCGGTTTCCCATCGCTTTGTAGCCCGTATGAAGTTCTGATCATGCTCTGCTCCAATCTTCTCTCCATTGCTACATGTTGTAGCTGTGATGAAGTCCCAGCCAACTTCTGATTCACTGTTAGATACGAACTAAATGTTTTAATTCTTTGTAAATATTTCAAGGCCTAAATTGAACTAAAGTTTGACAAGCACTTAGTCCGCAAACCTTTTAAGATGTCTTACCTGTGACGTGAAAACACAGTGGCGTTCTGCTCCTATTAAAGGTTGTGATCGTGGCGGCTCACTGGCATCACAACATGCTGCAAAACTGATTAGTTACTTATCAACATCAAGATTAATTATCCTTGAAAGCAGAGTGAGGCGTGCGGCTCCACGACTTCTTCTTTGAGGCGTTTCTTATTGCCCGTGTTTGCAAAAGCTTCTGGAAGCTGCAGAACAAGGTTTGTCTCCACTTTTCTGTCCACACTCTCTCAGGACTCACTGAACTGTTAAGGAGCAAATGAATTATAAATTGGGGCATTAACAGGATTATCACCTGAATTTTATGCAAACAAAGAGGACAGCGCGAAAGCAATAACTTTTCTACCGACTGTATGCGCAAATGTTTACATGTTTCACAGCAGAGGCACTTTTAATACAAAGAAATATCTTGCCAGTGATATTACGCAGTAATCAGTGTCCAGGGACGTGCTGTACGCTACTATAAAAGATCCTCAGCCAATTAATGAAGATTCATTACCTCTATTTGCAGCCTTAGGGCGCCACATCTGAGAAACATGGCTGTTCTCCCTGTGAAGATGATGCATAATAATAATAATCTGGAGATAATTAAACCAAATTCTCTCTAGGAGGTAAAAGGTACACACGTCCATTTTCTACAGGCTATCCTGTTCAGGGTATGTAGGATCACACAGATGGATGTAGAAGCACCTGGAGGGAACAAAGTTACAGTTTTAATTAAAGCTACAGTCGGCAAATTAGAGCATTTTATCTTGCTGCCCCTCAGCTGGTCAGTGTCCCCATCTGCAAATACAGCTCTGATATTCATCCATCTGTTATGACCTGTTTGTCTGTTGTTATTCTTGTTGATATAACCTCTCTGTAATATGTCTGCTGACCTTTCTGTGATAGCCCATAAATACAATCATCACTGTAAAAGTTTATATGCATACATTACCTTGTTGGTACTTGTTGAATGCCCTGCATGTGGGTAAAAGTTTAAGGAACTCGTGACAAAACAAAGCATGTTACTGCTTTGGTTGTTCAGAGATGTTTCACAGTTATCAGCCAGGTTCATGTATTGTCAGTGGAACAGATTGTTTGTGTTAACCTGAACATAAAATACAACTGCAAATGAAATCCCTAAAACTGAGGTTCAGTCTTCCAAAACCCGCCTTTAAGCTTTCAGATTAGGTAGTGATATCGTACATTGAACGCAGCATAACATTTGTAACTGTTGACAACCACAAGGTTTCAGCCAACCATTGTAATTTATCACATTTCCATAATAATTAGTCAACTGTGAGACTCATTCCCGCCTCCAGGAACACAGTCAGCAGCTGTTTCACCCAGCCAGAAAGCACCAAACACCAACTCTAAATAATGCACTTTGTCATTTGGAAAAAATAAATGCTTTGGAAAGTAATTTCCATTTTAATCTACAACAGATTCTTTTATATTTAATGCTCAAAGGAGAAATAAAGATGTTCATTTCACCTCTTAGTGAAATGCCCGTTCAAACTATTTGAATTCAATTTAAATAAAACAGTTATTGGTTCATCCACATACGTTACCAAATCTGGATTGTGTTACCAAATTGGATGAAATGAGTGTCTGCAGAGATTTTAATATATGTTGGCGTAATTGTCAGGGGCCTATATGGCATGTTTGGACAGGGACAAAATGCTTCTGCATGTCAGTTCATAATTTTCCAGCTTGATTAACATCTGCAGACGGAGACCATGTGACACAGTCAAAAGCTCCAGAACAAGCGAGTAAGAGGACCCTTGAGATGGTTTTGTCAACTAATCAGTTTTTTCTTGGCTCTTTAAGTAATTTGCCACCAAATGTCACTAAAATCTGTTTAGCTTTTGAGATATCCTGGCAACTAAAAAGCCCCTTATGAACACGACAGTCCAGTAATGCTTCTTAGCTTTGTGAAACTTTGTTGACTCCTCCATATATGTAAATATATATGAATTATTTTGCAAAATAATACACGACAGCACCACAAAGTACAGCCTGAAGACGTATTTCTGAGTCACATCAAAGGGCGTACTTTCAGCAAAAACTCAAGCTAACTGTATTGTATTATATAATACAGGTGTTTCTATATTTCTATTCACTGGTGTGACTATTATACAGTGCATTGAAAAAGATGTCATTGAACGTAGCTGAACCAGTTTCAACTTTGTAGTTTCAATAGTGCAACTTTGTATGACCTTGGTTGGCCTAACCAAGCTGCATTAAAAGGTTTTACATGTAACTGCGGCCTTAGGGCGGGCTTACTGATGACTGATCAACACGAAGGGCCGCAGAGACCCCGAATGTTCCCTTAAATAGCTTTCACCTCCTTCCATCTGCCCACTTCCCTCAGGTTACTCTCTAAACAACTCTCCAATCCTCACCAACACCCCGATTCTGAAATATGTCTCAGACTGTTTTTGTAACAACTTGCTTTGGTGTCTGTGACTCATTTTTTCTGAATGACTACTTGTCACTGGCAGACTCTTGTTATGTAGGAGTGCTGTTTTTTTTCTTGTTTTTTTTCTTTTTTTTTTTAAATGAATACAAAGAAATGCAGATTTCCAGCATCTATTTATAGCCCACGTCTGTATACAGTCATACTAGAACTCAATTAGCCATAGCAAATAATCTGGCCTTTGCCTGAAATACTCCAGCCCTTGCCAAACTTTGCCGGCTGTCATGGCAACGGGTGACACTCTGACATTTTCAGTCGGGTGCGTTTATCACCTCACACCCTCCGTGCTATGTATGCCTCTGACATTTTGGGGGGGGGGGGGCGGAGCTGACACTGGGTACTGTGAGGCAGCTCTCAGAGGCGTTTTCATGTGTTTGCCAATGGAGAGAATTTATTGTAAGCTAAACAACGTGTATGCATGTACGTAGATCAATGTTGTCATGCGTTTATTACTCCCAGGAGCTCATTTCTCACTCAAGCTGTTGCATCTCTCGCTGTGCATCTTCATTACGCGTGTTGAATAAAAAACATTTTTAAAAAGTAGTGGTACCATGTAAGTTATCCATTATGAAACATTATGAATAACTCAGTCATGTTTGCACGTTTCATCTTATCTCGTACTGGATGCACGTGTGGAAAAATAAGAATCTATTAGTGTCTGTGTTCAAATGCATGTCTGCAGACCTTGTGCTTAAGCCTCTAGCCCAGTAATTGAAAACTGAATAGAACAGTGAAGTTGTGGGCTCATGGCTCATGGCCTAATTTGGCAGATGGCTCACTGAATCTCTCCGTGGAACCATTCCCTCAAGTGTGTGTGTGCGCGTGTGTGTATTTCTGCTTGTGCAATTCCTTAGAGACAAAGACTCCTCAAAGCGTCCTCTTAACAGTTTAAGTTTACATCAGGATCAGCACTGGAAGCTGGAAGCCAGATGCAGGTGAGGGGTATTGTTGTTGGTTTAGTTTTCTCTCTCTCTCCTGGCCTCCTTTGCCCTTCAGTCCTCCAGACGTGGTCTCCTTCACTTTGCAGGGGCTTATTACCTCCTCTGTTTATTTGAGACGCTGTCTTATTCCCAGCTAATCATTGACTTAATATGTTCAGTTAGGGAGATGTTTAACATTTGTTGTTGCCAGCCCAAAATCCAGCCCAGTGGAGCTGCAACAATCATCTAGTCTGATTATACCCAGTTAGCAGACAATACAACCTTGCCTGCTTGTGCAGGTGGATTCTGAAAACGTAATGTGATGTGTCATGTTTAGGTTAGGAGTAAGGGTTAGGCCTGTAAACAGGCCTGTTGTTAATTAAAGGATATTTTTTGGTTTGTTACAACTTGGTTCTTGGTTTTGCCATCTTGGCCATCATTTTTTATTAGTTCTGTCAGTTATGTCTCTTATTGCACAGAAACTGTGTGCCTACGCAGAAACAGCAAGTACGGCAGGTCAAAGTGGAATCTAGAGGTTTGTTATGTAAACTGTGATAGAAGTTTCCAACAGACATTTTGGGTAATAATTTGACCACTTTAGTTTTAACTTGGATGATCTGGGGGTTTGTTTAAAACTTGTATGATGAGTTGAGTTTCAGGACCACACCTCAACCATGCTGTTCCTATAAATACCTTCCTGAACCTCTCCTACTCCTTCACTCTTGTATTCTGCACTCGTCCCGCACACTCCAAGTCTATTTCTCCCTCTCCTTCCTGCTCTCCGTAGGGTTCTGAAAGGAGTCCGTCATGCCTGGGTGCTACAGTGGATTCTTTACTGAAGCTTCTACACAGCGCAGCAATCGACCGAATCAATCTTTTCGCTTTGTTTATAACCCATTTAAACTTTAATCTTGTTGATGTGATGCCGTGGTCCTTGTTAGTGAATGTCACCGCTTTTCCAGATCATGACTTAACTTGTGATATTATTATTGATAGGAATGAAGGCCACACCTAGGATCTATTGACATGGAATATAATGTCCAGAAGTGTGTTTTCATTGTGTTTTTGTTAGCTAAGGAGAGAGTGGGTCCTCTTCCACGGAGTCCGCCATGTTGAATCACCGTGTTTCTACAGCAGCCCACCATTCTCTGTTTCTTGCAAGTTCCAGTGCCACCACAGTTTCTCCAAGACACCTGAAGATGAGGCTGGGGGTGTGATTGGACATGTGTTGGTTAAAGTTGCCAGTAGCAGCCACAATGCAGTCCTCATAAGTATGCAAAGAGACAAAGCAAGCGAGTACTGTGCAATCTGAACATATGGTATTCGAAAAGAATAATGCAATTGTCACGTCAAACCCCAAACCATCTTAAATTGGCATGTCTCCAGAGGTCCCTTCATGTTTCTAAACCAGTCATTGTTACAGCACATGCCAAAGGGAGGTGTGAGATGTGCAGAGAGCTGCATGCTTTTCATTGCAGCGTGAAAATTTCGCACTTATTGATGAATTAATTTCCACTCATGTATTTCCGGGGCTAACATTTCTATGTGGTGGGCTCATCATGGCCTCCTCAGATTTTCTCATCCTTTCTATTTGTGTCTTTATTTAAACTTCTGCTGTCAGGAGCAGGTTGTGTGTGAGCGTCTCCCAGCGCGCCTCCCAGCGAATGCTCCACACTGACACGTGTCTGTATGTGTTAATCACAGATGTCTATTTCTCCCCCTCTCTGGCCTCCTCCAGACCTCCCATGGCTCTCTCCCTGTCTCCCTGCCCGGAGTGAGCCGCAGCACAGGTGACACAAGGCGGCATGACTAGCATGCCACACATCCATCAGACTGCGAGAAGCAGCAGGAGAGAGAGCAAAATGAGCTAAATTTGGGGAGTTATTACTCAGTACAAGCCGACTGCTCAAAGTTATGCAAGAATCTGGAGGCTTCTGTATTTTATTAGAAGTTTGGTGTGATTACTTATTTCCTGGTAGTGCTGTCTCCATCAGACGTCTTGTTGAGGCTTCATATATTATTACCAATATCTTAATTTGCCAGCTAAGGTGACTGTTTCTCTTGCTTGTCAATATATCTTTTTTCTGTATGCTAATATGTGAAATACACTGTGTAATGGCCTATCCTGGTCGAGTGGGAGTAATGTGGAGGGTAATATCTCCTCTTTGACATTTGCCCTCTGCAATTCTGACCTTATCCACCTCGCCGCAGTTCCCCGCCGTAGGCATTGTAGCTCTGTCTGATGTCCGCTCACGCAAACACCACTGCGCTCCACACACGGCGAGCACGCACACGAGCACGGGCACGCACACACATACAGATTCGCTGCAATTAGAGTCACATGGTGTGAGCTTACTGCCTCCCACGTTTCTAACCAATAAGGTCATTTTGGAGATGAAGAAAACAAATACTTCCATTTCTGCAAGTTGCCGCTTTCCCAGTGTACTCCACAACCCTGTCTTTTCCCTTGAACCAAACAGTAAATTGAATCTGTTTTCATACTGTTATCTTCGTCTCTTTCCATCCGCAAAGCTGTTGTTTCTTCAGAATCCTGGTCTTTTATGTCTAATTTATATGAGAAATGAAACGTGGAACAGGTGAATGAAAAAGTTGTGGCTGTTGTTTGAGATGATGGAGCAGATATGCAGTGTTAGATGTAAAATTATAGGACAATGAGTGACTGCAGCACTTAACACTGTAGATAAAAATACTTTTTTCATATTTGTGGTCCTCCTTCTGCACACGCATTTACACATTTGCCTGTTGTTTATCTTCAAAGATGTTTGTTTGTCTTGGCCACACAATTGAATACCATTAATGTTAGCGAGCACTGCCTCATAGCCAAGAAATGGTTTGATCTTTGTTTAAAGTGTGTCAGCTTTTTAGCCCTATTAGCAGTTTGTTCTTCTTTGGGGTGTGTGTGTGTAAAGCACTAGGGAGACAGCACTTTAAAAGGTCACTAATGCACTCAGCCTGCTGAAGGGGAAAAAAAGCATGTTGGATGTTTGTTTGTGCTTTTTTATCTGCCTTTACAGTGAGTTCTCTAGAGAGGCGATGCTACAACATGTGAGGATAGCATGGTGTTTTCATCGTAAGGGAGGAGGCGATGAGGATAGTGAGAAACACTGACCGCACTGCATCCTGTCTGTTTCTGCCTGGAGCGAGTAAGGGCCAACGCAGGCCGCGATCAGACATTTACGAAGAACAGAAGTAGAACAGGAGTAGTGCGTGTTAGACAGCAGTTGTAGCCAGTTGAAGTCAACGAAAGAAATGAGGGTAAGAGGTGTCTGAAGTTCTGTAAGTCAACTTTCATTCTGCTGCAGCCACAAACGTGTTGTTGCGCTGTTAAATAAGTGTGTACAAGGCAGTAGACTGGCGAGGTGGGGGTCACGGTGTCACAGACTCCGAGGGTCGGCCTGGAGATAGCGAGCCTGGGCGATTCAGTTCGGCCCGGCTCCCCCAGCTCAGGGAGTGACTGCAGAGTACACCTGGCCTGGCAGCTTCAGACCATCCAGGGACAACTGGGAGAGGCTTCCTCCTCGGCCGCTACCCGAACTGACAAAGGGAATCATGTGCGGTGGCAGGAGCAAACAGAGCAAGGTTGACAGTGTTAATGTGTGACTGTGCTATCATGCAGAGGTTCCTGTGTGCGCGTTTATGCTTGTGTGTGCGCGTACAGCGAAGGCTCTGGGCCGGCAGGAAGAGGCTTACTGGTCCACTAACAGCTGTCTGCTTTCCTAACCTTTGTGCATGTCATACCGGGTTAAAGGCATGGACATGGTAAGGAGAAAAGAAAAAAAAAATAGGTGAAAGAAAGAAAGTGAGAGAAAAAGGTCAGGCTTGAACATGGCAAGACAATGATGGTGCACATGTCACACTTTTAACACCGCAAAGTGCTCCCGAGCCAAACTGCTCGCATGCTGCGGCTGCTGCTGTGAGACTTTGCTGTTAAATTGCTTCATAAAATTAAATATAACCATCAAGATCACATTAATCAGCACCTTACTTTAATTAGCAGGATTTACAGGATTTGGTAGCTTTTTTTTTTTTTGCGCGTCATCTCATTCAGTTTCACTGCCCCTTTTTAAGTGAAGTCTGACCGAACGTGCAGTGAGTTCAAATATAAACTCCGCTCCTTACTCTAAATCTCTAATAGACACTAAATAGTTTACCCTGTCGCGTATGATGGCGTTGCATCCACAGTGACAGGTGTAGAGCTGCATGACGGTAATTTTCTGAGACGTAACAGTGTGTCGCGTTGTGTGAGTGCAGCAGCACGAGGGCCGCAGACGCCGCTCTTTTTGTTCCACTGTTTGAAGCATTACGGCGCGATGTAAGGCATGAAAGTCGCACTCCGAAGTCAGACGCTCAAATAAACAGGCAGACGGTAAATACAAAGCACTGCACAGTAAATAAGGAGTGACTTTGCCGCCGACGTTTTCTTGTCTGCAGAGTGTGGGGTTTATAAAACAGCACCCCATTAGCAGCGTGAGACACACCTGGGCCCGGTTTCTCTCGTGACAATATGCAGATGACATAACTAATCCAGACATCACTCCTTGTTTGCTCCTTTCTTGAGTGGCAAATAAGCAAACATTGAACATCTGCCAGGTGCATTCACAGGAAAAAGCTGCTAAAAAAAAAAAAAAAAAAACGCTGCTAAAATGTTAAGGAGCCGTTTCTGACCAGATTTAGAACGAATTTTGACGTGAGGTTTTGATTGACTGCTGAAGACAAGAGAAACAAATGGATCACCCGGCTTAGTGAGACAATTCTGTCCCTCCGTTACAGGAAGTTGTCAGGTATGCTGTGAGTGAAATACTCCAGCCTCTGGAGTTGTTTTTGGCCACATTTCAACGTTCCCACAGACTGCTGACTGTCTGACATGTCACCCAGATCATTATCCATCCTTAATTCTTTCATGCAAATCGCGTTTTTGTTTTCCCCTCATTGCATCCGTCATGTGCCATCGAACGGCATGAAAAAGTAACGATAAACTTTACAAGACTGGGTCAGCATTCAGTCCAGTAGAGCTCTCGTCTCTGAACACACCCCAGAGTGTTTTGGTTATTTTTGGCACTGCTAAGATTCTCATTCTCACAAATACACCACGGCGCATATTTCATTTATTGTGCGCGCGGTCTATCTATCACTCCCTAACCCACTATTTTTACAGATTTGACCCAAACTGTTTTATTATTCTTCATTCTTGGAGCCGAGCTGTGACAGCACAAGACCCACTTTTTCCACGAGCGTCTTGCAAAGCGGAGGCTTCTTTTTTTAAAAAAAAAAAAAAAAAAAAAAAAAAGATGAAACAGGAAATCAATTTCCCTTTTGCCCCTTTACTTCTTCCACCATCTGTGTTTGCAAGAATCTCTGACAGCTTCAAGTCCATTTGTGTTGAACAGCAGCCGCTTCTCACTTTGTGTCGCTTTTGTACAAAACCAGAAAAATTCAAACAAAACCTGACCTGGTGTCAAACACTAAAACGCAGCTGCTAGATGCTTCTTTTCAGCGACGGCCCTGTTTTTAGTGATAATCTCTTTGAAAATTACAGCGGAAATGAAAATGATTTACAGATTGCAGAAGCATTAAACAAGGCTCACACGTCTCTTATTGCCACCACTATGCATTAGCTTGTTTTGTTTTTTTTTACTGGAGGGAAGTGGATAAAATGATACAGAGAGGGGTGACTGCCTTCCTTAATAGCAAAGTAGTGCAGACCAACGTAACAGCCAGTGTCACATCCCATTCCTGCCAGGTCTGAGGAACGTCCACTCCTTGACACTTGTCCAATCCAAGCTATCTCGAGCTTTCTCCTCCAGCATCACGGCAGCTAATCTCTCCTGACACCTCACACAGCCGCGACAGGGAATCACTCTACCCTGAAAACAATCCAGCCCTCCTCCCTCTCCACCCCAAATCTGCACCGGCCCCCTTCTCCTTCTGTCTGTCTTCCTTATACTTCTCTTTACCCTCCCTCTGTATCTATTTCTTCCCCATTACTTCTTTCAGTGGCCTACTCTTTCTCTCGTGTCTCCATCTGTCTTTGTCAAAGCTTATACTGCTCCTCTTCTATCTCGCTCAATCTTTCCTCCCCCTGTCTTTTCTCCTTCATCCACACTTCCTCACCGGGTATATCATGCCTCTGTTGATGAGAATCTGAGAAAAGACGCTGTGATTGCAGATTGAGGAATAGGCTGTATTTCCTTAAGGACTCATCAGCATTCAAGAACTGCATTTTACTCTACTGGTGGATGTTGCTAAAGCTGGAAGGTCTTTATCTCCAAGCACACCTTTACAGATGGAGAGAAGCTCACAGGATCGCTTCGGGAAGCGAAGGAGGGAGCATAAACACAGACATCTTTCCCTCGACACACATCATCCTAAATATACTTTAGTTTTTTGGAGAGAAAAGAGAGATGAGGGACTTGCTGATAGGATCTTTTTTTAATGTTTGCACTGACAGGCCATTGTTAAAATTCGTAGTTTAAACAGAGGAAGAAACACACATTTTCAGTCACGTTGTTTGCACCGCAGCTAGTTAGTCTCACAGAACAAATGAGATCCTTTACAGACCATTTTCCCTAATTAGCGAGTAGTCGAGATACAAGAATTCTCGCAAGACAAGTCACTCAAAAAATCCCATTTATTATTTAAATGTATTCAACAATTCCAAAAGATAAGATAGACAAACATGTCATAGATTTCATTTACAAGCTGTTTGTTCTTCTCATCATATCTATAGAGGCTCCCCACCCTACAGAGCACAATCTCATTGGCTGCTGAGTAAAATATCTGTCATTGGCTGTAGCACAGATTAACTCTGAAAAGGAACGATGTAGCTATGGCACGGCACATGCTAAGATGCAGACGCTCACTGGTACGCACAGACACATACATACGCAGACACACGCACACACACGCGCGCGCACACACATACACGCACACACGAACGTGCAGTCATAATAGACCTAGTCACTCATCCAATCAGTTTCATTCTCAAGCAAGCTGTCAGGCCGCCATGTTGAGTAAATATTACCATAATGCCTGTGTGTCAGTGAATATGCAGCTAATGAATGGATGACATCCAGTGAAGCTCAGAGACACTGAAACAGAAAAATTGCCCACTCACTACTGTGCCTGAACCCCCTCCCCTCGACCTCCACACCATCTCATTCACTCCATGCTTCTTTCCCTTTCCCTCCCTTCAGCTTTTTTTTTTTGATACCTCACAAGAAGGCTTGAGGGTCGGCACAGCAAAGAAGAAGAAGAAAAGAACAGGCGAGCTCTTCAACTAGGTTACCTCCGAATCTGGAGTTTTTCGCTCCATCACAAAGCCTCTTGTGCCGCGTAGAGCGTCTACATAGAACTAGAACATCGAAGAGACGATTCGAACTCTACTTTTAATCCGAACAGCAGCAGCAGGACACTGTGCGTGTGCGCGAAACGGCGTTGTTTGTGGAAAGTATATTATCTATCATGAGATGTTTCATTTTGCAGATACATTGGAGGGTATAGTGCAGAATGTATTGTTATTCTCCACATGAACAATATATAGTTACCTTGCTGTTCCCAGCGATGAAGAAAAACACCCACTGCCATGAAATACTGACAGTCTTGATTTAAAGAATTCTTTTCCAGCTGTTAGATCTCTGAGCTGTGTCACATATAACATCTCACAAAACCGATCTCTCAGTCAGACAGAATATCTTCACAAGGGACAAATATATTCTTCTTCTTTTTTTTCTTTTTTCTTTTTTTTTTTTAAATCTCATCTGTGTAGGATACTATGCATGTCTACAAAATAAAAACACAATCTAAGGAAAATTGCACAGAACAACACTATAAGTTTCAGTCAGTTGAGTCCACTCAGTACAGTCCAGACAGTATGCAGCTGACTGTTGCCACTGTGGAGAGAAGAGGTGAGATCATCCACGTTTGCAGGGTTTTCATTTTTTCTTGATATTTCTGTGCAATGGAGCAGAGCTGGAGAGGAGAGACACTGAAAGCGAGGAGCTTCTGACACGTCGGCATTGTGGCGAGGAGTGCAGAGAGAAGAAAAAAAAAAAAAAAAGAAAGAAACAGCCCACCTCCCACTCCTCCCATACCTTCCCGCCTGGGCCCCTCTCAGCGCGTCCTCAGGAGCTTTGCATCCAGGCTCGGGCTACAGAGCCTGGATGTCTCGGCTGATGGATATGAAGCAGAGGTGTCCGTGATGATGGAGAGAATTAGGAAAACTAGAAAGCATTCCAGCTTTTAACACACACACCCCACCCCACCCCGCCCCCCGGCGTACAACTCTTTCTCTCAATCTCTTCCTGTCTGACTGTCTCTGTGTCTGTCTGTTCTCAGTCTGCGTAGAGGATGAAGCCAGAGAAGGTGCTGTACTTGTTGTTGTTGCCTCCATGGGCTTTGCCTCCGTCCAGCTTGATGTAAACCTCGTCCCCTGCGTCC
Organism: Nibea coibor; assembly: GCA_023373845.1. NCBI lineage: Eukaryota > Metazoa > Chordata > Actinopteri > Sciaenidae > Nibea > Nibea coibor. The sequence continues at coordinate 14,830,658 of CM041727.1, read as the reverse complement.
AGATGGAGGATGACGCTGTTGGAGGCGTAGTCATAGTTCTGGTCAGCGTCTTGGGCGATGGCGCTGGCACGAACCTGCGAGAACAGGGACAGATGAACACGTAGGAGAACAGTCAAGCTTGTTAGCTACAGAACATATTAATGCATCAGCTTAATGAATTCATAAAGGTTAGGCTGTCTCGTCCTACTTATACAGGTAGATAGACAGCTGTATTGATAAGGTTTTGAGATATTTTGCTAATTAACCAGCGAGACCAAAATCAATAAAATGAAACAGAAAAACTTCATCACTCCTCGGCAGAGCAGATGAAGGAACCTGAAAAAAAAAACTGTCACTAGTCTGATAATTCGCTGTGCTGCTGCGCCACAAGAGAATAAGCTACGTGCACAGAAGGGGAACGTATTAGTCAGGGAATATCAAAGCAAAAACTCGGTTTTCAGTGTACTATTTTGGAAACCTCACAAAGTTTTTTCATTCTGGAGTTAAATGAATTACTAGACATGACAATGGCACAAATAGTTCTTCATATTGATATTAAAGCTCGAGGATCGACCAGAGGGTCAGTCACCTCGGGTCTTTCTGTCAAACAGATTTATGGTTTCAATCAAGCTACTGGTCTTTCACAGAAGACCTAATATTCAACTTTGGAACAAAAGGTCCACAGAAAGAGAAAGACTCAGAAACTCAGCAACAGGGCAGGCTCCAGGGGCTTCTCATTGTGGAGGAAATACAATTTTAAAAAGAAACATTGAGGACAGACACTGAATATAAGCAGAAATATTTTATAACTTATAGCAAGGAGTGATGAGTATCATTAGAATGAGTCTGCATGATATGAAAAATCTCTTTTTTATATTATGCAGACTCATTCCAGGGGTGTTTATCTCTGTGTTTGCCTATGTCTGACTGTCTATGTGTGTGGGTATGGTGTGTGTGTGTGTGTGTGTGCGCATGCATATTCTGCCAGCCTGGCTATAAGACGTTTGGAACAGTTTCTAAATAACCTGTCCTGGCTAATTAAGACCTCCACCACAAACACGCTCCCTCTCTCTGGGGAGGAAAGTGTAGCTGCAGTGCCAAATGGGCACTGAAACAATAGCTGTGTTTTCAAGTGCGTGTGTGTGTGGCAGAGACTAATTGTGCGTATTATCATTAGGAATGACTACTACAATATGCTGTGTCTTCAAGACGTGTAAGTGTTTGTACAGTGAGCCTCTCTTTGCCAAATGCAGTGCTAATAAAATCTAAGCTATGTGAGTGGAATGTTAGGAGAAATGAGCGGCGACGCGCAGTGAAGGTCGAGGCTGGATGTTGCCAACGTACAGTGTGTGCCTTTGTCTGCCGGAGCCAATAGACCTGATTAAATATAATGCCCCAGAAACATTATTATTCTTTACTGGGCAGTCTGTTGAGTATTTGGGCTTTGACATAACAGCATTTCCTGTTGTTTTGTCTGAATTCCAGCACTTTGAGTTTGATATGCAGAAAGAAATTCTCATTTTTTTTTAATCACATGCATTCCCCCTTCCTGTTCCCTACATTACCCACAATGCAACTCAACCACCAGCAGTTTGGTTAAGGATTTGGGTGTGTTATACAAGCAGCGGTATAGTATAGCCTGGAGCAACAAGCCTCAAGCAGCGATGAGCAGCGAGCTACAGAGGTCTGCTAACAGCTCTGTTGTGCAGCTCCCTCCGGAGCCACAGAAGGCTTTATGAATATGTTTTCACATGATGTAGCTGTACTTCTCCAGACCTGTAAATAGACAATGATGTGTATAATGGGTGCAGTTCCTCTTCAGACAGTGACTATGAGCTTAAACCTCTAAGGGGGTGTTCACATTCACACTGGGTGAGCAGTATAAGGACAGACAGCCAAGGAGGTTTCATGATCAGTGTTTTTGTCAATCACTGGCTGAAAGCTGGTACTTTAACCTAACAGGCAATGTTTCGTCTGAAGCCCAATGTGCTGGCCGTGCATGACAATAAAAAATGTTCCACTTTCTAAATGCTAACAGTCTGCACTGTACATCAGCGCTATTAAACAGTTACTAACAAGGAGAGCCGCGTCAGTCGTAACTTAAATGGTACAGAATCAAAGGAAAAGATCATTATTTGCTCTGAAATGAAAAAGGAATGTACTGTACATCCTTTAAAGTAGCCACTGGTTAAATAAGCCAATTAGTCACTTCAGTGTCTGGTCAGTGAGGTTGAGTCAAAATCAATATTTTACGTGCATTTGAAGTGTTTCCTTGAGGCCCATTATCGGGTCTCTAAAGTCCACTCTGGCCCTCGCCTTGGCTCCGTGTTTGTCCACACAGCTTTAAATCGGGGCTTTTCGAGCGGGTGTCGACAAGCTGGCCCAACAGGCGGCATAGAGGATGCCCAATAATTAGTTGGCCTATTTAAGGAGTACACACAACAGGCATATTGACAAATGTGAGGAGAGGCCAACTACTGACAGAGATCTCCTGCACAGAGAGCATAACCATTGCCAAACCTAACAGGGAGTCTAGAGCTGTGGGTCTCTTGACATCCGGATAATAAAACCAGAAATTATATAATTTTTAAAGATTTATTTAATTTTTTTGTTTGTTTGTGTGTGTGTATTTTTACTCCATACAGATGTGACTCCTTACTGTGTTTAATGTCTTCTCTATGGATTCATTTAATGAGGCTAAATTGTATTAAGGATGTTCTTCCTTCCTATTGTCTTCTCTGGCACAATAGCTATCACTGATAATGCTGAACCCTCAGCTCATCCTTTGCTGATTTTAAGCAACCTGCCGTTGGAAATATAAAAGTGTGCAGAGGATGTGCAGAGGCGTGCAAAGTCTTATTAAAATAGCAAATGTAAAGCTTTCAAACTGGATATTCAGTGGTTTGAGTCACTCTTACAGTACATGACAGGAAAGAGAAACAGTTCTCTAAATTTGGATTGTAACTGTGCAATAATTTTTAAAAAACTGTTAGAAACAACATTCCTTAAGAGAAGTATGTACTTTTCTCCTGAGTGCTACAATGACAGACAGCCAGGCTCACACTAGAGGCTAGAGTGAGTCTTTCCTGCATCCCGACTGTAAAAAGCCTTTAAGTGGTAAGGTGCCATATCTGTGACACCTTATTTTGAACCTGGATAAACCAAGCTGCGTGAAACACTACGGTGGTAACACTGCAGATCTTTTCACAACACTTCGTCTGAGATGAGAGAACATTTCTGCTAGCATCCCCCCAGAAATCAACGTTGTCCCTGCTGCCACGGCGTTTCTCTGTGTCGATTGGTGGGACGAAGAACTGTTCAGCTTATTCATGATCAACAGAAACGATTTTCTATGATTCGGCATTAAATACAAGGACTGCAGAACATTTCTCAAAAGTTACACAATCTGAATTGCTTCTTGTAAATTGCACTTTCTTTGTGTGCTTCTCGGCCACGGCCCGATATTCTCAGCCTGATTTCCTACGAAGTCTTCCCGTTAACCGCCAGACACTCAATTCCCTGAATGATTTTCACTTCCCTCACAACAACATTGAATTGTGGAGGCGAGAGGATCAAGGTTGACACCTTTTAAGCGTTTTTAACAGCTTTATTATCAGGTTTTTTTTTTAAAAACCTCAATTGTGATGGAAAGTGAAATGCATAAAACAAAATGTCCACAGTGAGTCCGAAGAATTTAAAAAGAACATCGGGCACGGCACAACACTTAAAGTGATATGTGTGAAGAGAATAATTTATTTACAGCAACATTACAGTGTTAATGACCTTCCTCGGGTTGCGTAGAGACAAGACCAACTTTATTATATCTTCCAAATCACCTTCTTCGTGTGTAAAAAAGGTTAAGGTTTGGAGGGCATTTCAAAATTTTTTAGCAACCCAGCACTGTGAACTCTGAAAGTCACGTTGGTGTGAAATGTGCGAGCGCCATAAAGTGTAATCTGGATAATGAAATTCTGAGGAGAGGTTTTAAGATGCCGGAGTAATATATGGAATATTGTACTTTTTTTTATTGTTTATCCTGCTGATTAAATCGAGCACAGCTCATATCAATGTGCAAACAAAGCCTCCTGTTCTGATTCCGAGATGCCGGCGTCCAGCGCATATTAATATGATATGATGAGCCCTGAGCGTGCAAAGTCAACACCATCCTATTAGAGGGTTACCGCTTTGGGTTGGTGGAGGAGCAGGTGATGATGGCTCAGGAGGATTTGTCATTTGGGATTTTAATGAAACTTTATCAAAATATTTGCCTTCCAGGTGTTCACACAGAACCCGGAAACCTCAGGCAATGTCACAGATGTGTAATATTGCTTAAATTATTCTCTTCATTTGCTCTTTAAGTGCACAATTAATGTTTTTTTGGAAGGAAGCGGAGGGAAACAATACAAATATAACACTGTCCTTTAGCAGAGACAGAATAAGGAAAGCCCTGGTGAAAGAAACCTCCCTGAAATCCTTCTGGTTCCTCCACAATGATATTTTTGCTTTGTTTTGTTTCTCTGCTTTAATGGTTTTTATCCCCTTCTGAGACTAACTGCTGCAGTCAAGGCCTCCTTCGTTCGCTTTCAATGATAAGCACGCATGAATAAAACCTCTCACTGTTTTTGAAATAATGATCAGGGAGCTCCTTTTTGAGCTTTTTTTCCCTTTTCTTTCTTTGTCTCCAGTGCACACAACTTGTTAGGGATACGAGCCAGCGTTTCAAATCCGGGGTATGGCAGATGTATAGCAAGAGATGAGCAGGACAAACAGGCAACCGGCAGTGCGTGACCTTGACACGGAATATGTAGAGGAACTTTGACAAGGCAAACAAAGCATGAGGCTGTAAGCGCTGGCTCGAGCGATGGTAAATGAGGTGTCATGCGACGTTGTCTTCCTTGTGGCTGCTCGTGCGTGTTTGCATCCCATCGTGTCGTCGACGTGATGGCTCTGATTGAATAAAAATCCGAGTGGAGATTCAGCAAATTCGAGCCCCGCGCTCGGGCTTAATAGATAATACGTGGGCACTCAGCAACTGTGAATGCGAATCTCACTACACAACAATAATGACAGCATTTATGTGAAGAAAAGAGATGAATCCATGGCTCGTGCACTACTCCTCAGTGAAGTGATATTTCTTTTACAATAGGCCTCTGTTGATATAATATTGAATAATAATTGACATTATTTTCACTCAGACGTGTTGTGTCCAGGATTATATGTTTGGCTGGATTGCTTCTTCATGAAAGTCACGACAGTTTGAAGTTTTATCTGTTGTGTCTGGCGCAGGAGGAGCCTGCAACGTCCCACCAGGACAGCGATCGTACAAGAGGCTTTGTCACTGTGACAAGGACATGTCTCGTGGCTTCTCAGACAGGGATTTGTTGACTTGATGTTGAGCCTCCATTTTGGATCAACGAGTCTATTGGTCCTCTTTAAATCAAAGTGTACCGCCCGGCCTAATTGTGTTTGAACATTCCAGCCGTGAACTGCATGCTTAATAGCAGCTTAGACATCTTGCCCGGTCCAACATTTCTCTACACCACACGTACAGACACACACAGGAGAGACGTACAGACATTTTTTCGGCATCCACGTTCACACAGGGTGCAGTTTTACTGGAATAATGAGAACAGGGAACTACGAGAGAATTGTCATGTCTGAAAGCATCGGGTCTCCCATGTGTTGCGGGTTTATTCGTCAGAGGAACCTAAATGAAAACATGATAAGAGGAATGAAATGGTAACAGGAGATTTGCCATCTGTCAGACGAGAGTAGGAAACGGCTTTCTGAATTAATTTCGCCAGCTGTTCTCTTTGTACCTGCTCGGCCTCCTTTGAAACAGAAACAGACTTCACTGCACGGACCTATGGCTGTTTGTGAAATCTCTTGCATTAATGGCGGGAGGTGAGTCAGACATTCGTTTATCGCACGTGGCCGCTGATCCAGATACTGTAGGAGCCTTCAACAGGCCCCGATTCAGACAGTGGCAACAAAGAGTATGAAATCAGGGCTGCCTCTCCTGAAAGAGTCGCTGAAGGAGGACAACAGTGGCGGGGGAAAAAAGAGCCATCAACTTTGACCTGCAATCCAGCCGCTTCTTTCTTTCTTGTGTGCGTCTCATCACACTCAGTTAATTACTGGGATACACAGGACTGTCTACCTCTGGCACCAAAGCCGCAGTCACTGCTCGCAGCATTGTCTGAGAGAAGACTTTCACTGCAAAATTTCCAACCTTTGTTCACACTAAGCCTGTTTTTCGGCTGCGCTTTCTAGTAACCCAGAGGCACTGCAATTTTGTTCCTTTTTTTTTTTACTGAAATAAAATAAAAAATAAGGAAGTAAAGTGAGTTTGTGTACGTGTTTGATGACAGGCAGGCTGTCAGCTTTGCCATGACGTGGATTTTTCATACAACAGCCGTTTCATCCTTTCTTGCCGGAGCGATTGTTGATGTCTCACCCGTAATCATCTGAAGAGGGGAGGCGGCGGGAGGTATTAAACGCTACGAGTTATGTAGCAGACAGTGAGTCATTTGAATGACTTGCCGCTTTCCCCCGTGAAGAAGGATGGGATAATTGTTGGGATCACTGAAAACCGAATTCAGGGGGACGGCTAAATGTCAGGGGCGTAGGGAAAGAGAGGGATGTTTGCATAAGAGGGCCAGGAGCACTTTTCTGTCTCCCATATGGCCCTCATTATAATGAAGAAGCCTTGTGAGTCAACACCATAGCATCCTTGAGTCAGCCAGCCACAGGAGACAATCCATAGCCAATTTTAGACCGTATGTTTTTGCTCTCACAATACACGAGACATTATAGCAGTATTTCATGAGATACTTAGTCTGAGGTGCCAGCATGGGGAGTGTGTGTGCGTCCCTGGGCTCTAATGGCTCTCTATTTGAAGAGCTCAGTTCAAAATGTTTTCAAGTAATAAAATCATTACAGACAAGTGGTGGGCAGCTTTCAAGCAAGTTTTGAAACTTCACCAATAAATGATAGATTTTCTTCCCTGGGCTTGCAGATGACAGCGTGATGTCAGCTTGACATTTCCAATCTGTGTGGTATTTCCTAACAACATGGGCCAATCTTCATTTGATAGCCCTCGCACCTAATTAGGCCAGCTCTAATGTTCCACTCGGCAGAGTGTCAAATCCAATGTCCAATTACACAGCAGATCAAGGCCAAAGGTCCGCCTCCACTACCTCTCTGGCTGATTATAGAAGAAATGCCACGGTATACATCACACAGGAAGAAATGGGTCTGTCAAAAAGAAGGAAAGAGACCCACGTAGGTGCACGCAGGCACACGCACGCACACATACACGCGAGCGGATCAATACCGCAGGCAAAGAGGCTGAGGGACTGAGGGTGGCTCTCTGAAACCCAGCCTGTCTATTTCAGACAGAGTCTCTCTGTTACAGCGGGCAGACGCACAGAGGCCTCTCAGTGCTGAAGTCAGACCACGATGAAGAATAGCAGGTCTGAACATTACCAGAATGTTAAAATCAATCAAGTCTAAGTATTGCTGTATCCGTGCACTAAACTCACATGTTTAGTGCTTGCAAAAGGTCGCTCACATTCTTTTCTTTAATTTTTGGATTGAAAAATGCCAGAAATCTGCCGCCTTTGCCCGGTGGGAAAAAAAAAAAAAAAATCAATAGAGACCATAACCCATCCTGAGCGATAAGCTGTTGAATTGAATCTCCTTTTTATTATTCACACCTTTCTTTAGCGCATATGTCAATAACTGAATCAAAGAGAGCAGACCCTCATCCAGATGGCTCTGCTCCTATGTTTAATGTTGGGATTGACACCGCCACATGCTAAACACAATGCGTGGGTTTCACCTGGATACAGAGCAGCAGAATAAACAGCCTTGTGTTCATGTACGCCAGAAGATGTTTATGATGGCAAATGGTTTAACAGGGAAATGACACGTGACTGAACCTGAGCTCTGAACACTTGAGGGCGAAAAAAAAAAAAGAATCTTTGAAGCGGGGTGAACGCAAAAACAAATTTCAAGAAGAAGGATGGTACGCCCTAACTTATTCTGTTCTAGTGCAATGCATCACTTGATGAGAGCCACGAAGAATATTGATGGCACTGCGCGTTAGCAAATGCGATCTGTGGTGGCGCAAAAATCTGGAACCTTTCCTTTAAAGGTGAAAACTTTCTGCACCTTTTTAAAAAAGTGAGCTCCGGATGTAGAGGAGAGATGGAGGGCAGTGCACAGTTGGGGCGGGTTGAGGCAGTGGGTTAGGAGGGTGGAGTGGGGCGGGTGGGGTGCGGGTGGTGGTGGGGAGGGAGTGCAAGCATGCGCGCGTGCGAGCACGTGTGAGTGTGTGTGTGCGAAGACTGCAGCGGTAATTGCTAGGGAAGAGCCATGTGCACGAAGGACGTTGAAGCTTATTAAAGGAGGAGACAGAGTGATTATTCACTATGGTCCTCTTGAGAGACTGACGCTGAAGTCATTGCTTTTAATTAACTCTGAAACGGTTTTGCGGATTAATAACAATATTAAGAAGGGAATGAGAGGAGAAGCGCAAACACATCCTGGATCTGGTTCAAGCTTTTTAATTACAATTAAATAGACTCGATGGCACAATAGCACAATAACTATGTCTTTTCTGTCCTCTTTTCTTCCTCCCCATTCTACTGCGTCCAATGAATTTGTCTTCATTGTCTCTGCTGCGTCTCTCTCTCTCTTGATTTATTGGAGAGAGTTTAGGATCGGTTGGAATATTTGGCATGAGAGTGAAAGAAAAGGCAATGAAGAAGCCAAAAGAGTGTGTGGAGAGGAACTTGGAAAGCGGGTAAAGAGTGCTGTGCTGAAAATAGATTTCTTATTTGCTTGTTTACCAGGAAGCTTACTTTTTTGGTCTCTTTGAAAAGTGTCAAAGTTCTGGGGACAGTGTAGGGATCCTTGTGTTGCCAAGTAAAAAAAAAAAAAATGGAAGAAGAGGCAAAGAAATAAAGTAACCCATGGATGGTGATGTTAGACACAGCTTGTAAGAACCCCTGGAGTGGGAGGAGCACATGTTGGAGGAAGGCGGCACTGCAGGGCCTGGAAACCCTGCTGCTTCACTAAAGCCAAAAGATGATAAAATACTAGTATTGTCTGCAATTCCCTGGCCTCCCTCGTCCCAACTCACAATGTAGCGTTTTCGCAGCCTTAATGAGCTGAGTAAAGCACCACTGCGAGTGTAGGAGCTTCACTTTGACTCTCAGCACTTCATCAATGATGTAGCATAAGTTGGCCCAACATTTATAACCATTCACAGTCATTTACACAGACTAAGACTCTGGGGCCTTCTCCATCAGCCAAGCACACAACCTAACAAACACCACAGCAAGAGGACGGCATCTTTATGTATAAGCTGTGCATAGGACAGGGGGAGACGGAGAAAGAGAGGCAGTTACCACTTTATAAACATTACTTGGGTCTCTGGAGATACACACTGTGTGCGTCTAACTTAAGTACCTCCGCACCCTCCTCTTGGGAGCACAATGAAGCGAGAACAGACGGCGTTTTATAGGAACATATGTTCTTCTTCCCCTATTATATATCAATGCTTTTACGCCCACCCATAAACATTACTGTTGAGTGAGACATTATATATAGAAGGCGATTGCTGTAACTCACTTTTTCTGGCTGGGTGTGAACTTGGCGAGGGTAAAAGAATTAACCTCTAGCTGCTTTGGTGAGACTGTCAGTTCACGCCACTGAGCCGGTGCCAACTGTTATTTTATCTCCACGCTACATATATCATGGTCTCTCAGCACTTGTAATGTAAGACCCCAACAGCTTTCTGCTTTAATCGAACTCTGTGTTCATTAATTGACATGCTTTTTTTTATATATATATATATATATATATATATATATATATATATATATATATATATATATAATTCACTTGGCAAAAACATGTGATGAAAATGAGCCAAAAATAATATTTTATCACAGCCAACGGATATGAAAGAGGTCAGGGACGCTTCTGGGCAACGATGACAGTTGGAGGATCAGATCTGGTGCTTTTTAACTTACTTTTTATTATTTATTTCATATTGCAGGGCTGTGGTGGTGTGTCTGACTGTAGAGTGAGCTGGTGCTGATGAATGTAAATCTCCAAATGCTGAAATGAAATAGACTTTAAATAATGCGTTTCCTGCTACCCAGTATAAGTGTCATCTCACTTACCTAATACAGTAAAACCTAATATACATACACACCACCCACTTTGAGGACAAGGTGATGGTGGCAAGAAATGAAGTGCAGTTCGGTTTGAGTCTGAGTGTGCAGTTATACAGAGCAGAGGTGTCAAATGCAATGTTGGTATTCCCTAAACTTTCTCATGAGCATTTATTACATTTTACATTACAAGTATTTATAATTCGCATGTCTGCTGTTGTCACTGAAATGAGATGACGTGTTCCTTCTTTGCTGATTTTTACATTTTCACTCTTTTTTATTGCCAGAGACAAACTGTATGGTAGAGATACAGGCGCGACCTAAACGAAGCCAACAATATCTGCAGTAACTGTTTTGTTAACATCCATATTTTATTTCTTTTCTTTCTTTCTTTTTCTTTTTTTTCTTTTCTTTTTTTTTTTTTTGTTTACAGGCAAAACGCATTTCGGAGCCACTCTGAAGATACGAGATCTGACGGCTGATCGGAAAGCTGCAAACTTACACTGGCGCACATTACCAACCTGAGAAGACCCTCCGGGGCGCAAAATAAAATTAGAGCCCCATTATAATGATGCATCAAAGAAGCCGAGAATAGATCACGTAGACGTCCTAATGCGTTTAACGCACTGCAAAGATAGATGGACGGGCGGACAGGCTGCGTAACCCGGTGAGCTTGTATGGACAAGTCCGATTATTGTAAGCGAAATGACTAATATTTCCCTCCACTCCTCTCTTTACACTTCCAGCGCAGGCAAGCTGCCGAAGCTCACATAGTCTCAAAGTTATCCGAGACTGAAATTAGATGCACGCACTGGCATGTATAATAATAAAATATATCAATAATAATAAAAGATTACACAACAGTATAATCGCTCGTAAAATACTCTTTACACTTGATAAATGTCAGGCGACCACGTCAAACATTTCCAGCTCCAGCTTTTTTATTTTAAAAGACCATAAACTCCGACCCTCCGGCACAAACTGTCATTAAATTCCTCTGGATATTAATCAGAAAAAAAATACGCACGCCTCATCGGCTTCCAAATTTTACAGCGCAAAGGCAAAACAGATCAGCGCGCACTTCCCCCGTTCAGCTCAAACTGTGACCGTCCTTCGGTCCGCGGGACGCGGCAATGTCAGGACGCATCATGCACAGAGGGGACGCGGGTTGCAAGCAGTCAACACATCTTTATCTCCAGGCGCGCTGGGTGCCACAGCTGTGCGCTCTGGGCTTTTTTGGAGGCGCACGGCAGATGCGCACGTTTTTCCTCGCAATGTCACTTTTTAACTCACTGGCTTTCTGGAAAATCAGCTGCCTGCAACTTGGATTTTTAAGAGAGAGCGTGGAGGAGAAGAGTGAGCATCAGAGGAGTCAGGGATGCTGAGAAAAGGAAGTGAGAAAAAGTTTCGCAGGACTAACCTGGCCATTTTTGCAGAGGTCTGCCCACATGCTTGTGCCGTCCCCTCCTCTCATCAGCACATGGTAGATGAAGAAGTATGTGCCCGGTATGCTGCAGATGAACTTGCCTGAAAGGCCATCATAGTTGTTGCCCAGGTTGGTGACCACGTCGTCAAACTTGAGGATTTCGTAGCCTTCGTGGGGGTTCTTAAGCCCTGCATAGAAGGCCACCCGAGGCACCGTGCTGTAGGTGGCCGTGCTGATAGCTCCGTTCCCCCCCAGACCCAAAATCCCAGTCCTTCCCTGATCCCCTCTGTCACCAGGAGGCCCTGCTGGTCCTGGTGGCCCCGGTTCTCCGGGCGGTCCGGGTGGTCCTGGCTTGCCCGGTCTGCCAGGCTTCCCCTGGGGGCCCTGCAGTAAGGTGGAGGGTGGAAGCACGTTGCTGTGGTCGCTCAGCGCCTCTGCCTCAGCCTGGAGACCGGTGGAGCTGGTGCTGCTGGCCGGAGTGCCCTTGTTCAGGTAGGGGTCGCACACCATACGACAGGTGCCCAGCATCTCATAGTGGCTGGCATCTGTACCCACAGAGCTGACGAGCACGGGGATGAGGACCACCAGCACCAGGACCAGCATAACCCCTACGGCAGCCGCCACCAGGGTCTTCCTCCCGATGCTGAGTCGGGGAAGGGGCTGCGCTGCCAGCGTGGGTCTCCCGGGGGCGGAAATGGTGACTGCTTGGTGTGGGGAGCCTGTCACCGAGGAAAGGGACCCAGAGATCCCGAGAAGAGTTGCAAGAGGACCGGCAAGTGTGTGAGGGTGAGACAGAGACCCACATACACTTGGTACTCCACTCTGCTCTGCTCAGTCACACTAAAGTAGGCAACCAGTCATTCACACATACATAAAGACCTAAGGAAACTCAAGCATACACAGGGAGACATTCAGCGCGTACTTACAAACACAATCTGACTTGTGAGAAGAAGCAACAAGGATGCAGAGCCCAGAGGAATGGAGTGAGAGACAGAGGGAGCGAGACAGAGAGAGAGAGAGAGAGAGAGAGAGAGAGAGGGAGAGAGAGAGAAAATGATGAGAGTGGGTGAGTGTGAGAGATAGAGCAGCCAGTGGATCTGTGTATGTGTGTGTATGTGTGTGTGTATGTGTGTGTGTGTATGTGTGCTGAGTTTGTGGTGCCGGATTCTCAGGCTTGGCTTTTTATACGGCAGTAGCAGCGGAGCCCCCCCCCACACGCCCCCCGCCTCTCCTCCCCTCCCTTCCCCTCTTCTCCACACCTCCCCTCTGCTCCCCCATCCAGTGAGAGGTTGGTGTGGTTACGTCCCTTTCTCTCTCTATCTCTCTCTCTCTCTCTCTCTCGCCCTCTCTCTCCGGCTCACTCAGAGGAAGGACTTCTCATCACACTGCATTTCTTTCTACCACTCTCCTGGACCACGGAGGAGCTAACACAACCCCCCCTGACCATCTTGCTCCCCTTTCTTTCATCCCCCTCTTTTCCTCTCTCCCCACTCTCCCTCCTTTTCCCCACTTTTGATGCCGTTTCTCACTCCCTTGCTTTCTCCTCTGTCTTATCAGCATCCAGCCTCTAAAAATAAAGATGGAGCTGTGGAAAGACTTTTTTTTTTTTTTCCTGGAGGTGGGTTCTAGAGATTCATGCATAGGCTGTATGCGCGCAGACACAAGACAACACTTAAATCTGCTGTGCCAGGAAATGTGTGCAGCTTCTCAAAAAAAGGTGCTAATTACAAAAGTTAATTCCAAGAATGAACTCATAAGCTTGTCGATTGAACGGCATGATGCAAATGAAATATGCAGCCACACACGTAGAAGAACTGTTGTACAAACCTCACTTGGGGGCACATCACATCGGACCACTTTAAAGGTGAGAGCAGCCAATTTATCCTTCTGTCAGAGGCTACTCTTCTGCTGTTATTTTATTCCCCTCTTTGCCTTTTCCCCGTGTCAATAACCCTATTTCTCTATCTGAATGCGCTGACACCGTTTCTTATTGGTGTCTTTTTTTAGGTATTGATTTCATGGTTTTTATCAAATTAAGGGCCCTGGTAGGGGAGAAAAAAAATCTATATGCAGCAGTGATGTCATTTGTTTGACATTTTCATCCCTTAGAGTGATGAATGGTAAAGTAAGAAAGCAAATGACAAAGTCTGTAGATGGCAAACTAACACAGTCGTCGTGTGTAAATATGTGTCTGTGCTTTTTTTGGTCTGATACTGTACAGCTCAGAACACAAGATGGACAAATAAATCCCGTTGGACGGTGAGAATATGGCGCATGTCAGTATGAGCTGCTAATTTGGAGAAAAGTGTTCATGTCAGCCTCACAGAGGCAATGGTAAAAAACAGCAGAGGCGGGCATTTTTTTTTATTATTTATTTATTTATTTTTCCTTTTGCACTGATATCTCTGGCTTTGAATCATAAAACCGGAGCCAATACATCTGGTAGCTCAATACCACACACAATCCAGTGTCCTGCAGTTCAAGGTCAGAAAAATCGAAATTATCAGTTATATTCAGTCTGTTACAATAGTGTCTGAAAAGTAAGCATCTGGTGCTGCTCTTTCAATCAGTGAACGTGTTCTGTGTCATCTCTTCTTCGTCTTTATCTGTATGTTTCTTTCCTGACGGGTGAATTGGCCGTCACGCCTCCGAGGTCACCGAGCCTACAGGTTTTCTGTTCACCAGGTGTTTTCACTGATCGGTTCATCACTGCCAAAACTTGTGTTAATTAGTCAAATCAGCTGCTGTAGTCATTGGTTGGAATAAAAATCCGCAGATTGTTGGCTTTCCACGTCACATGGTTGATTATTCCTGGCTTAGATAGGACGGTTTGTGCGTAAGCTGGACCAAGCTCCTGTGATGGATTGAGATGGATCAACGAGCAAGATGCCTGACTATTTGTCACCACTACACTTGACATATCACCAGTTATTTTGCTGCATTTCTCTCTCTTCATCATCATTAAACTTCAGTTGCAAACTTATGGCATCACCAGTTGGTTGTCTAATTTATCACTGAGCAGAGTCTGTGAGACATAGTCAAATAACTGGCACACCAGGTGTGCCTGCAATGCATATTTGCCTGTTTTGTTGTATTCCTCATAACAGACATGGAGTTTGCCTATATGAGGAAGCACACAAGCCCTAAATTGGTTTTAGGGTTTGTTCAGGGGGCCGTTGTTTGTTCTTCACACCTGCTTGCTGTAACTGCCAGTCAGATCACTGTGCCCCAAATCTCTAAATCTCTGAACCACAGAGATCAATGCACACTAGAGAGGACAAACAGTGCGATAGCGATGAAAGAGAGATGAGAAAGATGGGGAGACAAGCAATAGAGAGGCAGGAGCAGAGCAAGAGGTACAACACAGAGAGGAAGTTAACTGCTGTGACAGCTGAGCTTTATATCAGCTGGTTTGTTTTGCTTGATTTGGTGGAGTTTATAGGGAAAGAATCCATCAGTGTCAGTGTCATACACGGTAAAAAAGTATTTTAATGAAAGTGACATGTCTTAAAACCCTGAATCCTTGCATGTGGTAGATGTATTTTTGCATTGTCTTATAAATGTCATAGTTTTAAAACAGTGGCATAGAGGTGCAGAGTTCCTGTCCACCACAAAAAGTTGCCTTCTATTTGTGGCGCTTCGGATGTGACGCGTCAAGTGAGCGCGTTCTGCATTGTTGGCAGGTGAGAAACCAGATAAAGATTCAGCCTTTACGTTGCACTAGTCATTCCTACTGGTCCGTTGTGGCAGCACTCAATGGGGAAACGTCCATGTGTTACACCACAATGAATCTCAGTCCTGACACTTCTGAAAAAAGGTATCTGGTGGCACTGTGTAACAGCACATGTCTGTTTACTGCCCTCCCCAGACTCCAAACAGGGCAGCTGTGATAGGGACTGCAGTGTTCATGGACTGAGCAATACAAAACAGGAAAAAGGGACATTTTTCTGTAATTGTTAACTTCAGTACTTGTTGGTGTAACTGATTGATAGTTTTTGGTCTCAGACAACTCCTACTAGTACTTATTGTAATTTTGTACACCCAAAACAATGAGCTGAAAGGTGCTAAAATGCTCTATAGATGAGGATGAGGAGACCTCCAGAGTTCAATGTCATAGGCCCAAAATGCATTTTGGGTTTGTCACTATGCACATAGTTGTGTGACCCAACAATTTTTGATTATAGCTACTTTAAAGCAATATTGTATAAGATGTGTGTCTGTTTTGTTTGTTTTTGGCACCCCAAGTTTGTCATAAATATGGACAGTTGTAAACATGCGTTTGTTATGATTACATCATTTATGATCAAAAACTAGCAAGTTGAGAACTTACAAGCCCAACCCAAACTAGTAATTTAATGAAGCGCTCACCAACGACTAAAACCTAGTCAGAGATTTACTCTTGTCTCACAGCCTCTTGTTCGGTCACCCTTCTCTGCTCTTCTTATCGTCCTCCATCCCTTCACTCCTTCCGTGCCCACAGAGGCTTCTGAGCTTGTCTACATCGCCTGCTCGCCGGCGTCCGGTTCTCGCACGACACAGACACCGCTCTCTGCCAGCGTTTCCCCCCTCCTCCTCCCAGCAGTGAAAATGTAAGCCAGTGCGAATGTGTGGGAATGCCAGAGGCACCATTCACCCTATTACGAGTCAGTGTAGCGTTAAAATGATTCTGAAGCTGTTATTTAAGGTAGAAAAGTTCTATAATGTTGCTGTAAAAATGTCATTCACCCTCAAAGTTCGGGAAATATTCTTCTCACATATATGTTCTTTAGTGTTTTGAAACAGGGTGAGCGGGTTGCAAACGGCAATGAAGACCTGGGCACTGCTCCTTTAAATAAGTTTAAACTTATTTGTTTTCAAAAAATCTCCAGTGAATTCTAGGTGCCATTCACATCAACTTGGTCTTCATTCCATTGAACTATTCATTCACTCAAACTCATCCATTGACGAGAGCACCTCGTTGGAGTGCATGCGAGACTGTGAAATCCATCTGTTCACATATTGTTAGAGAAGGAGAACACATCGAAGGTGAACAACTCACTTTAAGTGAGCATCACTCAGGCGTATAAGCAGCATGGGGATACAGCCATTTGAAAAACTGTACAAAAATGACACCAAAGCAGCCGTAATGGTGAGTAAATTATCATGACCATCACAACAAAAGTTAGATCTATGTTAGATCTAAACAAAGGGATGATTTTTTTTTGCATCTTCTCTAATTCCTGCGTTGCTTGTTATTAAAAGAGAGCTGGAACAGGTTTTGTGCAGCCCAGCTGACTGGACTGAGATCATGAGAGAGAAAGCTTTTGAAAAACAATAAGTGCGCGGATGTGAGGACAAGGCAAGAACAGGAAACTACAACCTCAGTAGCACTGTGCCCAGGCATCAGCCACATCCAAACACACCTCAAACACTTTTAATCACTTTGTTGTTCTCCCTTGTTACAAAGAGATAGGGAGGCAAGAGTTTCAGAAGTGCACAAGGGAAAACCATAAAACACGAAGAGCGAAAAAAAAAAAAAAAGGCTTTCAAGAATTTGATTTTTTTTTTTTTTTCAAGAGGAAAGTTTAACAGGTCAAAGAAACAAAACAACATCACAAACACACAAGCAAACACAGTAGACGCCTCATCTCTAGTTGAGTTTGTGTCTCTGATTGCTTCCCTTGTGTTGCTCCTGGCCGAGGCTTATCAAAGAGCTCCTTTCATAAGTGCCACGATCAAGCCACTCCTGTGACTGCTTTGGCACCCACTGAGGTGGTTTGGAGGTGGGGAGGGGATGTGGGGGGTGGGGGGTGGGGGGCTGCGGAGGAGTGGCGGGGGGCTGGGTTTCAAAATAAAGAAGGCAAGGCAGAGGAAGTCAAAATTGAAGATGGAGAGTGAAGGGGAGATGGTGCATTTGTGCATTTAGAGGAAAATGGGAAAGGAAAAAGGCTGAATTCGGAGGGGAATTGTCAACAGCTTCTGCAAAGAGTCTGTGGAATAAAAGTGTGTGTGTGTGTGTGTTTGTTCATGACAGTGAAAGAGAAACAGAGAACGCGGGAGAGGGCAATCTTTGAGTCTGGGGAGGAGTTGTTTTATATATGTGCTGAGAAAATTAATATGTATTTGCTTTAAGCCTTCTCTGCCTCAGTGATTTCTTGCTGACGCGCACTATAATGCACAGAATATCCAGGTGAATGCAGAAACAGTGAAGGACATGACTCCAGAGGAAACGAGCAACACACACACGCATGCACACACACAATACCCTGAGGCCATGTGTTCCTTCTCACTACAGCATCCATGGTCCTATCAAGCCTGACGTCTGTCTTGTTTACTAAAGCATGTGACTGTGTTATATTTTTACAACACATAATAACTCGGACTGTGTCCAAATGCTGTCCACGTAAAGTCAGCCTGGTGTTCCTTCATGTTAAGGGGCTCACTTCTGCACGGTAGTCCCTGATGTGTTGTAACCGCTTTGCATGTTATGTCACATGTGCAGTCAAATCGGTCTTATTGCATGCACTTTGCAGCGCGATGAGCTGATAACACTTGCGTGATCTATACGCAAGATTATGAAATATTTACTAGCTGATTTCACAGGCACGCTTATCAGCCGAGAGTAAGATACTGTTCAGACAGTTTAGTGAAGATGTTCAGTGTAGCTGAATTTTGTCACCAATGAACGTGGCTTGATCTTTGGTCTCTGTTTACACGTTGTCTCTTTTTTTCCTTGACTGAGCAGCAGAGCTCCGGGGAAATTGTTCTTTAACGCTTTGTCTTTCTATCTGCAGAATGAAGAGGAGCGCGCTTGCTTTTTCAGTGACCTGCTGCTGCAGGGCTGGCTGATATATCCAGGTATCGTAATGATTGTGCTGATATGCTGTATTACGTGTGTGTGTGTGTGTGGCGGAGCGAGTTGCGTGTGCATTCCCTCAGTCTGCCTTCCTTTCAGCGAGCCGGTTGTGGCTTCACTCGGTCTTGACTTCTCTCCCTCCAGGCTTCCAAATGATAGGCTGACCTTTCCACCTCGGCCAGGACTGCACTGTCACTCACAGCATGAGCTGAAAACTCATCTCCCCACCAAACACTTCACATCGCTCTTCACTCTGCCTTCCTCCGCCACTTGCAGCTGATTTGAATTTACAAGCTCTACAAGGAAGGTCAGAAATCTATAGGGATGCAGCATATTTTGCAATATTTATTGTCGGTGCTTTAGGTTTTTGAAGCACTACACACAGCCATTACCACTTATCATTAATAGTGTACGACATTCATGAATTTGAGTTTACTCTCAGGATTTCTGATACCGCGATTCTACTCATCAACTGAAAAAATAATAAATATGTTTTTTCAGCCAAACTTCTTTTTGTTAGTAGTCACGTGTCAAAAAATACCCAGATCCTTAATATTTCTTCGATGTCACGTGATTCAAAATTTGTGTCTGACTATAGGGAGTACTGTTTTTCAGGTGCTTTGATTTTATTAATGAAGATGAATTGTTTTAATTAGCCCGTGTGTGTGTGTGAAATGTAGTACCGAAAAACATTACTAAACTGTTATTTTGGTCCTGAGAGTGTGAAAGCTTTCCCTGCACAAGTGTGTTTTGGAACGCTGCGCTCATCAGATTTAATTCAACATTTTAAGATCCCTCCGATAAGCTATGACTAAACAACTTTGGTAAATATTTGTTTCTGAACACGCACATCACTGCATAATTCATACCGAAGGCTGAGTGATGTAATTATATCTTTGTTTGAGAAATGTTTGTTGTGGAAATGTGAGGATATTTTTGAGGTGTGTGTGTGTGTGTGTGCGTGTGTGTTATACTTTCTCTTTGTATTTTTTTCTCCCTCTTTTCCTCTTGTTGTCTGACCCAGGGGAAGTCCCACAGGGTGGTTTCCTTCATCCAGGCACTGAAGACAAGAGGCTGTCAAAACCTCTTCTGGAATCCAGTGAAGGCTCTCTGTGGCCTGGTCTTGCTCCCAGCATGGCAGGGCTGCAGCAGAGAAACCACAGAGGAATATTCTGTCTTTGGGGGGAAAAGGATCAAGCTTCTGTGGAACAGAGGGGAAGTGAAGGGAGAAGATGAAGAGCGTTAGGAGTGACATGATTTTATCACAAAAAAAACATGTATATCTTGTGTTTAAAAAGGTTTGTGCAGGGTTAATAAGTAGCAACACTGTGGTAATTGACTAACTACGACCACAGTGATATGATCAACATAAGCTTGAAGGGATAGTTTGGCATTTTGGGAAATACACATATTGGTTTTCTTGCTGAAAGTACATTAAATATGAAGCTCCAGCCAGCAGCTGCTTAAGCTTAGCACAAAGACTGGAAGGAGGGGGAAGGAGCTAGCCTGGCTAAGTAAAAGCAAGAAAATCTGCCTACCAGCAACTCACACTGATTAAAGTATTATATTATTTGTTTAATCGGCACAGAAATTTAAGTATAAAAACAACAACAATTCTCCATTTTATTAGGGGTCATGTACCAAGCTCTTTCTGGGCTAGGGCCAGTTGCTTTGCAATGCTAATGCTAATTATCATTTTTACACTTCACGTTGGTTTTTGCACAGATTAAGATGAGATTTTAATCAATGAGCTTTCAGAGAGGATGGTAGACAGGTGTTGTTACCCTTGAACTGAATCAGGACAGCTGTTCACACTCTTCATGCTGAGATAAGTTAGCTGGTGATAGCTCCAGACAGGAGAGTGGATCAGTCTTCTCATCTCTCAACAAGAAAGCCAATTTTAGCCTGTTTTTCAATATGTGGGACTTTTCGTCTAAAGTAATTGCAAGCACACAGGTGCATTCATTCATTATTTTTCCCTCTATCTTATGTAGCCAACATACCACTTAGTATGTTGTTATTATGCAGCCTGGGTTATAATGTTCATACTCAACGTGTTTGTTTTGTGTTGCTTTCCTTTCCTGTCCTTAAATAACATCCTTAGGTAAAACACGGTGAACCTAAATTATGCAAAAATGATGAATGTACCCTGATATTAATATTAAAACTACTAAGTTATAAGGTAATAATTGCAGCCCTCTCTTAGCGCAGCAGCAACAAAATTGCACAAGTACACAAAAGGTCAAGGCTCTATATACAGGAAGCAGATGCATAATGAAATCATGACATATTTCACCGTTAGCCTGCAGGAGGAAATCAAGAGGTGTGTGTGTGTAGGTGCAGAGTGTGCCACTTTGGGGATAGAAGCAATAAAGCTGCTGGTATCTATCTATCTATCTATCTATCTATCTATCTATCTATCTATCTATCTATCTATCTATCTATCTATCTATCTATCTATCTGTCTATCTGTCTGTCTGTCTATCTAATGGGTATGAATATTTACAGCACTAATGCGTAATGTAAAACTGTCTGGGTTGCTTACAGTGCAATGTCAAGTGGAGTCATCCTCACTCTTCACCCCTCCATCTCATCCCTCCACCTGCTGCCAATTACCTGTGGGCCCCAACCTCCAACCTCAAACCCGAGCCAGCGACTCGTCGCACCCTGCAGCTTCCGTCTCACAGCACGGGCCATCCGCGCAGCATTAAGTATTATGTAATAACTATGTATTTATGTATATGAAGTCTTCTCGATGAATCATGCGCAACGTGGTGGGAATGTCTGATGAACTCTAATGAAGTTCCTGTCCCTTAAGCTCCTATGTCACACTGCAGGCCTGTCTCCTAGCTCAGTTATATATCATATAGCCATCAGGGAGGAGAGAAGGAGTACAGTACAAAACATCATTAATATAAAATCATTAATATGGATCTGGGAGCAGCGAGAGCACATCCTGAAATAATGAGAAACCCATGATTAGTAATGCTCTATCTTCACATTTGGGCACACATTTATTATTAATCATTAAAAAATAAGCATGGGAAATATGTATATGTTAACAGTATTTACATTAAACAATGTACCCGTATATATTTGTGGTTTAAGAGATTTTAATGCAGCTTCAGGAAGCCTGCATCAGTATATGCCGGTCCATAAGACAGCACGCTCTGCACAGTAACTGCTGACCTTGACGTTGTATGTGGGGGTTTTTGTGTGTGTGTGTGATTCAGATTTCTGCTTAATTTTTTTCCCTCTAAGAAGAAAAAAAATGTTTTCATTTGGCTTGGCTGAGCATATTTTCCAGTGAAATCTTCCATGAGTGAGCCGACCACCTGACAACACACCTGGATCCGGAAAACGGTCCAAATTTCTCCCATGAGAATGAGAGAGAGGGAGAGAAAGCAAGACAGAGTGGGAGAGAAAGACAGAGAGAGTGAGAGGTGGAGTGCAAAGGGGAGCAGCCCAAAAAGCGCCGGTACCCTCCCTCCTCCCTCCATACAGCATGGCAGTTAATTTAAATTCTGCAAGGAGACAACCCATAAATCACCTCCATTCTGACTAATGGCTTCTGCAACTGAGGGAAAACTCTCGCCTCTCTACCTGGAGACACTCTGCACTGCAAAAAATATAGGCTACACTTGGTTGTATATATGGTGTATATGTTGTGTGTGTGTGTGTGTGTGTGTGTGTGTGTGTGTGTGTGTGTATATATATATATATATATATATATATATAAATGTTTCACTCACACTGACAGTTTTTCAAAGAGTCAGCAGCACGACTAACCCCTCCATGTGAGCAGCTTACATCGGAGGCAGAAATCCCCCTGTGCTGGTCCATAATTAGCCCCCATAACTGCACTCGCCTGACGTCAGAAGTGTGTGACACAAAACTAACCTTGGACTGGATTCCAAAAAATCACCCTGGGTTAGCGCACAAGCACAGCTCGCCCAGATTTCTGAGTCATATGAGTCATAAAAGCTTCACTAATTTTGTTTTCTTCTTTTATTCTAAGTGTCGTACCTCAGGGATTTCGCAAAGTTTGTTTCTGATTATTTCGCAGCAAATGTTTTCTGTGTGCGTTTTTGCGGCAATACTCTTTTTCAAGGAAAGCAAAAATGTGGAGTTATTTAAAGTCACTTTGCATATATCGAGACAATTTCTGTGTAGGATTTAGTGGAATCCTGCGGTGTAGTTTCTGATTGCATGCCCCCGTGCATCACCCTCTCTTTCCTAGCATTGAAGAGAAACTACAGTGTCTGCTAAACGTGTAAAATAGACAGTGCAATATTTTCTTGTCCACTGTAGAAACATGGCAGTTACATATAACAGGCTCATTCTAAGGCAACAAAAATATTTCAGGTGATTATACACTAAGTTATGAATAAAATAAATAAAAGTTATAAATAATTTTGCTCCATTTCTGCCATATTCTCTAAATGGAAATCCCTAAAAATTACACACCTGACCTTTAAAGCTTTTTTCCTCATTTACTTCCATCATTACTCATATTGTTGAAGTCCCTATTTACCTGTTCATGTCAATTAACAAACAATGAACACAGTGACCAAAACAATATATAATAATATGAGATTACTAACAGACATTAATAATTGTTGGAAGTTTTGACTCCAAGAAGAAGTACACATTTAGACGTGAATGGCAGCTCACGTCTTCCCCTCCAATGCCGCCTAGGGAGGTTTGAAATCCTCTGAACTAAACCAAGCATTTGTCTTTCTCTGTGAGTGTGTAGGCATGTGATGATGTCCCCAAGTGATGTGAGGGGTATCCTGACCAGGCAGCACCAGACAGGGTGGGTTGGGGACAGACAGTGACTCCTTGCTGGGAGCGCCCAGTGGCTTGTTTGCTTTTTTTTTTATTTGGCTCATAGTTTCCTATCGGCAGCGGCCCTTTGCTCTGGGATGAAACATGTGACCTCGGGGTCCTGTTTGCATCTTTATTGCCCCGTCCCCTCGTGACCTGTCACTGCACATTTGAGCACAGCGATATGACCGATACGAAACATGCACTGAAGTCTTACCGGACAAATTATCTGTCTAAATATTTCATGTACACAATATAAAAACTTGCCTTGTGGAAATACGGTGTGTGTATTTCTTTGACTTTTCCAACAGTATTAAATATTAACCAAATACACAAACTTTGGGATCTGATTTATTTATGACCTTATGCTAACAAATATTAGTTCCTCATTTCTATGTGATAAACAGCTTCCTTCCATTTATTGTTCACTGTGGAGTGTTACCCTCCTAGCTGAGACAAAGTGTAGTCTAAAGAAAATAGACGGTCATTATGAAAAACACAGCGAATATCACATACAGACACACACATGAAATTTTGTCAGGCCCACAGATCCATTGGGAGACCAGAGAGAGATTAAAGAGTGCGCTTCTCGGCTCTGTAATCTGTCACTCTCTGTGGGCATTTAGTCTATACACTCCAGATGAAATGGGGCTATCGCTTGTGCGGTGACCTGGAGTAACCGGCTTCAGCCAGCCTCGCCTCTTATTCCCTCCCAGTAACACGGATGACCTCCAGTTGCGATTGGGGCCTCTGATCTCCCCCGTGGGTCATACATGTGTTTTAAAACTACAACGACACGCTTTGCTTCCTCCACCTTCCCCTCTAGTCTGTCCACCTCCTGCCTCCTGTTTCCTGTTGGGATCCAGAGCTTTAGAGGAGGTTTTAAGCTTTGGGGCGTGACACAGATCGCCAGACTGAGGGAGAGTTCCAGTCCTCTGGACCACAAGAGTCACAGCCTCCCCTCTCGCTTCTGTGTCCAGCTGTGAAGGACAGATATGAGCCTTTGACTTTAAGGCCCCACCCACTGTCCCCAACATCCAAAAGCCCTCACTGCAGCCTAAAACAGCTGGGCTATGTGGGACACCCGAACGACTATAGCGGCTGCAGTGGCACGCTGCAATGATCCCTTGCACTGCTCTCCCATCCCACTGACTAATAATGA
The DNA here is from genome assembly GCA_023373845.1 of Nibea coibor. Classification (NCBI taxonomy): domain Eukaryota; kingdom Metazoa; phylum Chordata; class Actinopteri; family Sciaenidae; genus Nibea; species Nibea coibor. The sequence continues at coordinate 14,806,242 of CM041727.1, read as the reverse complement.
CTATGATCAATCATATGCGAGACCTCACTGCAAGAATATCGCATGAGATAAACGCTGAGGTATGAACCCCCACCAGCCAAGCAGGTGTTGACTTTTTCTGTCCCAGTAAGAAAAAGAAGAAGGGTCACTCGGACATCTCGCCGGGCGAGGTCATTCTTTGCCTGTGACTCTTAGCGCCAAGATGTTTCTCATCATAAAACCCATTTCTTTTTTCCTAAATCTGATCCCATTGGACATGAGTTTCCTCTTGTGAGTTTTCCCTCTCCTCTCTGAAGCCCTGTTCCTGTAATCCAATCTCATTAGCTCCATGAATGGAAGTCTCTCTGTGTGAATCCATTTATAAGGCTTCCCCGTGGCTCCCTCTCTGTAATCTCTCTAACCCTGTGGGATTAATCACCCACAGAGAACAGAAATCGATCCATTTAATCACTAAAAGATGTGACAAAAATGCTGTAACTCGCGGGATATGGTGGAAAATTATTGGCCAATTTAAATTCATTGGCAAGAGAGAGGGAAGAGAAGCAGAAAGAGCGGAGTAAGACTTATAGAAAACAGTGTCCTGTAGCACCTTAATGAGGCAATCATTCCAGGTATTTGTGCTATTTATTTGGAGTAGAAAGGAGGCTTTTTATTTGTTCAGGAAACAAGCTGTGCAAAAAGGTAATACACAAAACAAATCAATGATTTAGAATTTAAAAAAACAGACAATGAGTTTGACCAAGACAATCTCGCCATGTATTACAAACAAACAAAGGGTTTCTTGTGCGAGTACGTCATGTTTAGAGCCGCTCGCTTGTTTGTGTATCTGCATGTTCAGCTTATAGGTGTGTATTTGAGAAATGAGGCCAGTGTACACTATAAGTGTTGTAACGTTTAAGATTTGATGATGCCTCCACGAGCCCATAATGAGAAGGAATGAGGGTCGCCCGGCGACGTTAACCCACTAATAAAATCTGCCTCCCTTTAAAGGGTGTTAGAAAACCACAATTACCCCCCTGACATTTTTTTACTGCATGATTTATGAACTGAATATTGCATCTCCCTCTGTAACCCTTATTCCGGCTGCGGAGTAATAAAGGGAAGTTAAGGGGCACTATTGATCGGCCTAAAAGTAGTCTTTGATTTTCCACGGATCTGCGGATGAACGGAGGAGAGAAGAAGAAGAAGAAGAAGAGGAGGAGAAGAGAGCTGAGCTATTGATGAGTTTTTCTCTCCCACGGCCCACCACCATGCAGCCGTTGGCCGTCTGGACACCCGCCACGTGTGAACAAGCTTTCAGCTCACATCATCTTCTCCACTTCCACCTATAATTGGCCATATGTGTCACCAGCACCCTGCTGCTGCTGCCGCTGCTGCTGCTGTGGGGAAGGAAAAGGAGATCACAGCTTTGACAAGGTGATTGTTGGATGGCTCCTGCTTTGACATGTCAGGTAAGCCTTATCTTGGCACACGCTTCTAAAGTCTTGAGCCTTTCTACCACTCAAATTAGCAGCAACCTGTTGTGTAATGTCAGTCAGCCTGATTATAGTCAGCCTGTTTAACTGCTCTGGCAGTAAAGGTGTTGTTAGACTATGGCAGAGAAAAAATGCTGAGGGTTTAAACTTTAAGCACTTGTCCTTCACATGTAGTCCGGACATAATGAGATATTTATACCGTCTCAAGAGGATATTTCTAGTAGCTCTGCTGTGGACAGAAAATGTACAGTAGATCATCAGTAGGCCAACTACTGAATAAGCTGAATACATAATGCCCCAAAGCGGCCCTTGGCATGTGGCATTCAATGAGCATTCATTAACCTTTACCGCTGCTGCAGCAGTTACCTGCATTAAGTAAGGCAGTTAGGTACTGTGTTCAGATAGGTTATCAGATAAACATCGCTGCATAGAGAAACTCAGCTCAAACAAGCCCAAAGCACAAGTGGAAATATATATACACATATATGTTTATATATGTAATGTATGGATATCTTTTTTAGTCTCTGAGAATCATTGTGAAATTGGCACTGAATGCGTCAGTAACACCAGAGAGGAAGAGGGGGGGAAAAGGTCAGAGATTGGATAAGGGTTTGTCCCTCTTCACTCGTCTAAATGGCAAATGTCACAGCAGCCGGCAGAGAGGCCGCTGCAGAGCGCGAGCGAAGGGTGAGTGGAGGGGCGGGTAAAACGAGTAGGGGAGAGCGAGAGGAGGGCGTCGAGGGGAGGGGAAGAGAAGTTGGATAAGTGGGGAGGACGTGAAATGCTGCTGGGATGCTACTAGGCAGATGCTAAGTGGTGAGCGGTGATAGTGATCGTGCCAAGCAGAATAGCAGAACAGCCAGCCCGAGGCAGACAGAGGTTTTGCCACGGGGGGGAATCGGGAGGCGAAACAATGACATGCACATACAGAAGGCTTAATGTGCTCTCCCTGAGGGACGTGCATATAAACTCTGTCCATGCTTTAGAGTTGTCAAAAGATTTATTATAACTATCTTTTGTGCTATGTTGAGATAAAGTGATCATGATTATATTGTGAGCGGCTGTGGCTCGGAAGTGGAGTGGGTCGTCCACTAATCAGATGATCAGTGGTTCGATCCGGCATGTCGAAGTGTTCTTGGGCTAAGATACTGAACCCCAAAGGCTGCGCCATCGGTGTGTGAATATGTATCCATGGTTAGCTCCTAAAACTGATGAGCAGTTGGCACCTCGCATGGCAGCCAAATGCCGTACGAATGCGGGTGAATGAGATGTATGTATGATGTATGTCAAAAGCTCTTTGACTGGAAGTTAAATATGATTGCCTATAATCATATATGATACTGTAGCTAACACGCCTTTCAAAAGTAATGACTGAAAATAAACCCGTACCGCGCTTACAGTACTTCCGCATATAAATGGCTTCAATTCAGATCACTCTGAATTTCAGGAGAGAACAAAAGCACAAACTCATGTGGGCAAGATTACAGGTTATACATGACAAGCTAAAAGGAGGAGACCAAACAGTCAGCAAGTGGGCCATTTGATGGTTTGACACCGTTTATTTGTGCCATCAGTGACATATAATCACAGTGTGAGTGCACAGAGAGTCCTTTCAGGATGAGGAGGAGCTTTTTTTTTTGTGCCGTAGCAACAAACCGTTTTTTCTGCATCCGACGCACATGAGAGGCCTATGCTAGGAGGGATGTTGTGATGCTGTGTGTGTGTGTGTGTGTGTGTGTGTGTGTGTGTGTGTGTGTGTGTGCACCTCGGGCGTCTTGTCCCTCGCCGCTTCTAATCTAGTCATTATCTAATAACAGGCCGATCGCGACGACCACACGAGTTAACAATGTTAATGAGACATTTCGCTGAAGGATATTAAGATTGTATCTTCACCTTCTGACACAGGGTGTCAGCAGCACAGTGTGTGATGAGCTGGTGTGTACAGTGCCTAATTGTGGCATGTTGAAATCCTGATGGCTCGTCTATTTGAAGAACGCGTCACGTACTCATGTGACAGCCATTTTATTTTCCTCTCCTTCCCTTTCGTCTGGTTTCTTTACCCTCAGATAACACTTGCATATCGAAGGCTTTGAAGTGTCTGTGAGCGATGCACATGCGTTCTACCCCCAATGACAACAAGCGCTTTAAAAACTACTATGACACCTCGACCTGCCCGATCAGACGACTTATGGGATTCAAATGCCTGCGTCTTTAGATGTAACACTAAGGTGACATCTCTTGATACTTGTTTCAGTTCATCCCCTCTTGTTGGCGAGTTAGACCGGACACCAATGCACTCACGCATTCATTCATTTGCTCATAAATTCACATACAGTATGGGCTGCCTGCCTCATAGTAATCAATAAAAAAATACTAAATGTCTACAGAACACTGAACAGAGCTCAGTATTCATATTTTTGTTTTGCATTAGCATTTAGTGTGTTTTTCCTGCATTGCATAAATGATGATGAGTCAGTGTCTGGTCTATGAGACCAGATTCAACTGTGCAAGTGTTGAACATGATGAATTAAAGCCATTATGTTTTTCTGACATGAAGTTGGGGGATTTTGGAGGTGTTGAAGCTATATATTTTGTTTTTCTGATGATGTTTTTTTTCTGATGCCCCCCCCTTCAGTTTCTCTGCTTGCAAACAGCACCTGAGTGTCCAGCGAGCATCAGAAGTGGAACCAGGCCGAGACATTGGGGAGGCAGACCTAAAGGAATGGCAGAGGAGGGCCCTGGCACTGTGTCTGGCCTCATGACTTAGTGAGACACACTGGACCTCTGGAGACAGGCCACCATCTGGTGTCTGTCACTGAATAAGCTTGACACCATGATGAGGCTTCACAATGTATGTCTGCCTCTCTTTCTGTCTCTTTGCGTCAATGACTTGAGCTCACAAAGACTGGCAACTGCCACCCTCCCTCCCTCTTTTGCTCTCACTCTCAAACCGCCCTCCCTGTTCTTGCTCCTCATCTCTCTCTCTGTATATCTCAGTCTGGTCTGAAGATAGATGAGAATCTGCTGTGGGATTATGTACTGTGAGCTGCTAATAATGTTGAAGAGCCTCCTGGGCTCCCACTCCCGAAGCAGCGGTGCAATAAAGCCAGGAGCTGGGAAATACATGGCTATTTAATGGAAACCGAAGCTTCTGAGCTGCGGTGCTATATTTACAGGTAGCCTTTCTGCCTCAGCTTTTTGCATCCTGTGCTTGTCTGCCTTGCCTGCCCGCCCGTCAGCCACCTTGGAGGAGACCTGGCATCTGCTGTTCCCTGTGACTCCCCCTACAGCCTCCCACGCCACTGCCACAAACACACACACACCGCTCTGCTTGCACAGGCGGTAAAGCAGGAACCAGAGCGGGCGCAGCCATGATTGCTGTTAAAAGTGACACTTGGTTATGCAGCACAAAACAGGTGACAGAGAAAAGAGAGGGAATTTAACTGTTATTCACAAAATACGAAGAAAAGAGGCAGGATAGGCAGAATCTCTTCATCGCAGTTTGTTGTTTGTTGTGCTTAGCGCTTCTGCCCAGTTTCCCAACTATTCAAATCTTGCCATTTAGTTTGTACCATCTGTCTCACACCGATGTCAGGATGAGTATGACACAACAGGGCCACTGTTTTGTTGTCTTGTTCTATTTATTCCTCGATAATGAGAAATCAGCAGAGGGACTGGCATGGTGCTTGCTGCCACACATATTCACCCATGAAACTCTTCCTAGGCCATATGGCTTGTCTACAGGGGGGTACTTGACTCTTCTGACTCTGTGGCACCAGAAGCACAGATCTTGATCTCTCTTCTTCAGAGGGTTGTCATGAATCCACACTACCATGCATCCTGCTTGAAAGAGAATAACTTTTTTTGCAGCGTTTCCACCGGGTATTCTGTCATCTCCCTGCATGTGTTTTTACAGTAACTGACAGGTGGCTTGATTGTCAAAAAAAAAAAAAAGCAGCAGTAGCGACAAATTTGGAGAGAAAACATTCTGGACAAGCGACGGCAGCCATTGCGACATGCTGTGGGATTTAAGCTGTCATAATTGTCCTTCCTCTTTGTGGGACACTTTGTCTGTATCCAGTAATCCCAACTTTAGCCTCATGTGTGTTCAGTGTGTCGCGTCTCCAAAAGGGAAGACAGCTCCATGTGACTAATTACTCACTCTTGGAATGTTTGAAGGGGCACAGATTGGGGATGGCATGCATGCAATGTTTAATTCTACATCGCCGCATGAAGACTTTCAAATCTAGTCCCGGCCCGGCTCTGCAGCAGCAGGCTCTGGCACCGGCAAAACTTACATGTAATCTCCAGTGTCGCGAGCAATAAAGCGCGCTCTCTCTCTCTCTCACAGTGCAGTACCGCGGTTTAAAAGTGTCGATGCACACTTCAGTATACTGTAGTTGTTACATGTTTCCTTTGATTAAAAATTCAACAAACAAATGTCGATTAGCAGCACAGCGGCGGTGAAATCCGCCCGGTTCGGCGATGTATCTCTCTGATTGAACTCGCCCACTTGAGTCTTTTTGTTCAGGATGAAAATTCGTGCATGCCACCCAAGGGTGACAGAGGTTAGTAAATGATAATGACATCATTACACAAACCTTTTGTCATGCACGCCGCGTCTGTTCCCTGCATGCTCTTTCTCCGGTCTCCATCTCTCATTCTATTGTCCTGAACAGAGATGGGACGCAAGAGCTTTTTTTTTTTGAGCTGCTCATCTCCCATTTCAATAAATCCATCAACTCATATCCTCTTTCCCTGATTTCTCTGTCTTCATGATTGCCACGAGACTCTTAACAATCCCTCCAGGAATCACTGATCCTACAGCTGAATTAATTAGTGCATAACTGTGAAAGTTTGCTCTCTCTGCAATGTTTATGGTCGATGGAAACTTGATGATGATTTTTATCCCTGGAACAACAACCTGCTTGCCATTGATTATGATTACATTTGAATATTTGTCACTTATTGGCAATTATTAAAGATTACTGCAGATTTGTGACAGATAGCTGTCAACGCCATTTTTTTTTTCTTTGAAGCCTTTGCAAATTGTAAGCAATTCTTCAGGCAAAATAATCACAAACAAAAACCTCAACAAGTTTGTGGTGCGCTGGGTTCTGCGGTGACCATGAAAGCCTTAATTGACACTGCAAGGGCCATGTATTTCAGCGTCCGAAAATGCGCCAGCTTTACTCAAAGCGGAGCCAAATTTGAATAGTAGCTGTCGTGTTAAAACAGCTTTGTTTTTTGCAACCTTGAGCCAATAAAGGACAGCCGAGAGAGAGAGAGAAAAAATGAAGAAATATTAAACGATTTGAGAGATGCCAAAAATGCGCTGCTACAAATCAGTGACGAACATCCCTCCAGCCATACTCCCAAGAACTACGCATTACCATTTAACTACAAACCTTACCCAGAAGGATTAATAATCAACACTATTAGGTAGATATATAACTATATAGGTAGATAGATTTGGTTAATGAATTACTACATAAACATAATTATCAGCTTTTTTATGGAACAAAAATATCTTTTTGCACTGGACTGTGTGCTATACAAGTACTGTTCTCTAATAATTCCATTACTCATGTTAAAGACAAAGACATCATTTGATGATGCCACACTGACTTTCATTCCCACTCTGCTCCCTGTAACACTGGGCACCATGTTGGTAGAAGTGCGTAACTCTACGCCACAAAAATTGCAACGACCTTCAGCAGAGAAGTTGAGCCAGACTCAACTTCCAGAGATGTTGGACACGAGACACGAGATTGGCAATTTGTTTTTAGCTTTACAAACATTCATTTCACTCCCTCACATCTGGACAAGTCCAAATCCCAGCAGGTTGCCGCCTCAGGAACATACATGCTGAGCAGCACACCCCAGAAAAACCAGTACCATTACAAACAGTGTGAGGCCCCATGGAGCACACATGTGGAGAGAAGGTCACACACCGTGCTGAACCAGCCAACACAAACAGCATCATCCACCCAGTCAGAGATCACATCTTGTAGCGCTGCCCCTGGTTCAGATTCTGGACGTCCCTCAGACACTCCATGCCTGTCGGAGTATATTACTGTCAGCCTATCACTGTGTGGCCTTCCGCTCACCCTAATAATAATGTATGGAAACATCAAAGTCACATGAAATCTATTGTTCTAACAAGGCCTGACAACATCTGTTCATATCTCCTCTATACTTATAGTATTAACATTTTTTCCCCTGAATTTTAGATGTTAATCCTGATCATGTCAGATGTACTTCGGGGAAAATGCTTGGATTACAACCCAACCCAGACACATTTCAAAGCTTGATGACCCCACGCATGGCTCATTATCCTCAGGCGTAGACAAAGCCTTGAGCTGTGAGTCATCACAGCTTTGAGACACATTCAGACCTTTAACTTTCATTCTTTTCAAACAATAAACACTTCCCCTTCACTATAAATGAGAATTCCAGAGTTTTAATTAAATTATAGCCTCAATGTCTCTCTCTGTAAAGAGGTATGAGCAGGGGTTAAATTGGACCGTGGTTGTCCAGGGCTCAGCCTTTTCAAAGCAGGTATCGGTGTTTACAACTCCAGTGAGGGGATGAAGCTGAACTCTTCTTCTGGTCACATTAAAAAAAAGAAAAACACATTACGAGAGAGAGAATTGCGGGAACAGCAATCAGGTGACCCTGTGTTCTCGCCGCTCCACATTTTATGTCAACAAATAACAGTAATGTAAGTTGATGCACTAACTTACAGTGCATCGCTCTCTCTCACTAAGGTTAGCTGGACAGTGCTACATCTCTTGCTGTGTGTGTGTGTGTGTGTGTGCGTGTGTGGGCTGTGTTCTGCGACTTTGTGCCTGACAGCAAAGTGAGAGTGAAATGCAACTATATATTATGTTAAACACCAAAGGGCAACGGTGTATGTAACCCGCAGCTCGGAAAAGATGAACCTGAATCTGCGTTAGTATGTGCATGCATGAAATGCAACTTTCCAGCAGCAGCAACCAGACAATACATGGACATGATAGGCACACGCCATCTTAAAACCAGACAATGATAATGATATATCAGTCAATGTTTAATTACAACACCAATGCAAGATGGAAAGCAATGAATTGCACTGACTATTGATTAATTATTGAGTTTAAAATGTTGATTAGCTGGCCTGGTCTCTTGGTCTCATAACAAATTGCATTTTAATCCCTGGGTATGACAGATGGCTCAAAGCGCTACGATACGTATGAGCCTCCGCTGCCATCTCTATAGAGGAGAAGTGGCTGCAACAAATTCAGAAAGCCGGGAAGCAGCAGTCATGGTTACAATAATAAAGATGTAGTTAATAAGGTTTGGGAACGATCGTGACTATGCTTTGAAAACAAAACAAAGCAGACCCTCGGTTGGGAATGGGAAAATGAGCAGCGCTCTCCTGTGTTAAAGTCTGATGTTTTGTTAACCCATTCATGCACCTTGATCTCTAAAATAATGTCACCTTACTTCCTCCTTTGCTCTTAATTACTACGACCACTAGAGGGCCAACTTGAACGTGAGGTTTTGGGGCGTATACAGAATATGATTCTGTCCACCACTTGCACCGCACAGAACATAATTCTGAGCTCTGCGATTTGATGTTGTGATGCGATGTTGACCTATCTTCCTAGGTCTTTATCTTCCACGTTTTTAATCAAATAATGACATGTTACTATCCTCCGTGCTTGGTAATTCAATCGGGATCCACGCAGAAGTGAAACGGTCATGACCTTCGACCTTTCACTAGACAACTCATCCCACTTCTCAACCCTAAATATGCACATTTCAGTTTTCTCACCGATGCGCTGTTCATTTCCTGCTCTGTGAGCGTTTAAGTGTGGGCAAATGTATGTGTTTTTGATTCAGCGCCGAGCACATCTAAGCAGGTGCTAAGGAAACATCAGAGGTGCTGTGGGTATGCTCAACCCCCACATGCTCTCAACAGATTCATCGTGCAGGCAACGCACAGACCTGACCAGTTGCCAGTTTGTTCTTTATCAAAAGAGGATCAGCTCTGAGGTCAGTTGTATTCTTATTATTAAATGCAAATGTGGAAAAAAAAAAAAAAACAGCCCCTCTGATTCCAAGGCGCAGGTATAACAAAGTGTCAGGATCCTCCAGCCTGACAGCAAAGAGATGAATATCCCACTCAAACGTAAACCGTGCTGATGTGTGAATGTTATATACCCAATCAACCGCCCCTCCTTTTTCTCCGCAGCCGTGTGAGACAGGTGCTGCCGTGTGCTGTGTAGTGGGACTGAGTGGCATTTTAAACTGAACTCACCATTCTTACCTGCACCTGCATTGTGTCTCCAGAGCAACTGCTTTCCCATTTAGCGCCTGACAATATCCAAGCTTTCTATTCATTTCCCGTCTTTCAGGCAGGAGGAAATGAATCACAGGGCTGTCAAGGAGAGGCACAGGAGCAATAACAGGAGTGTGAGAGAAAAGAAACTTTGATATGTGAGGTTTACTCACTCTTTATTCCTCACGGACCCTTGGGGTATGTTATGGGACATCACACTGCTAGACTCCGGCTGCTAAAGCTAACAGACCTGCAGGTGTAATTTCATCTGCCCATCTTTTTCTTCCCTTCTTCCATCTGCCTCCCACTTTCTCTCTCACTTTCTGTTTTCTGGCATCCTCTGCCTCTCTTTTTTTTTTCTTTCACGCAGGCTGCCTGACTGTCTGTCTTGTGTCACTGTTATTTAAGCGGCAAACAGCATTCTGTGGTTCGGCTTTTTAAGAAAATACTATCAGACAGAAATTACCTGAATAGTCACAACACTGTGATCTCTTCTGCAGAGGTTTGACGGTGATTTGGGTCTGTACATGCAGGTCGTGATTTGTTGTTGGATTCATGCACATATATGTACAAAAATGTGTCATTTGAAACCTCTTTGCACCCCGCGTTCTCAAGAATACAGTGTAATTAGTACAAAAGAAGAGAGACTGACGCTTGCTACGCACCAGAAAACTTAATCGTTGGATGGGAGAAAAATCGGAAAAATAATAATGCCAAAATTATGTGAGAGATGTGAAGCAATCCTGTCATGAAAATGAGGGTAAATATTGACATGTTAGACTAAATGAGAGATCAGATGATCATAATAATAAGATTAAGAAGTAAGATTTTTCCTCTGGGAATAAATGACTTGCAGCAAAATTTTATGGTAATCCATCAGAGATTTATCGAGATATTTCGCTTTCGTTGTACCAAAGTGTTGGAACAACACGCCGACTGACGGAGCGATATCGCTTCTGTGGAAGAAAAGACAACACGTGGACAAAGGGATGGAAGGTGAGAGAAGTTTTTTTAAAAAAAGAAAAAGCCCTGCACAATTGTGATTAATTAGCTGCCCATCACGACGGTGAAGATAGTAGGGAGGGACAGATTGCCTATTAGACCCTGAATAGGAAACATAGACTTGGAGCCAAGTTAGGTGTCTGAGGCTGATGGCAGAGGACAATTCAGACCAATGTATCTCCATTGTCAAACACAGGCCACCGTCTGCAGCACTTTCCCCTCCTTCAATACTACCTCGCAGCTAAGGAACAGCAGAGAATGGATCCCATCCCTGCTAACATACACGATTCCTAATGCTTCTACAAAACAGCTGTGAATGTTTCTCTTTAACTCCGACATAGAAACAATGCTAGATAAGGAAAATTCTTTGCATACAACATAGTATGTAATGTCAATGAATGAAATAGAAAAACAAACTTGCAGTATAATTTAGATTTCTTTTTTCTAACTATTCTATATCATTCTCTTTATACTTAGTCTGCACAATCTGCGAGATCTCCAACAATGTCATAGAGTGCTGGAGCACCACATTGCACAATGTTCTCGCTTTCGGCTTTCCTATGACAACGTGTTGGTGTGAGTTTTATTATGGAGTCTGGTGCTTCACTTTCTCGAGCTCTCACCTCTGAGAGAAAACTGATATTTTAAGGTCTGCCATCTGCACAGGTGCCAAAACAGCCTGGGAGTTCTACTGGATGTCTATGGATCAATCTGAGATTATTCCCCAGGTTCCTTTGGCTGAAAAGATGGCCCGTGATACACACCCACTGGCGCGTGCACACACACACACAGAAGCACTTAATGATTTTTCTGAAGTGAACAAAACAATTAAGTAAAGCCTGCAGCATCAAAGACCTTCAGTTAAAGCTCAGAAGGCCGTAGGGAGGTGTAGTGAAGACTAAGGACAATCAAAGAAATCAAAAGCTAAGTGAGTAAAAAAGGCACTGCATATTTATTCTTTTGCCTCGGGCGTTTGTGTCGAGGTTACCTCTGAGGGATCTCCTCGTGTTCTTTGTTGAACACCTTTGTTGTTGTAAAGAGAGGCTAGACCAAACTTCTCACCATCAATCATCGGTTAAAAGTGATGTTGCGCACAGTTTAAACCTCCCATGCCAAATGTTTCCAGGCAGCACTTAAGTGTCTGGATCTTTTTTGTTTCTCTCTCCTAGAAAGAAGTTCATAGATAATCTTTTATTTCATAAAAGACTTCCTGGAAACAGATTGTGTAAATATCCGCAGAATTTCTTTTCATTCATGTAACACAACTAAGAGCTTCTCATTTAGACTGTTAAAACTGACCCTCATACTTTGTACTCAGTGTTTTATGAGGATTTGATGATATGTACTGCATTGTTCCTTGGGTCTCTCGCCATGCTTGCAACAGCTTTATCTTGCAGGTATTTGCCGATCACTCAGGAGGTGATGACACTACAAAGATCAAGAGTGAGCAAATGATCTCTCATTTTTGGAGTATTTGGAGCGTAAATTGTTTTGTCAGTGCTCTGATGCACACAGTGTTTGGATTAATCAACTCTGTATTTTAGTTACAAAAAGAAGAACATTGCTATTAAAGTTATGACACGGCAGAAAAGAAAGAAGACAAAGAGGTGAAGTGCGTTCTTGACAAAACTCATTTTAATTTACTGGAATTGACACGATTCATTACACTCAACATCACTGTGGGAAATAAAAGTTTATGTACACTATATTGATTATACTTGGGACGAGTCCCAGGACCAACACTGGCACAAAGCTTGCCTGAGTGCTTCTAACTGCAGCTCAAACAAACCCAAGTGTGCATCACCAAACCCTACCAGCAATATAGACAGATTGAAATGATGACGGCACTAAGAGGCCTGTTGCATTCCTGTGCTTTTGCACAGATCCCCACTGTGCATATTTGAATGAGAATTAAAGGTTTCATGGTCACAGAAAGAGAAGGCGGCGTGCACACCTGCTTGCTCACCAAATGAACGCTGAGAGACAGAGGGCACACGCGATTTCCACGCACCAAATGCAGGACAGCCAGTAAGAAATTTACCAAAAAAATGCAAGAGACATCAATATGTCATGCTTAATAGTAATAGCAGAAAAACAATATCATCTAAGACAGCACCATAAAACAGCAATAAAGGAAGGTTACAGCTGGCTCAACACCCAAAATAATGAAATATCCAATATGAGCTCAGATTTGTGAGAAAATCTGTTTATTATTTTTTTCTTTTCTTTCTTTTTTTTTTTTTGGCTTCTGCTCTTATGTGAGATAATCTTCTCTGGACGACTTACAAGTTTCACAAAAGTCGAGTCAAGAACAAACAAAACACATGTCTGATAAACCACTCACATTAAACGATAATAATTGTCCTTGTTTTAATCATGTAATAATATCCTTGCATTTGTTTGATGAGTCAGGTTTGCTTTTTGCCAACACTTCTTGGACCAGTCTATTGTGTTTTCAACCTTTGTCTCTGTTAAAGAATATTTTTCTGCAAATCCTCTCCCCATATGGAAATGAATTTCTCTGCTCTGAGAGTGCGACAGTGAGTTTGGATCTGAAGCTTGAAATCCTTTAGAGCCACCGGATTATTGCTGACTGGGAACATCGGTGGATCAATGATCCTGACTGGTCATGTCGGCGTCTGATGGATGGTTTGTCACTTGTGATTTGTCCATTAACTCGATACACAGAAACTATTCATGTCTCGTGCATACAGCTTACACTGTGCCTATGTGACGTGTATACCACAGAGACTGTTTTCATCAGTGCTTAATTGTGAATCAAAAAGCTGCTCCTTGCCCATTGCGAATCAGGTTACAGGTCAAACTGGAAATAACAAGTCACCACGTGTGCACAGCACGCACCTTGGGCCGCCGCTGACCCCATTTCGGAGCAGAATGAGACCCGCTGATCTCTCTATATGGAACATGTTTGGAGTATTTGTGACATTTTCAAGAAGCCCGGTGCCTGTGTAGGACTATGACGAAGAGCCGGTCTGAATGTGTGGCTTGGTGTTCAAGGTATGCTCATGTATGCTCAGTGTCACTCTTTAAACTTCAATCCAGCTGATTATGGAGCAGATGTAGAGAGAGGTGTACAGACATACATAAGAGCTTGTGAAGCTTGTCACAGTTTCACTGTAATGAGGACGTTTTCAAGTAGCACACCTGCTTCGCGCGGCGCTTCCAGGGGTTGACGCTTGATTGGTTTTGGATTAAAGAATGCAGAGATGTAGACACACACACTCTGTTAGGGACCTGTGTTAGTAGAGTTCAAGATGTCGGTATTGATGTCACCTTTTAACTGTAGCGCTTCCCTTACAGGTCACTGGAAAGAATGTGCCTTTGACATTAAGGTCTCTGTTGGTTCTCTGGACTGTTTGGATCAATACTGTTGGTGCGGCCATGAATGTGCCGATGTTTGGATCAATGTCCCCGACCAGAACTTTTTTTTTTCTCCTACAACTTTTGTGTGCAATTAATCGAAATGATTCTTTATTGTTAGATTGTTCATCAAAGCATTATTACACCACTACTGCAGCCATTACCATTACATTATATATTGTATAATATAATGCATGTATATTTATTCCCATGGCCGTCACGTCATCTGTCTTGATTGATCATTTGGAAAATGTTATCAAGGTACAGTAAGCAAGGTCTGAGGACACGTTAAGAAAGAAAGAAACGACATTGAATTTGTCATCGTAGTCTAACAATGCACATTGTTTCGTGACAGCAGTTTCTGGCTATGAATACATTTAATTTTGATGCATAATGAGGATGCAATTAATTGTGCGAGTTCTGCAAGTTTCAATAACTCATTTGGAAGTCGACTTTCCTTCTGAATGTTATGGTCATTCCTGAGTGTTATTTCAACTGTCACCATGCAAGTAACACTTTGCAGATTCCTCTGCAGGAGATCGATAGCCTGACCACAAAAAGCCATTACTGCATAGGCGTCCCACGTCTGTGGCTCGAGATGGTTCGGGTTAAGTTCAGTTTAGATGGAAGAGGTAAATCCTGTATTGGAGTGCAGAGGGACTGAAATGACACCTCTGACTCTGAACTAAAAATGTAACAGTCAAAAAACAATCCTAATTTCAAAGCTCTCACACACCAGCCAGTGTAAAAAATATATATATATATAAAAAACTCCATCTGGCTGTTCCTCATTCTCTCAGTGACAAATGACCTTGACACAGAAGCGGCGTAAGTACAGAAAGACCCGCTCACTTCATCAAAGACACAAAAGAGAAAGGGTTAAGAGAAAGAAAATAACCATGGAAACACAGAGAAAAAAAAAACATCCATTGCTTTGTGCCCTTTTAAACTGTCAAGTAATGATTTAGGATGAGGTAGGGTGTGAGGCACACTCCCTTACAGCAAGGCCCCAACACCTCAGGAAGAGGCAAAATAAGACAGCAGGGAAGGCAGGAGGAGGGGTTGCGAGGAGTGTGGGAACATAAGGGAAAAAAATAAATCCATATCCGTGCCTGGATGCGTCCGTCCGGCCCGTCACTCCGAATTCATCGTCAGTCAAAAGCAAAATGTCACACCTTTCAACTGCCCACCCCTGAGCTGTGGACTTTTAATTGCATCGGTACAACATAGTTTTATCGAAGTGAGTTTGCGGCAGGGACGGGAGCGAGGTTTACTGGGAGCAGGAGGTGAGGGGCGATGGCACCCAGCAATAAGACAAAGAAAGCAATAAATCTGATAAATGATGCTAAGACACACAGATACTAACCCACCCCCTCAACAACACCACCACCACCACCGACTCTCCTCTCACAGCAGCCCTTTTCACAAGCACACCTCTCCGGTACCAGCTGCACCCCCCAACACCTACTATCCCTCCATCTCCTCTCCAGAGGACTGGACAGCTCTTATTGAGCACTCGTCTGTTTACAGATCAACACTTCCCATCGGGTTTAGGATCAATGGGATTATATTTCTTATAAAGCAGGACGGAGCGGAGGAAGGTGTGTGTTTGTGTGTGTGTGTGTGTGTGTGTGTGTGTGTGTGTGTGTAAGTGAAAGGCAGAGGATCGAGCCATCAAAGAGGCCACACGATGGCTGTTGGAGGATGTGATGACAGAGTGACAATTTGGGGAAAGAGAAGGGCTGGGTGGGGGGTGGGGAGTGGTTAAGAAAAGCCAATGCCTACAGATGGGATGGAGGGTGGGGTGCTTATTGATCTCCTGTCCGTCCTCTCTTCAGAAGATCAGTGGCAAACAGACGCCGTGGTGTTTATCGTGTAGTCAATGTGGGGATGAGGACGTTCTGCCCGGAGATATGGAAATGTACAGCAAACTTTGCGGTGCAGCATGTTTACATGACGCATGTATCGTCCCAAAATGTCTTTGAAAGATAACACGGCTAAAGGGCAAAAGGAGCCAAGATGTTTTTCAGAGAACATAACAAGCTGTTAACGGACAGAAAAAGCATTAAGTATTCACATTTGTTAATTAGCAGTATTGTGGCAGAACGAGCCCACAGTGAGGATAACAGATTTGTTTTCGTTTCAGTCTTTTGACACGCACTCGGTTTCTCCCGGTGGAAATTCTGTTTGTGTTTGAATTCAGAATCAGAATGGCTTTGTGTTGGCCATGGCTGCGTCTGTGTTTACATGCATCCATGTGTGAGTTTATGCACATGCACTATATGCTTTCCACTAATTCCAAATCAAGCGAAATAGTCTCCTATTTATATAGATTACTGACACGAGGGTCGAGTGTAAAGGATTGCGGGACAAAAATGAGATGGGAAGTGCTTGCTTGAAAATCGAAAGATGAATATGCTGAATATATTTGCATATTTTGAGCGATCAAATGCTGAAGCTTCAAAAGTTAAAGATTATACAAGTGCCATTTCGGAAAAAAAAACAAAACATTTAATTCACATTGAGCTGTGAGATGGAAAAAGATTCAGTGAGACAAACAGAGAAAGAGTCCTTAATTACTGGCAGCTCTCCAGAATGAGCTTTCTAACCAGTTTAGTTGTTGGCCGGGTTTTAGTCATTTTGATGAGCATTGTCTAAACCTGCTTCTCAGCCGTGTTTTCACTTCCTCGTCCCCACGAGGTGACACAAATGTATTCCTATTGCACACGGCGGTATTGATTTTCCTTAGGTGGGAGAATTAATCCACGCTGAGCACAAATCATCTTTGAAGCAGGCGTTTATTCCCACTTTCACCTCCAGTGCAACACCCCGGATGCGTTTTATCATGTGGTAATTTGAGCGGGTGGATGCACTGGCATGCTCTGTCAACTTAAAGCCCGCCGTCTTCAGTCCTTGCCCTCTTGAAAACACACACCAGCCTACATAAACACACGCACTTGTTCGCATGCATGCACGCGCACACACACATAGACGCGCAGATTAATGTCAAGGACTTCCCTATTTAGAATTCTAAAACATTATACATGCAGATTAAAACCACATTTGTCCGTGCACCTACTCCCACAGCTGTGGGATATTCTGCGGGCTTGTCCCTTTTATTTCCTCCCCTCTTCAAAGTGGCACCAAATGTAATCCTCCTTAATGGATGTGTAATATTTACACTTATACCATAATCGCTTAAACATTCATTTACGGAGCCATATTTGGTTGTTCGTGGCCCTGACAGCCTATTCATCAAAAAGTAAATGTGCAGAACCTCGCGCCCCCTGCTGCAATCAATCAATATGCTCCTCTCCCAGCTACCATCAGTGGAGATACGTCTCAGGCCAAAATTAATCACTGTGAAGTTTGCATAATCCCCCTCCACACACACACACCCACCCACCCATTATCCCACGTTTGCGAACCTTTACCTTTGAAGACCATTTTGATGACTAAAGGGATTAATCAGAATTTCCCATTCTCCAGGCTGATGAAATTGTAAGACTTTATGCAGTGGTAATATGATGTGTAAAAAAAAAGGAGGTCTTTCTATTCAGTGATTGGATCTCTCTCGCTTAGCTGATTGTCCCCAATTCTCCCACTTCTGAAAAACTGTACATTGCTCTACGTCATAACATCCCCGAGCAATGCCGCCTTAAATCATGAGCCCTAGAAAATCTGACTAAGCATACGGGGTTTCATCAGACAGTCTGAAGTGATCATTTTATGGGACTTAAAAAAAAAAAAGTATCTAATTGTAATGACCGTGGATTTGTCTTCTAGACAAATGAAAGAGTGACTTGGAAAATGTGCAGCTGGTAACTGTACAATGGCCTCTAAAAGTCTAGAAATGATTTGATCTTTTTGTTTGTTTGTCAGCCTGTGCGTTGTTTCAAATTTAAAAATGTGCAGACATGTTGCAGACGCACTCTATTGTAGTTCTGGGCCAGTTCCGCTCAGCCAACAAAATTATTCTGGCCCAATTAAAATGTTACAGTTTTTACCAGAACCGATTTGTCTCGTTGAATTACCTGATGAAAAAAAAATCTTAAATGAAGTTCCCTTTATTGTGCATCAAACAAACAATATAATAAACAAATAAACCACAATGACTTGCCCTTTTATTTACCATTCAGGATGATTAAAGTTTAGAGTTTGTGATCTCTCAAGAAAAAAAAAAGATGTGTGTCTCCAAAGATGACTCTTTATGCAAATGATGAATATTAGACCACATCAGTAAACAGTATTCTGCACAGGTCCATGTGTGTCCCTGTGTTGCTGTTTATGTGTTTTTGATAGATGTTAAATGGACAACAAGTCATATTCAACAGTTCACACACATTCACTGATGGCAGACAGTCACATGCAAGGTGCCAACTGGTTATCAGAAAGCAAATAATGCAGATTCACGCACACACACTCACACAGCGATGGTGCAGCCTTCAGGAGTACTTTGGGGTTCCAGTGTCTTGCCAAAGGACACTTTGACACGCGGCCTGGGGGGAGCTGGGAATCGAATTAGTGGCCAACTCGCTCTATCGTTGTCAGTGATGCAATATCGGACACAACTTCAAATCTTACAGCAACACAAAAATTGTGGAAAAATCTTGACAGCCTATGAGCTGGAGTGAATGATTCATCATGGACTTTTTTTTCTTTTACACATTTTACACCATGAATGAGATATATAAGATGGCAGCTTCGGATGTGCACTGTTTTATGAAAGGATACTACAACGTGACAAACGCTGCATCAGGAAACTATAATCATCAGGTATGACAGCAGAAATAAGGAGATAGAGAGAGAAGTCAGTAATGTTAGACATCATTATTGCCAGGCGGGTGAAAAAAGGTTTGATGGGATGGAATCAATCAAATCATAAGATGTTTTAAATCTTTAATGTAATGAATGGTCACTGTATTAAACTTGAGCAATATTTAAAAAATCAGTTAAAGCGTAAGGCCCTTTTTTTTTTTACCAATACATATTTACACGTACAAAGTCATATCAATCTAAAATTGGTCTGGCACATCTGTTTAATCCAGCGCCGGAGGAGCAATTTACGATCATGGTTGTTTTCACACGTCCTAAGTGGCCAATTCTACATCCCAGAGCTCCATAATGTCGATATCACATTTGGTGGTGAAAGAATGATTCTGGGAAAAGGTCAAAACAAAATCAGACATCAAGCACTGGATGACAGGGCGTGAGTCTGATGGAGCTGGTAGGCATCCATATGAAAAACAAATATTTAGAAATGCACACTGTAGGCTACACACACACACAAACATACACACACATGGAGTCATTTTGATTGTGCTGTTTTTCTAATGAGAATTTCTGGTGATTTTACCTAAAAAAATGTGTATTATTTTATCATAAAATATTATTCATACTGCCTGCTGTCAAAAATAAGCATTTCGTTTGTGTAGAGTTGTGCTTGTGATATTTGTTTTGCATATTTTCTAATTATTCATTTAAAAAGAGTGCCACAGTGTCAAAGTGCAATTGAAAATGATAAAGTAATTCAGTGAGACTGAGTTAATAACTCAGCTTTAAATTAGTGTGAGTGCAAATGATTACATTTGGGTATTAAAATGCCGATGCTCTCTGATGTTCAGTGGTATATTATATATATGTAGCATTTGACTTCTTTGATACAGATGAGTGGAGAAGGCCGCCGGCCTGTTTATTTATTTATTTATTATTATTTTTTAGGCTTTTCTTTGTGCTGTAAATCAATCATGGAAACTTCTGACAATTGCACCTGATCTGAGGACAAATATCATAAAGCAGATTAGAAAGCCTGTGACAGCCTCATATTTCAACACATATTATTACATGCTATCAGAATTATTTGTGAATGATTTACTGACGTTGTCTTGGCAACAGCTGCTCCATCCTCCCCTTCCCTGCTCCTCCTTCATCTGATTCTACTGAGTGATTCATTTCGCTGTTTACCAACATCTCCTGCTGTTTCAAACGTGCTATTCCACACCTGCCCACCAGGTGACGCCAGTCTGCTACCTGACACTACTCCTGCTTTGACACCTGCTTTGGATAGATATATATCAGTTAGTTATCTAATTGTTGGCTTGTCACGGCAGGAGGCAAAATTATTTATCATTTACAGAAAATGACAGATGCAAAATACAGTATATTAAATAAAACCATCAAACCACCAAAAGCCATTGCCATCCTGATCTTTCGCCATCCTTCCCTGTGGTGACATCCATCTGAATAGCACCCCCATGTTCATGGTGCAATTTTCCTTATTTGCACTGCTGAATTTGATCACATCTCCAAAGTGGAGGATTTTGCTTTAATAATTCAGGCAGCGGATAGCACAAGTAACACAATGTCATGGGAAAAAGTCAGCCATTTCCCGATGCTAAGACCGTGAGGTGGCAGCTATCTTGGGCTAAAGGTTTTGGCAGTGTCCGACCCCAGAACTTCCCAATTAATTCAGTTGGCACATATAGTCAGGCGTATAATAAACTCTGCAGGAGAAGTACAGAAGGTATTTTCTCGCACATTGTACCAAAATGTCTTTTGACTTTTATACACAAATTCACAAGCAAATCGTCTTGACAGTGTTGACCTTTGTGGGGGGGACTGAGACCTGGAGAGACCAAAGTGGAGAAAACAATTGTGGCGTATTAGCCAGTGTTGTACCACAACCTCCTCCTCCATCAGCGTAAAAACACAACAGAGGAATGGTTTGCAGACAATCACTAGACAGGAGCCAACAATACTGTGCAATCCTTCTATTGATTTGTATAAACTGTGTACACTTGGCTAAACGGATAAGCTAATGAGTTTGCTAACTGAAGTGTGTTACATTTTGAAATTGAGCAAATGTTGTACAGTGGCAAAGTTAAGTGTTTGCCAGCTACAACACTTCTTGTTGTTACAGAGGTGTACAGGACTTATTGTTTTATATCACAGGCTATAAAACAAACAAAAAAACCCAGTCCATTGGCCACCATGGTGGCTAACATAACATGACATTTCACTTCACAGTGTAATTAAGGCTGAATAGAAAAAGTAGTAGATGAAATGAAAGTGTGTTCAGTAGTATTCATCGAATTTGTTCAGCTCTAATTCCGATTTGGGGTTAGTTATCGCTGCTATCATGTAGTATATGGTTCTGACAAAAATAATTAATGTTAGTTTCAGCAAGCCATTAACCTGAAATTCACTTTTCTCATATCAAAGAGGCTGAGAAGGGCTGCGAAGGTAACGCTGTCAGCGTTAGCAACAGACTAAGAAAGCAATGTGAGTGACATGAGGTTGAGATACTGATCCTGCAGCTGCTATAATTAAATATGGTTTCATCTTTAGTGTACATTTATCTTTGTCATCATAACACTTCAAAAGCCTCAGCAACCTATGAAAGGAGATTGCTGACATTCTGTCCTTTTGTCACCTTCTTAATTGCCTCTTACTGTTCTCAGAATCGGCGATGGTAACTCTACAGCGTGATTAAATTTAACAAACCTGCTTCATAAAATAAGGAGGGGATTTGAATCTATTCTGACACAGATCTGATGACAGTTTTCTGTGTGAATGGGGAAGTTCAGGGATTAATTAATTTTTTTTTTTTTTTTTTTTTTTGCCTTTTATATTCCTTAAGTTCAAAAGACACTGTGTGAGACTATGTCAAAGAGTGACACCTCTCTCGATATTTACAAAAAAGAAGATTACATTTGAACACAAAAAATAATTCCAGACAGATTATTATCAATCTGTTTATATCAGCTCTAATTTGTTCTCTTCCATTGATCTGATTAAGCTCTTGATTGAGCTTTTGAGCACAACACCTGACTGATGACTATTTGAATGCAGCGTGCCCCTTTCACAGGACATAATGAAGGGCATGCTGCATACCTAATGTGTGTCAGAGATTTCCTGCCATGGTCACTGGCTAACCATCAGAAAGCAAACATTAACTGACAAAGTCTGTGTAGTGCAAATGTATTTTTGCAAATGTATGTTTGGTGCCATCTGGTGACTTCAAGCATTGGAGTTAAAGGATTTAAATCGAGTTCCAGGCGCCTCATGTATGGAAAAGAACAGCTGCCATAAAATAATTGAAAATGGTTGGCGGGATAATGAACACATCTCAAAATACTCAAAAAGTTTGCAAATCATGCTTAATTGGAAAGGCTGTGCAGTCGTGTGATCTCCTGGATAACACTGCAGCATCATGCTGTGTCACTTTGCTTTTGGAAGGTGCTCCTGGAAGAAGGGAGTGTCTCCTCTTCTACCTCACACTCCGGTGGGAGCAGAGTAGGCAGTAAAAGTCAGACGGCATGTTGAAATCCGCGACCGCTGTAGGGAGGTTCTCTCAGGAATCTGTCGCCATCACCCATAACAACAATAAGCAGACAGTTAAGCAATGCCTGTAGTTTCTTTCCGGCAGGTCCAAACATGAAATGTTTTATTATCTTTATGAAATGCATACATAATGAGCTGAAATACAAAAGTGCCACGAGGGCAAACAGGTGAGAACATTGCTAAATAAATCAACTTAACTACTAAAGTTCCACCTACAGAGTCGATACAGTGCTGCATAAAGTTACACAGTACTTAAAAATAATTTTCTTGAAATCACCTTCAGTCCTTAATCCTTCGAGATACAGAGGTGAAGGCAAAAATGCTGACACAAAGCTTGATTAATACATGAATGAGTTCACCTAATTAGCATTATTGATAATGCTGGTTATATTCTGTGATGATGGGATACTCGGTGGTCCAAGTGCGTCTTTTTGAGACACGATTTCTCCATGAGGGATGGTGTATATTCATTTCACGGTGGACACGCCCGTGCTTGTGTTGGAACAGGAACTATAGAGGTGCAATCACACAAGGAAGACTCTCGCCACCTCTCCGGATCTGAGAAAAAGCAGCTTGACGCTTCTGTCTAGCACAACCTACGTGTTTAACTCCAAAAGGTGAATATAATTACTCCTATTTATATATAGCAAGATTATAACTTAACTCTGATCTTGGTTATTGTATAGAAAACCTTTTATTTCTCAGCACATAAGAACAGTTTTCATACATTTGAGCTGAGAGCTAAGAGTTCACATTTAATATGCACATATTGTAGAGTATGTCTTGATGAACTCTCTTCAGGAGTTTTGCAGCTGATAAAAATACGAGGTTAATGTGTATTTTTCTTTTGATCCAATATGACTTAAACGCTGAGGTCTTTTCTTCGAGTTTGTTAAACTTTGAAAAGAAAACTATCTTTTTTTTCCTGCATAATACCTGCTCAATGGTGACCTATTAGTGGATGTACTGTTCGAAGCTTTCAGTCCTGTTCCTCTTGCAGCCAAGATGCCAGAAACAGCAGAAGCTGTGTCAGCCACTCTCACCACCAACAGAAACTGCACCATAGAAATAACCAACGTCAGTGCGATCTACTGCCTCATCAACCCCAAGTAAGTCAAAAGTATTTACTAATTTAATACATATGAAATCAAAATGCGTGGATGGCCACATTCAGTACATGCAAAGATACGTTTTTTTTTTTTTCTTTTGAATAAAATGCATCTCCAAATTGAGGTCAGTGCATGTAACCTGAGTCTGTTCATCAATGCTGTTTTGCCATATCATGGCCTGTGTTTGCACTTTGATTGGTTTCCAGGAGATCCGTTAATTTAGCTGTAAATAAGGCTTACTTTTTGTTTGTTTTGAGATTGCAGTGACTAATTACAGCTCTAAATCAGCAGTTTGACAGTATTATAGAGTGCATGCCCTTCAGAAAAATACAAACACATATTTTTCATAGAAGAAACTAAGCAATGTGGTCATACTGTACTTAATTAAAAGCAATGCTCAATCATATTACAAGTGAAATGTCAGTGTACATTTAACATGAATAAATTATTAGATTTGGCTGACATCGTTTCTCATCAATAAAAAAGGGAACATTAATAAAAAAGAGAACAATAAACTAAATAAAAATGACCCATGTCTGTTGGAATTTCTACCATGCTTCTACATTTATCTAGCTGTGGCAGGACAGACCATATCTTGGATGGGTGGTTTTCATGTGTGACATCACTTTGCTGAGAACATCCACCTATCCATCATGCAGTGACACACACTGCCTCATTGCACATCGCATGCAGGTATACTCACTGTTGCTTAGAAGTCCACAGCAGTGCTTGTACAGTCACACTTCATCCATCAGCATAAGGTACTTCAGGTACCCCGGAAAGCCCAGCACTCAAAAAGTGTACTGACAATCTCCACAAAACTTACAAAAGTATATTCCTTCATCAAAAGTCTGGGAGGTGTGACATAAAAGTTATCGACTGACTGGTAGTGATGCTAAGGATTTGTCTCCTCTCCTGTATAGGGTGTACATGTCAAGCGGCTTCTCTCAACACCCGCCCCAGCCTACAGTTCGCACCACCAAAACTGAAGTGTGCTCCTTCACCAAGGACGACAACACTGCCACGGGCGCCGTCGGCTTGCTGACCTACGACCTGTTCGATATGAAGAGCCGGTCTTGCTCCGAGCGCATGGCCATCATGTTCTCCGTGCCCTACGACCGCAACCTGTACAAGAACCGGCTGGCCGTGGGTGTGGTTGCGCAGTCCCACGCTTGCGACAAGCATCTGTACAACCAGATGTATGATGGGAAAGACCTCAGTAACTTCACCCGCTCCGAGACAAGCGGCTCTGCGATGAGATATAGATCTGGATATGTTGATTTGTGGGCTACAATGTCCAGTACCGGCAAAGCCATTGTTAAGGTGGAGCTCTATGATAAAATGGGTCAGTAGTGTAGAAAATTGTGTTGTGGTGTTCTTCCTCTATGTACTTTCTTGCTTTTGTGCCCAAGAGAATAAATAAATTTCATTTAATTTGACTACTCTTTCATATTGTCGTCTAAAGAAACATCCAGAGGAGAGCAAGACTGATTTTGCTGTCATCTGTATTTTGTGTCTGCTGAAAGATATCAATATCTGACAGCCAGCTCATTGATTCTCCATTAGCGTATTTCTGGGGCTTATGTATATTCCACACTCCCTTTTTCTTTGATTAGGGCAATAAAATATTCAGACCCAATGCTTGTTGCTTTGTGTGGTATATGTTTTCACTCAGTATGCTTTCATTATTACTGATGAACAGTAATCATTTTTTAATCTCTTAGCTGGATCCATCCAATTCTAATGAGTGGCAACAGATGGAATATCTGCATAGATGTTTTTTTAATCGGCATGATAACAATATTGGTCTTCACTGGCTGCGAGACTCTCCATCTTGCTCTGAAGTGTGTGGTTTTTGCGTTTGCATGTGTAATGCAAAGGGGGATCAACAAAAAGAACAGAGTAGCTACAGAGATGTGCGTCTTAACTCGTTCAGTGTTTTTTTTTCCCTCCATTGCACAATGTCATAGGTATGATATCTTAAACCACATCAGTCAGTCAGACAGTCAGTCAGACATCCATGCGCCCACAATCCTGTAGGAGTGCGCTGAGTGAATGATCCCGGCTTACCTAACATGTCCAGTAGAAAACTGCTGGGAACTCTTCCACAGACTAGGGTGTGGCAGTTTCATCCCACAGGAAAAAAATAAGGGAACATTTGTTCTTATTCTGTGCGTGTGAATGTGTGTTGACACAGGGTGTGGTTTGCCCAACTGGGGTAAGTGGGAGGACTTCCTGGGTATTGGCATACATCCTTGTTGTGGGAAAAAAAAAAAACTACCGGCACCTCCCTTTGAGGTATCTTTGCTCACTTTGGGATTTGGGAGCGCCGACACAGGTTCTCAACAGGTAAGGCACTTAGAACATTTGCAGAAAACAGATTACTACTACTAATATTATTTTAGAAGAGGCAGTACAGAAAATGGCTCATTAACTTGACTCTAAAAAAAATAAGAAGCAATTTGTAGAGACATACAGCCTGACGGGGCATTTGTTTGATTTGTATCTTATATCTGTTGATAAAAGGGGTGATCATTTTCTCTAGTGTTTTCACTCTAACTTCATTATTGCATGCTACTTAGTGCTGTAATTGAAGAGGTACACTCTCTAATGAGGCAAAGAGAGTCTGCAGCTATTCTCTGATTGTTCACGACTGTTTTGAAATCTCATTAGCCTCCGAAATGCATCATTCATACCCAGTCTATGTGCACTTGTGAAGGTCAGTGTAATTCCAATACGGCATGTCAGCGAAGCAGAGGTCAGGAGGATGTTTTATGCTGTAATAAGTGTGATCTTCATGATTCCCGGCGTGTTTAAGAGTGAAGGGAAGTGCTACCCGCAGCTGTTACGTGTTCTGTTCAGCTGGTTAACGTCTAAATTACCTCTGTTTTACAAGACGATCTCACAGCCATTCCAACATGACAGAGTCAGCTGAAGCTGTCGCAGCCGATGTGGCAAGCAGGAGAAGTGTTACCATCGAAATCTCAAATATCACAAACAACTATTGCCTCATCGAACCAAGGTAAGCTGTGTGTTGGAGTCACGTATTTTCAGACTTGTTTGATCCAAAAAAAAAAAAAAACAAGTGCATGTATTGAATGTTCCTATTTGTGTGCTGGTTAGGGTGTACCTGGACAATGGGGAGACATTTAACCCACCTCAACCTACAGTGCGCCCTCTAAAGACAGAGGTCTGCACTTTCACCAAGTCCAGTGGAAAAGCAACCGGAAGCGTTGGTGTACTGACCTACGATCTCTTCGAGCGGTCACGGAACGACTACATTGAGACTCTGGCCATCATGTTCTCAGTACCCTGGGACTACAATCTGTACAAGAACTGGTTTGCAGTGGGTATCTATAAAAAGGGCCGTAACTGTGATAAGGATTTGTTTAAAGAAATGTACTACGAGAAGAATCAGCAAGAGCATGGGTTTGTCAGGGAGGAAGCCAATGGGTCAGGAATCACTTACGGGGGCAACTACCTAGATATCAAGGCCACCATGTGTCCAATGGGCAAAGCCATCATGAAGGTGGAGGTGTGGGATAAGCTTTTCACACATTGAGCCAGCAGGTGCACTAGAGACCCATCCTAACTAGTATTTCTGTCATGGGTCCCTGCAGCAGAATTCATCCCTCCATCTCAAGCTTTTACCTGGCAGATTGTTTCTTATACAGCCAACACACATGATTTAACAGATGTATTGTTGCTGACATGTGTCTGTATACCTGGGTATTACCCTTCAGTAAATCTGCTTAAGTTTAGATTTTAGTTTGTTTATAAATCCAGGCAGAAATATCCCCCATTTGTAGCTGAAGCCTCTGTCTGTTTCAATAGCATCCCATTCTAAAATGGCATCTTTAGAAATGAAAATCAAAGGATGACTCACCGGAGGACGAGGGCACATAGCTTAATAAAACACAGTGAGAGCGTCTCTGTATTTACCTTGACACTGTAATCTGGCGAATAAAATAAATCTTTTTTCCGGAGCTATTTGTGTATGTCTGTTGATTGAGTTCAGAAAAGCCCAACAGTGCTCAAAAAGAAATGAGATTTACATTTGTGAATACAAAATTTAGATTTCTGTGCATGCATACTTTGCATGTATGTTTGCAACGGTTTAAGGATCACTTTGAAGGCAAACGCTGCAGTTTTTTCCATAGGGGCTATAAGAGAGCAGCACAAAGACACACCCTTTCCCATGTCAGTCATTAAAGCAAAGATCACGTGAACGTTTTAAGTTCAAAGTATATTTTCTAGAAGCTGGTTCAACATGCATTAAACTGTTTTGGTGATGCAAAATGTCAATGGTTGAGATTTTGTTCAAAATTAAGATTGTGGGTGATTTTTCAGAATATCTGACGACAAATCTTTGCTTTTCTACTTTTCTGTGATATCATGATGAATGTTTGTCTCTTATTAAGCTATTCATTTGTTTTCTACAATTAAATTAGAATAGTTTAAGAAAAGTCAGAGTAGCTCATGTACAAATCACTAAGAAAACCAGAAACTGGCTAAAGATCAATTTTGATATAAATATATCCAAATAAATGTCTTCATGAACATCTAAATAAAAAAAATCATTTCAATTTGTGGCTAAATAAAACCTTGTGTTATTAAAATCATTTTTAAGAGACTCAGCTGAGCGGTGTTTGTATCATCAGTTTGCGATAAAGAAGGTTTTAAAGGCCTGCTTTGCCATCCTGGCTGAACCAGAGGGAACACTAAAACATCTTCACTTACGTGGTTATTGTTCAAAGCACATTCACTGGTTGATTTTCTGAACCAGTACACTCAAGGAGAAAATAGAAACAAAATGAAAAGATACATTTGCTGTTTTCTTTGAGCAGTGGCAGTATCTGTGAGATAGTGGTGGATGAGACAGGAATGAATTTAGGTGAAGACCCTGCTATTATGACTGCAACTCACTACACTTACTAAAAGCTTTTTATAATTCTTTAATTGGAGACAAATGACAATCCTGATGTGCTATCTCGCTTTCAAAAAAAAAAAACAAAAAAAAAAAAACCTGTTTTGCAGTAATGGCACAGTCAATTTTGTGTCGCTACAGTCATTAACCTTAGAGGAATATGAGGTTCTAAGGCAGGAGGCAGTATATCAGCTCTTAATTTACATCGCAGACGAAGTTATCAGGTTCCCCCATTTCTATTTACAATCTCAACACTGCATACCTGATTCTGTTTTCCCATTAGATTCATGATGCTTTCGCTGCATTAACTGATCCAGCCACAAAGGCGCCCAGATCAAAGGTTTTTTCTCACTGTCACCGTTGCATTTGCATAAAAGCCATAATATAGGCATAAACTAGGCTCAATCCCTGAAGCATTGTCGAGTACTGTATTGGAGAAATGACATATGGTCCCTATAAACAGATGGGGACACTAAGCAGAAACTTTTGTTTGTCACGGCTTTAAAATGAGGATAATTTTGCACACATTGCTTTTATATTTTCCCTCAATGTTTACTACACCTGCACATAAGTCGTCTTTTATGTTTTGTATTATACTGTTTACAGTGTGTGTTTGCGTGTGAGTGCTTTTGTGTTTGTGTCTGTGCCTGCGCGTACAGTATATGTGTTTGCATGATTTGGTGGTAAGAGGTGTACACCTGCAGCTGCACGTGCAGAGATGAGATATATTATATCAAATACATTCTTTTGTGCATTATGTGATTTGGATTTAGGAAGTCTGAAAAAAATATCTCTCAAGGACAGAGCAGGATTAGACTTCTTAAACAGGAAACAAGAGATACGTGAACTATTTATTTTCCAACGAAGATCAACTTAAGAAGCTCAGCATTTGTGGATTGAAATTTGCGGAGGGAATCTAGCTGTTTGTCATGGTAAAAGCTCCTGTCAAAACCCTTCCAGCATGTTCAGGGGAGAGGGAGGTGGATGAGTGGAGGTGCCGTCACCTGATTTAACACACTGGCATGTCTTTTCCTGCCCTAAAAACTAGCTGATCACACTAAAACAGTAACGTTTTAAGTAAACTCACAGCAAGAAGACGAGAGAGCCTGGAAAACCTGCAACATCAGGGCAAATGTCATGGCACTCTCACAGCCTGTGTCCATATGCGTCTACACGTCTCTACCTTAAAGCTTTTTCACCTGATATTTACTCATTTATTAATTATTGTAATTACTATTTACTCAGTTGAACTGGTACTTTAGTTTTCACACTATAAGGGCTGAAGAGTGAAATAAACACAGGGGCGTTTTGTTTCCCTGTTATCATCACCAGCTGTTATCATCACCACATAGCTGCTGTGTCTTTTCAGAGTCTGAAAAACGACAAGAACATTATGAATCCATATTAATCTTGGTGGGGTTGGTAAACACATAGCTCAGAGTGTATTAAGAGGGAGAGTCGGCTCATTAAATATATATTGTATTAAATGTCAAGCGTCCATGTTTGTGTTTGAATTAAAGTCATTCTATTTGCTTTGAAACTAAGAACACAGGACGTGAGAACTGTGTGCTTATTTACTCGAACAGGGCGTGTCCAAACAGAAGCATCAAATATTTTCACTGATCTGAGGTCAAACACATGACCAAAGACACAATCAGCTGCATATTCTTCTCTCTCAAAGCGAACAGAAGTACTGTATACTTAAAAGCTGCACTTTTTGGCTTCCTTTAACTACTAAATTTGCTTTCAAAGACTGCCATCTAGAGGCCAGCTCTGATATCTATCAAGGTTTGCAGATCAAATGTCCTCTGCACTCTAGGCTTGAAAAAAAGGGAAATTTCCAAACCTATTTTTAAAAGACGCCACAAATATTTTCCAGGGTCACTACAGTGACAATAAGATATAATGCATACAGAGTGCTCAACCCAGAACAGACTTGTTTTTAAGTGGAAAAGTTGTCTTTCTGCCCTTAAGCCTTGTCATTATTATCGGACTGTTGTATTAATGTGACTCCCCATCTGTCTTCCCCCTGCTATTCCTGGCTCCAAACAGGTCCTGACACCCAGCAGGGCTTGGCACTCTTGAACAGTTCACTCTGTGTCTTCCCTGATGTGTGTCAGGCTGACAACGGGCGCCCGCAGCCCCGTCATCCAAGCTCTGTTACAGGCCTCAGTCTCAGTCAGGTTTCCCCTCCAGAGTGTCTACAAGGGTAAAACAATGAAGCCAAATGTTTTTTAAGCTGAGCTGGAGTTGCATTGTTCTGCGTGTTTGTTTTGTTCTTCAAACTTTCTGCGGGTCATATTTCGCAGACGGTTCATAATTCCTGAGATGTGAGGGTTGAAGGTCGTGTTGTTCCTGGCAGGCTTTGGAAATTGTCTCATCACGTTAGTTTGTTATTTTGGAACTTCTCATCATGCAGAGCGACACAGAAGTGTATCATGTAGCAACAGAGATAACTTGAGGCAAGACGCTCAGTGTGTCATCTGCATGTATTCTACATTATTACAAGAAACTGAGCTGTCACGTGGCTTCTTCTAATGCTGTAAAGTTGGTGAACCTTGTGATAATTACCACGTGCTTACTGTGTGCTTTAAAATGTCAATTTGTAACATGACTTAAACTAAATTCAGTTTCATTTTCTGTCACAATAAACCATCAAAAACACATCACCCTTGACCAGGGCACACAGTAGGACAAAGTATGTTCACCACAGGGCATGAGCAGTGATCATAAGTTATATTTCCTGTTTGTTTTTGTTGTCCTAATTTGCCCTTTCAGCTTATTGTTTCCATATGTCACTGTTCGGTTTAGTCGTTTCATTTACTGTCATTGTCACTTTTTTTTAGCAGATAGAAGCACTTAAAAACAAGCAGTGTGCTACCTGCCCAGCACCAAACTGCAGTTGGCAAGTAGCTGGTGAATATAGTGGAGCATTTAGCAGTTAAAGAGTCAGATAATACCCGCAGGCATTCACAGAGCCCAACAACAGAGCTGAAAGAGAGTGAATATTGGATTTACATTTATCCACAGCTTGTTTCCGCTGCCACCAAGTGGTGACAAAACTAATTACTGCAGATTTAAATTAACCATGAGTAAAAAAAACTTTCCAGCGACTTACAATAATGCTTAGAGAGAGTCTATAAACACAGGTTCAGGTCTGCAGTGCTGATATATGGTTGCACTCTGTTTGCCTGGGATGATCCGAAAGACCCAGATCTGCCAGATCTTTACTTGCCAACTATTTCAGACGTGGTATAATATGTAGGTCAAGTACTGGATAATGATTAAATGCATGTGTGGCCGGGCCAGTAATGCATATCAGTGCAGTTCTATCTAGTTGTTTCTCTAGAAGACCAACTCTTCCTTCAAGTCTTGTCTTTTCAGGGACAAATCTATAAGCATCTTCATCCAAACCAATCATGTTCACCTTCACCGGTTGGTGCGAGCCCTGCTCCTTTCCTATCGTCGCTGATTTTTCTGCCACTTGTCACTCCAATTTTTAGCTGGCAGCGGAACACGGCTGTTCATGCTATGTTTTTCTTTGAGTTCATTCTGACTGATCGAGCAGCAGTTTTGATGTCAAACCTACTTGAATGTACAGTCATCTGCTGCCAGCGTGGTGTCATCCAGCTGAAGGGTCAGCTCCGACGCAGCAGTGCCAGCTGCTTAGATCTTGCACAACAAAGTAATTACTCATGTCACACTCAATGACTCGCATCAGTGGATGCAATCTTTTAATTTTCATCAAGTCTGGCAAAACTCCAATTTACAGCAACCAATAAAATAGTCAGTGAGATAAACATGTAATGCAAAATAAAGATTTTTATGAATATAGAGATCTATAAATGCAGTAAGATATCAATAAGTCATCAGTCGCATGGCATAGGCTACAGAAAGCTGACTTTTTCTGGCCAGGTGGTGCTGAATGCTCCGTCATATGAAGCAGTGAAGCCGACGCTGTCAGTTCCCTCAATTATTTCCACAGCCAAAGTCCCCAGCCACGCTACTAAGTCTGTCAAAGGAACCAGCAGTTGATGCACAGATGCCCTTACCCGCTGTCCTTCCAACCACTCTGCCAGATCTCTGGGACATAACATCATCGGCTCCCACGGTGAGAAGGCCCAAAAGTCCCGACAGAGGCTCCAGAGCCAAAACCCACCACCCTGCAACTGGAGACACAGCTGCGCCTCGCAAGTATGAGCACAGGGGGAAGGTCTCTGTGTATTTTTGGGTGTGTAATATATTTTTCTCATATCTAAACTTGATTAAAGTCACTATGTTTAGGATTAGAAATGTCTCTCAAATGTCTTTTGATGCCTCCAGTGGAGCAGACACTGCATCAGGCAGCAATGAAGCCATAAAAAAAAAAAATCTGATTTTTAGCATAACATTTTCATTGTAGCTTTAAAATATATATATATATATTCCTGACTCATTTCCCCCTAATGTTCCTAATTTGCCAATCAAAACCTTTTTAAATAACAGAATGTATCTGGTTTACAGCAGACATGCTCCCTGGTTCATCACAGTGAGTAATTCCAGCCCCACAGCATCAAGTCAGCCCACTTCAGTGTCAGCACAGCTCATTGAAACTGAGGCCCATGGGATTATGTTCATATCAGCTGAAATGCAAGTTGAGGCATCTCAAGATGTTACGTAATTGTGCTGTAGCAAAGCTGAGGGGCTGGAGAATAACCTCTTGGATTTATATGCTTTGAAGGATTCCTGGTGACGCCTTTACAGTACTGTTTCTAAGAAATGGCCGGATCTATCCAAGTCTGGGGTTTGGGGTATAGAGTTATTTAAATCTTTTCTATTTTAAAGATTAAGAACATTTTGGGCGTGAACTTAATGTTACAGAACATGGAGTGGCTAAGAAAGTTAGTTCTTAAGTTTGTTCGCTAGTTTTCCACTCTTCTTTGATGGTCAGTGCTTAATATACAAAGATAAACAGCAGCTGGGGGTTATGGTGATACCACTGTAGCTAAATAAGGTGAGTCATTTTGATCTGATCATTTTCAGAGACATTAGTCATGTTGGTAAGAGCTTCTAGGTCTATGAAAACTTGCTCCTGAGTCACAAAGCTGTAGTATCATGTATAACCACTAGAGGGCAAGGTTTCCTGACAGAAAACTAACTCCTGCACTGTATGTAGACCTTAGGTATTAATATACAGAAACTATGCACATGTTGTAAAACAATTGATGTGATTAACACAATACAATGAATATAGTTCCAATCATGCCTTGGTTATAATGGCATCAGAAATGATTTCTGGTTTACTGTAACAAGAGGAAGTAACAGGGAATTGGATTAGATCAGAAGGGGGTGGGGACGAGGATGACCCGACATCTAGAGAGGAAGAAGGTCACCAAACACACTTTCCCACCCAGCCTCGTCCGACACACACATACGCACATACACAAACACAGGCCCACCCTGCAGTGTTGTGTTTGCCAGATGAGGGTGTGATACATGACTGCTGTCACTGCTTCCTTCACTACATCAGCACTTGCGCCTCGTTGTAACTGCACCACAAAATACTGTGCTGCTCACAGATAGGGTGAAATACTACCTGAGGCTCAAAGCAGTGCCATCTGCACCAGACTCAAGGGAAAAGAGTGTTTAATCAAAAACTGACAAAGGTTAAAGGGCACTTTTGTTAAAATGATGCCGCAACTCTGTTAATGCATCCTTGTGAACATGAGCTGAACTTTCCTGCTATGGTTGAACCAGTTTCTCTTCATTTATCTGACAGTCTAGGTGAGTAAAAAAAAAAAAAAAGCAACAGACAAAAATCTAACTGTAGATTTAATTGCATAAAATATTAAAAAGGTATATCAAAATACATACAGTACATGGTGTGAGAGCAGGCAGACTGTGTTCTCTCAGACTGTACAGTAAGTCCATGAAGTCCTGACTATGGCAGAAATATTACACAGCATATAAATACACGTTTTGATCCATATCAGAAAGCACTTACAGCGGCTTTATCGTCAATCAAGACTGAACAATACATATCAACGTTATCATGATCCAGGCGAAAGATAGCACTTGTATCTTCTTGTCGTCGCTCAGTGTTCATCACCATACTGCGCACACATTCCCGCTTTCCTCTGAACTGGGTGGAGATTTTAGATAAACTTTGCTTCCGTTATCTCATCATATGATCATGAGTCGTTCAGACAGAGGAAAGTGCTGGGAGGATTTGCTGTTTAAAAATAGACAATACCAGGAAAGAGAGCTCTTAAACTGGGCGTACCCGCTCATTGTGTGCCATCGGTAACTTCTGACCCCCAACCTCACAAATGCTATGGCTCACATAACCAGATCCATGCATCCAACTACACTCATTTTCCTGTCCCCTCATGACACGTATAGAGACTCGTTTCATAGATCCTACATGGACACATACCTGCATCCTATTCAGATTTAAGACAGTTTAGTTTGCACAAGTCCTCTGCAAACATGCTATACATTGTCTTATTCTAAAATAAAAAAAAAACTGCATTGGAAGAATTCAGCAATAAAAATTACTTTGTCTTTTATCAACACTGTCCAACACAATGTGGAGCGTCAACACAAATATATTTTGCCTTTATTTTTGCAAGCTCCAGAGCTTTTGTTATCATGACCCTGAATACTGGGCTCTACAGTAAAAATCAAGCTCTGCTTTCTGAATGGTGTGTGCAAATTGGATGTGTTGGATGAATATATAAATGTTCAGATCTCAAGTCAGGTGGTTAAAAATATAACATTTGTCACAGTATGTCATAGGAATTTATAATAATCACAGTAGGTCTCTGTTAACATCAGGGAAGCTGTTGTTAATTATGACATTCACTCCAAATCGGTGTCATTTCGTCGGTAGATGTCCTCTGTGGCTGATATCTCCTCAGAGTTGTGAAGCACAGGTAAAGAAAGATTCAGTCCTCTGCCAAGGCAATGATGAGATGAAAGCACAGCAGTGGTGTAGGTGTAAACAAGCTATAGTCCTCGGCTTGGAATACGAGGGAGAGCATAGGTCAAAAATACAATATTTTTGATGACTGTGAGAAGAGGATCTCAGGATTTTCAGGAGCTGCCATCCCCGTTCTTGGTCTTGAGCACCACCAAGGTAACCATGACAGGGATCAAGCAGATGGGTGTTATCACCAGGGCAAAGACGATGACTGGTGGAGGGTCGCTTAGCTCCTCTGTGGGACAATCCTTGAAAAATTCAGAGTGGATTTTCACAAAGGTCTCTTCCACCAGAGAGTTGGGCCATGGGATCAGGAGGCAGTCAGATATATTCTCTGTGCAAAGGCTTAGCTTACTATAAAAGCTGCAGCGTGGAGACAGGAAGCGTACGGATGATTATTCAGACATTGAACGGTATTTTTGATGTTAAAATTATTAACTGCAAATATAAACACGCAGTACTTACCCACTCACCCTACCCCAAACGCACCAGTCAGTGCTGTTTAGTGATTTCATTTCACTCTTATAATTTTCCAGACACTGATATGTCAACAGCGCATGGAGGCATTTCTTGGTTAGTCCACCAAATTGCTCCAGACAGATACTGCAATATTCCATACAGACGTGAGAATGATTCCCACACTCTGCGTGAATTAAAGAAAGAGAAAAAGTCAAACATTGACAGATTACAAAATGACAAAAAAAAAAATCAGAAGTACTCCATTCAATTCTCTGTTCACAGAATCATAGCAGGTTTTATAATTATGTGTAGTTATAAAGTTTTGTCACCTACCAATTGACAAGGTATACTCTCCCTGAGCGGCATCTAAAACAGAGAAAAACATCAGGATAAAAGCTTCACATCAAACAGTAATGTAGATTACTGGCATTTAAAATAAACCCAGGCCTGTTTAATTCAGCTCATCAAATAAGTTCAACATGCATCCTAGCAAACGTCTGTGCAAAGAGCAGTTTTCTCTACTGTAGCTTTTAGGTCTCTTCACATGCCTAGTACTGAGGCAGGCATTTGCAGCTGTAGAAGGGAGACCACACACTCACCGGAGAGAAAGTAGAGGAATACCCCAATGAAGCCAAGCGCTCCCTTCATGTCAGAAAAAACGAATAAAGGTGCGTTTTCCCCAACTGATGACCATGTATAATAAACCTAAACTTCTTAGACTGTGTACAGCGAGGCATAACAGGAAACCCGACAGGATGGAAGAGACGCAGTGTAACCTTCGGTTACCAGATGTCCAAACAGTGTTACCCGCGGTTAGCAGATGTTCTTCGAAGATCTGTCTGACGGCCCAGTGCCTTGGCAGCAGCTCTTCCCCTCTCCAACACACGTTTCTTTTAGATTTTCTTCCTTTTTTAAAGGGGTGGAGGCAACAAAGATTGTCCTCTCCATTCTCCCAAATAAAAGGGAGCACACCCAAGCTGGGCTGGACTCACATCTGAAAACCCTTTACTCTTTAACTCTTGTTCTGCTTTTTAGTCTCAGTTTCTCACAGTCGAAGGCCTGGCCAGCTCACAGCATGTGATTTATTTGCCTTTTGGGCTGCCTCTGCCAAATAGGAAACATAAGTAAACATTTAGGGCTTAGCGTTTTGGGGTGGATGTAATCATGACTCTGCAGGGTGTGCTGTGCAGACAGCCATGGTTTCATATTTAGGTTAATTTGACCAAACCTGGAATAAGTTATTAGTCAGAGCTGACCAGCTGTTTAAAAGGCTAAACTGTCTTTACACACACATACAAGTAAGGAAAACACACTGATACTTCCACCACAACTGTGGGAAACCTTTGTTTGTCATGTCACAAGGAGCTCGTGTTACATTTGGAAGCTACTCTCTCACTATCACTCCATGTTAAAGAGCGCCGAGAGAGAGGTGGTCTCACTGATTGAGTGCAAAAATGAAATGTATGGTCCATGTTTTCTCACGACCAACTTGTTAATTTATGTCACTAAATCCACATGTTGGGCCTCTCACAACATCTGTTTGCCGAGCAGCATTTTGATTTAGTAATGACATCAGGAAATGTGTCTTTTCAGCAAAGGAGGAGCTCAGAGAATGGGGGGAGTTGGCAGGGGAAGGAGGGGGACAGTCAGGGGAAAGAAAAAAAAAGGAAGGCACAGGATGAGGAACAGTGAAAGGGGCGCTGCTCCAAAGTTCCAGTTGTTTCACAACTCGGAGTTCATACGTTGATCACAGACGTTGCATGGGGTGAATGACGAACAAATTCAGGAAGTTGAGCCAGGTGGGGGGTGCTCATAATGAGGTTTTAGTTAACCTTTAACCCCAAACCATTATGGGCCTCGTGTCTACTGCTGTTGACCCCTCACTGGTAGAGACCTCCCCAGGAGTTTGTCTTGGATTCTCATGATAATACACACAAGGAGATCTTGGCAGAGACCACAATCTCTGAGCTCTGCTTTCTGTGTTTGTCAGTTCCAGACCAGGCAAATGAGTTGAAGGAAGTGATCCAAAACAATCCCCCAGTGGACACAGACATATAATCACAATATGTAACTGTAAAATCATGTCTCTCTGTTCATTTATTAAGATGAAGAGAAATCCAAAAGGAAACTTCCACTTCTCAGGACATGTAGGTGACTGTTTAAATAATAGAAAAAGGTTGCAAACTTACCAGCGATCGTCACCTCTCTTGAGTGATAGCCTGCAGAGAAAGGAAGTCAGGTTAGTACTGGCGGTCACGCGTGATATATTTTTTTTCTTACGCAGTAATGTAAGAAAAAGTGCGCATACCTATTGTTGTGGCTGGTTGCACCGATAACGTTTCATCAATGAGACAAATCACTGTGGTGCATCCTGCTATGAGAGAAATGAAATGATGGGAGAACTGGACACTGGGATGAAAAGACATTCACATTTGTAACAGGAGTCATCAAACTCAAATATGAGTCAAGTTGATTTTGTACAAAGTTCAGAATTAGTAGTAGTGTAGGAGGGAAAGGAAATAACAAGCGTAAGCTTTAGGGAGTGAACAGGTCAGTGCATCCTCCCTTTAGCTGCTTAAGGCAATCTTAATATATTTAACACATTCCTCTCTCACGGGAATGAAAGATCATATTTGATCATAAAATAAACGATAATAGTCTTGTGATTGTATTCTCAGCAGCTACTAACATAAAGTAAGTAAAAAAAAAAAAACTGTTGTCTCAGCTCGATCAAACTCATTCTATGACCTTTTAACCAAACTGTTAAAGTGTAAAACTCAAATCATGAGATTCGCTAAGCTCCTTTCTAAAAGCTACTCAATCACCAAAAGCCCCAAAGAATTCCTCTTAGAAGGTGAGATAGAGGGCAAGTGAAAGAAGTTATACCATAAGAGTGAATAAATGGACAGTGTAAATCCTCTACTTACCCCAGATGAGAAGAGTCACAAAACACCCAGAAAGTGAGAAACTAGTGGCTCTCATTTTGCCTGGCAATGCTGTGTCCTTCTTCTCTGGTAGGTATTACATATCTCAACCTTTTAACAGGAAGGCTCTTTAAAACAACAGGAAGCCCACATTTCCTAGGATGGGCGGATTCCCACAATGGAGAGAGCCTCCGAAAAAAGGTTAGCACTACTGTGGTCCACTGGTGCACCACCATCACTCTCTCTCTCTCTCTCTCTCTCTCTCTCTCTCTCTCTTTATCTTCTCTCATCCCACCCTCCCCTCTTTCTGAAGTTGGAAAGAGCCCCACCCTCTCCTTCTCTTTTCCTCTCTCCCTCTCTCTCTGTCTCTGTCTTTACCTTTGATTTGACTGTTATCAGTACATACGATATTTAGATGTCAGCAGTGGGTTGACACACCAAGTGGACTAATGGCATGTGAGCCTGGGTGGACTAAAAGGCATCATGCTGATATCTGAATATCTGACAACTACTTTTTTATGTTTCGCATGTGTCACTTGAATGGAAACTTGGAACAATAATTTTATCGCTCAGAGCTGTGAAGCCAACTCACAGCGTTAAGAGAGATGCATGGTTGTTAGTCACAATCCAAAACCATTTTAAGGCTATTAAGACATATTTTTACCGAAAAGTAGCAGTTAATGAAAGTACAAACTCCCACAACATTGTCTGGGGGGGTAAATATTATCATAACTGATGCAGCAAAACCACACATTTTTTTACTTGTCAAAACTTGGCACCTACATTACCCACAATTCAACTTGAACAGAGTTCAGGGTCAGGGTTAGGGGGTTCAGGTTTGTTATGCTAGTCATGACTAATATTATGTTGAGCTGCTATAGTCTTAAGAGATGAGGTTCAAATTGTAGTCTAATTGTAGTCTTATGCTCCAACAAATGTTGACTCAAGTGACATCACTCAAGGAAACTTATCAGATTTTGCGCACCTCCCTCCAGAGCCTCTAAACAGGCTTTTGTAAAGTTCCTCTTTCAATTTGTCGTCACTGGAAACTACATTTTCCAAATAATGGGTTTCTAGAGGGTCACTGAGCGTGCGTAAGAAATATCTGTGGTGTTACACCATCAGCGCTGATGAAAAGCACTCCTTTCACCCACCACCGCTTGGTCTGACGTCACACTGCCTGAGTTTCTGTGGTAAGGGGAAGCAGCAGGGATCTCCACGTCATCCACGTCACCGAAGGATGAGTGCTCTTCCTCAGCTGCTGGACCTGGAAGAGAGCCAAGAGGCTCAGGGGCCAAAATTGCTTCCATATTTCATTTCAGATAAATGAGGCCACTCTTTTATGAAAACTGAATAATATTTTTTAAAAATCCCACAAAAACACACTTAAATACAACAAACTTCCAGTGTTTTTCAAGTAGCCGAATGGATTCAACAGCATGGATGAGCAGAATAAGTGAAAGTTTACTTGGCACATAAATCCTTTTTACCTCAGTTACAGTCAGTTAATTGTTTTAATGACTTTAGAGACTATTACTTCAGTTACTTTGTGAATATTTTCTTCTTAAGCCGTTTTCCCAGATCATAGCAAACACAGTACACCATATTCCAAGAGTCGAGCTCCACAAAGGCTTGGCAGGCGCCTGGAGCAATGCACAAAGTTTACGTTAGAAAAGAAACTTCCAAAAACTTCCTCTGATAACAGCCGAGCTTATCTTCCTAAACTTCCTACATAGTCATAACATCTGAGGCACGTTTGCTCACTGAATGCATAATTTATAACTCGGAATGTAACCGCATAAACAAATGAACCAGCGCGCAGGAAGGATCAACAGCAACACAGTGCTGACAGAGGAGGACAGTGAGGCAGGCGTGTTGGTATAGCGTGATATTTGACCAAACCATGCCAAGCCAGGTTTCTTTATCCAAATTAGAAGTGTATGTATGAGCACGTGTTGTGTCATGAGAGGAAAAGTAGCTGAACAGTGCCATCTTGTGTGATTTAGAAGGAACATTCCTGTGGTTTCCTTTTATCCATGAAGTGTTTATTTTGAAGCTCTTGTAAAAAAAAATTTAAACTTTTCAACAGCTTGTGAAATATGACGCAGGGTTACATTTTACAGCGCAGGTTACAACTATACCTAAACTGATATTAGTGTCATACAAGTACATGAACAGAAAATATGTCATCAAGGGTGATTAAAAAGATGATTTCAATATATAAAATAAGCTACCTGTCTTCCAGATTGGAGACCCAATACAGTATTCATGCACAAGTTTTAATACATGTGAACTTTGTCTTTGAATCTATCTATTGTGTAAGCGTAAAACAGGCAGGTTTGACAGCCATTCAGCATTTTAGTTGTATGTTACTTTAAATGCAAAGCTGCAAATAAAATGCTGTTAAAAGTTGTCAGAGAAAACTGAACCTCCTTGTGATGGTTGACATCATCCAGCAGGTGCTGAGTTCGCAGTCACCTCAGAAATAGTAGTCTGCTGTTAATTATGCAGAGTAAAGGTGTCAGCACGGGTCTCTCACAATCAATGTACATATCCGTGGCACAATCCAAGCCATGTAAAAAGGTGGATAAAGGAAACAAATCATGTTTCAGGACCATAATGTGAAGCCTGGAAGTCATCACTGTGTGTATTTTTTAGCCTAAAGTGATCAAGAACACACATTAACACTTGTTGATGATGTTAAACCAGGTTGGAAAACAGGTAACTGGTCTGATAACTTCACCATCATTTGGTTTGTTAAATGATATTTTTCATCACTGCCTGTGGAGACATATTCTTTCTCATACACACGCGTTATTACGGCCTATTGTTTGCTCCACAGAACATGGAGCTTAAAAGTATGTTTCTTCTTCTCTTGGGATCGTTTCCGATTCAAGTTGTCAAAGAAGATTTTACGTGGAGTACGTGAAGACCTTCACCCAAATCTCTCTCTCTCTCTCTCTCTCTCTCTCTCTTTAACCGGAGGATGAAATGTGTTGAGCTCTCCCTGGAGGAGGAGAGCAGAACAACAGCTGAACTGTTTTCCATCGGATAAAAGTCCACTGCAGGAGTTTTTAACTATTGATCGCTTGAATTCTTAAAATATAAAAATACACGGCTCATGTATCTACACAGTCTGCGTCTTATGTGGTAATACGTCATATTATGTGAATATGTTTTTCTGCTTTTATGCGCCATCTGATTTGCTATTTCAAAAAAAAAAAAAAAAATCCGTTAACCATCTTGCGAGATCGTTTCGTTTATTTATTTTAAACCTCAAACCGCCGACTGAAACACCCACATGGGTGTCATGCCCTCACGCATTTAGACGGCGATCTAGCACTCTGGACAGTTGCATCAGTTCCTGTGTGTGCGTGTAAATGGCTGTGCCGTGGCTGCTCCACGCTACTTCTTATTCCCAGGACGCAGAATAGTCATAAATCCTCCTCTGCTAGGAAAGGCTGTGATCATAATAAAGACGTCACCCTCCTGCTCGGGTTGGCTCAACCAAGCCAAGTGCGCAGCTATTTGTAAGCTACAACAACAACAACCTCCAGCACCATGCCCATGGATAACGTAGGGATTTCTCTGAGATCCCCTCGCCGTGCGAAGACGATATCTGCGTCAGATCCATAGCAGATACAGCCTTTAAAATTGCCCTGGATCTCTCTAGGCTACCATTTCAAAAAAAAAAACCAAACAAACAAACAGGGACTTGATCGCGTTGCGGGCTCCTGTCGCAACAAATAGGACGCAAGCCGTGGATTTGAAGGTATTTAATAACTGCGACACTGGCTGTGGAGGTAGACGTGCACACGCGTCCGCTACAATAACGTGCTGTCATTATGGTGCTCGCTGCTGCGCACGTCTTTAAAGTATTGCACATTTAAATGGGTTGATGGTGTGTGAGCTCTGTGTGAACGGGGCTGCAGCTACAGGACGTAGCGCACTTCATAGCCGTGGCTATAAAAAAAAAAAAATAATAAAAAAATAAAAAAACGTGTGCACGACTCGTAGTCCAGAAATTAAATGCACCGTAGCTAGTTTGCCGAGCTCGCTTTTAGCTTTGTACTTATTTTCGTGTCTGGTTTAGCCCGCGGGGGGAAGTTAATGTTCACTAACGTGGTTATGAAACACAGAAAAACTGTACTACGCACTTTTCTGCTCCGCTTCATATTGCTTTTCTGAAGAGGCACGCCCACTCCTGGGCAATGTGGATGCCCCCGTGCTGTTAGATTAAATAGACACTTTACTTGTACGTGCGCACACGATGAGTCTTTTTTTTTGTTTTATTATTTAGCCAGCTGACACCCATGACTGAAAGATGGCCCGCGGCAGTGTTAGCCCTGAGCAGTTTAAAGCACCCGTGTGGAAGGCTTCTTTTTTTTTTCCACATTTAATGTCAGTTTTGTTTTGCCAACAGAAGGGGGCGCTCTTTCGACTCACACTTCCTGAAAGGGTGAATGGGGAAGTTTCATGCAGAGGGAGGCAGTGCTACTTACTGTGCCGTATGTGGAAATCAAGACGTGTACGGTGCATGTGTGATTTAACAACAGCACATCACGGAAGGGAGCATATCACAGCAAAGATAGCATCTTTTCCCCCCACAGGCTGTCACTGTGATGAGCAGCTAACACTAGACGCAGTGTCAGGAACATTACTGCTACAATACATGAAAACTGTATACAGCTTATTCTTACTGTTTACATTTCTCTTTCTTGGCCCTTTTAATATGTAAATATCATCACGCACACTGTACATACTGCAATATTAATACCTCATGTACATTATAACAACCTGCTGTGCAGACCATATTTATTTCAGCATCCTTTGCACAGAATAAACATCTCTATATATAGCTATACATATGTACATAGTTTTTATATCCAGAGTCAAATTCCTTGTGTGTGCACACACCTGGCGAATAAGTGATAAGTGATTCTGAACACATATCAGCTGTATTATTTAAAATGATTGTGATAGAACAGGTGGTGCAAACAGTGATGAATTCACGTATTATGCTCACTATGGAGTCCCACACAATTTTCTGTTTATTATTGGAAATAAATAAATGTTCCCCCAAAATGCAAATATTCCCCTGATGGTGTTCCTCTGCACCTTTTTGGGGATCTAAGCGCTTAAACAGAGTCCACCCTGTTTGAGCTACTTTGCCAAATATTATCTCTCTCTTTTTAAAGAGTCATGGAGGAAACAGCTGCTGCAGCACCAGCTCCTGGCACCGGTGCTACCCCACCAAACCCAAGACCTCAGCCTTCCTCTTTTGCACCCTCTCGAAGCCTGCTAGAGTGGAGACGGAGAGTCAAGTCTGAGTATATGCGGCTTCGGCAGTTAAAGCGCCTTAAAAAAGCAGAGGAGGTCAAGGCGAGTTATATAACTCATTGACAGTTGTGCTTATTTAAATAACGTTGTTGTCTTTATGCCTGTGTACTGTATGCATGATGTGGGTGACTTACAGTGTGTGTGACATGCTCTTTGTTCTCTTTGTTTTTAGACCCTGTTCATGTCCAACAGGCAAAAGATAGAGCAGCAGACAAATCTCCTAAATGCAGAGTGGTCCAAGCTCAGGATTCAGTCCATCCCTCTGTCAACTTCTAGTGGAGCTCTGGCCAGCAAGAAGGTGTGTATGTGTGTGTGTGTGTGTGTGTGTGTGTGTGCATGCTGAAGAGAGTAATATAATAGGCATTGCAACACATAACTTTACATACCACCCTGTCTGCACTGTCCAGCTGTGTTGTCCTGCTTAACTAGTAATCCAATCTGTTATCATTGTGTTAATGTGTTATGAGAAAGCTTCTCATGTCCATCATGTCGAGTCCTTTTCACTAGCCCTAGTGTTCCGCTCTGATTCCCACCTGGCTGTCAGGTGTTACTAAAATATCTCAGGACAAATCTGTGTGCCAGAAATGGATCATATGACGGCCTAAAGTGGTCTCTGGCCTCGTGGGA
Organism: Nibea coibor; assembly: GCA_023373845.1. Classification (NCBI taxonomy): domain Eukaryota; kingdom Metazoa; phylum Chordata; class Actinopteri; family Sciaenidae; genus Nibea; species Nibea coibor. The sequence goes on along the minus strand of CM041727.1, from coordinate 14,761,389 downwards.
GGTAGTGAGGCCATAACAGCATCTTACTCTTCCCACATGCTGTGAGAGTACACTTTATTGTATTTCCTGGGTTTATTTTCTCTGTTGGGGGTCGAGCAGCATGTGTATCCCATTAGGTAGTTATGAAATTATCTAATAATGCTAAGCACTGTTCTGTTGTCTTGTTAACCCATCTCTGGTTCTCTTACAGATGTGTACAGTGGAGTTTGGTTTCCCAGGATTCAAAGCTCAAGCGATTGCAATGAGACCACTGTCCATAGTGGCAGGAATCCCCTTCATGTACTCCTGGTCACCTCTGCAGCACAACTTCATGGTATGATATGTTGCAGGCGATGCAGTTACAGTGTTAGTACAGATGCAAGATGCAAGACCTTATTCATTCACCTGATTCCAATTTTGAAGATTTCATTTGTTTGTAAGTTGGATGAACTTAGGACCACGTGCCATGAAGCTAAAAGCATGTTTACATTTCTTATATTTCCAGTTTAATATGAATTGTATTTATGTGTTTGCTACTAATAGGTCAGACATGTTTTGTCACAGGTGGTGATGTATCATGCTGGTTCCATACATCTTGACAAAAGCTTTTGTTTCTCAGGTGGAGGATGAGACGTTCCTTCACAACATCCCGTACATGGGCGATGAGGTACTGGAACAGGACGAGGCTTTCCTGGAGGAACTCATTGACAACTACGATGGTGTCCATGGTGACAGAGGTGTGTCTTGAGGGCTCTGTCCCATTAAGATGTCTGTAAAGACCCCTTTCCTACTGTATACCACTTCAAAATTTAGTTTGGAACTTTCTGTTTCATTATATGCCGATGATGCGGCTCATTCTTTGGCATATTTAAAGGATTGGCACGTGCAATATCCTAATATATTAATTGTTTCCCAGAGGGGGGTTTCATCAGCGATGAGATCTTTAAAGAGCTGGTGGAGGCCTTGAGCCAGTACTCTGACCACGAGGAGGAGGAAGAGGAAGAAGTGGCTTCAGCAGAGGGGATGGGAAAGAAGGAAGACGAGAGAGCGATGAGGAGGAGCTCAGTGGAGGGTGCAGAAGAAACCAAACCCGGTACTGCTGCATTTATAAGGAGGAAGAGGAGGAGCACTGCTGAGGGTGAGCAATGTCTTCAACTGTACATTTGTGTTTTCAGACTCTGTCGTGTGAGAGAACAAGAGGCCTTAAGCATGAACAAGGCTGGTACTGTTCCTCTCATTACACTGTGCAGCTGCCAGAAGGTCAGCCTGCCACAGCAGCTCTTGCACAGGCATTGTTTACTTTAAAGCTGCTCCTGTGTCCCTGCATGAGTACTGTGTGTGAGGGAACCTGTTTGTCCATGACACTGATATGTCCCAGCTCTAATTACAGAACTTAATGACCTCTTGTACCAGGCTTTATGGGAAACTAGCCTTTATACACACCTAGTGACAGCCACTACTTATACACAAACACGCGAACGAGGGTTCTATAAGCAAAAGAAAAAAGAAAACTACATTGTGACTATAATGATTTTCCATGAGAATTGTTTCCAGAACCTTTTATTGCTAAGTGGCCTTGAGCACTGGGAATACGTCTGTACCATTGCAAAATGTTTAAAAGAACACATTGCATAAGCTTTATTTGTGAATCTGTATCAAAACCTGATGTGTGTGGACAAAACTGGGTTATTTGTATAACCGACTCTGTTTTTTTTTCCTGTCTCCCAAAGTGAGGGACTTGTCCAGCAACAAGAAGGTCCCCAACGATAAGATATTTACAGCCATCGCCTCAATGTTCCCTTACAAGGGCACCATGGAGGAGCTGAAGGAAAAGTAAGAAAAGTGCAGTGAAACTGGGGATCTATGTGCACAATGCTGAACAGGCCGTTGCTTAGTGTTCACCATGGAGACGCAAGCTGTTAGGGAGTAAAGTAATAATGGTGGCTCCCTCTCAGGCTCTCCGATTTAAAAAGGAGCTGGTGCACCAGCATCTGAAAGAGCCTTTACTTCTACCGTCTCCCAGCTCCAACTTTAAATGAGCACGCTAACACTGTGGCAAAAGATCTGTACACAGGTGATATATTTCTACTATAACTCACACTGTCACCTCCACAGGTACAAGGACCTCTTGGAGCCCCCGAGCCCGGTGAAGCTGCCCCCCCTCTGCACCCCCAACCTGGATGGACCTTTTGCTAAGTCTGTGCAGCGGGAGCAGTCATTGCACTCCTTCCACACGCTCTTCTGCAGACGTTGCTTCAAATACGACTGCTTCCTCCACCGTAATGGCCTTGATTTATGTTTATTATTAATATTTATCCTGCATATTCATTTTTGATTAGTTTTTTTTAACTTCCAGTGAGATTGTGATACATATATTATGATTATACCTTGCCTTGAGTGTTTTATTTGTTTCTTGCTACACAGTTGCTAACTACTAATTAACTGATGTACAATAGAGTTAAAATATGTTTGTTTGTGTTCATAAAGCTTTCCATGCTACACCCAATGTTTACAAGAGGAAGAGTAAGGAGATCCACATGGAGACTGAACCGTGTGGCGTAGACTGCTTCCTGTTACAGGTATGCCAGGCTCCCAATTATTTAAGCTGTGCATTGGTTCTGTAGTACATGCTTATCTTGTTTACTTTTTGCTGTTTTTCCCATCCATTGGGCACTATCTGAAGAAAGGGGCTAAAGAGTTTGTGGACCAGAATATGTTACGATCACAAAGGTCTCGGAGGCGCCGGAAGCAGCAGCGTCCCACCAGCTCCAGCTGCCCTGGACCGTCTGGGTCTGCTGAGGAAGGCAAACAGGGCGACAGTGACCACGAAACCACCTCCTCATCAGGTGGGAGTCTGACCTCGCATGAAATGGGTTTGCTGCTTTTGAATACACCGGGTGCTTTATCTGCTGTAGCCAGGAGGACTATGGGAGTTGTGGTGAAGTTTGTGTTGTGGTTTTTATGTTTCCATTCTCTCAGCTTCTCTAAAGTAACTAACTGTAAAGATCTGGTATTGATTCTCTGCTTTGAGACTTCCTACAGGTTTTAAATGTGTTTCTGAGTCACTGTGTGGCTGAGTTGAGGCATCATTTACCATAACCTCCCACAAGCCCCTCCCTTTCTGGAAGGCCTCTCAGAAAATTGAAGTTTGGCCGAACATGATAGCTATCAAGTCATATCCTGCTCTCTCCTCTGTCTCCCTTCTTCCACCTCCTTTCGATATCAGCTCCCTCTTGCCAAGCAAAATAAAGCATCCATTAGTTTTGCATGCTTCAGGCTCAGCATAAACACTTTGTTCCCTCTCCCCTTCCTCCTTACTGTGTTCTGTTGACATCTTCACGTGGAGAGCAGCGGGAGGGAAATAAGAGCCCCCTCTCCTCCCCCAGAGCTCTCAGGTTGTTGTTCATCACCTTCAGTGCTTCACTGGAGGTCCCTGTCCGTTTTTGGAAACCACTCGTTCTCAGCCAGTGACTCAGCAGACTTTCTCTAATGTGTTGGGATAATGTGGAAAAAACAGATTGTTAAGCAGATTAATAAAGATACTCAGTGCTGGAGCATGTGGCTGCAGCAATGCTGCATTCAGCCTGTTGCCAAGCAACATTCGGCTCTGTGCCTCGAGCTGTGGGTGTACGAGCATCAGTCTTGAATATCCAAAAAGCTAAGTCAGAGCCCACGGTCCCCTGTGTATGTGTGTGTGTACATGCAGATACACAGAAATGGCGTTGTGTGCGTTAACATAGGGTTAAATAAGGACGATGTGTGTGTGCAGATAAAAAGCTGCCGAAGACCTTTTGCCAAGACAAAGTCATAGAAACGTGCCTGTGTGTGCAGCTGCATGTGTGTAAATTAAAGAAATATGAAACAAACGTTCTGCCAAGAGTAGTCAGTGATACTGAAGTGTTTCTGTGTGTGTGTGTCTGTGTGTGTAACAGAGGGGAATTCACGGTGCCAGACTCCCACTAAGCTACGTCCAGGAGATGATGACGGGGCGCAGCAGGCATGCTGTGTGGTCCAGTGGAGCGGGGCAGAGGAGTCACTGTTCAGGGTGCTACACGGCACCTACTTCAACAACTTCTGCTCCATCGCACGCCTCATCGGTACAAAGAACTGCAAGGAGGTGAAATATTCACACACCTAACAGTTTTCCAATCTCAGCACTGGTTTAGCATCGCACTCCTATAACACTGTCCGACTCGCAGTTTAAAAGCAGAGCCAAGGATATCGACTTTTTTCTTCTTCCTTGTCTTGGTGCTTGCGTTACCCACAATGCAACTGGACTGCCAACAGATCAGCCCGTGTGTTATGCTAGGAATGGCTAATGTAGCTACAAGCCACTAGCCTCAAGCAGACTTGAGGACGTGAGCTCTGGTAACCTCTCCAGCTCTTGATTTTCAAACTTACACTTACAAAGATCTGTAAACAGATTTTGATGTGCAAAATCAGTTGAGTTCCCCTTCCTGAGGCCAAAAAAAGGAAATAGATGTAACAAATCTGAACACTGTAGTAGAAGAAAAAAGAAAAGGAGCACACATAAATTGAGGGAATGATGACAAACAGGAAATAGAAGCAAGTTTATAAGCTCATTAAAATATAATTTTGGAGAATGAATGTTTTTTAGAGTCAGCACTGACAGTAAAATTACTGCAGTTGTCACTTGTTTGCTGTCCTGTCTGTTGTTCACTGACTATATTATGAACTGCAATGAGCTCTGACTAATACTTTCTGAAAGTGATGCATAGTTGTTTTGAATCAAAGTAGACAACATACTTATATTGCTGAGTGCTGTTTCGTTTGCGTCAGTGCAAGGGTAATAACACATGCATCCTGTGCCTGTGGTTTTATGGTGTGGATAACTGGGCTGACTACAGAGAGAATGGCATGTGGCATCATGAACGGGGATGCTTACCAGATGTGACGTCTCTCATATTCTCTCATGATCCAGTCGCTGAGCCCGAGACATTCCCAGACTCGGTGTCAACTGAGTGTCATGTGGCCTTTACATGAGAAGGCTCGTAGAGAAAATATTGCAACCAAATCTAAATTAGATCTGTTCCCTTTGGGCACAACAATGCACACATTAGATCCTACATCTTTTTCTATGGTGAGGTCTGTCTGGACTGTCTGTCACAGCTCTGCTGGCATCCAGAGGACCCCGCCCACTGCTTAACTGAGTGGAAATGCTGAAACCAGCTGCATCATTATGTATGTCTGTGTCCTAGCAAAGAGGCCAAATTTGGGTTTTGGCAGTGATTGAGTGTGTGTGTGTGTGTGTGTGTGTGTGTGTGTGTGTGTGTGTGTGTGTGTGTGTGTGTGTGTGTGTGTGTGTGTTTGGCCTCTTTGATAACATTGTGCTTTTCGGCTTGAGCGGCGCTACGTTACACAATATAATCACGATTGCTTCACAGTGCACCGTACATTTGTTAGAAATTAGCTGGATGTGTTGTTGTTGTTGTTGTTGCTCATGACGGTCTCATTTCCCGCAGGTGTATGAGTTTGCAGTGAAGGAGGTCCTGATCCATCGTGTTCCTTTGGTCGATGGAGGCATCTCACCCCAAAAGAAGAAAAGGAAACACAGGCATGATATCACCAGTTATTCTCCCTGTTTTTGCTGAGTGATGGAAACATGGTCATAACATGATCTCTTGCAGAACGGAGCTTGGCGCTCAGTGAAACTTGGAATAGATAAAGGTTGAAATAAACAGATAGTCATCGCTTTGGTCTTCAAACTGCACTGTCGCTGAATTAGCCATGAAAAGTGAATTATCTGAATACATGTGGAGATTGGATGAGTTAGAGAGTAAGCCCTGTCGTTGTGTTTGTTTTATGTGGCAGGTTATGGGCAAAGATTCAGCTAAAGAAAGGTACGTTCATTTCATAATGGAAATATTGCAGCATGACTACTACTACACTGTGCCCTCTGAAATACAACACAGCTCACTGTGCCAGTCTGAGGGCTTTGTCCTCTGTTGCTCCAGATAACTCGTCCAATCAGGTGTACAACTACCAGCCATGTGATCACCCTGACCATCCGTGCGACAGCTCCTGCCCGTGTGTGATGACCCAGAATTTCTGTGAGAAGTTCTGCCAGTGCGAGCACGAGTGTGAGTGTCATCTTTCTTATTCACCTGAGAGATCGTGCTTCCGTGCCCTTTATGCTTCTTTTCTTTCCCGAGCGCAAAAAAAAACACACACACACACACACATGAGAAGCTCGCTCTGCCTTGTGATGCTAAAAAGGAAATTGTTCGTCATAACCACATTTTCCACTGAAAGTTCTCAGTGGCTTCAAAGCCTTTTTGCCAGTCCACAGTAGAGCAGGGCAGCAGAATGTAAAGCGATTCTGCAGTGTTCTGGCAGCGGTCAGAGGAGAGACTGTCCTCTGGCGGGGATAGGTGGGTGTCTGTTTAATACAGAGCTGCGTTCACAATGAGGCATTTGCTGCAGCAGCAATGACCCAGAACTGTGTTTTCTGAAATGGCCACATGGTGGAGGAATTCATTTTGTATTTTGCTCTCTGGAGAGTTTGCAACAGAGGAAGAGGATAAGACAAAGTAAACATTTTGCTCTGGTTTTGCCTCATTTGTTCATCTGTTGTGGTTCAGTCACCTTCTCTCCATCCCCCTCCTCCTCCTCCCCCTCACCCAACTGTTACCTCGCCTTTTCCCGTAGCCGAGGAGAGTCGGGCCAAACAGGAAGCAGCCCCCGGTTGCACATGTGTGTGCTCTAAAGACTTGGAGGGAAATCAAAGGGATGTGACAGGCTCTGTGCCTGATATACAACATCATCTCCAACATCAGTATGAGTCAGACAGCTCCAGCTAAACAATGCTTGATGATACAGACGCATAAAACCCACACAGGCTGGGAATAGGAGGGTAAAACGACACAACAGAGAAGACAAATGCGTTATGGACAGTTTTCCCCAAGCAAGGCTGCTGGAAAGATATTTCGGTTATTCTTGCCTGATCCTTCCGTTCATCTGCCCGGAGGGTGTTATGTTACACCCTGCAAAACTGTATTTCAGCATATCTGCCAGCAGAGGTCTCTGACAGATGAGCTTCTCAGCATTACTCAGCCATTGAGCTTCTGTGCTGCAACTGCATTTTGAGATGGGATTATTTATCATATCATGTTCTGCCAAGTCATATAATATATTATCTTTCTGGATTGCGTGCATGCGATTTGCTCATAAACATTCTCAGCACAGCTCGTTTCAGAGCAGCTGCTTGCCTAAATGTTTTCCAGGCCAGAACCGCTTCCCGGGATGCAGGTGTAAAACCCAGTGCAACACTAAACAGTGTCCCTGCTACCTAGCCGTGAGGGAGTGTGACCCAGATCTGTGCATGACCTGCGGCGCTGCAGACCACTGGGACAGTAAAGGGGTCTCCTGCAAGAACTGCAGCATCCAGAGAGGCTTAAAAAAGGTACACAAGGACGCTTGAAGGTCCAAAGGTTTCAAAATTGATATTCCCTTATATGACTTTGTGGTGTCCTAACCTACATTTGACTTCTCTCAGCACCTGCTTTTGGCTCCATCAGATGTCGCCGGATGGGGCACCTTCATCAAAGAACCAGTTCAGAAGAATGAGTTCATCTCTGAATACTGCGGAGAGGCAAGTCCTCGCGGTTTAGTCCCATTCTAAAATTTTTACTTAGAAAACTCTCAGCTGGATCAGAGTTGATGGTGTTTATCGTTCCTGTGTGTGAGCAGCTGATCTCCCAGGACGAAGCGGACCGACGTGGAAGGATCTATGACAAATACATGTCTAGTTTCCTTTTCAACTTAAACAATGGCAAGTATTCCCCACTCCTAGTCATAACCATACCACTGTTACAGCATTTTAGTAATCCCTAATACACTGTGTCTCTCAGTAGACTTTGTTGTGGATGCCACACGAAAGGGGAATAAAATCCGCTTTGCAAATCATTCCGTTAATCCCAACTGTTACGCAAAAGGTAAGGCCGAGTTTGTTTTGCAGTGAAGTCAAATGTGGATTTAGAGCGTTTTTGTGGGATATGACAAGTCTTGTGTTCACTAATGTGGATGTGTGCCATTGCAGTGGTAATGGTGAATGGAGACCACCGCATTGGAATCTTTGCCAAACGAGCTATTCTGCAAGGAGAGGAGCTCTTCTTTGACTATAGGTAGAGTCACAGGCCTTTTTGTGACTCTCCATCAGCTTCAAAGTAAAATAAAAAAAAAACAAAAACAGGGCTTCTGTACATTGTGACTGAATTACTGTTTTTCTACAGATACTGCATACCCACTAAGACTCTTTTACTTCCTCCCACAGATACAGCCAAGCCGATGCCCTCAAATATGTGGGGATAGAGAGGGAGGTAGACATGACTTAGCTACACCTGCTGCCTACCTCCATAACCCGCCCTGAACTCCTCAGCCACCCACTAATGCTTCTGTCTGTCTCTAAAGCGTCACATCTAGCTGGCAAGTCTCTATGAACAGTCGCCCCGTCTCTACCCTCTCTGCTGCACTTCCAAAAATAGTCCCCCCCCCCCCCCCCCCCCCCCCCCCCCGCCGCTTACAGGTGCCCCTGCTCTGCAAACACCATACCATCCGTCAGCTCTCCCTCTGATCTGCCCGAACCCATCCACCTACCTGCAAGACTGTATACGCCAAGCTTATGAAACTAAACTATTTAAAGTGGAAATACTATTAATCTGTATCGCTTACCGCACCAAGAGGATTACGGTTTGTTTTTGTTTTGTTTTTGTTTTTTTTTTCTTTTCGAACCATCTTGTCAAAGCAAAGAGGCCGTGATAACCCGACATACAGTGTGTTACTCTCTCAGCTGTTTTGTTACTGTACTTATAGACCGGCTTTTGTTTGAATCTCTCAATACGTAATGCAAGCTTTTACATCGTACATAATGATGATCAGTGAAATGCATGTGCTGTCTCTTGGATAAACAAACCATTAAACATGTTAGCCACAGCATTAGCTTCAGTCGGACGCTGTTCTCTGCAGTCACTGAGTATTGGAGTGTGTTGTTACCCGGTGCCTGTTCTTTCAGAGGAACAGGCAGGCTTGACAGCTCGGTATGTTCTTCTATGATCGGCGGCTAGCATCACCACCACATCCTTATGGTGAAATAAGTTGTTGTGCATTTATATCATTGCTCTGCAAAGAAAAAAAAAAAAAAGGCAACCAGACAAGAAACCGACTGACTGAATGTAACTTGTAGATGATGGTGAAGAGATCTCATCCCTCTTTTCATTTGACACATGAACCCAACCTGTTGGTACTCTGAGCAACGTACATGCACGTCAGACATTTCATTATCATGTTTACATGATCTGGAGGCCTTCACACTTTGGGAAATGTTTAATAAATTAAGCAGTCACACAGTAAATGTCTTCCTTTAAAAAAAAAAAAACATAAGTGCCAAATGATTCCACACAGAAAAAACAGTGTGGATGTGTTGCATAATTAACAGGTGTGTGTTAAAGGTAACCTTTGCAAGGTTTTGACCATGGGAAAAGCAAAATTATCAGTGTTTGACCAAATATCAAAAGTCCCCCACATGTGAATGTAAAATATCATTTATCATCTTTCCTTTGTTTTGTTTTTTGTTTTTTTTTCTATATGTCCAGATTTGTTATCTGCTCTGTTTTTCATTTAGAAAACATTAAAGCCCACTTTGAAATGAGATCTTTCTCAATAGAGATGAACAAAATGGAGTTTACTGCTATGTACAGTGTATGCCTATAAAAATAAAAGTTTAACTTTATACATTAAAACATCTTGTGGTGGTCCTGGAGTTTGTTAAACGTCAAACGACATGAATGCATTTCTTTCAAGCTTCTTTTATTGAGGTGACAGTTTGGCTTTCATTTACACAGTAATGGTCATTTACAGTGAGAGTATTACAAAACAAAATGAAGCAGACCGAAGAAGAGAAAAACAAATCCTAAACTTCAGTGTGATCACAAACACAACTGTAATGATCATTTCTGGTACCTGTTGCAGAAAGATTCAGTTTGATGGTGCAGAGAAGTCTAACCTGGTGTAACCTGCCTACTCCTCACTCTGGCGCTTCATCGTCTGATTTCGTACATGATAGCACTGTTGACGGGCTATCTGCAGATTTATATGAAGTCTTCATGTGTTCATAGAAGAGAATTTAACAATTTAACTTCATATCCCTTTAAATATATCTTTATTTTTTTTAATTTTATGTCTGACAGTTAAACAGGACTCAAAATGTCTCACACTTCTTGAAATCAGCAGATACCCTGTCTGAGCCAACAACATCCTGCTGACCTCCTCCCTCTACTGGCCATTTTATCTCAGTCCATTTACTGCTTTTGGTATTAGGATGCAGAATGTTCAGGAACAGTTCAGCACAAATTAAATTTCTTGCAGACCTTTAAACACGGAGGAGCAATTCTGAACTATATCCATGTTTCTTATCTCATTGTACTACTGTTTGCTCACTAAAATGACTTAGATAGTTGGCATCAGTGCACATGTATGCTTTTTTTGTTTTGTTTTTTGTTTTTTTCATTATTCATTAGTCATTATTTAACATCAGTGGTTCTATCTTGGTGGACAACTATGAATACACAGTCTAAAGAACCATTCAGTCACACATACACACGCTCCAGGGACCACGCACGGATTAACTGGTGAGAGTGGCGATGAAGTGACACTGCTAGGCTGAATGTTTATAGTCCATTTACCAGTGAATACAGTGAAGTGTATACATTTATATAATACATAAGTCGACTCTTTCCTAATAGGCAACAAAGCGTATTTGACCCAAGTTTGTTGGCTTGCGTCTAATATGAGCTTTGAGTGGTGATTGTCCATTTTACAAAAAAACACAAACGGTTCCATGTGTCGATCACAAACCAACAGTTTCACTCTGTTTGCTCACTTTTCATTATCACTCGTCCCGTCACAGCGTTCTTAAAAATATAACCTGTAAATGCCAGTTTTGGCCGAATCTGTACATTTTCTTACATGACGTCGCCTTTACAGTGATTGCAGTTTTTTTTCTTTACATCTACTGTACATTCTTTTCATTGTACAATGTCGCACAGTTCTGCCCATCTGTAAGTGGAAGAAACCAACAACGTTGAGTTTTAGAGGTGTATTAGTGCTACAGAGAACAAGGACTGTACTTTCTTTATCCTGAGCATCCTTAAAAGCTACCATGAGTAATTTTACTTTCAAAGCTAAGCAGCTTACAATGAAAACATCAGTCACTGTCATGTCTGCTCATACATTACAGAGTCAGAGGATTTACATTCAGAGTACTCCATTGAACTAACCTGTTTTTGTACATAAACCATAGGAATAAAAAAAAGTCGCTTAACACGTTATTCATATATTCACGTATACACTCATTACATCCTACTTGCTAGTGTGCAAATGCAAATTATACTGAGACACTAACATCATTGGTGGCTGATAGCTCATATTATTGCATGTTACTGCAAAGTGCGCTCATGCTCTACAAATGCATAGCTAATATGTTGCAACTGTTTTGCTTTTTTTTTTTTTAACCACATACACAATAGTGCTTTAGTATCAAGGAGAGCTATAGTGAGTGATGGTAGCTCTAAGCTTTGGTTGCACCACACATCAAATGAAATTTCATCTTGCCAGAGAAGGAAATTTCATTAGACTATAGGTAGAATGTTTTTTTTTTTTTAAACTTTCCACTGGAAGCAGCTAAACAAGCAGCAGCAGCAGCAGCAGCTACTGTCCTACGGCGTTATGCAAAAATATTCGAGCAGTATGAGTTAGAAGTAAAAGATTAGCATTTACACTCTTGTGGTCCTCTGTACATATGTTATTGTGTGTGTGCATGTGTGTTTATATGCTTCTCCACATGGCCATCTGGAGCAGCTGTTTCCTGAAAGATGCTTAATATCGGGGATGGAAGGATTGTGAGAGACTGATTCTTTCGTCATTCGGGGATGTCCAACTGAGTCAAACACTCCGTAGCACCGAGCTATTGGCAGCTTGACCATAATATAAGCAACCAGAAGTAAGACAGAAGGAATGGGAACTTGTTTAGGTCAAGCTATCCCTGGCGAGCTTCATCACCTCAACTTTTGTTTTATTAATTCTGCAGCACACCGACAGCCTGTTAGCTCTCACACTTAGAGGTACGTAACATCACACTCTCATTTCCCCCATAGCTGAGAATGTGTTAGGAATCTGAGCATACTGTGATCGGCAAAGCTGCTATCTACTGACACTATGGTAATTCTGAACCACTTACATGTGCCATTCTGTATAGGTAATGCACTGTTATAGGCTGCAATACAACAAATATAAGCGTATATACCTTTTACGACCTTTATATGTATCATCTCAAAGCTTAAAATCTCAAAGCTCCATGCTTGTCAGTATATCTCTCTTCGGTTGGTTGTTTTTACTCATGAACACCAGTTCATTCATTTCAGTGATCTGGATAGTGGTGGTACTGGTTTAGTTCACAGGTTTCACTACTCAAACCCAAGATGGATTATGAGCTATGATGTCAGAAATGGCTCCATGAGAGATTGTCATCAAAGGTATTTTAGATGGCAATAAATCTATACAGTAAGATATTGGTAGCTTTAATGGGTCTTGATGGCTCAGGGGGAAAAAAAATCAATCAATAAAAGTCTGAATACTTTAAACTGATGTTCCAAATATAATTCAATATCCCTTAAAATCTTGTCCCCACAGTGTGTAAGCTAAACCCTATCTGAAGAAGCTATTACGGTTACTTCAGGTCAAGCTTGCTCAGATGAGGCACTTCAGTATTTCACCCTGCAATACAGTGTGAGACTAGTTGGCTACTCACATGGGGCTTGATGAGAACGTTTAACCCTTACCAAAATACATACTATGTAGAGCACCAGGCGTCAGATCCCACTCAACTGAAGAAAGGAACACAAACAAAAACAAAGAAATATGAAAAAGAAAGAGAACAAAAGAATTAGAAAACTTAATACAGGTATCTGTGGTTGTTCTAAGTGCGATTTCCCTCTCCCCAACCCTCAGTCAAACCCCCACCCACTGGCCCAAAAGTCCTGTGACGCTAGCCGCTCCTGAACTCCTCTTCAATTTCTGGGAGGTTCTTTTTTTCTCTCCTCAGGGTCTCGGTCAGCGGCCTGGCGCTGCTGGGGGACTCCAGGTTCTTGGGTTCATTTGTGCGGTAGCTGCCCTTTTGCTGATACGCGTAGACGTAGATGCTGTACAGCCCTCCGAAGAGGAGCACCAGTGCCAGGATGACAATGACTAGAGGGAAAAAAATTAGCACAGTCATAGTTAATATGAAACACAGTGAGGAAAGAGGTGAAGCCTAGAGACGCTGATGAGGAGCAGGCACTGTTTTGACTGAACTGCTATATTATTGCATCATATGTGCTAAATTGGTGAATGTAGCTGTAATATTATCTATAATGGTATCAAGTCCAGTGCTAGTTTGTATATAATTTACAACATCTTTGGTGCTATACACGTGTACACTGTATCTTATATCCCAGACTGACCTATACCATGGACTAAATATTTTCCCTCTCTGTTTACGAAGGGCAAATTGTAATAGTGGTTGTATTCATTATTCTGCTCAGCTACTAACTTCCCTTTCTTTCTATTCTTTTTGTTAGTTTTTTTTTGTTGTTGTTGTATAGCAGCTTTTCATACAAATGCAGTTCAAATGTGGAAAGAAAGCGAGCCGGTGCAGAAAGAAAAAACGGCAGAAGGGCACAAGTAAACAGCAAGGGAGAAAACATTTGGACGGAGTATGATAGAAGACAAAAGTTAAAAGTTATGGAGAATGCTAAACAGAATATAAATGAACTGTGTGAGTGTGCATGGTATAAATAAATACTAAATGCAATGAGACTTAGAGTAAGCTCTCAGGACATGAAGGAGGTTTGTATCTTGTGACCTGGGAGGTCTGCTGAGTTTGTAAATTAAGGGCATAATTTGATATATACTGTAAAGCCAGGCCTTATACACACAGAGGAGGATGGTAAGTGGATGATGTGTTCTGGTCTTTTTGTAATTCAGTAATCCAAACTCATGAGCAAAAAGTTGTTTTTAGCATCAGGCTGGAAAATGTTCCAGACAGTAAGAAGTAATGTGATTTTTAAAGGTCAAGTAGATTTGTAGAGTGGTCACCACCTACAACCAGAATTATTGTTACAGCAGTTCAAGCTGTTGCTTCACAACTCAGCCCTTGCTCTTTCTAAGTGTAGTTTTAATGTTCCACTGGATTTGCATGGCTTTCCTGTCACAGTCCAATGAATACAGAAGAGGTGAACTAGAGGCATTCAATTACCTTGTTTGTCAGTCAGTGTGTTTACTGTGTAAGGAACTGGTGATATATTGGTGTGTTTCTGCCAATATATGGTGGAAATAGCCTGCATATCCTCATTAGATATAGGTATAAATACTTATAGATCAGTGCTGTTGCATATATATATATATATATATATATATACTAAGCTTAGAACAACAAGGAAGCAAAGTGATGTTCTCACTGCTGGACAAATATAAGAAAAAAAAGTGTTTAATATCATTGTGCCAGAATATGTTCACCAGCACAATTGACCATTTTGTTTTATCAACTCCATTTAAAATAAGTGTGGCATAATTTCAAAGTCATTTGAAAAAAATGTTGAAAAAAGTCATTTTCAACATTTTATCCTGACAGTGATGATGACTGATAAGCAGCGGGAGGGCATTGTTGGCATGCCTGAATGGTGCACCAATCTTAAATGACATAATGATGTCCAGCATTAGCATAATACCTCTAGATCTGAATGATCTATTAAGCTGGGCTCATGCAGGCTAAATATAGCTGATCCGCTAAAGGTCTCAGACACGGATGGAGCAGAGAGTCTGGACCAAATCTACGGATCTACTCGGCATTATAGGCACATGCCTAGGGCCTCCTTGCCACTAGGGGGCCCAGACAGACATTGATCACATGCATTTTGTAATATTTAACATATATTTTAATTTTCTATATATTCCATTCGGGTAACTTCTGTAGCAGGAAGTGACTTTTGGTGTCCTGTACCGCTGACCAATTTCACAAGAGGAATAAGATGATGAGTCCCGCCTCCCCCGCAATACTGCATCCAGTCTTATTATAGGCCAATAGTTAGCAGCAGCAACATATAGGCTAGCAGCTTTTTGGTATGCTATCGTATGCAGCAAAGCACAAAGATAAATGAATAGGGAGAAAGTAAACGGCCAAGATGGGACTTTATACAAGTTTCTCTCAGGTCCTTCAAAGCCCAAAAGCCAGCCTCAATTACCAGCTGCAACTGCAAGACCCTCCGCTCTGGAGGAGGGTGGAGGCTCCAAACCTGCAGACTCTACAGCATAGGCAGGTGATTTTAGCCCCAACGTTACATTAGCAGTAGAGTTGGTTGCAACTTTGACAGATAGTGAGGATGATTTCTCTACAAGGACACAAAAAGACCACCACAAGCAACAAGGATGGACAACGGATGAATATAGTGCATCAATAACATCAACATCAGCATTATATTGAATGTAAGTTTTTCATTTAAATATCCAAATCTCAATGAGTAAAGACACATATAATATAATATAATATAATATAATATAATATAATATAATATAATATAATATAATATAATATAATATAATATAATAAATATAATAAATTTCTTGGAATTTTGTGAATTTACTACCATCTATTAAAGCTAAGAGAGCTTGTGTCAAACTAGCTGCTCATCTCATTGTGGCCCTAACAATGTCCACTATAAATAAATGAATATTGTAAACTATTATATTATAACTAAACTATTATAACAAATTGCACATGAATATCAAAATATACAGTAAATAGATGTTTAAAATATCTAACTAAATAAACATAATTATCATGTTGCAGTTAAAAGTAATCTGATTATCAAATATCAAAATGTGTATTTAGAGGCGGCCGAGAAAATAGCCTTCAGTCAGGCTTACATAATTTATCCATTTAGAGCCTCTCTGTGCTGCAGTTTAATCCTGAAACTCCAGCCTCTTCTGCTCATCAGAGGGAGCTGCTGTATAATACTGTGCTGCAGACTGTTGGCCTGGTCTCAACATGTCCTCATATAATGAAGCGCACAGTTATCATGGGGATTAGATAAGTGAAGAAATATATTAAATATTGATGTGTTCCATGCTCTGTATTAGACGGAGAAAATTTTCTGCCAGCCTTTTTTTTTTTTTTTTGATGTACTCATTTTCATTCCATTACATCCAAATGCATGAAATTAATATCTATGATGACAGATTTACAAACACTTGAATTTCATTGTATCAAAATATAGCTTTATTTTGTGGGGAAATGTTTTTGTAGTTTTGTGGCCTAATGTTGTTAAAGTTATTGTCCTGTAAATTTTCTATTAATTAATTTCACTCAAACTGCAGTAGATTACCAAAATAATCTGACCTCAACTGAGTGAAATCAAATATAATATTCAGTATTATAATAATTATGAGAATAATTTATTAGAAATATCTGGAAATTTATTTTTATGTAAGTAGTAAGTATTTTTTCAGTTCTGTCCCAATCTGAAGCTTGACTTACCACTCAAAAGCCTCTACTGAGACCTGACAATCCTGCTCTAATTTAGGATTAGAGGATTTTAGGAAAAAACCAGAGAGAATTTCAAAAGGCTGATTTGTGTTATCTGGGACAAGAGTGAGTGAGTAGAGCAGAAATGAGGGAGAGAAGCAATGCTTTAAAATGAACTGCTAAATGTCACATTACTGGTCTTATTTCTGAATGGAGCAACTCAGAAACAAGACAGATATGCAACATTTGTGTATGCATGGTGACATCTCATCAGAGAGACAGTATATTTATGACATATAAAGAAGTCGATGACAAGATGACAGTATAGAAGAGAAAACATTGCATCTTACCTGTTATCCAAAATAGGCCTAGGTCATCGTGAATATAAATATACTCTGAAAAGAGGAGGTACACAAATAAGTGGATGAACACAAAATAATATTCTCGTTCTGTAATGATACATTAAGGGACAGATAAACTCACCTATGCCGGTAAACCACGGGTCTACTTCCCATGGTACATAACCCAGGACAGGAGGGAATGCACCACAGTTGGACTCAGAGACATACCCTTGCGTCGTTACCGGAGGGTCTGTTTCATTTGGACGGAAAAAGGCCTTTAAAGGGGCGTAAACGTTGTATCTCACCCCAGATATGCAGCCTATGAAGCCTGGAGCATTGTGCCTCTGGATGTCATAGTCAATGTCACCAACCTCTGACAGAGCAGACAGAAAAAACATTAGCAAAGTTCTCATATAAAATAACGGATGTATTAATAATACTGACTGCAAGATGAATAGATCAGGCCACATTTTCTCGTTAACAAACATAGACATTTACCCATCACTCTGCCCATGAACATGGACTTTGGAGAATCAAACCTGGCATCCTCCACCAAGGTTATCTTTTCCACTATGGGCTCCATGTAATCAACCTGTGGACAAGGAAAAATAAGTTATGCACCTTATCTTTACAGGAAAAGGACTGATTCATAAAAAGAAATTACTAAACGCATCTGTAGAAATTTGGAAGTGTCATTATGAACAAATAATTATTTAAAGGTTATATAATAGACACTTTGGGAACTATGCTAGCAGTTAGCCTGTACAAAGGTCATTAAATCCACCAAGTGAACTTAGAGGTGCAACTGGCTGGAGTCAAGGTAGCTGTTTCCCTCTCTTTCCAGTCTTTATGCTAAGCTAATCTAACTGGCAGCTGGCTCCAGTTACATATATAACGGTGGTATCAATCTTTATTGTTTTATATTGGCAAGTAGGTAAATAAGCAAATTCCCCAAAACCTTTAAGATGTGTTCAAATTTGTGGATCATTGTTTTTTCTAAATAATTTTAAGAAAATCAGGCCCCACTTTGGAAAGGCTCCTTAGTGTCATATCCTTGCATGGGTACAAAGTCTGTTTTTTCATTATTTCGCTGAGAATACAACGGAATATAGACCACAGATCAGAGTTTAGATGGTGACCGCAGTGAGAGCATGAACCTGTGTTTTGATGGTTCTGTTGTGTCTGGTAATGTTGATATAGTGGGGGTATCCATCTGCCAGGTTCCGGTGAGTCAGCTGGTACTTGTGTGTTATGAGCCCCAGTTTATACCTCAGATCTACACTACCTGTGGGGAGAGAAGAAACAAAAGACATCATATTCTGGTCTGATAAACAAGAAAACTGCAGTACATTAACTACCGGGGTAGCTTTTGTGACCTTCTGGGTCTTAAATCTGTGAATAAAATGAATGTGCTACACTACAAATGTAAGCTTTCACATTCTCAAACAAGCTTCTGAGCTTCTCCTACCGTCATTCTTGAGGATAATAGCGATGTAGTCTTGGACAAAGGAGCTGATGTAAAGCAACACAGCTGGTGTGTGAACAGTGCTGAAACTGAACTCTATGTCATCCGCTGTATCATTATAGCCAAGGCTGAAGTTGTCGTAATGCGGGTCAATCCAGTTGGCCCACGCTGCTTCATCTGATATAGGTTTCTTTCGTATGTTGTACCTCATCCATGAGCCAATCTCAAAGTAGGCCCCGATGTCTTAGAAAAGATCAATGTGGAATTAGATATTCGAAATGTTCCAAAGCATTGCTGCAAATGATGTCAGTTAATATATGAAGGTTTTGTCGATAAACATTTATGAGCTTACCTTTATGGCAATAGAAGCCATCAAAAGCTGTGTTGTTACAGTCACACGTGTAGGAAGCATAGCCCTCGATACACTGGCCGCTGTTTCGACATGGTATGGTGGCATTTAGACACTCACCAGTACAGTTCCTCCTTATACCCTGTTCTTCATTTACTTTCCCCTCTAGATCAAGAGGAACACCGTTCATCCGTAACCCTCGAAGACACCCTAAGAAAGGTCTCAAGGTGCGGTTGGCGGCACCTAAGAGAAAGAATACTTTTATCAGAGTTTTATTCATCTTAATTCAAGAGAGGGCATTAATTGCGCTGTACTATGCCATGCCAGTTCACCTCAGGCAACCTACCTACTAGGATAGGATGTGTAAACTGCATGGTGACGAATGTCTGACCTGGAAACCGTGTAACAGCCCAAGGCTGATAATCAACCTTGATCCGGGCCAGTTTCACATTAATCTCGGCTTGAACAAAGTGCCACTCATTGTCATTGAGTGGCACAGGGGACTTTAGAGTCACATTAATGATGCCATCACCAACCATAAATATGAACACAAGGTTATGGGTGGCTGTAAGACAAGAAAAAACATAGGAAGGAAAAGTTAAAAACTTATAGTAATTCTTAGACATTTCTCAGTTGCATGAAGGTGATCGCTCATTGTTAGCAGATGAGTCAACTCACTATTTAGCTCGATCCGTATGAAGTTCCGAAGCTGGTCATCAGAGTTCTCCAAGAACACACCGTGGTCTCGATAGGTTTTGAAGTGGAAGGAAATGTCAGCGCTAGAGCCAGGCCTGAAGGTGGGAAAGGTTATGTAGGTGGGCTTGGTGAAGGCTATGGTGTTCCAGATGTTTCCTGTGAAAAATATACATATATTAAGTCTTAACTCTTTGACAGCACTGATGACCACAGTCATAATCTATTATATTTAAACTCACTATCTCCGTGGCAGCGGAGGGGCCCGACGGTGAAGTGAGCTTCTGATCCAGTCCTGTTGGTGTCCCCGACTACCACCTTTCTCACAGGCAGATGGTCTCTAAAGTCCAAGTATCCCTTATCGGAGTACCTAAAAAGCCACAGTGGGAGTGTTAAACGTCGACTTTAGCGGCACAGATACAAACTAAACATGTTCAATGTATCCTTACCATTGTCTATAGTCAGCGTCACAGTTGCATTGAAATTTGGGATCGACACAGGTTTGGTTGATAGCACAGCCGCACTTTTGGACCTCTCTGAATGTTCCACCCCAATAATAGTGACTCACATTGTTACGACCAATCCAATAACCAAAAGGTCTTCCATCTGTTTTGAAAAAGAAATGGTATCAGTTTCTCATGTTTCTTGTTCTCTGTGATTACACGAGCAATTTCATAAACTGACTTATCCCACTTACTGGGGGTGTTGAGGAGACGGGACTTGTAGCAGGAGTAGTCAATCCACTGCTCACAATATAAAGAGGTGTTGGCGAGAGCAGTGACTTCATCCCAGGAGGCATTCCAGTAGTTCACATCTCCTATATACGGCTGGTCTATTGAACTCCCAGACACCTTGGTACCATCCACTCTGTCATTCAAAATCACTGTCCAAGCCTTATATGCTGTGAGGGGATATGACAGATATAGTTCATAATAATAAAATATTAAAGGAGAAAAATGGAGGGAATATTAGGATAAGAAAAATGAAAATAATTCAAAGCAGTTCAATGCCCTGATAAGAAAGTTTAGGACAGGATAAACGCAGTATTGGTTAAAAAGATGCACACTTTTACAACAAATGCTGACACACACACAGAAACAGCTGGCCTTAATTATGAACCCGTTTATTCTCCATGAAATTTCATGCACACATCACTGTTATGGAATTTTCTATCCTTGAGTTCACGTGTGAGCCTTTGAGGTCCTCTGTAGTATTAATTGTTTGGCTTTGGTTAGGAACAGTAGGTGCCAGTCTATCTCAACATCAATCAGCATAAACAGACAATATTCTTTGGCTAATTCGGGGCGTATAGTATTTGTGGTGTTATCTTGGGGTTTAAAGTCTATCTACCTGGATGAGTTGGGCAGAATGTGAGACCAACTCAGGTACTTCTGATGTTCTTTGAGAGTGTCTCTAATTCTCCTTGGCCAAGTGTCAATAAATATTACAGTATAAGCCATCAGAGGCTCCTGGACACTTTCTTTTTCCAATCACCGACTGAGGATCCTGCTAATGCTGAACAAGTTGCTGATGGAGCTGTATTTTATTCGTGACAGTGATTACTTACACTTCATCTTGCAGTACACTTCAAATGGTTTCAGCGGTCCACTGAGATCAGGATCGATGGTGTAGTTCCCAGACCAATACTTGCCACTGAGTCTGTATGCCTCGCATGACTCTTTATAAACCGCTGTCCGAGAAGCGAGATGATCAATTTGTTAGTATTAGGAAGAAATACGGCATTGGCAAGTTGAATTAACTTTAAAGAGAGACTTATTATAGTGATAAGACTACCAGCCAGGACTTACACATGTGACACACTTCTCCTTTATAGCCTGTGTTCTCACACAGACAGATAAAATCATCCCAGGACTGAATGCATCTACCTTCATGTTCACAAGGATTTGGAGTACATCTGTAGAGAAAACGCATGTATACTGATCTTTTTTATGTTACAAAAGTGACCATGCCATCAGCCCCAAAGAAATGCCTCACTCTTAAGTCTCACTAAACACTTTACAACTATCTTTAATGAGATCACAGCCGTTTGATACTTGCTATGTTTGAGGTGCATAAAATAGTTTAGCAATGTCGTGATATTAATAAAATGACATGCTAGGTGCTACAAACTGTAACTCAGGTTCTTACCTATCAGTTATGCCACACGTGCCCAACAACAGCTCAGCATAGCGCCCCCACTGTCGTTGCAGAACAATGTCAATATCGAGCTGTTCGTTGTCTATGAATATATGTTGCATGCAACCATGGAAGCGGTTCAACTTGGTCTCACACCTCAATATCGTGTTATTGGTTTTCGGACAACCTGTGTGCAGGAAAGCAAACATATGAATTGAACAGTGCGGATTTGTAAGTTGATCTCAGGATTTGTCAACAAATGTTTTGAGTCATCAGCTCACCTCCGAAAAAGTAGCGGTCTCCTGTCCGAATTGTGAAAGGGTTAGTGATCTTCAGAGGAGACCCCTCCTCCTCATCAATTGTGAGAGTCAGCAGGTTGTCTCTGGCTGCCAAATCCACTGTATGCCAGTAACCGTCATTTAGTCGGTATCCTAGAGATTGGAGAACTGTCTGTCATGCAATGTTTCTACAATCGGCCTCTGTACAGAAATGGCATGCACTATGCACATCTATGCAGAATTAACTAGAAATAATTAGAATTAACTAACTGAAATTTAGCATAAAAGTCTATATCATAGCATCCATTGGCTACAAAAAATAACTTTTGTCTTTGTCTGTAATGAAGGATCAGTTGTTTAAAAATGTGTAGAATTGTGAGTAGCCTGTCATCTATATCACTGTAAATCGCAGGTACCATCAAGGTACCATGCAGAACAGGCACAACGGTAACTAGGGGGCTGGATTTAGCGAACTGTCAATTGCATGAAGCTTGAGGCATTGTGTTATCCATAATCTTTAAATGTAATCTTTTCTGTCATATTTGATAAGGCCAAAACTGCATAAGCCCACCTGCAGCAAATTGGAGTTTCTTCTTGCCAGGTTGGAATATAGTGACGTTGATCTGTCCCTCACTTAGGCCCAGCTCAAGGGCACCCAGGTCATCAGCAAATCGTGTGAACATTAGCAGCCCTGTGTAGTCCCATGAGCGGAACTTAAATTTGACAAACATACGGGGCCTCCTGAAAAAGCCCGGCACCTGCAGGTAGTTGTTTGGCCCAGCAAAAGTCATTGGTTTGAGCAGAATGTCCCTGCAGGCAAAATGCAACTTTTTCTGAGGGAAGACAGACAAATACAACCATATAAGTTACAGTCATTACTATTATATTCCATGGAAGATATATTTGACAGTGATATTACTACTGGAGGCATATGGCCGACCTTTCGCGGGATGCGGATGTCAGCGTCTTCGTCCTGTGCCTTCTCTATGATGTTGACGTCATTGATGAAGACATTCTCCAGACAGCCCCGGAAATTTGGTGTGGTGGGCAGGTGAGGCAAATTTTGTTCTATGACTCCTCCTACATATAACTAGGAAAAATGTATTAAGGCACTCAGTCATCATCAACCAGAAACCAGAAAATGAGTTTGAATGAATTGAGCTCATTGATCGTTTCCTTTACTGATCGTGGATTTCATATATCCTTTAACTACATATAAGTATATGCGTCCATGGGGTACCTGCGTATCCAGATCCAGGTGTGTAAAGTCTCCTTTACAGATGCCCGTCACTGTGTGACTGTCCACTGTGAAGTTCACCTGTCGACCGTATCGCTTGATGGTGACATAGTGCCAGTGTAGATTGTCTAGAAGGCTGCCAGCAGTCAGTGTAATTCGACCATCAACTTTGTGTATTACACTGCTTCCTGAAAAACAGAGTGTAAGCAAATGATCAGATTAGCTCTAAATGACAGAAAGCTGAGAGAAAAACCTTTTTACAATAAAGGAACTGTCGGACTTAAAAACCTAACAGAGATTGAGATCTCCCCAGCGGAAATGCCTGCCTCTTTTTGAGATTGATGTCATTGTCAGATATTTTCTTTATCCGAAACTCTCCACAAGAGCCCTTCCATAAATTTCAACTTTATGGGGCGTCCCAGTGTGTATAATAAAGGCATGTCCAAAATATTTCAACTTTATTTATCCAGCAAACAACGTAGGCTGTACCAAGGCTGATGTGCAGGTAAAGACGGCCTCTTTTCAGCTCCAAGGTAAAGAGATCTCCTTGAATCCCCTCACTGTGTAACAGCAGACCATCCTGCTCCAGAGTCTTGAAGTTAATGGAAATATCATCCTCTAGTGTACGGGACCTCTTTCCTGGGTACATGTAGACCACTGAGTCATCTCCGTTGTACTGTAGCACATAGGAATCTGCAGACAAAATGTCAAAATGTATTGATTATTTCCAAAATCACTTAATTGGATTTAGAAAATATTGTTCAAAGTTTATTTGGTGTCCGTACGGTTATACAGAGTCTTGGGCGGCATTTAAAGGTTTTAAGGATTATACAAGTAAATGTTAGCTGGCACATTTCCTGGAGCTCTTCAAATGTGTTGGTATTTAGCTAGACTGTGATCTTCCGGTGGACGAAAACAGGTGAGATTAGTCGTTTGTTAACAAGGAACATATTGTAGCATATTTGGTCCTTGGATTTAGTGGCTTATAATGAAATATGATTAAGTAGGATTGTAGAATGTCCTTGGATTTAAATCAGAGGCATTGCACTCCTGTGCATCAGTCATTTTTACCATAAGAGCAGCCAAACAGCTCTAGCCTCACACCGATCTTCCCTCCATTCTCGGTGTTCCACGCCAGAGGAAGCAGACGAATGTGTTTAGCAGTAAAGGCGTAATGGAAGACATTCCTCTTCACCTGATAATAATTCCAGTTCCCAGGCAGCGTCTGCAACCAGATTAGACCAGGAAAGACGGGAGAGAGTTATTGAGTCATCGCAAAATTGTTAACACCTTATTTAGAGAGTGAAGATGAAATGATGATGAGATTAGCTTTGTCAGTGTTGAGAGAGATAATATGCTGTGCTGACTTTGTTTCTCTGTCAGTGACGATGAATATAATGGAACACCCACTGCCTGGGGAATCGGCTGTTTGACTAGTTAATCCTCCCCTCATCCCTGTTATGGCCCTCATCCCACCCAAACTATCCTGGATCACCTACAGAGTTTCCTCCTTTCATGATGTACGGCGTCCAGGAGTCTGGTCGGTCTCCGTAGAGCAGGGTGTACTTGGTAACCCAGTCATATGAGTTGAAGGTCCCCTGAGTGGCGATGGCCCTCAGTCGATACTTCCTGCCCAGGTCTACCTGCAGCCATGGCTGTCTGTCCCTGGGAGCTGGGGACCAGCCACTGCTGCCTGTTGGGAGAAAAGAGTGTTACAATTTGAGATGAAATCATGACTAAATATACATAGATTAATGGGCCACAGTCATCAATAACGTTATTAGTTACACTTTAAATTAATGAATGAATTAATTCAATGCTACAGTTAGAAACTTACCATACAGTTTGGCAAAATTGGCAGAGTAAAGAAAGTTATATCTGGAGGACGCCAAGAAGGAGGAGGCATAGAGCCCGGAGATCAGCGGATCAACACATTCATCTGTAACAACAAAGACAAAGACATCAAGGTCAGGAGTTATTGAGAAGGATTTCTCATACTGCAGCATTCACATATCACATTCAAAATTCTGGCTTGTTCTGGGCAGCTAAGAGCGTCACAGCTGCACAGCTTAATAAACAAAAGACCATTTTGGAGTTTAATTAGAGGTTAGTGCATGCTCCATGAGACTTAAAAAGACATTTTGCCAGATCAGTCCAATTAAATAGCACAAACACATTTAGGCTTTCTGCTGACAGAGATATATAGTGAGGTCCCAAGATTCGTATTCAACATTAGAGCACCTAAATAGCCCAACTAACTGTTTTGACATGTGTTTTCACAGGGTGCATCAAAATGAGTAAGAGCTACCGATGATAACACACACTATCTCTGAGATAAACTATTGTAAATGTCACGCAGTTGCGCAACACCGCCTTCCTGTTCCAAAAATGGATCTGGTCTTGTGTTGTTCAGTGTTGCTGAGGCAGAATAAGAATGATGCAGCATCACATCTTTGGGGATGTGTGCGTGCCTGTCGGTGCCTGCGTGTCTCTGTGTTTCTCTGTTATTTCTTCAAAGATTTTTGCAATTTCATAGGCAGAGAAGTCCAAGACAAACGGAGACACGTCGAGCTGCGAGTCTGCATGTGGTTTACGAGACTGATAGGGACCGTCGCCCATCTGCTTGGGCTCGCTCTCCAGCCTACAGCTATTAAAACCGATCATAATTCCACCTAATCTTGCTTGTGTCACGGCTGGGGATAAACGCACGATGCCCTCACCTCGAGCTGCAAGAGAAACACTGTCTCATTTTGGGTGCCAAAGTATGCTCCTAAGAGATTTAATAAAGATAACGCTCATTTTGAGTGTCAAAGTATGCTCCTAGGAGATTTAATAAAGATAAGGCTACAAATATATATGGGCTGGATTCTATGTTGGGTTTGATTGTGATTTGATTTGATTGATTGTGTGTGTGCAGGACCAAGTAAAACAGAAATATTTCTATCAGTATAAGCATCTCGTTTAGAGAGTTCTTTACAGGCAAACAGGAGTCTTGTCCTTGTAATTCCTGTTCTTACACTCACAAAGGTCATAGAGCACAGGAGAAAAGGCAGCAGACAGTGGCTGGAAACAGGAGACATTAGCAGAATTAGTATGCAGGCTGCAGATGACGCAAGATGAGAAGGGGAACTCATATTTTAAGTGTTCTGAGCAATCAAAGCAAAAAAAAAAAAAAAGACCTGAAAATATGAGAAGGAAGAGAGCTTTCATCCGCTGCCTCGCAGTACCACATGAAACACAGTTGAGCCATTATACAGCACAAATGCACCATTTTCTGCCTCAGCTGGTAGGTATGAGTTAGTCACATGAGTTCTGTCACCTTTCATGCAAGGACACGCTGCACATTCTGGTGGAGGAAGTGTGCTGAGCAAGGGAAATATGACCTTGACTCTGTGCCTCTGTTTGCCTCCCTAAGAAGTGTTCTCACCCATATTTATCATACAGAAAGCCCTGCTATGCTGCACAGGATCAATAAGAGCTCTTCGGTGCATTACTCCATTACTACAAAGTAAAGCCATTTCAAGTGATCCACTGCTCCAATGGCTATTGAAGCAAAAATATTTAGAAGCTTTGCACTGCACAGGCAAAGTTCATTTGCTGCTAATGGCTTGATGTTTATTGATCTGTTTTAATTCCTCAATTAGTAGTAAGAGGAAAGGTTTTTACTTTAAATGTGGAGAGCAGCTCCATCGCAGACTGCTGCAGGTTAACCCAGGCCACTCAGCTCCTCAGCTCCTCCCTATGGCAAGACTGTCACACGCTCCGTACCCCCACCTACTCTACGTCACGCATCCTTCCCCTCACTCCCCTCAGTCCTCTCTTCATCTCCATCCCAACTCTGAGTAGCCTCCCCTTCCTTGCTCTCGTTGCGTCCCATTACCTTGATAGCTGCATTGCTATTTTTCTCCTATCTTTCCCTCTCTGCTTCTCTCTCACTAAGTGGGCGTTGTCACGTTGCAGTAGCTAAAGTGTACCTGAAGGCTGTGCAGAGCTCCCAGTCACCAGGTTTTCACCCCTCTCCTTGTGATTCTGCATCCCTCCCTCCTCCCTTTCTCTGCACCACGTAGAGTAGTCTCTTTCTTCATTTATCTTTAAGGGGCTGTGGGGAATGGTGAGGCGGTGTAGAGCTCTAGCACCACACTTGCTGAATCATCAATCTGCGTGTAGGCTGCTCTGTCTGGGCTGACACATCATTACCGCTGGTTACATACAGTATGGAGAGAGACACCTCCTCTGACTGTCACTAGCCTGCAATGCGTGATAGCTGGAGGATTCAGACTCATGAATGAAGACATCCATTAATATTATATCAAAAATACTGCAAAAGAACAGCACCGTGTTCTGACAATGGGGTTTTAATAAATCATAAATACCCAGTAGGGCATCACAGTGGGTGGTGCCGCACTACTGCCAAGAGTAAAAATGCAAACAGCACATCAGAATCACATTCGGACTTCAATTCAGATCTCAAACCGCCTATAAAAAAGTTTCCTCACAGAGAAATACGCCCCTCTCTATAGATATCAATTCCCCTCACATGGACAAACAGTCAGACTCTCGCTGCTTGGGCTGCTAACCATGAGAGAATGCACAGAGCATAAACTTGAGATGTATGCCTATGCATCACACACACACACACACACACACACACACACAGTGCATCTCAACTCCACCCAAGACTGGGCCACAGTGCTCTGGGATCTGAGGCTCGATTTAAATCTGGCATAGTTCCACTGCATATACAGTTGGTTTGCAATAAAGAACCAGCAGGCTGTGTTACAAGCCAAACCCACAGGCGCCCACTTACTGGTTAGCAATATGTGATGCAGTCTTTCCTGTTCATTCACTTTTTCAATCCCCATAAGGCTTACAGCATCATCACACCCTTCCCTTTCCACCTTGTGACAGAGATTGGGCAGCAGCATGGCGTCTCATTTTTTTTTAAAAACTTCATCTATCTTCAAATGCATGACAGGAGTATAATTT
Source organism: Nibea coibor (assembly GCA_023373845.1). NCBI lineage: Eukaryota > Metazoa > Chordata > Actinopteri > Sciaenidae > Nibea > Nibea coibor. The sequence continues at coordinate 14,733,352 of CM041727.1, read as the reverse complement.
CCAAACAATAAGCTCAGAAAGGAGCAAACTACTAATACTAATGCATGGTTATGCCTATGTTTGACCAAAATACAGGGAAAATATACAGTTCATACACATTGCCAACTATCCAGAGCATCCCTCTCTCCTCAATCTCATATCAAAACTAATGAGTCATGCATTGCACTGTATGGGGTTAATGAACAATCAAGATCATCTGAGGTCATCCTGACACTGACATCATGCATAAAGCTTATTAGTATGCATACAAGCCCTGTGATGGATGTGTAGCTGGCACCCCAAAAACCAATGTGAACCCAAAACACAGCCCCACCTCTGCCCAACTATAAACCCACCACATGACTGCTTCATTGATTTCGCACGATCACTCTGCCAGGTGAATTAGTCGTGTGAATGCTGGGCTTTATGGACAGGTGATGGGAACACAGGCTTCCCAAAAAAAAAAAAAAAGTACTGCAGTGGGCTGGTCCCGGCCAGGACGCTGAGCCCTGCTCTCTAAAACCACCACTTTGGAGAGCGGATTTTCAGCGACATGAACACACACTGTCATAGCGATTTGGAGACGATAATACCAGAAACAACATAGCAGACTCTCGAGCTGCATCGTGCTTTACGGAGAGAGTTGAACCCGCGCGGTGCAGAAACTTGCTGGCTGTGCTGGCTGAATGAAAGCACTGCAATGCAGACAGTTCAGAGCATAAGGGGATCGCCGTGCGCACCTTCCGCAGGACCGACGCGGTTGGCTCTTGCACTTTTCTTTGGAGGGGCGATCACACAAAACAACGCTTTAATGAAATCACAATAGCCAAGACAAGCAGTGACATTTAATGCTCCGCGTTTTAAGGCTGTCTGGTTTGATCGCAAACGTGTGTTGCCCTTCAAAGATCCCAACACCCCAGGCTACATTTGGCCCTCCAGTGGTATTTTCCACTTATTACCGAAGGTTATCTTGCAACTTTTTCTTAAGCAGACGCTAAGCAATATGCAGATACGGCATGTAAATACACTTTGAAATATTTTAATAATATTCTAGCAGTCGATAACAGACGAACAATCACTGTTTCACAAGACTTACGTGATGAGCAATGTTGAAAACCCAAAAATAAGAGGCATATGCTCAGTATTTTGCAAGTCATCCTTCACTTAGGACACGTTTCTCCGCATAGGCTATGTTAATTAGACCGTAGATTGTTCTGCAGCATCCTCTCGCCCCCCTTTAGCCCAACTTTAACTCGCGCAGCTCCAACTCCTCTTCCCGGGATCTCGGGCAGCCTCTACCGGAGCGGGGACGCGCATCGACTGTTGGTGCTGATGCTGCGCTTCGCCGAGAGCGCGCACTTCTTCTTTTATAACCTTTAAATTGTTTTATTTACATGACCGTCATGTAATGGTGTGACTGCTGTGTGATAAAAAAATCCAAAGTGGCTCTAAATGTGATTAACTAGCAGAGTGCTTGCAGGCCAGATGGGAGTTGGATTCTGTTAGTCCCTCACGCAGGAGTCTGGATGCAGAGGAGGCTGGAAGGCAGGAGGGGGAAAACTTTTTCAGTCTGGTCCAAAACACTTAAAAATAACATGAGGTTGTCTTCAATCTCCAAATAAGTTGGTCAAAAACAACAATTTTCCACCTGAACTGTGTATCACATCAATCCACTGACGAGTTATTCCTCTCCTGTTCTGTCCGAGGATCTCATAACCTTGCACTTTTCATAGCAGACAAATGTCCAAGAGTGTACTGCGCTAGTGATGAGATGGTTAAGAAACCTTTCCGTCCGACCAAGCAGGTCTGCACTTGAAGCCCAAAAATAGGATGGAAGTCCGTAATATCCTGTATCATCAGCAGAACCACAAAGAATGTCAATGACAACACAGCAGACCAGCAGGCTGCACTGCTCTGTGTGTTGTCTGTCTGACCTTGTGCAGGTATTCAGTTCATGCGAGTGCATTCACAGATATGCCCATAGCAGAATAGGTTATGGGATGATGATGCCAGCTGTGCCTGAATTCAGACTCATCCCTGCGCATACACACACACACACACACACACACACACACAGCAGGGATGGGGGCGGGATAAGACTGAGGCAGAGGGGGATTTGTGGCAATGGGTGGCACACTGACCATAAAATAAAAAGGGCTTTGGGATTAAGAAGTGGGTTTATGGGACGGCTGTTTGTCGGTAATGATGCTAGATTGAATGCCCGGGCCAGTGTGGGATTTATCATGTTTTCAATCAAATCAGATTGTCAGTTTGTAAGCTCCCTCCCACTGGTTCCCCCCCTGAAATACCACGAGAGTATAGAATTATATGTGTAGAGAGAAGGCAATGGCAAAGGACAAGGGAGAGTATGTAGGACATCAAATCAGCAGAGGAAACTGACCACAGATGCAGCCTAGGCACTGAAAAGGTATATTAACTGATGCGAGAGTAGTACAAAAATGATTTGGAGAGGTAACTTATCTCAATCACAGTCCAAATCAGTGCTCTTCAACTGTTCTGGATACCTAAGAGAGGATTTTTTTTTATTGCCAGAGTGCAGTGATCTATAATATTTCAGATACACTTGCTCAAACAAGGTGCAATCTCAAGTGAAATTATCCCACACTGCTGCCATGCAGGCTTCGGCAGTTTATAAAACAGTTTTTCAGACACAGATTTTACTAATTTTAAAGGTGAATAAGCAAACAAATGGGATTATTTTGTTTCTTCAGTGACTTCTCTTTGTTAGACTATCGCACAACATCAGTGAGCTGAACTTAAAACCAGCCATTATCTTCTGATGGCTGCAGTTCTGCTGTCTTCAGATAACACGTACAGCACACACAGGCACACACCCTCTCTTCCAAACATTTACACCCAGCTTATAGAGGTGAGGGGTTGTGGCTAGGCCAGATTGCCATCTGTTTCTCCATTAACCTTTTACATTTGACCTCATGGTAACCATAGAAACCGGTTCAGAACAGACCTAACACTGTCTGCTTATTCATCTGGACAAAAACAACAAAAACGATAAAGAAAATAACTAATTAAACTGATTTAAACAAGAGCGATTGGGGGTAGAATTTCCAGAAAATATAATTCAGGTTTTCCAAGAAACAACCTCACTCACACCATGTTTACTGCTAAATATACCCAAAATAGGCCCTACAGTCCTCTGACAAGAATGGTTCTTCCAATGAAGGGAAAATAATTCCAGCTATTCACAATAAAAGACTGAGTTGTTTCAAGGTGAGACATGAATTAAATGTCTCTAATTGTCTAAATGTCTATTAAATGTTTTCCCTTAGGCTTCCCTTAGGCTGTCTCTGTGATGAACAGCTAAAAAACGGACTCTATATGAGATAATAAATACACTGTATTTATTATCCCATCCTTGCTCTATGTACCAAAAAGAAAATGTAGTGTATGTCTATGCTTTTTTTGGTTTGTACAACGAATGAAACCGGAGTCAAATTCCTTGTGTGTGTTCACATACCTGGCGAATAAAAGTGATTCTGATTTTAATATATCTTAAAATATAGACGGGACATAATAAATGTATTCCCTTTATATTTATAAACTTATTACTAAAATATTTTTTAAAATATCAACCATCTCCATGGTTGATATTTTTATGAATGACATTTGGCAAACAGGTCAATACAGGTTTAAATAGTTTGTTTAGTTTCAATGGAAATATACAAACGGGCAAATCCTAGTTAGTGGGGGATGTGATTCATAAGGTGTTTTTCTTTTGTACCTTATGACTCACAATGCTTTCATGCATGTGAATTTGAACCAAATATCCAATTTAGGTATAGCATAGTTTCAGTCAAACCACAACTGACCACTAGATGTCAGATAAAGCTCAGACTTCTCACACATGATGTCAGCTCGCAGGATTTGACCGATATGCTGTTGTCCAACTCTCTCCTACTTTCTATCCATCACTTATCTTTCCTCTGCAGATCTTTCATGCTGCCAAAATGCATTAGACCTTTATATAAATTATAAGTGAGGCAAATAATCTTTGAGTTAATAAAATGGGTCTGGCAGGACAATATGGCACTTCATTTGTAAGCAGTTTTCAAGAGAAAGCTACAAAACCACGCCTTATCGTAAAAGGTCACATTCTCTGTCTTCCTCACACACACACACACACGTGCAAACAGGTGGAGACCCATGATGGCCCTGTTTCTCACAATGGCCCTGTGTTTTTTTTGTTTTTTTTTTGATCAGATTGTACTTTGGTCTGCCCCCATTAGCGTTGTGTGTATTTTCCATAGGGGTGCCACTGTACACTGCATAGGACATGTTCTGAGGGTACGAGCATGAAAACACACATAGAATAGCAGGAATTCTCACACGTAGACATACACCGTCAAACCCACAAGGGCCGGCACACAGACACACTCCCCCTCACTCAAACAGGGGTCACGTTATGACTCACGCCCAGATGTTTCCAAGAGATAGCGTTGTTGATCTGTTATCATGGCTGAGTTACTTGTCATGAAGATGAATGAAGGATTCTGTAAAGTTATGAGTGATGAGCACTAACTTTATTTACGCGTATCTGATATGTCAAACACAAAACACCAGTGAACTGCTGACGATGGCTGGTTTGAAAATGTTTGTCAGAAACTGTGGAATTCAGCAAGATTGTACTCTATTTTGACTCTTAGGACAGGTGTTTATTTTGGCCACCACCTATGGGAACCCAATGTCCTTGCATACTGGTGGGTGAGCTGCTGTAAACAGGGCTATTCACGCAGCCTGTTCTCAGGTGTCCATACACTGGAATGACCTCCTGCTGGGGAGGGCCAATCCCATCATCAAGTAAGCCCAGCAGGAGATGCACAGACTGGGATTCCACCTCTGAAGATCTCCCCCCCAAGTGTTAGCTCAACTGGTGCGCCCAAGACAGCTGCTGCAACCTGTTAGACCTCTCAACCAACTCAGTGTAGGACACAGACCGGGGGGTGAAGGGAATGTTCCAAAACCAACTAATGATGGCTTCAGTTGAGGAGCCAAGCTTGAAAGAAAAATGTTTGACATTTTAAGTACACGGCTTAGCATAAATATTGGAGACAGCTAGCTACCTTTAACTCGGTCCAAATTTGACAAAATCAACCTAGAAGCAGCTTAAGTTTAATCTATACAAAAACCAAAGTGTAAAAATAGCAACAGCTTTTACTGGGAGTTACTCTATGCGATTTCCTGGGATTGCCTGGTAACTGTTCCTGCCATAGAAACAGATTGTTGAAAACAAACAAGATCTAACAAGTTGATTAGTCAGCTTTAAAGGTGCTGGTAAATGGAATCCCCCTGTTTAGAGCTAAGCTAACTAGCTGCTGGTTGTGGCTTCATATTAATTATACTGATGTCAGTGTGTTTAAATGTGTATTTAACAACCGCACATCTCAAGAAAGTAGTCTATGGTTTTATCTCCTTCATTTCAACTGTTGAGCCTTCACGTGCCACCAGCGTGAGATACTCAAGGATACAGTCTGGACCTGGTGTTGGATCTTCATACCTGAGCATCTCAAGCCAAATCAGTAGAATATTTACAATCACATCTTAATACTCACTTTTTATTGAAAGACCTTTGTTTTCCTTTTCATGGTCCCCTTTCTACATAATATTTTCCCAACTCTTCTCCTATCTTGTAAAGTCAGTAACTTGACGTTTATGTCATGTGTTATGTATTATATCTTCATATCATTACAACAGGAGAGCACGCGAGCCGCCTGAGCTCTCATCAGATTCCACTTTACTCTGTTAAAACCACCAAGTGATGTTTGCGTGCTGAAGCACAAGCGACACCTATGCCTGTCACTGATGAACACACACACGCGCTTCCAAAGTTGATTTATTCACAGATGTTACGTCGGACGTCTATCCACAATGACAGCTCCACAAAGACGACAGCACCGACACCTGCATTAAGTTTAAATACCAACAACAGCTGCAGCCTAAGTGGAGATGCATGAAGCTGAGACACTTTTGTTTCATATGTTTGCTGCCAACACAACCACACACACACACACACACAGATGCATAGCCCAGCCAGTGACACACACACATACACCGCTGGGTTGTGTTCCCCTCACGCAGCAGACAAGCCACAGTTATTTAGTCTGCCTCCCAGTTTGTTTGCCCACTGTCTTCTCTCTTTTGTTGCTCTGCTCTGGGCTTTGTTTGATGTGAACTGCTGACTGTAGCAAATGACAGTTGCAGCTGGGAGGATGATGAGTGACAATGGAAAGGGTCACGCCAAATGACAAATTATGAAGGTGGTCAGGTTGGATAAACAGCGACGTTTCTGTGTTTGTGTTCAAAAAGCGACAACTGAATGTTTCTTTTCACACGCTAGTTACAACAGGACACCGGGAAGGAGTCCAAACTAACTTGGTTTTCTCACATTTGCAATGCGGGTCTAAAGCAATTCTTAAGGTCAGTAGTTCTGCTGGCCCGTTTCTGCAGTGTACTGTGCTATGCACACACACCCACACTCACACACACACTAAGTTATCTGGCCAGACATACAAACTCAGTCCTTCCCCTCCCCAGCTCAGTTCCTTGGAGCTGAGCTCCAGTAAAGTACCTTTGGCAGCGAGGCTACAGAACGGCTTGTCCTCTCAATGTTGGGCCCCGCTACACTCACAGCCTGCAGGTGGGGTGGGGGTTGGGGCATCTGGAGGGCAGTGATCGGTGCAGCTAATGGAACAGAGGCCTATTTCTCAAGTGTTTAAGATCAGTTTGCAATGAAGTCATACTTAAACCTTTATTCATGGGTGAAAAAGACGAATGAAATATCCTTCCTCTTAAAATCAGATACTCCCCTGTTTCCTCAAGAGAGAGCGCTTATTAGTTTGTGATGGGGAGTGGATATTGTGCCTGATGATGAACCACTGGTGAACAAGCCTAACCACAGGCCGAGCTCATGGGGAGTTTGTGGGATACAGTGTGTCAGTGAGGGTGTGTGTTTGAGGTTGGGGGGAGGGTGCAGAAATAAAATACAGCCCTTACTCCTTGCAGGGTTCACCCTCTGCATCCATGAATGTTGCTCTTAGAGGTCACAGCACCTAGCAACAGCCTGGAGCATGTCCTGAAGGAAACATGAGACGACACACAGGCAGACACACACACACACACACACACAGTTTATATAGTAACATACATTATTTTCTAAACACGCCCACATTAAACTAGCTCTGTTGACCTGGAGTGCAGAGAAGTGTAGAGACACATTTTTGCTTTATGGTGTGCACGTGTCTGCATGACTGACGTGGTTTTCTGAGATCATGCGGAAGACTTTTTTTTCTAAGTTCAATAAATTGACTGCATATAGGAACACTTATATACCATTGACAAGCACTGGGAAAGGGGAAAAACTGGTATATTAACCGATGCAAGGGTGTGTTGTAATTGCACAATATTCACTTAAACTCCTAGTTCCCTAAATCCTAAGCCTCTTCTCTCCTCATATCCTGTCTCTCTATGTTGAACTGTGTGATAAAACTGTCTCAGAGACTCTATCTCCTTTACAGTCTCTCAAACCAGCATATTAACTATGAATAGCAGACTTCTATTGTATGCAGTGTCACGTTATGTTTGATGATTTCCTGCTTATATAAACGCCGGATCCTTTTTTGAACTTTTGAACCAAAGTAATTAAAGTGAAAAAAAGAGCAATAATTCAACAATAAGTAAGTATCCAGAAGATTAGATTCATTTTCCCACTGGCTGGAGTCTTGTTTTTCTTGATTTCTTGAGAGTTGTTCCCATTTAAAATAATATTTTAAGTGATCACAGGAGTGTTAAATTCAGTTTTAGGGTGAATTTCTGTGTAAAAGCACCCACGTATAGCCTCACAATTTGCACCTAAGACAAGGACATTTACTTAGCTGCTATGTGAAGGGCTGCTGGCCAGACTGAGGTAAAGCAGAGGGCACTTTTTCCATATTCACATGATATAAACTACGTGTGGAGGATGACAGGAGTGTGCAGATTTCTTTCAGGGCGGGTTTCCATGTAAAGACACCCAGATACACCCTCGCAATTTGGACCAAAGGCAAGGAAGTTTACTTTGTTGCTCTGTGAAGGGCTGCTGGCCAGACTGAGGTAAAGCAGTGGGCACTTTTTCCATATTCAGTAATTATACTGCTTGTACTGCTAAGAGCCACTCTCAAGGCTGATATCTAAACACAGGAAACAAGAGCGACACCGAGCACAGTCGCGCAGGGCTAGACTCCTTCACAAACGGCTCACCATCTTCACAGTGATTCTGCAAATCCTTTCGACATGGCCATCTTTCAATAGTTCTCTGTGGTTAGCACCAATAAATAGGCTCTGCCTTTAGTTTGCACGCACACTCACTTCTGCATTCCTAATGTATATACGTGCTTCTCTGCACAAGCACACTAATGCATGTGCACATGTACAAATGCAAAGTGCACACAGAGACCACAAATCTAGCACCGGTTCAGATTTTGGCAATGTGTCATCAATTCTGTATTCAGCGTACTTTCACACAGTCAGCATCCTAAAAATAGCTGAAGGACTTTGGCTCCCTGCCTAGCCTCCCTAACTGTCAATAAGTAATCTCCTCCCTCGAGCAAACACTCTACTTTGAAACCTACAGTACCACAACCATTAACTGCGCTGTCTCCCAAACACCACAAGTTAATTGTAAATTATTCCAACGTGAACCGCCTCAAGTATGTGATAATACACCAGGGGGTAACTTGGTCAGTCAGTGCCTTTTATAAATGATTGACTAGGAGGAATAGGCAGATGTGCTCAGTATCTACAGGAACCCTATCTGTATTTTTTTAAATTTCCTCTTTGATGTGAAAATACCAGATAATATGAGGAGGGCATATCTCTGCTGCTTGTTTGCATTGTCAGTTGTTGTGTCTCCTCTTCAGGTTTTAGTCTCAGCTCTCCTCTCTTTTTATCTGCTCCAGTTGACTATCCATCTTCATCAGTCTCCCCATCTTTCCCTTTCTTATTCCAGTACAACTCCTCCTCACTTGGCTTGTGATGACGGTTAGAGATAACAAGGCTTCTGGTATTGTGACTGCTGTTATTTTCATTTTTTCGCCAAGGTGAGGAATGTCTGCTTTTCAGATTCTTGTTAGAGGTGAATTGTGGTGCAGAGCTATGAAAAACCGAATTATGTAACTACGTGGATTTAATGGATAGCGTGAGTAATGCGTATTACTCACGCTGCATATCTAAACACTTGCAGGTGCAAATCTTTTTAAAGCGTGAAGGTATGATATGTTTCTTTCACAGAAAATATTCTCAAGTTGCTCCCCACATGCACCAAGTAGTCGCCTTAAAGCAAGTACTAAGACCATTCTTAAATAATCACCAGCAAGGTCACTCCTCCTGTATTTCCCAGACTGTAGTAGAAAATAGCTGCTGTAATATGCAGTCAATAATGGATCCAACTTCTAATGGTGCCCAAGACAGATGCCTCAGGTATAGAATATCACTCAGTCTCTTAAAACCTGAGAAGCCTCCTTGCAACACAATTATTCACCCATTGCACAAGTTTTGCAGGCAGTTTATGTGTTGACAGGCTGAGCCAGTGTGCAAGAATCTGGAGCGCTAAGAGTCACCGTAATGAAGCCAGGCAGGGAGGAGAAAGGGAGAATGCGAGGGGTTAACTGGGGCGAGGGGGTCAGAAGTTGAAGCTGGGAATGTTTTCCCCAGCCTGGCCTTCCCTTGACACAAGCCTGTGTGCGATGCAGTCCCCAGGAACAGATGTACCCACAGCCAGGGTTAGAAGCACGTCCCTTCCTGCGGTGTCCCCAATACTGGTAAACACTGTTCCTGGAGCACGTTAGGACGAGACAGGAAAATAGAAGTTACTGGACGTGATATTGATGGGAGCTCTGCCTAAAAGGTTTCTCTTTTTGTTGCATCTGCAACAAGACTCTCTGTGGCAGGATTTGTGTGCAGCTGAAAGCAGATATCTCAAATTTCTTTATCATTCATTTAATTAACTATCTTCCATCATCATTTCATCCCATTTTTCCTTGTATAAAGCCTATCTGTCACAAACGATCCACATGCACAGCTGGATATTTCACAGTGGGAACTTCAGGTCAAGTGCTGCTGTAGTTAAAGGGCTCCACAGCAGCCCTATCCCATTACATGGGCCAACAGCCGTCAAACAGCAGTCCTCTGTTCACTAACCCATAGCCCAAATCTCTGCTGGACCTAAACACACTGGGCTGGTGGTGGCTGAGGGGGTGGTGGCACGGCAGGATGAGGGTTAAGTTCAATGCTGGACACAGTGGGAAGGAAATCCTGTCTGAGTCATAGGTGATGGGTCACCGGGGGTCAGTTCCTATCCTAAATCCTTAGTTTGGGGTTGTCAGATAAACCCTGACCTTGACCCATTCTTCTGAAGAGAACCTTGTGTAGCTCACCGAAGACGGAGCAGCTGTCTTGAGCAGACATAGTGTTTCTTATTGAATCATTTCTATATGCGCCTTCAGACCACACTGGAGGCTCAGTTTCAAATAAAACCTCAGAAGGAGAAATCCCACAGTACTCCTCAAACATATCAAGATATTTGATCAATCATCATTTGAGAGAAAAGCAAAACATACAGCCACCCAACTGTGAACCATGCAAGGATCTCCTTGGCAGACAAGATGTCACATCCCTTTCTGTTGACAATCAATCTGGTTCACCAACATAAGAGTCTGGCTGTGATGCGGGCTGCAGTGAAACAAGATCCTGCAGGCAGAAATTCAAAGGGGGACGAGGGAGAGAGACAGAAAGAGCGAGAATGGAGGGAACGGTGCTGTGCTCTGCGCTGTCTCCAATCAACTTGACATGTGTGACTTGTGTCTACTCTGTGTCTCCACTGGAAACGCCAGTGCCACGGGTAGTGGGCAGGCAGGAAGTGGGTGGGACAAACCAGAAGTAAAGTAGAAGGTGAAGAACAAAGTTTTATTACCACCACAGTTAAGATATGTGTATATCAAAAGGAAAATAGTAACGCCAACTTATTTAATCTGCAAGAAATAAAACCTTATCCTCACTGTTGTGCTGCCAAGTGAAATCACATTTCTCTTGTTGTTGGAGCTCTACCATATCCAGAGTCAACCTCCCATCATATTATAAGCCTCCAATAACTCCTCTTTTACTCCAGATTTACGCCTCCCTCTCCCCTGGCTTCAGGCTAGCCAGCTTGGCCTGCATTCATTCTGGGAGCCCAACCAAATCATCTGCCCTTCTCCTGATCTGGTGGCTCAACCTGACATACTGTATCAGGTTATCTTGAGTGTATCCAAGTGTGTGTGTGTATGCGGCTGCGTGTTAATGGAGAATCATGTGTCATCTCCTGGAAAAGGGAAGACAGCCACAGAGGAGAGGACAGAGGAAGACAGTCAAAGAGACTTGAAAGACGTGGGTTTATTAGAGAAGTTCAGAGAATATCACTGTAGTTTCCTGAGCTGTTTCTTTAGTCAAGAAATATTAAAAAGGCAGTTTCAGACAATATTTAATAGCTTCAGCTGATATTTGAAGATTATGCTAATAGACATGTGCTTTTTGTACTGACTTCTGCTCTTTCAGAAACCATATATAGAGGGAGGGCTTTTCTCTTTTTTCACTTTACTAGCGTGGGCCAAGAGAGTGAGCTCTAAAAATAAAACACATGTTCCTCCAGGTCTGTGGGAGCAGGGGCCCCCAGCGTATTGTTTTGGGATATGGAGGAGGACAGGGAGGATCTGGCCTACAGAGAGAGATACTGCAGAGTGGATACAGACAGAGAGGGAGCAGAGGGGGCAGGGCTGCTGTACTTTCAAGAAAAGAGTTGAGGAAATATTCTTTCTTGCACAAAATTGCGTGCAACTTCTTCACGTACACTCAGGAAATTGAAATAAAGTCAATACTATTCAGTTGTGCAGACACCCGTCTCTCCTTTTCTGTAACCAGTGAGGATTGAAATGTAGGGCAGTTTGTTTGTGTGTGTTACTTGAAAGTGTCTGTGTGTGTCTGAGATGGGGTGAGGGGTGGTCAGGATTACTGGCCATAATGCAGAGCACACCCCAGCTGAAAAGATGCATCCATGAGCCTTTTTACTGATTTACAAAGGCCTCAGGGGAAAAGTAGGAACAAGGGTTAAAAGTATCTGGAGGGGCAGTGTGTTTATGCAAGCTCACAGCAAAACTATAGCGTGTGTGTTGTGGGGAGAACTGAATCAAAAGACTGTATCCATCAAGCTTAAACTAGAAGAGCAGCAGCTAAGAGCTCTTCTTGGTGAGGAATGAGTTAAAGCCAGCTGACTGGGATGTGTGGGGGGAGTTTGCACAGAGCAGGGAAGGGGAAATGAAGGGATATTAAGGGAGAAATAAGCATGAGCGCCGAGGGGGCTGCATATATCACGTGTATGGATTTAGCACCAGTCCTTCTACCTCCTACTGCTGTATCTTTGTAGACTGTTCAGCAAAGTGGAAGAGTGGGGGGAGGAATATGTGCGTGTATCTGTGTGTGTGTGTACGTCCAAGAAAAGCAAGAAAATGAGAGTCAAGTACTCCAAATACTGTGAGGGAAATTGCTGTTGTCAAATTTACGGGCGCACATTGCTGCCACACCAGACAAATAAAAATTCATCAGTATCACGTGAAAAGTTTCACCTTATAACTTATCATTTATTATTGTTGTTTTAACAACATAAATTATCAAGTTATGATGTGATACTGAGAACATTTTATTTGTTTGGCGTGGCAGCAGTATGCTTTCAGACAAATCTGATCTCGTCTTCAAGAAAACAGCAAGTAACTAAATGCATTACTAGAATACTGTATTTAAGTACATTTTAGGAACTCTTCCATTCTATGCGACATTATATATGTACATTAAAGAGGTAAATATTGTGCTTTTATTCCATTACATGTACAGTATTTGACATAGTTAGGCTCCTAGTCACTTTTCAGATCAAGATTTTACATAGAAACATAATACAGTTCATAAAATACATTTTTACATGTTATATTAACCTCATTAAACCAAACCAACAAGCTACAACAATAAAGTACTGCTTAACGGTCAATGTCTCAGTAGTAATAACCAAATAATATAGTAGTAAAGTAACACTGACAGGGGGTATTTTGCATAATAAGTACTTTCACTGCTACACAGAAGCACATTTTGATTATACTTGATATTTGACAATACTCGTGTACTTTACTAGACAAATAGCATGCATGGTTTTTACTTGTAATAAGTCATAGCATTGTACTTTTGCATAAATAAATGATCTGATTTACTCATTTACTCCGAGTAAAGGTCAGTAATAAACTTACTTGTGAGTTTTTGAATGAACATGTAGGCTATTGAGATGTGTCTATCTGTGACTGTAGGTTAATCATATTATAGAATAAAGCAGGAGCAGCATAGTTTGTGTGCATTTAAACTCCCTGTAGACTGTAATTCCCCGTGTGAACACTACACATATCACAATGCGACAATAAAAATACTCCCGCTCTCGCTGATGAGCATCACAGAGTTGCAGAGTATTGTCGAGACATGGTGTTTTATCGGTTTTCTAACAGTCGTCAGAGGCGACGCTTTGGCAACGAGGAGGCGTGCGCCATGGGCGTGTCATTCCGGGGAGTGTCTGCGTGCAGCCAATCAGGCGTCAGACGTGAGGTCGGTGGGCGTGCCCGCTCCTCCCACACAGCCCTGTCCCAGCTGCAGCACGCTTTTGTTCACTCAGAAGTCAGACAGACAGGCTCTTTACAGAGGTGCCTTTGACGTTACTTACCAAATGTGTCTATAAAACGCTGACAGCAACGGGGCCGCCGTTCAACTCGATACGTTTTCAACCCACGGTGCCTGTTTGGGAGACTATATGAGTTTTTGTCGTTGTTCAAACAAGGGGGGACAGCAAGGTACCGTGAGAGTAAGTTCACAGCACTCCTGGAGGAGAGGGGAAGGATTTTCTTTGAACCAGTTCCCCGTCGGGTTTCTTGGAGTACCGCTGTCATGTACAGTTAGTAGACATTTTACATGTCGTTTGACAGAAAGGAGAGAGTAAGCTTATGCTACCCTTCATCCTCCTCGCTGGATATCTATGGAGAGGGTGTCCTGTATGCTCTCACGCAGCTGTTGGAGTTACTTGCGGCCGAGGCAACACCGTGAGTGTTGAATTCACCGACCTGGATAGCAGAAGACGACACACTTAACCTCATTTGAATGCCTTTGCAAGGAGTTTGCTGGTTTCTGTGCTGCAGGCAGGGCTTCAGTTTGCTCGGACGGGACTATGGGGAGAAAGAGGAGGAAGAGTCTTTTGAATTGCGCAACAAGGAGGACTTGACTCCCAATGGACGGGTAAAAACTCTCCACCTGCACTAGACACGAATGCATGGGCATGAATACTTTAGATAGGCACAGTGTGTACCCTCATTCAATCCAATATATTCCCTTTAAAAGTCAAGTAGAGACTGTAAAACTGCCCTTGAACATTTCACAAATTTCATTAAACAGGGTCATCTATAGGACACACATGGTTACTGTTCTTAATCTGAAAGTTATTACTCTTAAGAAGTAAATGTGGGTTAGACTTTGAAGGTATGATAAGAAATGCGTCCTGTGTTCATAAGCTTGCTCATAGTTTGAAGTAGCAAACAGTGTCCACATGTTGGCTGCGGGGATCAGCTTGTTCAACGCAAGCCCCTATGACAGATGCAGGATACAGTGTGCTGCGGCTGCTGCGGCTGCTGCGGCTGCTGCCGGCCAGTTTGACGTTCAGGTTTGCACTTTCTTGGAGGCTTGGGCAACATTGAGCAATACCAAACACGCACACACAGACACACACGCACACTCTGATGCAAGCTGTAAAACTCTGTGTGTTGAACCGATCCTGTGTGTTTGGCCTCCGTCCGCTCAATTGCAAATAAGACTGAGGCCTTGTCTTCTCTGTAATGTTAGTCATCTGATCAGGCACAGAGAGTTCAGCATTGTCCACCCACTTGTGAGGGGGCATTGTTGCCTTGAATCGAGGTAGGCTCTATCTGTATGACCCAACGTACAGCTCTTTATGTACAGTCTTTTTTAGAAAGATCCGGCCTTGGATATTCACTGAGATTTTGTGCTTTTCCTCACACACAGACACACTCTTTTAAAGGAGAATGTTCTCATAAATTTTTAGCCTTTGCCTCCAGTGAAAGCTTTATTATCATTATGTATTATTTGGTATCACAGGCCTTAGGTATTCTGTGCTGCTAAGACATGGTTTAACACTAAAAGCGTTGTACATAGATGAAAAAATACCACCCGGAGCAACTACTTGCATATCCTGCTCATCTTTTCCTTTTCTACCCTTTTGTATGCTTGCAACCAACCAGTGCAACACTATAGCGATTTGCATGAAAACGTTGGGAATGGGAACAGATAAGTTTTACACAGTTATTGCCTCAACAGTACCAGCAGCCACCAGATAAGAGCAACATCTGTTGCTCAGGGGTATCCAGAGAGGTGTAGCACGCTTTCTTGGCAAACATCCCTCTCTTGGTCATAATGTACCATCTGCCTGGCCACTGGTGGTCAAAGGAACCCGACTGTGCTCCATATTCACGATCAATATAAGATCATAGTAACATGTCCCGACGGACGCCTCTGATGGCTTTTTAAAGTGAGTAACTTTCCCGGATGGCTCATTAAAGTGCAACCTACGCTTCATCTGCAGAATAGCGCTCCGGCGGTTGGTGGGATACTGCTGCATTTAACAAGGCCAGTTCAGATTTGTGAAACAGATGTAACTTTTTATACAAGAATAATTCCTGAAACAAAACATGGATGAGCAAAACTAATTTATATGCAGTTAATTATCATCTCTGTCTGTAGAGCTGCTTTCTCCTCTACAGCAGTGTTACCTCACTGATTGGAGTCTTGGTTCTGCTGATGTCTTAATCGTGAACGTTCATAAATGTGAACCGACTTGTCTTGAGCCATAAAAATGATGCTACGCCTGTGTTAATCTAAGCAATATATTTCCTTTTGAGGGACATTCGGTCTTAATCTATCATGTGGTTAGGCCTGTTCAGTTTATCAGATTAGCTCTTAATGGGAGGAACCGCTTTATTGACTGATGTAACTGACAGTCTTTTAACCAGTAAGCAAAGGCAGTGAGATGCAGTGAGCTTTAGGACTGAACAAGCCTTTTTTTGTTGTATTAAAACCTCCCAGGTGTTCTGAAGTGATTGATTATTGATCCCCAAATGCTTGCAGGTAATCAATCCACTTCCACAAATCCTGTTTCCCCCTTGATCTTTGTCATTGGTTTCTGGTGGTTATTGTAACTCTATGTCAATAGTTCACGCTGAGCCAATAATTAAGACCACAGCTGAACCACTCCAAGCCAATTTCATCAGCTGACCCAATCATAGCCAATGAAATTCGTCACGCTCCCCAGAGACCCTCCCTTCAGAATTTTACAGATCTAACTGGCACTGTTTGGCTTTCCATGGTGTCAACTCAGGGGGTGGGGTGGAGGGTTGAAGATGGTCTACAATGATTTCCAGGGAAAGCCCCTGAGGGCTGCGTTCCAGCGTTTACCGAGAGAGCTCCATTTCGTCCAGAGCTTGACAAGCCACATTTTCAGACAGCAGGTCAGACCTCCCTGGGTGTATGCGTGTGTCTTTTGGACTTTGTAACGCTGAAATACTCCATTTAGTAGACCTCTGTCCGGCTCATGCCAGGAATGACCACAGTAACCCACAGGTCTGGTGGAGTCTCCCTCACGCTCAAGACATCCAAAACCTTCACCACGATCTCCTGCCTTGCTTGCCAACACGCTGCCAGAGGATGCCACGATGTGTAGCATCCACAAATCCATAGGCGACACACTGTTCTTTGCCAGGACTCCTTTCACTGAGGTTGGAATCATGAGTCAGTGCTGACGCTTGTGTAGGCTTGGCCCTTAAGAGCACAGGGCCATGTCAGAACCATTTCCCTGCATGTTTACAGACCTCATTCAAAGAAACTGCTCTCCAACAGCTGCCCAAACAGTCACACTGAGCTGAATGCCTCCAGTGTTGGGACAGCAAGGCACTAATTTTAGGACAGGACATCCGTCATTCTCTCTTCTTTCCATGTTTCCACTGAAACTTTATTCAGTTTTTATATAACGTGAAGTCACGTTTACCAATAAACTACAGCCGCAGAGTGTTTGGGCCTGCACAGTTGTAAGTGTGGGCTGGAGTACTACCACAGTGCATCCTGTTACTGGGAACAAATGGGCACAGTCCGGCTATGCTGAGAGCGGGTCCCATTAACCGTCACTACTGCCCTCTGTCTTCAGAGGTGTCACGGTACGCTGGTTTATATTTGGTTTCCGTTGCGTCTCTGCCTCACCACCTCCAGGCCACACATCTGGTCTTCAGGCCGACACTGGCTGAGCCCAAGCATTTCCTCCTGGTTACTCAGCCTCCCAGGAGAGCTGAAGGGAGAGAGAAAGAGAGAGAGAGAGAGAGAGAGAGAGAGAGAGTAGACAGGGGGGGAAGCGAGAGCGGAAGTCAGCCACGGAACGAACACATCACGGCATCTTTCCCTCCATGCTCTGCTCAAGTCTGGAGTGATTCATCCCCTGCCCGTCCAAAGGGAGAGCTTTTGCCAGGGCTCTGCATCGCACGCTATCCTTGTTCCTTATCCCACAGCCCATTAACTCTATTGGAAAGCGATTTTTCTGTAAATTGTCGCATTTTGTGGAGAATTACTGAAAATATTCTAACTTGATCTACCCGACCCATTAGTTTATTGATCTCCTGATTAGTTTATACCATGGAATTACAGCTTTGCAGGCAGTTGATATGATTAGTATTGATTTGTCATTTTCAGTCACGGCTGTCTGTCTGAATTGGTTAAATCATTTATGGTTAACAGACAGAGGTAGGGAATTACCGCACACACATGCACACACACACACACACACACACACACACACACACTCCCCCATTCACATGCTGCTTGCTGACACTGTTCAGTTATTCTTGCCTGTCTGGTTTGACTTTTACAGTACCTCTCCCTTAGTTAAACATTAATCAAATCTCATTATCCAAACCCTCATCTTTTCCTCATTTGCCTCAGAGTCCATCTGCCTTATAAATATAACGCAGACTCCATATGAGCCTATAAATTTGCACTTCATGTTTTGTTTTGGGTTTTTTTAAGCCATCCAAAAAGAAGCAGTAGACTTTTTTTGTAGGGCAAGGGCTATACTTAGGCTAGTTTGCCCAGTAGTAAAGTGTGGTGTGCAAACTGTAAGGGGCCCAGAGCTGACCTGGATAGTGTTTCAGGTAGGCCAACACCCCCGATCTGGGCCGGGGCAGCCACAGGATCTGGCTCAAGGCTGTGGCTCACAGAGACAACAAGTCAGGCCACTGGGACACACAGTGCCGCCCTGCACACCAGGGATCGAGTCCAAATTGCACACAGGCAAGCTCTGATGTCTGATGGGGTTTTCCAAGGTCAGGTTGGGAATCTAGGGGCCTGAGCGCTGTGAAAGGAAACATCCTTTCCCATCTTCTGCTTAACAGGGGACTCCTGGAATGAAAAGTTCATTGTTCCACCCATGAAATTTGATTTTACGTGTCTGCCAGTGGCAGCCCCATTCGTAGTCAGTAGAAGCACTAACCCCAGTTTCCATACAAAACCAGTGTCCAAGAAAGCAGGGAATGCAATTTGATATGAGTAGCTGGCTTGCAGTTGAGATAACTTCTAACATTTAGCTCGTAATTTGTGTAAGATTTGTGGCTGTGTTGATCAGATAATCAACATAAGTGCACCATAATTTTATAACACAAAATGTGCTGTGTTTATTCAATCCCCCCCCCCCCCCCCCCCAGTGGTCTCTTTGTCTCACTTATTTTCATCAAGCTAACAGCCTTTTATCACCCATTTGTGACACTATAAACATGTAGATAGAAAAGATGAAGACCATCTCAAAGACTGGGGGTTATTTATAGGTTAACAACCTTCCCAGAGAAATGACTGATCTGAATAAAAGCATTTCGGGGGTTTGCTGGTCGGGGTGAATGCAGATATTGCACAAAAGATTCCTCTGTTTCCCCACTCCTATATTAAATGAGGCTGTTTTGCATGCCATATTTCTCTCCACCAGCTCACCCCTTGCAAGTGAAAGCCAAGCATTACAGGAACAGAGCAGCTATGTGCTGCGGCTGCCAGGAATGGCTGCACGCTCTACTGTAACATGGCCACTGAAGGCAAACGAGTGAGGGGATCACTCCAACCTGTGGACGAGTTTAGGGACAGACTACTGTTTGTGTTGTGTTATCATCTATTTACCCTATTCTCTCTCTTATGTTGACAGAGTCCAGCTGAGGTGACTGTTTCTCAACCAACTTGCACAGCCAATGGAACAAACGGGTAAGGAGAGAGAAAAACTCTTTTTTTTTTTTAACCTAAATTTTGGGAAGTAATGGTTCCTTATTTTACTCTTATACTTCCTCTGAGTGCTGGGGATTTTTGTATGGCTTCTCAGGCAGGCACGTGCGTAAGTAAAAGCCAGTCACTTGATTTTTCACTTCATCTGCAGTGTCATGACACGTGCCTCAGCTCATATCCACACACATGATAACAGGTGCGCAGCACAGGCTCGTATATTATAACAGAGGATCTGACATTTCCAAGTTGTGGTAATACTTTTGATTGCCTATGGATAGTGCTGTCAGTTTTTGCTCATTAACCTCTTGACTGTTTTGAGTTTTTCCATTCAGGGGTTGGCTTGGCCGTGCTTGCGAGTTGCGTTATGCCAAAAATGTGTCTCTCTATACGTCTCAAGAATAATGAAATTCAAATGGTCATGTGGTTGACAAGCGAATGCTAGTGCCAGTGAAAAGGAGTGATTCATGGACGGCTTGATCCAGACTATTAGTGCAGGGCTGTGATCTCAGACAGTGATGTAGCCAGGCTCTGCTCCTCTCTGTCTCTGGCATTATGCCCTTATCATCCCCCCCGCCCCCTTTCCCTTATCCACAATCTCTATTGTACATCTGCCGACTCACAGGCAATGAGTCACAAAGCTCCGACATTTAGAACTATCATACACCACAAAAGAATAGATGGGGGTCTGCAACAACTCTCAACAAGAAGAGAGCGGCCTCAGGAAGTGGTTAGGGGCTGAGGCAGAGGCTTGCTGCAGTCATACAGGACATGCTGGGACTTTAAGGAAGAGAATTTAAGGGAAAGAAGGAAGGGAAGACGTGAAGGGGGGAGGAAGGCTAACTGGACAGGGTGACTCAGTCCTACCTCAGCAGCACTCCTAGAAGAGGTGTGGCTTGGACGTGTGTGTGTGCACGCGCGTGTGTGTCCGTGCGTATGTGTGTGTCACTTCTACAATATAGTGGAGGTGGCCTCAGGCCACATGGCATAATTAACTACTGGTTTTGAAGGGAGTGTGTTAAAAGCCTGGCTGTAATCATCACACTTCGTGCAGAGATTAGAGAGCGTAGTGCTTGGTCATTACCTGGCCAATGACTGAACACGCCCAGTAGTTGAGCTGTATAGAGGGAAAGCCAAGCCTGGCTCTGATAAGTCAGGCCATTGTGATGTAGCAAATGGTGCCATATCCATTTATCTTCAGTCTCATGTTACAAGCAGAGCAGCTCTGGTTTTGCTTTTATTGAGCTATTGAATTGAAGTGTCCAGAAGGAGACATTAATCTCAACTATTCGTTTGAATAATGGCCAGATTTGATGGTGACAAATTGTGGGGATTTATATTTGTCCTACCAGACTGGAGTTAATATGGTAATGCTCAGATAATTCGTCATGCTGTAGACATGATGTGGGAGGGCAGGGCACAGACACAAACCTTTTCATCTCCCAGAATTCCTTTGTATATCAATGGACTCTGTACAAATTATTTGTGACATTATTTGTGCGCATTTTGAGTCTTCTGTCGTGATTTAGGCTAGATAAACATAGCTGGAGGGCAAATGCAGCAAGATTTATTCACTATCAGTATTTTTTCCTCCATAAAGTAAAAGGAGGATTACACATTGACACAATTTGACCAAAACATCTTGCTGTCACTAAAATAATACACAACAGGATTTCTTTCTTTTTTCTTTTTTTTTTTACAAGACAGACTTTAAGAGAGCAGACATCGCTTTGATATGTAACCTGCATTGCTCTGCATGTATGCATTCTGTCAGTTTTGAGTCCCAAAAACTCGAACTTGAAGTTTGGAATGATCAAACATACCACGGTACAGTGCATTATTAAGTTTCAGTTCAGGTCAGAAAGTAAACACAACTCCTCTTTAAGGTGACTGATCTGCAGAGGCTGGGAACAAAGTTTCCAATAATATTATTTTGGCCTCTGTCAGGAGTCCTGTAATAGATTTGTGTTTGCCCTGACCTCTCCGTCACAGGCAGCTCGCCGAAGGTGTGGGTGATGTACTGTATCTCTGCAGGCAGACAGCGCGAGGTCTCCCCTGACTGTCTCTCACTCAGCACAAAGTGCCAAGCTGCTTGCCCCCTCCTGCTGTGCTCCCACTGAAATCTGTCTTGCATCATCACTATTTTTTTTTTTTTCATCCCCACTTTCCTGGCGCTCAAGTTCCTTCTCATAGCTGGGCCAGAGCAGGGTACAAACTGTACCAGAGGTAAAGTGGACACTTGAGGACTTCACCATCTCCCTTTTCTCGCCATTTGTTGCGTCTGTGTTCTCATTAGCCTCCCTTCTCCTTTGACAAGTTTTGACAGTCAAAGACTTGACATAGTTCGGTGTGGGCTGCCAGGCTGTAATGGCTCAAAGAAGCCACTGTATTTCATGTGTGTGAAATTATGTGTGTGTGTGTGTGTACATGAAACATGTGGGTGTTTGCATGAAATGCTTAGAAGTGGGCCCCACGATAATTGCCTGTCTGAGTGTCTGTCAGCCTGTCTGTCAACCATCCAACCATCACAGATTGGACCTGTTTACAGCATCAGCAGATCTAGAAAGAAACCATCAGAGTGACTTGCCTATAAATTTAAAGAAGTCATTATCTCCTTTCAACGTTTCCAAAAGTTTTTTTGCTGATCAACGCTCTCCTTCAGTCACAAACTCAGACTTCCTGTCACACACACTCCCCTCCTCCTCCTTTCTCAAAACATGACTTTTTCCTCTCCCCTCAGTCTAGTTCAGAGTTTCTTGGCAGTGGTCTTGAGTAAACAGCGTATTTTTAGCTGGGAGGTCATATAGGCCCAGTCTTAATCACCACATTCCCATTTTCCCACCAGCCCAGCTTCAGTCAGAGGCCCTTGTAGCCTGCCCATGCACTGTGGGGGAGGGGATGGAGACTTGAGGGAGAGAAATGGATTCCTACATAGAGAAGCTGATTATTTAGTGTTACATTATGACCCACTGTATTTTAATGAAGGTCGCCTCAGTGTAATCCTTTGTCCTTTTTCGAATGTCTAATACACTGCGTAACTTGACGGTTGACGTCTGTATACAGTACATGAGCTTAGACATCAACAAAAAGGCAGCTGGTTTGAAGTCATCACTTTGAATAGTTGGACCCATCCAGGCATTTCGTCCATCAGATAAATCATACTGCATTTCTGTGACACATCAGCACAAGGGTCATTTTTGCAACTGTCCATGTTCTTGTGGCCACAAAGACGCGCTTTGTATGCTGGATCATCTCCGCTTTTTCCACTGCGGTCATCCAAGCCAGAGAGCAAGGACACAACTTTTCTGACTTTAATTAGCGTCTCGCCGTTTTGATTAGACCCTGGACTGAAATCAATTACTCATCACTCCAGCAGCTACCGCCAGACAGACACAAACTAATCAACTCATTGTGCTGCGTGGATTTAAGTGTGTCACCGTTATTGTCGCCATGAAAGGACTGCGCACAATATGCTCATGAGTTGTGATGACCTTATTTCATTGTATGGGGACAGCCAATATGCTGCTGATTCGAATCAGTCTGTAGCTTTATAGTGTAAATAATGTGTTCAATTTCAGTACAATGGGAAGAACATATTCAGACTTGTCTGTGTTCATAAATGGTAACCCCACTGTGTCAATGTTACATTTTATCAAGACAACTTCCAGCTATGAAGGCTTTGTAGCCATTTCACCAATGGTCTCTTTACACTACTATAATTATTTTTAGGAAATAGACAATATTGTCACTATCAGAAATATCTCTGATGATCATGATCAGTTGAAATGATTGGGCGGCTGGTTCACTGATTGCTGTACTATTATCAATGATAGTTGGAGCTTT
The DNA here is from genome assembly GCA_023373845.1 of Nibea coibor. NCBI lineage: Eukaryota > Metazoa > Chordata > Actinopteri > Sciaenidae > Nibea > Nibea coibor. The sequence continues at coordinate 14,710,099 of CM041727.1, read as the reverse complement.
CAACAATGGCTGCGGTTTTTACTCATCATGTAAGCACGGTGGAAGACAGAACAGGGTCAAGGCCAGCCTGATGTTCAGGATTTACAGGTATGATTACAAGCGTACTGCCTAACCTTGCAGCCACATGACTTTTCACTAATGTGACTTATTAGATCTTTTCCCTGGACTGTGTTTGGGCATGCACACACTGTACTTGATTGACAACTCCTCGGCTCACCCGGTAGTTTTGGTGCACCTGTTAGGGCGGGACCATAAACACCTTTATCAATCTTTTAAGTGTGTGGAATTTTCTGACCTCATATAAATCCCATTAAATCTCCACCCAACTAAACCTGAACATCAGTGTGTTTTACAGCGTTATTATTTGATGATAAGTTATTGCACTGTGTCCTCTTCATGTTGTGGGTTGTAAGTAATCTATGTTAATTAATAGTTTTGTAAGATATAGGTGACAAGTTAAATTGGCTATATTATTTGGGCCGAATGGCAATTTTGAATTTACTAGACCTTCGTACATGCATCATGCCTGACAATATCAATTCATAGGGCCTGTAATACATTAAGCTCCTGAACGCAACAGTTGACCAGATGTTATTTAACTTTGCTGGATACCTCCATATGTCCTCTTTGAAAGAAATTTTCTTTGTTTCTTCCATCTGGACTGAATATTGTTATTGTGCTGTTGAGGTATAAAACAGATGTGACGATGTATGAAGCTAAGTAACCAGGTCACACACAAACCAGTAGTGGTAACAGTTACTAATGGATAGATAAGTATTGAACAGCTCATCTCATCTTTCCGAGAACCTCATTGGCTTTACGCTATGCAATCTGTGACTGCTACTGTACGGGAGCCAGACGACATTTACACTCACAAGACTGCACACTGTGTAAATATGTGCTTTAGATTCATCATCGAATCAGATCTGTGTGGTCGTTCACACAGTATAGGGAAATATTTTCCTTCCTCTCTTAAATCGTGTTTCTTCTTTTCTGACTTTTGTTTTCGTGACTTCCCCCTCTCTAGCAGTTTATTTTCTAGGCTGAGCCTAGCTTATGTGATCCCTGCTGCTGACATTTTCCTTTTCACGTTCATAAATAAATAATTGTGAAACTGTTATGCCTGTTTCCCATGGTCCACTTTTTCTGTTGTGAAGAAGAAGTATCAGCTCTAAAAGACAAATGCTGTGTGTTGATCTTTTTTTTTATCTGTACCCAAAACACAGATGGGAAGGAACACCTTGATTTTTACCATGTTTCAAGCTTCAACAGTTGAGTCGTGTGACAATCAAATGATGCTCCTCCTCAGCAGGGGCTGATGTTTTGTCCTCAGGAGGAGGGCGAGAGAGAGAGAGGTGCTGTCTGTAGATGAGCACTCGCTCTATTCTCCGCGCTGTCTAATCCCCATGTCAAATTGTTTCCTGCACTCCACAGGAAGTTGCCCACTAAAGGCCCCACCGTCACGGCCTCTGCTGGGACTTCTGGGAATGCGGGGGCGGTAAGCATGGGGCGCAGAGTTGGGGGTGGGTGTAAGTTGTGTGAAGGTGGTGGTTTTAGGGCTGCTGGACAGCTGTGGAGATCCCAAAGCCCCCACATCAGCAGTACTCAGATGTTTACCCCGAGCTGTATCACACACAGTGTGATACACATCAGCCATCTTTTATTTTGTTGCAAAATATGTGTGACTGGAAAGAAAGTACAGATTGAATCATGTCATGCAGATATTAATCGGCCAAGCTACAAGCTGCGTGTGATACTTGGTTCACACAAGACACAAGAGTTTTTTTTATGTTAATATGTTTGTGTTGTGCTTGTTTGAGCAAAGATCCAGTCAAGCCTTAAGCTATACAATATTGCACGCTAAAGACACTGGAGAAAATCTCCCATTTTACATCACTTGATTGTCTAAAGGATAATTGCTAAGAGGAAAAGAGAGACTCGGCATCTGCGCTCATCATTTTATATTCTGTTTTCCCATCAGGTTCATCTGAAATGGGCCTCTTCTTGTTAATGAATGAATACTTTTTTTGTTCAGTAACTCCAGAGAGCTTGTATGTGGTTTGTGTGTGTGGTCACTAGATGCTCACATGTTTATATGTCTCGCGCTATTTAGTTTTTTTCTTATTTTTTCAGCTGTCATTTTAACTCAGCAGTTCAACAGTGAAGTTGTTTTAGAGCCAGCAAGCTTCAAACATTTTGTCAGTGATTCTTTTGATTGAAAACTACAATGTCTTTAGACCGTGACTGTATGCTTTACTCTTTTTACTCTTGATAATGATACTAACAGTTTTCGTAGAGACCGCTTTATACCACTGTGGTCAGCCAGAAGGAGTTTCGACATTAGCCTGGCTTTTTGGACACAATGGTCAAACTGACTCTGCTGTGGCAGCATTTAAATTGAATGTCAGTGCTGCTAAAGGTCAAAACTTTGGTTTGAACCTTTGATTCCGTCACGTTTCTGTCCCTCCTCAGTCTCTACAAAAGGACTGAAGTTGACTTATAAAGTATTTCAGGTTAAAGATGGGGGCAGTTAGGGGCCGAAAAACAGCTTTCTGCCTGTGTTAGCGGTATGGCAAAATACCCACATTTCTTAGAAATCTGCTGACATCAGAGCCAAGTTTGATTTTGAACTCCAAGCATATCCTTGCGAGATGTATGACCATATGGAACCTCTTCAAGAAACTGTGAAATATCTTTATAAGACTGCTGGTTCAAATCCTGCAGCAGAAGTTTAAAAATTCAGTATTGGCATAGTTATGATGGGGTAAATCTGTGAATTTATACATTGTTATTTACATTTTGGATGCATGCAACCCAAGGTGTTTGTTGTTCACAACAGACTGCAATCTCCAGCCGAGGCGTAGTTTTTCTATAAATCTAATCCCTCTTTCATTTGCCCTACATATAGCCTAACTGCCTCTCTGTTATGTAGCAGCGGTTATTAACAACCTCAAATAAGAGACGTCATCGCATTTCTGTGTTTATTTTAATGCCTATAAGTGGGTTCTCTGTATGCAGGGACTGTCAGAGGTCCCCGAAGACTGCTGCTGTAGCAGGCGATCCGGCTTAGTTATACAGCCTGACTGAGTATAATGTGACAGAATCCTGACTCTCCACTTCTCACTTCTGCTTTCAGGTGATGCCCTGAACCAGTTCACACACACACACACACACACACATAGAAGAAAACTGGTCCATAATATAGAGTTTCACTGTGTCTGAACATTGGCTTAAATTAGAGACTAATGCCAGGCACTCAGGATCCACAACTGCAAGTACATTTCATAAAGGAAACAGTTTGCATGCATTCAAGCATAATCAGCACTGTGCAATCAAAGCGGTCAGCCGGATAACGTATGCAGTATCATATAGATAGGATCATGTCAGCACACACAAAAAGAAAGGAAATGGCCTCTGCAGACGTGTAAGCTGAGTCAAAACAGATAATGCTATATTGAGACTTATTGATTGTTGCTGCCTTCCGTGAGGAGGAACCCTCCAGTATTATCAGATCAATACGGACATAAATCAGCTGGAGAAGGAGTAGGTAACTAGAGGCCAAATATCCTTGGGAGGAAGGGCTCAGTTAATTTCCTGAGCAGTAATCCCAGGAGGAGAAGGAGGACAGGGAGGAAGGAGGGGGTTTGTCACTCGTACCTCAAATGCTAGTTAGACCCCGGAAACAGAGAAAATAAATAAACGAGGAGAGATAAAACCTCTAAACAATCTAATAGGCTGGATTTGGACCTTGGCCTAAGATAACAAAGTTTATATTTGTCCATTGCCTGACCAGATGTTGAAGCGTCATGTATGTGGAGGTAGCTGCAAACGTGATCATGAGGCATTAAAGAGGGGAGTAGAGAACAGCGGTTCAGTAGATTTACAGATGTTTTTGATGTTTCTGGTTTTAACTATCCGAGGCTGTGACCTTTTGAACCTTCTGCCTTCTTTTGACCAGCGTGAGCCGACTGGCTGGGAGTCAGGCCGGCGTCGCTCTGTCACGTTTATTTTCAGTCGCCCGCTCGGCTCGGCGGCCAAAGTGATAAAAGAGAGACGAGCTGTCCACAGTGGTGTGGTATGCATCAGTGTGTGTGTGTGTGTGTGTGTGTGTGTGTGTGTGTTTGTCTGTATGTGTGTGTGTTTGTGTGCTGCATGTGCTGCTAGGGAGGGAAAGTGGGAGAACGCTGGAGGACAGATATTCGTGGCACTTCTTCCAGTCCCTCCTGCGTGACCCCCCCCCACCTAAGAGTATCAGAGAGGCTTGTAGTTGGCACAGTGTCACATGGGGAGGGAGTTCACAGCCAACTGTGTGTCTCCAGTCCAATTAGCTATCCAGTGGGAGGGAGCAATGAGGGGAAGAGTGGAGCTAAGTGGGAAGCAGTGTTTTCCATTCTCTTTCTGCTCCTCCACACAGGCACACTGTCTCAGAGGGGTCTGAAGAGATGAAGAGCCTGATTATTGAGAAGAATAAAATGGGCCTGGAGGAAGAGCCTGAACTGCTGGTCAAAGGTGAGTCAAACAACATACACAGCACATATTGCCACCGATACTGGCCAACCTTTGATTGAATGCATCTACCTGAGCATAGGCTCACTTGAAGAGCTTCTTTGGTGCCATCATTTTCTGCTTGTGTATAAATGCAAATTGCATTTTGGACTGCTGGATAGGCAAAACATGAAACATGAACACGTCACCTTGTTCTCTTAGACATTTTACAAACTAAACATATAACACATGAATCAAAATTCAGCTCCTTAGTTTGGCCCTGTTCATCTCATTAAGTGTAGTGTATATTTCATTACCCCTAATTGTCTCCTAATAAGTACTGTCGCAGCTCCATGCAGTGCCGTCGCCCCGTAGGCAACCCTTCTCTGACCACATGTGGCCCACAGCTGCCCCCACTTTGCCCCCCTGCTGCTCTGTGTGTTCATGTAAGGATAGTTACTGGCATCACGAGTGGCGTCTTGGGTGTCTGATGCTTTTGAGGAATGATCTCATCAAGATATTTCTGTGTGATTTCTTTTTTTTCCCTCCTTCTTCTCGGCGTGCTACTGAAACGGAGCAGTAAAATGCCAGCACTTGGATAAGTTACGTCCTGTTTGGAATGGCGGCAGTCAGATTGCCTAATTCTGACAGCAGTTACTATGCGCTCTTGGCTAGTGCCCCTCCCTCACTGCCGTCCCCTCTCTGTCCCTGCCTCACCGTCAGAGGAGAGGAGTTTCCTTCCAAAACAGAGAGGCTGCTAGTTTCCTTGGACAAATGATCCCACTGTCATTTGGGATTGCAGCGTTTGCACCATTCCCACATCCTTTAACTGACCCCAACCAGTACAGCCTCAGCAGCAGTTGGACACCTCGGGGTGTTTGAAAATCTCTCTCATTGCTTTTGCACAGGGATATGATTTCCACAGTTCCTCCATTAGGGTCTTTCTCTTTGTTTTGTATGTTTGTTTGTTTTTTCAGAAGGACATCCCGAGGCTATGTGGGGTTAATATTGGCCCAGCATCTAAATTAGGCCACCAACAGTGCTGCAAGTACAATGATGATGGGGAGATGAATTGTAAAAGTGTTGACAGAAAGAGATTTAAAGATACCTGTTGAGTGACACACCTTTTGTTGATTTTACAGTTAACTGCTCCTCACATGACGCAAAGCGGATCATGCTCTGTTTGATTCAAATGGAGAACGAGTCGAGTTACTTGAACAGATTGTAAAGTTCAGGTCAGATTAATGATGCATAATATTTGCACATCTGCAAATCTGTCTTCTTTTTAAAGTTCACTTACTTTGCTGAAAGGTTTAAAAAAAAAACGTTGTAAATTTCTGGTTTTATTGGAGACTGTTTTTCAAAACTTGTTTTAGCTTTTTTTAGTTTTATTAATGTTTCTAAATATTTTTTGTGTGAAATGCCAAGCATCCATGTGCCTGCAGGGCAATTTTCAAATATGAAAAATTGAACTTCAAAGTGAGATGTCTATTTATTTACAAACCATTATATTTTATTATAATATTGCAAAACTTGTGGAATGACAGGAGGTGCGCAGTAAAGAGATGGAAATGCACAGAGAGAGATTGTTTGCTCAATCTTTGTTGGAGGGGGCAGGGCGATGGGGGGTCAGGGGTCACAAATGAAACAAATTAAGGGCGAGCCGTGGCCCCCAGGGGAGACATTAGCAGGCCACAGAGATGGGATCCAGATGGGGGACCATAGGAGGATTATAGAGAGGGTCCCAGGACTCTTTCTATCTCTCTCCTCATTGCACTGTTTAAAGTTCCCAAAAAGAGCAGCATCTGTAGGGCGTCCCATATCTGTGACAGAGGCGTCAAGGTAGCAGGCATGCCCTTCTCTCCATGTCTCTCACCCAGTCAGCTTGTCTGCCTCCCCCGTCCCACATCCAGTCTGTCAGCAAGCTCAGCCTGACTTACCTCATGGTTTTTATTTATCCATTTCACGTTGGGTTTTGATGGTGCCCCTCTGATGTGGTGTTAAGTACCTCCAGGGTTTTTGCTTTGGGCTATATTGGGTGGGTTTATGGTGGGTTCAGGCCTGCCACTTATATCATATAGAAGCATTCTCAGACAGGAAACATAGCCTGGGAGGCTGAGCCTTCAGCCCCCTCCTTTCTCTTTATTTTTATTCAGGAGTAGATGTGAGGCAGCGGACGCTTTGCACTGCCTGAGAAAACCACTTTGAGGCGGGGATGAAAACGGGAAGGGAAGAGAAATGGGGGGAGATAAAAGTAAATAGAAAGAGAGTTGGAGCAGAGTGAAGTGAGATGCAGGCGAAATATGTGCTTGCTAACAGGTGGCACGCAGCTTGCTAACCACAGAGGAAGTTGTGATGCTGGTGTGGCGTCATTGCCATTTTCACAGGGTAAGAAAGTGTAGGTACATTGTCTAATTATTCCTTTTGAAACCACTTTCAAATATGCATGCGCAAGCCATATGAACACACATGTACAGCCACAAGTGGCACATTGCACAAGTGTATTGCGGTGCTCTTCCCCCATAGATGTCAAGACTCCCTGTTACAACCCTCTGCCAGCTTCTCTGGGTTAACTATGACCTGCCCTACCAGGATTTGTCAATCCTCCTGTTGTCCTGTCTTGCCTGTTTTTATCCAGCATAGTAGACCCAGACCTGGCAAGACCGTTGGGCATGCCTATAAGCTGGCTGAAGGGATGTCTGCGTTACTCTCTTTTTTCTCTCTCTCACCCTGTTTCAGTACATTTCTTGCTCTTTTTCTCACTCTGTCAACCTCTAAAGTGGTAATTACGTTGGCTGCACGCCTTTAATCCCTATGCCATTAGCTGGCTGTATTTTTATCCCCTAGTATTTACCCCAACAAGGCAGTCACATACAGACGGTAACAAACTTTATGGACAATTACATGCCTTGAGGATTATTCTTAGTGAAGACCTGGTGTGGCAGCACTGGTTTAGTAGCCCCTTGCCCCACCTTTTAAGAGAAATGTTTGCATTGGTGTGTAGGTACTGTACGCACATAAGGTTTGTCTGATAACACATTAAAAGCTAACGAGTATGTGTAAAGTCAAGTGAAAATGCAAGACTCCAAGCAGGTGAAAATAATGCTATATTAACTGCTATAACATGGACTTTTTTGTTGATTGAAACAGGTTATAGAAATATTTCATAAGGTAATGCGTTAAAAAAGTATTGCTAAACTGCAGGTTATTTTGTCACTTAATAGTTTTGTCTATAAAATGTCAGTTTACAGTGAAAACTGTCCATCACAATGTCCAGTATCTAGAGCCACGAATGAAATCTTCTGTTGTTTTATCCAACCAACAGTCCAATACCCAACATATGTTTTTTTGTTGTAATGTAAGACAAGAAAAAGCAGCAGAAATGTAAGAATTTAGAGCCATTAAATCAAAACTTTTGTTTAAAATTTAACCATGAATTTAATCATGAATCTTCTTGTTTCGCTAAGTTGAAGTTGAGTTGTCATTTGACACGTGTGTGTATCTTTTTCATTTAAAGGGTGGCTGCTGCGGGAGGTGCGAGGAAATTGGATCAAGCAGCGTCGGTACTGGTTTGTGCTGAGCCAGGACTCCCTGGACTACTACAGCGGACCAGAGAAAGGAGCCCGCAGACTGGGCACGTTGGTCCTCACTAACCTCTGCTCTGTCATCTGGCCAGACAAGCAGACATACAAGGAGACGGGTGAGAGGCACACAGATATGCTGATGCATGGCTGACTCACATTCTCGTATACTTACCCATAATCTCTATTGAGTCCGGTAAGACCTTTGTTAATTCACTACGCGGTGCATCATGGACATTTTCAAAATTTCCTAGGAAGTTGTTTCGGGGATTTTTTTTTTTTTTAAATGTATTTGACGTCTTGTGGTCCCCTTTCCATTCCCATGAGTGCTATAATTCTGGGTAAGTTTGGGAAGCCCCAGCTGTTTTTGGTCCAAAGTATGGCTTAAGGTTGGTCAAGAAACCTCACATTTCAGTAATCAGCAGGGGCATCTCCCGTCACTTTGAAAGAAACAAAAGCCATAGAAAATAAAGAGGAAAGTCTGCTAAATGGGAAGAGACAGGGGATGACTTGTCCTTTTCAAGTCTCTGTATTACTCAAACGTGTCACCCTCTGTCTACATCTGTCTGCCTGTCCATCAATGGAGGGGATTATGTCCTACTGAATTCACCAAACCAGTGTATAAACCCAAACCCAAACATAGTTCTTCTTACTAACTCAATATGTCAGGGGACTTTTCTGGACAGAAGTGTACTTTCAACAGCGTCTTTGTCACAAGCTTTATTGGCCGTTTCACTGCTGAACAACTTTGTGTTCCTCCTAAGCCACAGAGAAATTTGTCACATTAGAGTCGCATGAAATATTTACTTCCTCTGTGTATTTTCTGGTTCTCACCATGAAATATTAGTTCCCTTTAAGGGTTCCATCTGTGGCATAACTGACCAAAAGTCAATATTAAGGGCAACAAACGGGTTCAACGTAGTCAATGGCACTATCACCATGTCTTAATCTTGGTTGTAAAACCTCTTAATTTTGGGTTTGGACTTCACCGAGAATCAACAAAGAAGGATGTGGTGCCAAGTCACGTAGCAGGAAAGCCTGATAACAGCCATGGGGCCGGAGATCAGGCCAGGCTGCCTGGGGTACGTCTAATACTTCCTCTGCACAAGGAGGAAGCGTGCCTTTTTTCACTTTTATTGCAAGTTGTCCAATAGGAGACTCACTGTGGGGGTTAACACTTGTGCCCTAACTCATCTGTAGAATAACTGTTCTTGTTTGGTTTTGGCGTGGTCAGAGGTTCCTCTCAGGGTGACCTTTGATCTTCAGTGAAACCGAGAGAGGAAGTGAGGGAGAGAGTCATGCCAGATATGCGGGGTGTCCTGCGCAAAAAGCGTTTCACTGTCTTCCCTATTTACTTAAATTACTCTATAGCACGAGGTTCATTTTGTATTTCAAGTTCCATCCTTTCTTTTGTGTCTTTCTTTCAGGCTATTGGAGCATCACCGTATACGGGCGGAAGCACTGCTACAGGCTGTATACAAAGCATTTCAACGAGGCAGTCCACTGGGCATGTGCCATCCAGAAGATCATTGATACCAAAGCACCAGTGGAAACACCAACACAGCTCCTGATTCGAGACATAGAGGTGGGTCACACAACATGCACACAAAAACATACAGTGCCGTTGCCCCCCTCCTTCTTGCTCTGTTACCAGGGAAACCACACGACCTCACTGTGCCATGAGTCCAAAGTTTTCTCTGGTTGCCTTTCTCTTTTGAATGACCTCATTTTATTCCAGCACCCTGGAACAGGACATAATAACAGACCTGAAGCAGAGAGGTCATTTCAAGATAAAGGTATTTCCAGTTATTGAGGGCTCGGAAAATTTGGATTTGCCGAATGCTGTACATTGTCATGTGAAAGGAGAATGAAGTGCTTTTTATAAGGGACAGCCATATTTTTAGACCTGGGGTTGCTAGAGAGCGCAGCATGCTGGAATCTCATTGAGCAGACAGATGACCCGTCTTGCATCGGTCTGCCCCTGGGGTGAAAAGTGGGGCAGTTTTGGCAGAGGAGGTGGAGGGCTTGGCGTGAAGTAGCAGGGCCAGATAAGCAGTCCTATGCCTGGCCTCCTGTCTCTGTAATCTCCCAACGAGAGTCTCTAATCTCAAAGAAAGTGCTTAATCTGCTTGCCTCAGTCTGCCCCTGTCTGCTCTGCCAGGAGGGGCCAAGCTTATATTCTGGTGGAAAAGAGGGGGCCTGCTTTTAAAGTGCCACTCGTTCATTGTTTTGCTTTCTTCCCCCCCTTGCTCGTCCTCAGTCTCTCTTTCTCACAGGCCACAGGCACACTTTCTCAAATAGGCGAGGTATTTTCCCTCTCGAGTGTGAGATTAGGACTGCTACTGCAAAAATCAAAGGGAGAATGAACAGAAGAGGCTTTGTGTGAACAGGCCAGCTCACTTATCTTTAAAGCATAGATTCATGTTCCAGCCACAGACACAAGGGATTGTAGTTTGCAGCCTTGGCCGTACAACCAGAGGCCATGTGTGAAAGAGAGAAAAACGGAGAGAAGATCCCAAACATATTGGTTGGGTGAACTGCCCTATCTTCGGTCTTCCACACATTACATTTAAAGCAGAGCATCTTTGGTCAGATTATCATTCCTGTCTGTAATAACACTGTATTTGCCAAGGTAGTGTAAGCAGTGAAATCTGATGGAGCAAGAAACGCAAGCAGTCGGACAACCTCACAGGCCAGGGTGCTTATTTGAAAACAAACTGTAAAATTATTACTGAAACTGTTGATTGAAAACACATGGCTCAAATTGACCTACTGTTCTTAAAGTAGTTGTACAAAGACACTCTGAGAGATTATTGGTGATATTTCACGTGTGCTCAGTTGTGGTTTTACTTCTGATTGAAGTGGTTTAGATAATCAAGCTAGATAATCTAAACTCCTGACCTGACTTGTTTATGACATGCTTTTATATCTTGCTCATCTTGCTTCCACTGACCTCATTGTAAAATTGCAATTACTTTGGTGAGCACAATGACAAAACTGTGAAAATAGGATCAACGTATTGCTATGAACGAGAATTAGCCACAGCAATTCAGCGTTTTGGGAATATTTGTCCGTTCGCTTTCATGTACATGCACATGAGCAGCTAACTTAACTGCTAGCTAGCCTGGATCTGTCCAAATGTTACCTCTAGTACTCACTAATTAGCATGTTTAACATTGTTTGTTGTGTTACTGTGAAACATAACGCCCTGCAAAACAGCAAGTTGTCATGTTTTACTTTACTTTTTGCTTTTTGGGGGAATTTGTTACCTTTTAGATATACAGGCTAACTGTTTCCCCATTTCCAGTCCTTATGCTAGCATTAAGCTAAGTTAATTAGCTGCTGGCCATAGCATTTGTATTTAGCTAACTTCATCTTAAGAAAGAAATGCGTACAGTATTTCCCAAAATATTGAATATTGAATGTATTGGTGAAAACCATAGGGAATACAAGATAGTCTAAACATGTATGTACAATGTATGAATATCATGAATGTTGTGCTTTATCCCACTGCACGTGGTCTACCGAGCAGCATCTCATTCCCACATTTCAAACAGACAAGGCTGTCACCAGTGTGCACCAAACACTTCAGAAGAATGTGTCAACTTTGCCCCACTAAGGAGGGGTGAAAGCGGGCTTGTCTTGTAGCCAGAGAGAAAGAGTGGCTGGTTTAGGGGGGTTTGCAAAGGCAGGAGAGAGCCAGAGCAGTGGCAACGTTACTAATGAGTAACAGGTGCTGGAGGGCAGTAGCATGGAAGCCATCTGTACTGCTGGAAGGCATCTATCCACATCGGCAGAGAAAGACACAAACACACGCACACTAAACTCATTGACACCAGTGGATAAAATATAACGTGTCAGTCATGCTAGTGCAGTTTGCTGGGTCATCACTTGACCTTCCTGCTGTTTTGAAAGTTGCCAGAGCTGGATTGTGACCCTGGTCATATCGACCCCGGTCACCCTTGACAGACAAACAGACCCAGTCAATCACCCACTCGCTGACTTGTTTCTAGGTTGGCTGCAGGCATATTAAAGGCACATAAAAGTGTATTCTTTCCTGTGTATGTTGATGTTAACATCACATGTATGTTTTTTTTTTCACTTGTGTACTTCAGGAGAATAAGTTTCACCCTGAGGTAGTGGAGCACATCTACCAGCACAATCCCATCCTGAAGTATACCCAGGGTCCCCTGTATGCTCCTCTGCTGCCCTTCCCCTACGGCAGCCTGGAGCACACATGTAAGTAGTTAACATGTACACGTAATGTATTATCATAACAACAGTGTGTGATGTTGCTGGTAAAAATCATAATAATGGTAAACATGATTCGTACAGACTACAAAGTGCTTGAAATTAACTACATAATGAAAGAAGTAGGGTCAGATCTCTGTGCTGATTTAATGAAGCTGTTATTAAATCTTATATATAATGTTCTTGACTATATTAACAGTTAATTGTGCTATCTAACAGAAACTTCCCTCCCAAGCTTTTATGTGTGTACAGTTAATGACCATTTTCTGTGACTATATTGTTCAAGGGCTTTTTTGCTAATTGGATAGATCTCTGTTTTAACTGCTTGAATTGCTCAGAGGCAACATTTAACACAATAAAATGCATGTTCTAATACAAATGACCTTTCTTTTTGGCTGTCATTAAAACAAATACAAACAGTGGCTTAAAAATCTATATATAACAATAGTTCACTGCTTCTCTTCAGACCACAGCGGGAAAGGTTACGGTTCGGTGCGTGAGGAGGCCGTGAAGCTCTTTAACTGCCTGCAGCAGCTGGAGTCGGCACGGGAGCCAATTCCCATCATCCAGGGCGTGTTGCAGACATGTTTGGATCTTCGGCCCCTCCGCGACGAGGTCTACTGCCAGCTCGTGAAGCAGACCAGCTACACGCCTGCCCCGTACACTGCCGCACACCTCCGATACTGGCAGCTTCTCACCTGCATGAGCTGCACTTTCCTGCCTGGGGCCACTGTGCTCAAGTACCTGCGATTCCACCTCAAGAGGTGAGATGCAAAGGATAGTCGGGTGTTGAAGGGGTGATACCGCTGACCTTAAGGTGTAATTCAGCATAGATGAATCCTGCAGAGTGGAGTAAGCCTTTCACATCTTCTCATACTTGTAATCACAAATGGAAAATGGGGGTTTTACTTGTTTTTGCTGGCTCTGATTTGACCCAATGGGAAACATGATTTGTGGAAGACAGGTGGAAAATACCACAGGGAGTCCATCTGTGATGACAGCTTAAGGTAACAGAAGCCAGAGCTGTCAGTTAACAGTAATATCGCAGCGTTTATTTTATATTCAATCATCCCATTCCCATAAGAATGGGGCAGCGGACAGTTATGTGGTGGAGAACAGGTTGAATGTTGGGAGGTGAAGGTGAACCAGTGGTGTGTGATGGCAGGGAAAACACGGGGTCTAGACAGTGGACAAAAAGCAGGCGCCAGCAGTGTTGACCACCAGTTTAGATATAGTAGCGTGATATGCCTTCACATTGTTAGCATGTTCCCCCAGACAGATCCAGTGTTTTAGGGCTGGATTTGCAGGTCTGAATTAGCCCCTCTGTCAAGCATGCTAATCTATGTTATTAGCAGTGCTAATCTCCTGCTCTAGATTTTCTGTCCAACGCCATGCCATCAAACCACTACGGTTTTCTATCTATATGTCTGTGCTGGGAATCACCCTCTAGCTAATGGAGTGGTTGCATGCGACGGAGCTTCATAATAACGCTGTGGAACTCGCTGCCTGTGTGTTTTGATACGTCTTGCCGTCGCTCTCACGCACTCTCTCACTCTGTGGATCAGTGCTGAGGCTGCAGCTGGGCAGAGCTAAGACTGGAGCTGGGCAGCAGGCCCAGAAAACCTTCCTCCGCCCCCATCCAAACCACCCCCACCCCCCCTGTGCCCTGAGAAACCCCCAGGGAATGTCTGCTGTCAGAGAGAATAGGCCAGGAGAAAGAAAGCAGAGGAGGAGGAGGGGGCAAGGAAGGAGGAAAGAGCAGAGAGGGGTGAAGAGAGGAGAGTATAGGAAGGCTCACACAGACTCAGTGGAACATTCCTAATTATATTTCAGCAGGACAAATCCCACCCTGTGGCCATATAGTTATGAGAGAGGGAGACATCGGAGGGAATGAGAGGGCCTCTCTCTGTCTGGCAGAATGTTTGAGGCCCTCTTGTTCGCCTCTCTGTCCTCTGTTTTGTGTATTTTGGGATGAACATCGCGGTATAATTGTTTCCTTCCTATTTTTCCCTCCGTGTTTACACGGGGCTGAGCTCATAACTCCATCAGGTTGCGTTTCACACCTTTCGTACCCTGCAAAGTGTGTGAGACTTCAGGCCCCGGTCAGAGCGCGCCGTCCGTGGCTTTTGTGACGCCTCTTTTAAAACAACAGCACACACACTCTCACCTAGCACTCCTGGACACTCCACTGGGAGGAAGTGATAGGTCACTCCGGTTCATAGGAGCGGAAACACCTTTTCCTGTTTCGTGCACTACCCCAAGTCAAACATGTTTTCTTTGCCATTTTCCTTTTCTTTGAAGGATTGAGGGATGTTGAGCCTTTTAAGTCCCTAAGAGCTAAAGTGAGAACATTTGTCATTCCTCGCCTCATTGACTTTTGAGCATTGCCAACTAAAAGAAAATAAAGAGCTTGGTTGAATCAAAAGGATGACGCAAGGTCCAAAATCATAACATAACACTTTTCAGACTTTGAGTCACTCCTAACATCAGGAGCATTAACAAGTTCTCCCTTTGACGTATTAAAATTACTGGCAAATATCTGAATGTGCTTGCATAAGAGCGCACACACACACGCAGTACGGATCCACCCGTCTCACACTCACTCTTTCTCGCAGGATCCAGAGCCAGAGCCCTGAGTCTGAGATGGATAACTATGCGTCATTCATCAGCGAGGCTCTGGAGAAGACCAAGTGTCGGGAGTGTGTGCCATCCTGGGAGGAGATCCAGATGCTGATGAGCCGACAGGAGATGCTGTGCACTGTGCACTATCCTGGCCCCGGATCCTGCCAGCTCTACATCAGCTCACACACCACTGCCAATGAGGTTTGGGGCCTCATTTGTTTGCCTTCTACTTTTCTCAATGTTCCAGCTTCTCACGTGTTCAAAACCTCCCCGCCTAATCTGGAGTCTAGTGACGTTACTAAGCTATGATAATCATTGGAATTGTGTTTCTCCCTCTTCTGGTTTCACTTTTTGAGTTTAACCATTCACGTGCCCGTCTGTCCTTTCATCTCTACGCAGGTGGTTCGAAGGATGCAGGAGAAGCTCAGCCTGCAAGACAGCAAAAACACCTTTTCCCTGTTCGAGCAGAATGCACTGTGGGAGCAGCCGGTTGCAGGCAGCGCTCTGATCGCAGACATCCTGACCAGGTCTGAAAACAAAGTGTCAGTCTTCACCTTGTAAAGTAGAACAGACCACGGGGGAAGTCAGACACAATAAAACCGAGCAGACAGACACGCTATCAACACCTTGTCTAAGTCTGGCAGGAATCTGAGCTATTTGTCACTCGTTCGATATGAACAGAGCAGTTGATTGTATATTTATCTTTGCAAGTCCGACTCCCATGCTGCACGTTATCCAGTATCCTTGATAACTGGTGACCTTGTCTGGTTTTGTTGGTCAGACATGACACCCTGCTGGGAAACTGGACTTGTGTCACTATTTCTGTCAGCAAAGCCAACCAAGGTGACACTGATGTCATTTGGTTGTACAAGGCTGGAGTCTCGAATGTAACGATAAGGCAGCTGGAATCAAAGGGATCTGTGTTTTGTGCGGTCCTCACAGTGCTGACTGACAGGGTAAACATGAAACTCAGCAAACCGCAGTTACTAAACGACAATATTGCACATTGAGCAATAACGTGTAACATATTAACATGTAGGCTTCAGATTCTTGGTATACCATTTGTATTTGCTCCCTGCCTCAGCTTTCTAACCCTGTCTGCGCCTCTTCTGTGCAGCTTCTCCACCAAAGAGTCCGAGTCTAAAACCCAGTGGAAGCTGTGTTTTAAGCTTTACTGCCTGTTGGATGCTGACAGCATATCAGTGGACAGCATTGAATATCTCCTCCTCTTTGAGCAGGTAATGGAGCAGAACGCCTCAAAGGGCAGAGTCCTCCTTTGTCATGTGTCTTTGTTACGAGTGCCTATTTCAGTGCTGATAATGAGATATAATTTATTGTCCTGCAGTGATTCATTCTTCATATTTCATTGGATTACTATGTTTCTACTTAACAATCATTAATGTCTTACGGGCGGTGATTGCAATAAAACACACTGCATAAAAAGCATGACTAAGAGCACTGGCTGAAATGTAGAGGGGGCAAAAGGCAGCCAGCACTGGCTTCATTAGAACATTTTTCCTGAGGACTCCCATAAAAGAGTTATGGGACAAAATAAAACAGGGTGGGGTAGAAGGGATTGATGGCAGGAATGAGGCTGTTGCTGACAAATTGTGCCTTCTTTTCCTCCTGTTTGGTCTCTCCCCCGTTCGTCCTGGTTTTGGCCTCTGCACTTCAGTGCCACGAGATGGTTGTACGCGGCCAGCTGCCAGCCTCAGAAGAGGACCTGCAGGCCTTAGCTGCCCTGAGGCTCCAGTGTCTGATGGGCGACTTCAGCACACATGCCCCCTGCCCGCCTCTGGACGAGCTTTTCCCAGGTCACATGCTAGAAACTCGAGTCCTCATGTCCCTCTCTGCAAACCAAGCCTTGCCTCCCTGTCAGGTGGCGGCTCAGGACTGTCCCGCGACGCAGCGCTTCCCCTCGGGACTCCTGACAGGGACGCTGTGGAGCCACACAGCCACAGCAGCGCACAAGCAGAAGGTGGAGCAAGACCTGCGTCTGCGCAGCCGGCTGAAGGAGGAGGCGTCGGCTGTCATGGGATCCATCTTGGAGCGTTGGAAAGGTCTGGCCGGATACAGCCGCAGGGACAGTATGGCTGCCTACCTCACAATTGCACGGCAGTGGTCGGGCTTTGGATGCACTCTTTATGAAGTGGACTTCTATATTGTGAGTATTGTGAGGTCACACTTCAGTTTTATTGTTGGCGTTAATAAAAGGGCTTGTTCCCTGAATTTTTAGTCACTTGGACTCTTGAGGTAAATTTAGGGATAACCAAGCTGTTCTGACATCTGCTTACCTCTTCCTCCCTCTAGAGTTCGACAGGAAATTTTTCCCAGAA
Organism: Nibea coibor; assembly: GCA_023373845.1. NCBI lineage: Eukaryota > Metazoa > Chordata > Actinopteri > Sciaenidae > Nibea > Nibea coibor. Next base: position 14,692,824 of record CM041727.1, on the reverse strand, counting down.
GTTGTGGTTGGGTGTAGCTGCTACATCCGTGTCTCTCTATCGGCAGGGTGAGGCAGAGGCCCTGGAGTGTTTCCCTTACGGACAGATCTGTTCCTACGGCGTGTCTGATAGCAATACCTTCAAGATCACAGCTGGAGATCGGGATCTGCTGTTTGAAACCACCAAGGTACAGTGGCTCACGCCCCGGGTCAGCACATACAGGCTGAGGTTTAATGGATTCAGATCTCTCATTCCTGGAACTGTTGCACCTCCGAGCTTAAACACAGTCTATCTTCACCGTAGTCAGGATTCAGTTTGTGTACAGTGCAGGGCCAAGTGGCCTTATCACCATGCAGTGTTCTGCAGAGTAAGTGAAAGAAGCATGCTGTCTGCTCATGATACCCCCTCCCCTCTCCTCTGGCTCTCTGACCCACTTTAAAAACACTCATTAATTTGGTCTAAATAGAGAGCACACAACCTGCTCCTGCTCTCCAACCGATGCTAACCACCAAAAGTCTAACTTCCTGGCATTAAATGGCAACTGGGGGTGAGTTTTATTGCAGCGGTTAGATTAAAATATTAGGCAACATTTCTCAGAAACATGGATGTTCTTCCAAACAGACATTTTTTTTTTCAGCAGAGAACAAATCTTGCCTTTCACTGGGTAGATTTGCTTGCATCTTCCCACACGGAACAAAAAATCCCTCTGTGATCTCTCATGGGGCACAAAAGTGGCTTTTATTTATTTATTGGACGCACAGGCGAATTGAAGTACGACCCAGAAAGGCTCCCTTTTTTTTTTATGAACTTAAGGCCTCATATTGCTCTGACATGAATGTGCAGGGTTTGGAGCTACTGGGCAGGAAGGAAGGGAGAGCGAATTTGCAGGGGGTGATTATGGTTAGGCCTGGAGTTAAGGGTGAGGGCGAGAGCAGCTGATTCAAGCGCTGAAGCTGAAGAGTAGGTGCTTTTTCGTCGGTGTTCTCACACAACCTGTTGAGGCAAGCATTAGCAGGGACAGACATGGTGTCTCACAGTGGTTCAATGTCCACCAAGATGAACAGACAGATGAACAAATGAACTCCTCCGCAGTGTCCTCCATTTTTCCTGCAACAGCTGCTGAACAGAAGATGTCAAAGTGATGAAATATACAAACACATGTAAGGCCTCTTTTTTTTTTCCCGATCGCGGGGTGTGTGTGTCCTCCAGAATCTGCCAAACAACATCATCCTCTGCTTCTGGAGGATCCAGTTTTTCTTGCAGCTGAATGACATCATCCTGCTCCACCCTCCTGTGACAGTGCCAGACAGACACTAAGACTGCCACCAATCTGACCTCTCTCTCTCTCTCTCTCTCTGTGTGTCACAGCTGACTGAGATCATGCAGCTGATGAATGCGTATTTCAGTGCCATCCGTCGCCAGCGAGGGAAAGGGGAAGATGCGGACATCACCATAGCCGAAAGCACAGAGGTGGGATTCCATCACCTGGCCTCCACACTGACACCGACTCTCCTGGAGCTGCCCTCGCACCCTGTTTGAGAGGGACCCATTACCCGGACACCCCCACAACCCCCACCGTCCTCCTCCACGTGGCCCCTATGAGGCCCAACCCCAGTCCTCAGGACACCACGCCTCCTCCACTGGGAACGGCACGGCAGCCAAAACAAAGAGAGCGCTGTTTTCGCTCCCCATCCGTGAAAATAAACCCTTGCTGAGCTTTCCAGCTGAAGGAGCTGGCCGATGGAGGGGAGGGCAGGGGAGGGGAGGGGAGGTGGGAAGGGGACGGGAAGGCAAGGCAAGGGGTTCTGTTTTGCAAGTGAGGCCAGAAACCCACAGAAACCAATGCGGTCGCTGATGAGCTGTCACACACCCTCCACCCCATCCTATCACGCAACCACCTCTGTTACCCTACATGGCAACACCTCACCACGCCGCCGCCACCACCCCTCCCCCCGCGCCCTCTCGACAATGTGAGACATTGGCATGAGCCCTGCTGCATCAGGGAGAGATAGCATCAAAAGAGTCAGGACTTGTGGAAACAATAAGCTGTGGTACTCCCCTCGTGAAGGTATGGCTTAGAGTGAAAACACTACTCTCTCCTTTCTCCTTTTCTTTCGAAGTGTGCCATATTTGTATTGCCTTTCCTAGAAGGCAGTCGTCCCTCATGCACTGCTGGAATAGTGTTGAGAACATTCAGTGACACACGCGCACGCACGCACACACACACACCCTCGCCTGTCTTCTGTCTTTCTCCTCCTCTCTCTTTCACTCACACACACAAGCACACTCACTCTCTCACGTGCCCTTATGCTGACACGTTCATCAGAGACGGTCAGTTTTCATAAGGTCCCCGCCAGGCTTGCATTACCTGGAACTGTTGATGCAGTGAGCCATGTGAACTTGGAACTGGAAACAGATGTTGAACTCTGTGGCTAAGTCACTTTGGCTGCCATGGCCATATAGACTCTTACCTATGGGATTACGTGTGTGTGGGTGGGTGCGTGCGTGTATGTATGTGTCTGTTTGATCAAGAAAAACCATTTCCTGGATGACATTCAGGATCTGAGCTAATTGTGTTTCACATAAACCAAAGGATTTTGGAGCTGTTTCTTCATTGTTTCCACCAAATGCTCTCATGCGTCCTTTGTTGTGCTGCTTGTCTTGGCTGTAATCCTTGACACGAAACTTGGTTAACACTTGACTGATTAGATAATTACGCTTATGTCAGTTACTACCCTAATGCAGCTCTACTCTGCTGAAAATAACAGGTGCTTCTCTGTTGATTGTTATTTTCACAATGTACATATGTATAATGGGAGAAATTGGAGTAAACATAAACCCCCACAGTCAAAGATGATTTAAAGAGACACCTTTTTTTTCCCATGCAGTTCCCCATCTGTCATGTTATTTAAACAGAAACCCCCTTTTTTAAATCAGGCCATAGATGCTTTTGTAGTATTATTTATGCAAACGTTGCTATTTTTTTTGTACTGTTCTTTATGTCTTAAATGCAGACCCAGATATGTTTTGATAAAAAGGTTAACCAGAAGCCATAAACGCTTTTGGTTCTGCTCCTTAAAGCAGTTCAGATGTGTAAATCCTGTTTAGCTCCTTCTTTGTGTTCACTGTTTGAGTATTCTTGTGAAGCCAAAGTTTCGCCAAGTCATGGATTTGAGCATGGACCAAAGATGTGTTTTTTTTTGTTGTTTTTTTTTTTTTAAATAAGCTTTTATAACAAGAAATGATCCCAAAGCAGACAGACCCCCGCCCCCCAACTTATATTTGACTGTTCTCACATGTACTCATTTTTCTTTTAAACTTGAATGTCAGACGAATATGAAGACATCCTGTTTGTATGCGTTGTACACCTTTTTTTTATGTTAAACGTAGTAGATGAGGTTTTAGGAGACCATAGATTTGTAAATATAACTTTAGAGTACTGTCTGCTACACAACCCCAGGCAATAACCAACCTCAAGACTTAAATCCTCTCACCATGAAAGGCCTTGACGAGTCATTGCACAGTCAGTCCTGTCTCCTGCTCCGAAGCAGGTCTTTGCTTTTTCTACTGCAGCTGCAGGCAGCTCCGAGCTACACGTATAAAAAGAAGAAAAAAATCAAACTGCGGATGTTGTTGTTGCTTTGTATTAAGTTTGTTTGTATGCTGCATGGTACCTTTTTATGTAATGTGTGTATAGTTAATTGCACTATTGTTTGTTTCTAACTAACTTGGAAGTGCAATAAAAAAACTATAAATACTGTATGTAATTAATAAAAACAGCACCATTTTACCAGATTCAGTCTTTGGTATTATTGTCCAACCTCTGCGCTCATTTCCTTTGTTTCATTTATCACAAAATGTGCTTTCTTGTGCCCTGACCGGTGAAGCAGTGTATGACTATTGTTTTCAACCAGGAGCATTTTATAAAAAGTCTGAAGTTGGGCGCCAGCAGCAGAGCGGAGAGCCTTACCTCCCCCAAAGCTTTTCTGGTTTAAAAACAATAGCTGGTTGAGCAAGCGTTTTCAAGTGCCTTTACGTTCCGCTGTGGTAATGAGCCCTAACAGAGTTAGATAAACGGCCACCAGTACACGGAAGCTCCAGGTGAAGGAAAAAAAGGTTTTTATCACTTTGCAGATTTGTGCAGACCAAATAAAATGTCTTTATGCTAAGCCGACCTCTGGATAACACCAAACATTTCAAAAAGTTGAAAAAAAAACAACAAAATAATAGAAAATGTCTTTATTTGTCTTTAAACAGGTCCAACAAGCAAAGCAACATGAAACAGTATATTCATTTTTGACAATACAGAGAATGCCAGTGAACCAGCTATTCTTCAAAGTATATTTACAGGCATAGAGATGTTGAGATCCATCCTTGGATCCTCGTACGCTCTGCGCAAACTGTTACTTTCTCTACTGTAGGTGACAGATGCTGTTGAAATGTCAACACAATGTGTATGGTATGTACTTTAATATCATTTCTGGCTCAAGTCCAACTTCAACTCAACATTCTTGTTGGTCATGTATGGCGGCAACAAATGAGCAATTTGCATCAGCAGTAGACGGAAAAAAAAAAAAAAGATAGCACCACGTGAGATGCAAAAACCTGCATCAACCATCATGCGACGCTTTCTGTCAATCCTACTGTTCATTACACATTTCATAGGTGGTGGACACAAAAACTTAAGTACGGTACTCGGTATAAAGACAGACCGAAACAAGGCAACACGTTGCTGAGGGAAAAAAAAAGGCTACAAGGTGGGAAAGTTAAGTTTAGGAGAAAAAAAGAAAACTATTAACAAACATTTAGAAATTGTTTTGTACAAGACACACTGACGCTTTCTGCTGTGATTTGCAAGAAAGAAGTACTCTTGCTTCACTGGACTCTTGGGTAAACACTTGAAAATCTCCAAGATGTGAGAAAGTCCAGAAAGAAAATGTCATTTTACTTTTTGGTTGATATAACAGTGGGTGTTAACCTCAGTCCTTTTCCAAATTCACAAACACACTATACTATTACATGCCATAACAAGCCAATAAATAGTTTTTTTTAGCAAAGCAGCTACAGCCAAATACCTGTCTATTTTGTGTTCAGGAGGAAATGTTTTGAAAAAAAAAAAAAGGGACATAACTCGAGTTAGAATAAACTAGTTAAGCATGTATGCTGACTGTGTAGTTGGGAAGAGTCTGTTCACTGTTCCTGTGTTCCCCAGGAAATGTAGTCAGGCCGCGTGGCTGCGCTGTACTCGTCCACCAGCTGCTGGACCACCTCGCGAGAGTTGTCCAGCTCATCAAAGTTGTCCTTGAATATGTCCTCTTTGCGGAACTGCTCCAGGAAGGCTTCGCGCTTACGCAGTTTGTCGTACTGCCGGCACGTCCGCTCAAACAGCTGTGGGACAGCGACAGAAAGGTCGTCAAAACTAAAGCCAGTGCCCAGAATGAGAACCTGAAACTTACCCCTTTCAGACTTCTTTGGAACTTTCACACTTTCTGTTTCGGCTTCTGAGTTACGAGAAACCAAAATGAAATCCATGACTTGACTTTCTCAGATGTGTGTAATTTTCCCTTGCTTAAATTTAACCTTTAACAAGGAAAACGAGAGTTTCATTTTGGATTTCTCAGTCATCTCAGTTGAAGTAATTTCACAGAACTGCTTGACAGGTGACGGTTTAAACCAACAAATAGGGAAACAGTTTCAGTTGACCACCAGAAGGATCCAAAATCTATTTTTTGTGGACTTGCTGCTGTGCTGGCTCAACTTCAATTAATATCCTAAAGAAATAAACACACGGAGAAAGCAACTGGACAGGCTTAGGCAAAGCAACTCGAAGATGAGCACTTACAGAGGAGATGCTTGTGTGGTTGGCCATCATCAGGCCGCTGACTCGGTGGGCCGAGGGCAGGTACGGGGACTTCCTGGACAAAGCCACCTGAATGCTGGCGGGACCCCATGGAATGAAGCTTGCAAGTTTACGTTCCCGGATCCTTTGGAGGCTTTTGTGCACCTACGGCAGAGTCGGTCGAAATAAGCTCGAATGCTTTCCAAACGCGTGACGAGAATTTGCGAGAAGATGCTGTGCGGTCGTACCTGCGTGGGGTCGACCTCTCCCTGGATGATGTTAAGGATGGCGATGTAGCAGTGGCTCGGCTGACGCTCTCTTCCTGTGGACACCATCACGTTCTTGGGTTGCAGAAGCCTCCTCATCACATCCAGCACTGTGGTTTTCCTCACACTGGCAACCTGAATTCATTCAAAAAAGAAGAGACATTTAAAATCATTGCTAGACAAAAGTGTGTGACCATGTTGTTGCGTCATGAATTATCATGAAAATATATTGCATCATTTGTATCATTTCACCTGAGCAGGTGTCATTTTCGTGAAATTTCGACCACTGGTCTGAACTCACCGACTGGTCAGTAGTGAGCGGTGTGTACCCAGTCATTAGGAAGTGGAGGCGGGGTGTGGGGATGAGGGACGCAATCAGGCCAATGAGGTCGTTGTTCATGTAGCCCGGGTAGCGCAGAGTGGTTGTGCTTGCAGACATGATGGTGGAAACCTGTGCGTGTGAAGATTGAGTCAGACGCAGGGAGAGAGAGAGAGATTTGTGGTTTTGCACCATGTGTAAAATGTCCGTCATCATCATGACGGCTGCGTTGTTACAACATTGGCCGTCTTAAGTTGTCACAGTCGTGTCAACTTCGACACAAAGCATGACTGTTCGCATCACAGTGCACGGGACTGCGGTTGGCTTAAGACCGCGCTCATGATTCCAGGTGAACCCTCCTGACTACGACAGACTGAGCACTGCACACTGATATGAGCTCTCGATGCGTGTTTGTTCAGCGGGAGTCAACGTGTGCACATTCACCGCTACGTTTGCCAGCTTGTCAGACTAACATCTTGTCAAGAAACACACACAGCAGGAGGTGGATTAGTGTGCAGAGTTTTCTGCTCTGTGTGCTGGAGCTCATTATTAAACTGTCCTCTACGTAGCTCAACCATCTGATACCGACCTTTCATAGCTGCAGGAGAAAATCTCTAAGTGTGGCTCCTGACGAGAAAGCTGACATACCATTTGGTTTGTGCAGCCCATATCTAAAATCCAGTTTGACGTGCAACCGACTCACCAAACTAGTTTGCAAATCTTGTAATTTTTTTAAGCGAGCGACACGTCTGGTACAGTCTGTCTAGGACTATAAGTAAAACCTGCTGACTGACGAGCTGAGAAAACAACTGGAGGACGGCGAGGTTGTGACAGCGTGTGGTGTCTCTCGCAACTCACCAGCTGATTGATCTGGGAAAACGAGGGGTTCTGGATATGCAGCCTGTCTGTGGCGATGCGATTCAGAGCGGTGTTATCCAAGACCACCTGATATACAGGAGACAGACAGAGAGCAATTATTAGACAAATGAAGAGACAACAGAAGGGAAGATATTCCCTCCAGCTCAACAGCACAGTGAAAGTCAACACACGGCTACAGTGTTAAAGGAAGAGTGAGAGGGTATCGGATGTAATTACGCAGTCAAGGAACCTCTTCAAGAGGAACACTGTGCTGTTGTTGGGAGAGCTGAACATAAAAGGCACACTGTACAGTCACAACAGGGGGAGCAATTCTTGAGCAGATTCTATTAGCCCACTGGCTAATTCAATCAACATGAGGGCCTTATGCATGACCCTGGAGGAAGTAGGTATTAGTGAGGAAACACCATTAGACTGTCAGAGCATCTCAGACTAATACAATCAGCAATTTAAGACAGAGATTTATTAAGTTTGATTTGTAATGCCCCAGCGCTGGCACGGCAGTTTGCTCCTTTATTAGTCGGCTACACAAGCACTTTAAGTGGCCTAAAAAATGAGATTTTCAGCAGAAGAACTGACAGAAGTGAAAACAAGCTGCAACTGTTGCACAGTTCCACAAATTGGATAGCAGATTTTGGAAATTGACTACAGGAAGCGTTTCTTTGGAAAGGCCGGCTCCAAAGTGTGCTGTGATGTCGGATACACAACTTTAAAATACAAATGACAACTGGGTAATAATCTCTGTCTTCATAGTTGTAATTAAGACTTTTTTTAAAGATGGCGTTTTGCTTTAAAACGGCTTAAAAACAACATTAAGTCTGGCCAAAGCTTGGATTTCTGTTAATAAAACAGTTCTTTAATGCCACTGTGACGGCAGTGTGTAACAGGCCTGTGAGACTTAATCAGCCTTTATTTATGGAAGCCTTTTGTACGTCTTTGATGTCTTAACACGTGCATTAGCATGTACTTGCTCCGTTTTGACCCCTTCCATTTACGTCAGAGCACACGAGGCCAAATTTATTTAACAGTCTGAGATCACGTCATAATTTTATTGGCAAACTGACTGACCAAAAATTATTTTTGTTTCCTGTTTCAGCTCATTGACAGTGGAACAGTTTAGCTACCGTGTTCTATGTTGACTCCAGCGTGTCCAAGTGCCACAATTACAAGCCAACCGGGGCTTGTTAAATAAAAAAAAAATAAAAAAACACTTTTAATGCCATCTTGTGAGGGTATTTAGAGCTGCGGCTGTGTCTGTGAAGCAAAGAGAGCAACGGGATTAATTAACATCCATTCATGAATGCTGCTGCTGCTGCTGCTCACCACGCAGTCTGCGTTCTGGGTGAGCCTCTTCAGCGTGAGCAGCGAGTTGTACGGCTGAACGACCACGTCACTCATCTCATCCTGGTTCGGGAAAACGGAGTACGTCTGCACCAGCTTCTTTGGGTACCTGAAGATCAGAAACGTATATATTATTCTTGAGAAAACTACAGCTGATGAGTGATGACTCCATTATGTTGTGTTGGCGGACCTGTCGTTGAGTTTCTCCAGCAGATAGGATCCCAGTCCTGAGCCCGTCCCCCCAGCGATGGAGTGACACAGGACAAATCCCTACAAAGACAAAGAGTTACTTATTACTCGCAGTTCAAGTTCACAGCCACAGCATGTGCCACGTGTGTGTATAAAGCTCTCTGTAAACTCTACTGATGCAGAAAGCTGAATGTGTGTGGGTGAGCAAATGCCTCTCTTCCTAGGCAGTTATATAAATGGGAGTGCAGCCCCACCTCACAAATAGGCTCCCTCACCCCCCCCCAAGACAGCCCTGTAATACCTGCCTTCCACACTAGCCCAGCTATTATCACCAGACATTCTACACGCCACACCCTGCCAACATACACATGCTCACAGCAGCTCGGCCCACCTTCCTATCCAATGCACACATGAGTGCACACACTAAATAATAATGTGGGGTCATAATGTGAATGAGTTACAGAAATAGGGGGAATGTGAGTGTTATTTCATGGAAGGCTGGCAGCTGAAGAACGTTCACAAAAAAGTAAAAGAGGCTAAGAATAATAGTGAGGCATGGGCGGGCGCTGCTAGCTTTAAGATGACGGGCACTGGCACCAAGTTTCAATCAAGTCGCTCATTTCTAAATACATTTTACCACAACAAAGACACAAACATCTGATTTCAGCACAATCGAGTATTCACTTTCAAACCGTAGATGGATTACTGAATGGGCCGACCGAGCTCAGCCCCATGAGCCACCTGAACTGTGACTGCAAAAATGTCACTAAAAGAGACACAAAGCGACCACAAAGAGACGGAAAACTGCCACAAAGAGACAGAAAATTGCCACAAAATGACAACGGAGACAAAGTGTGGTCGTTTTGTGCCTCTTTCAGTTTGGGTCTTGCTCCCAAGTAGGGAGGAGTGAGATGCCTTTAATGTGTCTCATAATCTGTCCATGATTCAGACTAAATTCCTGCCACCTCCACAGATTTCATCTGAAATGAACTCAACAAATCTATCTTCTATCGCAGGGTTGAGCAGGGTAAGAGTTGATGATACCATGTAATATTCCTCCACAGCAATATCACGTTACTTTTAAATAAGTTATTAAAGTTTCACGCAGCCCCAGGGACAGTTGGAATGTGACAAACAGCAGACTTGCCTCCAGACTGTCACTGCCATCTGCCTCCCGGTCAATGATGTCAAAGATGTCTTCTTGGATTTTTTTGCCCTGGGAGGGGAAGCAAGAGTAGAATTTTAAATGCATTCATCTTTTTTGTCTCTAACTGGTATAAATAACACATGGTTAAGGAAAGTCATCTCCAGTGCTCACCTGTGAATATCCACTGGCCCAGTTGTTGCCAGCACCTCCGCCGTGCTCAGAGAGGTAGATGTTCTCCGGGTTGTACAGGTTCGCGTAAGGAGAGTTGAGGATGGAGTGGATCACCCTCGGCTCCAGATCCAGGAGTACTGCGCGGGGGATGTAGTGCTCATCGTCAGCCTGTGCCGGAGTTTTAGGAATAACCAGGTGTTAGGAGGTGATCCTGCAGTTTACAGGTGGCTTTGTCCTTGCAGGGGCTGAATAATTTAAGTACAACTACTCCATCTAGTGACACATCATGCTGTTGCACATCACATCACCCACACATCAACATCACCCTGGCTACATACAGCGCATACATGGTGTGTTTTGAACCCAAAGGAATGAGAGATAATGAAGTAAAGCAGCCAGTGCTTGAAGCAGTCACCTGGTAGAAGAACACGTCCTTTCTGTCGGTGCCTTCAGTTGCAAACTCCTCAACAATGCCCTCTGGACTGATGCCATGCTCTGCACACAGCTGCTTCCAAAACTCAAACCCGACTGCAGCACAGAAACAGGAGCAGGTCACACACACGTTAACATTAGGTCATGTTTATTAGCCTCACAAGCTGATTATACAAATGGTAAACACGCCAAACAGCATGGACTGTATCTGAATGACTGCACTGGTGGCTAACGTTAAAACGTATTATGTTACATCTTCTATGTAGTGACCATCTTAGTCACAAGTCGGCTCTAATAGTCCATCCTAACACTGTCACCGTGTGTGTTATTGTCCGAGCTGAGCTACATTTCATACTAGCACTGAGCTAACATCGCCACACACACATCATCTTGGCTAGCTGACTTATATGTTGGACATTAGCTAACGTTATATAGATCGCATGTGAGCAGAGAGATGGTAACATTGACATTAGCTGCGTCTCTCACGTACTTTGATTTCCACACTGCCCGAGCTGAAGCGTTATAATTTCCCGCGGCATGTTCAAGTCTTATTTAGCCAGCCCGCTAGCTGCTTGCTAGCTAAATAATAAAAGAAAAGTACACAGCTGCTCAAACCGCCTCTTCTCCACCAGCCCGCTCCTTCCCGCTTGCTACTGTGGTGACTAGTGGTGTGTCGGTCGTGAACGAACCGGTTCAAAGAGCCGGCTCTTTTAAGGGACTCGGTTCCGATATGTGAAGCCATTGAGCTTTAGTAGAAAAAGAAGCAGCCATTTTAAACATTTTTGGAAACACAATGCAGAATTTTGTAAAGTCAAGCTGTCATATCGAACAGGCTCCACTAACAACCTCACAGACACGTGTGAACTGTGCATCCAACAGTCAATAGCTGTCCTGTTCGAAAGGTTTTTATAGGTGTTTTATAGGCCTGTAAACGCAATGAAAACAATTGGCTACAGCAATTTAAATTAGAAAATGTAATTTTTACTTTTGAATACTTTGGTACAAAGGATGTAATGAATATATACATGATATATGTGTACACACATATACCATGATCATAAGTCAAAACAGTGCTAAATCTGGTTGAATTATGAAAGATAAAGGTCGTAAAATGAAGAACTGTTTGGGAGCTACAAGAGATACTCTTCTTGGTAACCTGAGTCAAATGATCTGACTCCCTAAAATAACCGAACTTCCCATCACTTGTGACGCTCAGCCGGACGTCATCTTCTGTTCACTGAACGTCTATACCGCCACCTTATGTGTCGGAGTGTGTCGAGTCATAAAGCAAACTGAACAACCTATTCAAAGCAGAACCCCCCCTGATAAATGCAAGAAAAAATCGCATAAACATCACAAGAAAGGCAACACTTCTCTAGTGTGAGTTTGCTGCCTAGAGCAAGTTTAAAGTTATATTTTGAAAGTTTCAGAGACTCAATTATGAGTGTTCACTGACACCCAGCGGTCACATTGTGTTACTACACCTATGTACAGTATTTGAAAGTGCTAAATATCTTTAGTATGACATGCACCAGAACGTTTTATTTTGAATGTGTCTAACTTGATATTTACAGTACCTCTGAGAACTGACACCTGTCCATTCTTTTTTTTCCCGAACAGTCCAACAACCAAGATTAATTGTGTTCACTGAGGGTGTATACTTGATCTGACCTGTTTCTGTCTTTAACAGCAGTGTCTATAATCGTGCTTTCTGTGCCATCCAGTGGTGACAATCAGTAAAATCCTCACTGGCCAAATCAAAAGAGGGTGAAAAGATGTGCTGCAGCTATGGCGAGTACGAGAAAAATGATGATGATTAATTAAGTGGACTATTCTTGTAGTCACCCAAAATAATAGTATGAAGCTGAAAATCAGCAGACTGTGCCCCCTTAATATTGTTTTTGTGTGACACCAGTCATATATAGCGTATTTCAATCTTAAATCTTCTTCAGCATGGTTTTTGGAGGCTCGAGTGACTGTACATAAGAAACGTACCCAGTGTCGGTGCAGCAGAAACACCATGTTACATTCTTCACATCTGTTTATGTTCAGGTGAGCAACTTGATGAAAATGATGATTTTCATCAACTCAGAGAGGACATTGATTATCCCCGCCCATCATGGACCAACAACCAAGATGCGTCTCGCTATGGAGGCATGACTTGTGCCCACATGTAAGGACACAATTTCACACCCTTTTCACGTTTGTAAACTGGGTGAATTGAGGCAACTCAGGTCAAAGTTGTCATGGAACAAAATTCTCTCGTCTCGTGATTCCAGAGTAGCTGTCCTCCACTCAGCATGGGACTCGTAAAGGTCGTGAAATGATGATCCGTTATTCCACTTTTTGTCCAGTTGCTCATGTGGTGCGAGCAGCAGCTGAAGGACCAGGCTGCTCAGGGCCACAGTTGAAGATTGGGAGAGTCTCTGATGATGGAGTTTGACTGGGAAAGAGTGGTATGGAAATAATAATGCACGATGGTGCACCACCCACCAAATATTTACTGAAAAACGACACAGTTAAAGACAGACAAGTATGGAGCCAGATGTTGTTTTTAAATTGCTGGTGACAAAATATTGATGAAAACTGATGGTCCTATTAACATTTAAGAAGTACAATACCTAACAAAAGTTTGGACACATTGTGATTTTATGTTTTTTATTATTATTATTATTACTTTCTACTTACTGTACCAACTCATCCGTTGAATCGTCGAATTTAAATACAAAATTATTTAAATAAGACAATGAGCAACACAAAGCAACTACATAACAAAGGAGCTTTTAAACAGAAACTGCACATATGCTATATATTTACAGTCATACAAAACTACAACAAAAAATATATATATTTAAAAAAAACTACAACAAAAGATACAACAAGGTTTTCGAGGTAAAGGTAGGCGAGGTTGTGCTTCAAACATAGGCGGTGGTAAACAAATTATTTGTTCCCATTTCACCTGAACGCGGCATGACACACGGGCTCGTGCAGCCTGTGATTGGGCCGCTCAGAGCTCGGAAAAACAGGTTACGCCATATTGTCAGCTTGCGAAGACAGCGCCACATTCCCGCAAAGATGACAAAATAGTAAGTGACATCTTATTTCAAGGTGTTCTGACGTCTTTTTCGGTTGTATGGGTGCTTTTAATGCAGCCGGTTGTTTACTGTTAGACGCTGACACGATGCTAATGACACCGCTAGCTGCTAGCCGCTAGCCGCTAGCACTGGCGTGTTAGCCGATGTTGTGAGTGGAGCTGCTCCGTGGCGCTGTGGTGCGCCTCATCACGCGGTTTACCTGTTTCCACTCAAGTCTTTCTTATTTCACAGGCTTGCTTTGCCGACGTCAGACTCCTACGAATGGCGCACACCGGGGCAATGGAAGACGCACCCGTGGAGGACAACTCCGCCAGGCAAGGGTCCGGCGTTTGCCTGCGAAGTCGACCATGCTCCAGCGAGAGAGACGGTCAGGTACGGGCTGTCAAAGCTGCGCTTCAGTCCAGGTTGGGGCCTTACGAGCGCGTCCTGACCTACCTACAGTCCGTCCTAGTTTGGGAGAGACCCGTTCAGTGTGTGCTTCTCTACATTGTCGTCAACGTTGTGTTCTGGTGAGTTTCGGCTAAAGTTACTACATTTTTAATGGCAGACTTGTCCTGTCCCCCCCCCCCCCGTCTGTCTGTTGGTTTCGGTGCTGTAGCAACCTGCGTTCAAGACAATACAGAGACTGTTTTGGTCGTTAGGGGAAAGCCAACGTGACTCGCTGGCAGCTGGTGCTTTTACATAATGTAAATGTTTCACCTGTCAATTCAAGACAAAGCAGATGGCTGGCGAGTGGCTCTATTTATAGACCTGCCCTGCAGACACTCCTGCCTGCAGTCTACATTTCTTCTAACCGTTTTCTTAATCTTGAAAACCTTCGTGCTGCTCTGGATTATCTGCTCTGCCAGTGCAAACTGAACTGTACAACTGTAAACTGAAGTTGCAGTTTCCAGGTCCTTGACTTGTCCCTGGAGAAATAACAGGAAGGAAATCACTCTGTATTTGTGTGAGACTTTGATATAGCAGAGCCGTGAGACACAGATTAGAAAGCACGTGCCACTGGAGAGCAGTCAGTTTATGCAGGACTCCACACAATAACTCACCAGGAGAAAGTTTAGCGTCGCGACAAGTTTTGGCATAATTAGGTGACCTTATTGTTGTATGCATCGCTGATGTGGGACGTAGAAGGAGGAGAGTCAGACAGGCCAACCTGCTTTGCTTGCGGGGCTCAGGCGTTCAGCTATTATTCGATTAGACCACCGGAAAAGTTAGGCCGCTCATCTTTGTGCTCCATTGCACACACACACACTCAACAGTGCATACTAGTTTCTGCCCCAAGACATGCATTCATAACCTACATTAATGCATGAAGCGACTGATGATGGCAAGTCAGATGACGGGGAGGAAGAACGGATGACCTCTCTGACAGCGGGTCACCGAGGTCGTCTTGGTTTTGTGAGAGCACTAAAAACAGAAGTGTAAAACACTAATTGCACCGCCACCCCAAATACTGGTGTGCGTGGTGCTGCCAATGCATTCTTTGTTAGGTTAATCTCTAACTGCTGATTGGCAGAATCCTGTAAACATTGTTGTGGTCAACAAATTTTAAAGTCTTGTGATGTGGAAGTGGAGCAACATATCGGGCTTTTAATTGTTCAGGCCCGTGGAAGTGAAATTAGTTTGTGTGTGTGACACACCTACAGAGTTGGAATCCACCTCCGATGTCACCATCTCATCGCGCAGCATGTAGCTTGTCCAGTGTTGGTGAAGAGGATTTTTATTCATAAACACTTCCCTGATTTGTCACTTCTGTTCTGCTTGTGTTACTGCAGTGCCATCAACTTTGGGTGTATGGGTGTAACACACAGCAAAGGGTGGGATGACTTCCTCATTTCTTAGTCTTGGCTACAGAAAACAGCAGATCATCACTCTGGGATTTTGTGGTGCATGTATCCTGTACTAAATTGTTGTAACTTGGTTTAGCATTGACTCCTGGGCTGATAGGCATCAGAAGTACTGTCTGTTTTTACTTCATTTTTATTCCCCTCCAGGTTCTTCGCTCTGACCTCGCTGCGCGTGCTCTTCCTGCTGGCTTCTGGTCTGGCTGTGCTTGTCTGTGTTGATACCTGGAGAAATAAGATCTGGCCAGAGATTAAAGGTGCTACGAGTTGTTTTTAATGTGTGCTCTTTATATCTGTCTGACAGACTCTCACTTCTTCTGAACTGAACAATTTCCCAGTTTACTGTGATTGCAACAAATGTACTATCAAAGGAGATAAGGGACCAGCCGGCAGTTGTACACTCTGAACTTTGCAAGTGATTTGCATCACACCTGGAACAGTTAATCTCTCAAACTTGTTTTTGAACTTGTGTCACATATTAAACGTACGAGGTACTGAAGAGATCAAAGAGTGAAGATGAGCTTAAGATGAAATATTCTTTCTCTCCACAGTCAGAAAACTGGATGAATCAGAGAATGAGAGGTTTGTTTCTTTAACCAGCAGTCAACGTTTCTTTATAAAGCATGCCAATAATAATATAATGTACGAAGCAGATGTGTGTGTGTGTTTTTTATAAATTTCTATTTTTGTCCAGCTGGGGTTTGGTGCAGCCTGGCATCCTCAGCGTGCCTGAACTGTGCCACCACATGGCCGAGGCCTGGGTCAGTGCAGCAGTTCTCACGTCCAGTCTGGTGCAGTACAAACGACACAACCCTGGCAAGGTGAGGACCACACACATAACATGAGGGAAACACACACTTTTAAATAGTGTGTTTAACAAATTAAATCTGATTTTAGGAATCATCTATTGTTGTTGTTGTTGTTGTTATTATTATTATTATTATTATTATTATTATTATTATTATTATAAATTCTAGTTTCTTGATTCCCTCTGTGTCAGTTCTGCATCCTGACCTGTGGAGTGTTCACCTGTTTGGCTGTGATTGGACGCTACATTCCCGGGTTGGTGCTCTCCTACTCTGCTGGTAAGTCCCAGAGGTTTAACCGGTCCCGAGTACACATCCCAGCTCCTTTAGTAGGATCACGTTGGCAGGGAAACTCATCCTGACTGGTTCTATTAAAAATGCATGGCTGGTGAAACCAGATCTGTGGGGGCCCGGTACCAGGACCTAGCCTGTGAGGTGATTAAAGCCAGGATGACACACACGAGGAAGGAGTGAAGGAGGGAAGGGAGCCAGGCAGAAAGCTAAGGAGGTTATGCTGAGACCAGGCTAATCTCCTAACCTCCAACCAGTGTAGGCTGGAGAGCCATGGGCGGAAGTGGTGGGGGGGTGGAGGGGGCAAGAGCTCTCAAGGCCCGCTGACGTCTAAAATCCACAGCAGCTTGTAGTCTACGTGTTAACTCCCTGCTGCTCCCTCTGCTGTAACTAACACAGGAATGTGTACAGAACACAAACAAACAACCCTTTTTTCTTGTCATGTGCTCGAAACAACCCCAACAGAATGTTGTCCTTGCTTTTTCTCTTTTAATAATGACTTGTATTCTTTTCCTCTCCTCTAGTGCTGGCTACTCTCCTGGCCCCTCTGGGAGCCTATCACAGGGTGTTTCAGCATGTGTGCGTGAAGCTGGAGCCGGCCCTGCAGTGGCTGGACTTCAGCGTTCGTGGCTACATGATGTCAAAGCCTATTGATAATCAGTGTAAGTAAATAAATCAAATCTAAGTTGTCGCCCCTCCATTTTAAAAGACCGTCTCCAGAGGGTGTCGTTTAGCTCAGTTAGTACTATACTTACAAAGGCTCAGTCCTTGCCGCCGCAGCCCAGGGTTTGAATCCAACCTGTGGCCCCTGCATTCCTGTCACTCTTCAGCTATATCTGTCAAATAAGGCTCAAAAAGGCCAAAAGTTTAGTACTCATTTGCTGTGTGTGTTTGTCGTTCTGCAGTCCTGCGGAGGCCCATCCATGGAGCAGCCTCAGGTGAAGACAGTGACAGTGAGGAGGAGTTGGCTGCATTCTGTCCAACGGTAAGTCTGTTAAACTTCCCACAATAGTTGTGACAACATGCTGCACTAACTAAAGGGTTAGCTTGGCATGCCAGCAGTCATCTACTGGAGGTAATACACTGAAGGTGGATTATTAGCCTGTACAGCTCAAACTAAGGCCCAGAAAGCCAAGGTTTTACTTTTGCTTAACATGTTTTTCCAGAGTGCACAATAAACACTGTTGTGTGTGCGTGTGTATGGAGACATGTCTTAACATGCTTATGTAAAGTGCTATGACTGGTAACGCCTCTGTCCCCTTTATAAACTGTCAAAACCTGTGCCAACTCTTTCATTCTATGACAAAATAGACTTTTTGGGTCCTGAAGGCAACCTAAAGATAAAGCTCTCAGCATGAAAGTCACATCAGCTTTGTATTTCAGCATCGTGTTAGTTACAGCACATCTGAGCCACTTCCTGTTGAGCCTGAGAACTTCACATAACTCACCGTGCCTGACATGTGCCTGTTCATTTACGCCTTAGTGTGTGTGTGTGTGTGTGTGTGTGTGTGTGTGTGTGTGTGTGTGCGCGCGGTGAAGCTTGCAGAAGTCATGAGAGCAGACAGTGAGAAAACATCACCGCACAGTTATATAAAGAGTTTGGCAACACTTTACGATGAAGTAAATGTTCTTTTGACACAACCTAACATCATTTCTTATAAAACACCTCCCACTCTTGTCTTTCTTAGTTTGATGATGCTGTAGTTGCGAAGGAACTCGCGCTGACTGACTCCGAGCACTCTGATGCTGAGGTGTCCTACACCGATAATGGAACGTTTAACCTGTCGCGTGGACAGACCCCTCTCACAGAGGGCTCCGAGGGTAAGTATGCAGCTTCTCTTTTCCCGTCTGTCTCCTGTTGTGTTCTTGTCTCTCACTGCACGCTCCTCTGTATTTTGGTCAGACCTTGACAGACACAGTGACGCCGAGGAGTCCTTTGCTCAGGACCTCCCAGACTTTCCCTCCATAAACCCCGATGCCACTCTGATGGATGACGACGATGACACAAGCATAGGTCTACCTAGCCTGGGTCCGTCTGGTCTAGCTAGTCACCGGGCTTCAGTGCTGGACGTAGATGCTCATCTGGACTCTGATCAAGAGGATCTGGATGCAGAACTTTCTCTCAGCGGCCTGCCACCTGCCTCCGATTTCACCGGAGACTTGGCCGGGGTCATCGCCAGCAACATGATTCAAGCAGCTCTGATCGGGGCGATGCAACCTCGGCCTCCTGCTACCCAACGCAGAGAAGGTCCACCCAGGGCTGGGGCCCACCGAAGCTACCGCAAACAGTCCAGCTCGGAGCTGGACACAGACTTGGACGGAGAGGACTTTGAAATGCTGGATCAGTCTGAACTGAACCAGATGGATCCCATTGGAGGAGGAGGAGGTGCTAGACGAGGAGAGAGCCAGGGGTCTAACTTCTTGTCTAGCCTGCTGGGTAAACCACAGTAAGGTGTGAGTATGTATGTGTGTACGCCTGTGTTCATGGGCAGTGTACATGATGAGCTGTGAAAGATGAGTGTGTGTGTGTGTGTGTGTGTGTGTGTGTGTGTGTGTGTGTGAAAGATGATTTTAGGTTCCAGCAGTCCCACTTCTGATTGGCATCAGTTGATCACTGTGAAGTACTTTTATTTTTTCTATCTTTTCAGACCCTTCTCGCCCCTACTCTGAAACCCCGATCATCCAGAAAACTTTTATTTTGTAGGCTGAGCAATAGGAAATGCAACAACAAAAAATAAGACACATTCAGACATTAAAGAAACCAGCATTACCGAGCCTTGTTGCAGTCTTGTAATGTTATGCACACATAAGTTACAGGGGTACTATAAAAGAATAGCAGTGCCCATTAAATCTTTTCTACCTAGAGGTCTACACACAGAGGGCTATTTAACATGGGACCAAATATGACATTCCTGTTGGTTGAGCTGAGCCACGTTGCTTTGGTAATGACTTTATGGAACATTATTACATCTTTAAGTTCCTTCAGTCGTGGATTTTTTTTCCCATCGCATGTTGATGTTAGCGCTCTGCTGTCCTTTCAAGGAACGCCTGGCTATGATCTGTTGGACAATTTCTTTAATGTCACAGAGATTAATTCACATTTGTTACAAGTTTCAGTTGTTTCTCTTTGATTTTCCTTTTCCGCTGTCTAACACGTGAAGGCATATTTATGCATTTTTGAAGCTGATTTTCTTCAAAGAAGTCTTAAGAAAACTGACCCGGAGGAAAACTTGATGTTATGTTTGTTGTTCATCGTATTTATGAACTTGTGCCCCAGGTTTGCTTCTTTTTTGTGTGCGTGAATCAGTTCAGATTTGTTTTTATTTTTCCTGCCCTTTAACACAGCTCAGTAACATATTGTGTCCATGTTTAATAGCTTCAATGAGCCCTCAGCTTTGTGTGTGTGTGTGTTTTTTTCTTTTCTTTTCCAAAAAATAATATTGAAACATATTTTCTTTATCTTTTTCCATCTTTGTATTTCATGTAGTTGACAGTCATGCTGAACTTTTTAAAAGAAAATTCAAATATTCCTCAATTCATGGATCTTTTACTATTTTAATGGGGAAACATGTTTACATGAAAATTGGGTATAGAAATTTATCCTTTTTTAAAAGTGTTAGTATGTCAAGGTTTAAAGTGTTTTTGTTTTTTTTTGTTGTTGTGTGTGCTGGTCAGCCCGATTTCCTTTTGATGGACAAACCATGTCAGTATGTCAAAACTTAACCGTTGAAATGGCACTTAAGACTTAAATGAGCTACAGTTGAGATTCATTGAAATCCATAAACATGCTGGGTTTTTAATAGAGGAAGACACATTGCTCTCTGTTATTGTTAATTTGAGAAGAAAACCTTAGCCGCAAAAAAGATTTAGCACAGTAGGAAAAAAAACCAACAACTGCTGGATCCACGTTCATGGAGATGAAGTAGAGAAATGTGCACTGACAGGAATTTGCTGGGATTTTGAGGCCATAAAAATGGAGACGTTTATCTCAGCTGTTTGGCCACCTCAGTTAATCAGAATGATGCTCGTTGCTGCTCCATGAAGAGTCAGTTCCTCAGTGTGAGTGATCTGTAAGTCAGTTTGATAATGTAATGTGCATATTAGTGTATTTTCTTCTCTGTAACTGGTTTTGATATGTTTTGACGTGCAAATCGTATTGAATAAAATGTTTGCAATTAAGTCTGTCGAGTGTCTGTGGGGTTTCTTCACGTGACGGATTTAAAGTAGTCAGACGACGCTCGTAACTCTCAAGAAAAAATGAACAATGTCTTTGCAATAAAAGAGACACCGTTCACCATTAAACATTCAGATTGTTGCCTTTGACTAGAAGACAATCTATCAAACATATTAACATCCATCCATCTACTATCTGTAACCACACGGTGAGGATGGACAAGTTGCCTGCTCAGCACAGGGCACATAGAAACAAACAACCATAGACACCTACGGACAATTAGAGTCACAGACTGACCTATTGATGCATGTCGTTGGACTGTGGGAGGAAGCTGGAGTAGTAGTAGTACTTGCTGTGAGGCCTGAATACATTAATATATTAAATATATGTTTGTATATTGCTGTACGGAAATAAACTAAATGAAATGTTTGTATTATTTATTCAAATGTTTTCAGGCCAGCAAACTGAATGAACGGTCTCAGAGAGCAGCCAAAACGACAGAGCTCTCACTCGATTCTTCTTTCCAGAAATCACAAACTCCATAAAAAGTGCCCAGGACCGTAAAGTTATGAGCAAATTAATTTAGGGCGAATATATATCACTCAAAAGCCCCGTCACTAGACAAAAGTGAACTGTTTCTGGGGATAAATACGTGTGTGTTGGGTGTCCACGGCAGCTCTCGGCAGAGCAGGGCGGATATTTATCGTGGTGTGACGCATCGTTAGACGTTGACGATCTTTTCAGTGACGCGTATTCCGCGCGAAACTCAGTTTGGAGAGTAAAAGTGAAGAGATGAGTAAAAAGGACAACGGTAAGAGTCAAGACTTCATGTGAGGGTGTTTTCTGACTGAAGAGAGGCTGTGCCCGGTGTATCACACACACGATAGACTTCAAAGATAAGTTAGAAAGCTAGCAGCTAATGTTAGCTACATAGTTAGCATGATAAGCTAAAAATAACAGTAAGGGCTAACGTGGCATTAAAGGAGGTTAGTGTGCTTTAAAATACTTAGGACTATAACTGTTGAGCTGTGATGTCTAACTTTAGTTGCCGTCTAAAGTGAAAGTCATACTGCGTTAATGGTTAGCATTTGGGACTGCTGGCTCTCCTGCTGTCACCCACAGGTGCTCCTCTCATCCTCGCCTATCTGAATGAGAAGAACAGGCCCTACAGTGCACAAGATGTGTTTTGTAATCTGCAAAAGCAGCATGGATTGGGCAAAACGGTGAGGGCAACACTTATCCATATCATGCAATTGTGTGTGTGTGTGTGTGTGTGTGTGTGTGTGATGTTAAATGAAGTGACTGTATATTTGTGTTTGACCAGGCGGTGGTCAAAGCCATGGAGCTGCTGGCGCTAGAGGGGAAGATAAAGGAGAAAACATACGGCAAGCAAAAGATTTATTTTGCTGATCAGGTTAGTTCATCTGGAAACTTTTTTTGTGTCGCTGTGGGACAAACTGGTGTTTGTAAAAATCTGAAGACAAAGCTGCTAATCTCTCCCACAGTCTCAGTTCCCAGACGTCAAGGAGGCAGACCTGAAGGCCATCGACTGTCAGATCTCAGAGCTCAGTGGCGAGCTGCAGTCCCTCACCCAGAGCTGCAGACAGCTAGATGCAGGTGGAGTGCACCACTGATCTCTCAAAGTGTGCATTGTACCGAGGTATTTGAGTTTTGTGCTGTCGTGGGCCGCTGGATGTTGCTCATCATCCTCTAGACCGAAGACTGACTGGAGGGTTTTTGTTGCACTGCACGTCTTTGGAAAGGGGATGTCGGTGGAGCTGATGTGTGTAATCTCCACCAACAGAGCTGAAGGAGCTCAGCAGCTCCCTGACGACAGAGGAAATGGTGTCGGAGATCAAAGAGCTGAAAGCAGAGTGTTCTGGGTACACAGCCCGTCTGGAGAAGATAAAGTCTGCCACAAATCACGTCACTCCAAAAGAGAAGGAGAAGGTTGGGAATGAATTCATGCACCAAACTGTCTGAGACAGCTAGTGAAGATGTAACAGTATGGTGGTACACTTCTTATTTTTTAAATTGCAGGTTTACAAAGAGCGGGATGTATATGTGAAGGAGTGGAAAAAGAGGAAGAGACTGGTAATGCATACACAGCTGCACTACGTACATAACACACCTACCAGGCTGATATTGAAACAAAATAATAAAACCTAAATTATGTTTCAGCTATCTCCGTTTATTTTCAGGTCTCATATTTTGTGAGATTTTGTTCCTCCCATCAGTGCTAGCATTACACGCTGTAGCTATAAGAGAAGATAAAAGCAGAACGTGGACTGTTATATAAAGACATAAACTGTTTAGACTAAAATCTTAACCTTAGTTGTGCTTTATTTTCTCGCAGGCTTCTGACATGATCAACGCAATCCTGGAAGGGTACCCTAAGAGCAAAAAGGAGTTCTTGGTGAGTGAAAGCAGCCAATAAAATCCATTTCCACCCCCTGTGTGTGTTCTGCTTCACAGCACTAATGAATTATAAAACTGGCTGTTGCCCTTCACAGGATGAAGTCGGAGTAGAGACCGACGAGGACTGTAAGGTGGTTGTTCCAAGTACTTGAAGGAACGAGAAAGCGCTTGTTCATCCACTTCATCAACGTGAGCCTGTGCAGCACTCAGCCAAGGATATAGATTAAACATCAGGGCGGTGTGAGCCACAGCACATTCTTTGTTCATAGACTTTGTTTTGAACAGATAGTACATCTTTAATAAAAGCTGCATGGAAGTACAACTTCTGAAATCCAAAGTATATTTATACAAAAAACAAAACTGTCTGTGGCATGATCAGACAGCACTGAGGGATGTTTGTCTCCTCGCAGGCAGCAGCAGTTTGTTTGGTTCCCTTTTTAAAAGCCAGAAAACTAAATCTGAGCGTCTGATGAAAACGGCAGCAGATTATTCATTACAGTTTTGATGTTCTTTGTTATTAATGTTCAAATCCATTTCTTTTTTGAAGACCAAATAAAATAACCACAATGTTTTTCAAGCATGGACAGTTATTCATGACCTTAATGTATTATGAGGCGTGGGTTGTCCCATTTTTCCCCTCTCCTTTGTACGCTTTCTTCATGCGGTGTTGCTATTAAATGTTCATGACAGTAATGTTACACACTGAAGTGCAAACATTTCAAACGCGGAGATCGGGATCAGTGTCCAGCTTTACATGATTTTTCCTGCTGTTCTTTCTTTATTTGATTTGGGGTAAATTAAACAGGACATACATTCAGTATTCTCTTTTTTTTTTTTTTTACATAGATTCATTTCACTCTTTGGATGGTGATATACAGTAGATCGCTTTTATAAAAGAACTATCTAAAGAAAATACTTCCAACATTTCCCTGTAAATTAAAGCAACTCTCATGAACAGATCAGTCCTGTGCACGACGAGTCATCACAGAAATCTGCTTTACATCATACGTTTAAAAATCAAAGTACAAAAAAAAAACAAATTCGGTACAGCGGCTCCAAGATTCAGCCAACATTTTCCACATAGTGCTGTTAAAAATTCAGCTGATTACATCACCATTTGAAACGAACTGTTACTCATCATAAAAGCCACTAATGCATCATTTAAAAAAAAAGGTCCAGTGTGCAAGATTTAGGTTCTAGGGCAGAAATTAAATCTAATACTTAAGAGTAAGAATTGTTGTGTTTTCAGAGTATGCGTGACATCACCCACATGTTTCTGAAGAGTTGTTCTGAATCTGACCGCCTCCTGGTTAATCTGAAAATCTGAAGGCGCGGATCAGTGGTGGACGGTCCTAGTACAGACAGACCAGCGGGTCTACATGGGGGTTTTCTTGGGTGAAGGGGTACTCGGTCGGTTGCAATCACAAATCCTACACACTGGACCTTTTAATCTAAAATAATCTGTTTTAAACTGCCATCTGAAAGCATCAAAATCAACACTCTGTATTTAACATCATCTCTCAAAGAAACACAACATGTATAACTGTATTCAACATTTAACACAATGTGTGGTAGCTTAATTATTTTCAGAGTCAATATAAACAAACTGTCATCCAAAGTCCTCCGTGCTTCCTGTATTGCACACCTCAGCGAAATGTCACAGCTGCAAGGAGAGTTTGTTTTTCAAATCAAACCTCAGTGATGAAATGCTGAAGCGATATAGAGCATGCTCCTGAGTGTGCGGAGAATTAGGAGAAATCGCCCTGCAGTAGTATCGTCGTCTGCTGCGGTTCAGGAGTGCAATGGCTGACTCACAGTGTTTGCACACCGAAGCGGAGACGAGCCCTTTGGATCAGCATCAGATGTCACAGAGAGGAAGGTGTGTGTGTGTGTGTGTGCTCATGTTTTTACATGTTTTTCATCACCATCTCCGTTTCTCTTACATCGGTCGATAGGTTGCAAAAGCAATATGATCAATTCTGTGCGAGGAGTCTGTTGTTATTTATCTCAACAAGGGCAACAGTTACTGCAAACTGACCGTAACTATACTATCTTTACCTGACGCATTAAATAATACATTCATCCTCCAGTTTCCCTGCATTTGTTAGCACGGTAAGAAACACGGACAATCAGCGGAGAACAACACGCAACGCTCAGTCCAATACAACTTTTCACCTCTGCTCGTAGTGTGGGTCCAATTACAGCCAGCGAGTCACTGATGAGCCCAAGTGAGTGTAAATACTGTGGATGTGGCCTGAGGCTGATTGGAGTTTTCACTCCACCCTGAGAGGCCAAGAGCCCAAGCCCAACGTCAGTTTCAGAGAGTTTGGTCCAGAGGTTTCACTCCATCAATAAAGCTGACCGTTGAGCTGCCGGAGCACCCCGACGACAAACTCCTTCAGCGTCTAGGAGAGAGCGAGCAGCATGCATGCTGTAATTACTAACATTAACAACGCAGCACTAGCCTTTTTTTTTTTTGGTGTCCATAATGTGTCTCACCTGTGGTTTGCAGTGCTCCTCAATCCAGCTGAAAACGCAGGCGGAGAGTTCTTGGAAGCTGCTCACTGACACAGAATTACTAAAAGACTGGAACAGGGAGTCCATGATGCTCTGAAAGATGTTGAACTTGACCTGGTCAGACACCTGATCCTCTCCCTGCTGTGGGTTGTTCTGGTGGGCCTTCACTATGTGCTCATAGTTCCTGTTATGAAAAGACAACCATTAATGGCCGTGACTGTTTGACAAAGAAGCTCCACAGAGTAGATGAATTGGTTTAGAGTAATACAGTCTCAGGAAAACGCTACCACAGCACTTAAAGTTTTTATTTGAGGGTATTTTGTTCCATTTTCTATATTTAGATCTGATAGGACCTTTACGATGTGCTGTGTCAGGGCTGCCATCAAAACAGCTCTGTCTCAAGAGTTTTCTCTCTTTGTCTAAGATCAGCATTTCTTTTAAAATCCATCTCGATGCAGAACAAGTACAGAGTTCACAGTTTGCCAGTAAATTGCAGGTGGAAAAAAAACTCGGCGAGGAAAGTTGGAGAATAATTAGCTCACGTTTTCATGATCTTCAGCGCCATCACTTCTTTCCTTAGTACTGAAACCTCCTCCTCCTGCTTCTTCTTTTCTTTATGAAGAAAATGGATGTAGTCTATTGCTGCAAAAAAAGAAATAAAGAAATAAAATAAAGAAAAAGAACAACGCTTCAGTCCGCCCCACACAGGTTTAAGTTTCCATTGTCCAAGAAGTTCTCCACAACTTACCATCTATACACCAAAATGCTGCAGCTTCCTCTTTTACTGCTTATGAGGAAACTCCAGCTGCGTGATATTTTTGTCTCCATCTTTCCACTGAACATGCTAAATCGTATCCAAATACTCCTTCCCCTTATTGTCTGCTTCACTTGCTTTGTGTAATGTAAGCACATGAGACTGGATCTGTACTTAGACTATAAGCAGATGGCATGAGCCAGAGGCTCTGCCTGGTTTTTGGACCATGTTCATCGAGGACTGGAAAACTACTAGATAACGCCAGTGTTGCAGGCTGTACAGAAAACGCTGACCTTTCCTGACTTGCTCTTATTTACCACTCTGCCCTGATAGAGATGTATCAGCGGCTATTCCGATTACACACATCAGTTTCTTGGGGGGGGGGGCCTGTAAGTTTTCTTCCAATAAAAATCACGTCTTACTTTTCTGCAGTACTGTAGCCTTGCTGATCTTTTGCGCTCCCACTGCGAATTCAGACTGCTGCTGGCAGGTTGGCACAATGGACTGGAGATCATCATATCCTTTCTAAAGTAAAAGAAAACGAAGTAACAGAGCTTTAGAAATCATCTGCTGCAAGTCACAGAGACTTAAATCCCGCTGTCGCCTTACCTTGATAGCATCCCTACGCTTCTGCTCAGCCTGCGTGTGCGCTTGTCTCCGCCGGTCTTTGTACGAGTCCTTATAAGACGCCTCGTGTCTGTAGTCGCTGTCTTCGTCATCTATTCGAGAATATATTAACAGTGACGCTTGACTGACAGAGAAACATCAGACAGTCATGCAGTGTAGACACAGGCGGCATTTCTATTCGACAGGATGGGGTCGTTCCAACTAAGGCACAGGCGAGGACGTGAACATGCACATCACAATCTAAATGTAGGGCAGATTCACCCTTACAACTGTCAGCAGTGTCGCACCCCCTCCGCGACAAACATAATACCTGTGTTTGGTACTGAAGAAGCACTTGTCGAGCCGATGCTGTTGGCCCTGGACACGACTGTCCCCTTTCTGGCGGTTTCGGCAAAGAAACCTACAAAACAAGACGCATGACATCAAAGACCTCTCACCGTGAGACCAGGAAACAGACTGACACGCAAAATATCAAAAATGTCACCGTCACACACCCTAAATATCAAATGATACGACAGACAAGAGAATATGAACTGGCTGAATACTCACTGGGGTCAAAGCCACTGTCGCTGAAAGTGCCGTCTGTCTGCCGAGCCATCGCCAGACAACAGAAGATGGAAAAGGGAGAAAATAGAAATTTAAAGGCTGGAATAAAGAGAGGGGGGGAAATCGTGCTGCCCAAAATACACCCACAATAGACCAATAGCTCGCCCTCCTGATAGACAGTCCAAACCCCCCCGCCGAGCGTTGTCCTGATTTGTCCAATTCAAGCAGGCAGGAGGGTAAAGAGCTGTGCCAAATGACAGATCCAGGGTTTGATGTGGGCCACCTCAACACAAAGGTTTCTTTAATTCGTGGTTCCCAAAGTTGGGCCCATTATTCCACTGAAAGAGTGTTCAATTTCTTGTGTGATATTTCTACCCACAGCAGAGTCATATTATAAAAAGGATGATCAAAGACTGCCATATACAAAAGTTTGACACGTGGAGTCCCCGACAAGAGGAGGAAAAACACAAAATCATAAACTACATACAGGCTAAATAATGTTTCTACCTCTCCCTGAGGGAAGCTGTACAGCTATTTTACAATCTTGATAATAATGGTGGATTTATCTGGCAACCTCTTCCACAATTCTACATTTTACTTTCACATAAATGTTAGAAAGAGAGAGAGAAAAAAGAGGAAATGTAATTAGAATATTCATGTTATTTTAGTGGCGTGCGAATCTATGTTTAAGCCCAAATAAATCCCCCATGAGGAACATGACTTACTCTTCCTGGACGTTTTGTTTACTTAGCTTAGCTAACGTCAGCTAGCTACGGTTAGCCGTCGAGCTAACAAAGCGCCGCTTCCCCCGTGGCGTCAGCAAAACTTCAACTTTCAGATGAAACGGTGTTTGGCATTTATCGCCGCTGTCGCACGGCAGACGCGTGAATCAGGCCACCTGAAAAGTTTGAGGTCAGCTAGCATGAGTTACTCACTTTCCAGTGGTCCTCCGGAGACGCGGTCGGGTCCGTCATTTTGGATCGCAAAATAACTCTCACCTCTGCGGCGTTCACGTGCATCACGGAAATCCTTCCGCTCGTCTTCAAAAGTTTGCGGCGAACTGAAACACGTCGTTCAAATATCCAAACAATAATAACAATAAAGACACAATAATTCATGTATGAAATAATAACGTGCTTTATAAACAGTTCTACTGTTTATAAAAGAAAGTATAATTATAATTATAAACGTTCTACTATTAATAGCATGTGCGCTTCACCATGAAATAACTGGTGGTTAAAGTTGCTATTAAGTAGTATGAATATACCATGCTTTTGTTCAGGGTTCATATGTGTTTACTGCATTAAATTCAAACATCTCTGTCATGTGAAGCTATGTGTTCAGAAGTTTATAAGCGCAATCTCCGAGGAGACCCCGAATGCAGCAGCACTAGATGCAGTAGTTGGCTTCAAACAGGGAGGGGCGCTGTTGGACAGTGCTGTCTACCTTGTCACTCAGGACCACGTTTACCTGATTGCAACATCAATATGGCCTCATGAGTAGGGCAGTGACTAAAACAAATGTAACCTCATGGTCATGCATGAGGATGAATGGCTCCAGTGTAGTGAAAGTTTCTTCGTGGTGAAGTTGGAGAAAGTTCCCTTTGCTTGTTGATTGGTCTTACATCTGCTTGGTTAACACGTTTCCTTAACGCTTGTGCCCTCTTTCTACTTTATTGAATCACTGTGCTACCTTGTCTTATTTATCATTGATATACTGTACGCCTGGTATGCCTAACGGTTAGCATGTTTATCTTCCGCCCTGTCCTCCACACCAGGTTCTGTTGCTGTCATGCACAGGAAGTTACTCTTCTGCTTTTGTGCTTCTGTGGTTTCTGTCTGTTACAGAGTGTGTCACACTCCCCTCTCCTTCCTCTCAAACGCAGCCCTCTGTACTCACTCACCAGAGGAGTTCTCGGTCAACAAGTGAGTGACACTTGGATTTTTGGATTTTTGGATTTATTCTTAGAGCCCGAACGGGCCCCCGCAAGGCTTTGAACCGTATTCTCAAAGGTATTTGTAGACTGAGAGGGACAGGTTGATGAGGAGACAAACATGAGGACGAACTGCCTTTTTGCATCATCCGCCCTGTCCTCAGGACCTTAGCGGATTCAGTAGACCGGAGGCTTGATGTTTCCCTCCCTTCAGGCTCAAGGACTCAGTTTGATTTAGGCCTACTCGTTCTTGTCATTTGGAGTGATCACATTTTGTCACTCTGTTTTTGGAATACACAGATTTCTCAGGAAGAGGGTTTGCGTAAAGGTTTCCTCCTGGATTACTTGTGGCGATTAGTGATGGGGAATGCGGCTGCAGGAGGCTTGGAGCAGCCAGCGGGCGAGGGCCGGGAGGCCAGGAACTCAGCTTCTGGAACGAGTGACCAAGCTCCAACCTTGCAGAAGAAGCAGCCAGCTCCCCCCAAACTGCCCATGCCTCCAGAGGAGGAGCTGGAGGAGCGCTTCAATGTGGTGTTGGTGAGTGGCTGCACAGGATACAAGAAGGCACACACCCTTACTTGTGTGTGTGTTGCCAGCTTTGGTTTTGTGGTAGAGGCTATATGTGAAGGCTGGGATATCTAAGCAATTACATATGATTAAGAATGATTAAGAAAAATCTATCAGCTGTAATTTATAAGTTATAAGTAATATAAGTAGTAGTATAAAGTTATAAGTAGTGTAAAGTGTGTACAAGTGTCTTCTAAGTGTTACTGTTTCCTAAAAACTCAGGCACATGCATATGCTATTTCCCTAAACAATGTTTTCCACAAAGTTGATTCATAGAATCATCAACGCGCTCATTTCCTCCACTATTACCCTTGAAAATGTCACACAAGGAACAGGGTGATTATGTGCATGATCAGGCAGCTGACCCCAAGGGGAAGTTGAGAAATACATTTTCATGCGTGAGCCCGTAAGACCGGAAAGCAACTGTTTCACCACTCTTTCAACAGTCTTACAACAAGTTGGAAAATAGAAAATCTTTCACTTAAAGCATCTGAGACACTACAAAGAATCAAAACATATTGTTTAGAATCGAGGGATGCTGGAGCATTTAAATGTTAGATTATTTTGGCTACAGATTTGTGGATTAAAACAAGTTTTAAATGATATCTAAAAAAAAAGATAGGCTTTTACCTCTCTTGCTGGTTTAAGTAACATTAATGCGCACAAAAAGCTCATTAAAAAGTGAATTTAAGACGAACAAGACTAGTGACTGTGATGTCAGACTGACACACTGCAGCAGGTGCTCCATCAGCATCAGTGATGACCCTGACTTTGTCAGCCTCAAAGTGTACAACCAAAGGAGCTTTATTTATCCAGTGCTGCTGTTAGGAAACCTGAAAATCTGAAAACTATCCCATCTTGGAACATTACATGAACATCTCATTAGCATTACCATCACCCCCCTTTAAGTTTAGACTAGTTTATCTGTGCTATATATAAAACAGTGAAGCACAATCCACATAAAAAGACTAGAATCTTAGAATCTTAGACATCCACTTTACTTGGGAGTTAATTATTGTAATCTGTTTAATCACACTTTGATTAATGTAGGAACACAAGATTCTTTTTTTTTGAAAAATATATTTTAAAGGTTTTTATCCAGTAATGCGGCAACAATTATTTTAAAAAGCAAAACTAAAATGATGTTAAATTTCTAAAGCCCTAACAAGGAGAGTCATGATCACAGTGATGTATTACACACAAACACTTTTTCTTTATGTTAAATTCAAGTGTGATTACACATACGTTAGCAAAAAACTCCATATGAGCATGTAGTAAGGCTTTAGTGTAACTTAACATCTATGTGACATATTCTGTTCTGTGGTCGGTGCCATTTCATGCCTACCACGCCCTCTCAGGCATGATCTGAGAGGTATGACCTCACTTCCTCTTTCAGCAAAATATGTCCAATTGTATCTGTAGCAAACGGTACAAGGAAACGAGAAACGCACTTTCTTCTTCATTCCTACTTTGTTTCTAAACGTAGAATAGATTCAGACTCACAGTCTCGCAAGTGTTTGAGTCTTTTTTCATGCTTTGTTCTAGCATAAAACCCACAATGACACCACTCCCTTTCCCCTCCAAACACGACATCTCGACTCCCCAGAGGCACAGCAACGTCCATTTCCGTTTCTGTATCTCTCTCTCTCTTTTTTTTTTAATAAGGTGTGAAAAAGAATGTACTTGAGTGTTTGAATGTACTCACTGGAAGCTTTAAGATCGACAGCCAGCGTCCAGTGCAATGATTAGTCTTAGTAAGTGAATCAGCAGTGTGTTTTGAAGAAGAAGAATTTTTTTCAGTTTATCATTATCGTTACTGTCAGTTGAGTCGTGGATAAGGTGCATGACTTAAACCAGTTCTTGCACCAGAAATGTCTTTTTAGTAACTTCAGTGTCTTTTTTTTTTCCCACACAAACTTACCAGGTTGTGATTAATTTAATTAAATGACATTCATTTCTAACGTTATTTAAAGCGGAATGACCCTTATATAAGAATCATTTCACTGTAGGTTGGAGTAGATAACTCAAAGTGAAACTGCACTGTTTGGTTATGAATATGTCAACTCCTTAAATAGTTGAGTCAACCTGCACCAGAAAGTTGTGAAGGTGTGTGGGGGGGTTTGGTCTTTGTTTCTCCATACAGTTGAGAGGATTAGAGGCATACATGCCGTATGCCTCTAATCGTCTCAGTACAGACTGAGATGGAAAGGTATGTGAAAGTCTAATCTTGTTAGAAACCCAATCTAATCTTGCTTTAAACAGTTGTTATGGTCTATGTTTAAGCTAATCATGCACACAAAAAAGGAAGAAACTGAAAAATAGTTAGCAGTGGACAGTTTTCTCAATTTAATATGCGGTTTGTTTCATCAACACCTGCATCGAGCCCCTAAAGTTAGCTCAGTAATTTCGTTTATGACGGAAAATATTTATTTTCTTGTCATACGAAGTACCTACTGACAACCATCAATACACTGATGTAAACAGTGAGTCATCTTTGCTTCCGGCAGGTAGTCACCACCCTTCTGGCTTCACGCAGAAAGCGCATTTGTGGTTTGCTAGATTTTAATATTGTTGCATAAGCAAGAAGGATGAAGACATGAAAGCTTTTACCAGATGTGTCCTGAATGAAGGTGTTAGAGATGAATGGTAAAACAGGAAGAACATAAGTACATAAAGTCAAACTCTCTTTTGTTCTCCCTCTCAGAGCTACATGAACTTGCCTCCAGATAAACTGAAGCTCCTGAGTCAGTACGACAACGAAAAGAAGTGGGAATTAGTCTGTGATCAGGTAAGATGTTTTATGAGCTGTTTTTGGACTGAACCACAACATACGTGTCACCAAATGTGCTTTCACCGACGCGGGGTTGACATAAAGTACACAAGCACCCAAACTGGATGTGTGGTAAAGAGCAGAGTGCAGTGTGAAAACCTTGCAGCGCAGTTTCTGTGGTTGCGACTTAGGCGTCGGCATGGAAACGGAGGCCAGTTTGTGTCTGTTGTGTTTACTAGCACACCCTGTAATAGCTTCAGATGCTGTGCGCTGCTAAATGTGTCAGTTTTATTACAGAGTCTTTATAAAATACCGTCAGGATCTCCACTGATTACATCTTTCATCCCCAGGAACGCTTCCAAGTGAAGAGCCCCCCGTCCATTTACTTGACCAAGATCAAGAGCTTTTACCAAGACCAAGGCGGCGTGTCTCGCAGGGTAAGTGCGAGGCATGACCTTTATTTCGTGTTTGGCACTTCTGTCATCTAAACAGTGACATCTTTATTCTCCTCACTTCTGCTTATTTAGCTGAAGAAACGGATTCAAGAAGCCACCCAGGTCCTGAAAGATTTGGAGATATCCCTTCGCACCAATCACATCGGGTCAGCCCACTTGATGGTTATTTTTGTTTTGTTTAGTTGTTCCTTTTGAACAACTTTTTGTATTTGTATCTTCTTAGAATATTAATTTTTAACGTATTCTCATTTCATTATTTTATATTTTGTTTTTTTATTTAATCTACCCCACCCCCAGTGGAGTTTTCTTGGAAACACACACTATTTTGCATGCTACCATCAGCAACTATCAATATTTCGGGGAATAAGACATGAAATGTGTACTGCGTTGCCATGCGATGTACCTTACAAACAAAATGAGGAGCCACTCATTAAAACGTTGCTCCGTAGCACCACTAGTGGTCAAAACTCCACGGGACACCTTTAAGATAGATGCTTAAGAAATAAAGTTCAAATTTATTGTTGTCGCTGTGATTAATGGTCAGTTTGAGTTTGCTGAGCATTAAAGGCACTGTTTTGGCCTGTTATAACTTTTACTGAACACCAGTCACTGTTTCTGCAAGTCACTTGCTTGTGACTTGCAGAAACAAGTGTATGAAATGAAGCAAGAGAGCCTGTTGCTTATGAATCCAACATGCATCATCTTCCGTGAGAGTGAGATTGCGTTATTTTCACCTTCTAAAGTTCTAGTCTTGTGTAAAGATCAGTCTGAGTCTAGATTGCGTGATATATAATTTAAACTTCTTGTTTTGTGTAGATGGGCCCAAGAGTTTCTCGATGAGCAGAACAAAGGTTTGGATGTTCTGGTGGAATACCTGTCCCATGCACAAAGCGACGCCTCGTGAGTACCAGCAGGGTGTAAAAACTCTCTTACAAACCGGTGGCGCTCTGACAGATGAAATTCTTTATCGCCGCGGGTGTTTATTTTGTGTCAACGCTTAAGGTTCGACGTGGAAAGCGTTGAGAATGGCACCCTGTCCGAGAAAGGAAAACCAGCAGAGAGGTCGATGGAAGACTTGACCAAGAGCCCCAGCAGCTCTCAGTCACATGGGATGACCAGAGCTGCTCGTGCACTGACTGTAAGGTGAGAAGCACACATACACTGTACACCGTGAATTCTTATTCAAAGAGGAACTTTCAGCCTACAGTTGCACATACAGATACAGTAGTTTTAAGAAAGGAAGAAGTGGTGTGATGGTAATGCCACGGCGTTGACCAGAGGCCAAACAAGTGTCAAACTGAACCTCATCTGTTTCATCCTGCAAATCAGTTTATTTATAGAGAAAAATGAATTTGAAAGCTCTCATAAATAGTGGCAGCCCTAATTGATCAACCAACCGCGGCAGGTTTTATTATCTTGAAACAAACAATGCAGAAGGCATATTGACTTAATCAATATGCCTTCATGATTAATTGTATAGCACTCTGTGTTTTTTCCACCCTTCTTATTAAATTTCATGGCCGTCTTATTGCTAGACAGCAGTTCCTCTTGAAACTGACACATTCCAACCATGACGAATACCTCAATTTCCCACACCCTCACTCACTCATTCATATCCTTTGCTCGTTTGTTGAGTGTTCTGTCCTTTATTCTTCTCTCCACCTGAGTGCTACATTTCAGCTGTTAGGCAGACACAGCGGATCTCCAAAGCCGCCTGACTGCGCTCACTTTTGGGCCTCAACTCTCAAATCAATAGCACGCACAGCAGCTTCTCTCCTCTTAATACATGTCCATACACTTGTTATCTCCCTACAGAATAAGCTCCACTCTGGGGAGCAAGATACATAAGAAGTCCCATTCATCCAACCAGAGAGATGACGTACACGTGTGCATCATGTGCCTGCGAGCCATCATGAACTACCAGGTAGAGCCTTTTTGCAGTTTTGTCCCTCTCACTGCGAAATATTTATTTTCTCAAGCCATCTGCGCCTTTTAACGCCAGCTGTTTATGCTCCTCTTCGGCTTTTAGTCCGGTTTTAACCTGGTGATGACTCACCCGCGCTGTGTGAACGAGATCACGCTCAGTCTCAACAGCAAGAATCCCAGGTGAGTGCATTTGCGCGGGAGACGACGTGCAGTGTGTATGTCATCCGTCCATCTGTATTCGCGTCTTAACCCCTCCTCTGCTGCGACAGGACCAAAGCCCTCGTGCTGGAGCTGCTCGCCGCCGTGTGTCTCGTCAGAGGAGGCCATGACATCATTCTCTCTGCCTTTGACAACTTCAAAGAGGTGAAATGAGTTGTGTATTAGTAATTTTATCATATTACGACGCCCTCGCTTGACTTTTCACAGTTTGCTCGCCTCATTGTTCCAGACTTCCCCTATTTGATGACTCATCTTGCGAAAGACACAATCCACCCCTCACATGCATCGTGTTAGCACAAGCAGAACAATCATGAATGTGTCTGTAATTCTGTAAGGAAGGGTTCAGAAATGTACATACATGTGATAAATAGAACTGTATGCCATGACGCCCCCATTTGGGCAACGACTACATTACAGTTTCTATTTTTTCTTCAGGTGAGCAGAGAAAAGAACCGCTTTGAGAAGTTGATGGAGTACTTCATCAATGACGACAGCAACATTGACTTCATGGTAGGTCCACAAATGCACTAGCCACCAAATAAAGGGACTTTTATATCGCGGAGGTCCTCGAGATCTAACTGTCCTCGCGTCTTCCGTCTTCAGGTGGCTTGCATGCAGTTCATAAACATCGTGGTCCATTCAGTGGAGAACATGAACTTCCGTGTTCACCTGCAGTACGAGTTCACTCACCTGGCACTAGACAAGTACCTAGAGGTGAGTGCGCACAGGGTTTACCCGTGGTGTCACTGAAAAAAAATATTTTGTAGAATAATAATGTATAAAATAACAATGTGGTGGTGAATTTACAGAGAACTTAAACTTTATGGAGCTTTATAGTGAGTTTCAGTTAGTCATTGAGCTGTCTTGCCCACAGCTTTTACGTCTTGTTTCGCTCTCAGTGCTTTCATAGTGTTGTTTTCAGGCAGTGAAACAGTCAGTGCCCACTACCTGCCCAGCACTAAATAGCAATAACAGACACAGTTAGTGACAAGCTGTTGAACATATTTTCTATAAGTCTTTATTTAAAACTTGAATCAATCTCTTACACTA
This sequence comes from Nibea coibor, assembly GCA_023373845.1. NCBI lineage: Eukaryota > Metazoa > Chordata > Actinopteri > Sciaenidae > Nibea > Nibea coibor. The sequence continues at coordinate 14,656,276 of CM041727.1, read as the reverse complement.
TTACTTTAAACATATCATTTTTCTAAATGATACTTCTGAGTTCTGATTTATTCCTGTAATAAGTCATTTTTATGTCTGTTCGTGCTTCAGGGTCTGAAGCAAACAGAGAGCGAGAAGCTGCAGGTGCAGATCCAGGCGTACCTGGACAACGTGTTGGACGTGGGGGCTCTGCTGGAGGATGCCGAGAACAGAGGAGGGGTGCTGGAGCATGTGGACGACCTGCAGGAGCACAACGCACAGGTCAGCCATGAAATCGAGAACGACGCTGTGAACGAGACGAGGCTTTGATGATATGATGTTAAAACAACGTGGTCTGTGTTATACAGCTCAACGCCCGGCTCGAGGAGATTGAGAATCGGACTGGGGAGAGAATATCTGAGCTTGAGACTCAGCTCATGCAGGCCACCAAGGAGACCGAGCTGCTCAAAGTAAGTGCTCCTCCATGACATGTGCAGTGCTTAATAAGATTAATTAACCAAGCAGGGTGCGACAGTCTCACAGTGATTAGTGAGGTCAAAAGGGTGGCGCTTCACTTTATTTTATTAATCTTTATATGACTAAAATATAAATAGCTTCAATATAAAATTTTAAAAATGAGCGCATCTGTCAAATAAATCTGAATATGGTCTCTTTAGTGGCACTAGCTCTAGAGATGACAATCATTGTCTCAGCTAGTTGCTCCTTGTACAGTCATTCATGCTCCCCTGAAGATGAACCTCTTTCTGGAGATGTATGTTTATATATTTGTCTTTTCGTCTTAAAGGAAAGCCTGCGGGACTCCTGTGCCCAGGTTAGTTCGCTGCAGCAGAGAGAACGGGAGCGAGAGCTGGACAGGGAGAGGGAGAAGGACAGGGAGCGTTTAAGCACCTCCACCCCTCAGACGTCTTCGGAGCTGGAGCAGAAGATCCAGGAGCTGCAGGACAAGGGGTTGATCCGACTTGGACGCAATGCCTCTGGGGGTCTGGACATCCAGGTTGTGCCCGTCACGGTGGTTGAATATGTTCAAACTCCAGCGTCTGCCACCCAGCCCAGTACTCCGGACTCTGTCAGTGATTCGGCCTCTCCATCATCCAGCCCTCCTGCTTCTGGACCTCCGCCTCCTCCCCCTCCGCCTCCACCACCCGGCGGGGCAGTCGCTCCTCCTCCACCGCCTCCACCTCCTCCGCCACCGCTTCCAGGTTCTACTACTGCAGTTCCACCGCCTCCGCCACCTCCCCCTCCTCTTGGAGGAGGTCCACCACCTCCGCCACCTCCCCCTCCTCTTGGAGGAGGTCCACCTCCGCCTCCTCCTCCACCTGGTGCTGGACCCCCTCCTCCACCTCCCCAGTTTGGTGGCGGACCCCCACCTCCTCCTGGCATGCCAGACTCTCAATCTGGTAAAAGCAACTTACAGAAGAATCTGAAGAGTATTGAAGGCTGTCATGAGTTGGTAGCAGCATTAATATCTTAAAAATCTAATAATTTATCTTCTCTTCTTTTTCCTTAGGGCTTAAGAGCAAGAAGGCCATTCAGACCAAGTTCAAGATGCCGTTGTTAAACTGGCAGGCCTTAAAACCAAACCAGGTGACAGGCACTGTCTTCACCGAGCTCGATGACGAGCAGATCTTAGGGGTGAGACGATGTTCCATTTTTTTTTCACTTGCACTGAGTTAGAGTTTATTCTGCCGGAAAAGTGCAGTTTGAAAATACTTTTTTATCCTGACATTCTCAGCTTCCTCTCTCTGCCTCTCACCCTGTCTACATCAGGAGCTGAACATGGACATATTTGAGGAACAGTTTAAGACCAGAGCCCAGGGTCCTCCAGCAGACCTGTCCAAAGTCAAGAAGAAGGCACAGAAGGCCCCCACCAAGATGTCTTTGATCGACGGCAACAAAGCCAAGAATATGGCCATCACTCTACGCAAAGGGGGGATGAAGCCAGAATCTATCTGCACCGCCATAGAGACGTATGTGCTTCATGGAAAACCTGTTCTGTTGTTGACAATTCTGAGCACTCATACACTTACTGATGCGATTTTTGCTACTCTTCTGTTCAGGTATGACCAGAAGTCTTTGTCCATAGACTTCCTGGAACTACTTGAGCCCTTCATACCGACAGACTTTGAGATGAAGATGTTGAATAACTATGAGAAGGATGGCCGTCCGCTGGAGGAGCTTGCAGACGAGGACCAATTTATGTTAAGCTTCGGGAAGATTCCTCGTCTGAGGCAGCGAATAAACACTCTCACCTTTATGGGCAACTTCCCGGACACTATCAAGCGCCTGCAGCCGGTGAGTTTGTCAGATGAACTGTGCAACCTGAACTGAAAGAGACAAGAGATTTGCGTTCTTGAACAAAAAAATGGCTTTTACTTCATCCACAGCAACTGAACTCCATCATTGCAGCGTCCATGTCCATCAAGTCTTCAGCCAAACTGAAAAAGATCTTGGAAGTAAGTAAAAGAGAATACAACCTGCTGGTTTAGCTCTGGAAGATGTGATTCTGCATGAAGTCATCTCATGTGTTCTCTTTTAGATTGTTCTTGCCTTTGGCAACTATATGAACAGCAGTAAGAGGGGTGCAGCGTACGGTTTTCGGCTGCAGAGTCTGGACCTGGTAAGTAGACTGTGTTTGTAAATGACTGACTGATATTTGGTAACCAGCTTACTTGAATAACCAAATCCACTTTGTTAACGTCTTTACCTTTCAGCTGTTGGAGACCAAGTCAACTGACCGCTCGCAGACGCTTCTTCACTTCATCACCAATATCATCCTGGAAAAATACTCCGACTTGGCCAGCTTCCACACTGAGCTACATTTTGTAGACAAGGCAGCCCTCGGTACATTCACACAAGGCTAGACAGTTATAGATCTTGCGGGTCTAAATTTGGAGTAGTAATAAACTCAGTTCTGTTTCTTCATCAGTATCACTGGACAGCATTCTTCAGGATATCCGCACATTGGAACGGGGAATGGAGATGACCAAAAAGGAGTTCCTAGTGCAGGATGACAGCCCGGTGTTGAAGGAATTCATCAAAACCAACAGTGAACATCTGGACTCTTTGATCAAAGACTCAAAGACAGCACAGGTTAGTCAATTTATAGCTAGCTTACACAACTCCGAACAACTTGTAGACATCTATTTTATGTTGCTGTCTGATCCATCTCCCTCCAGGAAGCATACGTCTCTGTGGTGGAGTACTTTGGAGAGAACCCCAAAACCACGCAGCCTTCCGCGTTTTTCCCGTTGTTTGGACGTTTTATAAGGGCCTATAAGGTGAGAGTGTGTGGTAGATTTCTTATGTTTCTCCAGTACAACTGTTGCATTGCATGTTAATAATTTTGCATTGATTGATTGAACACAGACAGCACAGCAAGAGATTGAGCAGAAAAAGAAAATGGAGCGTGAAAGCAGTGAGGAAAAACAACAAACATCATCTCCGAACAAGGCTGGGGCACAAAAGGTGAGGTATTAAAATAGCTCATGGAGAATTAGAAAGGTGCAATATTCCCAGAAAATGTTTTATTCATTCTAAATCTACTTTGATTTCTTTTCATTTCTTTTTTTTTAACTTTTGTTAGGGGCCCATGATGCCTAAAATGCCCCAGATGGACCTGATAGCTGAGCTGAAGAAGAGGCAGGTGAAACCGCAGGTACGCGAGGGGAAGGACGGCGCCCTGGAGGACATCATCACAGGTACAGAAACATCGCGTTTCCTGGAGTCGCACGGTCATGTCATTTTGTGCCGCGCGCTCGATGTTTACGTGCTGCTGAAATCCACTTGGCGTTTGTTCTGCCGCAGATTTGAGGAACACACCATACAGGCGGACAGATGGTCGACGGTCAGCGCCGCGCCAGGACACTTGAGGCACTTCTGGTCCCAGACTTTTTTTTTTTTTTTTTTTTTACAAATTTAACAGGAATCACACTCAAACATACAGACAATAAAACAGGCTTTAACATGTTCTGTATATATAGTATATCGTTTAGTGGCAGTGTGAATTTGATGTGTAAATAGCATTTAAGTTGGTACTATTAGATATTTTTGATGAAACAGTTGAACAATTTGATTCTAAATCTTCTTTAAATAGTATTTCTGTGGCACCTCATGGTTTCGTATGTAGTGTTCTCGCCTATTAAGTGATAAAAAAAAAATGATAACTTTGTTTTAAAATAAACCTATTTTTTAACCCATTATTTCTGTTTTTCTATTTCCTCTGCAAAATAACTTGACATGTGATGCAACATTTGTTCTGCCGAAGAACACTGCTCATTTCCTGACACGGATGACTCGTCATAAAGCAAGATCAGACGTGGCCACTGTACAAGAGAGCTGCACTTTATTGGACACACAATCACAGCAAATTATGTACAAAAGAAGGCAGGTTCAACTGCCTACTGTCTTCTCACAGGAAAAACACACACATTTCTCACAGAATATCATGGCATCCACACTGATAAATTAGTTATCTCCAGTATCAGTAGGCTTTTAAATTTATATATCATTATATTATAGATCTAGTTTCTGTATTATTTTTGTTCTTATATCACACTACTCTACAAATGGGAGAATCACTCTGTGGAAAGAGTACACCGTCGCCGGTGACTTCTCTGGTTGGGGTGCGTTCGAGCGTTCTGAAGCCTTCTAGACATTCAGCACTCTCTGCCACTATCGCCATCTTCATCGTCACATAACATCACAGTAAGACTGAACATGCCTGTGTCACAGATACCAAAATAATGTCTCATTCTTCATGTTAGTAGACCTGTAACATACCGCTCCTCTCTCTCTCTTTCTCATTTTTCTGAGAAAACATGTAGACAACATTTTTTTTTCGACTGCACCGTGCGATTGCTTGAGACTATACATGCATTGTTTTGTATATACCTTTGTATCCATCGTCATAGTTTATTAATAAAACATCTTCTTTTGGACATAACAATTTGTTGAACTCGCTAGGAATGACTCGGCCTATTTACAAGTCAATTTTGTTTTTCTACTTTTGATGCCAAGATTTTTGAACATCCACACATTCATGTAAAAATCTCATATACATACTATAGAATGTAGGTTCATTATATAAAAAAAAGATAGAATGGCAAAGGAAGAGATAAAACTTTAAATTCATGTAACTCCATATATTTTCCTTACTACTCCTTCTTGGTGGATGTAACAACTTCTGTGGTTTAGCTTAACTGCTACTTAAAGCCGCTCGGTGCAACAGCTGGAACTGAACGAGCCACAAAATGCACTGGCACCAGTTGTAATGTTAAAGAACCTGTTGTCTCTGACTGCTCTTGCACCGAGCATCCACGTCCACATTTCTACCACTCTTGTTCGCATGCAAACATGACACAGCGGAAAATTAAAGCCATTTAACTTCCTTTTCTCACAGCAGCAAGGCTCTATATGAAGCCTTTGGGCCTATAAACTGACCGTTCACAGTAGTCACCACGATATCTGGGTTTCTGACCGATTTCCAACTTAGTAATACCAGCTGAATTACAAGTACAAGATGGGGTGAAACAGAAAAACAGAGCACGGGTACAGAAAACAACCCCTTTGAAACATAAAAGATAGTAGCAAAATAAGCCCCAAAGCACAGGCACTGGTCCAGCCTCTTGCACCTTAATAGTGACCCTTCACATAAGGAGGCAAAGGTGCAGACGAGTGTTTTCAGGGACAAGCTTTTCGTAAATCGGCGTTACATAAAATCAAACTCAGTGTTTGTAAAGAAAATCCTAGGATTTAAAAATGAACTTCAGTGTATATTACAGAGGTTAACTGTTATCTATACAGATATTTTTAAACAAATATAAAAATGTTCTGCGTATGAATAAATAATCTCAGTGTGAAATGTAATATCTCTGTCAATGAATAAAAAAGAAAAATCTGTACAAAACGGTCACTAATATATAAAACTGAAGAGATGATGACATTTTACAGTATATAATTTAATCTAGGCCTATATATATCACACTTTTCTTCACAATTATAATATCATACACAAACATCTCACTTAGATATATTTATATATGTATATTTCTTCTATGTTTGAGTTCAAGTTTGCATGAGTTTTTCTGATTGCCAAGGGCATCCTCTGTGAGTTTCTTCGACATGCCCTCTAAGCCTCCAGCCATGTTGAAATCACAGCCTGCTAACACTTGAAAAATCATTCCAGAGAGCACTGTCACGCAATTCTGGGAGGTTTCATCTCAGACTTTACTCGGGGAAAGCAGCCAAGCGTGAATACTTCCTCCCCAACGCTCACCAGACGCAAATGCAGCAAATTTAACTCGGAGAGTTATGGATTTGAGTGTGGAACAGCATGAGTAAGTGAATTTCTTTCATTTGACTTCACTCAATATGAAACCCGGGGCTTGAACCTGCCTGGCAGAGCTACAGAGCACCCAGGGTGAAGCTTAATTCGATGTGCTGTGAGTTTGCAGTTTTGTACATTGTTAAGAGCTCGGGGAGTGTTTAGTCAAATGCCACTGCTGCAACCTGACACACACTGCATTTCAAGTGCTGTTTCCCTTTTTTTTCCTCCTGCGGAAAATGGGAAGAAGACCCTTCCCGCAGCCTCTTCTTTGGATAAAAGTGTTATTCTGTCATTGCTGCTGATCTAATACTGTAATATAAGATCAACTAGGGATTTGTGGCAAGAACAAAGTCTTAGAGGCACTGGGATAAACATGGTAACAGGTCCTTGCAGACAAACAGGCCTTCCACGAAGGCCAAGAGCCTTTGGAAAAGAGTGCTAATTACATATTGCACTGTTACTGTTCATGAACTGAGGCCAATCAAACTTTATCCTAAGATAACCTCAACTGAGTCAACCCAAGACAAAGTGAAAGTGAGAGGGGCAGGGACATAACAGCCGCTTAATGGCTCTCCAACTGTCAGACCCTTCGTCTCACCTCTTTGTGTCTTTTAAATCACAAGCACTCTCAATGAGACGAGTCAAAGTAGCCTTCAAACACGCGTCGCCAAACTAATCCCTTCTCCTCGAGCTGCCTACTCTTTGACGCGACCCCCTCTGCATGTTTTAATCTCAATGCCACAAAAAAAAAATCAACAATTTTTTTTCTAGTAAATGACAAAAAAAAAAAAAAAAAAAGAATCGCTTTGTCTATGACTGTCAGTTCAACCTTGTGACATCCCCAGTGGGCAGCTTTAAGGCAATAACACAGAACAGGGAGCTTCACTATGGTTTTTGTGCAGAGCTTACACTGACAGGCCTTTGATGGGCCCAACATTCATAAATGTTTGAACATGCAGGTAACAGTAATGTTGGTAATTGAACCTTATTTCAAATATGCACGGATGGTTTCTTCGTTCTTTGAGAAACATTTGTAGCTTTGTGCTTTTCATGGTTAACCAGATTCACAAAATTAGAAGGGTCACATGCTTGAGAGGAAACTGTGCTTATTTTTTATTTCTGTTCTCTCCTCTCAGGCGATTTGAGGTCAAACGACATCTGAATCTAAACATATGCTGCCTCTTTATCTTACAAACACTACTGAAGAGTTGAAACCATCAATCAATCCAGTGTAGTTAAAGTTACATTTTGTTCTTGTTCTACAATAAGACCTGCAAACGGCTGAAAAGTCTGAAAGCTGATTCCCAGTAGATTAAATATTTGAAGTTCAAAAGAAACTAGACTCAGAAAAAACAAGAGTTACTTGTTCTGTCTCTCTGCAGAGCTTCTGTAAAGGTTGAAATCACGCTCTGGCTGATATTTTATCTCTGGTGCGACAGGTGTGACTTAAAGATGAATCATCACACGCGATTTGCTGAAACAAAAATCCAGTGCACGCTTCTACAAACAGCTTGGCTTTGCAAGTGCATGTGTGACAGAATGTGTGTGTTATTCATCGCCGCGTGTGCTTGAGTCTTTGGAAAAGGCTTTCTAATGTCAGGTGCTAAAATGCCAGAGAGATGCTACAGTGGAAACATCCTGATTGTCATAATTAACTAGATAATACACACGTACAGAAATTCAACATTTGTATTTTTCCCTTCTGTTTGAGTAACTGTATCTCCTGGTTCTATTTCAAATAGAAATGTGCTGTTATCAGACTCCCCTACAATGTGCTTTTGAGGCCGAAAATTACATTATTTAATTCTCATAATTGTTAGAATAATCCTATTTCATGATGCAAGGATTTCATTTTGTGTGGATGCGTGTATGTATTCAAAATGTGTGCCATGAAATCAAAGCAGACTGTCTGACAGTGGAATGTACACTTCCAACAAAGCACAGGTCAAAGATCGGGGAGTGAGGACAATCATGTAAACTCTTTACACAGTGTGTACAAACGGAGGGGAAAATATAGCACCAGTTCAGAGTTTAAAACACAGATGACGTGAGAAAATCCTTTTTTTTTCTTCTTTTTTTTTAAACACAAGTCAGCTTGAAACCACAATCATCACCTTGATCTTCTTTTTTTTTCGGAGCAGGCTCACATTCTGCCAGGTGATGCAGGTTAAAGTGAGAGCAATATTATCCTGAACACACACATTTACTGGACTCACTTGGTGATTATTGCAGCTCTATTTTCTACGATAAAAGTCACAGTCTAGAAAGTATGTCTACCCCATTATCAACCCACCGAATGAGGGTATATATATGTGACTGCTACTGTCAATAAATCCATCCAGACCACATCGGCTTATAGCAGGCAGCTGGTTGGAGGGGAGGCCCATTTGTGCGCTCTCTATCTGGCAAACTGGCAGTATGACTGTGTGGGTGGACTGCAGAGGAACTATGGAAAGGAGGATAAGCGTAGGCAACTTGTCCAAGAAGAAAACCGTGACTCCGTTTACAGTACGGTAGTTCTTGCCATGGAAATATGAAACTATGCATACCAGAGTGAAAAAGAGAAGAAGAAGAAGCCAAAAATTCCTGACATAAAGTATGACTAAAAAAATGCTGAAGAATGTAGTTGTTGCTTTCTCTTTACGGTTCATGACGCGATGTGGTGTCCTCATCCTCCTCCTCTTCATCACCGAGGGTTGCCGGGGGTTAGGTCCTTATTCACAGAAATGCTGCCGCCCTCCTTGCAGCTGTTGAGAGTGGAGCTGTCAAGGCTACAAGTGCTGCGCTTCAAACCCATAGATGAGAGGGTGAGGGAAGTCAGAGAGGTAGGAGAGGAGGGAGAGAGAGAAAGAGTCGGGGTGGTGGGTGAAGAGGTGGAGGAAGAGGAGGTAGTAGGGGGAGTAGGAGAGGATGAATGGCTGCTGGGCAGGGGTAAGGAGGAGGCTCGCTGCTCGCGTAGAAGGCGGTGATGACGGAGGGTGGAGGAGAGGAGCAGGGCCTCTGCGTTCAGGCCGGATGCAGACAGGCTTGCTAGCAGGGCCTTTGCTTGGCTGGAGGAGGCTGACAGGGAGGGCACTGCCCCCTCCTGGGGGTACTTCCTCAGGCCAGGGGCAAACGCGGCTGCGGGAGAGGGCACTCGGCCTGAGAAAATGCTGCCTGTTTTGATACCAGAGAGGTACGGCTCAATACTGCCACTGGTGCTGTTGGTCCCCAAGGCCTTCAGGTAGAGCAGGGACACAGAAGACAGGAAGAGGGAGGGGAGGTTTTCAGGGATCAAAGGGGAAATCATGAAAAATTAAAGTCTTAAAATTGTCTGGGTTCTGTTCCCTGCTGCACCTTCCCTTACCAATACAGTCAAACATGCCCGTGCATGCATGCTTGCACACGCACGCGCACATCCACAAATGCAGGCAGATCGGGGGTTCGGTGTAGCTTTTGGAGTAAACACTGGTGATGTGAGAGAGGCTGATTAAAGTAAAGGGGGCAGATGAATGTGTGTATCTCTCTAATCAGGTAAACAGGAGGAGGAGGAGGAGGAGGAAGCTGAAGAGGCTGGACACGGACAGGTCGCTCACTGCTGCAGGGTCACGGGTAGAGTAGGTGTGCGGGCCGGGGGAGTGCAGGGCGGCACGGGTTCAAACAGGGTGACGGGGTGGGTGAGGTTGGCCGCAGGAACAGGTGGTGCAGTGGAGGGGTAAGGGGGAGGGGGGGGGGGGGGGGGGGGGGTGAGGAAAAAGGAAACAAAGAGACAAACACAGGAGATTGTTATTCAGGTTGATTTCAGCATGTGTGATGCAAGCCGTGAGACAGGCTGCCATCTACGCATGATGACCAAACCACTGAGAAACACACCTTCTGCAACAGGGTGCAACACTAAGACACAATGCAGATCACGCCGGTGTTGTCCACCTTTATTTTGACACTTGTTTTAATGATGTTTACTCATTAAAAAATGCAAAATATTCTGATGGGTGGGCAGCATCACGGCACCTTTCATGTATTGCTGAAATGAGTCAGTAGATGGCACTGTTCCAGCAGTATCAGACTTGTGGGTAACACACTTACAACAGGTATTTGTCTCTCTTTTACAGGTGGCACTAAGCTGGCTGCATCCGACAGAAACAGTTTTATGTGCACAAGACTAACCAAGCAAAATACACCAGGGTGGTGACAGGGTGAGATAAGAGCTGGAGTCTGTTTTAAAGACCCAAACTTTTATTTTGTACAATTTTACACTTTAAGGACATTTTATTTAGGTTTTTTCATAAGACGAAACAGGATTGAAGTTTCCCATGGCTCTAAAAGTTCCAAAATGTGTTTGTTTGGGGATTATGGGGATTAGTTCTGTATGAAAAAAGAGCAGGTGTGCCAGTCTACACCGTGCTGCTGGGAGGCTTTCCCCTGCTCTGTTGCAGTTCCACAGCCTGTGTTGTCAACCGTCCCCAGAGAGAGGAGCTGTTCCTTCTGCTTGAGGAACTCCTCTCAAGCCCGGCCGACACATTCATTCTGGTCTGTGAGTGCGGCAGAGCAGCCGCCCTTCATCTCATGCACTCAGAGCTGCCTGCCAAACGGCAGCCTCCCAGGATAGGGCTTCACAACCCCCCACCTCATGCCCAGCACCTTTAACTTGCCTGTTTTACCGCCAGAAGTAATAAGAGGCCAAATGGGAAATGGAAATAGCGTTTCGCGGCATGAAAGTGATTCACATTGTCATGCCCTCCTTGATCTGTGCCAAAGCAAACGGGGAGAAATTGTGGCTTTGAACTGTCTGTTCTTATCCAGCACATTGATTTGAAGGATCCTCATGCCTGGAATACCCTAATACCTCTGAGTAAAGCTTTAGTGAGCAGACAGCCCGAGCACAGCGGCGCAGAGCACCATCAGAAAGGCTCTGTTAATTTTAACACCCACAATTAACACACACAGATCCCATCAGAGCCAAAGCGAACAAAATAACCTGGTGCTGTGCAAAACATTTTGAACATTAATGCTAATATTTTGCTCCAATGGTCAAGTCTGTTTGGACCACATTATTTGCAGGAGCATGTCCAGAGGGTGGTCAGGGGTAGCATGGAAACCTATCACTTTGAACTTCAGAACCTCTGACTGGCCAAATATGGGCATTTGCAACACCAAAAACCAAAATGATTGGCTGGATGGCACAATGTTCATTAAAGCAGCATATTTAATCGTGACGAAAAAAACAAAAAACTTGAAGTTGGCAATGCTAAACGCAGGACCCACATAAAACTAAAAAGTGGTGCCAATGCGACATGTTTTGGCTGATTGCAGATGGTGCACAGCGATGTCTTAAAATGTTTTAACTGTCCCTCCAGCTGGCTTTCCTAACATGTTAATGTGCACCAGCTGCCTTTCATCTGAAATGGTGGGAAATGCCATCGCCATTATGTGGGTGACGCCACTGACGCTAAAGGTATTTATATATTTAGATCTATGCACGTAATAGCTGGGGGTGGGAGATAATAGACCACTGAGAGACTCTGAAGTTGTGTGCTCATTCCTTAGGTTTGCGCTCTAAAAATGTCAATTATCATTTGTCTAGAGGAAACAAAAGAGAAAACAGCAACGGAAACTGGAAGGAGGACATTTGGGGTCACGTTGAGAGGGAAATATGTCCAGGAAAGACTTAAAAGAAAAGAAAGCTTTACCTTCATCTGTGGGCCAAGCAGAGAGGTCACCCAGGGTGGGCATGTCTGATAGTCAGAACAACAATATCAGTCAAAAGTGTTCTCAGGGGGTGTTCTTAAGGCTTAATCGTACACCGTGGTGGCTCAAATATGGCTCATTCTTAGGTTGCAGCTCAATAATAAGGAATAATATGTGGATTCTAGAAAGACAGGAGCTGGATGACTGTGACTGCTTTGACACATTCTGCATAAATATATTCTTCAAAAATAACCTGCTTACTTTTTAGTTGTCAAAAACTAGCAGATTTCTCATTTTTGTATTTTTTTTAGTGGCTATAATTAGGATTTCTCTTCAGACAGGCTTAAAAAACACCGGGTAAAGTGAACTAAGAGTCAGAAAAAGTTCTTAATCAGCTCTTAGAGGCTGTGCGCAAGTGAGCCAGCCGCCTTGATAATTTAATGAGATGAGCTGCAGATAATCAGTGTGTTTTTCCGGCATAGTCCATGCTCAGCTGTTTCATTATACTGAATTTAAAATGATTTAGTAGACAGATTTTGTTCCATCCATCTGTAAGCTAAACTGTCAGGCTCGGTGCTGTTTTCTTGGTTTGACAGTAAAGCCATCAGGAATCTGACCAAGAAGAAGTGATTTTAAATGTAACAGCTTGTGGAAACCATAACAGCACTAGACTCTCAGCGTCGTGCTTCATTAAGACTGGAACAGGGTGCTGTAATATTTGTGTAGATATTTTCACCAAACTGCAGTACATGGAAAACAGTTTGGCCTTTAAGTTTATGAAACCCCAAACATCCAGTATTAAATAAGTAAAAAAAAAACACACACACATTATAAATAATCATCTGAATGATGTCAAATACACAAATGAAGCAACACTTTAAATAATTGAGGAATCAAAACTCAAAGTATTATTATGTAATGTTAATTTTCATATCGACATTTTATTCTGTCATTATTTCATTATGGCAATTTTCCCCAATAACACTTATATTTCATGTTAATTTATTTCACCTTTCAGCCAATCACAAGCAAGAAAGCTCAACAATTGGTACCAGATCGACTGTAGCTTGTTAGCTCCTGTTAGCTAGAGCAAAAACAATGTTAAAGTTATTCTAACATTTCATAATAAGGTCAGTCTTAAGTAAGTACTCATACTTATTTGTATTACACAGTTTATTCATGTGATTATATATTTCATTATCCTTTATTTACTCAACAGTGAACACTTTAGGGCTCCTTACAAGTAATATAATTATTGGTTTATATAATATTGAACATGCTCCGCTTCCCTAATGAATGTCCTGTGCTTGTTTTTGTAAAAAAAAAATTCTCCATAACTACCTACTGGTGTACTAATGGACTACTTGACCTATCGACTTGCACCTCCTACATCAAAATTCAGTTCTTTGCGATTCTAAAGACTTCTACAGCTGACAGTTTATTCTCAGTCAGCTGGTTCTTTGTTTCTTTTTGTCATTAGTCATGCGGTTGTGATATGTTGCCACCCTAAATGGCTTGGCACCGACATCCCACGCTGACAATTAGCTTTGACTGTCCACTATACCCCTGAGGATAGCGCTTTCACACATCCAGCTTCTTTTCACAATGGCTGTTTTGAACAGTTTGGGGACAAAGAGAGCGCGGCATGTGTGAGTGTCATACTGAAATAATGGGATTAATTTTGCTTTCATTACACAAATAGGAATCCACTCTGCTTTCAAATCAGAGGGATTGAGAGAGACTGACGGGTGAAAAGTGAAAAGGGAAAAGGGGCAGCGTGTATAAATTGCAGAGTACAGAAAAGCGGAAGAAGGAAAGAGACATGAAGAAGAGGAAACGTGAAAGACTTAATGATGGAGAAAAGAGCACTGTCCTCTTCATAGTGAATAATCAGTGATTGCCAGTGACTCACGAGGCGATTATTGCATAGCACTACAGAGATTCCTCCCAATCTTCTCTCAGTCTGAGGCGGCCAAAGCTTCATTCCTCTCTAATCTCCCTCTCTCGCTCTCTTCCTAACACATTAATTTCCCTGCAATCTTCAAGACTGAATTTGTGTCTGAATGCTCTGTCAGATTCTATGGGCTATGGAGGTTTATATTCACTTCACTGCTCCTGTTATTTTTCAAATTACATTGACATTAAGCTTTCTTTTCCCCTTGTGCACTGGCATGGTGCAAAAATCTTCTCCTGGCTTTAGCGGACTGACATGCTTCAACAGTTCAATTTCCTCGCCTCCGGAAGCCATCGAGCATCGTTATGTCCAGTCTTTTTCTGTATTTTATAATACAGAAATACTGGCATACGTAATGTATAACAACTAATGTATAGAATGAGGATCCAGGAAGGGGTGTGCAACAAAATATCTGGAATGAAACCTAATTTTGAGTCATTTTAGTCAGTGAAACTGTCCATTATAGTAATTCACGGATACAATGCTCAGTGAAAGAGTTTTTTTTGTCATTTTTAATGGATTTAGCCACTCTAATTAGAGATAGCTTAAGACTTTCAGACATAAAAACACAGTTTAGGTAATTGAAGCGCTAATCCTTCACCACTGTAACCTGCTTGGTGCACCTCTCTCTGTGGGACAAAAAACCTGCAGAGGATCCTTTGATCTATTTCAATAAACCCATGGAAACACAATAATATTGCATCGAAGAATGTATGATCAGCAGCTAAGCTGATTTTAATACAGTTAATCATGACTGCTGTGATTTGAGGAGTGGAGCATGGGGGAGGCATGCAGTATTTCTGTGGGGCAAGGAGAGGAATGAGTGGAGGTGAAGAGCGACAGTGAAGACCAATATTTATGCTTGATCTGGTGTGTAAAATACAGAGAGTCTGGGCTTTTCTGGAGACTGTCAGCTTGCAGAGATTCAGATGCAGACATTGTCTCTGTGCCAACACCTTTAGAAGATCTCATATTTCTATATAAGAACAAGGTCATCAAATTTCCTTGTGTATGTGACAAAAACTTTTTTTGCCCCATCTTTCTTGATTTATAGCTGACACAGATCATTAGCTCTCTTTGCCCCAGTTTCAGAGGGCATAGTAAAATGCATGTCGTTTTTTTTATAATGATCACTATTTCCACTTTTATGATTTTTACACCCCTATTCTGTGCAAGCCTTTTTTTTAAATATGTGAAAAACGGTTATGGCCTTGGCTGCCTACGCCCAAAAAAAAAAAAAAAGACAAAAAAAAAAAGACAACCGATACTGAGAGTGTCTGGAAAGTACCGTCTGCACAGTCCCCTGTGCACAGGAACTGCAAGATCAAGCATGCATTGGCCCCGATAGTGCTAAATATAAAACCGATACCTGCTGTTGGCCCTGGATCTTCATGAAGTCCTCTCGTTTACCGCTTTTAGTCTTATCTGTGCTGTTCTGCTGCAGGTGCTTCAGTTTGGAGGCAGCTGATGAGTGGAGAGCCTTGCCAACTCCAGAGACATTCCCTCCCTGAGAGAGGAGAGGAGAGGAGAGGAGAGGAGAGGAGAGGAGAGGAGAGGAGAGGAGAGGAGAGGACAGAAATGTGAATCTGACCTTGGATGCACAGTACATGGTCATACATACATTTCCCCTCTTTGGTGCCTTTAGTTTACGCTTCAGACACACATCGACTCACGCAGTTTGACTCCAGCAAGCTAGTCAGTCTCCTGAGACCAATGAGGTTTTTTAAGATCAGAGCTTGTAGCTGATATAACAGAACAATCCGCTTCTCAGAGTTTCACCATCTATCAGTTGAGAATGACAAAGACGAGAATACAGAACACAGCTTCAAAACTGACGTTGCGTGGCCTCACCGCAGGAGCCACGAGACAGTGTGCTTAATGATCTTTCCTGCTGAGTTACTCTGTCGAGTGTCTCTAATACGCACAAAAACAAATACGTATTCAGTCAAACTCCCATCCAACTGTGCCTCTTGTGCACACAGAGACATTCAGATGAAAAGAAAACTAATAAAAGATTAACTGTAGTCACGTCAAATAGTGAATATCTCTCTCTGACAGTTATTTGAGGCAAAGACACCTGGAAACTGCCTCTATTCCTTCTAAGCCCGTCCTTCTCTTGCTGTGAAGCTGAATTTTAAAGCGCTGCCATAAAATATACAGTATATTTAATGATGGACATCCACATTCTAATGTGCTAATTAAAAACTGAACTGTAATGGGGCTTGAAAGCAGATCGCTTGTCAGTGGGAATTTGGTGAGCAAACGTTGGACAAGAGTAGGAAAAGGGGGTCTTGTTGAAACGATGAACGCGGTTGAAGCTGGAATGATGAAATAATGTGTTTAGACCCTGTAATCCTCAGCCATGCCCACAGGAATGCTCCTTGGCTCTACATCAGAAGGGTGAAACTCACCATGACAGTGTGACTGTCAAGTATTGCAGCCCTGCCCTGAGTGGGAGGCTTCATTCAGAGCAACGGGGAATACTATGCAAGCTGTCAAGACACGTCACCGGAGTGGCAGCTGACACTGGAATGCAATAAGGCTTTGGATTATTGCTAATCTTTTGCTGTGTTGCGGTCAATGGTGGGTGAGCTCACAATGTCTGGTAATAGTAGTTCAACATGTGGTCATCAGATAACAAGAAGTCTATTAGCAGTGATATTTGGCCTTGTTGGTCTGAGTAAGAAGATTTATAATGAAGTTGCTCACAGTTTTAATGTCAGTATTTATAATGGTGTACATAAAATGTGCCTTTACGCTGAAATACAGCGCAACAGTGGATGTACAATTTCAAGGCAAAGACAGAGAGAACAAACAGACGGACATTAACTTCACAGAGCAGACAAATAAGCAGGAAAAAGAAGAAGAACTTAGATGTTATAATTTGTTTATTTTTAGTGCCTGTTTGGTGTAGCAAAAGGTAAATTGGCGAGATTTACAGACAGAAAACAGATGCCAAGAAGGGTCGATAAAGAAACAATTAACAACTCTGGGCTCAGTGGGATAGCAGCTCCAGCACTAATCACAGAAGAGACAAGTAGGGAGGAAGTCTGCTGTCTGTCCCCTCTTACATATTTTCGGTTTCAAATGCAATTAGATGCTGATTTAGTCGGGGAGCAGACATCAGAAGATTGAAAGTGAGGTTCCAACAGTCACCCAGAGAAGCAGTGAGGAAAGAAAATAGAGCATGCTGCTTCAGAGCAGGAATCTGCACAGCAGGTGTGAGAAATGAACCTGGATCGACGCTGAGCTCAAAGAGGACGGCTTGGGTGGGACTGGGGGCTTGTTCGTCTCCGAGGTTGGACTGCCAGTCATTTGCACAGGACTGCATTTGGTGGTTGTCTCAGTGCGGAGCTGCTCTGCAGCTGGATGGCCACCGATCTCTATCAAGGTGTTCTCTAGCTCACGAATAGTCTCCTCCAAGCTGTCCAGCCTCCTGTAGGTGCTGAGTCGGATATCTTCGCTGGTTTTCCTCTGGCTCTGGTTGGACTGACTGTCCACAGAGTGGCCTGGCCCACTGGACTTCAGAGTAGTATTAACTGAGGTCTGCTGTACTTCAGGAGTTGTCTTAATTTCAGTGTTGTGCTTAAGTATCAGCACCCTATCTCCTGTCTCCATCCCTCTCCTCAGAGCCTCCACCAGAGAGCTCTTCTGTCCTGAGTGGAGGGAGGATTTTATTCTGGGTTTAGGCACCGGCTTTGACTCCAAAAGGGCATGTAGCCGCCTGTAGGCCTCTTTGACAGTTCCGTCCTCTCTGAAGAGCACTAGGAGAGGCCGGTCACCCAGCTGGACCTCAGAGAGTTCTTTGGTCTGTGGTGAGATGGTGAGAGTCTGCAGTTTTTCTCCCGTAGTGCTGCTGAGCTCCTGGGCCTCAACAGGTGACACCACCCTCACCTCCAGCTCAGTCAACAGCAGGGAAACTTCCTGCTTTAACTCCATGTCCTCTTTAAAATGATGCTGCTTTCGCTCCCGCTGAGGAGGGCTTCCAAATGAACCCCTTTCCTTTGAAAGCTGAGTCTGGTAGACAGTGTTATGACCGCTCCAATCTCGCGATGGATTCTCTTCTACAGGCTCACTTGCTAAATCTCTGACAGGATCCTCAGCGGCATCGGGTGAAGTTGGGAAACACTTTGTCAGCACGATGTGGGGGACAGGAGACAAGCGCCTTCCCTATAAATGAGGAAAGCACTTGAGATTTAAATTTAAACACACTGAAGTGGTCCTTGCTTTAGCATAATCCAACAACTTGCTGCGTGAGATCACTGTATAATCAGACAGCCAACAATATGGAAAAAAAGGAAAGAAAAGAGCAATTTTATCAACTTGAATGTAATTTATGTCTAGACAACGTCCTCTTAACATAAGTATCAGTATATAAACGTCGGGGCTCCTTACTGTTACCGCTGATGTGCTGCCTGTGTGATCTGTCCCATGCAGCTCTCTCTCAAGTCTAAAGCAGTCCGTTAAGTCACAGCTGGACAACTGTTTGTCAAGTTTGTTCACACGTACTGACTGGTTCTTGCAAACCAGAAAAAAAAAACAAAGCCGAACATCAACTATAAACCCAGTGCAGAAAACACCCTTTCCTTCCTGTGAAGAACTTTCACCGCATACAAAACAACAAATTGTGAGAAGAAGGTTGTGTCTTAGTTTAACACTCATTTGCAGAGAATGCTTCTTGATGGATTATTTCTACAATATTCTCAATTTCCACATTAAATCAAACAAAATATTATATTAAATGTTAAAAGGTGACCACACAACTCTGCAAGTCTTTTCGCCATAACAATTATTGACAGTTTTAGCTTCTATTAGCCTAGCCAAGTTGTTTTGGCTTTAATGGACAAAATTAACAGTTAGCTAATGATGGAAGTTGTGCAGCTAACAAACTGACTTTTTCTCAAGAGTTAGGGAAGATCATACCAGACTATCAGGTGGCTGGAAACATAACTCTAAATGAATGCTAATGTTTTGCCTTGTCTGCTACATGTGACTTATAAGTCAGTAATATGGTGGCAGCTATGTATGTCGGCTGGTTTTAATGTTTTTTTTCCAACCAAGTGGTGAAAAATGATTAGAGTGATGGAGAGGGAGACTTTGTGTTAATGTCAGCTAAAGAGACAGGAGGAGGGCAGCAATCCACAGCACTCAGGGTCAACCAGAGTGTTACCTCAGTGCCTGGGGCCTCGGCAGGCCACAGGTCCGGTCTGCAGGGGGGTACACTTTTCCCGCTGCGAGGGCTAACGAGTAAGAGAAGGGGAGGGGGCTGTGCGAGCCTGTGCGGGGCTCTCTCAAACAGCTGGGAAGGGAAAAGGGAGGTTCAAGAGCTGTCACAAAGTGTAAGATAAAAACACAACAACGTCTGAATAATAAAAATCTGTTTTTGTTGACACTTTGTTCCATCAAATTTCACGCGGGCCATCTCAAACACAGTCCAAGAAGCCATCGGGGTCCATCTGTCTGGATGTGATCTGTGAGCCCTGGGTGATGATGTGTGTGACTGAGCAGTATGTGATCTTTGGGCCCGCCCAGTGCCAGGGGCAGGGGGACATATGGCACCTGCTGCTTGAACATGTGGTAATGATGGTGAGCATGTCTGCTTGTGAGTATGCGTGCGCGCGCAAAAGCCAGAGGCAGATTGTGGACGTAACATAAATGATAATTAAAGAGTGGAGATTTCCCTCATTGAACAACAGTCTATTGAGGGTAATCTTCATCGTAACACACCACCCATTAGTTACCTCCAATTCGGCAGCAATTTTCTCCTCCTCTCTTTCCTCCTTCTCTCCAGAGGCAAGCGTGGGAGGCGTAGATGCAGGGCGAGGGTTTTCTGACACGGCCCTCCTCAGTTTCACGTGAGGCTTCTGGCCTTCAGTCTCTTCAGATTCAGACTTCTACGATTGCAAACAAAAAAAAAAAAGTGCGTTGACAGCTTGAACATTTTATTGAAAAAATGCACGTTTCAAACTCACAAGGATCAGTATACATATTAAAACTGCCTGCTCGTGTGTTTTCTCTGTCCTACCTTGATACTTTTGCCAGGAATGAGTGGCTCTCCACTGCGACTGGTTATTCCTGGAGAAGATGGGAAACTGCGTCTAGGTGGTGGAGGGGGAGGAGACTTGGAGGGTTTCTCTGTGCGATACCGTGGTACTGTCAGCTCATCTGGAGAAGATAGTGATTCAGGCATCTTAAGAAAGGAGTCACACTTACATAATATGCACAGAGATTTTAAAACAAGCAATGAGGCATTTGTAGGCATTATACGACTGATGACCCGTGTGGCTTGTAAAACCATTTTTAAACTAATTGAATTTCTTTAAAAATACATACACAGCCATTTTCTGAGCTCTTGAAAGCCTGTCATTTTGAAGAGCCGAGGCATGACAACGACGCCTGATAATAATGCAACCTGAACCCTCCATCTTACCAGAACCACGCCTGGATCCTCCCTCCTTCCCAGAGAGCTTGTGCTGGGGCTTGTTGACGCGGTGCTCTGGGGTTCCTGCCACACACTGGGAGTTCTGGGAGGATGGTGTGTTGGAGGAAGGCTTGATCTGCTTGGCAGCAAAGTCAAGGTCTGGAATAGCTTTCATTAACTCAGCCTGGGTCTCCTCCAGCAATCGGTTGATGTCCTGGGCACTGTACTGTGTCAGACTGGCCCGCTTTTCCTCCCAGTCCCGCTCTGCTGCCTGTGAAGGGGAGAGATGGATCTATAAACACAGCCAACGTGGTGTTGCAGTACTGGTGTAACTACGGTGTGATATGATTTGTGATGCAGATTATGTGAGCAGTAAAAATAGAGAAGAAAAGGGTGAAAAATAGCAACAATAATTCCTACCAGTCGGACCTCCACGGACAATGCTTTGTCAGCAGCAGCGCGGCGCTCCAGCTCCTCAAGGGCTTTGCCCTTGTGAGGAACAGGAGGA
This sequence comes from Nibea coibor, assembly GCA_023373845.1. Taxonomy (NCBI): domain Eukaryota; kingdom Metazoa; phylum Chordata; class Actinopteri; family Sciaenidae; genus Nibea; species Nibea coibor. Next base: position 14,635,422 of record CM041727.1, on the reverse strand, counting down.
TGATTGTCCTTGTGTGGGCCGGACGGGTTCCCGTGTCCACGGCTGAGGCTGGAATGGGGGCTCCAGTTGGACAGGCTGTTGCCTCCCCCAAGGTCATTGATGGTGAGTGGTGGGCTGGTGGGGATGTCAAAGTCTGAAATCTTTCGCAAGTCGTCGTTGTGCTTTGACGAAGGACTAGAGAAGTCCTCCTGCTTCTTCCACACCCCCTCGTTTGCTTGTCTGGTAAGACATGGAAGATGAATGAATCAACTCTGAAACTAAAACATGAATAATTCATGACTTGAAGTGAAAACAATTGTTGCTGAATGGCAAAAACATCCAAAAAGCTCAAAACATTTCAACGGATGCAAACCCCTGTCAATACTGAATAATTCTCCCATTCCCCTACGCACATTATAAGAGTAAAAGCTACATTTGATGAGCTCTTTTGATCACTGAGGTTAATTAAACTAGACAGTGAGGTGCTTTTTGGGCACAAAGCTGATTGGGAGATTGACGACAGACTGCTAAAGGGCACAAGTCCACACTCAACATAAAATGAAAAAGTCTTTATTCATGTGACTGAAAAGAGCCTCCATCAGGGTCTCATAATGCAAAGTGGTCACATTTATCCTAGCTGCTTGAAAGCACCCTTCAGAACACATTTTTTTCTACAGACATTATGACTTTAAATCATCTTTCAGTCGCTAAGAGCTTTGGCTTTGAAAAGGAAAATGTTCAATGGCAGAAATATCAGATCTGCATCACCAATATTGAATCAGATTACCTGTCCAAGGTCTGTATGTTCACCATTTTTTTTGAAAATCCGTAATGCTTTATCAAACGGATTACAAATGGCCAAGTATTTGTGGAAGCTCGTGTTGTTCATATTTCACTCCAAGTGTCACTATGTACGAATCATAAGAATGTCTGTGCAAGGACAGTTTCTAAGAGTCGAAAACATTCAGTGTCTTAAGGTAAAAGTAAAAGCACTGATGTGCTGCTGCTGCTGAGTCAGAGCAGGTTCATACTTGCGCATGGTGGCGAGGGTGTCCGTTATAGTCTTGCAGCGTTTCAACAGGGCGTCAAGCCTGTGTGGCTCCTCTTTCAGGAATTTCACAGCCTCCACTTCCACCCTGAGCACCACCCGCATCTTACTTTGCAGGCTTGGAAACTGATCTGCAGGAGAAAGTTGAAGATTGGCCAACCAAGTCCCCCACCCCCCAAACGCATTAATTCTACCTGTCAAAGACGTTTAAAGAAATTTGTGGTAATCAAAACAAAACATTTTTGAGCTGCTGTAAATGGTCAGACAGTTCATTAACACAATGAGCAATTTGAGAATGATTAAATGTTTGACTGGCTGTGGTTGACTCAAAGATGCTTAGTGAGTAATTAGTGCATTATAAACTGTCTGCCAGAGTATAAGTCTGTGTTTTCTTTATGTGCCTGTGCAGAATGTGAAATGCACCAGCATGACTCACTTTTCAGCTCTGTGAGTGTTTCTCCCAGTTTTCTCAGAACTGTGGCCTTCTCCTCTAGCTCCTGCACCGTCACCAGCTTGTGGTTGACAGACGACTCCTTCTGGATCTCCTCCACTGACTTCTCTAGGTCGCTGAGATGGAACAGACAGAAGGCTGAACACCAGGGATTCCTCTGCTACACTTAAATTTCACTGAATATTTATTTCAGAATTATGCTACGTGCATTTCAGTAAAACCTCTGCCAATGAACTGTCTCTCAATCAACTGGCAGCTAGATCAACTGTTCTGGACAGCTGGACTGGGGGAGGATGAACGGCTTTTTAAAAGTTTCACACAACAGCTGAGAGAAAAAGCGAGACTCTATACAATTGTGAATTAGTTAAGCTAATATTGAGTCTGTGTCAAACTTATGTCACATGAATCTGCTTTATGTAATGAATCAAAGTTCCATGTATAATTAACCAAAATATACTGGCCATTACCCAGGATGAATGCCAGACATTGATTAGCAGAGATCATCTAACAGTTCAACCAATTAGTCTGCAATCAAAATGCCGCTCCGAGTGATTCAGGAAGTCTTCTGCTGCTCACAGACTGATCCAGGAATCATTACTGCAGTGGACATTTCCACATATGAGACAGAAACAAGTTATCTGATTAGGAATCTCAAGGTAGCTCGCAGCTCTAGTTTTGCAGTCACATCAATTAGTCGTTAGACCATCTCATACCTCAGATCTTAATAAGAATCTTGCTCTTTGCCGGGCTTAATTACAGTTACAATTTCATCCTATCATTGTGTCACTCTGTGAGTCATGTAATTATAAAACAGAAATGAACTTTGTCATGTTTGGAGCAGTTATATGTGATGAAAGCTCATCTTAAACCAGATATTGGGCAATTATATAGCTATGAAACTGAGCAAAAATCACGCCTACTTGCACAAATGCAGATATATTTAAATCACTCATATTGATTGATTAAACAAGGTTTAATGTGAACTTGTGTACTGTTTTACAATCACTGACATTACTGCTGAGCGCTGACTCTTAAACGGTTACTCACTGCAGCTGCTGGATAATGAGCTCCTCCTCGTTGAGGTACTTGAGTCGCTCCTCCTCCACGAGGAGGCGCTGTCTCTGCAGAGGATCCTCCTGCTTCCTCAGGGCATCGGCCACACGCACATTCAGCTCTGCTTCTGTCCGCTTCAGCAGAGTTCGCACTGAGTCCTGGTTCTCCAGCTGCATACATTCACACACAAAGTTACAGATAACATGTAGCTCTTACTTCAGCAAGTATTTGGGGCTTAATTGTATCAGTGTTATCCCGCGAGCCTCATGAAAACAGCTTGTTGAAGTTAAGAAACTGGTTATATCTGTCGTTGCAGGATAACAACAGGACAATGAGGAGGAAAACTGCAGTCGCCTCAAGCTTTCCTAAAGAACCCCTTGGATTTAAAGCAACAGCACATTTTGTTTTCAGACAGACAGTGGCCTCTTGTGTTACTACACAACGTTTTCCACCTTGTTATGCCAGAAGGACAGTTGGCTCTATCCATGACTGCTTATGTGTTTTCATTGCTTCTCCTGGTAGATGCAGCAAGTAGTTCCCTCTGCAGAGTGTGTGTGTGCTGATCAGCACGCATGTGTAACATTTCCCCTAACACAGAAAGATACCCAGAGGAGAACAAACTATGTCTATGACTGAAGCACTGAGCGTGAACTCAGCTCGCGCTCAGCGTTATGAATGGAATATTTTACAGGACTGCTGCGTGTAATACAACTCCCTGAGATGAAAGCATCAGGTAAGCAAGAAAAATGAATAATTGATTGGTCTTATGTTCCAGGAAGTAAAACAAGACAACAATATCACTAACATTTGAAATGACCAAGTATTGTCCATTATACTGCAGCAGGCCCAACGCAGGGAACATGATAACATATTTTGATATGATGAATATATCCAGAAAAAAACATAAGATTTTTCCCTTTTTTAGTCTTGCAGCACTGTGCTCCTTCCCTCTCAGTTGTCTCTCCTGCATGCTCACTCTGTATAAATCATGAGCCACATGTAAAATTTAAGCTGCTGGCCATCGCCATGGGCAACAATATGGGTCCAGGTGCAGGGTTCACACTTGGGCACACATACACTTGAGCAGGAAAGTGTCCTCTCCAGGTACAGCACAGCCTCTTCTGCTTGGCTCTCTGTCTCACTGCTTAGCCAGTTCAAGAAGCCCTTATGACTGTAAGGACTGTCAAGGAATAAAAGCACACCATGCCTGTCATCCGTCACTACATCTACACTTCTTTTCTCTTCTTCCCTTGAAAAAGACCCTGTCCTCTGCCAGTGAGAGCATTTAACTCAGCATCTCTCCCTGACTCCTCCTACAGTTACCATGGCATCGCTTGTATCAGAAATAAATGGAATAAATTAGGACCTCCACATTTCTGTTAACCCTTCCACAGCTTCTCATCTGATTCTGCATCCATCGTGACACTGAAATACAATTCAGTGTGAACTGAGCTTTTATCTTCCACACCTTGTATTTCATTATTAATCCTCCAAAGATCCTGTGCCCTCAATGTGTCATGCAGTACAGCTAAGCGAACGCGCAGGTGTTATTTACTGTAGGTACAGTACTGAAGTGAGGATCAAATAAACATCAAAGCCTCTGCTCCTGCATACATATGTGTTGAAACACTGTGCAGTATACATTTTACATCAGAAAAATGTAAGATAATAGCCGCATGGAGAAAATGGAAATAGTTGAAATTTTGAATTTTTTGTGCAACTAACAATCTGTGGTCCTCACAGCAAATCGCATGTATTGTGCACGGTGTGGTCTTACACTCAGTGTTCATTTACATGCTACAATAAAATAGGAGAGACCCTGCAAAATGCTTTATCCAGGCTGATCAAACTGATGCTATTTGATTCCCCGAAAATGCCTCATCTCCCAGGTACCCTCATTAATCCACTGAACACGCTGCCACCGGTTTTCAGGGACTGCTAGTGACTCGCAGTTAATGCTCAGCCTGTGGAGTATACAGAGGAACTGCTGTTGAATTTAATGAACATTCTTTTTCAGTGCATCACAAGCGAAATTCGATTTGTCTCCATTTGATTGGTATGGAGGCAGAAAACTATGTACAGTCTCTTAGTTCATAAGCTGTCTCCTTTTCCCTGCTGTTCAGTATTTTATACCCCCTTTACTATAGTTTTACAGCACCAGCTGGCGTTTATAAATGTTGTTCCAAACGGCAGTCTGCGTCTGCTTTCAGATGGCATTATCCACTCTTATTGTGTGGAAACAGAATATGCAGCATGACTGCACACGTTATTCAAACCTTTTTCACATCAACTGCGATAACCAGTTTAATTATTTTTTTTTACATCAGATTTCCAATCAATGGATCATGGCATACAGAAGGATTAGAAGTGCCTATGTAAATTATGTGCAACCGATGTGTAAATCTATGTCTCTGTACATTTTAATAGTGTAAATAGCACAGTGGCATTTTAGTTCGTGTGCTGGACAACATTCAGATACACACACCAAGGAATAAACAGCAGTCGGCAGCAGGTGTTGTAGCACGACCTCTGTCAACATGCGTGTGCAGGCGCAAAGAGCTTCACAAACACTGACTGCCCTTTGCAACACGCCAGCTGGTGATATATTAAAAGAGTTATGAAACCCCGAATGGCAGGGAAACAGATCTTTATATACATTTTTTTATGTATACAATTTGCTGAACATAAGACATAAAACTTTAAAAGGTCCAGTGTGCAAGATTTAGGGGATCTATTGGTAGAATATGGCAGATATTGAATACAATGTTCATATGTTTTCTAGAGCCAGACTAATATGGGATTTCTGATGGAATTGAATGGTGAGATGAATGAAAATAGGCATTACATTATACAATATGCAAATATACTCAGAAGACTGCTTTCCTAAACAAATAAGCATTAATAAGCGTACAAGTAAAAGCTTACTGTAACCATTAAAGAATAATTGTTAGATATTCTTTAACATTTCTCATTTAACTTATATATTGTCAATTAGTTCTAGTTGACATTGCTGAGAACTGCTTCTTCTGTTCACTCTGGTGGATTAATTTTGCACTGACACCCACGTATCGGGTTCTAATGTTTTTATTAGTGTAAAACACCTGAAAATAAGACTAAGAGTTTTTCATATCCTTATAATGAGCCTTTTATATCTACAGACATTGCGGGTCCTCCTCCACAAAGCGAGGGCAAGTTGCCCCACATGTTTCTACAGTAGCCCAGAACAGTTGTTTTTTTCCAAGTTTCATGGCCACATGCTTGGAGGGTGAGGTGAGGAGTATTCATTTGCAATATGCACCGCTAGACACTACTAAACCCTTTACACGGGAACTCTATAGACATCAGACAGATGGATTTCCTGGTCGGATATACTACATACCTGTGTCTTGCGTAGCTGGGAGAGCTGTTTGCGCAGGTCGGTGGCATTTTGTTGCAGGCCCTGCAGGTGGAGCTGCATTTGCAAGCGGCCGACGCTGTTCACCTGGATTGTGTTAGACGGTGGCGGTGGCATCAGAGCTAGAGGTGCTGATGGGGTATGAGCTGCCAATCACAGAGCAGGACATGGGGGGGTCAACAGGAGGTCACTGGGAAACAAACTGGTTAGTTTGCTGGGCTGTACTCCGGTGAGATTTGTCAGCCAGCATGACACACATTTCAAACAATAACACACACACACACCATTATGGCCCGAAGAAATGTAGATATACAGAATATCTGGGCGCAAACACACACACACTGGAACAAATAGTGTGTGAATGCAAAAAGGGCCATAGTCACAAAACTCTAATAGCCTAGAGAAACGTAAGCTCATGCTATTAGTAACCCATATTGAAGTGCAATTAGTCTATTCAGTAGTGACACACAGGGGGATAACCATGCTCTTATCTTCACACAGGGCTTTGTGAGTATGGCCATCGACTCCCCAGCTATTCTGGCACACACACACTCTCATAAACATTCAAGGAGCGCCTCGTCTGTGACAAAGGAACCATCTGCAATTCCCAATAGAGAAACCGACCAATTCAAAAAGTAGAGACAATACAGGGGTGGGTGGGGGTCCGCTTTCCAGGAAAACAACCAGCAGGAAGACGTGAGGATAGACACCGCCAGCTACCCAGCAACACCACAAAACCATACAGAGAGCAGAGAGCCATGAGAGGTAGGAGAAATAAATAGGGAGATAGAGAAGGAGATGACAACTACCTTTCTTCTTCAGCCGTCCAGCTGGAATATAGAGAGAGTGAGCCAGTTACCAAGAAATTAATGAGAGGGTGATAGAGAGACAACGAGGAAGAGGAAAGTCTTAAAAGTTCATTTTACAGAATTCTTATTGATTACAGCAGAGGAGAGATGACTCTGGCGATGGCTTTTGGCAGTGTGTCAGCTTGTGAGGAAGCTTCAAAAACAACTATGTCCTTGCACTTGCCCTGTGAAGGTCCAGCCACAGTCAAGGTCTGTTTGTGCCAAACTGGGGCGACAAAATTATGGACAGAAGAAAAAATGACAGACACACACGAGAGGAATAAAAACGCAGCAAAAATAAATCTATTCAGAAATGATTCAGAGTGTCTAGGCTTTACCTGTTGAAAAAAAGATTCCTGTCAGTGCTGAAAAATATTCTATGCTGAAAAATATTCGTCACAGTCACTTAAACATTAAATTCAGTCAGAGAGCCAAAAATGAAAAAATAAACCAAATATTTCAAAGCTGTCTGTCTTATTACCTCGCCAAGAAGGTTGTGTTAACAGTCTTGTCTGTTTGTTTGTTTGTTTCTTTGACACTCTTCAACAGCTTCAAGCTGTTAGAAAGTATATTTTTTCATTTTTGACAGACCTTCACCAGCGTTTGGCCCCCCGGTTCATGTATTTATGCTTAGTGAGGCTATAAAACTTCTCCATACTAAACAAATTGAATATGTTTTAAATAAATACTTATAACGTAGTGTTATAACTCAAGTGTTTTTTCCAGGCATCGGCATGGTTTCTTTTAAATCTGGTAATGGCCTCCAACTTGAACAGATATTTGAACAGCCAATTTCTTTAAAAAGTGGTTGAGTCATTTCTAATGAAATCTAATGAAAGATAAAAACAGAGAAAGAGAGTGTGATATAAATTGCAGGGGTGTAAGAGTGCTTTCACACATAACCTCTTTAGTTAAGTCAAAATGAATTCTGGTACGTTTGCCCGTTTTGTTGGATTTGTTTGGGTTCCAGTTACTGGGTAACCATGCCGCCATCTTGGCAGTCCTTCCTCTGCAGCCTCTCAGCTAATCTAAAAATGGCCAAAGATGGGGATCGTCGGGGGACCTGAGGCAGGCTGAATGAAGCATGGATGCTCAAACAAGCCACTGAGAATAAAAGGTAGGAATGTATTTTTTAACTTTGGTTCAGGTGAGATGATCCCAAACTGCTGACATGTTGCATTCCCATCGTGAGAGTAAATCTGTCACAAACCAGGAAGTCACCATCATTACAAAACAGTAGGATTTCTGAACAGATTAGCACGGCAGCAGTGTTAGTAATAAAAAGGCTAGTGAGTAACCGTTTGGTACATGGATCACAATTACGCAGCTGTACTCACTTCCAGTGGCGGAGCCGTCGCTGTTGGTTTCGGTCTTCTCGCTGGAAGAGAAAGGTAATGGCCGTGAGAACTCCGTCCCTTGGTCTGGAGGGCAGCCCGCCATCATGCAGAGACGCAGCAGGCCACATCTGAGGATCAACGGCCACAGGGCAAGGCAATTACAGTGCTAACGCTAACAGCACTACTCCTGGACACTATCAAACTGACTGCATTAACAAGTTATCTTCTTGTTAATGAGCCCCTATTGTGGTGGTGAGGGTGACGTTATAACAGTGTTAAATGTAAAGGAGGAACCCTGTGGAAAAGCTATCTTACACATCTCTATGTATCGATGCATAAATCAATAGCACTGTGCCCTGCAGCTAATGTTTAGAGCTCTGTACTTGTGCTGTGCTCACACAACAAGTAATGTAGCACTTCAGTGCTATGGAGCTGATAATGGCTCTGATAATAGCTTGCTGCTGTTCCTGTCGATAATGCTGCCTATGTGTCTGAGCTGAAGTTGTATCTGTAATTTTTAGAGGGTTAATGGGGTATAATGGAGAGTCTTACGTGCTGTCACTGTCTGGTGCTCTGGTCAGCACACTCTGGACCAGACCAGTAAGGCTGGCTATTTGCTTCTCCATTGCCTCCATGCGCTCCAGACGGTGATCCCTGCAAAAGTAAAGGCCAGAGATGTGTAAGATGTAAGTGCTGACCACACAAAGGCAGAAAATGGACAAAAACATGTTTTGCTGCATAACAATACAACACAGTGCACTAGAGCTTTAAGTACCACGTTTCTTTGTAAAACTGAATGCTTGTAATCAAGTAAGACACAAAGTTTAAGTGGAAGCATGTCCATAAAAACTGTAACAATAAAACGTTTAAAATGTTGCTAGTCCTTTTAATTATGATGTAGTGTGGGTGTGGTTTGATATGGCATATGCAAATCATCTCGACAAAACACAGTGAGCGCAAAACACAAATCCAGAACACTGTAATGCAAAATAATTTGTATTTTAAGCTGATGATACTGTTCACTCAGGAAGCCAGAAAAAAATCTTTAAACAGCAACCATAATGAAATTCACCACACAGACAGACTTGTACTGACCTGCTGCTGTCGGGGTCTTGTCCAGACAGTGAAGAGCCAAAGCCAGGCGTGGCCCTGCCGGCCTCCCCGGGACCGGCTGTCAAACACAGAGGCTCTGAACTGGAGCTGGGCCTTGACTTCGGGCTCTCCACAAACACAGAGGAGGAGGCTGAGTCCTTCCGGAAGGTCTGCCTGACAGGTGAAGCTCTGCTAGGTGAGCTGGAATACGAGTCCCTGTCCCTCAGCTGCATGTCTGGAATCTTCTGCGGGGATGAGGGTGGCATGCGAAAACCCATGCCCAGTGTGGCTGAGGAGTAAGTGTCAGAGTACAGCGAACCTCCAGGCTTGTAGAGGGAGTCATCCAGGTCCCCCTGAAGAGCAGCGGCTGAGTAGGTGCTGAGTGAGCGCACAGAGCCACGGCGGTACAGGCCACTGGAAACAGGGAAGCTAAAGGGGTCTCCAATGGCGGCTAGCGACTGGGTGGAGGCTATACTGAGCCGGCCTTCATGCATCAGGCTATAGGGATCTGCGTACAGTGACTCGTTCTTCATCAGTGCCATGTTTTTTGCAGAAACTTCCTCGTCAGGCTTGACGTCGCGGCGCTCCAGGATGGCGCTGGGCGAAGGAGACAGGCCTGTGTTGGCTGCGTGGCCAGCTGCGGGATGGTGGGGATGACGAGACTGATCGTGCTGGGAATGGGACCCGCCGAAGGATGGAGGACGGCCCCCGCTGTAGGAGAGGCGTGAACGGGATGGAGAGCCAGAGGACGCTGAGGCTGAAGAGGAGGGCAGGGTGTTGAGGCGGCGAGTGGGGGAGGAGTCACGAGAGGAGTACACCATCTCCCTCTGAAAGAAACAAGCAGGGATGAGGGTTACTATGGAGACGAGAGTGCTGTGATTCCCATGTGTCAGCTTAACATGAGATTTGACTGACATTGGACAGCCTGTCACAGTCAGCTGATGCCAAAGGAGCACAAGGAATACAAGGTTATTTGTAAGATTGCAGAATTTAGTCTTAAAAATCTGGACCGGCCAAAACATCTTGTGAGACTACACTAATTCTAAATGAATTCATTTTCCTCTACCTGCGGTCTCATGTTCAACCTACCATGGTCTCTGTTGTCCTCCTGTTGTGACTCTTAGTATTTCTACTGTTTTCAAAAGCCAAACACTCTGTTTTCCTTGTCACATTACTACTTCTGCTACCTAACTCATCCCTGTTTTTCTTTTTCTTTAATTTGCTCCGCAGCATCCTAGCTAACCTTGTCAGGCGGTACAATGTAATACACAGAAAATACTGGAGCATGACAAAGGAATTTGTGCTGCTCAGCTTGTATGCCCAGGGACAAATTCATGTAGATAGTGTATACCCACACCGCCATGTGAGGTGGGCTGGTTTGCACAGGTTATACAGGCAAAATTTAAACAAGCAACAAAATACAAAGCAGATAACAACGCAGCTTAATGCATCACGTTGCTCCACAAGACAGCAGCAGACACGCAACGTGCACACGAGTAAATGAATGGCAAGATGCTCGTTAAAATGCAGCTTTCATTTAGTCTCCAACTGTTATAAAGAGGAGATGGACTCCTCAACTCACACTCACTGTGAAAGATGATGGGTACCTCTGATTGTTCTTGGTTTTGCCCAATAAAAGCACTGCTTAAAATCATGCCTTTATGATTTATTGCTATCAGACTCAGTCTGAGGGTGTAATAAAATGTGTGTGTGCTCCTGCAGTTTATACGTGTTGGCCAGCTCTGTCTCTACCTCGTTTTCCTTTTCTGTTTCTTGTATTCGCAGATGCAAAGAAAGCAGGGTAGCATGCGCAAACACATTTGCGTAAAACCATACAGCGCAGTACATGCACGCACAATATATACAGGCATAATTGCCATTTTTCACTGCCTGTTTGCATGGTTAATAGGCAGTTGTATTCTCAGTATTGTGTGAATAATGCAGATGGTAAGCAGGGGTTTGTATAAAAGGTCTCCCTCAGGCTTCCTTGATCTTCACTGAAGCAGAAATAGCTTCGGATGTTAAAATATGCTCATTTCACTGAGGAACATTGTTCTCTAGTGTCTGCACAGCAACAGATGGCCTACTTGAAGATAAGAAAATAAATTTCCAGGAGGAATACCTGTTAAATTACTAACCCACATACACCGCAACAGCTGTCAAAGTTACCATGAAATATAAAAAACACCATTAACTTGCCAAAGAAGTACACTACTCCTCTTGTAGAGGCACAGAACTGTAGCGGCACTCACTGACAGCTCACTTGTCAAACATCTGACTAGCAGGAGATCAGACAGCATTCTTTCTCTAAAATAACTCAGTTTGCCCTCTTTACCCCCCCAACTCCCCTAGCTCCCTTCGCCTCACCCTCAGGTCTCCGTTTGCCAGGTGCGCAGCAGCAGGGTAGGAAGCGTAGATGGGCTCTTTGCGGTAAATCTTGATAATACTGCGGTCCTGGATGTCCCGGACGTCCTCAAGCTCGTAGAAGACGTTACGCGCCTCGTCCTTGATCAAGATGGCCATGTTGGGTGACTTTAGCATACCCGCTGTCAACTTCTGAGGGAACATGTGCACGATGAGCGCGTGCAACGTGTCCAGGCTGCTCAGCTCGTGGGTGATGTGCACCCGACGTGTCTCATCTCCGTACTGCAGGAACAGCACGCCTAAAAGAGGGTGATAAGGGAGAGATGTTTGAGTCAGAAGGCGATGTATCTAGTGGATGGACAGAATAACAAGCAAACCCTGAAGCATTTTAAAATATATAGTGTTGTTAATTATTATGATAAAAATGTTCTGTCCTTTGGTTCACAAGATCCAGATAATGATTTTTCTCATCAGATGTCAGCTATAACACCAATTCTTTCTTTCTGAATGTGAGAATAGGTCTGTGGTAGACTGTGAGAATTCACAGGTAAGGTGCAAAGGTTGAATTTTTACCACTACTTTTTTCAAAAATAGAACTTCCTATCAATAATGAAATAGCAATAGTGCATATCATATTACCCCAAAATAACCCCCACTTCATGGAAAACTTAAAAAAAAATAAAAAAAAATAAAAAATATGAGTCTGACGCCTGACTAACCTGAAAATTCATCTTCATACACCGCGGGACAAACAAAAAGAACAAACAAAGCAAAGGAAGACCAGTGATTAAAAGTCAAGAAAAATAAGTGAGATATTGCAGACGAGTTGGGGAGAGAAGAAAACAAAGAGAGTTGTTAGTAAAGAGACATGGAGAGGAAAGAATGGAGATTGGCTGACTGCCACTTTTTTTTTTTTTTTTTTTATCTCACTATACCTGACGTAATAACACACCTTGGTCTTTAAGAGTCTGGACCGGCTTCAAAATAATCCTCTCTACACTCCCAAGGTCCTTTTGTAGTAAACCTGTCCTCGACTCTGTTTACTTGTGCAGTTGCACAAAAACAATCATTCCTGTATCATTAAAACAGGTGTGCAGTATTACAGCCCCCAAAATAATGAGTACATTTGAATAATTGAATTCTAATAAACGATTCTGCCAAGTACACCTGCACAGCGGTCAGGAAAGGTTTGGAATATATTAAGTAAATCTACACTGAAAATAGATGAACATGTTCTATATTCTCTGTAGCACAGTAATCAGACTGTTATGGTAAACGGGGTGGGAGTATAACACTTTCTTGCATTCTATATAAGCACAGTGGTTCACATCACCAGCTACATGAGTTAAACAGACAGCTGCAAATCTGCCTTGAGACCGAACAGCATATTTTGACAGAGCCTGCCAGCAGAGCTTCAGATCTTAACCTGGAGATCGTAGTTTATTCTGGCTGGCAGAGCGGGACAATGGCAGGCTCTGGCGAAAACGGTTCATCCGGTTGAACCCGATGGGGATGTCGGCTTCCGACATGGTCTCCAAGGATTCAGCAGAGGCAAAGGAGAGCTTGGCGGCCTGGTCGGCAAGCCCAGACTGGGTAGACTGGGAATGCCGTGGACTGCGGCTCTGCGGGAGGAGAGAAGACACACAATAATTTATTAAGAGGTGAAATCAAGGCGGAGAGAATGGATTGGACGGGGCCGATGGAGTAAGACCAACCGGAAAAGAGACAGTGAGCACACAATGAGACATCACACAATGAACCACATAACAAGATTAACAAGACCTTGACAATGCTTTAGCTAGCAGCCATTCACTAAGAATTACGAGCGTCACAGTATCTGACATCAGTTGAATGCTGCTGCAGAATAGCACAATATACTTGTTCTCAAACAGCGCAGCACTCCAGGGCATCAGCCTTCATGAAGAACCTACGGTGGCTAAGGAGCGAAATTAAGCCGGAAATTGTGGTCCATCTTAGCACAAGTTGTCATGTTTGCTCGACTCCCTGCACACCTCCCACACGCCCTCATCCAAACTCTTGTCCCCTGTGCTGCTACAAACTTTAAACGAGTGCTTGTGGGATGGGAGGAGAAGCTCATGCAAATCCAGGGCTGTCACTGTGGGTTTACCCTGCTGGCCTATGCCTAGGCGTCTCTCGCTGAAAGACTGTTAGTGCAGCTGGGGCTGAGCTCACTGAACTGGCTCCCTGATCTCCCACCGCTATAGCGTCTCCTACAGCTCAGAGGCTGCCGTAATGAGCTCCCAGAATGCTGTCTGCTGATTGTTTGGATGGCAGAGGCAGACATATCCTTAGCCACAGTACAGTAGCTTTGCCTGTCTCCTCCTCCTTGCACCATGAACACAACACAGTTTCCCCTTTCTAAGGATTTTCGCTCCCCTCTCTGGCAGAGCCAAACTGCGGCAAGGATCTACTGTGGCTTTCATTAATGTAGCATTTAACTAATGTGAGAACCTGACAGAGACTACACAGAGAGCGACCACTGTGCTCATTAACACTCAGCAGAGCTACATGGAACACAATTATACACCTTTTTATGCTTTTGTTAAATGGGCAAAAAGACTTGCCTGAATTGTCAACTTGTTACAGATCTGTGAAGTCGCCGGACAAACTGAAACTACCAAATGATTTATATTTTTAGCTGTGTAACCAGCTCTGTGGATGGCAATGTCAGTCTGTTGGGCTGTCAGTTTTGTCACTTTGGTCCTGACTGAAATATCTCTACAACTATCAGATGGACTGACAAGAAATTTTGGACAGTCATGACTCAATTTATCCAGTATTCTGGATCAAAACTAAAGACCTGCAAAGCTACGACATTCCCATTCTCAGCTTTATTCTGTTGTGCTCATTAACAAACGTTAATGTTAATGTTGATGACTTTTAATGTACGTTATTTTAGGGCCATATCACCTACCCCTAGTATTACGCTTGCTTAACGTCAGCATGTTGTCATTATGAGCATGTTAGCATGCTGACAGTGACATTTAATTCAGAGCACCACTGTGCCTCACAGAGCAGTTAGCATGGCTTCAGACATGTAAGTCTTGTTGCTTAATAAATGTGCTAATTAATTGTACAATTCAACAATTGTAACTAAGTGTGACTTCCTCAGTAGGTAGGTTCAGTGATCGTGGCTGATTAAATTTATGTTAATCAATTAATCAACAACTTATTGCTGCACAACAGTAAACAAAACTAAACGGGCTGTAGCAACTTGTAACTACTTCTGTCGTCGGAGATTTGCTCTTGAAATCACCTGCTTTGTAAATGTGTGTTTATAAAGGCTCCATCAGGACAGAGAAGCGGAACTGTCCTTTTTATAATGTGCGCTCCTTCTGTCACTATCATGCATAATTCAGTCACACACACACATAGGATGATAGTGGTGGTGTCCAGTGATAGTGGTGGCAGACGGTGTCTGAGCACGCAGAGAAACTGTGATGCTGACAGATAACCCCAACTGTGTTTTCTAATAGGGCCATTTATCTAAACTGTGACCACACTGAACAAAAACAGAGGAGCGGCACGTACTGCAGTGTGTCACATTCTGGCTGGCTACAGTTGGATATGAAAGACATTAGAGGGACTTGACTATACAAAGAAAAGGTGGGGTTTGCATTTCTTCTTGCTGAATCCTCTTTTAATTTTATTCAGCAAGAGTTATAAATGCATATTATATAATGAATAGTTCAACGTTTCTGGAATGTGTATTTGCTTTCTTAACAAGAGTCAGACGGTAAAATTGATACCTCTTGCAGGGATGTATGGTAAAATGAAGCTTGAGCATGGTGCTGTACAAATACAGACTATTTCTGGGTTTTCTGAGCAGTTTCCAGGCAACCGGCAGAGGCTCAAAAAACTTATTGGTCCCAACCAAAAAATAGTGAGACACATAAACCACTAAAAAAGAGCTAACAGCTGGGTTTTTGTAAAGATTCAACAAACACAATGTGACATATTCATTAGTGAGCTTTAGAGTTGCTGGTTTTGCTTATACAGAGCCAGGATAATTGTTTCCTCCAGCTTTGCTCCAGAAAGAGGTATCAATATTCACATCTAACTCTTGGTATAAAAAGCAAACAGGATGGAGATCTTTCACACCCTGTCTCGGGTGTTAAATGTCAAATTGGAACCAAATCCTCTCACTCAGTTTGGGGTCACTGGAGGGAAGATTCAATTAACTGCTGAAAAACAATGTACTTCATTCTTTATTTCCTTCTTGGCTCGGTAAGCAATCCTCCTCAGGTGGAAGGATGCTGCCACGCCCACTCACACACAATGCTTTAGGGACCTCATGTCCTCAGATTCAATATTCAATTCAATTCAACATTCGAGTGGGAAATTACAGGAAGCATGGGCGGCCTATTTTAGACCGTGTGAATTATTGCTTGATTATTATGTGCAGCTTAAATACATTACACACTATTCGCTCATTCACCGCAAGTCTGTGGTGTGGCAAGATATCACACTGTATAGCTTGCTGGCAGTAACTGGGGGAGGCACTGTTTTATTGTTAGTGTGTGTATGTGTGTGTGTGTGTGTGTGTGTGTGTGTATATATATATTGTTTAGTTTATATGTTGGCACGAGTGCTAGCTTCTGAAATGTACTTATACTGTACGTACTCATCTGTTTGATGACTGCATTTTTGATGCTGTTTTGTTACATCTTGATTTAAAAGAACAATAAAATAAAGACGTTTGCTAGAATGTGGAATTCTTCCTGTTTTCTAGATAGTCTGTACTGCATACTACCACCTTCTCAATGTTAATAAACAATACAGGTGATAAAAGATTTCCCAAGATACTCAGGAGAAGTAACACCCAGAGATAGATTTGGCACAGAAAGGCAGAATAACATCTTTCAGTGTGAATGGGAACGGTTAAAACGGGGTGATACAGTGAGTTCATTTTTCCTGCATGCCTGAGAGAGAAACACAGAACACCTCTGTTTCTTTTAGTGCATGAGAACATTTTATTTCCAGGGTAAACAACCTGGTTGGAGCTTTCTATGAAAAGGAAGAAGGGGATACGGTGCTGCAAGACTGAGCTCACTTCTCACAATATCTGCAGAGACAAATCTAAATTCCTGAAGCTAAAAAGGGGGGGGGGAAATCTGGTAGGGGAAAGTGAGTAATGATTGACTCTCCCAACAACTACTGTGACTGTGCAGCTGAACAAGAGAAAGAAACCTCACTGTATGCATGTGGGTAAACTTATCGCAGCTGTCGTTATATATGCTCTCAGCCTGCTTGCCTTGTTACAACACTGACTTCCATATTTGTGGTTTATGTGATATCAAAACTGTAAATATATATCTGCAGTAATTTTACATTGCAAACATTATATGTGAACACACCATCTGGTCATGAATTTAGTCCCGCTAGGCATGCCAGTGTTGTACATGACAGCCTGCTTTGAGGGGAAACTGGTTCTACCTCCTTATTTTCCTCTACAATCCTCCCTCCACACCTCCCTCCACCTCCACCTTTTCTTTTAGTGAGTGATCCAGACTTTTTCAACAGCACTCAATTACTGTCAAGAGCTCTACACTGTTATAAAGGCGCGGCGGAAGAGAGGAACAAGTAGGGAACAGGATGATCTTACACGGAACAGAAACGAATCAAGTGGAAAGCAGGACACGGCAGCTTGACAACAGACCCTAGGCTACAAACTGCATGAAACTCAATGCAACCTCCCACCAAGTTGTTTTGCGTGCTTGTATACACAAGCATGAGTGCACACACACACACACACACACACACACACACACACGCACACACACACACACTGGGATGTTCTGTTTTAAGGTCAAGTGATGGTAGGATTTGTATTTTATCTTTGGGAGAAAACAACTTATCAAACTCCATCTGACGCTTCAGTGTTGTGTTACTTAGCCTGCAAACCTCTTAACCTTATATAATGGGCAACAGAGACTTCCTCAGCTTCTCTTCAATATACAAAGGGCAATTTTTGTTGACAAAAATTGATTTGCAGTGTTTTGGTGAATCAGCTTTCAACATACTTCACTGCCTCTCTGCGAATTAAATATTTATGTTAACTGTTAACTATACAGGAAAAAGTCCTATACTGAGCATGATTTATAAATTAGCATTCTTCAGATTAAACCAGATGTTAACCTTGAATTGGTCGTCCCAACTAATTTTAGAATCAGGCTGAATTTCTGCCACACCAGTCGTCATTCGATGTGCAGTTTGAAGGCGGTCACGAAGCCTGAATCACTGCCTGAACCATCAACCATCTGGCTCTTGGTCCAATTTCTGGCATGTCAGAAACTTTGGTCAGCTGTTAAGCACTTCTATGATCCAATTTCTCTCATGGCTGCTGTCAAAGGATCTGTAAACTACAATGAGCTTGTTTTAAGATAATTATTGATATTTTCCCTTTTTCCTTTCCTTTCATACTAGAATTACAAAGCTGGCTTTCTCTCGTTTAATCAACTTTGTTAATGATGCGGTTATCTCGTCTGAATCAACTTTTGGCTGCAGCTGCAGGTTGTGACCATGCAGAAAGAAAAGTGCTAACACAACAGACAATATTAAAGAAATGTCTGCGGAGATAAAAATGGAAGTAAATTTAAGCTGTAAGATGTTAGCATATCACGTGACATACGACAAGCAGAGGAGCGAGTAAAAGTACACTAGCCAGTCTGTAACTGTGTAAGTGGCGCTTTGGTAATTGGTGCTAAACACGAGGGCTAAAACCTGAAGTCCAGACGTATGCTGACCACACAGTTTCTACTGCTGAGCTCTCCTTTCTGATCTTTTCCCTGAATGAGACGGTTTCCGTGTTAAGTGATACGACATTCTGCTGGACTGGAAAGACTGGTAAAGAGAAAATATAAGTCAGCTTGATATGTGTGAAATGACAATGAAGAGATTGGCTCCTGGGTATTATTTGACAGGCAGGTGTTAAATGGTTATTATCAGCCCCTCACACCTTAACAGCATCTCTAGTATTTCTCCTTCCAGTTTTTGTCATTTCTCTTTCTAATGACATCTTTCTCTTCCTCAAAAGCTTGAGTCTGCCTGCACTTGTCTGTCTTCGTCCCCTTACTATTTATCCCCTGTCACTCATTTGTCCTCTCCCACCACTCCAAAAGCTCACTTTTGATTCTTGCCTGCCTCTACCTCAGTCTCAGGTGGCAGAGGCCAAATGCCGTGCTTGTGCTGTTGCTGTCTGCATTTGAGGATTTTGAGAGTGCATTTTCTCCCTCGACCCATAACTCGGCTCTTTTTCCACGTAAAAAAAAAAAGTTCACAACTTCCACTTTTAGAAAATGGAGAGAGAAAACAGCTCACTAACATCGATCCAGCTCTCACATCCGTTTGTCTCTTTCCCCCACTATCATTATTTTTCTCCATCCTTTCCTGCCTGGACACACAATTTCCAACCCCCCCCTCCACCCCAGAGTACTGTGTCTTTAAAATACCACGAGTCATCAATGCATGGAACAAATTGCTGCAAATTGTGTGTCAGTGCAATCAGTTTGTTCGCAAGGAGAAGAGGCAAAATTATGTTCTCTTCGAGGGAAGATGATAGCTGAGACTGCTGGGAGAGAAAAAAGAGAAAACATGGAGAGTCTTTTACTGCAAAATATGCATTTAACTGCACTGTTCATGTCCAACACCTGTAGTCGCCATATATGGTTTTAAAAAGGTGTGTATGTAATACACTAATAATATACATATTTGTTCAACAGGTAAAAAAAAGTGTAAAATGAGTGTAGTGCCTTCCTGATAGTAGATTCATTTTATTTTCAGATTTATTTTCAGCAGGCAGGCAGAGTTGATCTTAGATTAGAGCTGCTGGGATGAGAGAGTAGGGTGGGGCTTTCACATGCTTGAGTGTGAAATGAAGAAAATTGAGCAGGATGAGGTGTCAACATGAAAAGGTGTCAACAACAGAGTGTGTGTTGAAAGCAAATAGCTTAAGATCTGTTACCACGTGGACCATTTTGGTTGTTTCAGCCTACATTATATTACTGCTGCAGTGCCTTGTGGGGCCAATAAATAAACTCTAACTCTCACTGTGCAGTGATTAAACTGCACTCACTTGATAAATTTTTTGGCTGCTGCAAAGCAACACAGAGTGATTAACAGAAGAGCAACTAATATATATTATAACAGCATAGTAATATAGTTCTGCAGATGTTCAATAGGGAGAAGCTAAGCCGTGGCTCTGGATGGAGCCCTTTGCAGTTTTCATGGCCACAGTAGTTTCTGCTTCATGCTAAGACGGAGGGGGTGAGGCGAAGGGTTGCAATCAGGAAACGGAATAGCTTTGGGACACTTGGTTGAAAGAAACTAGACGTCTGACATTTTGTGGATCAAATGATTCATTAATTGAGAAAATAATCTGCAAATGAATCAATTTTTAAGGAATTTAAGCATTTTAATATTTTCAGTATTTCTGTTTTTGGGGCTTTTTTTAAAGCTTTATTTGACAGATACAGCTGAAGAGTGACAGGAGGCACACAGAGTGGGCACACAGAGAGAAGGGGGGATGACATGCAGCAAGGGGCCACAGGTTGGAATCAAACCCTGGGCCGCTGCAGCAAGGACTGAGCCTTTTTATGGAACACACTCTACCAGGTGAATTGCTAGAAACACAATTTTTTTTAGACCTGATTCTTTTTTCCAAAAAATCAAAATGTGTTTTATGTTTAAAGCTTCACCTTTTCTACTAACACCCCTAAAATGTTTTGCAGGCCTCCTGAAAGTCTGACGGAGTTCAAATCGTTTTGCAATAGATTTGTGGCATAGTGCTCGAAATTCTATTTCATATCACTCTTGTTTGAGGTTACAGTCCTTGCGGGAGTGAGGGATAAATTGCTTACCCTTCCCCATGTGTCGGGGCATGTGGCTATTGATATTTAGTGACATTTCCACCCTGTCCAAATGATATTGTAAGCAGGGATTCGGGGAAGACTACACCATAGATAAACCCTGGGCTCTTCCCTCTCACACACACATCAATAGGTTCTTCTTTCTGTTTAGGTAGCATTCCTCCTTGCTTCCCTCTGTGAGGTGTAATGCCAGAACAGAGTGATAAATATTACAACACATAACTGCTAAGATAAAGCCTCAACTCTTTAAATCCAGCATAATTATTATATTTTATGTTTATTGCTGTTTGCACCAGGGATAAGAGGGAAGCACCATTTCAATTCTCTGTGTGTCCTGTACATATGGCAACATTGATAATAAAGTTGACTTGACTTGATAAGTGATGTACACTCTCAGTGTGTCTTGATTCTAGCCTTCTCCGCGATATACAACCAATATTTCCTCTCTGCAACCTGTGAATAAAACACATTCCGCAGCCCAGCCATGACTCGAGCCTCTGTGCTAATGTCAAGGCATTATTTCGGTAATGCCTCAGCGGCACGTCTGAAATGTCTTCTTAATGTCTCAACCAGTCTGAGTAATACTTCAGCGAGGTCACATGGCTTCAAGCCATTAATGCTAGCTGACTGAGGTATCATAAATCCTGAGAGAATCGTCTTCTGCAGATTAAATGGAGCTGGAGAAGTTTAAGCTGTCGCCACCCCTGACACCTCTGCCACCGCAACCCTACAATTACACCACAAACACACATATACGCACACACACACACACGCACGCACACTCGCTGCCTGAAGAGCTGAGAGATGCCAAGTGAACTAGGTGTTGGATGAGCAGGAGGACAGAGGACATAGGCTGTTGATGCCCAAGGAGTCTGGCGTGATCCCACAGACACACACACACACACACACACACAACAGACAGGAGAATAACACACACAGGGACACTTAGAGCAGCACTGACCTTAAAGCTCCAGTAGTTGGGCTGTTGCTGCGGAGTTCATAAAGTACAAGAGAGGGGAGGGAGAGAGACAGGGAGAGAGACAGACAGAGAAAAGTTAGATACTTATTTCTCCGTTAACGGATAAAGTCCACAGACAAAAAGAAGCCACTGTGAAAAATGGTGCAGGTTAGTCTGAATGCAGGAAACAAAACTACAATGCATGCTCCCCAAAAAGCATTTTCATTAACATGATTAATACGACATCAACTAACACATCTATCTAAACCACAATAATTATGTTTGATTGATGTTAATACATGGGGCGGCTGTGTTTTGCAGGCATTGGGTTACAGTGAGCCTCAAACAGTATTGTGCTGTTGGCTGAACGGGAGGAAATGAAAAGAGTGAAACCGAATCAAACAGCAGCCCACTCAGTTGTTGCGATGTTGGCCTCTCTCCCAGACTTCTCCACCATGGGCAAACAACCCCTCTGTCTCCTCCTCGCTCGCTGCCGTCGCATTCGCTCTCGATCCACCTGCTGCAGTCTTTTCATTTGAACCCCGCCACCTCACCTGCTTTTTTTCCACCAGTCCCTGCTGTATCTCTCATCCGTCTATTTGCCCTTCCTGCTGCTCTCCCATGTATGAAAAAGGTGCTTACGTGTTGGCCGAGGCCTAAGGAAGTGAGCTTTCCATTAAAACATAATTACCCCACAGTCAAAACCAGGCCAAGTCACTGATGGCCCAGAAATACCTCAAAATGACATGGAAAATTAAAAAAAGATTGCGCAGAGTTCATGAATTTTAATTCTAATCCAAACTCTTATTCTAGTTTTTATTCTTATCTGCAGGCAATTTTCAGTCCATTCAGCCTCCCTTCTGCAGGACCCACATTATTCTCCCGGGGCACGGATGAAAAAAAAGTGACAGGCAGTTTTGATTTATGATAGTTGGTGGTTTTTCATTATAGGCTTTCAATTTCAATACTGTCTCAACAAAGGCTTAGATTACTCCAGTAAACACCAGCATCAGAGGAGCGTTGCACATGATTATGACCTTATTGTAATCTAATCTTTCACTTAATGTTCCCTCACATGACCCCAAAGCCATTCTTTCTTTGTCTATTTCCATTCATGCTCTTCGCTTGTGTTCTACTTCTTTATATCTTTTACTTATGCATTGTTCTGCAACTTCTTGCTCTGATTTGATGATATTAAATGTTATATTAGAATTTAACTAATCTATGTAAAGTGTTCCAGGTGCAGAGTCATGAATAACTGGTTAAAAACAGTGTAACCATTCACAGATTTCATTCAGACTAGAGCTGTGTTCCAATTCTATGATGATTCAAGTTTATTCATATATATAAACCCCTTGAGATG
This sequence comes from Nibea coibor, assembly GCA_023373845.1. Taxonomy (NCBI): domain Eukaryota; kingdom Metazoa; phylum Chordata; class Actinopteri; family Sciaenidae; genus Nibea; species Nibea coibor. Next base: position 14,612,647 of record CM041727.1, on the reverse strand, counting down.
AACCATCTTGTTTTCAAGGGGGTACATAAAGTGTTTAAGACTTTCTAAGACCTAAATAAAGATGAATGAACACTATTCCCACAGAAGAACATACCTACAAAAAACATGGGTGTAGTTTGGGTAACAATACCCAGGTCTTCTCATCTTGGAGCCAAATTTCCTAAACTCTGTCTTCTGCTCCATTTCTTTTTTGTTCACGGTTTGTCAATGTATGAGACATTGAACATAATTATAAGGTAATAATAATAAGTTATATACAATATGTGACGTGCAAATCCACAAAAAATGATATGTTTATGTCTCAGTTAGTCTAAGCAACAAGTAAAAATCTGAAAGACCTTTTTTTAAAAATCAAATTATTCCATACTAACACATGCAAGTGTATATAGTATACTGTATACTGCACACTTCTGACAACTTTTAGATGTGTTTAAGAAGCACTTTATCATAATCTATAATTAGTTTTAGTACATTAAAAAGGTCCAGTGTGTAGGATTTGGTGGCAGCTAGCAGTGAAGTTGCAGATTGGAACCAGATCAACATGGCAGACTCCTTGGAAGATGACCTGCTCTCACTGTAGATCATAAGGGCTCATTTCACAACAAAAACATAACAATTCTTATGCTCAGGTTATTGTACACTCATGAGAACATACAATTGAATTCCATTCTTGCAAAGAAATATTCTGAAATCTTAGACACTGGACCTTTAACAAGACAGTATTGACAGATTGTTTCAAGGTTTACACAATTAATAGCAGCATTATTAGTGGAGTAATAACATGGAAAAGGGATGCAGCATAGTTAAAATGGGATTGGACACAAAGCCAGAACATTAACGGAAACGTAATGCAACCCATTACAACTCTAATGGGTTGAATTAATAGTTATGCGAAATGATGACCTGCTTTCTAAAAGGTAGCAGCTATTCCAGGGCATTTCATTGAGTTTTATTCTGTCCACCAAATCATTTTTGGCTGATGGAGCGCGGGGGGGGGGGCTTGTGAGCTTTGTAATTTTAAATGTTAAGAAACAGTGTATGTAACTAGGAGCGCATAGCCTCACTGGCACTGAGACAAGTGGGACACTTTGTACTGAGAGCATAATCTCAACCCACACTCCTTTTCCCCATAGCTTATACATTTCTACCAATGTATGTCAAAGCAATTATTATTACAGACACTCTTTGATGTGACACTGTGGAAAATGCTTTAATGCTTTCATTGTTGCTGTCCAGTGAAACCATGTATAACTTCAGTCTGAAGGATTCAATTCTCCATTCTAGGTTAATTTAATAATAATAAAAAGGACAAAAGACACAGAAGACAACTTGTCTTGTCTGGATCTGTATGTTTTATATATTTCTTCTGTCCTTTCATATTGCACTACAGGGGAACAGTATTGAATTTTCTTGTATGAAAGTACCTAACTAAATAAACTACACTTAAATCTTCAACTCGGGTGACAGGTCATGGGTAAACTGGGCCATTTTCAGGGATAAGATAATACACAAGGTCTTCTCAGGTTGGACTCATATTGGCCTTGACTAGCTGATCATGTGTCATTTATTCTGTGTAGCCAGCCAGTAAAGCTTGACAATCATCCTTGACAATCTGTTGAACTGACAGCAGCTCAGGGGCACCATTGGCGCGTCATAAATAATTGCTGTTCACTTGTTCAGACAACGTTAATGATTTTATTTTCCCACATAACTAAATGACTCTGAGGGCTGGCTTTAATGGCGCAGAAGTGATTTGTGGTCTTGTGTGTCTATCTCTGCCAGCGTTTCTCTGTTTGTTGCTTTAATGAGGCTTACTCACAGTTCCCAGGTAAAGTAAACACATTCATTCTACACCGCCTCGTGTTGTTTTAACCGTTGCTCTGCTGACAGCCACAGATATGGTATACTGAATCTGGACTTTGAGTTGCAAATATTGCACCGAGGCTGTGAGAGCAAACTGGAGTGGGCCTGCTTAACTGTGTGTTTTTATACCTCAACATATCTCTCTCCTGACCATCACAACTGCAATTAATGCATTTCATCTGTGCGAAAATGATCCAAGACATTCTTTTATACTGTCAATCATTATCACACTATTTCATTCAGCCATAATCCAAGATGATAGATGAAACTCATGAATGAGGCTCTATTACTTAGCTCAAATGTACATCATTTTTAACCTCCTGCTGAATTAAAGATGCTCAGAGCCCTGAGGAGACAGCCTTACTGATATATGTTTGAGATGTCAGATTAAACTTGCGGCTGAAAATGCATTCCTGACTGCTAATATATACATTTACACACAGGCGTGTGTGCGTGTGCGCGCGCTCACTGGTGTTGCCCACAGAGCCCCTACAGAAGGACGTAACATCGCAGAGTGGAGCGCTGCATTACCTGACCTGCATGTAAAGCAGGCTGCACTCACACCACCGCTCCTCCACCCCCGTCTCTTTCTCATGTCGTCATCCTCTCTGCACCCCCGCCCCTATCTCAATCATTCTTACCCTTTCCCCCAATCCATCCTCCTCCGGTCTAGTTTGTTGTCTTGACGTTATCGCAGCCTCTCTCCCTTTCTCTCTCTGTTTTTTAAAAAAAAAACAAAAAAACACCTGCACTAGTCTGCACAGCAAATTAACCCTCACCCAAAAGGCTCTGTGTACAGTTTACAGTGTCGTCCACTCAGCCTTCGTCTAGCGTGGGCTTCTGCCTGCTGCGCATATGCACACCGTCACCACAACAACCACAACAAACACAACAGGCGTGGAATCTAATCCCAGCTGACATCCTTAACCCCCAACACACACACACACATACACCCCTACAACAGCCTCCAGTTTCCAGTTTCAAGCTTCCAGTCCCTTCTCACCTGCAGTGCACCTGTGCCTGTCCACCACTCCAGTCATCCCAGGCTGTCCGTCAGGTGCAGCGTATCCTCATCGCGTTTTTGCCCGTCTCTCCCTCCCTCTGCTTCTCTAACCCTCCCTCCCTCTCACTTACTCAATCTCCGTCGCTCTCCCTGTCTCGCTCTCCAGTAGCACATGCGGCGGAAACTCTTTATTTAATTCATTACAACACCAGCCGATTAACTCCTTCGCAGATGGGTGGCTGGATCCTGCTGGTGCTGGCTAATTGAGCAGCGGGCTGCTTGACTGGCTGCTGTGTGCCTCTCCAGCTCCTCCTCCCCCCCTCCCTCCCTCCTCGCTGTCCACGCTCTGCACATCCACGAGATGACAAGGAATCCTCGGCTTTTCTGCTTCTTCCTCCGCCGCGCAGAGAAAATGCCCTGTCACGTCAGGATCTGTCCACTCTCCCGGCTGCTTCTTACATTTTTTTTTTCTGCCTTCCACTTGTTCCTCTCTCCTCTCTGTCTTCATTACTGTACAATTCCCCCTCCTCTACAGAACCTGACCTTTGCAATGCGATATCCCTACCTGCCATTTACGGGAGAGGTTGCCACGGCAACTATGGACTCCACCTGTCTTTCACCCGCCCACCCTTGCAACACTCTCCCTCTCTCCCTTTCATTTTCTCCACACTCCCCTGATGTGCGTCTCTATCAAGTGATTACACTGAATTTACTGCTTTTTAATGCACACACAGCAGTGGTGCTCACACACAGACAGAGTGTGTTTCTGTACGGTACAGTACGCGCGCGTGTGTGTGTAAGTGACATAGAAAACAGGGAGAGAGGAAGCTGTTGAGGTTGTGCAACTGGTCAAAGTATAAACTCCATTTGGAGGGGCAGAAGAACTGATAAAAAGATCAAAGCATAAACATTTCAAACAAGCTCATCAGCATATGTGGATTTAGCGTGTGTATGTGTGTGTGTGTATGTGTGTGTGTGTGTGATTTCCTGTCTTCCTTCACACCTTAACAGTCCCAGTCTTGTACCTCTGTGTACAGTTCTGGCAAGCTCGCCTGTGACATGTTAATGACGACCTCGAATAACACAGATACACCACCTGACAGCCTCCCATTATTTATTTTCTCTCCCACAATTATTTCTATTAGCACAATGTGCAGCTTTGTGCTGCTTTCACTGTGGCTATCTTGTTGCATACGTGACAGGCCCTTCTGTCACCATATTGGCCACTTTGATTGCCAAAAGAAAAAACATGCTGAGCACCAAATGAAGTGTCATACACGTCTCCAAAGGCAGCAAAGTGATAAGACAAAAACACAATATATCATCCCGATGTCACTGCCAAATTAATGTTAATTTATTAATTAATATGTTTCAAAGGAAAGAAATCGTGACATACCTCATTGCGTACCTGTTCCCGCGCAGACCGCTCTGATGTACCCCTCATGCTGGCATGGGAAGGTGAGGGCGATGGTGGGTTGTGGTGTGGGCTGTGGTGTGGATGCTGCAGCTGTTGCTGCTGCTGGTACTTGCTCTTCAAGTGATCCATGAAGGCGTCCCTCTTGCGTTCCATGTCCGCCTTGTGGAGGTTGGTCAGGGCCTCCAGGCTCTGGGCGGCGCTGACAGTGTGGCGGTGCTCCGATGTGTGCACCAGGCCCACATTGGAGAAGCGCCGGGCGCTGTTCCCCAGCGTCCGGTACTCCCGAGGATACTCCAAGTCATCTGTGGAGATCATGTGACTGCCACCACGCTCGGGATCTGAGGGACGAGGAAGGGAGGATGAAGGAAAGGTAGAGGGAAAGGGAAAGTGTGCAAGAAAGAGGTGAATCACCACCCACACAAGCATGCAGAGAGATTTCAGGGTGGAGACGTACATACACACAGAGCAGGCACACACACACACACACACACACACACACACACAGGTGGAAACAAATGAAGCAGAGAGAAGGAGAGTGGAAAAAATAAGGCACAGAGAGAGAGGGAGAGAAAGAAAGAAATGGGATGGGATGTTAGACTATTTGCCACCAGGACAGAGCAGTTCCCTGCAGAATTATTGATTTCAAGTTCTGAAGGGAAGAAAAATGAAAACGTAAAATGCTTCTGCAATAGATCAAAGGAAGAGGCTCAAAACAAATTTGTTTTGCTGGATATTCCATTGTGATATGCCTGCTTGTCATCTTAAGTAGCTTTCATTGTTTTTTAAGGAAACAAAGAAAAACAAAATACGAGGTATTGAGGTGATTGAAAGTCAGAAGGGAACACCTCCTTCATAACGGTCCTTTTCCTCACTCTTTCTCACCAACTCTTGCCCATCTATCTAAGCTTTCCCTCAATCCCTCGACACCTAATGTCACTTTCTATACATATTCTCACTGTCTCTCGTCTGGAGGTTACTGATTCTGCTGTCCATTTTTAAAGGAGGCGCATCACCCTGACAGCCCGTGGCCTTTTATCTGAGCTCTGACTGACAGACAACACAGCCCGAGGTGGAAGGCACACGAAAAGGGAAGGGAGACAGCCGGGAGGAGATGGTATGGTTACACAAAAAAAAAAAAAAGTGACTGGAAAAACCAATGAACTTAAAGCATGATAAAAGAGCAAGGAGCCATTTGCCCGGTGAGTTACCTTGCTTAGGAAAACAGGCCCCGGCGTTGGCTAGAAGAGAAACATGCCAAGGGTTAATTTGTGTGTTTGTGCACAGTTGTGCAAGCAAACGCACCAGAACACGTCACATGACCATCAGAAAAGAGCTACTGTGAAACAATAGCTCTTTCTCTGAATAGCAATTACTTAATGCATTATATATGCATTATAATGTATTCATAAGGGTTAATATATGGGGAAATGGTTTGCTATGAATACCAAATGCGAGTTACAATAAACTGCAGAATGGTAAATGGATGTTATATATCATGCCTCTTTACACAGAAATAGTTCATACAGTAAGACACTGGACACGAGACATTTATTCATATTTGAACAAATTAGCAAATTAATTCTGCATAAACTTCAGACCTCAAGCTGACAGAAAAATAATTGATTCAGAGATGTATAATAAAAAAAAAGGTTAAACTAATAGCATAAAAGTGCAGAGGTTTAATAGAGCTGAATGATGTGGACCATCTGCACATTAAAGACTCATCAGCAGCATTAGGATGAGCTGAACGAGTAAGCAGCAGAGGGAGGTTCCTCGGGGCAGGAGCAACAAATGGACTGTTAATGAACGCAGAGGAAGAAAAGAAGAAGCTGGCCAGATGGAGGCTCAACAGAGCTACCATGATCTCCAGTGGACAGACCTTAACACAAAGGAAGCCTGTAGAGGGCAGAAGGTTTTCTGATGGTATAGGCGCAGCTGTATGCTCGCTGTAAACCCATTTCTCACTCTATTCATTCTCAAAGAGATATCGCACTCAAGCGTGATCTGCTGTTTCAACACCATGCCCTTACAACCACCACATTATGAAGTGCTGATAAACTGCGCAAGGGTAAGGCGAGATGGACTGACCTCCTGGCTAATAGCATTAGCATTGAGCTCTCCGCCGTGCACTGAGGCCGCCAGCCGTATTCATCCGGCCCCCTCGCAGCCCTCCCAGATCTCTGGTTTACACTTCATTAGGCTGGAGCTTATTGTGCATCAGCTAACAAGGACCTGACTCAAGGGTCCCATTACAATGGAATGGCAAAGCTGAGCGTGTGTACTATGGCTTATTATTGTGACTGAATATCCACGAGTGTGAAAAGCTGACCTGACCAAAAAAAAGAAACCCGGCATAATAAAACAATATTAGTAACATTTATAGACATCAGCTTAAATGTTAAGTCCTAAAAGAAATTAAATCTTTGCATCTCTTTGTACCACTGGTTTGGAATACAGCCCAAAAACTTTCCAAGCTGCTGTTAGTGGATACACTTTCGAAAGTTGTAAAGGATGTGCAGAACCCTCATCTTGAACACATCGGGAGTAAAAGTTGTGTGGGTAGGCGGGTAAGAATAGAAAATGGGAACAGGTTCTTCATCTTTACTTTTGTCATTCACAGCCAATATATTTCCACATAAGCTGGCAGACAACAATCCTGACAGCCAAAACAATCTGTGGAAGCACACACGACGCCAGCATCATTTAAACCTACATAAAAGAGCCTTGATGGGATGGGTTTCTGGTCAACGCTTTATCACAAGAATGCAATGTGTCTGTCAGCAGGTCTGGGCCTGTGGCAAACCAAATTGCAGCTGCAAAGGCTCAGAGGCTCCAGGAAAAGGTGCAGTGTGTTGGTCAACGAAATAATAGAGGACCTGAATGACAACGGGAGCCTGCAATCACAGCGGATAAGATCTGTGAGCCCAGCCAATGAGGCCGAGGCTGCATTGGCAAGATAGAGAGCACAGTCAAGAGCATTAACCTGCCTAAATAAAAAGTGGCCGCGGTGGTGGGCATTGAGAGATAAGGCAAGACAAACAGGCGAGGAGAAATCACCTGTGCGGAGAAAAAGATACTGCAAGGCAAAGCAAACTGACAAAAAACAACTTCTAAAAACCAATACAGGCTGATTAAACGTCAAACTATGTTTTGTCTGTTTGTAGGTTTATGAAAAATAGATCAAACCACCACCTGTTATAAGCTACAGAAAAGACAGCACAATGAATTTTTTTTGTATTATCAGCCAGTCTTTTCCTTAAAATTACTAAAATTTGCCCTTCTTTCCACTCAGACATATTCTCATCTTGTCACTTTTTGAGTCACCAGTCTCCACCGCCTTCAGTAGGTTATTTATATATGGAGGGAAATTCATGATGTGTGGTATTTGCCAAACCACCCACAACAACTATCAACACACATATACAATAATATTCTGTATCACAACCACAAATCCTGGACGGCATATTTCAGGAAGGAAAGGTGTTTCTTTTGCTCGTCATACGCATGCACATCATCAGGAGGTGAGGAGGAAAAGTGGATTGGGTGTACTTTGATTGATTTAGTAGGGCCAGAGAGTGTAGCTTTATATTTTGGGTTAATGTTAAACAAGGTGGTCAGAAGGAGTTGACGGTGCAGGTCTCACAGAGTGGATGATAAAGCCACAGTCTGCATTGAATTCTTTATTTGACTTGTCTTTTTAGTCCTGTATTAAAACATATGTAAGCATTATTTAGGAGAAGCAAATATGCATAAACTTTTAGTTAGGAAACACCATGGTAAGTGTATTTAATGTAGAACTGTAACTAAAGATGAACTAATGGAACTGGAAACTGGAAAGAAAAGTAGTTTATCAGGTGCCAAGCAGATTATTTTGGGGAGTTTTGTGGCTGCAAAATATTAATTACTTACTGCATGTGTTTTATTTAAAATACAGCTCTCTGAATACTGTCTGTCTCACCTCTTTGGCACATGCAAGGTCTTCTTTGGCTGTCATTTCAATAGTCTCAACTGTGCATATGATGGAAGATAAGTGGTGTCAATGTGTAAATAAGCAAGATAACTGAGGTAATAAATAAAATCATATCGCCAGTTTTCAAGTCCCTGAAACAGAACTTCCTGTCTAGACAACTGTGAAGTGTGTTTGCACTTCAGATATGCCCATTTTAATGATCTAGCTGAAATATTTGTATCAAACTTGTATTAGTTAATGTGTCGAAGCCGCCAAATTTGTAGGGAAAAGCAATCTTTTATGAATGCGTACAATAACGTCTTTTGTTTTTTTATACTTTAATTGTGATCCGTGTTTCACTGCTCTTTCAGAGAGGTCCTCATCACTCTTAATTTAATGTGCAAATTGCATCACTATAGTGCAGGATATCCATACCATTCATTTTATTAGCAGCATGTATTTTTTAGGGCTTTCTTTTGTCCTCTTGTCTCATTCATATCAGATTACCATGCAGTGGTCTTGAGTGTTTCACCGTTATTACAATTAAATCAAGCATTCAATCATCATCCGTCCTTAATTATCTCTCTGTGCTGCCATATTTATAGTTTGTTCTCCGCAAAGGAATTATTCGTGTAAGCACTCTTTTAAGCCACATTTTTTCCCTGTTTCTCTGATAGTGCAGCATCCTCCGTAGAAGGTCTGTCGTTATGCAGATGGTTGGGGAAGGCGAAGCGAGCTCTCCCCTCTGATACACAGCCTAATTTACTGCAAGCATGGCATGGCTCACTGTGGGATGCCGGCTGTGACAGCACGTGGTGGAGAGACCAGCTGAATATTAACCAGAGAAGAAAGAGGGAAGAAGTGAAAATGAGAAAAAGTAGGTGAAAACAGTCATTCTAGTACTAGCCTATTAAGTCGACAGGCAACAGGAAATAAGCCAATTAGCAGTGCCTACAGCTGTTAGAAATTGTAACTCTGTGGGAACAGTTAAAACAAATAACTAGGAGGAGAGAGGGGCATGGCTGGATTAAATATAACCTTCTGAAAAACCACCGCTCAGGCTTCTAAAATGCCTGCAGGTTACAACTCAAGAACCAACCGGGGGCTGCAGTTCCACATGTATTAAATCTTAAAATGAGAACTGAGGTCCATATTACCCACAGCAAGATTAGCACATTGAACCCAGCTCACGTGCTGCCTGTTGACTCTCTGATTACTAATCCTGCAGAAGGAGCGAGTGACTGGCAAATGACTTTCGTCTCTCACCGCCCTCAGATGTCACACAAACCTTGAAATTGCTGCAACAGATATTTATAAAATGTGAAAAAGCAACTTTTGTTTCCATCTCTGTTATCTTGCTCTTTCGGTGTTCTCACTGGTTAAACCCGGTCTTTACTTAAAATGATGAAGCTCTGGGTGTAAAGGCACATAACCCAGCAGACGTGTGCACTTCACTTTTTTCTCTCCATTAAGATAATCTCTGAAAGCTCCAAGGCACCACTGTGTGAGGAGAAAAGTGTTAAAAGGAGTGAAATTGACGGCTGGCCAGCAAGAGCAAGCCATCAGAAGAAGGTCAGCCTGCGTGTCTGCTGGACGTAATAACAAGTCGAGATGATCAGAGGGCTGCCTCTCGTAAAACTGACAACCAACAACTGCAATCTGTTGTTCCGCAAAGGGTGATGGGAACGCCCTCTTGATCATTAAAACATGTAATAAGAAGTGACATGCCCATCTTTTCACCTATTGCTCTCCTCTCTATATCCATCATCAGCCTCTCACCCACCCACCAATCCTCTTACCTCCAGACTTAGTTTCTCTGGGCAACGCTGGGTAATGCTGTGAAGGCAGCTAAGTTAAAATTGCAGCAGTAATATGGATCCAGCAAAGCATATGTTAGTACACAATAACATGCACTCAGACGATTTAAAATATGCTATAGCTCCACAGCAACATCTCTGGAGCCGTTTGTAGCCGAAAACAAAAAAATGTGTGTGCACTCAACTGGAGGATAAATTCAAGAGATGATATATAAATATGACAGACGGAGAGAGACAGAGAGGTAGAGGGATGGGTGGAGGTAGCAAGCATAATGCACTTCTTTGTTTCACGTGTCATTCTGGTAAAAGCCAGCTGTCTTTTTTAGGAATAACAGCAGACCAAAAGCAGAAGAGAGAGCTTCTTAATTACAGCCTGTTGTTGAACCAGGTCAGTCAACGCACGGCTGACACTGGGTGTGAAGAAGACTCCAGCCACACCTCATTACATCAGTGCTGCCTAGTTACCTCACTGGAGAGGCTGATGGTTAGATGGAGACAGGCAGAGGTAATAGAGTTTAAGAGATGGTAGATGGAAAATAAGATGTTTGGGGAGTGTGGAGACTCCACGCCTGCCAGTATACAGAACACCTTCAAAGAGCTGCAGCTCCTCTGACAGTGGTGCCTGGACCTCTGATCTCTACAGGGTGCAACACTGACTGGTGAAGACACCTCACTCAAAGCCTTAAGCAGCACTGCATGGAGGGGTGCAGTGGCTTATAGTATGTTTTGAAGTCTGTACTCCTGTACAAAAAAAATGACCAGACTTTTACCTTATGATGAATTAATGATCAATGTAGGTTTCAAGATTTTACAACACTCCATAATGACTGGAAACCAGTGAAAGAAACTAAAACTATAGTATGATTTAGGATGAATATATATGACACCAAACCATGCAAAAACATTCGTATGGTGGATTAAAGCTCACTAAGTAGCATGCAAATGAACAATGTCTGAAAAATATGAACAAGGAATAAAAGAGAAAATTTCGAAGAGGCAGTGATTTGATCTAAATGTTCCTAATATTAATACCCATAAACTAAAGTGTGGTTTGACGCAGTCAGTGTGAATGACAGAGGCAGCAAACTCCAGTCCTGAGTCATCATAACATCATGTCAAGGCTGTTGCTGACAACACAACCAAATACAGAGCAATGTAATAAGCTTGGCGCTCCGCCACATGCACATAAACATCAACCATAAACACACACACACACACACACACACACACACACACACACACACATACAGGCTACTTGACACAGATGGAAGGTAGTGTAGAAATGTGCGGACCTGTCAAATATTTCCTGAACTACTTGCATATCTACATGCTAAATGGCCATCCATTATTATTATTGGTAATGTAATACCTTATTGATCGGTGCTGGAAATGTCTCTTCCTGACTGACCCGGCCCACATGGAGTTCAGAGATCAGTGTCAGCTGCAGACCAGCCTCTGGTGCTGGTAATTAAGCACCAACAGGGTGGATTCTTGCTGAAAAGGCTCAAATCCAGGTCCTCCAATTTAAGGGCCATCTCACTCTGCACTACAGTACGCTCCAGTATTAGCTACAGTGGACCTCTTGTATGCAAAGTGAAATGAATCAAGGTTGAAGAAACAGCAGGAGGAGGGCAAGTGTGCATAAGGCAGTTATTTCTACCTTATTTCACCTTCTGTTGCTTTAAATCTACAGGCATTACTTTAAACCCAAAGTTACCCCCCCCCAAAAAAAAATATTCAGTGCAACACGGAGAAACAACAGCAATCATATCTATAGGTACATGTTAAAGTTATCCTGCGGCTGTCAGAGATGGAGGGGCTACGTTAGTATGAGAGAAATAGCCAGTGTCCTTCCAGGCTAATCTCAATGGATTCAGTGAAGCAGCATGATGCAGCCCATTTCTGAGCCAGTGAGACAAGTGATGAAAGCAGCAAGAAAACAAAGTATAAAAGACTGATTTTACAGTTTGGGTACATCATCACCTGTGGTACCATCCAACTGTTTTTTCTTGTCTGCATAAAATAAAAAGACTGAACTCTGACAACCATTTTTTATGAAAAGATCCTTTCATTCATCTTGATTTGTAATTTTTAGTGCTGAATTACTCTCAAATATTCTTTTTTTTTGCACGTTTTTTTCTTGTAATTTATTCTAACCAAACAAAACACAAAAACACCCAACAAGCAGCCGTTTGTTATATTAAAACAAATACTTCAGATGCACAAACAAGATAATGTGGTTACAGAAAGAATGAGACTGGAGAGAGTGAAGGGACACAGGGAATATAAGAGACTTTCCCGAGGGGTTGACTGTGACTGTTTCATCATGTAAGCTCTGGCTGGGGCAGGTGGATGAAAACACTCATGAAAAACACATGAACCAAACCAAACCAACCTACACTTCTACTGTCATTGGTGCACACATTCTTGCTGCTGTGCTGCACCACCTTGCCTGACAGACAGGGGGTGCTACAGTCGATAAAAAATAAAAAGTAGGGCAGCCCAGCAGCTCACCTGCAGCGCAGCTGCCTCTTTACCGCTGCGGCCCAGGTTCAATTGCAGGGAGTGTGGATGACATGCAGTAAAGGTGGGCCCTTTACTGCATGTCATCCACACTCCCTCTCTCCTGTGTTTCCTGTCCCTCTTCAGCTGTCGCTATTTAGATGAAAAAGTAAGGCAAAAAAAGGGGGCAGAAAAACACTCAGGTGGAGGTCAATGGTAATACAGATATCCCTCTGTTGGCTGCCAAGGACTCCATGATAAATCGCTCAGGTCTAATAGGTCATTATCTGTCCCAGAGGCCCTATAATATTAACAACACGGCCATGCAAATCAGCCTGCATGCACGCACACACACATCCAGATGCATGTTTGTCGCATAAAAGCACCCACTAACTGAAATATGACTGATGGGGTGAAATCTGGTTGAGCAGCTTAAGCAGAAAAGAAAATCTCAGGACATAAACAGAAGATTTAAGAAGCTTTCTTTATCTGAGCTGATACACAGAGTGTCTGCATATTCATGAGATGAGCTGGGTTATTATGAAGGAGGGGGGCAACGCCAGAGGAAGAAGGCAGTAACGGAGTCATAAATATGTTTCCATTGTGCTTCTGCTTTGTGCTCAGGTTCAGGTTACTTTATTCACAGGTAGATTTGGTGATTGTGTACAATGCGGCTGTGTCGCAAGTGTCTTGTCTGAATATATATATAAAATATATCCTGTATTAGTGGTGTAAAGATGGTGTAATTTAAATGTTTACATAAAGTTCTACGAATCCATACGTCAAATAACTGCATATTATGTGAAAGAGGTAGCTCGCAGTGAGAATCTGCAGAGCTTAGTTCATTGTTTTAGCGTAATAGTTCAGTCTCAACACCTGCAGTCTTATTTTATTATATGTTCAAAAGGAATGAAAATATTTAGCCTCTCTTGGATGTGAAAGTAGACAATTACTCATTAGGTATTTGTAGCATCCATACAGAGATATGGACTCAAAAGCAGAGACAAAGCTGTAAGGAGCAAGCAAGAGTTGACTCGGTAAGAGTTCAAATCAGAGTTCAGCAACAGGTAATCAGTCAGCGCGGGCAAACGAACAAGGCAATGGGCAAGAACAGAGGCTGGGTAAGACTGGGTATATGCATATGCGGGGGGGGGGCAGAAGGTATCTGTCTGAAATGACAGGATATTGGGGGGGGCTAAGGACCCAGGCTGAAAATGAACCAATGTTTCTGCCGTAGGGACTCTAGCTTGATACACAGGTGAGGTAGGACAGGAGATGTTAATGACAGAAAGACAAGGAAAATGGAATAATAGCAAAAATGTGTACAATAACAGAAGTTGCTGTTGTGACAGGATTCAGTGCAGTTTTCTTCCAGCTTGTTCATGAGTTCTTCTAGAAGCAGTATGGAGCCTGTTTTCATGAGTGGGTTCCCTGTTTTGCTCGTCTTGTGCACGCATACACACCCCTGCAAACGGTTTCACATTATTCCACTGATCTGCAGCACAGGTGGCAGTAAGACACAGAGATCAACAACAAAAACAATGCTGATTAAAAAAAAACACCAGTATAGACGGCGCTTCAAGGATACACAGTTTGTTGAGAAGAAACTGTTCCACCTCTACAGGGCGTCTTTAAGCAAAAGCAAATCCACCTTATGAGTCACCCACCAGCTCGAGACCAAATTACAGTTTCTCTTCAAGAACATTCCCAACAATCGATCTCTCCCTCCTCCCTGTGACTGCTTCCACTGAACATGTTTGCTGTTCTATAAATGTGCCTGCACATCCTTGTCACTGTGTTTGTCATTTAGTTTTACTGTAAACAGAGGAACGTGTCCGTAATGTACACATGCTTAGAAATTACATACAGTACGACAGTATTTCTTGTTGCTGTACACTGACTGCAGCTTCATTACGCTGAGTCTGGACAGGTCAAGACCTCTCGCTGTTTCTCGCCTCTGGAGGCCAACGAGCTGACAGCATCAGGCCGATTATACAACAGCCTTCTGCCGGCATGTTGCCAAGACTGTCGGCAGGAAACCAGAAGTGTCAAAACTTCCAAACTGAAATCTGTGGGGGGGGGCTGTGGTGACCACCAAACAGGTTGAATAACAGATTAAATAAATCACTGGGGTATGAAGAGCTTTAAAGTTACAAAGAAAATCAAACTGAGGGTGGCCCAGAGAGAACAGATGTTACGACACGTTTATATTACAGCTAAAATACCCCCTCGAATAACAACTGAACTGTGAGCTTGTGAGATCTGCGAGACCCACAATGATGGCAATGATCTTAATGTTTAGAGGCTGACTGCCAACACTTAAGACCTGAGTCGATTTTGACTATCATTTACTTATTTGTTTAAGTATTCACTTTATTCGAATTAACAGCTTTTATTTGTCAGGTTCTCCTGCCAAACACAAAAACAGCACTCCACTAGACTCACAAGGTAATTGCAAACGACACCTCCTATTTTTTGTTGTTCTTGTATCTAATTAAACACTTAAGCTCCAAAACAAGATCATTATTATTATTCTAATATTATTTCAGTGGAATGAAAGCCAAACCCGATTTGTGCTGCTAAGACTGGGAGCCTAACATTTCCTAATGATCGTGTAATGATGTGTAATTTGCAGTAAATCTTGTCATCACTGCTGGTTAAATAAGGGGATCTCAGCCACCAGTGGAGCCGCACTGTTAAGGTTACTTCCTTTACGGAGTAGGATTACTGAGCTGGCTCTGACATGTAGTTTGTTGCCTCCACTCCCGGTAGACCTGCTGCCAAGCCTCTTGTAGTATTAGCACGCTGCCATTTTCATTCCAGACAGAGCCAACAGCCTAACCTAACAAGCACTCTCCCACAGGAACACATCTGTTGTCAGATTAGTTAGGCTCTGGCCATGGGTTATCAATCAAAGTGGTGAATTACATTACATACTGAAATTCATTCATCACTTACATCGGCTGATTAAATGATTTACTAGAACAGATGTAGGCAGACGCGATGGAGAGGCTCCAAAAAAAAAAGAGAGAGAGAGAGAGAATGTTAAAGAGAGGACATTTCCTAACAAAAGCCACTGTGGGCAGTGAAACTGAGAAAAATGAATTTGGTTCACCCGCTGCTGTGACACAGACCTCAGCTTCATTTCGCTCAGCAGCAGCATCATTTAATGTGATTAGAACATTTGAAGGTGTCACTGTGCATGATAGGACGGTAAATTTAAGCACTAGCCTATTTGACTTTTTAAAACACACATATGTGCAGTGGCAGGTAATGACAATTTGTGTAGCAGACTAATACTAATACAGAGTGTTTTCATGGTGTGTTTTCTGGTGACAGGTAAACACAGGTAACATGTTGCCAGGTGATTGGCACTGGAAACTATGTGGCACCAGCTGCCAAACATGAGGACCACAGGCCATGTGACAAAGGTTAAACTGAGAAGCACAAGTTGGGCTGATACTTGGTGAAGACACAGACATTGAGTGACCGTAATAGTGTCAAAACAGGCCTGAACTGCTAGAAGCAAAAACTCCTTTTTGCCAAACTGTCTTGGGGAGACATGCGCAGTAACAGAGGTGCTGATTTTCTTCAAATAATAAGAATAACTGGAGAAATTTTCCTCTCCGATGGGAATTATCCTGACAGTTTAATTGGAACAAGACTAACTTTTGGTCTAATTAAAAGAGCAAGAGGCTGTCACAGCAGATTGGTCGCCTTGACAACAGGTCAGCTGATCCAGAAAGCTGTCTGCAGTTAGATAGGCCCCACACACAGACCCACACCCTCCCACACACACACACACACACACACACACATTTGTCCAACAAGCATACAGTGCAAGGTTACACAAGCATGTTGGTGAGAGACACAGCCGGTGACAGATGTGGCACAAGCAGGGCAGCAGAGATTACAAGTTGTCAAGTCAACATGGCACAGATCTGTGTTGTGACGCTGACGGTCGTGTGTCACAGTACAAACTGCTCTCTGTCAGCTGGCATCAGAGGAAAGACAAATGGAGAATCAGACGATGGGATGTAGGTGGTGAGTTTTCATGAGGCTGCCTTGAAGAAATCAGCTGTGAAGTTAAAAGAACCAAAATTAAACTCCGCTCTTTTTATCTTGAAATCATGTTTTGAAATAATTTTGTCCCGTGTTACCACTAAAGTCAAATTTAAAAGGGCAGTTAGATCAGAAAATACCGTGTCACAAACACAAAGGCAACATCTGCATTTGAAGTTAAGTAAAATCTGTGACACAGATCTGAGATGAAATCCCATATCTGTCATTCCAGCCTGTTTGGGAGGATTCTGTCACGCCTCTTATGATCCCAGAATAAGTGGGGAGATGAGCAGCACACAGCAGTCCCTAGTGGGGTGTTCAAGTAATTGCTTGTTTCACCAGTCCCAGAGGATATCACAAAGTGGGCTACAGAGTACAGCTCATCGAAAACCCTGCAAAACAACAGCTCCACCTTCTGCCTCACATCTCCCTTCATCCTCTGCTGCCCGACTATTTGTCTTCATCACAGGGGAGAGGACAAGAAAATGTCACAGACAGACAACACGTTACCTGGTACAATAGTGTGTGTGTATGTGTCTGTCCTACACAGGTGTAGAGCCACTGAAAATCCAAATCATATGTAGTCATCATATTATTGAGAAATGGACGAAAACATAATGTATTTTGAGATTACTGAAGGACTGCATATTTTTGGAACAAATTTGAGGTTTCAGTTTTGACCATTAGCACAGGTTCTGCATTTGTACGGATGAATGATTAATTTAAATTTTCATAACAGATTGCAAGGTAGTATTCATGATCAGTTATATACATGAATACTTCCTTATAGTATAAATATAAGGAAACATGGTGTGTTGATATTTAGCACAATCCTAAATTCAAGACAAAAGTGTGTTTTAGTTGTTGCCCTGGTGGAAGGACTGCAACATCAGACAACTATAACAGCATTTTTAGTGTCTTATTTCAACACATAAATTATAATAAATCATTTTCCAAAATAGTGTGATGCAGATATTGTAGTTTTAGTATGTGTGTTTTAGTAACCAGAAAAAAACTCATGATTTCAATTTCAATTGCTGCAAGTAGCTTGTTTAAGGAGAAACATTTCTCATGATCTTCAGCAGCTCTTTAACTCAGTATTATGCTATGATAATATCATGCTGTGTCCACCATTATTTCATGTCCCTGTGCTTTTGTAATGTTTTGCTGTGTTTCCATATAACCTTGTCCCTTTCAGCCACACTTCTCTGCCTCTTGTGTGTATTATTTTCCTTCTATACATCACATTAGTTCGGACACTAATGGCCATGCAGTAGTATGGCAGCATGTCATGTGTGTGTGTGACTATGGATGCAGGTTTTTCCACTTCATCATCACACTCCTATCGATTCTTCTTAGTGCACATGCATCAAGGGAATCAGCCTGTTCTCTCTCTGCATAAAGCCAACGCTGTGATTTTCTTCTCCTCCTCCTCCTCCTCATCCTCCTCATCCTCCTCCTCCTCCCCGTCACGCCTCCCTCTCCCTCTCGTCTACACCGGTGCTGCATGTGTTCTGAGCCTCTGATTTGGGTTGGTGCGCAGACGGATGAAGGGGCGGGGCAGCGGTACAGATAGAGTATGGGTTTCTATGGTGATGTACTGGAGGTGAGCGGGGAAGAGCAGCCAGTTGGCACGAAAGAGGAGGAGGAGAAGATGAGTTAGACGTTAATAAGCTGTCACTGCCAACACAACACAGCGCCCACTGCAACAAACAAAAACAGCAAAGACAACCCCCTGACAAGCCCGGTGTTATAAACAACAACCAAACAGGCGTACACTTGTTCCGCCCACAGAGGAGAGCTACAAACCGCAGGTCAGGCTTGGACAAGTTAAATGTAAATGACTGCTTTGAGTGGAAAATAAAACTACATGTGTAATCGAGGAGATTTTTGCTGTAAATTGCAGTTTTACTTTGTGAAAGTTATAAAAATTAAAAAAAAAAAAAAAAAAAAAAAAAAAAAACAGCAGCAGAGTTTCTGTCCCCTTCCAGACTAACCTCGATATCGTTGCTCACTCCCAAATGGCTTACCGCAGCAGGACAAGGATTAGCGAATCTTGCTACTGCCGCTTCAAAACTTTCCTTCAACTGCAGCAGTCAAGATCGATCAAACCGAAAAAAACTGAGAGAAGGTCAGATGCATCCTGGGGCAATTTGGTTACTTTGCTTTGTTTTTGATTTTTAGTGGTGTCAGGAAACATTTAACAGCATCTTTTCTTTTCCCTTGGTAGATTTAACTTTACAGGAAACCCATAAAAGCAACAATAAATAAATGATGTATCACTATATGCTCTGAAGAATACCTCCCACAATGTTCCTGCCAGTCTATTTTTAGTTCCATACTGTATTATATGATATAATCAATGGCTGCAGGGATTTGGTGCAGACATGCTAACATTTCCTTGTCACTGATACTCAGAGCACCAAGTAACATTTACCCAAGTTAAAATGGCATTTATGATGAGTCCTAAGGGTAATCTGATTGGATGTTCTTCTTCAACCTTCAGGCGTAATGGTGCCAATCACATCCACGGGAGAGCTGCCTCTCTGGACACACAGACAAAGACCAGCTATCTCGCCTTAGGACTCCTGTGGGGGGCCTATAGCTCTTTAACAAGGGAGGATACAGCACAATTTAACATAAATTGAGACATCAAGAAATGTCTCTCTTTCAGTGAGTTCTTCCCCTTTCTTCTTGCCACCTGCTGCCTGAATGAAACTGAAATCTGACAATTGTTAAGTGTTCTGCCCCAGAGCCCCAGCGCACTTGGCAGAGCGGCCCATTGCTAATCCAGTAAGCACCAGCACTGACTCACAACTAGCTGAGAGATGGAGAGAGATTGAGATTGGCAGAGAGGGAGACTGAGAGACAAAGGAAGCTAAGGGGGCTAAGAATAGAGGTGGATGACACTTTGAAAGCCAGAGACGAAAATAGGAATACAGACGCTGGCAGAAAGAGGTTGGCGAGGAGAAGACAAATTGATGGTTTAAGGTAAGATTGGAAAACTGGAGGGAGAGCAGGAAGAAGTGGGACAGTGGGATGTTTGGATATATGGAAACAGTTGAGAGGGGATAAAAAAAAAATATGGAGGAAGGCACTGGCATTGGGGCCAGTGGCCAGATGAATGATGGGAGAGTGGAGGAATCCAGTGTGCAAGGTGTCCTCCAAATCTATTGGTCACTCAGAGGCTCATTAGTGTTTGCACGTAGGCGTCTGGTTATAAATAGGCTTTAGAGCGTGTGTGTGACAGGAGGGAGTCTAGGATTTGATGGCAGGACATTAATCTCACCAGAGAACTCCGGAAGATGGAAGGACTGACAAACAGACGGATCTCCCCAAAACAAGCACACTATTTTATGAGTCAGCAGTCTCCATCTACTGTCTCACTTCAGTCTGTCCTGACTGTTCCTTGTGTGCACCTGACACGTAATGCCAAAATGACCTGGAGTGATTCTCTGAAACACATGGCTGTTTTTTTGTTTGTTTGCTTTTTTACTTTTGAGAAAAAAAAAGTTTTCAAATACAAATCCTCCCATCACTCTGTTTTTCCGTCCCTGCTTCTTTTTGGTTGCTTTTCAGAGCTCATCATGCTTCGCTGGATGCTTTTGAGATATTTCCAGTTCCTGCTTAAAAGCTTGTGAGTCACTCACGGCATCTTCTCCAAATTCTTTGTCTCTCTTAGGCTTGATCTACTCTTATTTGCATCCCTTCCCTACAGCCCTAAAAATGCAACACTCTCACTGCCTTTAATTAGAAAAAAAAAATGCTCTCACCACTCTCGACTCTATCTGACATCTGGTTCTATTCTGTTTCTGACCTGCTGTTCTTCTCGCCCTCTGGCCAGTTGGAGCAGATGTGCGCAAACGCTCCATGTTCTCCGTCTGTAGATGGCGCCTCCAGCAACAGCTCTGCCCTCATGTCAACCCCCTACCACCACCTTCTGTCACACACAAACTAAACTCCCAGACCTAACAAATCCAGTCTTCAAGAACATGAGCACAGATCATCCAAAGTCAGCCCAGATGCCCCCCGGAAGACCTCAGCGAGACCCTTGGTCATGCAACGTTCTGGATCATCAGGACATAAAGCTGTGGCTGAGTGACAATGAATGAACGAGGCGCAGAGCCATGGCTCAATCATGACCCAAAGCAATTGGCAAATAGCTAACCCAAGCTGCTTAAAACTGACTGATTGTTACTACTGACTAGTTTAATGATTCTGTCTGGTCCCCTCGGTCCTCACTGCCACCTAGTCTAGTGATATCTGATTTATCCTCAGACATAATAAAACGTAGACAACAGACAATTTTCCAAACATTAAAACATCATTGACAAAAATAATAAGAGTAACTGCTTTGGCTGCAGATTGAGGTGCTGAAGATCATTGACACTTCCATCTCCTCCCATAATCTATTTTTATAATAAATCACAAAACAATGTGATAATAATGTGACGATGTGAAAGGAGTCGCTCATAATGATGAACCTACACAAAATTATCGCCCGAATCTGCAACTCCCTTCGGGTTTACAGAGTCTTACACTGAGTTTCACCTCATGGTTTAAATTGTCAGCTGACACAAATATACTGTTCCATCTCACTCTCACCGCTTTCATAGTGCTGTCGTAACAGGCTGCTGTTTAGGTAAAAATAGATGTCAGACAGGCAAAATTAGAGCTCTAGCTGGTGAACATAGTGGAGCATTTAGCAGCCAGATATTCACCTCAGGAGGTGATAGAGACCAAACATTTAGATGTTTTTTTTCTTTTTTTCTGTTTGGCAGCTTACAGCAAACAAATCCCTCGAGTGGATTCATGGACAAAAGACTGAAATAGCTAGGAGAAAATGTGTTCAAGCACCACTGTTGGAAAATATTCAACCAGGTGAAGTGTCCTTGAGCAAGAGCTTCAATCATGTGACTCTGTAACTAAAGCTGACCACTGATCTGCTTGTGGAGGAATGGAGAAAGATTATTATCATTATTATTTCATTAATAATGAAACATTAGAACATTTCCAAGAAGCTGAGATATAACAAATATAAACAAATACAGCCTGACTCTTGTGTTGAGAACACATCCCCACAGAGAGCTAACACTAGAGGTCCACTGTTCATGTGGTGTCAATGTGACTGCATAGGAAAAAGAAAAAAATATCAAAGGGAAACATCGCTTTGAGGGGAAGATGGAACTCTCAGAAATACTGCCACAGCCCCTCATCATCTCCTCTCTGCTCTCTCTTCACGGCCAATTTCACCCTCGCATCTCGCTCCTCTTCTCCATGCTAGTGACAACCAGTGCAGATCTGGAGTCTCGAGTTCAGCCCTCGTCTGGAGAAAAGTCGAGCAAAGGTTGAGCAAAGACACACCTTATGGTAAATCCCTATTCATTACCGCACAAATAACCATTTAGGCTAGACAGTGTGTGTTGAGGTATCTCAATCAGCTCACTAGTGCTGAAATAATTTAGTTGATCATCAAAAAAAAGAGTATCAAATATTTGATTTATCAAGCAAAAATCCCAACCATTCACTCTTTTCTGCTTATTAATGTCAGAAAAGACATCTTTTTCTGTTCTATATCATTGTAGACTGAATATCTTTCACATAATTAATGTATTTTCAACTGTCGGAAAAAATTAACAAACTGAAGACATCACCTTGGGGCTCCGGGAAACGGTGATGTGCATCTGACATTTTATAGACTAAACACGTAACTGACTATAAGGATAACTGACAGATTAATGATAATGAAAAGAGTCGTTAGCTACAGTGATTGACACGTCAAGTTGACAGTAGGTAGAGAGATGGTAGGAAAGTAAGACAGCACCACCAGCTTCCTCCGTCGTAAACACGTCTGCACCTACATATTAACAGAGCATACAAGCATCTAAGTATGAAATCCCAGCACAAACAAAAGTGTCAGCTGCTCACTTTTGATCTCCCACTGCTCATTCTACAACCGTCTTGAATCCTTTAAACTCATTTTATGAAGACAACAGAGTGTAGGTGTGTTTAGAAGAGGTGGATGAAGAGAGTCATTGTTGTTATAATCTATGAAGCTACTGCTTTGTTAAAAGTGTACACCTCTGAGTGTGTGTGTGTGTGTGTGTGTGTTGGATGGTCTGACTCTGTGAACTCTGCACCTCAGTGGCATTGATCTTAGACGCGCGCGCACACACACGCGCACACACACATTAACTCTCTATTCAGTGATGAGATCGAACTGAGGGCATGATGAATAAATAATGGTGTAAACTCTGGAGGTTCCCTTGACTAATTAATGGGGGGAAAGATTCTTCTAGAGAAGCAACAATACAAGAGAGCAAGAGAAGGCCAAGTAGTAAATCAAGGATCACTGCACAGACTTCATACACGCTTGAAATGTATACACGCAGATGCACACATATAAACACTGCATACACTCGTACGTGCACGTCCTAATTTGCGATTCAGTGCTGTGAAGAGAAAAACAAAAGAGGGGAGGAGAGGTGCTGGCCTCTATTGACTCAAAACCCGGTGGGCTAATGAGAACTCCAGCACACAAAAACACCCATACACACACACACATTACTGTCATATCTCTGTGTCGGAGTGTGAAGGCGGCTTGTGTTCGCGTCTCACCACAGTCCTCGTCATGCAAGGATAACATGAAGGAATATCCAGTAAGAGAAATCCCAGTTGCTCGATAGTGTCCTTGTAGCTTTGTGAGCAAGCAAACTCTCTCTCTCTCTCTCACACACACACACACACACACACACTGTCAGTGAGGTCATTAGAGTGGTATAATTATGAAGAATAACCAGTTTAGCTGTCCCAGCTGTCCTCCTAACATCATCCAACTAGTTTCCCCAGATCATACACTGTCACTAAATATGAGCAGACAGCAGAGGGACGGGGGAAATGAAAATGAGCCATAGTTGGAAAAGGGAGTGGTAACACTGAATGAGAGAGGGCTTTTATTTTGTCATGCTGACATCTCCCTGGAAACAGTGTTCGATATGCAGGGGATAGCAGGAGCCTTAGCAGACAAATTCAAATTCCAATTCACAGCGGCAAAAACATTTCTGCTCTCACATACATGCAAATATAAATCAGCGTGGCAGCAGAAGCAGCTACAATAGAAATCAAATGAACTAAAAGTGACTCGCTACAAATGACTTAAAAACTCCTAAAGGGTGCATGGGAAGCCTTGACAGAGTTCGTGAAGGAGCCTGTCATGAATGAGGCAGCTGCAGCAATCGTTTGAGTCCTGGAGGAGCCACCGGGCTCCACAGCCTTTGAACATACAGGAGGCACGCAGGAGCAGACAGCAGAGCTACGTGACTCTCATGACAACAACCACAATGTCACACACATGCAGAGAGAGTCCCTCAATGCTGCAGGTTATCAAGATTAAATAGATTCCACGCAAATGCACAAGCTAAAAGGATGCCTTAAAAACAAAGTGAGAGAGGGGAAAGAGACAGGGAATGGACTAAAAAGAAAGAAAAAAAACAGGACCGGGACATACAAAAGAAGGAAGAGGGGACCACTCCAAGCGCCCACCTGAGGGTTTCCCAGCATTCTCCATCCGTGCTCCTCTCAGCCCTCTATCCCTCTTTTGTCGTCTAGGTCATTCCATCCCTCCACCCATCTCCAAAGTCCTCCCAAGCAGCCGCCACCGCACTGGGACACTGGCTTAGGCAAAAATATTGTGTAAAATAAATCAAAAAAATGAAAGGGAGGGACAAGGGAGGGATTGTGAAAGAGGTGAGAGAGAGGGAGTAGTATGGGATGAAACACGGCGAGGGAGAGAGATACAGAGGGTGAGAGAGAGAGACAGAGAGAGAGGGAGAGAGAGGGGAGTAAGGCTGCCAGATCTGAACATTGTCTCTTTTCTCATTGTGTGTCCCTGCCTGTCGGTCTTGCTGGCTCTTTGGCTCTCTCTCTCTCTATTTCCCTCATTATGTCCATCTGAGCGGTCATGCCAAGTTAGCAGGGTAGCAGGAAAAAACATGGCTCCCTGTGGCCTCAAAACACCTTGCAGACTGGCCACCTCTTGCTGGCTGCTGACTGCAGACCTGTGTACACTAGCTTTGTGCTGGGGGGACGTTGGACTGAGTGGAGGTAAGTGTATGTTTGTGTGTGAGCGTGCATGTGTGTGTGTTTGACTGTCATGTCAGTCAGCCAGAGCAGCAGATTACTGACGCTCCACTGGCACGTCCCACTTCATCCTTCTCTCCTGTCACCCCGGCAACACCTCCGCTCCCTGCCCGCTTCCCCCCAGTCCTCCACTCATCATCCTCCCCTCCACCCCCTTTCTCCACCATCTGCCTTCATTTCTCCCACCCCACCTCCTACCTTCCTTCCTTCCCTTGACGTAACCTGAGAAAGAGTCTTTAAATTTCATTTCATCCGTCTCTAAACTCTATAACAGCGGAGCTAACTCCAAGCAGCCCACAGGATTAGTGAAAATCGTCAATCTCTGCATCTTGATCTACTCTAATAAAAAGAGACCCATCAAAGCGATGTGTATCCACACATGACCCCCAGAGTGCTTCCCTGCTCAGATAAGGATGGGCAATCGCAGGCTAGGGAGGCAAGAGGAGTAGTGCGGTAATTAACACCAGTGGGCCTGGGCTTAGGTCCATGTCAACACTCAGCAGAATTCAGATACTACACTGACCAACAACCACGGTTAAAATCAGAGGGGTATGAAGGTGAAGGCTTCGCTGTCTGCTCCCCTGAGATAGCGATGATGTTTAATTAACATGTTAGATTCAGTCTGGATATGCACCTGAGAGGCCTTCATAAGAAGCAGGGAGAGGTCAACGCAGGCCTCAAGGTGAAGACTCCCTAACTAATCTCTGCAGTGAGGGAGAGTCTGCTTTGATTGAGAGTGTGAGTGTGTGTGTCTATGTGTGTGTACATTTACTTGAAAATGATTGTTGCAAGTAAGTACTTCCTCTGTCACAACTATGATCAGATAAAACTCTTCATGTGTAAAATTCAGAAGTCATTAACTAGCCAGTTTTCATGAAATGACTGATGCCATTGTAATCTAAATTTAATATGTCAAAAGCTGTATTACATTCAGTGTTATCCCTGAGGCCTGACAAACAAGATGAATATTGAAAATTTGGCATTGTTTGTATCGTGTTGGCCTGTTACTTTCAGGCAAACCAAAACAGGGACCCAGCCTACTACTACTAGTGGTAAAATGATATCCACAGGGTACCTTTAATGCTGAGTAGATGCCAGCTGCAAATAAAAACTTAGTCTGTGTAAAGTAAGAATAAATATGTGTTCTGAAATTGCCAGACCAAAGAAGTAAGTGTTATTAACCACCCAGCCAAATATGATTAAAAAATATCATCAAGTTTATGAAATTAGGTGTCAAAATCAAATTAGGTGTGTCATGGCCACCCTTTAACCTCTAACTCCACACTTCAGTAATATATCGTTCAAAGTCTTTTCATGTTTTCAGCAACTATATTACAACATATTTAATGTATTTTGAAAGAAACCTCCATAATTCATTTTTTCCCACTGTCATCAAAAATTAGCTGCAGCCTAAGACAAAGACCACTTTCACCGTGCAGTAGAGTGAAGAGCAGCAAATGACACCCACAGACATCTTACCCTATGCAGAGCTGCACCTGCTGAGCTGTGCAAGGTTAACAATGGCCACATAGGGTTCGACAACTGCTGAACATGCAGTTTTACTCCCCACAGAGTTCACACACATGCAGACACGCACACACACACACACATCCATGCTAAGTATTTGTTTCACATAAGCTTGTGCGCATGTATGTGCTGTGAGGGATATGTGTGTCGTTGGAGTGCACGCAGTTTATGTTTGTGCCCGCGTGGTTAAGTGACTCGCAGAATGCATGTAAGCGGTGCACTTAGGCCTCACAAGGACAAGTAAACAACAAGCAAACAAAACGGCGTATCTTCTACCTTTGAAAAACAACCCTCTACCCACCAAGCAATTTAGCACCTACAAACACATACAGATGAGATATTAATGGCTTACTGTGTCCTCTTTGACCTTTTAATTATTCTGATTTGTGTACAGAGCGAGCGTGTCGTAATTGCATTAGCATCTCTGCAGGTTTACTTAATGTTCCAGTAGAGAGGGGATTGTGATTCAGCAAGCAGATAAGATAACACTCCCTTCTTTTGTGTACACTAAATGATCCACTGTGAGTGTGTGTAGCTGCATTTATGCGTGCCTGTGTGGTTGCAGTAAATCATCTGAGATTTATTAGCTCAGTTACCACTAGTCAAACCTTCTGACGTGCAATTATGCTCTATCAGCAAATAAATGATTTGGCCATTATAGCACATAATTGGTTATGGAACAAAGGGTACAATATATTGTCCATCTCTTTGCAGCTGTTCAACACCCAGTCCTGCACCGTGCTGCTTGTATTACCAGATAACTCTACTTGCCCCCTGTTTGGCCCCTCTTCCTATTCCCCACTTCCTCCTCTCCTTCCTCTGAGGGTGTCTCTGGAGAGGACCACGGCTCCTTCTTTCCCTTTATCTTTAGAGCGAGGCATCTGGAAACCAGGGTCCGTCTCCGCCACTCTCCATCACATTCAATCATCCCCATGTTTATTCAGCTCTCCGACCTTTCCACCGCGCCTCCACCTCCCTTTCTACCCTCCTTCTGTCGCACCGCCTTCCTCTTGATGCTTACTACTTGTCTCTTACTTGTCTCAGTTCTCAACCACAGCATTTATTATCACAGTCCTGCATCTTTCCATTACTATCTATCTCTCTGCACTTGTTTTCCACACCACCATCTTGCCTCTGCCTGACGCCTTTTCCTCTTACATTTCCTCTCCGCATCAACAGTGTTTTTGTCCTGGAAGATGCTCTATCATTTAAATTGTATGAGGATGGAGGATGCGTAGGCAAACCTGTGCATCCATGCCTCTGAAGCTATACAGTACCTCCATCATACATGATGCAGCATGCTTGATGGTATCTACAACAATTTCCACAGGACTGTAAATCTGTGGCTTAAGAGCAAAGACAGAGATAAAGCTACTCAGTGGCTCGTTTTGAATCATTCAGTGCATCATTTTCACACTGGGTTTGTTTGTTGAAGTCTGAATCTCCTGGGGACAATAAAGAGATGCCACAGTATGAGCAGTATGGCAAAATCTACTGCAGACACGTTCATGTAGTATATATCATATAATCCAACCTTAAATAAAAGAATACCATCTGATTGTGCACATAATTATACTTTCTTTGACATACAAAATGTGACAGGGTCTCAAATCCAGATATTGAGAATAGAGTAGGCAGCTGGTCACTGGAGACAAAGATGAGATGGAATGCCTATCGCAAGTGAGTGAGGGCGATTGGTGTCTAGCTACGGGCTAAGTGGAGATCTGCCTGCAGCTAATTAATGATGCCTCATTCCGGTTCAACAACCTCTGTGCTCCTGTCTTCAACTGGGGCATCCTAAGATGAGACGGCGAGGGAGAGTGAGGCAGAGAGATAGACTGTAATGACAGCACAGCAAAAACAAGCGTGACCTTTTGGGCCAGATCTTATTTTGACACTGCACGTAAACAGTCTGTCCCACACAGAGATACAGTGTTGGTGGAGGAGGGATAAAGCGAATATCTCTGCATGAGAAGGTGGCTGTGCACCTGTCTCATTATACCCTGTATTGGCCACACAAGACAACTCTCCACCCTGCCGGGCCGAGCTAGGCCACAGATAAGAGGGAGCCTGAAAAAAAACGTTGAGCCGATAAGAACCGGTCTTAGAAAATGCAGACACTGACAAAACAGAAAAGGGACTCGGAAGTACAAGGAGAAAGAGAGTTGAGAGAGAGGATGGATGGATTTGCTGAGTAAATGGCTGCAAGCTAATCATGACGCTAACAGTAATGGATAGGCAGGGCTGTCCAGATTGCCTCATTTAAGGACACTTGAGTATCGTTTAGGTAATCTCTCTGACGCACTCGGAATAGATGTGCGTCGCGGAGACAGAGTGGTTCGTATTGAGACAAATGATAAAAGCTGAAGTTTTTCCTGAAGCCAAACAAAAACTTCCACCTTTTCACGCTCCTCTCCTCTGCAAGAGTAGTCCAAACGCTTGACCTTAGTTCTGTAACTGGGTAGCAGACGATGTGAACGGTGTGAAAATACTGTAGCTCAGTCCACGTCTGGGTGAGGAGTGAAGGCAGCACACAAAATCCTCGAAAAAGCGTTTTCAGAGTTTTGCCCTGCTTTGATCCTCAGCTGGAGACAGACCACAAAACTGAACATCAGCCACCCTGAACCTTCACATATACACTCAACTATCTACACACACAAAACACCATTACTGCTCGTCCTTGGGTACACCCCTTCACGCTAAGCTCCACTCTTAAGCCAAGGACTCCTCAATGTCAGTAGTTATTTCTTTTGTTTCTTGTATCCCGTTTTCTCATTGACTTTGTCCTTCTGTATTTTCCACTAATCTGTTTTTTTTATCCCTCCTCATCCTTGACAGCATCAAGATTTTTTTTTCTACCCTCTCTCCCTCACTACCTCTCAAAGGATCCCTCAGAGGTGTTGTTGACTGTACTGTGGCCCACACTGCAGTAATCCAATGTTATTGGACGTGCTATAACTCAGTTTTATGTGATCAGGAGCCCCACAGTCCTGGCTGCTGCACCTCGTGACAAACGACACGAGTCAGACGTGGCATCAATGAGTCAGCCACGCTGAGATGCTCTTATGAGACCAGCTTTTTAAGCCTTTTGTATTTCTGATTTTTCCAGAGCAGCTGTTGAATGTGCGTCAGTCAGGCTTCGTCGCCGAGTGGGTGAGTTTCTCCATCACTGCAGAGTAACATTAACATTAAATGTGATCAGTCCGCCAGGAATCCAAAACAGACAGCAGAGCCATGTTGGGATGTTAGTATTTTAAAATGTTTCAATGTAAGGCCGCAAGTGAATCACAGTGCTGGCTGTTTGTTTCTGTTCTCACAGTGGGAAATTCCCGACAGCTTCTCCTCTAACTTAACTAAAGGCTTCTAAAACAGCACAGACCAAAACAAACAAAGGCAGACATTCGAATACTGCTTGTGATTGCTCGCTCTTATACCAAGCCAAGGGTAAAAAGGTCTTGTTTTTTGTATCCTAGCCTCATGAATGCTAGAAGATTTGGAAAAAAAAGTGTTAAAGCCACTTATAATCAACTGAAGCACATTATTTGTTCTTGAACACATCATTTAGTGAATACATCTGTATGAAGCCTTTGAGCAGCCTTTGATTCTCCCTGTTTGTCATGTTAAAAGAAGTTGTGGATCTGACAGAGTCTTCAGAAGAGACACTACAGACCTGTCATGATGTTCTGCAGTAAAGAACAGTTCACTCATCCTACACTGACACACAAAACAAATCGTGATTTCAATTCTGAGCAATGTTCACAAAAAACGACCAAGCTTTTTTCAAATCAACCTTTTCAATCCCCTTTTATGTCTCTACACAACCATTTGTTACTGCAAGACGACTGAGCTCCACAGTTCACAACTAAAAGCCACTTGGAGACGCAGAACCTCTGTTAAGGCCAATAGTCCAGTCTTCTGTTACACAAACATCACAATGTATGAATGAATGAAATGTTCAATGAAATAATGTGTGATTCAGATACATGCCCATGCTGCGCTCTTTCACCAAGTTCCATAAAAAAAAATAAAAAAAAAGGGCCTGTAGTTTTTCTGTGATCCTGCTGACAGCCAAACAAACAAATGAACAAACGGCACAGAAATATAACCTCCTTTGTGTGATTGACGCAGAGGTCCTCATGCAACGCTGAAAAGAAATACTCCACTAATAGAAAGAGAAAAGGGGGGAGGAAATACAAATGAGCTGCTGATTATGCACCACAGTCGCTCTGAGTGAAAAAACAAATTGTTAAACTAAAGCATGTTTGCACTTGGTATTTGAAAAAATACTATTTTCACACAGTTTTGTAGAAGTGATTTTTTTTACTGTAAAATAAACACTAATAAAAGGGAACCTGATATTTATACCCATATAAAAGAAATCAATTCCACCATTGTTACATCGGCTTCCAAATATAGACAGGGCTTTACATTAATCATGTTACTTGACTACGTCAGCAGTTCTGTGAAGCTGCCCTTTCAAGGTCTATCCATCAATCCTCCGTCCCTGTTGACCACCCGGTTCTATGACGAGGAGGAGGGCAGTCTTCATTCTTCAAAAAGCAGCTAAAAGCTTTAATAGGGCATGGCCGCCCAGATAGAGCCGTCATTGTGTTTTCTACAGTGTGAATGAGCAAAAACCTTCTCTCTGCAGTTTACTGAGGGACTTCTATTAACCCTGTTTGTCACAAACCCTGCCCAAAATCCCAAAGATACTTTGGAGTTTATTAATTATGTAGATTTTTTTTGCACAAAGGACTCAAAACGCTCTCATCCAAATAAGCATGAATGAATTTAGGAGAGAGAAAAAAATGGTGCGCGGCGTTCTGTGACGTCCTTAACAGCTTTTTAGAAACTGTTAAAGACGGTGTACATGAGCCCCTGGCACAGTGGACGAATTAGCATTCAGCACTGGAGAACACAAAGACTCAGTCAGGTCTGAAGGAGAGCCAAAGGGAGTAGGGCCGGCTCTTTCAACGGGAAGCTGGACAGGACTATGTGACATATCGATCAGCTATTGGCTACGCAGTACTGCACTGTGGGCTCCATCACCATCATGGCTACACTCTGTCACTCCCTCTTTTCAGTTGTTAATTTGTGGTAGTCTGGATCTTAACATTCTGCCCTACGCTCTGGCAGCCATCACATTCAAGAGACGACCACTACATCAAACTGCTGCTATGACGACGGGAATTTTAACTACTCGGAGGGGGGGTGGGTAACACGGCTCCTATCCACGCTAATGCTTTTGTGCATGAATGTTCACTTGCTGTGCGTCTGAAATATGTTCTTCTGTTAACCTCAATCCACCTACAGTATCTCGTTTTGTCATAAACGTCATGCTTTCATTCAGCACATTCAGCCTCAATCCTGATAATGATGCGCTGCATTATAGCATTTATATTTTCAGACCGGCAAATTTCTATTTATAAGACGCTTTCCGGCTTCAGCAAGCAGCTTTTTAACTGTTCTACTCAACCTTATTAGTCTAAATCCAGACGTCCTTGCAAGACAAAAAAACAGGTTCTGGTAAAAATAAGGTCTGACAAGGGTCTTTCATTGTAAAAATGAAGCTTCTGTTCAGTCTTTGTCTGCACAGATGTTGACTCGGATAATTTGTGTGCAAAAAAAAAGAAAAAAAAAAAAAGAGTCTGTATCACTAATGAATCCACTAATTGTCTCTGTAACTGGCTGCAGTTAGAGACATCTGTATCAAACAGCAAGCTAAAATATCAGCAGTAATGAGCTGCTGTATCTGTAAAAATGTATATGAGCGAGCATCGAGGTTATCACAGGGGACGGAGAGAACACGATAATAAAGAGGAAAAATGTCTAATGGTGGTGAAACAGGCAAAAATACAGAGGGGCATAAAACTGAACCACCGCTTGTGTACTTTATATAGATGGATCTCTCGTTCTATTTTGTCTATGAGGGCAGAAATGTGTGCTTCATGGAGGTTATTGGAGTTTATGCTCTGTTCAACAGGGCAGCCCCAGGCCGTCTGGGGGCCCTTGATGAAATTTAATTTGGGCTCTTCATTCCTGGCACTGTGTCAACCGTCAACACGCCCACACCAGTGTATCTACAAAGCATGAGTCAGTTTTACTAAAACACATGTTGGGTATCAGGGCAAAAAAAAAAAAAAAAAAAAAAAAAAAAAGATGGTGGAATAAGCTGTGGCAACAATGCAGTTAATGTTTAAAAATGTCCAGTTTGGTCACAGTAAAGTAAGTTTTTAAATTAATTTAAGCCTAATTTGTTATCTTAATCAACACAGCAGATAACATTTAATTTAATTAGCTGTAAAACAGCCAGCTCTTTAATCATACTCCTTAATCAAGGCCTTAATAATAATTGTCAACAGTGGCATTGGGTGGATCATTAGTAACATAATGGTCCCTTTGGATGTTACACAGGCCACAGTCATACCTGCTGAAGTTTCAACAACAAACTACATTATCTAGACAAACTAGTGTTGCCTCATCGTGGACAAACTACATATTTTGTCATTTAATTTGAAGGGCTTCGAGAGGGACAGTTTTCAAAAACAGAATCAATACCATTGATAAAGCATCTCTGGGGTGCACCTACAAGTAAGTCAAATGGTTACCGCGGGATACCACAAGATAACTTGTTGCTGGTTTGATTCCAAACTCCTTCGACTTTCCTGTCTGCCTCATGGCCCATCACTAGCCAATAAATGTAAAAAACACCTCACCAACACAGAGTATCTGATATATGGAGTGTGTGTGTGTGTGTGTGTGTGGACTGGCAGGTCAGGTCTGCTGTTACAGAGAGCCATGAGTGTGGGCGGAGAGTTTGTCTCTTGAGCTGGTGGCTGCCTGCAAGTACAGCCATCTGGGAGAGAAATTAGCATAGTCTCACCGCCGCAGAGTGCAGCTTGCAATTAAGAACTGACAAAAAGTTTTTCAGATTTTAGCGCTGCACTTTTTCCTGTGACAAAATGGGCTACATCCAAAACAAAACAATCTTCCACTGGGAAAAGTGTGTGCCTTTTTTTGCCGTACAGTCCCCTCTGATGGCTTCAGGAACTCAGAGTGAGATGTTCAGCACGGGAGAGAGGTTCAACTGATCTTTGATATTACTGCTCTACCAATAGGAGTACAAGTAGCTTACTTGTTCCAGCCGCCCTGCCTTAGAATTAGTACGCACTACATCATACAACATGTATTCCAGCCAACGATTTCACACTATTTAAGTGATGCAACATGTCAGGAAACACAACAATGCAACAACGAAAGCAGTGAAGAAGATAACTCCAAGGTTGTAGCATACATGTACCTCTTCAAACGTCGTATGAGGAAGAAAATGCATTCAGTGTTTGTTAGAGGTCAAGGACACACGCAATGTGTTTTGGTGAGTCTACACGTAAACAGAAACTTTGTCTGTTCAGACCAGAGGGAACCGTTGACTATAGGATTTCATCTTTCGATGGCCATAGCGCTGCACACACTAGATGTTTACGAGATACATTATTACATTATCCGAGCGTGTTGTGTGTCCATCCATTCTTTTGTTTACTTTGTAACACAGCTTTGCTATGAAATACAAAAATCCATCAACTCTCTACTGTCGCCATCAGAAACACGTACAAGAAAACACAGGCTGCCCATGTTCCATCACTTTCCCTTTCTGCCTCTTTTCCTATCATCTCTCCGTTGTCTGTATACAAAGCCTTTAAAATGACCTAAAACATACTTCAAGAATACAGTTTTCTTCTGTCATTATATAATTCAGTTTCTGCTAATAGCTGTATTCATTCATTTATTGTGTGACGCCTGCAGCCTCACAGAAATGCTTGGCCTCCGGGCACCTTACATTCCAATGAGCATGAATGTATTAAAAAAAATAAATAAAAAAGAAGTAATCAGTTTTTGCACGTACTTGAGATACATTACCTTTTAGCAGAGCACTTATATTGAGAAGGGAAAAAACATTTTCTTGACTTATTCAGTTCATGTTTGTAAATGCACACACTCCCACATACAACCACATGCACTGTTGCACAAAACATACATTGCAGATATAACTAGTAAAACCGTTTTTGGCTCAGATCTGTTGTGTCCCAGGGGATTTCTAAAGCAACTCAGCTACAAATACAACAAGTTCAGGTACATTAATCATAGTTCTGAGCTTTAGGAGTTGTGAAAGTGAACAAAAAGTATTTTATCAAGATACTCAACTGAAGCCAGCCAACCTATTATCCCGAAAGAGCAAAACAAACTCCCCTGCTAACAGGTGGGTACAGAACAAGTAATACTGGCCTCTGTCAAGGGAGATGTGTGGATTTATTACTTTAAGCCTGACAGAGCCAAAAGGAACTCCCAGCTTTTATCTTAAACCCTGCTTTCAGCCTTAGCCCAGGCCTGGAATCGAGCTATCATTTGCACTTCTTAAACGTAAACTCCTATAGTGAGGCAATGCAATAAAGAGAATCAATGTGAGAGAAACCATAGAAGACAAGCCTCCACATTAGCCATCAGCAGATGTTTTACCTATAAAAAGACCATGAGACCACAAAGATTAGTGACTCACACTGAATCCCTATAAAACCAGAATAAGGTTGCAAAGAGGTCATGTTTTCGTACCTTACTGCTATCATGACACTTTAACATGAGCAAATCTTTCAGCAGCTTTCACGCTTCATCCTTCGTCCTTTGGCCACTAGACCTTCAGCGAGTAATATTTAATGGACTCTGATCAAATGCTGCCATCTATCCTGGTTAATCCTCCTCTCTGGTGCAGTGGAGACCTCCACAGGCCCCATTGGTCATCATAGGACTTTGCTGAACCCTGATAGGTTCTTTCACCTGAGTGAATATCAAACAGGAGTTATGATTATCAGGCTGCTGCAGAGCAGTCATGGTCAGAGGAGATTCATGAATATGATTAGGGCATCCCCAGGACTATGGAAGTACACAACAACAGCATGAGTACATAGGACTGTTGCAGTGAAGAAATTTCCCATGTGGTGATCTAAGGTGGCTCAACAGCATGATATGCTGTATTACCGTCATGTGTTTTTGGTTTTTGCAAATTACTTTGTCAGGGATTAGGCAGGGTAGAACTTCATCTCAGTACCTGCTTATACTAATCACCTGTATTCTCTCTCCCCATGCCTCCAGGTTCTGTCAAACTTTTGGTTGAACGTGTGAGTAATCATGACAACTTTCATCCTCACGACAATGTGGTTGTAACCGATTTGGCACAATGGGGCCACCAGGGTCACTTGTTGAACTGAAACACCGGCGAGCCACGGGAAGCAAACATCACAGCTGTGGCAAATCGAGATAATTAGCTATTAGCAGACCAGTTGGTGTTTTCTACTAAAAAACTGCTGCTGCTTCCAGTCGGGAGCTTCAGAGCAAATGAGGAGGAGGCTGTGTAGTTTTGTAATCCTGGGCACGATTCCAATCCGAACGCGGGGACACTTTTGTGTTTGTGATTCGGCGAATTACAAGATACTGAGTGGCAGAAAGTCATCTTTAGATAATGATTCTGCTGTATCTTTTTATCCTCACCACTGTGGGAGACTCATGTGACATACAGTATGTGAAGCCACATAATATTGTAACAGTTGCTTGTCATCCCCTTTTGGTTGGCTTCACAATACTACCATATTTCATTATTGAGGTTATGGCAACAGCTGAATGTGTATTTTAACCTGGAAGACTTAAAGCAGGTATAATTAGCTCCCAATTCTTCAGGTCACAGGAAAGGTTTGACATTTGTTTTGTTTGTCTCTTCTACCTGAATGCACGTCAGTGTCACTGGCGGAGCAAATTAAGGAGCATGCAGAGTGTGCAGAGTGTTAATAATGACTGAGCGAGGGAAAAAGAGGGAGGCGAGACATTTAGCAGGGTTGAAAAGAGATGGAGAAGGAATCAGAAAAAAAGCATTTTGCAAATGTGAAAGTGACATATTTGAGAAATAAAAAAAAAAAAAAGGATGAAGATGTGAGCGGTGAGGGAAAGAATTGAGGGAAATGGAGAGGCAAGGCTAGTTCTGAGTCTGACCTCTGTCATCTGTTGACAGTCTAGAAATAGAGAGGGGGCGTCTGCCCTTGTCATTTCAACATCACGACAATGACAGCGTATGTAGTGAACCACAGAATCACTACAAGTCAACGCTATTACAGTGAGAATCGAACAAATGAGAGCCTGCACTTACTACACCCTAAGAAGACCCGGTTCCAACAGTCCAACGCCTAAGAGAAGACACTCATCGCTTTACTAACTCCCCTGGCTCGAGCTCTGATCTTATAATATGTGTGCGTGTCTGCATCTACTCCTCTACTTTCAGGGAAGTGTGAGTGTAAATGTGTCAAAGGGAGGCAGGACCAGACACCCATGAGGGTGGAGACGGCCAATCCTGTTGCCCTGCCAGAGGGAGAACAAGAGGAAAGTACTCTGTCCTCTTCCTCTCAATCGCCCCCTCCTCTTCACCCTCCCAGCACTTTCCAACTCTTGGCCTTTCCCTTTTGTGTGTCTGAGTGGTGATAATGGCAGGCTGTCCATCACGCAAGGTCTGACCCAGATTCACTCAGTGAGGAGGAGGAGGAGGATGGCGAGTGGGTTGATGGGCATATCTCAGCCCTTCACCCACGGGACCCATCCTCCCCAATCAGAACCACTCGCCTCACAGACGAGGCTCAGCAGGAAGTAGTAAAGGCAAGGGCGCAGTCTAGCCTGCGTCTTCAGCCTGGACCACTGCAGGGAAAAATAAAGACCACTGAGACACAGCTAACTGCCAGGCGAAACACCATAAACCATGTGGCATGGACTACACAGTCAAATGTGACCCTGGATCAAAAAATGCCAACCTCTTTGCCAATCAGCGACAATCTCCCATGGACCTGCCCACACCTTGCATAGATACAGAGCAGAGAGAGCAGCACTGAGAGAAGACACCAGGGAAAGACCCAAGGGAATTAACAAGAAAAAAGCTATAGCCATTATAGCAGTGCCAAAATGCTGTGAAGCTTATCACACATCAGAAAAGAATGGAGATTGTAAAAATCCACTAGTAGGGTGAATAGATGTAAGGCCATGTTGTTATGTGAATAAAGAGGTCTTATTGTCAGTACAGTGGCCCATCTATATGTCAGACCTGGATCAGCTTTTAGGAGTTGAAGCTGTCCTCAGTCAGGCTCAGGTGTGCTCTGATGCTTGGAGCTGAATGTCTGCACAAGTAGGCAAAAATGAAAGTGCATTATAACGCATTTTGCAAACATCCTGTTTCAACAAAAAATACATCAGAAGAAGCTAAAAATGACATTTAATTTAGCATTAGATGCCACCAGCATGGTGGAATAGTGGGAAAAAAGAGAAAGAACCTGACCACTCAACAGGGATTAATAGTAGAAAACGAGAATGAGAATATAGGCAATGAGAAACATCAGCACGTAGAGAGAAAAAAATTGATGGTGAAAGATGTATGGCTAGACCATATGATAACAAAATATGATCATGATAATATCAATATATCTCCCATTATATTGCTTAATGATAATGTAACTTTGATACTGATAATGTAACTTTTGGGAGGATAACACAAGTTAGATGTATTTAACCTTTATTTAACCAGATAAAAACCCACTGAGATCAAGACCTTGGCCTGGCCAAGAACAGCAGCAGCATTCATCATAACAATCAAGACAGATGAACAACAACAAACAAGCAATAAAAACCAAAACACAAAAACATTAAAATATTAAATACAAGGTGCAAGCAAATAATGTGCAGAAGTTATATATACAGTAACAAATTAAGAACATAAAAAGATTTCAAAAGATTTCCGTTGACAGTTTCTTAAAGTAGAGCGGAAAGCTTCCAGTGAAACAAGTTCTGGTATTTTTAGTTTCTTTAGATTTTTATTTTTGATGACCAGCAGCAGCAAGTTTCTGTGTGTAAAGTTGCCACTTTTTTGTAACTGTTCTTCTACAAATTTTACAAAATTATCATAGTGTCTCCTGTGTGCTACTGTTGGCCACTAAAGTATATCTGAAATCTGTTTCATTCCCTCTGCTGTGAGCTCTGCTCTTAAGTTACACTGCTGTCTGTGGGGGAGCTCAACCCCGCCCATGTACACACCAGTGAGAAAGCAGAGGCAGAGAGGCAAAAATCGCTTTTGGTTCCATTCATCTTCCCTCTTTTTCAGAGGAATTCAACATCCAACCTGACGCGTACTTTGATGTGCAAGTCAAAAAACCTTCAGACTGACTGACTCTTGCGTTTATTTCCACCGTGTGATCTTTGTTTGATCT
Source organism: Nibea coibor (assembly GCA_023373845.1). Taxonomy (NCBI): domain Eukaryota; kingdom Metazoa; phylum Chordata; class Actinopteri; family Sciaenidae; genus Nibea; species Nibea coibor. The sequence continues at coordinate 14,574,084 of CM041727.1, read as the reverse complement.
ACCCATCTCGAGAAAATGCATTGAAAGTTAATCGTCGTTAATGGTGTACATTTGATCACGATCCTGCACAGTTTCAGTCAGACGTGCGGAGCTCCATTTGGAGCTGAGAAAACACATGCAGGTGGCGAACAAACAAATGGTGTGTGAATCCAAATGACAAAACACAGCTGCAATGACTGGTATTGTTATGGAGAATACCCAGTAGAAGTGTATTTCAGCGACATCAAGGTTTAAGCAAATCTAAACATCAAGCAGATGCCTAAACAGATTCCCACCTCTTTCATCCCTCAAATTACTGAAGGCTCTCCATCTGGAAGAAAGGTCCAACATCACTACACCTACAGGAAAGCACTCGTTTGAGGATTCAATCTGTTCTCAAGGCAGAGGAAGGTCCACTTTCTGACTTAAAATATTCATAGTGTGCTAGTACTTTTGTTTTGTCAATCTCCTGTGGTGTGAAACACAAAACTGTACGAGACATTACCAACCATGGTACCAGTAGAATGTATTTAAAGTGCTCACTTCTTAAAAAAGATGATGGTACTACATTTCAACCACCATTAAAATGAGCAATAATAGGTTTTTATGATGCAGGGCGTGAGCTACAGTACCATCATTCAGTGCAGGGAATAGTCTGTCTTTCTCTTGCTCTGTTTTAAATGCTTCCTGCCACCGAGGTACAGCCATCTTCTCTCTCTCTCTCTTTCTCTGTGTCCTTCATGTGTCCTTGCGTGACAGTGCAACTGCAGTGTGCTTCACCGCTTCTGTGGGAGGTATCTCTGGGATCCCAGTGTGTGGGAGAGGACTTCTGCCTGACTCCCCATCTATCTGTCGCTTATCTCAATCATACACACTCCTGCCATACCTCCCACTGTTTCCCGTTTCTCTCTCTCTCTCTCTCTCCGCTGTCACATGCAGCAAATATGACTCTTTCATTTAGCTCTGCACTGCTTCTCTTTCTTTTCTGAACAAAAGGAACATTTCTCAGTCTGTCACCAGATGATGACTGACAGGGAATTGAGGCATTTGTCGTCTTAATTCCCCTCAAATCTATTAAAAAGTGAATAGCTGTGTGGAGAGCAGGCCACAGCTGCATTAGATGCATTGCTTTGTCGTGAAAATAAAGGTTTTGTACATCACTATGATAAGTGCTGTCATCTAAGTGGCAGGCGGGTTATTCGGGTTAATGAAAGAAACCTCTCAGGGTATCCTCTCACATCAGCCTTTTCAGGTACATGAATTCCATTAAAATCAATAATTTCATTCAAAACATCTGAGCTTGTTGATATAAACGGCTAAAAGTGCAGGACACAATTTCTGCTCAAATCATCAAGGCTGATAATCATGATTAATAATTGTCATAATCACAATCTAACAAAATAATCAGGACTGTCACACACACACACACACACACACACACACACACACACACACAATCAATAGCACACACATATACACACTGGGACTTTCTCCATCACAGCTCGTAGCTGCAGAGAATTTCCCCTGATTGAGAGTACTATAGTGCCAGAACTAATTAACAACGTTTGATTGTCTTGCCGCAGAGGTGGAAGTCATTACCATCATATTTCCATGTGTATGCAGAATATAGTGCTGAAAAATTCTAGCAGATGTTCGCTATGTGAGTACACTGTGCGGGAAACTTCATTCACATGAATATCAATATTTCAGTCATGTTGAAGAGTGACATCAAAGCTGATATTAAAGAAAATGGATGAGGAGAAGAAGTGGCATTTGTTCCTGACATTTTGATAGTGCACGGTGATACACTAGTTGCTTCAGAATTTTCATTTTCTTACCAACTCTTTACTGAAGGTATTTTTTATTCATTTCAAAGTCTTTTGAACATTTTGAATAGGATGGAGCCGGCTAATTAGCCTCCGTGCACAGTCCTGGCCTTTGAAAGTGAGGGAGGCAGACACTGACTTTAAAATGGAAAGTAGGAAAACAGGAAGCTGTACGTCCCTTTCCCATCCCCTCTCCGATGATCAATCACAGCTCAGATTTCTCTACTCAAGGATCAAATTATTCATATGGGCATCAAATGAGCTCCAAAGCTTACAGAAAAAAAGCTGCCAGAGTGTAAAGGACCACAGCAAATGCACACACACACACACACACACAGAAATGACAGAGATGGAGAGGTATGAATACGAAGAATCTAAAAGCAAAAAGCGGTTTCATACTGCTGTAGAGAAATGTGCTCTCAGGCTCCACTTGGCAGACAAAGTAGGCCTAAATGATTTATGAGAGGCAACAAAGCTTGCCAGTTGTTTGTTTTAGATAAATGCTACACAAAGCAAAAACTAACAAACCTGATGATGGCAAACAAAGAAAGATTAAAGTTTTTTTGGCCCATAAAAAATCTATATAATATAATATAATATAATATTTTATATATATATATATATATATATATATATATATATATATATATATATATATATATATATATATATATATATATATATATAAAAAATAAAAAAGAAGCACCCATTTCAAGAGCGACCTAAAGTTCAGACCTGGAGGCGGCTGTGCAAACTTTAGCTCAGATACAGTTTTCTGTAACTGCAACAGATTTTAAAAAAGAAACTTCTCAAAAGCGGTTATTGGCATTGAATTTTAAGTAAGATGGATACTTGCTTACCTCCTGTGTCAGGATCCCCGCATCCCAACATCAACACCTGGCCGACTGCCCGGCCATCACATACAAACACCTGGTAGTCCTCACCAAACATCCCCTCTCCCTGCACCGCCAGCAAACACCCTCTATCCATCCGCTTAACCTGCGCAGCTTTACTCAGCTCAGCGCAGCCAAACCTCTATAGTCAACTCAGTGATACATCGCAGTACTGGACTGGACTGTAATCTACCGTACTGTAACAACTACTCTCGCACAGTAACATCACGCCTCAGTGATTATGTTTTTAAGTCACACTGAACTTAGGGTATAGCAGAGGCCTACAGTAAATAGGGTGGCTGACATATTACATAGTGAACACACACAATAGATGAGCTCCACAAACTTGTTTTCTTTTGCACACACACACACACACTCACTAACACACTCTACTATACATTCTTTCAACATCTGCACTCTTCATCAGCGGCATGCTTATTCACAGTCAGCATCGAAGACGAGCGCTCCGGGCTGCTTAAGCACTTCCCTTCTCCTTTCCCCTACACACTCTCTCTCTCTCTCCCTTGATCTCCCTCTTTCCATTTTTCCTCTTTCTACGTCTGAAAGGTTTCTGTGAAAAGCTCCGAGATGAAAGGCTGCCCTCAATGGGAGCGTGATTGCAGAGACAGCGCTGGCGGCCCAAGGTGCAACCAGAATTGCTCACTCAGAGTTGCTCCGCCCAACAAAGATGCGTGCTGCCATTGTCCACAGTCGGTGCTTGTGCGGCATCGGAAAAATACTCAGTTTAACTCTGAGTGTCTGAGTCTCTTTCTGACACAGATTTTTAGTCCAGCTGTGCGTGGACAGTACTTGTAAACAGGAAATCGCATAAATACAAACGTCACGTTATGTGGAGATGATAAAGCGTAATGGCAAACTGAAGAAACACACTAAGATACATATCAACAACATTTAAATGCATATATACTAACACAAACACACAGTGCCTGGGCAGACATACCGGTATTCAAGTACACACTTTTTGTGATGAACCGCTTTTCTAATCTGCTAATCTAATAACAAAAGCCCTGGGGACTAGTGCAGCAAGGAGGCAGCAGGACCCAAACGTCTTGCTTATGTAAAGTTGAGTCCTTGGAGAGAAAGCAGGACAAACCAGACGATGGGCACTAGACTGACAAAAGTGCCAGGAGGATGAGATTTATAGTCTGAAAATGGCCAGAACTGCAGACAGTAAAAATCTATATCCACCTCTTTCTGCTGTGAGTGGAAATCGAGGGTCACTACAACTTCTGTGGGCAAAAGCTAAGACTTTAAAATCAATGTGGAAGATGCTGTGATCTGTGTCTGTATATCTGGTGTGTAGCTGCCAAATGCTCAGACACATGTAATAAACATGATAAACATGTAAACTGAGGAACAACTGTACAACATTCATTTCACTTCACCTGTTATTTTTACAGCCACACATGGAGACTGAATGATGCTAAATCATACTTTACAAGCAGTTCTCCTCAATTTAACGTCGTTAACAGTGTAGCTGAGGCTTTTCTCTCAGATTCAAAAGATAAAAAACTGAATCTGAAATGTAAAAAGGAGATATTGAAAAGCAAAGATTTTCCTTCAGTCATAAAACAGAAAGGCACAGAAAGTCCTCCACAATATGTCTTGGTTATAATTATAGCACATCCTCATCTGTTCTATAATAAGCGAGGCTCGGATCGATAATGCAGAGTGATGTTGCTGTAATGTAACCACAAACCTTCTTCACTTCCAGCGTCAGGATGAATGCAAAAAGTTAAAAATCTGCCAAAGGCGCTGCAGTGAAGGTGATTAGAGTCAAGTGGATGTGGCTGTAATGAATTGACTGGTGTGCCAGATTTACAACACGTGTGTTTCTGTCATGAAATGTGAGATGTAGTGAATTAGATTTTCAGAAGTCTGTGACAGGTGTTAAGTGAGAGAGAAACGAGGACTGAAACACCCCCGGCTCTGCTGATGTTATACCACAAATGAGCAAAATGGCTAGAGCAAAATACTGCTGTCAAATCTGCAGAGAAACAGACAATTACCCCTGCTAATCCCAGAGATAATATGCAAATACACAGACACATAGACATAACCCTTAAACCTATTCATATATTTGAGGATTTTCAGCCCAATTCTGCCTAATGCCTCTCTCATCGCCTATCCATCACAAAGTAGCCTCGTTTTTTAGCTTCAGTCCAATTAAAGTGATTATGTGTCAGAGAAGGAAGGGTAATATGATGATTATGATAATGACAGTAAAAAGCAGACGTGACTCTTTGTGAATGAGGCGCAGGTGCAAAGCCAGACCCGGGCAGCTCGATCCCAAGCGGAGGATTTGACACACAAGAGCCGGGAATACGTTACCGCACAGGCCGAAGAGACAGGAGATAAAAAGCGACCCTTGAACTCACAGAGACAGTAATACGCACTCGATGTGGAAAGGAGATACAGGTGCCACATCCCGATATCTCTTAATTGCTCTTAGGATGATTTATAAGTGAAGCTGTGGAAACTGGAGCCAGCAGCTTCTATTGAAGTGGTCTACGAGGTTTGAACAAGTCCTGAGGTTCATTATGATGGCTGACAGTGATACAAATTCAAATAAAGCTGACACAAAGTCTCACAAAGTTAACAGTATGTTAATAGAGTAACCTCACCAGTGAAATCAGCTTGTGACAAAATCACCTCTGTGGTCTGCAAAAACTGTATTATTATCACTTAAGCTGTCAATCTGTAAAATTAAAGTCCCATCAGGATTATAGACCCAGAGAAATCCTCTTCTTTTGAACCCGATATCTGATGAAAATGTATGTAGATCTTGTATATATCTTGTAAAAGCAGGAAATCCTCATAACAGGGTGGAACCACCAAATGTTCAGCATTACGAATGCTAAAAGATTAATTGATTGAAATTAATTGTCATGTATTCATTTTCTGTTGATTCACTCACTAATCAGTTAATTATTTAATAAATGCAGAATAATAAAATCCACGAACGAAGCTGTCAAGAAGCTGTTTAGGCTAATACATTTTTTCTGGGAGCTGAAGTCAGTATTGATAGAAAATTGAGATCTTTCCTACTGTATCTGGCCCAATACATGGCAGGGACGATTTCATGACAATATTATCTTATTGTAAATATATTCTCTCTGTGCATGTTGGAACAAAACATGTCTAAAGTACACATGTGAAGTATCACTTTTGTTCTCACTGATTTCCTCATATGAAATACAGTGCTGCATAAAAACAGTGTGACGCCTGCTACATATGCTGCTCACCACAGCTAGCTAAAGTCTCCATCTTGCAGTGCTGAGAACATGGTGATTGCTTATCCTGACGTTAAGCAGTAAACAGCACATTATAGGTACTCTTGGCTCTAATTTACTATTCAAGTAACTATATCGACAGCGATTTAAAACTCCATTAGTCGACTGTTGAATCTCCACATTTTTAAACAGTTTAATATAGATAGGTTTGCAAAGCACTCTGGGATCAATCACTGGGATATTTTCTTCACCATTTAAGACTCTGCTGAGATGTTAGTGCATCCTGCTGCTCTGGTACAAAGTCACGCAGTGCCTGTTGCACCAGATTATGACACCAGTAAGGCCAGCTTTCAGAGGGTGTCGGGTGGGCGGCACGCAAAGATAGGGCATTTTTTTGTGATGTATGAATAGGCCAGACCAGGGTGAGGACATGGAAAAGGAAGAAAGGGCCACAATAAAGCCCTGTGTGTCCCTGATCTCCTGCGTCAAACACCCACCAACAGAGTAGAGGGAGGAGAAATCAATACAGACTCATGCTACGCCCAGACAGAATCAGGTATATTCGACCGTGAAGACGAAACAAGAAAAGACACGAGAGATAGAGAGAGAGAGAGAGAGGGCACAGGAGGAAGAGAAGAAGCACATTTTGAAGGCCAACCGCTCCCTATTGTTATTAGACAGCTCCCCAGACTCCCCCCAATGCACAATGCTGATGTTCTTTCTCTCCGTGACCTTCTTCTGTTAGATCTTGTTGTACTCTCTTCCCAAACAACTCATCTATCGTTGAGTGTTTGCAGAAATGATTCATCTATTTCAGTCTGGTTTTCATATTATATCATATAATTTCAATCATGTAACCAATGTACAAGTGTCTCAAATTACCATAATGACACACAAAGTAAGAAAGGTTAAATTAAGTCTGGGACAAACATCAAATTCAGAACTTGCATCACTTGGCATTTTTTCACGTAGCTTCTGTTAGTCGTGAGCCACAAATGTGAGACGTGCAGGTGACCAACACCCCCGAGTGACATCGAAAGGGCATAGCTTGGCTTCTCCAAGACATCTGCAGCATGTCTCATTAGTATTCAGCTATGAATCATTCAAACACAGCCGGCTGCCATTATCAGGAGAAGAAGCGGACACACATTGACACACACACACTTTCGCACTTTTGGGGGTGCGCACCAGCAATGTTCTGATAAAAATCTGCACAATTATGGATGAAAAGCATATAGTGGAGTAGTAAAACAACTGGTCGATTTGCAGAAAGTGTATCATTTTAAGTGATTTATCAGACATAAATGCAAACCGATCGCTGGTACCAGCTTACGCGATGGAAGGATTTGCTCCTTTTCCTCATTTATATACTTGTACTCTACATCTAACCTTGGGCTCTGAAATTGTGATGGACTCTCTTCCCTTTGACATTTTAAAGACTAAATAATTAATCTAAAAACTAAAGTAATCATTTTTAGATCAATAATAATTATTTTCTCAACTAATAGCTTGGTCTCTAAAGCATCAGAAAACATCAGAAAAATTCAATTTTAGAGCCAAAGGTGATGTCATCAAATCTCTTTTTGTGCCACCGAGAGGTTCAAATCAAAATCCAAAGATATTCAATTTAATATAGTAGAAGACCAGGGCAAGCAATTATCACATATGAGAAACTGAAACCAGCACCATTAATGGATTAATCAGCTAACCATTATGGCCTCACTCTTCTGATTCCGTCTTGTTTTATCTGACCAACAGTCCAAAATTAAAAAGATATCCACTTCACAGTCAATGAAGACTCACAAACCAGTCAATATATTTAAAAAGTTCATTTTCTGTCGACTGACTAATCTATTAATCAATCGTTGTATACTAATCGTAGTATGTGCCGAATAGGTTTTTTACATACAAAAAGCTGTTTGTTTGTTTGCAAGGCGAGACCGCCCTCCTACAGAAGCCCATTTGCATGCTGTGCAACAACTGTGGTAATGTGCTTACACACAGACTGTTATTGCAAGAAGGTTCAACTTCAAATAAGGGCACTCCTCTCCATCTCTCACTGCGTTTGTCAGAGTGCACATGTTCAGTGGAGATGCAAAACTACAAAGGCAAAGCAACTTTAGGTCCTCCACATTTCATTGCCATACTTGACATCGATTGTCTGCAGCATTGTGCTGTGACAAACAGCAGGACGGTCAATGATAACCCAGTGAACTACAACGTATTTGTGGATTTGTTCTGGACTCTTAACCGCATCACATTTAATACCCACTGAGTGCTCCATTCACTTTAAAATATCACAGTAGCAGATATGTTTACAAGCCAACATCTGCAATATAAGTGGCCAAAGAGTGTCATCGTTGGTTTAGTGCAATATAAACAGGCTCATGCTCTTTACTGCACATGTTGTCAACATGAATGTACATCAGCATCTTTTCTCTCTGCATGGCTTCAAACAGTATATATTTGTTGGTTGATTTTCTCAGCTCGAAATGTGCTTTCACCGCTCTCAAGTTGGACTTGACACATCGCAGGAGGTGGAAACGAAACAATGTAAGCAGTTGTGCAATTTCAAAGACAACACCTGGGAAGACACAAAGCAATAAGGAGAAGTCCACAGTGATTCCAGCAACCTTTTTCTGGCATTTTCCACAGCTGAGAAACAGAACGTCTTAATGAAAGCACAACAATACAAACTCCCCCCAGAGCACATGATACATTAATAACTTAATGAATATTTGAAGTTCTGTTTCAGGGTGGGACTCAGTGAAATTTGTGAGAGCTGAGGAAATGACTGAGTGATGTTGGTTGGAAAGGAGTTGATTGTGCATGCGTAACCTGAACAGGCATCAGATATGGGCAGGGAAGCAATCTCAGAGGTAATAAATGGATAAAAAATATATATAATAATCTTCATAAGCCCTATGCCTCCTCTCTGACACCATCCACTCAGCATCAACTTCATTTTGAAATGTCTTTCCAGCATATATATGACAAAATGCAAAACAACATGGCTGCTATATCCGCTGAAATGAGCTCATTGCAGATACATTAGTATCAGAACAAACAACAAAAAAAAAAAATTGTGATAAGAAGTTTAATATTAGCCATCATATCAGGATCAGTTTTTTCAAACTGTCGAATAGTATTGGCCTCAAAAATCTTGTAATGATCAGCCCATAAAAAAAACAAAAAAAAAAACACAATATCCACAAATCAATGTCAAAGCAAATATCACGGATGTCTGAATGACAGGCGGCAACCCATCTGTGTACACTCCTCCATCTTCAGAGCATCTGTTTGGGCTGGGTTGGATAAGCCCTGCTGCCAAACCCTGGAGCATCTGACTGCAGCTCTGCAGCCGCCATTGCAATAGCGGTGCTGCCATCTAGAAGGTGGGGCTGATATTTTACTGTGATGGCCTTTGGCATCCTGGTGTGCCAAGAGGAAAACAAGAGGAAGGATAGAAAGCTGCAATACAAATAAATAGCCAACCCCCCAATTCCTTGGCCAAGAGAAAACATCTGCCAAACCGAAAGGCTGAACGAGCCACACCCGCCTTCTCTGCAGAGAGTACAGAGACATAACAGGGCTGGAGAAACACAAAGATCTCGCACTAGAACTACCTCCACAAGAACAAAACAAGACAAGGGGAGGTAAATACACAAATACACGTACGTTACACAACAACAGAGGACAGGCGGAGATTATAAGAGCAGGATTGCTGCACTTTGTTGCTAAACACCTGCTGGAGGATCAGTTACTTGATGTATGGCTGGGCGATGCAGCACGCATACACAATGAGGCTAATCCGTTGCTTATCAGAGTAACTGGTACTGGTAAGTGTGGTCATTAGGAATGTGGACACATTTATCATGAGACAGCTTGAACCTAAAATGTCAATATAAAAGTGTTTTTAGGGGACAAACTTAAGCCAACACAAGCAAACACACTGACTGCAGAGTTTCAGAGCTGGGGAAATGAAGGAGATCACAGGAGCTTACGTGTACGTGCTATGATATATATTCACCGTCACTCCGCGAGGCTTAATTCTAAAACAGACAGTGACTCATGCGTACAGGTGTCAGCGTGGTGATGCCAACAAACATGATTACAATGATTTCCTAAATGTATACAGCACCTTGCATTTATACAGCATTTAACCCCAGGGCCTTGCATCTCATAATCACGTTACCCCCTCTTGCTGCAGGTCTGCTTCCTCACTGCACCTCCACACCCTCGACAACTGGCTCCGTGAGCCTCCTGTTTCCTAGTAACTGTGGTGAGAATTTCCAGTTGATTACGTGTCTGTGTGTGTGTGTGAATGTCTATGGTAACGTGGTAATATACACTCAGTGCACGTATCGAAAATGAATGCAGTCTAATACAAAAGTCCCTCGTGAAGGTTAGAACATCCAGTTTATGCTGGAACTGTTTTAAAGAGGTGTTGATTCAATTTTATGGTCATTTTGGCAGCCACACCTGTATTGCTGCTGAATTATACTGTGCTACACTGACTGCTGACTAATATTCTGTTTGCCAAATACATATCGAAAAAGGGTCAAATAAATATTAGAAAACACCTCACTGAATAATGCAAATCACTTCCACAGCACCACAAACTACAAACTCCAGAAGGTCCATAAAGTTGAATCAACATCTCTTGAAAAATGTTGCAGCAGTATTATCATCTGAGGGTATTTTTTAAGGTAGTTGCACCTAATAAACTGGCATCTTGTTGTAGTCATTTATCAAACAAATTTCTCAGTTTCATATCATTGTGATATGAATAACTTTGGGCTATGTGTGAATGAATGAATATAAAAAATCATCAGTTTCATCTCTGTGATAAACAAAATAACCAGGAACCAAAGCCAAAGGAAAGAACGGGTCCACACACCCTTCAAACAACCTTGCTCTAACCTAGTGGCTGAGCTCAGGCTTTGGCAGTGATTACCTCTGTGTGCAGTCCTCAGCTGAGCTGTGAGCTCTAGTTATTGAACAAGGTCAAACATTAGAAGGCAGCTGAAATTATGACCACCGAATGACTCGCTACCACCAGCAACAATAACTAGCGTACGCATTAATCCAGCCGAACACATTGTAATATTCAGCACGGCCATTTTCCCCCTTTCGCTCTCGCCAAAAATTAGAAAGCCAGTCCATCACTCTGCTCATAATCTAAGAAAATCTCAGCACAGTGTTTGTGTCTGTCCTGCCTGTCATGTATTTCTCCTGCGTACGGGCTATGTTTAAAAAATGCCAATGTCATGCGCTATGTTAAAGCCCTTGCTTTCCCATTAATGCCTCAGAGTGGAGGAGATGGATGCCACCCGGCTAATCGATCAGGAGACACAAAACACAGGCAGCATCGGATGAACCAGAGGGATACGGTCTGTCTCAGGGGAAAATGGAGCTGACCTTTTCATACTCACTGCTCTAATACTTTGTGGCAGTGAGTTTGGGCTCATCCATGGATTCGCATGCAATGTTTATGATGACGCCGGTGGTCCCTGCACAAGAAAATCCGCCTTTTAAGCACGGCTGGACTACTGGATAATGCAAGTCTGTATCTCTTTCCCGGCCGGTTACAAGTCATTACATGTATATTAGTGGCCGATAATGTGGGAATTGGTTTCCTTGTCAGAAGGGTAACTCCTAGTGGAGAAAATGAGGAAGGAAATGAAAAGTCATCCACGAGGTTGCAGCAGAGCATAGCCTTTCTTACTGCTGAGACTTGCAAGGGCACGAGAAGTGCAGCACGGAATACACACAGGAGGGTACAGACACGGTGAATGAATGAGTGATTTAAGAGATTGAGACGAGTACACATCTTACTTTAAATGATGGAGATTTAAAGATGGAAATCTAAATTGTAGGCGAGCCCTGAGGCAGTGCAGACATATTTGATAATTCAGTCTGCAAAGTGATACTAAATCTCCTATTAGAGTTTGATAAATCAACCTTTAGTCTAAACATATACTGTCTAGTGGAGACGGACAGAGAGGGAGATGGTGGAGTCTGAGACCAAGATGAGATATTTGGATCCAATCAAGAGCAGAAGGAGGCTAATCTGCCCAAAATCATGAGAGCCTGTGCTGACTGCTTTGTATTCCTGCCTGAGCATCTTGGGACTGAAAATCAGAATGGAAGTGATGGGAGAACGTAGGAGGAAAGAAAACTATTACTGCTTCTTCTAGCACCACCAACTTCATTTCCTCTAACTACCCCCTTTTTTTTCCCTTTCCTTTGTTACTTCTGGGGAAGTTTTAGGGAACGAATATTCTCAAGTAGCTTCACAGTTCGGTACCCTTTGTGAAGTAACACACATGGCAGAAATGAATCTTTAGCCCAGAGGTATCTGAAATGCACACTAATTCAGGCTCTCCCTGATATGAAATGCACTCCAACCTACTCTCTGATTTGTTCCTAAGTGATTCAGCTCAACTCTCTCTGAACCCTTTTTAAGAATTCACCTGGCTTTAAATGTTTAATAATAACCACAAAAACATGTCCACGTAACAAAACACAACCTTGTGGGAAGGTGAACAATGCAACATGATCCGCAGCTCCTATGTTTAGACTCCTGCTGTCCCATGCAGAGAGGAAGCAGATGTATTTGAATCTGACACTATGTGCCCCATTTCTACTGAATATTAAAAGCAGAGTGTGTGCATGTTGCTATTTCAGGTACGACAAAACACCAGGTGGGGCTCATATAGATGTTAGACCTCTTTGTTTCACAAGAAGAGATCGCATTTGATCCTGGGGGAGCAAATGTTGTACTAGCAGGTATGGATGCGCAGAGAAAGCAGCTTCCTGGTACTGGTTCTTTTTACAGTCTACAAGGCAAAAAATGATCTTACAAACAATCCTTCAAACCTTAAAGAAAGAAATTAAATGTGTGATATGTTCCATAATGACAAAAGATACACAGGTGAGCAGCTTTTATATTCTCAAAGACTCTAGCTTTACACAGATAACAATGTTCAGTTTAGATTAAGAGAGGTATTAATTAACTTCTATGTTTACTATGGAGGCTGTATAACAGTTTGCAGTAGTGTTGAGCTATAAATTATTCAAATACAAATTAAATTGTGAGGTGTTTCTGAGGATTTGCCAACCACATTTACAAAAAGAAAAGAATATCAGGAACAAATGAACACATTTCTGACAATTTGTTGCAGATCTGTTGAATTAGATTACACATGTACTAAGCCAAGAGAGCTGTTCCTCCTTGTGTCTAATCTTAATGCTATGCTAAGGTAATCAGCTACTGGCTGCTACTAGTTTTTAAATCATACAGACATGAGAGCGGTAAACATCAAACTATTCCTTTAATCTGAATGAAAGTTATTGATGACTAAAACGTGACATATTGATTGTGATCAGAAGGGCGAAGAGTGAACTGGTTATCTCCAGATGAGAGCCCGCAGTCTGCACAGCAGGACTGACTCCGGTTAATCCAGTCAGTTAATGTAGGAAATTTATTTAATTACAAAACCGAAAACACATTTTTTTTAGAAGAAGATTTTTTTGAAGATTATTTTTTGGCCTTTCCAAGAGACAGCTGAAGAGTGACAGGAATTATAAAGAGATGGGGAATGACATGTGGGAAAGGGCCACAGGTCGAGACTCGAACCCAGGCCAACTACAGCGAGCCTTCGCATATGGGGCAGGCGCTCTACCGACTGAGCTAAGTGCCGCCCCCCGAAAACAAAATTAAAATCCACACTGCCACTGGCAGGTTTTACAAGCTGTAAAAGTACACTGTGTGACCATAAATGAGTAAGATGTCGCCATTGTGAAAATTCTGACAGTGGGATTACTGTGAGTCAGTCATCTGTACATGCCGACTGCCAGGGACTTGCTGAGTTGAGACGAGATATCATTTTATAATTTACCAAACCGAAAACGTTGTCAAAATTATCTACTCAAGCTCACACAAGTCTGAAACTGAATACGAAATCTAACAATTTGTTTTTTATACTTTTTCAAAGAACCAAAAAGGGCAAAAAGTTCTATCAATCACTGCAAAAAAAAAAGTTAAGTTCTGAAGCCTAGTAAATTCTTTTTGCCAACTAAATTTGAATATTTATCTCATTATCTCCTAGATTTTCACAAATTATTTTTTGCGCTGTACCAACTGTCACTAAAGCAGAAAACAGATGCTGCCTTCAGATACATTCTGGGAGTATTGCAATTACCAGTAGGGTACATTTTAACTGACTAATTAACTGTCAAATAACCAACAAATGGAAAAGTTGAATTTTTACACCCTTAATATGCCAAGTTGTTACTCTCATTATGTAACTCATGTTTTGTCATCACATACAATACAACTTGCGAAATGTGGATTTTTTTTTCTTTTCTTTCTCCTGCTCCAGCACAAAGTAGTTTTAGACCACTCGGTCTCTAGTCAGCAAAAAGCTACTTTTGATTTAGGGTCCATTTTGTTATGTCTCACTGCAGAACACCTTAATACATGACAAGCTGTTTTTATGACTCACAGGCTGCAGCTTTTAAGGAGCACATTAGGGCAGCAAGACTTTTCCGACAGATCACTGTGGACCAACTAGAGCTTTGTGAGCCGGGACAAGCCAGAGGATAATGAAGTAAATACTGGCCTCTTGGACCCACGGTGCAATCGCCTCAGGCTGACTAGAAGTGGTACCGTCTAACCTGATTTGTGTACGGACACACGAACTTCACCGGCTGACAGACAGTCATTGTAACAGACAGCAGCTGCAGAGAATGTACATACTTTATTCATGTTACAATAAGATGAATGTGATCTAAGCTCATCATTTATATGATCATGACCGTTCCCTGATCTTAACCGCTTGCTTATTTTGTAACAGCAATGACAAAAAGCCTGTAACCGAATAGCGAATTAGCCATTTTAACCCAAACCACAATATTTCACCAAATCTAACCAAGGTGTTTTCCTACTTAAACCTGCCTGTCGTGTAAAAGCAAATGCAACAACATGCATGTTGATTTTCACAATAATAGTGGCTCCCTTCCTCCCTTTATAGGAATGCATCAATCCAACTTTTCCCCTTTCGAAATAGATTCTGATAACTCAACTTATACTTATGATAGTCCTACAATATACACAATCCAATACCTCACTCCAGGGAACTCACAGACATTATTTTTTTGTCAAATAACAAGAGGATAATGATGCACTAAATACTCTGTGGCCTGTGGTGACTGCCTTAATGTAACAGACAATGTAAACCAACAGTAAACGAGCAGGAAAAGCAGCATTGCTCTGGTTATAAATAACGCTCACCAAAAGGCATGTACTCCCCTCAAGGGCACAACACTTCTCAATGTTCTGAATCCTTCTTTCATTTTTACTAAAATGTCAAGGCCAATAACTGAGCATCTCCATCTTTAACATCACAGTTTTTTAACTCCACCCACCTCCTCAATTGGTGGAGGTCAAATGATTCACATGTGGACACAACAAAACTTTTTAAACAGGAAACTGAAAGGTTCAAATGTGACGTCATAATAGAGAAAAACTATTAAACATTGTGTAAAACGATTTTTAATAGTAATTTATCCAAGCCTGACATGTGTGATATTATTTCAGATAGATAAGTGGGAAAAATGACTTTAACATTTAAAAGAATGGCCGGTGGGCTTTTAGAGAACAGAAGGTCATTGGACTTCCTAGCAACAGCAACTGCTCAATATTTCTTTTCGTTTCAGTTTTCTCTGAAAGGTCAAAAATAAATGGAACTGGATTTTTTCCTGTGTCTCTCAGAGGCTAATAAATACCATTTTACTGACAAATAATATGCATTGATGGTCCATCATTATGCAGATATATCAAACTCGGCTGTGTATGAAAACAAGGATGTCTGATAAATCTATGTAATATTTAAACTCTTGAATCATTAATGACCTCGAGAGCTAAGTGTGCTTAACACTGATGCTGCAAGATGCTCATCATATTGACCACAAGCCCCTAATGTAAAAGAACAAACCATTCACAAAGAGTTTGACTGACTTGCAACCTCAGTTCACATTAAAGATTTCCTCCCAAATATGAAAGTGCAACGACTGTTGAATGAGATGTGAAGATTGTTTTTTGACAGAACAATTATGTTCTACTGAAGCATGCCTCAGTCAATTTACTCCTAAAATCACACTCCTCTGTGCAAACATATACTTTGCGTTAGTGTACACATGCATGTGGGTGCACATATGTGAACTCAAGCCCTGGTGCATTTACAACTTGCTGTGACGAGAACACTGCATGAAGCAATCCTAACATAAGGACCGGCTTGCTGGTTTGGACAGAGAAATCTGGCATTCTCCCATCACACAATCATTATGTGCTCAGCCCCTTTTATGCATGAGAGGTTGTGCCCCAGAATGTGTGGAGTCTGTATATCGTGTTAATATTTTGTTTAGCAGATTTTCCTTAACATCAGTACAAACTCCAGCAACGCTATTCCCAGCAGGGTCAATTACTTCGGAAATGCCCTCGAAACATGCAGCTCCTCTGCCATACGACATTGCATCATCGTCAGCCAATCACAAGGCGGCATTCGTGGGGCTTTGTGTGGCACAGATCTAGGGAATAAGCAGGTGCATAAGTGCAAAACAATCACTCCACAAGCATACTGAGATCCACACATGGCTGCACGTTTACAAGCTTTGATCAGCTGTGGATTTGTTCATAGACACAGACTCTTATTACTCGGGATTTGATCCGCGCTTAAATAGACTTCAACAAAGGAAGAGATAGAACGTGGTCCAACTGAGGCTGTGTCCCTGCATGTTAGATAAACATCTGACAGGTACATGATGACATGACCCTGTGCAGCCCAGCTGTCTATTGCTTTCTGTATTGTCCTCTGAAATGAAAAGAAGGTAAACAGACAGAGCTCAGCTGGCTTTAAAACAAAACAAAAACAACATTTATCTGCTTTTTTTCCTTAAAGCTATCTTTGTGTAGCTTCTATTAGCTTGGTACCAAGTACTATGGTGTAATCACTACTCATCAATATCAGATCAAAAGCTTACAAATCCACCTTTACCCTTGCTCCTACAGCACATCCATCTGCAGTACTATGTGTCATTATGTTTCCAACATGCATACGCCATAGTCAAATTATAATGTGTCTGTATTGAAAATACAGCTCACCACTGTGGCAAGACGTCACCTCACACACAGCATGTTAACATGCAAACACATCCTATTCTCCTACACCCACGCCGTGTTTTTGTCTTTGCCCGTATTCCACTTTCATACACTGTAACATCACTTGAACATGCAGCATAACAGCACGACCGACACAGCTCTGGCTTTGCCTCACTGGAGAGGATCAGCACATAGACAGACATGTGTGTTGACATAACCCTCAGCTGAACATACTAGGTATAACATGCTGGCATAAAGCTACCGGGATCTGCCGTCTCTGCACAATGGCAACATTACGATAAGAATTAGCTCTCCAGCGGGCTAATACTGGGCTTAACGCTTGACTCTGCTTAATCTATTCTTCACGGTTTAGCCTAGCAGTGTGAACTGGTACTACTCTAATGGGCTTATAAAGATGCTTCAATTTGCTGCGATAGGCGGTGGTTAAGCAGCGACTACCAAATGAAAGTGCTGTGCTTATTTGCTGCCCAACTTGGCAAAGTTATGCCTGATCAGGCAAATTGCCAGCTCGCTGGTGGCCTGAAAGCACAGCGCCAGCATTTGCATGGTTTGTGGCAGTAGAATTTGGATGCTTTCAGTTAATTTAGCATTTTGAATTGCCACCAGCAGCATTGGCAATCCTGAATACTGCAGGTCCATACAGCTAGAAAACCTTTGTTTCAGCCAGCACATTATTAAAAACTGTTGTGCTATATATATATATATAAACTCATTGCTTTAACATAAAAAAAGATACCCATGGTGCAGTTTTCAGCCTTATCCATGTCAATCCCTCCAAGAAGAACACTGACGACAGATCAAGAAGGACAAGCTTTACAGTGACAAATGAAAAAAAAATCCAATAAACACACAGACCTCTGGCCGGTGCAAAAGGTCTCATGACACTGCAGCTTGTGACTGCCTTCACCTGAGCCTCAAACGATTTCTTCTGTGTTTAAAGAGACTGATAAGAGCGTCTGACAAGAGGACTGAAATATCAACTTGGAGGAATGAGAAATAAAACCTTTGAAAGGTCATGCAGCAAAAAAAAAAAAAAAAGCCGAACACAGCAGCCAAAAATTGAAGAGACAAGTTGAGGGCATCGATATTCTCCACCAAACACATCTGAAAAGAAGCTCACAAGCAAACAGGTTTAAAGAGCTGTTTACTATTCCACTGTTGAGCCATTCAAGTAATGACCTCATTTAAACACTCAACACTTTTTAAACAGAATTATGTTGCTGCTAGCCCCTACAAGACCTCGGCATCACAACTCACCTGTCCATCTACGTGCCAACCCTTTTTTTGCCTTTTCTTTCAAACTTCCTTTCATTCTTTCCCCGTCTTTCATATCCTCTGTCTCCTGACTCACTCCCCTTTCTCCCCACTGGCTACCAGACTGTCCCTTAGTGAGAGGTACACAAGGGATGAAGAGGAGGGGAGGGAGAAAGGAGGGAGAAATAGGTGAGGGAGAGTGAAGACTTAAGAGAGGGAAATGAAGGTGGATGAATTCCTTGCTGTGCTGTGCGGAGCTGCTCTGTTCTCTGAAAAGTGAGCGTTTGCCCTCTTTCCCCTCTTCTCTCTTTATTTCTCTGTATCTTGATAGTGGATATGTTTGCTCTGTTGCCTCTCAAAGAAGCCTTTTAATCCCAGGAGAGATGGATATATTTTCTCCAAATCTGTCTTACTTTAACCTCTACGCCATTTGCACTCTTTTTAGTGTCTGTACATTTACACTCTCTCTGCAAATATACAGCATACTATAAGTAGAAATATAGTATATACACATAGACTAGAGGCAAATATGCCTGACTCTCACCAGGAATCAGTTCAGTTTGAAGCACAGCATTTTTAGGGTGCAAAGCGTGTGATGAGTATTATACCAAAGGGATTGTAAAAGAGATTAAGCGAAAGACTGAAAGAAAAAAAGAGGGATAGAGGCCTGAAGGGAATAGAGAGAACATCACATGAAGGAGCTGACCCACCCGATCATCCATTTACAATACCATCCCCCATTCTGAGAAGGCAAAGCCGCCTCGTCCCTTCATTAAACCATCGGTATTCACCAATTATTTTATTTGTCGTATCAGTATCTGTTTCTTCTCCATCATACTGGCTTCCACACACACCCTTCGGTGCACTTCACTTCCCAGAGGTCATCCATGTGGTTGACAGTGGCAGTTGCAGCCACCACTCCAACACACACACACACACACACACACACACACACACACACACAAGTACAATGACACTTTGCGCTCAACTACACACATGACAGAAATCTCGCACTGTTCACCTCCCTCTCTCTTGCACACACACACATGCGCGCACACACACACACACACACACACACACAAACACAAACACAAACACACACACAAACACAAACACACACCAGCACCACCTGCTTCACTGGTGATACTCCTGCTCTACAACAGCCCCCTCCCATTTCTTGCTGCTCCTACAAATGCTGCCTCCACCCAGTGTTTCCAGCACCTCCAGCTCAACCTCGTATCCAACATCGCTGCAAGCCTCTCCCCAGGCACCTCATCTACCCATTAACTGATGCTGCCTTACGGCATCACTCTCCTCAAGCGATGCCGCGCTCCACGAGCCCTCAGCCCAACCCCCATCCCCTGCTTTCACAGAGTGTGACAGGAGGACAGCCAGCTGGTTGGATAGCACAACACGCAGAATCAAAGATACCTGCTACACAAGTATGCATGGAGATAGGGTTGACATGCCTTGGGATGGTGCATTGCCCATGCTGCGACACGGACCGCTGCAGCTGAAAGTGATCGCGTTTCCTGTTCCCCCTCCTCTTTTTTCTTCTCTCCTCCTCCCTCCTCCTGTTCCTCGTTTTCTGTTCTTCACAAAGCGCCGGGTCTCTGCTTCCTTATGCCGGTCCCCGCTCTCCTATTCGCTCCTCTCCTTCTACCGTCCTCCTTCCCTTTGTCTCGCACTCGCTCTGGCTTTCTCTTCCCTCCGCTGGAACCTCCTTCGCGAGATGGCTGTGGTCCAGCAGCGGCACTCCTGACAGTACTGCGCGTGTGTGACTGCGAGCACGTGTGGGTGTGTTTGCGTGTGTGTGTGTGAGGGAGAGATTGAGAGAGGGAGAGAGGGAGAGAGAGAGGTGCGTACTCTTCAGCAGTATGAGCGTTAGGAGACTGTGCATGCCAGTGCAGGGATGTTCAGCACACAGCTAAGAATGAAACACAAATTTTGCCCATGATAAATTCACACTCCCTCACCCACACTCCCTCACTAGCTCGCTCCATGCCTTATTTCCTCTCCATTACACATTATACTCTCTCTCTCTCTTAAAGACACAGGCGGTGCGCTGCATTGCTACACGCCTAAGGCACATCTCATGATATGGTAATAAAGGGGAGTCCAGGGACATGGTCCTGTGTGGGGTTCAGCAGCTGAGCTAGTGGGAGGGGGGGGGGGGGGGGGGGTAGGCGGGCGGAGAAACGCTTGAAGCATCTACTGTACCAGGAATGATGGGGGGGGGGTGGTGCTGGTGATGCAAGGAAGGGAGCGAGATTGGAAGAGAGAGACACAAGTGAACACTTGAAATATCCCCTAGTGACAACAGCAGCTAATGATGAAGCTGTGATGCACCCGAGGCGAATTTGTAAAAGATTGGCATGGCAACCGGAGCACAGTGGCAGGTGAGAATGACGAGAAAGACGCCACAGGAGGGCAACCACAGCATCACTGTGTGGCCCGTGGATCTGCCCTGCTGGATGTTTGTTTCCAAGTGTAAATTATAGTCCTTATTCCTGCCGACTATCATCTCCAGTTACCAACAATCCACAAGTAGGGCAGTGTTATGTCCGCTATTTAACAATGCCCTTGAAGCACTATGGGGAAGAATCCATACTGAAATCAATCATGTTTAATACTGCATGTGATAGAGGACAAAAAATTAACTCCAAGCAGCTAAGGGAAGCAGACAAACAGTGAAATCAAGGACACATGGTGAAGACTGTTGAAACTGTCAGGTGTTGTGGATGAAAGAGAGTTCAGCGTTTTGCTGTCAAACAGTGAGAGGCTTTAGTAGCTAATGGGGGCTGATGAATTAAGAGAGTGAAAAGGAGAGAGGGAGAGGGAGAGGGAGAGTAAAATGCCAGGAGATGGAGAGATAAAAGAGGATGGAGGTCCAGGATGAGAGTGATGAATAATGTATGGTCAGGCTGCACATGACTTACGCAGCACACTGGCCTGTCCGTCATGTCCACCTGGATCACAGCCTCAGAGAGACGATACTTCAGTTTGTCAGTTGGCGCCTCTCCACCTGAGCTAAAATCAAGCAGACAAAATCCTTCAGCAGCACAAATTTACTATTTTTTCTAAGTTGAAGTTAAAGCAGGGAAAGTTTAAAAGGCTATCTTCAAGATGTCAGTGCCTATTAAAAGCTACACTGATAGAAACATCCCTTACTAGTGACGTGAAATACATCCTAGGTAATTAAAATGTCACTATATTTGGCAAAAAGACGTTAAATGCAGATGTTATACCACAAGACATGATCTTACAACAATGGACGGACAATCTTAAATCAAACTAAGCACTGAGAAATAAAAGATAATTCTGATATCTGTCGATAAACACACATTGAGTATTGTTTGTGTATTAAGTAGAAGCAGAGGAAGTATAATATATAATGTGCTTAACTACATCAAGAGACCTAAATTTGGGTCATTCTGTTCTGGGTGCTCGTACTGGTATTGATGGTGAAAACAATGTTGCCCTATAATGGCTGGTTACTATTTATAGCAAATGACACATATTGAGATTAAAATCCAATTCTCAAAATATTCATAAGTAGCAACATAAGTAAGATTTTACTTCCCCTGAAGCACAAAATGACATGTCTGCAGGGGGCTGAGTTCAGTAGGTCATCAGTACCTTAATTACACCACAGTCATTTTGGTAGTTTATTCTCTCAATGGCACCACAATCCCAGACGTTTGATATTTGCTTACACAACTAGTGCACGATTAGAGAGACAAGCCACTACTTACAAGTATTGACATTTATCACTGCACCCAAATATCTGCATAGGAGCTCCTTTATCTGAAATAAAAGGGAGCATATTCCTAGAAGTGTCCCCTTTGAGATCAAACTTTTACTAACATCTAAACCCATCAATTTCTCCTGGCCCTGATCCCACTCCTTTAATATTGGGTATGTGCCAAGTCCAATCCGATACTTACTCAGCGGCATGAGGTATGAGGCATACAATGTTGATTAATATATGTACACAGAATTGACAGGTGTAGCCTGTTAATATAACATGACATGAATCAGAGTTAACACAGATTGTGATTCCTGTTGGAGATGAGCAGCCAATTTTAATTCCGCCTCGTCATCAAGGTTCTAGTGAAAGTAACATTAATTAGCAATCGCTGATAAAAATCTGCCACCGGCGACATTTGTCGCTTTAACCAGCTAAAAATGAGGAGCTGCTAGCTGAATGTTTTATGCACTGGTACTTTGCATAATCAGACAGCGAGAGTGATTTTACAGTCAGAGGTTAGTAAATCATGTATTCTGCCAACCTGGATGTCAGAGTTTACAGACACATCAGTGGGCCCAATATTTTTCCACACTGACAGGCTTGCATACAGTGAAATGCATGCGCTGTTGTAAATTAAAATGGTGCGGCAATGCTAGCAGGCTCAAGTGGACAAAACAGATTGATCGATTTTATTTTAGCCAATATAATAATTCATTAAAACATGTCAGAACCAGGTCTGATGCCAAAACTTCAGTATGGTTAATGAAAACAGACATAAAAATATATATTATACAAATAAATATATAATATAAACTTCAATTCTGTGATGTGCTGCTATTAATAACATAAGCAGGCTGCTAACAAAAACAAATTTATTTAATTTATCTGAACTCTCGCTTTCATTATTTACATCCTGCTGTGGTTTTTTCATTGGTCCATTTCATGTGATATACAGTATGTTGACGTTGAATACTTCACACAAAATATGTGCACCCCGCAGGTAATATATATGCCAATTTTAAGTCTGATTACTTGTCATAAACGACTGCTGTGTGACTATATTTCATGTTGTATACCCGCATACAACTGGTAAACAAACAAACATAAAATTGCTGCCGTAGGTCTAATAGATCAGCCCAAGGACGTTGTCATATTGAGATAATTGCTATGATCTGCATCATTTGTGAAACAGCTTAACATGCTACTGCCTGATAGATTGGTTAAACAATATTGGAGATTATGTAGCAATGGCGGCATGTTTTGCTTCAGGGCTTCAGTATTTTACGAGCAGGAAACTGCTCATTGCAGAGGTGCAACTTGCTGAGTAAGTAACTCTGTGGAGCTGATGAGTACACTCTGCCACTGTCATTATCAGGCTGCTCAATCTAAAAATAATTAGCTATTTTTTCTTTTAGATATGACTTTACATGTTTTAAATTCAAGTCTCGAAAAGAAATGTTTTGTTATCCCTCAGGAGTTAAAAGAGCCCCGTTTGTCCTGGTTGTCCTCCTTCTCTCCATCTCAGCTATGCGCGCTCATCGACCCAGAAACCCTTCAGCACATTCTGTGGCACAATAGATCGGCCCTCGCTTCAGTGGAAACTGGCCATCTGAGGTTATTAGAGAGTGGCTGGGGAGGAATGTCAATGACAGCGTGACTTAGATGCAGGAAGACAAGACAACCTGGACAGGCAGGAGGCAGAGGTGTTCGTACTGTACGAGAGAACGAGAAAAGGTAACTGTCACAACACATCCATCATCTGCTCCCTTTTTACAACATGCAGAAACACTCCATATGCACGCACATGCACTAATGCACACCGTTTCTTAAGTCTCATTGTAACCTTCCCGTGTATAGGCCTAAATGTCCACAATGATGGATATCACTCCTGTTATACACAGTGAACCAAGACTGTTCCAATTATATTACAAACATTTATCATCTGACCATTTTAGACTTTGCAGAAATCCAGCAGAGTTATTGCTGATTAAGCACTTATGCCCGTTTTGTCCGGTGGAAACAATAGAGAAAAATGTTTATTGGAGCCAATGAGCCACATTCAGTCAGCCAACTCGCAAAGAGCGATGCATTAGATACAAAGCCTGACACTAGCCATTATGTGGAATATAAATGTGGGCCATGCGACTCCTGTGTGGCCATTCCTCTGTAAGGGACCTCTCACGGAGAGGGGGCAGGAGGATACATCGCGAGCATGGTATACTGTAGGTGAGGAATGGGCATCAGCTGCCCATTGAAATAGATGTGACGTCAGACAACCACATGAGGTACAGCAGCAGGCTGAGGCACGCCAGCTATCCAGGATCAGAGTTGTTTTGGTATTCTGTAGCGCCTACCGGAGGGTCCTCACACCAGAAGGTGTGAGAAATGTGTGTGTGTCTGTATGCAGCAGATAACTATAAGTGTACAAACCTCACAACACTTGAGGTGAGCAGACCACCTGGTCTTAAGAAGAGCCGCGGATTGACCGTCGGTACATGGATGTGTTTACAGCGAGTGTAGCAGCAGTGTAAACTGGGGAAAAAAAAGTCAACAAATATGTTTATGTCCCTAAAACCCCTAAAGCAAATACGCAATATTATTCTCAATGAGAGAGATGAAAGTCAGTGTGCCAGTGTGCAAACCAAAGAAAAACACAACAGCCGAGGGGGAAATATATATACTGCAAAAACACTAAAGCCTATAACCAGGGGTAAAATATAACTAGGATAATTTACAGTACTCAAGTGCTGCACTTAAAGACATAAATGAGGCACTGGAAGACTAGTCCGACCCGGGGTGACTCCTATTCTCTCATTAAGTGTGCAACATCTTGCAGAATATAAGAAAACACTGGGTTTATGTTTATTTAGCTGTCTACTGATACTAACTGTTATTTATTCACTTTTTAATTTGTTGTTTGTCCGTTTCTTATCTTTTATTACCCATTGTCTATGGATTACTATGTCAATGTATTGTAGCCTAACAAATTAGGCTAGGGGTTTGTATCGCTGGATGTTGTACTGTATCAAAACTCCAAAATGAAGAACATATCTGACAAAATTCATTGAGTTGCAGTTCACTGAAATATTTCAAATTTGCCCTGCTTAACTTGCTTTTACTGGAGAATTTAGAGGGAACTTACTTGTGTGTGCTTGTGACTTCATTGCATTTAGCTAGTGGTTGCAGAAAACACGATTAGTTCATACAATTTAAATGTAAGCTCCACTTGGACCTGCAACGTTAAAATTCTACTTTTCACATCATCAAAAAACATCAATAATACAACATATAACAATATATCTCTGACAAGTGCATAATGAGCACTATGAATTAAAAAAAACAAAAAAAACAAAACAGAGCGCAGCATTGGCGCAGAAACCAAGCTCACATGAGCTGATATAGCCGAGCAGAAAGCGACCATGTTAGCACAAAACTTACCTTCAGCCATGAGGGCTCTGCCATTTGGCTTCAAGTAAATTTGAGACTGACAGCTGACATGACATGAGGAATGACAACAGAGGAACACAGAGGAGCACCGACGACTACAACAAACTCACCTACACCGCCTCATCTCACGGGGTGCGTTAGATTTACGTTAGGGCGAGTACTGAAGGTCAGGTGTGACTAATTCCCGTTCCCGTCCTGAAATAGGAAAATAACGTTGTTTTGTTTTGTTTTTTACTGCGTAGACGTCATTTAGACGTATAATTAGTTTGTAAGTGCATGTTGTAATGTTATACCTTAGCATCTAAATAGACTCACCAAAGGTAAATGTGCTCCTTATTTCACAGTCATATTATAACGTGTTCAAACAAACACAGGCGTTACCAATGAGACTAATTAAGGCCCAGTTCCATTCAGGTCGCACGGAGTCAGGGTGCTGCTGCGGTGCATGCTGTGCTCACTGGAAAGTCTCGGCTGCACTAAATGGAACTGAGCCTTAATTAGTATCATTGTAAACACCTGTGTTTACTCGGCTGCTGTGGAAAAGGTCTACTGGATTACAAGTGTGGATGCTTTTAGGTGGAAGCATTAGATTGGTCTATACTGTTACATCAGAATTTATTACCTGATTATATTTTGTATGAATAATCCGGAGCTGAAAAGTAACATTTCAAGTACAGTACTTGAGTTAATGTATTTAGTTACTTCCCACTGCTAGCGAGGGGGTTGAGTATCCTGCTCAAGGACACATCATGGACAGAAGGAGCTGAAGGATCGAACCCCAGAAACCCTGTGATTAATGAGTGACCTACTGTACACTCTAAACTCCAATCAATATGATAGTTCTCATAATAAACAAGAGAATGAAGAGAAAAGGGGATTAGAATGTTGTACAGACATGGTAGCAAGTCTAATAGTGTCTAGTGCCTGCATTTGTTGGCAAAGCTTTACTCGTGTTAAATCATCGAGCTTCTTTTTTTCACAGCAGACATCTTTCTGACTCGGCTGTATTATGAAATCAAAGAGTTCCTGGCCTCAGTGTTAGTCTGCTGCCAATCAGTTGGACAAATCTTTGTGTTTCCATGGCGATGTGAAAGGCTAGAGATGACTCGTCTTTACAGAAAGGTGCAGTAACTGGTGAACTCTGGTTTCCTTTGCCATGTGTGGGTGGATGGACGGGATTTAAAATACCAGCGCAGCCACTGGCACACTGCTGGGCACCTTCTGTGACTTCTGCAGGCCAAAAAAAAAATGCAAGTGACCATTCATGTTACATGTGCATGCATCGAGCGCGCAGACAGAAAATGGAGCGCGCAGAAAAAGAATCACTGCACTAAAGAGGACCGCGTTATGTTAACATTCAAATGCGGAAGCACAAAATGATAAATAATAAATCTACAACAACCAGTTTTGGTTGTTTTGCAGGCACAGATAAAACAATGTGAGGATGCTGGGCTAAAATAATTACCAATATTGATCTTCAATGGTTGATCAGTGATACAGCTGGTCAGTGACAAATAATGATGCAGTGCCTCAGCTCCCCTGGGATCAGGGTCATCACTGGTGGAAGAAGAATATAGATCCTTTACTTAAGTAAGGAGAGCTTAACAATAATGTAAAAGTACTCAAGAAAGGGACCATTAAAATTACTACAGTAAGAGTACAGATGAACAGTAAAATATGCAAAAAGAAACATGCCCAGTGGCTGATGTATTATTATAGATTATGATTATTGTATGAAGATTGATGTCAATCGTGCGTTTTATTTTTGTAGCATGTTGAGGTGGAACCAGTTATAACAAATTATAAGCTTATCTCATATTTGTAATGCAAAACCTTAAACTGAAAAGTAACTAAAGCTTTCACATAAGTATAGTCAATAAACAAGTGCAGGCTAAAATACTCCTGCCTGCCAGAAGTAGTAAGAATGTTAGTTGAAAGAGGGATGCTGAAAAGTTGACGCCATGGTGGCGTGAATGAAGGGTTAATGTGCTGTAAAACTACAGCGCAGGATGTCACACCTCAAGGTTAGATTTAGCTGATCGACAGAGAGTAAAGGTCAAGTGTACCGCAGGGTGTGTGATTCCACATATCCCATTACAATTATTTCAGGTATATTTGATAGTCAGGGCATATGAGAGAGCAGGAAAGCTGCGATGGCCATGAAGGTAGCTGGGAAATGTGTTGAACCAGTGAAATTGATTCAAATATCAGCTCAGCTCAACCTCAATTACAAAGCAGGATCTGTCAAGTAAAAAAAATATGATCAGATCAGGTCAGCAAACATCTGGTAACTCCAATATAAAGGGCAAACCGGCAGCTACTACAAGGTGAGGGATGATGTGTCTACAAAGATGGGATCACAGGCTACCCACTGTTCTACTAAAGAGCCTTAGCAAAATAAAAGTACTGTATGACTAGCCCCGGCCCCCCTCCCATCATCCCTCTGCACCCCAGAATTTGCACTCCCTGTATTACAGCACATGACTCCGTGTCTCCTGCTCCCCCTTTCTCCATGTCTACTCAGTCTCTCTCTATAAATACATAAGGTGCTGTTTCCAAGGTAACAACTCTATGGAGAATTGGCCACCTCAAATCTAGATGGAGTGGAAAAGGAGGGCGAGCAGTGGTCTGCAGGCTATTGAGCTGCCAGGAAAAAGACCCTCATCTTCACTGTCCATTTCTGTCCCGTGGGACTGGTTTTAACTGGTTTTGGTTTTAACCAAATACGTCCTCCGACAAGCTACATCTTAGACCCATGAGAGAAAAAAATGTCATGGCTCCAATTAATGTGCGGATGTTGTGTTTGATCTGTAGCTGGATGGTCATTTGTATAGCTTGTTATCTAACACTCCAGAGCAGGAGATGTGCACTTTGAAGCCACTTTGAACATGAGACCTGTTGCCTAACTGCATATGTTCAATTCATAATTGGTGTGAATATTATAACAGTAACATCTGCATTGGTAATAAGTGTATCAGTGAAGAGCTGCTTTATGAACAGTTTATTAACTACCTGGTGAAGCTGTTCATACCTGCATGGTAACACTTTTGGTGTATACTTTTTTTCCCTTTTGATTGATTTATGTTGACAGTTTATACTGGAAGTTGACACCCAAGTCAATCAAGTCTTCATATCACCATACAGAGTACATGATGGGTACTATTTTTTAAAAAGTAGGAGTGGCAGTAACTGTACTCAGAACAGTTTTTCTGATGCAATAAGAGTTGAAGCATATGTATTCGCTGCCCTCCAGTGGTCACAATGAGGAACAGCGTCGCAAGTCTCAGTCCAGTAACAGGCAGAAACAGCATACTTCACACTTCCTGTGAACACTCAAACATGAATTAATAATAATATATATAATATATAACAATATTTAACACATTATACATGTTTTCAATGATAAATGATTTGCAATTTCAAATGAAATCGTTCATATGTTCTAATGTGATATTTCTGTTTCTCCACAATGAGAGCACTTGAATGCAGTGCCATATTTAGACATCTGCCACTGAGGCATGCACACACAGTTGCCAGTGTGATCCTAGATAGACTCTCAATCACACACTGACGTGAACTGAATTTGAAATTAACTATGGCTTTTGGCTAACAAAGGAATTTTATTCATCACTGTGAGACATTTCTCATGATGCTGTTTCCAGTTATCCCAATGAAAAGGCCAGTGAAGAAGGTGTACAATAGAGATCTCTTTATTATAGTGCATTTATCAGATGTTACAAGATGAGTTTAAAAAAGCATAAAAGGATATTAAGAAATACATATGCACATACCTAGTCGTTTGTACAGAAAATTAAAGCTTCACATCTGAACAAGAGCAGGTGAACGATGTCAAGTTAGAATACGTTTTCTTACGGATTATATACATTTGTATTTCTTGCTGTATGACAGAGTATGTAACGTATCATATGAACTCCACAGACGTTCAGGGAATACATAATGTACGGACAAAGAAAGCCCGAAAGACCAGCCCAAATGTTTGAAGAAAATACCAAAACGTCCAGTTATAGAAGCGCAAAACTGCGATATTATGACCTTAGAGTCATCTTCAGCTTCAGTCAGCACAGTTCAAAAGTGATATTAATTGAATGCTGGAACCTTACTGTTATTCTTAAATATTCTGTTACTGGTTTAAAGCTGGAGTAAGTGATTCTAGATAATGTCATTTTAATCAAATACGTCTTTTCCCAAATCCAGTGAGTATCTCCTTAAAGTCTGCTAAACGTGTGCTGAAAGAGACACTCAAACTGAGCCAACACAAAAACATAACTAACCTTAGTTACCTTACTTGCTTGGTGGTATCTGATTACTCCAGAATCACTGACCCCACCTCTGACCGGTGCAACATTCTTACTTGTACATTGTAACTGCCTGCTGGTGTTGAGCCATGGGAATGGCCATTGTCTATGTGCTCTTTGCTAAGGCTGATTGATAAACCTCTTCATCACACAGGCCTGTGCTGTGCTAGCTGATGGATGAGGTTGTGCAAATGGCATCGGGGGGGGGCATAATGTCAACAAGTTCAGAAATGTCCTGGAAAAACACCATAAGACCTGAAGCACCGAGGAAGCATTTACAGTGCTGATCCATCAGAGACCAGCAGAAACACTTTGAATTCAACTGTACCGTCTGTCGTAGCCCTGACAATCTGTTCAGGAGCACGTGTGCCCTCTGGAAAACACAGGAGGGGGTGACTGCACACGCTGCAGGCGAATCCAAAAAACTGAACCAAACACAATGAGCCCTTTTCTGAAGCCAACCAATTGGTCCCGAGAGCATTTTACTCAAAAAGACAGCACACCTGGCACAACAGCTCATGCTTAAGTTATCCAGGTCAAGCATGCATCAACAGTAATGTAAAAAACAAACAAACAAAAACAACAGAAAACAGACCCCAACCCAGAGATCTACATACAAGGAAGAACAAGGCGATCAGTACATAAAAAGCCAGAGTGGGAGCAACTCTTAAAAGGCCTCAGTGGTCCAGCAGATGTAGCTGACACCCACACAGCACCCAGAGGATACGCATGTCCGCTGACGACGCAGTAGCCGCACTTAACACACACTGCCACGTAATGTAAACACGAAACATTTATTGCCTTTTAGATCTCATCGCGATGGACATTTTGAATCCTCTGAGCGTCAAACACAAACATCTGGGTCACAGCTACGAGAGGAGAAACTGAATTTAAAAACTGAAGGAGCTGTTCAACCACAGGGGGGGATTTATCTCCAGGAATAGATGTGATCTGACCATTAAGACGACCTACAGTATACACACTTGAGGATACTATAAGATAATTAATGAGTATCCAGTGTTCACAGATAGATTGTGGAATATGTGGCTTCTCAGGATGAATTAACCGTTACCAAAGAGGCCTTAATGTCACCAGCAGATGTACAACTGAATTATTCTTTGTTTTTTTTATAAACATTCTTGACAGATGACACACAGGACTCGACATCCGGTTACACTCTTTGCTTTGTGCACACCACTGCTTTTGGAAGTGCTGACACTGGAGGAATGAGGTGCTTGATAGTTAACTGTGTTTAAGGCACAGCAGGGCTGCTCCCACTCAGTTCTCACTCTCTCTCACACACACGCGCGCACGCACACACACACGTTCAAAAATACTCATCCAAACACACCCGTACAGTACAAAGATGCAAGGGAGCACTGGCCATAGATCCAACACCTTTAGATGAAAGAGAGGGAAGGAGAGGAGAGAATCAGACCGGGACCAGTGTAGTCTCCTATCACACTGCTGACATAGATGATAGACAGGAAGTGGAATGGCGGATCATTTTGTGTTCTTTAACTGGTTTGACAGCCAGTCGAGACCCTCGTAGAGGCCGTCTCCGGTAGTGGCACACGTGGACTGGATATACCAGTAACGTTGGCGCAGAGTCGACAAGCCCAGGTGCTTTGTGATGTCAGCTGCACTCATGGCATTTGGCAGGTCCTGAAAGAGTAAAAAAAAAAAAAAAAAGATCAGGATATTTACGATTCACGACGCTACCAGTTACAGGGATTATGTGAAGTCTTCTGTTTATCATGGATGTGTTTATATTTCTGCGTTTGTTTTTTGCATGTGAATTTACTTTGTGAAGAGGAAGTTAGCAGCTGTTGGCTCGTGGTGCTATGGTAACAGTCTAATTAATTGGAAACATGAATATTATAATTCGATTTCTGCTGGTGTGGGTGTGTGTATTTGTGGTTAATCATAAAATAACTTTATTTTTCAGTCACCAGTTTCCTCGTGACCAGGTCGGCCAGTCAAGAAATTTGTGTTTAAAAATAAATAGTTTGGTGGATTTGAGAAATGCACCATTTTAACAGACTAGGGGAAGCATTAGTGGTTAAACACAATGTTTTCTCACTGCAGTAAGAAAAACATACTGTCACAATACGTTAAACTGTTAATAATGCAACTTTATAAGAACCTTCCAAAACAATGCAGAATAAAATTAAACAAGCCCAAAGTCTGTTTGGACATGTGTGTCTGCTCTCAACATTGGGAAGAATGTTACATACTAATTTCATCTTACACCAATCCAAGTCTAAGTGCAGCGCTTTAAACTCACCTGTTTGTTGGCAAACACAAGCAGCACGACATCCTTCAGCTCATCCTCGGCCAGCATTCGCATCAGCTCTTCTTTCGCCTCACCAACTCGCTCCCTGTCATTACTGTCCACCACAAAGATGAGGCCTGAAAGTGGAGAAGGGGTGAGCTTTGCACGAAGGAAGTAAATAAAGATAACGGAGGATTTGGTGGGCTAATGCCTCAGCAACAGACTTAGAGAGTCTAAAAATATTAAGAGGACTCTAACCTTGTGTGTTTTGGAAGTAATGCCTCCACAGCGGCCTGATCTTGTCCTGACCACCGACATCCCACACTGTGAAACTGATGTTCTTGTATTCTACAGTCTCAACATTAAAACCTGTGGATGAAGGAAAAAACACAGAGATTAAAATGTTTGAGTATCATGCTGCATCATCATCATACAAATTCCAAGATCAGTCACCGTGGGTGTTGAGCTATGACTTGCAGACTCACCGATGGTAGGGATTGTGGTTACGATTTCTCCCAGCTTGAGCTTGTACAAAATGGTGGTCTTTCCAGCGGCATCCAGTCCCACCATCAGAATCCTCATTTCCTTCTTGCCAAACAATTTCTGTAACAAGGTGCTAAAATTAATCCCCATCTTGGCTCACCTGCAGAAAGGACAAATAATTATGAGTGGTCAGGCCTCTGAAAATGTGACAAACGGTTTGTAAACAACGACAGAGAGTAATTATGTTCCAGCTTTAAAAGCTCCCGTTGACGTGTCAGTGATAGCTAGCAATGCACTAAAAACCATCTTCTATATAAAGCAGCTATCGCACGTGACTCAGCTGCTCCTCGGAGTGGAGTTGGATGTCTTCCACAACGTGTTCCTGCAAATGTTTCAAAATAAAAGCCTTGTAAAGAAATGAAGGGTTCCTATCCACTGAAACACTGCAGAGATGTTGAGTTTGTATTAACAGCGCGATGCAGTGACTTTAACGGAGCAACCGACCCAACCCAGGTATATTCCCGGAGTTCTTCAGTGCTGGAAACTGATATTTTCTTTAGTGTTTTCTTCATCTTACACACATACACATAAAGTCTGTTCCCAACTAGAGACGGCATGCTTCAGCTTGTTCTGCTCAGCGCTGTGCAGTCTAAAGGCTGCAGCAGAGATAAGCGCCGATAAATAATAGAGAGCACATTCTTCTAGTTTAAGGAGCCAGTTTGTAAGGGTTGGAGACACGGAGGGGTGTAACCTGCTGACTGCAACTCTGCCGCATCACACCCTCCTTCATAGTGTGAAGGAGAGACTACGAAGGCGGCAAAACATGTGAAACGCTACAGCTACTGATCAACAGCGAGCTAAAAAGCTTCTAAAATACGGTCCTATGATGTGAAACAACCGGCATGTGTCAGCTGTAGGACACTGTGAAATTCAATGGTCAAACAACACAGGGCCTAACTAATCTATTACCAAGAGAGAAAAAACCCATTATGATCAAGGAAGAAGTGCTGTAAGGCGTGTTACACCTGAGAGTGTAACAATTGGCCAGCAGTTACACAATAAGGTCAGACAAAGAGAACAGTTACGCCTCGACAAGAAAGAGGTCTGCACCTCTTTTAGTCATGTGGTGAATATGTTAAGAGTCGTTTAATCTTCACTTTCCAACAGCATTAAAGCCCCGCTGTGTAACTTCAAATGACAGATTATAATTATAGATTTTGAATCAGGTGAAAGGCGTCTCTGTCACACTATGCAACTTTGTGCTCCACATCTACGGCACTAAGTCACACATCATCAAGTATTTCGCACATTTTGTTGAAACTGCGTCGAATTTTATGGAGAAAATGTTGTCAGCTTTCCCTCTGATGTACTCCAGCTGCTCCACATCAGCTCTCTGTGATTTACACAGTCTCCTAACGGACTGTATAGCAAACTGCGGCGAACTATAGCTGCTGTAACCCGGACTGTGATCTCAGAGGACAGGGGAAGTGGCAGTGTTTGTACCACAGGCATTATGGACGCAGAGAAGAGGTGTTTTTTTTAGGGGGGTGGGCAGAGCTGGTGTTTTGCCAGAAGCGGAGAGACTGAAGGTTACGCTGATGAAAAAAGCTAAGGAGAGAGTGAGCGGGCAAGAAGCCGCTGAACGAGTAAATCTGGGACTGACTTTTAGTCACCGGTGAGAGCTGTGTCAAATAAAAGTGACAAAAAATGCTGTTGGACTAGTAAATAATATGAGCTGGCTGCTACGTCCCCTGTAACTGCACTTGCTTGATGCTGGCTGCTCACAATGTTGTCAAGTTGCTGGATCATAAGTAATATGATGATAACCGAAGCAGTGGCATTGCTCTGACACTGGGGGCTGAGTAACAATCACAACCTGGTTCAATATTATCTGTACAGGTTGAATCCTCGTCAAGGTGAGAAGGAAGCAGGATAAATGGGTGCTTCCTTGAGTAAATACGAAGGACAGGTTCATATAAAAGCAACACAGCAGACGTGTAAATTAAACATTTGATGAGGTTAAGCGTGGTGAGCAAATTTTAGCTGGCATTTAAATAAAAGGAACGTTCAATTATCACGTGAACGACTCTGAACTTAAATGATCACTGAGCTAATGTTAGCCATAAAACAGGAAGAGCCAGTTAACCCGGAGCTCCTTCATTGTAGCTAATTAGCCTAGCAGTCTATGTTTGATAAATCACAGATAAATGTTAAAGTTAATATGTAAACACAAAGGACATATATGAAATAACTGGTTATTGTTTAGGGTGAGCTTATATTTAGAGTTAACATGTTTAAAAACTTCCTAAGCAAACACAGTGGCGCTTAAGTTAGACTGCTAAGGAAATTGCTAACCAAGTATCCGGCTTAAAGCTTCACCAACGTACAGAAAACTGTGACACTAAAGAAGCCAACGTGTACATCTCCATCTTTATCTGAATAAAAATAATAGACCGGGCATGTTAACATGTTAAATATGTCCAAATAATCATTTACCTTCACTAAATCTCCTCGACCCTTCCGTCACTGTCCTGTTAAACAACAAAATGGCGTCTTCCGGCGTCGTCGTCTTGGTCGTCATCAACTGCTTCGTCTTCTTCGTGTTTTTTGGCGGCGAAATGCTACAATAGCGCCCCCAAGTGATGTAGTATGTGAACACGGGAACCAGGGAGAATTTCAGAAAATCAACATACTGCATACTGCTTAAAAAATAACACTGCTCTCCTGAGCTGTGTCTGCTAAAAAAATACATTTCAAGGTCAAGTGAGTAACATTTAAGGAAATGTATAGGCAGACATGACATATAGTAAGCATAGCTATGTTTTCATGTGTGTATATCAACCTGAAAATAAGAACCATCATGTTTCTATTGCCTTAGAATGAGCCTTTTATTTCTGCAGAGGGAGCAGGTCATCTTACACGGAGTGCACAATGTTTCTACACACCCAAAGTGGACAAAATCGTCTCTCAACGGTCACTGTGGCATATTTCTCACGCTTGGAACCACAAGGATAGGTGAGCGGTATTCAGTTGGTTGCAATCTGCAACTTCACCACTAGATGCCACTAAATCCTACAGAAAATATTAAATAAAATAAACGAATTACATCA
The DNA here is from genome assembly GCA_023373845.1 of Nibea coibor. Lineage (NCBI taxonomy): Eukaryota > Metazoa > Chordata > Actinopteri > Sciaenidae > Nibea > Nibea coibor. The sequence goes on along the minus strand of CM041727.1, from coordinate 14,538,311 downwards.
TTACAGAGTGAGAGTTTCGCTATTTCAAGTATTTGTGGGAGGTATAAAGGCAACAGTTAGCATTAAAATCTTTTTCTCTTTTTTTTTTTAAGTGCAGCTAAAACAAAATTATGGTTCTTCCACAGTTTAGGTTTCACGATTGTGAGTATTTGCTGATTTTGTCTTTTTTTCGTATGATAGTTAACTGAATATCTTTGAAGTTTGGACTGTCAGACAAAACAAGATATTTGGAGGCATTCTTCCAGAAAGTTTTCCACATTTTCCAAATTTTAAAGACCAAATAGTTAATCAAGACAACAACAGAGAGTGAAAATAACCATTAGCTGGCACCTAGTGACAACCATGGTGTTTTCTTAATGTCACATCTTTTCAGCTTTGATCTTTGGTCAGCCTTTACAAGTTTATTTCTGTTCCCAGATTGAATTTCGGGATTGAATCCACCAGATGGAGCTCCATCCATGGTTGGTTTTCCTCTGAAAAGCCATTGAAGTTTCAGCGTTTGATTGGAAGAACAGGGCCTTTAATAACATACTGTATATTTGTGTCCTTTAATCTCAGACTTCGTGGATCATTAACTTCTCATCTATAGGGTTTTCTTGAATGCTGTGCTTTAATTTGTTTTCAAGATCGCTGGATTTATGCTGCCTAATCACAATGATTATAATGTAATAACGTGAATGTCCAAAATGCCCATGGTCACGGGTCCAACCTGCTGGTCAAACACACTTCAGAGTGGATGTGCTGCCCTTGTGGGTTAAACTCTGGGTCTGGTGGAGCTTCAAACATGAAATCATAGACTGCTTTTAAAGATGCTGGCTACTAAGACTACTGATGAACAGAATCACAATTTATAGATTTAAATTTTTGTAGAACAGAGTGTGCGAACTCATGCCAGTGCCTAAGTAGGTCTGGTTGGAGACCTGTCCATTATGATGGATACCCAAGAATAGCCTATTCGAGATTTCTACATTGCATGCAGGTAAACATTTTTTTTTGCAACTCCGACCACCTGGGTGGCGTTGCAGTGGGAGGGAACATACAGTAACAATATTGAGAGAATCCAATGAGGATGCAGCATGGATCCCCACCACCACCACAAAGGGAAAAAAAATGTCCCTGCCTCCAAGCGGACCACTGGGCCTGGCGTACTGTATTGAAAGTCTGTGTGCATGTGGGACTCCTTAAAGAGTTGCGCCGACCAGACGGCAGAGACTTTCTCCGTTGAAGAATCAGCGAGATGAAGAGCAGCGCCAACCCGGCACCATGCGCTCCAGGCTCCCACGGACCGCCTGCCTATTGCGACTCATTGCACTCTGCATCCTTCTCTCGCACTCTGCAGCTTACTTTGGGTCAGCCGAATTACTTTTTACTTCACCCCATCACATGAATTGATCGCCTTTGTTGTTTCAGAAGTGATCATAAAAAGACTTTGCAAACTTTCGCCAAATTACGCACGCGTAATTGCGCGCTAGCCATTGCGACAAATCGTATTCGATTTATTCGAAATTTCTGTTGTAGCAAATCTTAATCTTATTTATTCTCTATTTTTACGCGTTTATCCGCGATTTATTGTATTACCAATGGTATTTTCCTGTATTCGAATTTTATGGTTTACACAATTGACATCTAAAACATAGAAAAACATTTTTGTTCAAATTTACTGACAAAGCTTCAGGTGGCAGGACTGAGCGTAAAATAGCCTAACTGCAACATACAAGTTCATCACTGGAAGTTCATCAACGTAGGAGTGTAGACAGAGTTTATTTTGAATTTAGAAAAACTACGCTTACTTATAAATGGAACTAATTTCTAATGTTTTTTTTCACTCCAAGGCTGACAGGTCGAGAGCCCTTGGTGTTTTTACCTGGTCCGTTTCCCAATGAACCTCCGACAGGCAAAGCCCACCTGAAGCAGTGCGAGCAGATGAGTCTGACCAGGCGGCAGAAGAGACTTTGTCGCAGGGAACCCGGTTTGGCCGAAACGCTGCGGGAGTCGGTGCGCCTCAGCCTCCTGGAGTGTCGGTATCAGTTCAGGAATGAGCGCTGGAACTGCAGTTTGGACGGACGTGGAAGCCTTCTGAAAAGAGGTAAGCCATTCCTTCAGCATATGGGTTATTTACCTCAGGAGAGACAGGTGCATAGCTTTTTTAATCTCTATTACGCACTTCACCAAAATTGGGTGCTGAGCCGCATCTACCTGCATGGCCCTGACACTGATGGCAAGATGAATTTATCTTTGAGTGACTGACAGCAAAAATAACGAGAAAAAGAAAGAAATGGGAAATTGTTTATCTCCTGTTGCACTGTTACAAGTTTGAAGGAGACTGAAGACAGACAGAAAACAATATATTATTATATAATATAATATTATATAAAATTGTGACTAATAGGGAATAATAAGAAATATACAATGTTTGTCTTTTTAAGAGTAGAATTCATTTATGTTTGTATTGGTTGTTGCTGCCTCATGATCACAAACTTTAAAGTAAAAACCTAAATTATCTCCAATTTATCTACTGCATCGCTGATTTTACAACAGAAACCAACTTCAGCTAGCTGTGCTGCATCTGGAGAGGCTGCTAAAATAGTGATTGTGTACTTCGAGCCTCTGTGCCACTAAATCATTTGTGACCATGACACCAGGTTCTAAATCCTTTCTTTTATTCCGTGTTACTTTAGTTGTCAACCCATGAAAGAAGTCGCCAAAAGTTGTCTACTTGACAACTTTTTCCATAACCTGATAAAACCATTGATTTACTGCTCTCGGGAAAAGAAAACACGTCCATACTAAATCATCACTTTGCATATAGCTCAAATCCCCTGCAGTGTTTGCCGTGCACACGAAATGCTTACAGATCTTCCAGGCTTTATGCATATGGATATCAGTGTGTGGGAGAACATGAACAGGTCAGCACGGAGGTAATGAGGGAGTAGAAAGCCAAGAAATGTGGTGCGGTGGAGAGCGCTCAAGCCCTGTGGTTATTTTTATCTAGGGAAAGCGCCCATTCCCAGAGGAAAAGGGTGGCATGATTACCCACTTTCATCTGGGAAAATCCTTCCTAGTCAAAATAATAATTAATTGGATCAAAATATACCCTGGTGATGGCTCTGGCTGAAGCAAATAACAGTGTGTTACTAAAAGAAAAGGTCAGAAGAAGGAATTATGACACAAGAAAACTTGCAGAATAATGCTGAGGTAGTAAACCATGACAATGTAGTGAGATCGCTGTAAACATTTTGGCTTAAGGGATTACTCAGCTGCACAAGGGAATGCGAATTAATCTCTTAAACTATACATAATTTATACTCAGAACATGTTTTTAATGCCATAATTTTGTCTCCTTAAATCTGCCCCAGGCAAAAACACACTGATGTGCATTTCGCTTTTTATTCCACCTCCTCTTTTGCGTCTGTCTCAGCATTCAAGGAGACTGCCTTCCTACTGGCGGTGTCCTCTGCGGCACTGACCCATGCACTTGCCAAAGCGTGCAGCTCGGGCCGAATGGAGAGGTGCACGTGCGACGACTCCCCCGGCATCCAGCATCGAGAGGCTTGGCAGTGGGGGGTCTGCGGAGACAACTTGAAATACAGCACCAAGTTTTTCAAGAAGTTCCTCGGCCAAAAGAGGGCCAGCAAGGACCTGAGGGCTCAAGTCGATGCCCACAACATCAACGTTGGAATTCGGGTGAGTGTGAACAAATAGAGTCGACGGAGTGGAGTAGGAATATTACATCGAGCTTAATAACCCCCCTCGTCTCTTTATGGCGAAGGTGCCTCCTAAGCCCAAGGCATCGAAAAACATCACCCATACCTGAGCCACACTTAGCTCAATTAGCTGTGCTACAATTTTACATGACAATTATACCTCTGGCACACTCCCGCGCCATCAGAGGACACAGAATTGTAATCTTCACCTGCATATTTTGCACAGTGCCAGCCAGACAAACGCCCCCCTTATTCGCTGCCGTCGCAGGCCTTGGTGGATAATACAGAGGCAGTGGGAGAGGCAGTGTAGCAGGGAGACAAGACGGCTGTGGGATGGTTGGAGCCAGGTGTTCTCAGGCATGATAAAGCTTGCTGTGCGGGCCTACAGAAAATTAAAGGTCTCATGACGGAGAGAACGATTATAACCGTGGCCTCTTTTTAATATACGAGCGAGCATTTTTTTCCACTTACTGGATCACTGTACTCTTCATAAATAATGTTTATAACCACCACTGTGTAGCTCTAAAATAGCAGGCCCCAGGGTCCTGCTCCTGTAGCTCACACCTAGATAAAGCCATAAATGGCGGAGACACAAAGAAGGGAAAAAAAAAAACACAACAGGAAGAACTCAGGGCAACTGCCTTATCTCATCTCTGCTGTGTTAAATGTTTTCCTCACTTTACACCAGTGTGTCCGAAAAGGGACCACGAGCCGTGCTAACAAAAGTGAAGTGGCCGGCGCCCCCCCCTGCCCCCCCCACATCTCTCAGTAATAGTGCTCTGAAGCCCCCGAGGGGTTCATACCTGCAAAGGGAGGAACTGAGCAGAACTTTTCAACCCGGAGGTACCCTCTGGCTCCATGCGTATGACCTGTCTCTGGCCCCCGTCAAGACAGCAGCTCTCATGCTGAGTGATCACAGTCTCATCGCTGACCATCAAGCTCAGTGAACTATTAACCTAAATCAGGGCAGCCGTCACAAACTGCATATTTTTTTGGCACTTTCACGCACACAAATTCTTATCAATGTTTTCCATGAGCAGGCATGTACAAAGAACAGGGTGGAGAGATTCCACTGTCTGCACTGTTTGTCACCTATGCCTCGGGGTTTAGGAAAGAGAGACAGGAGAGAAGCAGACGGAGCTAGTTTCAACACATTGAGCAAAAAAAAAAAAAAAAAGCTGTCCAAGTGAGAAATGTGAGGTAAATGAAATACGACATGCTGAACAGCCCCACTCAATCCATTATGTCAAGATTTTTGACTGAGGTAGGCCAAAGGCACACTATCCACAGACCGCCACCCCTAACCCGCTTCCCCACCCTGCAGGAAACTGTCTCACTCTGTGCAGATAGACCTCCCAGATAAGAGGCCAGGTAATGAATCAAACTGAAGGAACTGACATCTCTCCCCTTTTTTCTCTTCCCTTGCTTTTTTCCCTCCTATCCCAGGCAGTGAAGAGCGGGCTGAAAACAACCTGCAAATGTCACGGCGTGTCCGGCTCTTGTGCCGTGCGGACTTGCTGGAAGCAGTTGTCTCCCTTCCACGACACTGGACGGCTGCTGAAATATCGATACGACACGGCGGTGCGAGTGCTGAGCGTCACCAACGCGGCCACGGGGGAGACGGAGCTCGCGGGCCCCCGTCGTCACGGCCAGAGCCTCCGTACTACTGACCTGGTCTACCTGGAAGAGTCCCCCAGCTTCTGCAGACCCTCCCGCTACTCCCCGGGTACGGGCGGCCGGTCGTGCGCCAAAGACACCAGTTGTCAGAGTCTGTGCTGCGGACGTGGTTATAACACGGCCATGCGCCTCACCAGCCTGTCCTGCCACTGCCAGGTACGCTGGTGCTGCCACGTGGAGTGCCAGACCTGTGTGAGGGAGGAGGAGGTGTACACCTGCAAAAACGCATAACAGACAATGAGGTAGAAGAAATATAGGCAGTACATAAAGACTTGACGTGGCTGGACTATAACCTCCTACCACTGAGGGCTGCCACCTCAGAGCATGTCATTGCAGATATCCACTCTGACCCACATGCTTTCTGGGGAGGAACATAGACTTGTAACATTATATTATCGCTGGTTATTTGCTAATCATCACCGATCTGATATGCAGCAGCTTACTGTAGGTGAGGATGTTTTCAAACTACTCTTGCTTTTCTCTCGCTGGATGCACTGAAATGCCACTCTTCTGGGACAGAGGAAACAAGCTCTTAAAACAGGTACCGGACTGGATGTCACAGCAGTATGACGTCGACCCCCCCCCGTCTGCAGGGGAGCTCTGACAGTGACATTGTTGTATTGTAATTTCATTGGTCCCTTCCCATTGACTATTTATTGTATAAGTCATTGTGTCTGTTGTACTGCTGCTTTAAACTTTATCCTTGTTGTAAATGAGTGTTGAGGCTGAAAAAAAAAGGCCTTCAGAGGAATCCACCTGTCTGTCTTTCTGTCTGCTGTGTTAGGGTTCATTTCTGATTAAAAAGCACTTAAGTTGCATTACTACGTATGATACAAGGTGTATAATTAAACATAGAAGTTAGAAAAAACTGTTTAAATATATGTTGAAATAGAATCACTGGAAGCTTTGAGGGATGGTTGATGCCACTGGTATACATTATAACTACATGTATTAACAGGGTTATTGTGTAAAGAAACAAGCTGGGTTTCAGTTGCTCTTATGGAAATGTCTATGGAAATCTCTACATGTAGCCTAATGTGTGCTCGACAGAACAAAGGGAAATACCCGGGGTAACACTGAACACTGTCTTTGAAAAGCAAAGAATGAAAAAAACACTTAATTCCTGAACATACCAGCCCTCCTCCTCGTTCCTCCTCTATTTATAGAAGCACACACTATGCCATACTTTCAAGTTTAAAATTGCCCGATTGAACCGCTCGGTCCAATTTAGCCACGTCTTTGTTCTACGTGCCTTTGAAGAGGGCTAATCGTGCTCCTTATTTTCTCAAATTGCTAATCAAAGAAAATCACCATGTTTACTCTGTTATCCTCACATGCAGGACAACTCCTCGTGTCCATGTGTGCAGGTCAAAAGTGCACGTCGGACCCCAAAAGCTTTATTTCATTGGCCAGTTTGTGTTTTGTTTGAGTGATTCTGGGCTGTATATATGAAATTAATATAAGTCATGTCAGGGCTCCAGGCATATGACAATGTGGAATCGTAATTTTCTACCTCACTTCATCTTTTGGCAAATATCAGTAAGATTTTACGAGCTATGCAGAGTTGTGTCCTAACCTTTGTTTTAAAGATCATATTTTAGATTTTTGTACAGTTCTTTTGAATAAGGGAATATATATAAATATGAATATATATTTCCATATTTCAAAAGTAAATGTTTTTTCTAATCTTGCTGCATTACATTCTTATTTAAAATAAATAAGATTAATAAATGGACATACATTTGTAACAGCTATGTGTTTTGTTGTGTCTTGCTCAGTCGCCCTGGGCGCTCACCCTCAACCCGTGCCGTCGCACACACACACACACACACACACACACACACACACACACACACACACACTTCACACGCAACAAGGACGTGAGCGTGATACACCTGCCTGAAAGGCTGCGTCCTGCACCTAACGAGCAAAAACCACTTCCTGCTGATACCGCCCTGCCCTCCTTTTCATCTGAAAGGCCTGTGGTCTCGCTGCATCACCCTTAACCGCCCAGTAAAAAGCGAGGGGTGGGTGGAGGACGAGCGTTACAGGTGTTGTGCCTCCAGCCAGTGCACGAACCACGATGACAATCATAATGACGATGATGACAATGATGATGACTAAGAAAAATGCTGCATTACGGGGCGTTTGACCCCTGATTCACCATAAGAAAGTAACATTTGGCTGCCCAGAATGACGATCAGAGCAAGTTTACGTGCTATTACCCGTGAATCATAACTTTCCACTCGTTTGCAAGACATCAGTGAACCTCCAGCATACAGAGGGCTATTGTATGAGGCATTTATAGTGTGTGCTCGGGTGCTTTTGATGTTGCTCGCTAATTACTATGATTACACATTATTATTCCTTATTAGAACATCAACCAGAGACGTATTGCAGGGAATTATAAGACAATTTTGGAATGACTGAGTTTTTACAACCTTAAAAGTCCCTACAATGGATGTACAGTATATTGCATTGTTGGAGCAAATTATCACTCAGTGTGATGATTATACTTGTCTGCCTTGGGGACAAGAATAAGCCAATTTAATGTAACTTTCAGGAATGAGAAAAATGTGATAGAGCTGTCAACTGTCACTCATTTTCAGTGGGGTGAAGGGTAAATAAGTAATGGTTAAAGGTTTTCCTTGTGTAAAAGACAGAATCACAGTAACTGTGTCTACATCTGTCTTTATTATCAGCTATAAAGAGACCGCAAAGCTGAAAATAGCTGCTTTTGAGACGCGTGGTTTCCACCGAAAACTGAACTTTATATTATCAATATAAACCTTTGCTCATATGCATTGCTCCAATATTAAATTCCCCTCTTGGACAACAAAGTGGAAAACTCCAGCCATCTTTCTGTCTGCGGTCAGACGAGTTCATGTGTTGTGACTACTGACTCGTTATATTAACTCGTCATATGAAAATATGATGTGGATCAATATTTGACTTTGTCCAACATCGGCGCTGTATTTTAAAAAAAAGCCATGTCCTTCTTAGCAGAGCTGTTGGATAAGGAGCGAGAGAGAAGAGTGTGTCGCAGGGTGGACTGGGGTTGAGATATTGAGGGACATGAAGGAAAAAGATGAGGATGGAGGGATGAGAAGGGATAGTTTGTGGCCCCAGGAGGCCTATCCCCTGCTGCTGCTGTTGTTGTTTTATAATGAACTCCTAAAGCCTTCATTTCCCTCACTACCCTGAGTGGGGGGGGTGCAGCGATGGGGGCTGCTGAGTCCACAGCCGGATTCGCACGCACAAGCCCCGAGGGTGGCTGCTTTGAGCAGGGTGGGGGGTTGGATGGAGCAGGGGTGCAGTGTGCAAGCTCCTGTGTGTGTGTTTGAAACAGTCCTGACAGGAGACAGGTGAGGGCAGAAAGGTTTTTGCATATGCGGTTGTGCATACTTGCCATGTGCACACCTGTGGTCAGTTCAGTGGGAGTGATATGTGAGCATGTGTTTGTAGTCAGGTTTTCCTGTGCGGGTGTGGGCTTCAGTTGGCCGGCTGCATGCTGGAGCTCCTCTCTGTCACCCTGAGACACTGAATGACATAGATAATGTAGGGTGACGCTGGTGGTAACACAATCGCTTGTGTCTGCATGGGCCTGGTTCAGGTAAAGGTTACAATGCCGGGCTGGGCTGCAGCAGTGCACTGCGCTCTGATAGATTTTTTTTGAGATATGTATTATAATTGTGTTGCTAAGCAAAAAAAAAAAAAAATATCCAAAGCAACGTACATAGCTTTCAGGTTTATACATCACTTATTTTTGTAAGAACAGTAGATGTTAACTGAAGCGTGGAAGGACTGGTCGATACTTTGCTCAAGGACACAAAGCGCAGTCCCGTCCTGTAATCGGAACCTCTGAGCCCCGGGTCAAACATCTAAACCCTACAAGACTTCCGTCTCTGAAGAGAAGGTACTTAGATAGCATCAGTGCTGGGTCTAATCCCCACGCCCTGACATGGCACGGAGAGAAAATTAAATGATGAAGAGGATGAGGGGAGGAATGGATTTGCCGCAGAAAAAAAAAAAAAAAAGAGGGAAATGAGAGAGAGACAGAGAGTTGTGAATACGGCATGGGGTAGGAATTTGGAATGTGAAATGACTAATGCAATTGCTCAACCCACAACAAGAACATGCACTGCCTAGAGCTATGACAAGGCTGAGTGCATACCTCTATGGGGGGGCCTAACACAGAGGCTGGGCTGGACTGGGATGGTGGCTGAGTTCCTCACAATGGGTGATGAGACGCATCGGGTGCAGATAAGGTGTATACATGTGTGATGAGCCGGCAGCACAGTTGAAATTTCCACCTGAGGACAGAGGAGAAAAACAAAAACAGAACTTAATCATAGTATAAATAGTAATAAAAATGTGATGCACAACGAATAAGTAAGAATTGTAGAACCGAGATGTGAATGTTCCTGAGTGACACACGGAGCCTTCCTCCTCACACAGCAAGGATTAATCAGTTAGCCAGTCGACTGATTTGATAATCGATCAGCTGTTTAAGTCTGTATTTCAAGCAAAACGCCCCAAATTCTTTGCTTAGTTTCTCAAAAAAAATATGAATATTTTCTTATTTCCTTTGTCTTTTATATTCAATTCAAATATTTGATGGGTTTTCAGTCAAACAAAACAATCAATCTGAATATGCCAGCTTCAGATAACTGTGATTTTCAACGCACAAACCTGTCAAGCAAAGGCAAAACCTACATGGTTAAAAGAGAGCTGGGTGCTCTAGTGTTTGGATAACCGCTCGCAGCAAGACAAAGCATAGCACAGAATACAGGGCGGCGTACTGCACTAGTAGCGTCTGCGAATGGATTTCACACAGCAAAGATGCCCTAGCAAATTTCTAACGGTATCCCCTTGCACTGGTCCATTGTGAGCCCAACTGGGAAGCTCCTGGGGGAGGCCGTTCCCATGCTGCTCCACAGAAACACCTGCAGCATCAAGAGCCGGATCTACAGTGCAGCTGTTGTGATAAGACTCGATAAGACCTCATGCACCTTCATAACTGACTCCTCGTGATGAAAATGTTGTACTCCCTTGCCTTTCTCTCAACTGCAATCACACACGCACACACACACACACACACACAGTCATACTGACCTCCATTACAAGTGAAACAAAACTTTCCCAGGTCAACAATGTATGACAGAGAAAAACACAGATAACGGGCAGAGCTATGTGTTCTCCCAAGGAGCAACATCTCTAAAAAAAATAAGTCAATGGAATGCAATCTGTGATTATTTGTAATATCTACAGCTACACAATTATGCTGTCTGTCGGCTTTATTTCCTCAAGTGCTCTTACATATTTAATCATCACTGTCATTAAAGGATTGAGATACACAATAATCTATTACAGTTTGAGCTCTGTGAACCGCACAGTCTGGCTAACTGACACAACTTGATCATGTTGTGGTGGGGTTGAGAGCGTGCGCATGGCCGTGGGCAGGAAGCCGACAGGCAGGGGAAGCCCGGTGTGGTGCTCCGTGCCATGTTGCTGTTTGTCTTGCCATCCTGGCTGAGGCGTCATCCAACCGCAGGGGTGGACAGCATCTCTCATCCTAAGAGGTCTGGGTGTCACAGGTGGTATGGCCACAGGGCTGTGTGTGTCTGATTCTCTGACAGCTGCGTGATCGCTCTATGCTCTTTGAGGTCAGACAAAATAAAGCAGGGGGAAGAAGAGGAGAAGGAAACACTGAGGCCGAGCACCTTCCCTCATTGGGCAAGGCGCCCCTTTCTCCACTCCAGAGAGAAGCAGAGGTCAAAGGAACCCAGGGGCATGTTTGAAAGCGTTTCAGTGAGGGGGTGGGAGGCCGGGCTCTTGGAAATTATGTGACTAATTAATAATAATAACATTTATTAAGTATTTTTTCCATCTCTGTGTAGTTGTTTTTTTTATCTCCTTGTCTTCATTTTGAGCATCTGTGCTCATTTTGCATCTTGTCAGGGCCATTTTGCATCCCTTTGAAGCTGTTTTGCATCTCTTTGTAGTAATTTTTTCAGTGTCTTTGTAGTCGTATTTAGTCTCTTTGTGGTCATTTTTTGTCTCTTTGTAGTCATTTTTAGTCTCTTTGTGGCCAGTTTGCAGCTCTTTGTGGTCATTTTGACCACATGAATCTCTGTGTTTGTTCTGCCTCTTTTCAGGGTCATTTGTGGTGGTTTTGCATCTCTTTGTGTTTATTTTGCATGTTTTCATTCTTGTTTTGCATCCCTTTGTATCTCGTCATGGCCAGTTTGTGTCTCCTAGTCATTTTGCGCCTCTTTGTGGTAGTTTGATTAACTTTACAACAAAAGATGTCACTTTGCAGCGTTCTGATACTACAGGCCAACTACCAATCAGCATCTTACACTGGTTTGATTGGGCTGTGCCACCCCCGGCCCCACATCTGGACCCCTTTCCCACCAGAACCCACTGAGACACCAGGAGCTTATGAGTTTCTCCTGTCATCTCTGACAGGCCCTCATTTGCTTTCATTCAGCGTCTCATCACGGCTTCAAAGACGAGTGGATCATCTCCCCCGGGGGTAGTGAGAAGATCAGCGTGCCTTCAAAAAATGACTGGTATCCAAAAATTGTTGACCCAAGGCGATTTTGCTCCTCATAATTGGCTTCTTCACTCTGTCTGTCTTGGGCAATCACTGGAGAGTTATGATGTATTATATTGCCTGGAAAACATCATTAAGTTTGTTGTGTAGAGGTGATTCAGTAACGTATCATTTTCTCTTGATGAACAAAACATTATTATTGAGGGGGTAGTCACAGAGTACACTGAGTGCTTTATTCGTCTACCAAACAATAATTCTGCTGCCGTGTGGTCTAACCAGGACTAGGAGTCTGATCCAGTGCTAAATGTTGTTTGGTTCCAGCTGTAGTGCCCAAAGGAGCAAAGCCTGGCACCAGGAAATAGCATTCTTTGATGATCCACTGAGGCGGCCACACATGCATATATATCATGCATATATATCTATATATTTCCTTTAGGTTCTGTGCTCTCATAAATCTCCCTCTGCCACCAAGGCAGCATAATCCTTTTAATGTCTGAGAGAAAAATAGATGCTACGGCATCTGGACCCATTAAAATCAACATTAAGCTACAAGGTTCCAAACTAGTCGCACTTGACTTGAGTATTACATTTAATAGCAATAATATGTTTATTACAGCTTGACTTACTAGTTATTTTTCAGATCAAAATTTCATAGTAAACATCTTTATAAAATATAAACTAAACAACACTATTGTGCTATTTAGTCATTAAGTGCAAATACAAAGTTCTGGATCTGTACCAAACAGTGTGGAGCGCCTAACTTTGCACCACGAATGTGTATTAAACTATGGTAGTGACATTTGCTCGTCACAAACCACACGCGGTCCATAGGTCAGTCTGAGTAGCGTGATCGCGATCCACACCTGGAGTCTGGATTCCAGTTTGTGCCCGTGGTGCTCAGGTGTGGAGGAAAACCAGTAAGCTCATCTCATCCTTTCCTCAGGGCTGAAAGATAAAGGACAGACAGAGAGAACCCCATGACCTTGAGAGACAGACAGAGAGGTAAATGTGCCTCATGTACTGTTTAGAAATGGTTTGAGGGAGGGGGGGGGCCTTATTTCTCTCTCTCTCTACACTTCTTGCCTATTCTGAGCAACAGGTTAAAGCTGTGCACATCCAACCACTGCCCTGGGGATGTGTTATGACAACCGAAAACGGTGAACAGCGAGAGCAAGAAGTGGCATGAACAGATCTCAAGGCGTCTGACATGTGGGGGTGGGTGAAAAGGACCTCTGTTGAGAAGTGTCTAGCCTGAAGATACAACCATCAACTCAAGTACCATCAGGCAGCCACGGGAAACTGTCTGGGCCGATTTCTGATTGCTGTGCTGAATGAGGTAAACAAACACAGCTATCACTGGCAAACGGGAGCCTGTAACAGTTCACTGCACAAATAAGGTCAACCAATGCGCGATGTTGCCTTTCTTGCTCCCGGTCTTCTCCCGGTTTAGCAGACAGCAAAGTGATGGAGGGTTGGAGGAAGGTGATTGAGATGCGGTTTTGTTAAGGTGCCAGGCGTCGCCCCGGGATGATTTTCCTTCCACTAAATCACCAAGGAACTATTGTGAAATGTTCACAGCTTGTTCTGGGAAATCCAATCGTGCCACTTTCACACAGTCCTCCATGACGGGGGAAAACACAAACAACCTGTCTCCTTCCTCTCTGTACGGTGACTTGTAATCTCACCTCACTATGAAAAGTTAGATATCATTGGTTTTGGTGTCTCTGACTGCAGGCGAGGAGGAAGCCTCTGGACGGACAGACAGGAATATTCTGAGACCTATCTGTGGAAAAAGAGGATAGACTAATTAGACTGAATCAGGAGGAGCTGACAAAAGCTTGCCCCGGGACATGTTTCACATGAGTCTTTCCTGTCACATGTCTACATGTCAACAGATTACGCTATCTGTCCTGGGTTAGGGGAAAGGATGTCTGCGATCACATCTGTCAGCTATTACATTTGAGAGAATATCAAATATAATGGAAGATACAGCCTGCAGGCTGAATTTGGGAAGTTTAGCAACAATTGAATAACCCGAGCTGAAACGCTGACTTTGTACATTACGAGGTGTGTCTGCATGACATTCAGGGCTAACATCTGGTGTCCTGTTTCATGTGCATCGCAGCATTTATAATGTTAAATGAGCTCAATTTGTATTAAGTTTCTTACCAGTTTGTTGACGCTAGGTGGTGTTTCTCCAGCTCCTGTGCGAGCCAAAGATCGTTAATTGAGTAACATATCTCATAGTTACACACCTTGTCACCAAACTAAGGCGCTAACTGTACTATTATCGACGGGTAATGAAGCTTATAGCCATCTTTACCTCACAGAAATGTCAAAATAAATGGCCGTCACCGACAAGTACAGCTAAGCTGCAGATTTGATACAGCATCTTTAATGTCGAAACATCGAGGCGGAGTGAGCCCTCTTCCTTTTTTCCCTCCTCTCCCCGCTTCCGCTTTCCCACTTCCGTACACAAACAGTCGGCTGATGACGTGTACACTCCTACTACCGTTAGCTGGCTAGCTTAGCTTAGCTCACCTGTCAGGATAAAGACGTGACAAACAAATAAAAAAAACAAAACGACGCCGCGGAGCGAGGCAAGGCAGGCAAACAACACGGGAAGATGGAGACGCTTTACCACCAAACGAACAAGTGAGTGTGTGTGTGTGTGTGTGTGTGTGTCCCGTGGAGGCTCTGTCTGTCTGCGGGCTAACGAGGAGTGTAACTGCACCAGCTAACCATCGCCGGTGATTTAAACTTCACAGCTGTAAACTCGTGCGGGCGTTCAAATCTCCACACACCCACAGCTGTTTGTTGGTGTTTATAAATGATGACTGGTCGTTGTGTGTTTTGGCAATGTGTGTCGGTTCCCGTGGAGTAACGTCATGTTTTGTTCTGGCTCAGACAAATCCATGAGGTGCAGTCTCTCATGGGTAATCTGGAGAAGACGGATCGTCAGTCAGTGCACTGTGAGTAATGACCCCGACAACGTGACCACTCAGATCTCCCACGTCTCTCTGTATATATATATAAATGTTGTTATGATCCCGGCTCCTTTGATTCCCATTCAGTTGCAGACTCCTTGTTATGGCTGCTCTGATATAATGACAGGAGGGGGAGGTGGTGGTGGGTGGGGGGGCTGCTGTCTCCCTGTTTGATTGTTTTCTGTGGTTGGTGCCTGCCCAATCAGTTGGTGCCAGGACAGGAAGAAGTGGGGTGGGTGCAGTGACAGAAGCTGGGAGCACTTCTACAAGATAATGGTGGGAGCCGAACAGAAGACGACCACCCCCTTCTTCCTCCTCCTCCTCCTCCTCTTCCCAAATTATGACATCAGCTTTGTGTTTTAACCCAGAAGAGGATATAGCTATTAAACCTATGCACTTACTAATGCACAGTGGAACAAACAGGCAGCCACATGACATTTCAAAGGGGGGTATTGTTTTATGTGATCATATGGAAAAGATCCAAAAGGGTTCCTTTGTCATTCTTCTTGTTACTCTACCAAAAGAAGCATATTTTGTTTGTATTCTCTCATTTTTTTTGTTCTTTTTCCCACGATTCAAGTGTTAGAGAATGAACTGCAGGCGAGAACCGACCAGATCTTCAACCATTTAGAACGACTTGAGATCCTGGCCAGCAAGGAACCACCAAACCGCCGCCAGAACGCCAAATTGTGAGTTTGGATTCAGTCAATTGACGGGTGACCCTAAAGCCCCAAACCTGGCATGGTGAACCATATCTCATAAAGGCACGGGGAGGGTGTAGGAGATGAGACAGGCAGCCCTGTCCTGCCCTGTGGCGACGTGGCTCTATGAAAACATTTCCTCAGAAGCCCCGTCATCACCAGCATTCCTGCAGCATTGGGCAAAGATTCATTTCTGAGCTGGGTAAACAGGCCTTAGGGGACACAGCACACCCCATCCCACAGCGCCCCTCTGATCTTAGTAGAGCTCTAGCTGAGCCTCAGTGAAGCTAGGGAGAGGGGGAGACTGTGAGAGACTCTGTTCATTCCAACTGCATTTGAGAGAAAACAAGTATTCTCAACCAGAACAATCCTTGAGTGGTGAGAACTACACAATACGATAAGGTGCAATGGTTCATTGTCATATATATAAAGGAGGTGAGGGGTGGTGTTTTCTAGAGAGGTTTTGTCTGCTTTATAACAGGCTTGAATCAATTTACTATATTCTTTGCTTTCCCTCAGGCGAGTGGACCAGCTCAAGTATGATGTTCAACACCTTCGGACCGCGCTGCAACATTTCCAGCACCGACGCTATGCCAGAGAAGCCCAGGACAGAGAGAGGGAGGAACTCCTGAGCCGTACGTTCACGACCAACGTGAGTCAAAGATCAGATTTTGTTTAGTGCGCTTGGCAATCACCTTATCATGCAACATTCAGAGGTCCAAGTCCTGGTTGGTTGGTAAAATCGTGATAGCGTTCAGTGAACTTGAGTTTGAATTTAGCTCTGGTTGGCTCGCAAGCAGCCCTCAGTGTAACACTCAAATGTCTCAAAGCTGAATAACGTGGAGTTAAAACAAAACTTTGTTCTTGTTCAACAGGATGCAGATACCTCCATCCCCATAGACGAGACCCTACAGTTAAACTCCAACTTGCACAACGCAAACAGAAACATGGATGACCTCATTGGCAGCGGCAGCAACATCCTCAACGGTCTCAGAGATCAAAGATCTACACTGAAGGTGCCCGTGATTTAATACAAGAACTAGAAAGAAAAAAGCATATCTGTAGCAGAGCACAGTCACTTTTTTTTTTCTCGTTAAAGGAACCTGTAGATAACAGATTTAAAGTTACGTTCCCTGACCCAGTTTCTGATGTCCACATTGATCACAATAGTCTCATTGTTAGTGTGGATATCCTTCAGTTAGAGGGTGAGTCTGTATTTCCAGGGAGGAGATTGTCTTCCTGGTTTTGCTTCAGGCCTCCTCTTATCAGGGTGTGTCTGTTGATCGACACTCGTAGCCCGGTCGTCTAGCCATGAGAAACCTCTGATGGAGTGGCGCGTCGGGGAGGGTGTGGACACTCTGTCTCACAAAAATCAGATGAATTAGCGCGGATAATTACAATGTTGTCATCCAATGCCCCAATTCCCCCAAATATTTAGTGTACGTATGTCTAATCCAACACATGATCATTACTGTTTACACAAGTGTGGCTCTGTTTCGGCTCTACACAGGGGACCCATAAGAAGATGCTGGACGTGGCCAACATGTTAGGGCTGTCGAACACAGTGATGAGACTGATAGAGAGACGAGCCACCCAAGATAAGTTCATCATGATCGGAGGCATGCTGTTGACCTGTGTCTTCATGTTCCTGGTAATCAGATACCTGGGCTGACCACCATCCGTCCACAGCGGCGGGGTTTTGATCAGTCGGGGACATTTCTGCAGTGCATCATCCCTCATGATATGAAAAGTGGCAGAACTGAATTTTTAACATCAGATTGTAGAAATTTTTATAAATTGTGCCATGATTCATTGGTGAAATCATTTTGGACAACTGCAAAAAAGGCGAGGTCGGAGAAGACCTATATTCCATACAGTATTCCACTTGAAGCTCCAAGTGTGTTGAACTTTGAAGGGTTTACTGCTCCCCTCAGATTACTGCCACACATCCATCGTCTCTCTTTTTTTTTTAATTAACTTTAAAACCACTCTGAAACTTTAAATCACGACTGTACCCAAAAGGCTTTTTAAAAATGCTTATGTTCGTACTCAACTTGCTTTTGCCTCCAGTGTTAAACTGTTTTGCTGTTTAATCTGTCCGTAATATGTTGTCAGCGTCACTCTGCCTTGTTAAACATGGTTCATAGAGAAATAGAAATAGTAGTGTGGATATACTCATAATGCTCTCATTAAGAATGTTGGTTTATGTGTAGCTGATGTTATACACAAGGAAAACAATGGACACCACAATTATTTTGTAATTGTTATACACTTCCTCCTGGATTTATGCTTGGATCTAGTCTCACTATGTGAGTGACTTCCTTCTCTTAAAAGAATAAAACAAGTTTCATTTCCTTGCTATATCTTCATCAAATTACTTTGCCGGTCACAGTAGAAAGACACTCTCCTGCTGATTCACCTTGTATGGATTTACTGCTTTCAAGCAACTAGGGCACCATCTAGTGTTTCATGTTCAACAGTGACCTTCGCGGGGATTGCTTGACTTCCCCAGATGAAGTGACGCTTGCAGTTTCGTTTGTGACTTGCTGAGTGGTCAAGAAGGTGAAATGTTTACGTCAGTTTCATTAACCTTACATATTACGGAAAAAGACACATGGACTCGAGATTTTATTTGCTGAAACAGTAAGTTTTTAAAAAATACAGAGTTGCTACTGCTTGACAGATCACTATTTCATTGCCCCCCCCCCCGGCACATCTTAGTTCGGGTAGTTTAGAAACAGCTTTGATAAAATACATACACGTGTCCACCTCCCGTCCATCTCGTCATTCGTGCCTTTTCCAATGCCAGCCTCAAACCTCTAGAATGTTAATAGGTTAATCTACAGCAGTTTTATTTACAAAATTACACAAAAGCAAAAACACGACCCTTCTTCTGAAGAGCATTCTGGAAAATAATTTAAAAACAGAAAAATACAATTATTGCAGTATACTACAATCTTATTGTTACATGATGCCAACGCACCATCTCGATGTACAGATTTCAGTGCAATTCATTCAGGTGTACCCTCACCACAGGGAACATGAGCTTTGCCTCAGAGCATCAGGGCTAGTAAAAATCACCCTACATCACATCTGCCCCTCACAAGGGGTGGGGAGTCCTTGTGTGACATGTCATACCGATTTGGACACCATAGCATGTAATTTCACATGGTCATCATTGGTGGGATTCTTCACATTACACACTGATATATGTACAAGTTACTGCATTACAAATCATTTGATACCAAGAGAGAGCAAGTAGTCATATGAGAACATAAAGAGATTATCAGTAATTATGAAATAGTTTGTCTCTGAAGGTTACATTACAGAACCAAAGCCGTTCCTCTCTAGAACAATAGTCCTAACACAATTCTGCTTAGAGCTTCAGCCATTACGTCTCTTTGGCTGCTAAGTTAGCGGGAAAAAAAAAAGGTGAATATTTTTATATGGAAAACAAAACAAAAAAAACACTTCCAGTGGTTTCTTTGATGTGTCATTCAAAAACAAATGGGTGGGTATAAACCAACATCTTTAGGAAGTCTGTAAATCTACACCCTGCTTGAAAAATTCAGGGAAAAACGTGAAAAAAAAAACTCACGAGTAAGAAGAAAAAGTTAGTGTCAATTCTGAGCCCAGCACAGTCAGCACCACTTTGTGGCTACAACTTACTGCACTGTGTAGGCCAGTCAAATGGTGGTTTAATGACAGCTTCCTGTCTCACTGTCTGCATGTTGTCACAAAGACTTCATCCTAAAACCCGAAACCGAGCCGGTTAGGTCTTTCTTCCAGTGGTTGGGTGGTGTGAGTACACTCCTTCACTTGCATCATTACTCAAGAGCCATGGTTAGGTGGGTGCTGGAGGTCCTGCCCTGAGAAGATTGGGTGTAGCAGTGGGTGGAGTTGGAGAGCCGCTGCTGCGGCGGCCTGTGAGGGCCGGGGTGTGAATAGTGTGGGGTAAAGGGCTGCGTGTGGTACATGGTGGAGAGCTAAAGGTGTGTGGTGAAGTGCAGAAGCGGGGATAATGTGTATAGGCTGGCCAGAGAGGAAGGCTGTTGGGTGGGCAGGAATCAGTCCAGCATGTCCTAGTGAGTGTCCCAGAGAATGACCAAGCGAATGGCCCAAAGGAGACAAGGAGATGGGGGTAAGGTGGTGCTGGGGAATGTGGTGTACCTGGGCTAACTGGGCATGAGCAGGGTGTGGGTGGTGGGGATGCGCCGGGTGGATGCCCATGGCTGCAGCAGTGGCAGCATGGTGCTGCAGAATGGCGTGCTGCACTGTGGTGATTGACGTGCCGGAGGCTACAGACACGGTGGGCTGCTGAATGTGGATCTGCTGCAGGGCTGGGGGAGGCGGAGCTGGGGCCAAGTTGGCGGCTGCTGCCGCCGCTGCAGCCGCCGCCGCAGCAGCCGTGGGAAATGTCTTAACCTGCTTGGCCAGAAGCTGCTGCTGGATGTGCTGCTGTGCAGCCTGTTGCAGCTTGCTGTATTTCTCCATTTCCTCGGGTGTGAACGTGATGGGCTGACTCTCCAAAGGAGCCAGTCCATCCTCCTCTGCCTCCATGCCGTCCTCCTCCAGGTTGGGTGGTGGGTAACCAGGGTAGGCATGCATTGGAGGCTGTTGCTGCTGCATTTCTGGCATGAGCGCTTCCATCATGGCGTTCTGAGAAGGGTCCTGTCCTGCTTCTCCTTGGTACTGGGGCATCATTATGGAAGGCTCCTGTTCAAACAGTGGCCGGGCTTCTTGATGCATCTGGGCTTCTGTATTAGGTTGCGGTGTCTCCTCTTGGACCACTGCGCTTTGTGGCACCTCCTCAACCTTCTGGACTGGCGGAGCTGGAGGTGGCGGTGGAGGGGGGAACTCCCTTATAGGCTCTACCAGGATAACCTCTGCCTCAGTCTCAGAGCCCTTGCCGGCTCCTGATTTCTCACCCTCATCGGGTCTTGTTAGGGGAATCAGTGGTTTCTTCCCTGCCTGCAGCTTCCCAAAAAGTGGCAGCATGGCTTTGTTTCCTAGGGCTGGGGGGAGTTTGGGACCAAAGTAGCCCTGTGGTGGGTCCTTAATCTTAATCCCAGATTTTGTTCCTGTGGCAGAATCATCAGAGCTTTTTTTAGACTGCACCTTCTCCAGCAACTGGCGTGCAGTAAGGGTGTTTTTCTGTTCACCTGCATCTCGGGACCCCCCTGGCCTCAGAGTCTGTGAGCTGGATGAATGGGCGTTGCGGTTAAGGCCTCGTGATGAAGATGACCGTGGAGACTGGGAGCGGTAGATGCGAGAGCGGATGAAGTCTCTGCGGTGTGTGTCGCTGTCCGCTCGACCCCTGGCACCTCGTCGGCGAGGGGAGCCTTTGGTGGAACTGGATGAGCGACTGGCAGAACTGTGGCTACGGCTGTAGCTACGCCTCCAGGATCTTGCGCTGGTGCTGCGGCTCCAGCTACTAGAGCTCCTTGAGCTGCTCCTGTGGTGCCGTCGGTGCCTCTTTCTGCGGCTGTAGCTGCGTGAACGCGAGCGGGAGTCTTCGGAGGAGGAAGAGGAGTACTGATGTCTCCTGGATCGTCTACGTCCGCGGCTTCCCCTGCGCTCATACTCGGAGTCTGACGAACGCTTGGAGTGCCTCCGTCTGCGACCCTCTGTGCTGTAGTCACTGTAGCTGTCTGAGTAGCTGCGGCTGCGGTGGCTGTAGGCGCTGCTGCCTGCCGAGGAGCGCTCAGAGCTGCTGGAGTAGGAGTGACTACGGGAGTTTTGGCCACGATGGCGCCGACGACTGCTGCCCCGTCTATCCCCCCGTCTTGAAGAGCGGCTGCAGGACCGCCTCGATTCCTCACTGTGGTGGCGGCGTTGCTCCCGAGGACTTGACCTGTGATGACGTGACCGCTGGGTCTTGGAGCCCCCTTCGTCTTCACTCTCACTGCTGGGAGGTCTACCAGGTCCAGGACTTTTTTGGGCTGAAGTGGAGCAGGAGGCACTTTGAGGTGCACTGGAGTCAGTCTTTTGTCGCTTGGTGCCACTGTGCTCCTCTGAGGCGTTGGACTTGTCAGCGCCTTTTCCGGCTCCTCCTTCCTCTGCTCCAGACTTGCAAGGCACTTCCTTCGTAGCACGTTTCCTCTTCCCAAGTTCTGCTCCTGTATTTCCTGTAGCCCCCCCTCCTCCGGTTGTCAGCTGAACAGAAGAAGCAACAACTTTATCTTCTGACTTTGGTTTTGCCTTTTCCCCTGCATCACCTGTTGCCTCATCTTGATCTGGAGCTTTGTTTTTGCTTTTCTTGCGTTTGTGTTTTTTCTTCTTTTTGGGCTTCTCTTGCGTCGCCTCAGTCTCTCCCTCCACATCTTCTTTTGCTCCTTTCTCTTTTCCTTTGCGCTTTGAGTGTTTTGCAGACTTCTTATGCTTCTTCTTTTTCTTTTTTTTCTTGGTACTACTGCTGCCAGTCGCAGGCTTTTGTTCATCGCCTTCTAAGTGGCCGAGCTCTCCTTTTATCGTTGGTTTGTCTTTGTCAGTGCTGGTCCCAGGTTTAGTAGTTGTGTCTACTTCAGCTGTTGAGGCAGCGATCTCTTGTCCCTTGTCGTCAGACTCTTCACAAGGCTTAGGGGACTTTGCAGCTTTCCCTCCACGTGCTCCTTTGTTGCGAGACAGCTTGAAGTCAAAGTAGAGGGGATTGCAGCTGTAAGACAGAGAAGGCTGGGTTTTTGTGAATTCGAGGAGCTCAGAGGGCCACTGAAGAGTCGTGCTCTCATCTTTGCTCAAAACTGGGAAGAAGGGACCTGTGGCGATTTTAGGACCCGAGTTGGAATCCAGCGTGCACGCAGTATCCTGTGGGTTCTCTGCCTTTTGTGTAGGGGAAGTGGGTACCATGGAAGCTGTATCTGCTGCACACAGAGAGGAATCCTCTGACTTCACTTTAGGTGATGGAGGAGCTGGCTCTGGGTCAGGCGTTAAAGTGACATTACCGTGTTCCTTTTCATCCTTGCACTCTGTAATGTTGGGCGGCTCTGTCTGTTCACAACTATCTTCAACCTTTTTCTCCTCCTGCCCCTCCTCCTCATCCTCTTCCTCTTTGCTCTGACACTGCTCAGTGGCCTTCATAAACAGCAAAAACTGGAAGTGAGGCTTCACCCGGCAGTGAGCTGGAGGAACATAGTGATAGTACTGAGGCTCTTGTCCACCATATCCTTCCTCTTTTTTCATCATCATCTTCAGTTTGTTGAGAGTGGATGCTAGAGAGCCCCCGTCGTCAGGCTGCTGCACCTCTTCCACCCCTGCCACGGTAATTACCTCTCCTCCTTCGCCTCCTCCCTCACCTCCCCTCGGGCTGTCTGTGCTGCAGCCAGATGTCTCCTCTTGTGCTCCAGCCTTTTCTGCCTCCTGGCCCTCCTCTTCCTCCATAGCCTCCTCTCCATGATCGGCGAACACTGCTGCTGCTGTCTCCAGCTTTACTGGGGCTTTCTTGGCAAAAGAGAAGGACACACTGACTTTGGATGCGCCACTAGGGGTTGGGGAGGAGGAGGTGCTCTTCCCCAGAGAGAAGCTGATAGCTGGACCTGGCTTAGGGGAGGCTTGCCCAGTTGTTTTATCTGACGGCGATCCTTCCAGGGCACCGTCAGTCAAAGCAGCGTTTTCAGGTGTCGTCATGTTGTCGCCATCGTCTCCCTTCTCTCCATCCACAGCCACTGTGGTAGTTTTGAACATGGGTCCACTTCCTGGAGTGCTGGAACACAAAAGCATGACAACGAGGTCATTCGGTGGAATAAATGGAAAAATACCAGACATATTTGCAGACTGACTGTTTTAACAGGATAACTGCATGCTTGTGTTTATCATCACAAACAGCGTCCTGATGGTCTATCACAATTCAGTTTTCTCAACTAAACAATAACATTCAAGGACAGAAGAGGCTGTTGCAGTATCTGTCTTCATTTTGGAAAACATGTCTTCTAGACAAAACACAAATGGTTTACGATGTGGTCTCTGTTTGGCCTAACAAGTTGCACAATGATCCTTCAAAATACAACAGACGGCCAATTGTACGACTACTAGACCCATTTTGAAATCCAGCCAGCAGAGGGCACTCTGGGAAAAAAATCTTACCGGTCCTGTTGTTTCCTCTGCTCAGCCAGCTCATGCAATCGGCGCAACATCTTTTCTTGCTTCTTTCCACCTTTCCGGGAACGTGATGAGACATTACGAGCAAACTCTCTCTGCTTCAGCTCTTTAAGCCTCTGTATTACGCAAAAAAAAAAAAAGAGACAATGACAAGACAGGGTGAAACCAAGCGTATCATGATCTCTTCTCTCAGGAAAAATAGACACTTCTATCTTTTAATGCGCATCTCCTTCAAGAGTGCAAGAAGCGATAATGACAAGTACCTGCTTGTGAGCGTGGTCGTAGGAGTTAATGTGGTTGTCAAATTCCTGGTGTTTCGTGTATTGTTTGTCACATAGCTCACAGTAGAAATTGGCTCTCAGGTCTTCCAGAGCCTTTGCAATAGCTTTCTCCTTTTCCATCTGGTCCTGTTGTTAATGGGAAATGCACAAGGGAATCAGTGAATGAACCTTAAACTGTGTTCAGGGAGCAGACGGAAACAACTTAATTACATCAACAAGAGTATTTCTCTTTTGCCTCCTTCTACTTGAACCCTGACCAGTATCGAGTACAAACAAACAATGATCAGAACGACAAAAGACTGAAGGGCCTCACCTTGTATTTTTGCCGCAGTTCTTCTGTGTCCTCCTTCTCCACTTCGAGCACTCTTCTCTTCTCTGTGGCATCCTCTGCATAGTCCAGCTAAAAGGACGGACACAGCAGTTAAAACACACGCACGCACAAAAAAAAAACAACTCTTGAATCAGAGCAGTTCAAATTCATCTTTATCTCTGCGATTCAGATCTTTAATACATTGTGTGGGACAAGCTGTTATGTTGTTAGAACATCTGGGATACATGGGCTATGAATGGTTAGTTTGTTTTGCTTGTGTTTTCCTCCTACATGCCTCTGATGCTGACAGATGTTTAAAGTCCAACTAAGACATCATTTTTACTCATAATTAGTCATCATTTTGGAGCGTAAAGTAATGGTAATGTGTTGATTATTAAAAAAGGAAAAAAAAGAGGTCTTTTGGGATATTAAATCAGTTCTCCATCTACGTGAACAATATTCCAACGAATGAAAGCAAAGTCCTGAAACCAAAACATGTCACCCTTATGTCTGATTTTATCTCACAGGGTAAGTTATTTACAGAGCATGTTTGCTGTAGCACACGGAAAATACAATTTCATTTTAGTTGGACTTTAATATTAAAGACATGATGGATTGTAGGAAGCATCAATCCTCCTTAAGGCGGATGAATGACATGCAGCCAAAATTGTGAAGGTCAAATCTGATTTATGACAGGAACTGAAATTCCAGTAACATCAGTTGAAACATCTGCATCTGAGGCGACTAGTGTTACTGTATTTTCTGTTTTATGGCCTGTCCATCTCTAAAGGTGTCGGCGATGGGGGTCGAGATCCAGACTCTCACACTTATGCTGTAGCATTCAGTGGAGGCTAAAGGATCTAACCCATAACCATGAGTCTTTGTGCACGGAATAATTTGCGTTTGGCAACTATTCATTCATTCGGGTAATGCTCTCCTGGCATCCACAGCGCTCAGAGTTGTCTGTCAGACTGCCAGTTGGTGAAGCATGATTGATAACTTCAGAGAATGTTTTCGCTGCTAAACAGTCCAATGCTGCTGAGCATGACTGAGCTTTACATGACTCCAGCTGAAACTTGGCACTGAGCATGGCGTTCTTTGGCTCATGAGGTTTTCTGCCTCTGGAACGTATTTGAAAAGACCCAATAATTCTTTCGGCGACTGCTTAGCAGCGAGTGTTGAAACAGACTGATTTTTTTTTTAATACGTTATAAGCTTCACCATTTGGTAATCCTGTTATGTGACCTTGTGTGGCCAAATGGCGCACAACTCTGCGGCCGAACTGCTGCTGCTCCTAGTTGTTTCCACTAACAGTAACAGGACTCACACTTCATCGGGGTGGCTACAGATGAGTAGAAACAAACTTAACAACTTAACAAACTAACCTGTGGCATCTCAGTACCATGCTGAAAGAGACTGAACACTGGAATATTGGCTTAATAACCGGTGCCTGTGTTGCAACATCACAACTTTCTTCTTTATGATATTTCTCTCAGAAATATATCTCATTTTATTGTAGCAGATTCAGGTTAGAGATTACAGTGGTGAGCGCTGCACCAAGAACTAGTCTTGTCCAATATAAAAACTAGGTCAGCTGTACACTGTCAGTCTATGGCAGATTTGAAAACTGCTTTAGAGCATCAGCATTTAGAACAACATGAACAAGTGATTGGGGATCAAATAAAAAGCAGAAGCTTACCTCCATCTCCATCCGTCCCATCCCCATGACATCATATTTGAGGATGATGGGCACAGGGTCGGTGCGTCCTGAGGGAAAAGAGACAGAGAGAGGACTAGGTGAGTTTTTGAGACTGGGACGGAGGGCCAGCTCGGAGACAGCCTGCTTTTAGAGCATAGGGTGCTGGGGTTAGAGAATTTTGCCTTGAAGTGCAAAGAGACCAGAAAGCTACAGTGAACCAAACACCAGCCATTCTCACAGCTTACTGCAGCCATCGAGTGTAGAACAATTTATCTGACCTTCCTATGACATTTGGCCTGGCTGCTCACAGTTTTGAATTAGTCAAATTAGCTGCACATACTGTATTCCTGGTGAATGAAATAAGGTCAAGGGCATCAGGGTTGTTCAGCACCATGTCTCACTAAGAGATAAAGCTCACAAGAAGCAAGACTGGCAGTTTAACGCCAATCTGTTCCCGCATCTTTTCAGTGTAGTTGTACCACTCACCACCCCCTCCTCTACCTGTTCATTGCTGCAGTCCTGTTAAACAAGAATGCCAAGTTTATCAAGGACGCTACAGCTTGAGGGGCTGTGTGAGGTGTGTGAGCGTGAAGGGAGTTGCAACAGGCCTGCGCAGCTGCTTCCAGCGCTCACTGAGCGCCACTGCGACATCCTCCGTGAGGGGAACAAAGCGTCCCAATATTATCTAAGGCCTCTTGCATCATCTCTTTCTGCAATGTCTGCAGGCTTGGCTGACCCTTGCAAGCCCCCTTCACTGTCCTGAGGTCCAAATCTGTTCCCTTGTCCCAGGCCCCATTCCTCATCATGACTAGAGCTGCAAGAGGATTCTCCTCTGTCTATTTAAGCTATGTTGTGTAAGCTGTGAAAAGAGCTAGATCGGAAGGAAATTAACTGTAGAAAAATAAACAAACCAAAGACAACCAAAAAAACAGAATGAAACATTAAAGATATAAAATATATAAAAATCAAAACTACTTTGGAGATTGACACAGAATTGCTTAATCCACTCATAATCAGCCAAACAAAGCAGAGAGAAAGACAGAGTAAAATTAAAAAAGGACACAAGCACTGAACTACAGCAGAGTGACGTCACAGGCCAGGTATCGCCATGGTGACAGTGCAAGGGATGGGGATACTTACCTGGTAAAACATGGGTATGGGTAGGAGGAGAAGGAAGGGGGGAGGGACAGACAGACAGATAGACAGGGGAATCTCAACACAAAAGGCATAAAAAGAATTTGGACTAGTCTGCTGCTCCTGTTGCCAGCCAGATACAATAATCCATCTTACTGATAGTGATTATCAATTCAGTTTGGTTTCAGTTTTTTTTCCCCTCCCACACATTAAAAGTTAGTTGTTTTTTTTTTTTCATGAATCAATTTTATATGAATACCATTGGGCATATGGAATAACTACAAGCACTTGGCTTGAAAGTATTTAATCAAAGTTTCACAGTATCTTTAAAATTCAGAGTTTTTTCTCATAGAAAGAAAAAACAGAAGGCTAATACGATGCGTTTTCCACTGTCCTGCCAAAGTAATACTCTGAGCCAAAAGGAGCCCAGAGACAACACGTATAATATACTAATAATGTAATAACATATTCCTTGAAATGAGGCCCCTTCTGGCAAATTCTTACCTTTTTGGACAGAGGAAAGTAAGAACATTATTTGATGTAAATGTCATTTCTGTGCGTTGCTTGAGTAATTGAGTCATCACAGCCCAATGACATATTAATTCTGAAATCATAGATGCATGGGCATTGTAACATATAAAGGCCTGCCTGGACTCTCAGTCCCACTGCAGTGTCTGGCAGCTGGGTGGGCTTTTAACTCTAATTGGATGGTTGTAGAAGCCTTATTCAAGTAAGTGTGAGGAGAGGACTGATTGTGTGATATCTTGATCACAAGGCTATCCACTGACGTGTGTGTTTTGTGCTCTTTGCCCAACAGTGGTAGAGAAGTGAAACCAAATAGCGGGCCGGTTCTGTTAGCCAGCCACTGCAGTGGTCCGTCTGAATGGAGTCACACGCCTGGCCCAGAATTAAAGATTAATGAACAATTACAGTCATCCCAAAACTATCACCAATCTTTAAACACAGTGACAATACTTCCACATTACCCATTCCAGTGGAAAAGAAAGGGACCAGACAAAAACAATGTGCGTCTAAATCACAGGGTGTGAATCACAAGGTTTAAAAAAACTGAAAACAAACAAAATGACAATGTTCTAAGAGTAATACATATGCATGATAATATACAAGCAGCAGAATGAGGACTAATACAGAGAGAATTGAAAGCCTATGTAGCATTGGTGCTCTGATGAGAGGAAAACAAATAATGGGAGAAATTAAAACAAAAATAATAATTAAAAAACAAAAACAAAAAAAAAACAATTCAATTGGGGGATAAAATAACATTTACCACTAAGTTTACCATCAGCACAACATGGGCAGGATCAAATCGCTGTAAAAAAGAAACACCAATTGGTTAAGCAGGAAGATTGAGGCACATAGAGAAGGGAGGGTGGGGTTGGGAGTGTGGTTGTGGGGTTTGGGGGGAGGGGGTTATTACCAGAGGGGCATCAGTGTGTCACCCTCCCCACCCCCCCTCATCCCTTCACTCAGGGCTAGATGCTTACAGGGATTTCCTCTCACCATTCTCTTCCCAACCGTTCGTCCCAGTCCCCAGGCCCCTAGCCTGGCGTTATCTGGCTTTCTCAACCAGAATATGCCCCAAACGTACCAAGCTACCCCCCCTTACAAAGTACGCCAAAAGTGCTTTTACCCTGTATCAGTTCAAACCCAGCAAACGTTGACTCATTACCATCATCAAGCAGAAAAAACTAGAAAACCCCGTGAGGTAATTACTTTTGGAGGAGCCGTGCTGGGTGAGTCTGATGGCATATTAATCCTGACAGGTAAAGGACAAAATGAAGCATATCGTCCAACAAA
Organism: Nibea coibor; assembly: GCA_023373845.1. Lineage (NCBI taxonomy): Eukaryota > Metazoa > Chordata > Actinopteri > Sciaenidae > Nibea > Nibea coibor. Next base: position 14,509,347 of record CM041727.1, on the reverse strand, counting down.
AGTTGTGAATCAAAAGGATCTACGTTGACTTTTTGGAGTGTCTGGTTTAAACATCTAGTCTGAGATGAGAGATGCCTCTAGGGACGACCACCATTTTCCCCCTTTGAGCTTTTTGCCTCGCAGACGCTTGTCAGCCCAGTTAGCAAATCTCCCTGAGATTCTTTCATTTCCTCGCTAGCTAACAGCCAGCAAGCTTGTTTTGGGATGTGCTAAACCCCCCGGAACAAGTGAACACATGACACACATAAAATGTACCTGAGGAAAGAGCCAGCAAGGCTTTGAGCAGTGCTTAGAGCAGGTTCTGTATTGCCATCAAGCAGCAGTTTTAACCAAAGTACGCTTAAAAATGTGAACTGTGCGCCCTCCCGGAGTGTTACATTTCACTCTATCATGTGAAAGTAGTGTTTCAGTGTGCTACCTCCAACACTGCTTAAAGCCCCAGGTGAGTGTGACAGTTTGAGGCAGGCAGGAGTGCACCTCTGGGACAAACATGCTGTGCAGTAGGGGCAAAGAAACAGGGGGAGGACGGGAGCGTGTAACCATGGGGACAGAGACATTCGGGGTGTAGAAGGGTGGTGAGGTTTTCCCTGTAAGTTGACTCTATGGCCCGGTCAGTAACAGACACGCTCGCACACGCATCTCAGTCCCACGTGATAACCACGCACATACACACAAGTTTCACAGGTTTGGAGGTAGAAACAGGCAAACAAGCAGAGGGTGGGGGAAAACTTGTCTACTCTGCAAGCCATTCAAAGTCTGAGCCGTGGTTACAGCCAATCAGATACCCGACAGCAGCAACGGAAACTCAAAGAGGAAAATAAATAAATAAATAAAATCTAACATACGTGAAGATGATGATTCTACGGGATGTGATGGAATCATGGCTTCCTAAATCTATCTTGATTTCAAATGGATTTTTGTTCTTTGTTCAAATCGAAGCACTTTACACTTGTGCAGATTGAAATAAAGGTTAAGTGATTATGAAGCAAAGAGGAGGAAGCTGACAGAGGCCATTAGCCTACAGTACACTGTAAAAGGGATGTTACATTGAGGTCAACTGCAGAGTGGGAGAAAGAAAACACACCCACACACACACATACTGACATACAGAGGGGATCCAACAAACCTTACCTAAAAAGGGGCAAAAGGGACAAAAGAAGAATAAGAACAAAGTCAATACAGTGAAAAACTTAAAAAGGGGACACAATGCTTTCACTTCAAAATTCAAAAACCTTCTCTTCTGGCAAGGAGGACAGGAAAGGAGAGGAAGATTATAATGATTATCCAGCAGACTTCAATGAGATGCAAGGGTGCAATTGTGTTGTGAACCTACTCCTAAGTACATTAGCAACATTGGAACAGAGACGATGGGCTCCAACAGCGGGCCATTAATTCCTACACAACAACAACTGGACACGGTTTTGCCGCAGTATCATCTGTCCACAAAGCAGGATGCTTACATAACCACGCATCAGTGTTGCCAGCGGCAAAAAACAAGAGCACAGCCAACGCCTGCAACTTCTTCTCTCCTCCACACAAAGCACAAATCCTTATTACATCAAATAGATGGCTGCTCAGCTGTTCAAGGCCAGATGGAAATAAACAATGATGAACACTTAATGCTAAGCTTAAAAAAAATGACTGCTGTGTTGTTACTCTCCATACACTGTCAACCTGCCCAGAACAAAGCTGCCTCCTGCTCTACTCTTGTCCTTGGGCCATGGTCAGGCTGAGAATACCTACGAGATGACACGGGGAACAAAGGCCATATATGTACATGAACAAGAGGTGCTAGGGCAGCCGCCGCAGCTCAACAACCAGTCTTTAGGTCTGTGTCTCTGGAAGCTGACTAACACACACAAGCAACATTTAATGTCTAAATGTAAGACCATCAGCGTGAGCGCACGTAGAGACGCTCGTCTGTAAGACCATTTCTACATTTATATGTGAAGGTGACTCCTCAGACCAAACTAAGACACCACAACAGTATGAAAAGGGATACATTTTTTTCTGTCTCCCACTGTTTTGGTTCACTGACAACCAAATTAAGCAGCAGTGCCATCATCTGATAAAGTAAAGACACATTCTGCTGAGTCTCAGCAGGCTAAACCTGTTTTGTCACCACCTGCTCCGAGTGACGTTTGCACAACTGTGGGTTTCGACACAACAAGCACAAAATTCATTTTCTGCTTCTGTTGTCAGACTGTTGGACAGACAAACTGAAAATCTCAATTACGAAGCTACAAAGAAGGCAGTCTTCTAACTATGCTGCCAACAAATCAAATATAGAAACACAAGCCTGTACACATGAACACATTTTAGAGACTCTCTCACTTTGCTAACTCTGTACAGGGCCCATGATTATTCACGTGCAAGCCTCTAACTTGTCTACAGTTTGGGCGTGTGCTGGAGACTTTGCAGAATGAGCTGTGTTTCTCAATAAAATGCTGATACTGAGCCAATGTTACTGCTGGGTTTACAGCAATGCACTTGAGCATGAGTTGCAATTAAGCCACGAAGAGGAACGAAGTGTATGAAAGTGACTGCGTGAGAGCAGAAATGAAACTGGTACGTCTGAGGTTTGAATGGTATCGACCAAGAGGACAGAAAAGAACATGGCGGAGGAGGTAGCCAAAACTAAATGAATGTGGAAAAACAAGCTCCACTATTAGCAGACTGCAAGGACTCACTGGCCTGCCAGTGATGACATCACTCACGGGCAATGCTACACATCATCCTCTTTGGAGAAAGGGCAGGGAAAGGGTGAGGCTATGAAGAGGAATAAAGACAGAGAGAATAAAGCTACTGATGGGGAGAGGAAACAGGGTGAGGAGACAGGAAGAGGCTCAGTGGATGCATGCCAGGGCTCTGCACCACTGCCTCTGAGCCAATGAGCACAGCAGGGTTGAGCTAATGAGGTGCTGACGTTAGCCAAGTCCAACCCACACACTCAGCTCTGTTCCCTCTTAGAGCAAGTCAATATCACTGAGGCTGTCCAATTACAATTAGCTCCAGAAAGGGAACCTCCTTAATGCAGCGAGTTTAAGGCTTTCTACAGGCTGCAGAATTCGTTCAATGTGTAGATCTTATGGAGTTTTTTTTGTGAGATATATCATTTACTACACACAAGAGACAACAATCCTCAATCTTTTATATGGAAAACTCATAGTGCACATATGATGTCTATATATAAGACTGTCTCTAGAGGACACTGCGAGTCTAGTAAAACCCTTAGGCACAAACAAAACAGACTCAAATCCAGAAGGTCCTGTGTATCTGGACTGGGTCTAATTTCATTGCCAGAGAGGACTGGCCTGTAATTGTAAATACAACTGGCCAAGGCAAAGCCCATAAACAGTCATTCGCCTATTACTTTAAGTGCTTTATATTCCTACAAAGATGCAGCCATGTTGGACAGAGCTAACCTGTTGCTGGTTTGTATTTCCAGAGTCAAGCATGTGCTCTTAGTTACCACTTCTCCATCACTTGGCCAACAACAGGACAGCAACATTTAGCTCCTGTAAGCAAGATGTAAACCTGCCATTGTAAGCTGATCAGATGATGTTTTGTTTTTAAGCCACGGTTCAGAGAAAGATCATGCTGGCACATCAGCAACCCACAGTCCATAACCTTCAGCTTCCTTGAAGCCGACTGGCTAAAGCAAGTTGATGTGAACAATTATCCAAATGAACTGTGATTTTGAAGGGGCGGGGGGGAAGCCCACTTCAATCCGAATTGCTGTAAACTAAATGCATGACAAACGCTTTACTTCCATTTCCCAAACCCCGGAGTCCCTGCCCTCATCGTTTACCAGGCCTCGGGAACATGCTCCTCCCTCTTCAAGTTCAAGGGAACAGCAGCTTAAGAGTTACAGGAACAACTGGAATTATAAGTTTAAATAAAAAATAGTTTTACCCCGCAACAGACACAAGGGGAGAGATCAGAGGACGAATGTGAAGAGAAAAGAAAATTTGCTGATACAAAAAAAAAAGAAAAAAGGAAAAAAAAAGGAAATAGAAAAAACCTGGAAATGGGAGGGGAAAGAAAATGACAGAGGGTAGTGGCTCAGTACCACCATACAGCATACACTGAACGTAGGTGTACAGAAGAGTGTGTCCTTACCCTGCATGGTTTTGCCAAGGCCTTGCCCCAACTTCCAGCCATGTTTCTGAAGCAGCCGGTGCCCGATGTTATCCTAGCAGAGAGAAGAGAGGAGAAAAAAACCAAAAATATTCCAATAATAAGAGGAGCTTTTCCCCGTGGGCACTGGTCAAAAAACAAACAAACAAACAAACAAACAAAATAAAAAACAAAAACACTCAGATCACGCTATCATCATCAGCACAACCACCACCACCATCACCATCATCATTATCGTCATCCACATCACCTACAGCGTGTAACATCAGTGTCTTCCAGCACAAGGAGTGGTAAGGGCGGTTGGGGGTTGGAGAGGGGGATAGAGGGTGGGAGGCTGAGAGGAAGGGTAGGCTTTCCACTATGATGAATACTGATGAGGCTATGTGTAGCCTAGAAACTACAGGATACCCTCCTAGAGTAGGAGTGCCCTTTAAAAAACTTTTTTTTTTCTTAGTTTATTTATTTATTACAAAAGGCAAAGAAATTGGGCATGAGTATTTCTATGTTTTTGGGTGATAAAGATAACACATCAAGTCACATCCACTAACTGAGAAGTTAAGAGGAGGAGTAAGGAGAGGGCAATATATGTATCACACGCATACATATATGAACCACTACAGAGCAAGATCTTAGTACACAAAGAAAAGTGACACAGAACAGGTATGGAAATCTTGCATTAACAAAACAAAGACCAGAAACTCCAAGCTTGCTGTGATTCCGGAACAATGACAAGGGGAGCACCATGAAACATATGCAGCTGTCACAAAAAATATAGCAAGAGGAAGAGACAGAAGTGGAGCTAATGGGCCTTGGATTACCATTACAAGGCCCAGGGTGGACAGAATGTGCACGTGTGAGGGGACATGTGGGTGTGCAGGTGAAAAGAGGGAGACGTCGTTTGCATGTAGCCCCATTACATATACCAGAAATAGCTGTTGTGCATGTTTTCGTACACCCCCAGCATCTCTGGTGTCTTATCAATTCTCTGGTCCGCAACCATGTTCACGAAACATTGTTAGACACAAGGTTATGCTGTTAGCATGCCTCTAATTTAATCATTCTCATAGGTATCATTAGTATTCATAAACTATAATGGCCTTGACAAGCCTGCAAGGTAGTTTTTAAGCTTGTACAGCAGCTTCACAACAGCTGAGACAGGTTTTTAACGGTGTGCGACTGCAGTGAGGCGGTCCACTTTATTATTTTTCTGCCTCTTAATACTAATGACTGCTATGACAAAGCATACAAATATACATGTAGACGAGATCAGGCAACTGATAATGAATCAAAGAGGCTAAGGAGGAGTGCGAGAGCATACACAACAGGAATTCATAGCACACTCTGGGGCCAAATGTGCATGTTTGAGATCATTATATCACTAGTATGGGTCAGCAGGAAAACAAAAACATTAAGTGAAATGCAAGACCGTCCCACCACTACACACTACAGTACATCCTCAAGCACAAATAAACAGGAAACGATGAGATTTCTTAATAAGCAGTGTTTTTTTTCTGTTGTGATTATAACTATTCCAAGCTTGTCTAACATTCACCAGAGTGCTGCATTCTACCAAAAAAATAAAGAAAGAAATAAAAAACATACAAACCAAACAAAAAAGGATATTTATAATCACAAAGAGATTTACATCAACTTTCACAAAGAGAAAGTGAAGGGGTTGGAACAAAACAGCATGCAGCTTTTTGTTAAAGGCTTTTAACAAAAAGGATCGTCGGTGTTAGTAGCGCACAGTGAATGGTACACATACAGAGGGGTGGGGCGGGCTGGGGGTGGATGACGGGAGGGGGGGGGTTAACACAACTCCAACTGTGTTAGTCTCAGGTGGATCAGGCACAAAGAGGAAGGTGATGGCTCAATGGGGCTCAACTAGTTCTCTTTGATTTAAAGGGAAAAAAAGAAAAAAAAAGAGGACGGGGTGGGGGTGGAGGAGGGCAGAACAGAGCAGGCTGAGCCATGGTGTAGGTGAGTTTCTAGGGTGGTGGAGGTGAGCTGGGCTTGTATGGGTTAGTGCATGTGAAGGGGAGTGGTAGTCACACACACAGCAAACACTGCATCTCCGCCCACGAGGTCTCATTTGGCGTTATCGTTTTGTCAACCGCTGGTGGTACTTCAGAGCAAACTGTTGCCTTCCTTTGCCCTAATTTAAGATCATTGTAAAAACTGTGAAATGCCACTTTGCTCTCTTGATGACTGGAATAAATCTATCCAAAACAACTGGCTGATGTTTGCCTGGAAAACCCAAGAGAGAGGCTGAACTGCTTGACTTCCTGTTTGTGTTCCCTCCATTACATGGATGCACGAGCTGTGCTTACTCTCTGCGACTGTCGGATCTCTTCCACTGCGAGATGAGATAAGACAGGAATCTGTGCTGGGCCTCAAATGGTGGGAAGAGAATCGGAGACAGCCTGTCTGTATCATAACTACGACATTTAAGGTTCACATGCTGTGTATAAGATGTCCCTGGCCTGGCAGTTCGTGGGCATGTCATAAGATCCACAGAATTAGAGGCTGTGTGGCTCTACCTCCCCCCTGATGGATATAACATGTCCCCCTATCTTCACTGTGTAGGGAAACACTGCAGATTTTGCTGCAGTGAACGCCTCCCCTCCAACCGACATTGGGTATGCTTCTGTCCCTTTACTGCAGTATTATGGTGCAGTAACACTCTACACATGGACATTTATATTGATTTGGGGGGGGTGGTTAGCTGATCTCCGAGCCTTGGAGCGAGGAGGAAAATAAAATGCACCCTCAACTGTTAGCTGATTTGTTTTTCATCGCATCAGAGAAGTCTGAACAAAGGCTGCACTTATTTATTAAAAGAAAAAAACAACTAAAAAACAAAAAGGGCAGGTTGGATGAGGCACCAGTCGCAAATGCTGACACTAATAAAAGAGATTAGTTCAAAATGGGCTCAGCAGAGGTTAGAGGGCGGAGATGAGGCGCAGACTGCGTGTTGAACAACAGATGAGTGCACCAAAAGAAGAGACAGACAGACGGATGAAAGCAACAACGGCGAGTCCAACAGCAGTGCAAGTGGAGTGAAGGCATTTCCATACGAACCTGGCTTTAAAATACTGGGCTGTCAAAAAAACAGTCACACGTGACACAACGTAAGAAACCGGCCAAACGCTTTCAACTGCAATTCTGCTACTTCTTCTCTAGTTCTTAAAAATGCAAATCTCTCTCTGCTTTTAAACAAACATAATACTGTAGACAAACAGAAAAGGTAGGCATGTCAATAAATCCACCAACTGACTGTTAATACAGGAGAAAGAAAAATAGAAAATGTTATCCAAACAAAAGAGATCTACAAGAGGGGGGGGGGGTGTTTGTTTTTTTCTTTTTTATATAAAGTATGCACTGTGCTGCCAGCACAGTGCATGGCAGAAGATATGGGTCAGGGAAGTGATATGCAGGGGACCTCACCTAGAGACCTCAGAGTATTTAGGAATCGTATTGCTTTTGTCTATGCAGCAAAAGTATGGATGTGTTTATGTGCCCCTGTCTGGGTGTTGAAAATTGCTGTGGCTAAGATTACCAAGGAGGATGTAACACGGGCGTATTAATACACATGACAGGTGATACAAGTGACTGATCCTAAATTAAGCCAAACTACATCTGCAATGCAACTTTCCATGGATGGCGGCTCGGCAACAGAGTTTGCACGTGCTTTTAGACGATCTGAGAAGAAAACTGAATCGGACCCTTTTAGGAATATGTACTGCAAAAAGCAAAGTAGGCTGCTGCAGCTACTCATCATCCTCTCTCGCGTCTCTGAGGAATGTCTTTTGGCAAGTGCCGCTAGTGGACAGGGCCTGCTGCTCCTCATAAACCCCTGCAGCTCCCTCTCCCTCTCGCTGTATTTGGTGCTCCGCACATTCCTAGTGAGTCTCATCTACTGCAGGTGTGACTAAATGGAAACAACTATCTCAGTGGTCCAAGAGCCAAACGACTAAAACAGAAGGCGCGTAGATGTGTCGGGCTGAATGCAAGGGGATTACAGACTTCATTAACTACATGATGACAGAGAAGCAGAGTCCAATTAATAGAAATGTTGAAATATAACAATTCAAAAATACATACTTACCTCGTCATTCTGAAGGCCCTATTCATCAACTGGAGCTTTATCAAAGTGTACTTCGAATCAAAACACTAATCTGAAGGGGCCTCCAACGTCTTTAAACAAATACACTCGACTTCCCTCTGAGCTTGAAGTAAGGTGGTCAGACTGGTTTTTACAGACAACTGATTATTTTTTTAATCTCCATTCTTACTCCATTGCTGACGTGGTAAAAACGCTTTGGGTCAGGAGTTTTAAAAAAGACTGGACCATTTCCTTTTTTTCCTTCTTCTTCTCCTCACAAAAAAATGACAGACAGTTAATACTGATACAGAGCTATGTCTGGCTTACTTCAAATATTTAGACGGTTAATTAAAAGAATTTAGTACTAGCTAATACACTAATAACTAAAATGTCTCCTTTCTGTGCCGCTTCACCTAATATATCCAAAGCTCTGATGGGCTCAGTATCCATATTAGAGAGTCTAAGTAATGACTACAACTTGAATAAAAAGAAATACATGATAAACTATTTACCAAGTAGTTCCTGTGGCCTGTAAACATGTGTTTCTTAGATTTCCAGTGTGTATGTGTGGTTTCTGTGGCTCTGAGGCTGCCCGCTGCATATCGCTCTTGGACAGGGTCAGGTAAGGGGAGGAAGAGGAGGAGGTGGAGGAGGGGTAAGTTGGAGGGACTGGTAGGGGCAGGAGACGTGGGAGGAATGAGTCTGGGAGGAAAATCGTAGTAGTGATTAGGACAGAGTGTTGAGAGAAAAATAGTACTGAATGCTACCAAGTTAACACATGCAATGCAAAAACAATGTTAGAGAGGAAGAGCAAAGACCAAAGGGGAAAGACAGAAAGAGAAAAAAGATCCCAATAAAGTACCACAGACCTCTAGCTGCCTATAGATCACACACAATAAGTGGCAGGGGAGGGGCTCCGAGAAGCTGGGCCGAAGCATTCAGTAACAGCTCCGAGATTTAACACTGGTGGACGACTGCCAGAAATCCCACCACCTGTGGCAGGGACAGACCTGTGTACCTAACGACATGGTTACATAACGTACGTTAGTTTATGTGCCATGTTTTAGTTATCCATTTAAATGAGATCTCTTTTGAAGCTGAGCAGGTGTAGATTTGTTTCTCCTTGTCGCCTTTCAAGCAGCGGCTGCGTAATTTGGCTTGTGAAAGCACACCTGATGGAGCAACATGTGTCACCAAATCCTCTAAATCGTCGCTTTGAGCCAACAGTTTTACGTTGGTGGCAAACTTTCATGGTTACTTGCCTGGAGAGAAAAAGTCTGCCACCTTCTTCTTTGGGCATGCTCTTTCCAAAGACAATAAGGTCAGGTGCGCGAGTATTGCTATTGGTGACAGAGTGACAGCTGACGGCACCTCTTGACGTGGCCATTTTTCCACAGATGTGTGAAGAAATGTGTGATGCTGCAGCGCGGCCCTCAGCGCCCCTCCACAAATAATAGCGCAGGAGCAAAAGAGCCACTCAAGCCAGGTGAGCAGGCCACCTCTCTCCCTTTCTTTTCGCTCTCTCCACCACCCACACACACAGTGCGGATTTTTGCGCGCCTTTGAGGAAGCACGTCATACGTAGAAAGGAAATAAATGAAGTTCTCGGCTCACTGGATTGTAGCCACAGAAGGCACATGTTCAGGCTGCAAATATGATCGTGAAGCCAATGGTGTTTTTCCAAGCAAGGATGCTGCTGCTGCTTAAAAACGTAAGACATGTGCCTGGTAATAAATCACGTGTAGCCTACAGCTCTTTTCATTGATTTCTGGGTATTGACTGAATCAGGATAAATGTTTCAAGTGCCTCGTTTAGTGCAATGTTAATCAATCTTAATTTATGAATAATGATTTCCATCTGTTTTGCTGTTGTGAATACCATGTAAATTGAAATATTTGCATTTTGAACTCAGCGAGCAATTATTTGGGCTGTTATATTGTTTTATTTAATTGCACTTATTCATTATTCAAATATATTAGATTTACTTATGAAAATTAGTCATGTCAATTGTTTAAACATAGCTGTAATTGCAAAAAAGCCTTTTCTATTTTATATGCTCATGATTAAAACATGGTTTGTTATACATCGGTGTTCATTAGATCGGTTTCAGGCTGGAAAAACAGCTGCACTATCATTTTGATCTATACTTGGTTGCTGATCCTGTCTGGTGGGCTCACAAAGCACGTCCATAATGTGGAAAAGAGGTAATGCGACGCTGTCTATGTAGGGGAGTTTGGGCCTGCTCACCACAGTGCTTCAGAGACAGCAGAGGGGATGGAGAGAGTGGGAAAGACAGAAAGAAGAGAGCTGCCTGCGCTATTATCTATGTGCCTCTTCAGCGAAAAATGCAGTCCCAGTTGCACAAGCACCATGCCAGCACAGAATGACAGAGGGTACTGTACACCGAATCACTGTGTAGTAGGGAGGGAGCGAGAGAGGTAGAGAGAGAATAGATGTAGAGTGTGACAGGAGTGAAACAGACAGAAAGAGAGAGAGAGAGAATAGACAGTCAGAGAAGCGTTACAAGGACCCTAAAGATAGGAGTAAGAAAGCAGAGCGTGCAAATACAAACCGGGTCATTGCTGCTTAGCTAATAGGGGCCAATTCGCTGCAGGAGAGAAATGTCGAACACCCCAAGTTGTGTACAATAAGATAACTGTCCTACAGACACAAACACTATACACTAACACATAAATTCTAAAGCTACATAGAAACACACTCTCTCAAACACAAATGTAGCCATTCACACCATCTAATGTACACTCTCTTGTTTGCTAAATGGAGTGGAATAAGCACTGCCCACTTGTTATTAACAGAAACATTTGAGCCACTGCAAAATAATCACACATTTAATTAATATTAATCGTCTAATCTACTTCATTAGGCTGTTTTTAAATCCAAATCTGCCCTGCAACATCTGATATGTTCTTATTTAAGGAGGGCTTTCTCTATGATCAGACCCCTCTCTATACATTTTAAAATTACACTGGGCTTGAACAGATAGTTGTCAATGTATCATACAAGTATGACAAAACTGCAAGGCTCACTCAAAGCAGATATATCCGGTATCCATGATACATTTTTGGTCATTAGCAAATTCTAGTGATTGAGTGTAAAATGGATGAACAGCTAGAGTATTTAGAAAACAGCCATCGATGGCCGTGCTTTATCCACTCCATGCTTTCAGAGTCATCTCATCTCACAGTGCTAAGATGACTAACAATGACTAATGGGAGACTGATACAAAAAAATCAAATGTTTATCTCTAAGCTCTACATAAAACAGGAAGATCTAGCATATACATCATCATCATCATCATCATTTCTTTTAACTGTCACACAGGAAATGGAGTAGGCAGAGGACATGGGAAGTGGAAGGGGCTTAAAGGGGGCATTAATGGACAATGAGACAAGTGATACTAAATGTTAGGTGGCAAAAGTGTGTTCAAGAAAACACTGGATGCGTCTACGTGGACAGAATGAATGGAGTAAAAAAGGTGTGGTTCTTATTCCTCCCTGGACCAATCATCCACTCTCACAGCTGGTCCAATGGTGCGGGATGATAGATGCAGCCTTACCGATTCGATGGGCTTGTCCAGGGACGCCTGCTCCAGCTCCAACTGGCCCTCTTCATACTGGTCAAAGTGATTCCCACCCTGAGTGACACATTTAAAATCTCATTTTAATCATTTCAAGACACATTTTTAGAATGAAGAATCCATCACTAAACGCACAAAACAACGACACTGACTACGTTTATTTCCATGTCTGCGTTTTCACAACAGAAAGATGGCACAAAGGTGTGTCTGCTGTGTGTCATTCACACTGAATAACACAGCGGCCTTCACGCTGAGTAACAGTCGATCTGAATAATACGGACTGGAAAACGCTGCACTTGTTACACTGTTGCAGCGGCTGCAGTGTGATCATCGAGAGCCACGCTTGAGTCAGTAACTCAACCAGTGCTGGGTTGGGTCAGCATCACGAGAACCTGTCTACAAGTGAGGAACAAGTTGATTTGTGCTTAGTCATGCCATATCTTGGTCAACAACAATGCAGTTTACTGTATATGAAGGAATATTTACAAAGAATGTACAGTATATTACTGTAGAGACACAGAGAAACATCTCTATATCGCAGATTATTTAGTTTATTCAGCCATGATTAATCATTTACTTCCAGCGCTGACAGAAGACTTCCCTCCCAGTTATTTGTTATCTGAATTTGAAGCATAGCTTTACATACAAATTGAGCGTTTATGTTTAAGTCGGTGCCCCGGCTCACCGACAGAGTGAGTAATGGGCCTGCAACCCAACCAAAAGGAGCGTGTTTAGAGAGCAGTTTCTGCTCTGAGACAGATGGCTTCCTCTCTTTAACAGCAGAGGAGAAAAGAAGGTCATGTTTGGGAGTCCGTTTCCTCCTGACCTTCGCACAAGCAGAAAACTCAAGGATTCCAAAAATAGTCCAGAGTATTATATTATTCATTAGCTGCTTCGAGCTACCAGCAATAGAACATGAGTAGACGGTGTAACTGCACTCAAAACATACAACAAACTGAGGTTGTAGCTTATCATTTCATGTATATTTGAGGCTTGGGAATTGCACAACGGGATACAGACTTTTCCTTTCCATCACCGAGGACTGAAAAATGTGCAACAAATGTTGCTGTGTGAAGACAATGCTAACATATGCTGGACCACGCAAGAGGATTTACTCTCCCCCAAGCGAACGTTCCCTGCGGGAATCTGGTTTTGCAGAGATAAGCAACTGCTTAAAACAGCCCATAATAATGAGGTGATTTGATGCCACACTGGCAGTCATTAATTCCGATGAAACAGGAGCCCTCATCAGCATGAGTGAAGCTGGGGATTATGAGAAGGGGAGAGAGGGAAGAAGAGCTGAGGACTTATTTATGAACAAATCGATGACATCCTCCCCCGTCTCTCCTCCACATGACTTTCTGCTCAGACCACTTAATGTGAGCCTGCCGACCACGATGACTTCTTATTTATACTGCTGCTTCTTTCCGACACCACAGCGATGATCTTTGCGTTGTCATCTGACGTGCGCTTATAGTACATTTCCATTTGTTCTACAACAGTGAAATGGACCCTCCGTACCAACCCTCATTAGGAAATGAGAGACGCTGATAAACTGCCTGCTGCATTTCTGCAGCTCGAGATTAGCTGCATGCTAAAGCGCCGACAACAATGTAAATCAGCAGAGAGCAGACAGAGCTGTTGGACTGGTTGTGCTTTAGATATTAGGTAGACCATCTGTGGGTGTTTCCTGCGCCGTGTTGCTTGGCAGCAGGCTCTAGCCCGTGGAGTCAGCGAGAGAAACTTTCTGAATACTGAGCATATGAATGCCTTCACAGCAGATCTCACACAGAGCTCCACTGTGGCGAGCCAGAGCTGGCCTCAACAGACTCATTCAGACCACACCGCAATTCACCTCGGACCGACAACATAGCCGAATACTGAGTTCCCACTGGACACCTACACAGTCGGTAAAGAGATTAAGCAGAGAAGCGGTTTCTTATGCACACGCTTGAACTTGTATTGGGTTTCACGACATGTTTGGTAATTAGCCACCACATCATTACTACAGCAGATACCTGATGTTATTCTCTGTGATACCAAAATTTTACTCAGACTAAGCCAGTTCACCGTCGGCTTCATTGTCCTTGTTCAAATAAATGCCGGACATATTTTTTTTTAATGGGGCGTAAATGACAGGACAAACCGCCGTCAGCACAATGTAAGGAAGAACGGGCTGTGTTGGTTCTGTTTCGGTTATTCATCTAAGCATTTTCTCTGACCCTGAACATCACTGATGATACGCCAACTGTCCTCTTCCTTCACAAATCACCGAGGGAGGGGGGGGAAAAAAAAAAAAAAAAGCACACAAAGTCACACAGGAGGGAAAAGGCAGCAACGTCCCGTGGAAGCCCAAAACTCTCCACTAAAGTTGGCTTTATTTGAGAAGACGACTCTGAATTACTGCAAAACACTGAGACAGCATGTGCAGCAGCAGGACACCTTACACACCGGCTTCAGTTTCTCCTGGCCTGCCAATAACAATTATGCCAAAGAATTAAAAACCTGTTATGTGGCTAAAAATATGGATGGATACAAAGTATGACTGATGCCGGGCAAAGCAGTGAGATTATAATGCCATCGGAGGGATTCAAAAGGAAACAAGCGATGAATGGCTGATGAGAGAAGTACAAATACGGATTAAGCACACTTTGTAGTGTCGTCAGTAATGTTGTGTTTGGCTTTTTACTGGGTGCGGTCTCAGATCACAGATAGGCAAGGGAAAGGCAAACAGCTCATACGTGGGTCGTGAAATTCAACAACTCAGCTCTGGCACTCTATTGTTGTTGGACCTGATTCAACCTGCAATAACCTCATGTCACAAAAAAAACAATGCTATTAATGTGCAGCAGGGACAGATTTATGAATACTATTAGACAATAACTACGAAAAATAAGAAGCTCTTGTTATCACCTCAGTGTGTTCAGCCTGATTTGCTTTGTACGTTTAACTTTGGACAGAAACAAAGCAAAATCCAGATTAAAGTAAGTCAGTCAACATGAAAACACACCGGTGAAATGGTGCTACCTTTACAAAAAGGAAAAACACAAATGTTATGTACATTTTTATTAAGAGAAAATCAACAAATGAGTGTCCAAGGACGTCTGTTTATCTCAAATCTATCGTTATCCATGTCCCACATACGCTTTTATTCAGTCATATATATAAGAGGGAATTTCACGTAATGTTATTAAATGACAGGACCGACAGATAGCTGACTAAAAATGTGTTAATTCAGCGTGCTAACTAGCTGCGGTTGTTGTGTTCAAGTTGTCAAAATGATACAGCCATTTCTTGCTAGTGCTACAACCAATGTGCGTACGAGTTAGCTCTCTGCTAGCTAGCTCTCCATCGTTAGCATATGTCGATAAATAACCAGTCTACCCAAGGTCACTAACTAGCTCTCTGGACTTCAGGGACTATTTTGCTGTTGTGCGGTTGAGTAGGCTGCGTACTAAGCATAATGTTACAGTGCACAAGCCACGATAGGAGTCAAATTTAGCACGCAGACGTAGGGGGAAGTTAAATTCAAAAGAGCCGCAGTGCACTATCCACTAGCGTTAGCTTAGCTAGCTTGCAGCGCTAGCAAGCGGACATGTAGACACAAAATGCACGAAGCACGTTTGCGATAATTCCTCGCCGCCCGCGACGTTTTATTCCCCGTGTGTGCGCCGATGCATCTAACGTGGTAAAGTGTCTGCAAATCGTCAATTGTCTGGCATGCATTACCTGGAAATCACGATCTTCGTTGAACCTAGAAAATCTGTCGGCCATTTTCTGAACACAGCAGCAGCTTCTGTGCTCGCTCCGTCCGAGTCCGACAGAAGCGCGCTGTAGTGATGATGATGATGGTGATGATGATGATGATGTCCACTGCTCAAAAGCTTCTTGACGAGACTTGACCTTTCACAACAATTCCCACCTAGATGTTACAATGATACCGTGGGAATTTATTTAAGACTCACTAATAGTTACTAATTATTATACTTCATTTGTATACTCAGTATTTCAGCATATTTCACTTTACATAAAGGGTGGTACTCAATCTTATCTTGATCTGCTGACAGAGCTGAAGTTTTTACAGTAAAATAATGGATGTAGGAAAGACTGAGTTCCATAAAGGGCATAGTAGGTAACAGCCTGGGGCGCCCAGATCCCCCCAGAAGCCCCCACATCACCAATTTAAGTGGGTGTCAGTTAGTTTTGCTAATTTGCTGGAAATTTGCACCAGCAAGCAGGTTTGGAGTTATAAGTAATATAATAATAATAATCATCATCATATAATAATATGTATAATTCTTATAATACTATAATAATTATACATTTGTTAAATTTGTAGCCTTGTCTTGTTGTGAAGCAATGTGCAATTAGATGCTTGAGTTTTTCATTACATTACTTGTACATTTCTAAATAAAGTTATGCTTACAGACCAACTGACACACCTAAGAGCTAGGGGGGAAACCTGTTAATCCAGCATTTTAATTATGTATTTACATTATTAGTTAAAGAGGACATCAGTGCTGTTTTTGATATATTATACTAACTGGCTGGTCTCTGGGTGTCTTGTCATATGATCAAGCTCACATGTGTAGTCTATTGTATGCACTATACTTAATGGTTAATGACACATTACACACACAATGCACAGTGGGTGGAAAGTGGGTGGGTAGTCAGTATAGAGGAAGACTTAACAGGAGAGAGTGACTTAAGATAACTATTACTGCATTTCTAGTGCACATGATATGTTTGCTTGATTAGTGCACATCCCTGAGCATGTCATGTAGTCAAAACATTTTCTGTGTATTTGCTTAACCAAAACAGGAGCCAATTTTTGCTTACCAGATGAACTGGAGGATCAGTCCATTAGCTGTGATGGTAAGCGAATGAATCCCATTAGAAGGAGATGCAGATCTACAAACAGACCTATTTGTTGCATATGTTCCCATTTAGAATATAGCCACACATGACAAGATTGTATATTATGCAATATATGACAACACCAAATGACACCTTCCCTGACAGTCTATCCCTGTTATTTTAGAGAAATAACTAGAAGAGCACCTGTTGTTTTTCCTGTTGTTGGAGAATATTCCATAACTTTGTTTCTCTGTTCAGATGATGACTGTTTTGTGTAAGGATCCATCCACTCTGCAGACATGAAAAATGCTTAAAATTCATGTTTTCTGCTCCAAACAAATGGTTGCCAGGAGCAAATGACAGAATGAAATACACTCTTCCGCTTGCTAACCTACTTCCATTGCTTGCTCTGAGAATCTCCTGACTATTGTTCACACATGTGTCACGACGGGAAGAATTCCAAGGATTTGACTTAGTATTAAAAAGGGGAAATTAATCAATACTTTATTTGGCCTCCACTGACACATGACACAGATATCGAATTTCCAGAACATTTGTCGATGCAGGTGTTTGAATGACTTACAGTATGTCCGTAAGAAACATGGATCTACTTTAGGCCAGCGTACTGCCACTGTGTTATCAAAACTGGTGGACTAGCTAAACAAATGCAGTTTTATTCATTGCAGCATATTATCATATTTACCATGTTCATGTTTGTTTTTTTGTTCATGTGTCATGGAGTTTTGTAAATCTGCACATTTTTGGAATGACTCTAAATACTGTTAATGATACTCATCCTGATTAACTGCACTTTATTACTTTATAATAGCAAATAGATGACACATCATGCAGCCTTTAAAGACACATACAGACATAGACAATGTGCAATGAACACAAACGCCTCTAGTCAATAGTTTATGACTCCATCTTGTGGTGAATGTGTGTCAATACAGAAAACCTTATCAAGAGGTGTAGGGTATTATATGTGTAAATAAAAAGAGGATTAGCCAATCTACACAGCTCGGTTAAACCTTTGGCAGTCTAACATTATTTATAGCTTGAACGTAAACAAGAGGATGGTATTGTAAACCAAATAACTAACTAACTAACTAACTACTACTACTACCACCACTACTACTACTACTACTACTACTACTACTACTACTACTACTAATAATAATAATAGGGGTAATCTGCACAGTTTGTTGCAGCGTCGCTGTTGCTTAAAAAGTCACTTCAGTTTTCACACCTCATGACCATTTCCTCCTCTGCTTCTTCAGGAACTAACCTAAACTGAGTCAAATTGAAAACAGGCGCATACAGGAAGTACGACATTTTAGTTTCAAATTAAAAGCATGACAGTAACTTATTTTTTTTTAAAAGGATTCAAATGTATCACTAGAGCGCCAGCAGCATTAAAATAAATACCAAAACAGCCAATGAATAAAAATTATAGCGCTAACCCTATCTCGTATCGTCATATTTTGAGTACCATTATGGTAAAAAATATAGTATAATAATATTTACTTTGAAATTTACAACCGGAAGTTAGATTACATAGTTAAACATCGATCTGCTCACACCGGCCGACGCCTACTAATTGGGAACTCGGTAAGTAAAAGACTGCTGTACATTTGTCATTAAATGAAATTGTTTAACTAGTGGCACAGTTATCAGACCTCAGTATTCACTGCTGTCTTTCGACAGTAACTAATACTTATCTCTCAAAAGTTCGACTTCTCAGCGAAGGGCAAAGAAAGAAGAGAGAGAGAAAAAAACATGTCGGTCTGTGTGAAATGTCGGTGAATGCGGCGAGAAGGAAGTTATTGTTTTAGTACAGTGAGAGCGCGAAGACGAAGAGCACACCTAACGGGAGATATATGTTATATTTCTATGGTTATGTTTGGCCTGTTTGTGACAAATAGCTAAAAACAACAACAAGTTAATGCTGTTAATGTAACTTTGACTGTACGGGTCACCAAACCTTTTCAGGTCCGCTCATTGGCCTGTTGAAGCCAGATGTGTGCGATTAAAACGACTGCAGCTGTTTGTCATGGAAGTCTTGCATGATTAAAAAAAAATAATAATAATCTGAAAATAAACATATCTATAGGAAGCTTGCCACTAGATAGAAATAGTACACCCAGAGCCATGATAAATGTGTAATAACATGTACATTATGTTTATATTAGATAAGGAAATGTGAATCATTTTAACCTCACTAATTACTTCCTGCACCTTAGAGACCCCATCAGATTAGCTATTATGTTCATTAAATGTAGCTCCATGTTGATATAAAGTTATAGATATTTTGTGCCTGATTGATATATATTTAAAAACAAGCCATTTGTAGCTCATATACCAGATTTAATTGTTTAAATTAGTCACCCTTGACAGGTACTGTATGCTGAGTCCAAGTTGCTGCTTCTCACACACTATGCAGATACATGCCGGACCATAACTGGCTCACAGTCAAACCCCTGGGTTGCATTTACAGCTAAGCAGCTCTGGCCGGGGTCCATCCTTGAATGAGAAACTAATGGTGTCTGTTAGTGCAAATGTCCTTTATCCTTTCCTCTGCAACAGAGAAATAAAGTGCAGAAAATACATTGTATACATAAGATTTCACCATCACTCATGCGAGTGTTATGCGAATTTTCAGCCCACTTGTTCAGTTTATGTGCGCAGAATATCCGGATATACACGTCAAAGGTCGTGCATACTTTTGATGCGTTTTTCAAATTTGCCTGTTAAAAATGATACAATTATTCTTTTCATTATCAGTTAATTGGCAGATGTTTTTTCTTCTAGAATAATCACCTCATCCTTTCATCATCTATTTACCATCATCTATTTACCGCCAAAAAAAAGTGAAAATGCACATTATAATAATTTCCCAAAGTTCCAGATGACGTCTTCAAATTTTTAACATTTCAAAACCCAAAGATATTCACGCAGTGATATAAAACAGACATTTTCTTACACAATCCAGACTTGACAAGGGAAATGATGATTTTCAATCATCCACGATTAATATGCAGAAATGTAACCAGCTGAATGAAAACTTGCAGAAAATGGCATAGTTTTGCCATTGAGTCGTCTTCTTTATTATTTAGTGTAATGACGCTTAATTCTTCACTGTGGCTCAGTGATGCAGTAATGGGAAGTTAGAAGAGCCATAAAGAGGTGTGACTGAACAGTGTGAGTACTTGAAGTCATAGCACGCATATTTCTGTATATTCATGCATATAGCACTGGACATGTGTTAGTCCAGCACTGGGAGATTTTCCTTTCTGAGAAGCAGGCAGCGTTTCCCTTAAGGAATGCTTGGCTGTGTGTAGTCTATGGCCGACTTCAGGTTGAGTCCCTTTTCACTGTCCTTACTAAAAGCTTTGGAATTTCATTAATCTGTGTGGGTGTGCAGCAAGCAAGTCGGCTCAATATAGCCACTGACTGTATGTGGAGTTAAGCTCAGGATTTCTCTGCAAAAGTAGATTGCAATGGACTGTGCCACATCATGTTTAAGATTCATGGTTGGTGCTGTGTGTGCACTCATGTCGTGAGTTCATTGGGTACACCTGTACAGGCTTATGCAATCCAGTGCAACTCAGCTTGACTAAATTTGAAGGTAGTAATTAGTGGTTTTATTGTTTTGTATTGGATGAAGAACTGAAGAAGTTAATTGGTTATTTGATCCAGAGATTAGATTTTCGGCTGTGACGCCTTGCTGCTTTTTGACTGTCAGACAAAACAAGAAATCTGTCGACATTACGGCTTGTGATGGACATTCTTTTACTATTTTCAGACATTTCGTAGACCAGACTAGAGCTGCAACTGCTGATTATTTCTGTTATTGGTGAATCTACCTGTTTTTTCCTCATTTGATAGATTAATTGGTCGTTATCTTAGAAGGAAAGTAATCCACAGTTTGTCCAACAGTACAAAACTCTCTTTTTGTCATAGAAGGCTGATTAAAAACAGAAAATATTCACATTTGTGAAGCTCAAAGAGATGACTTGAATATCAAACTGGCTTCAGTTTAATTTCCTGTTGATTGACTCTCGATTGAGATCAAACAGTGACTTGAATTTGAATTTGTTAGTTGTCCCCCAGTTTTAAACGCTGTACCTTAAGATGAAGTTTGAGTTGATGTTTAGCCAAGTTTCTCATAATAGCCACCGAAGACCGAATCAAATGCAGCGTCACATTTTTTTTCTTCATAATTTTAAAAAGCGTTTAATCAGTTTTTTCTAAACATTGTTGCCATGGCAGTAAACAGTTTCCTTTACACTTGTTCATGGGTTATGATGAAGCCTCTCAAGTGGCATTCTGAATTTCCTGTGTTCTGTGGCAGTTTTCTTTTTATATAACCGAGCGACTTGTTTTGCTGCTGAAAAGAAAAGCGAGCAAGATTATTCAGATTTCACACAGATAAAGTTGGCACCTCACATTTCAAGTGACGGCCAATACGCTTCTCGGCAAATCTTTTCTTTAAGATGCTCATACTTTCTGATATGGTTAACTTTGCTGCCTGAAACACTCTCTGTGTTGTTGTTAATGGTAGTTTTTAATGGCATGACTTGCAGCGGAGAAGAGTGTGGGAACGTGTGACGTGACATGTGACTCATACATTCACCGATCACAGGGCACATGTTCTTTGGGATATCAGAGAACATGAAAGGTCACGAAACTCGTCACATTTAAGAAAAATACATATACTGTGGGTGTGTGCTGATGGTCAGAGACTCATCCCAAATTTGAGCGTTCCTCTACACACACACAGATTGTTTTGTTTGTGTCACACACACACAGATGTGTGTTTTTTTACCTGGCTTTGTTAACAAACATGTTATTTGTCCATATTCTGCTTTAAACTTGATTTCTATTTCTAAGTGGGAATGATCACATCCATCATTAATTCTTATTAGAGGAAAAAAACAAAGTATATCTTAACAAGTTCAGGCCTCCGAGGGCTTAAGTTCTGCTTTCGTCAGTCCATAGGTCACAGTTGATCATCAAAAGCATAACCAAACATGTTATCCTTTAATCTAGTCAGAGAGGGAAGAGCGAGTAAGCCAGCCTTGTTGGAGGCAGAGGAGGGAGGGGGGAATATGGGGAAGTGGAGATGCATTTCCCATAAGTCATTGTCAGCCAGCTCCTCCCCCCCCGGTTGGCCGAGAGCCAGCATCAAGCAGAGCAGAGAGCAGGAGCCTAAGCCGAGACATTACGGAGAATCAGAACATGAAGGACGAGGCACACAAACACAGCACCTAGTCTTACTAATGTAGATGACAGGTTATCCAGAGCGGCTACACGGGACAGAGACGCGAGCAGTTCAGACTGGCATCTGTCGGTACGTCTACCCGCCCCTGGGCCTCACACATACACAGAGTTGTTTTTGTGGTTGTGTTTATTGCAGTAGGTTTTTCTCTATTTCCTTTCCACGTAAATTCATCGGGGTGTGGTGCGGCGTTGCGCTGCGCTCTCAGCACCGGTGCAGCGCCTTAAGTAGGAAGTGACAGTTGAATTGCTCTGCTCTAGATAATCTTGCAGTGCATGAAGTCGGCACACAAGGTAACAATGTTACTAAACTTTAAAAGCTTTCATTGGAGTTTGACTACAGTTTTAAGATCTTTAGTCTTACTTGTGTTAGTACCGGGTTACTGTTATCTAGAGCAAGAATATGCAGACATTACAGGGTAAAGCTCCGGCAGCCATGTGATTGTTTTAGTCGAGATCTCATGCTCAATCCCGGTACGACCTCAAGACGCAAGAAATGTATATGTATATTGTTTATGCAGGAAACGTGAAACGCTAAATAACAGGGAGAAGCTGCTGTTAGGTGTAATGGACACACAGATGCCACATGCTGCAAATGTAGTCAAAGTTTTTTTTTTTTTTACTTTGTGCTTCTTAAACTGCATTTGGTGCATGTAACCAGTGCTGAGATGGAAGGAGTGTGTGTGAGTGTGCTGATTTTACAGTCGTACATGTTCTGACGGTTCTAACCTTCCAAGCCGGCTGCCAATCACATTAAAATTCATTGGAAATTAAGCCCGGCCGTGCCGAATGTGCTGTAGTTTACTTCCTCTCACTGAAAGTCGACACAGTTACAACTGCCAAAAAAACAAGGCCAGAGTTGAGTTTCCTATCTCTTCTGCCCACCGCAAACTTTCAAAGTCTCAGTTTGTTTCTGATCAAGTGATGATGGTCACGAACTTACTTGGCAAAGACAAATATGTTCAACGGGTAATAAAGAAGCAGATTACTATGTACTTGATTACAGTACAAATTTGAGTCAATTATATGAGCTCCTCTGTGTCACTGGAAATAACAAGTTGAACTTTCACAGCCTAGTGGTATTAACCAAATGTCACTTACAAAACAAACAAATGAAACATTAAGAACTAAATTAAGAATCAAACGAGTTAGTTTGAACTTGAAAAAAGGAAATATATATAATGGTTATTACTATCCAGTTTTTCTCTTTTACGGTACTATCACTCTGACACTAGCACGTAGTAAAGAAGTGCTTTGTTACATTATGGGGAAACACTTTTCACAAACACAAACCTCGCAACAGTTTAAAGGTCACCCGCTAGCGATGATGAACCGTATCATTTACTGTATCTACATGATGCAGTAACAACTGTGTCGGAGTTCAACTAAATCATGTCATGATCAAGTGAAGGTGCAGTCCAGCTTCTCACGTATAATATCGCATATTACGTTTTCTTTGTCGTATGTGAGAGTCCGCTGAACGTGTTTGGCTTTTGCACAGACAAAACGTGATATTTGAAGACGTCTGCCTGTACTGTGGGAAACTGCGAAGGTCCTTTTTATAGACAGAATCAGTTAGTTGCAGCGACCACAGGCAACACGTCGTCAACTCCATTCATTTAGAAACGTATTTGATCAGTTCTTGGTATTGAAAAGGGCCACGCAGAGCCACGTTAGAAATATTACTTATTTGACATTAACGCTGCTATATTAACTTATTGCTCCTGATGTTCTCTCTCCAGATCCAGCAGATGAAATGGCGGTGAGGCAGAGGATTTTTAACTCGACATCACCGTTCTCCGGGTCATCCCCGGCTGAGCTGAAAGGGTCATACCCATCTTGCTCAGCTGCAGACCAGGAGACAGAGGAGGAGGAAGAGGAGGGAAAGGACAGCAAAATGGGCTACATAGCCTACAATAACCCTATGATAAATAAGGTCCTGACCCATGGGACTGCAGAGCAAGTGGGGAAAATGCCACTGAAGACCTCACCCTTCATTGCCCAAGCTGAATGTAATTATGTCTTTTTGATTTTTTTTTTGATGCTACATCAAATAAGTGTGTGTGGACAGAGAGTTAAATATTAATCTGTGCTCACTGCAGGTGAAACCCAGGTGGAATTTAGTCCATCCTGTTCTGAACGTTCCTTTTCCTCCCACTACATCAACAGGTAAGACATTACCATCACCACAAGGCCTCTGCATTTCACACCCCGTACTCATTTACAGAGACAATACTGAACTGTCTAACTTCATGTCCGGTATTTACATCTTTGCCACACTTCTGCTTCAGCCCTTCCTTAGAGCACAACAATGTGGCGTGCCAAACCACAGCGTCCATCCAGGAGCCGAGCAGCTCGGCACAGCATGCCCCAAGAAAGAAGAACAGGAAGAGACAGAAGCGCAAAGGGAAGAAAAAACTTGAAAAGAAGAAGGAGAAGCAGCGATACAGACATCGAATGCCCTCTGGAGTCCCTGAACAGGAGAGTGGAAGTTCTCTGGTCCAGATCCTGGTAAGAAGTCTGGTTATTCTTCACATTTCAGTGGCATTTACACGTGAAAGAGCTATCGAAACTGCCACTAAAAGTAGGTTGAGCATGCTCGCAGTGTTTTGCTTGTGAATCATCCTCAAGGACAAATTGCCACATTTTTGGCAGCCTGAGACTTGATCCCTAGGCATTGCCCTGCAAACATTAGCTTTCCTGTGTTGTGGAAGTGAATCACCGAATTTCAGACAAAGCTGCCTCTCATGGCCTTGAACATTCAGCCCCTGAGCAAACTCACCTGAGAATGTAAACATCGTGTAATCTGACTAGCCGTCTCTTTGCTTGTCCTGTAGGAGCCGTCGTCTCTTGGAGGCCGAGGAGACCTCAGTATTTCTTGCTGTAGCAGCATTGAAAGCTCAGAAGAGCAGGACAGAGGGCCTTCTCCTTACGGCCGACAGACCTACATCACCGGATCCAGCTGCTCTCCTCTGAACTGGAGGGACGAAGTCTGCGGCCCCCTCTCCAGTCTCCGTTCCTATGGGCAGGACAGCGACTCAGACTGCCTCAGCAGTCTGGGAGATTGTTCGCTGGCCCTTGCTGGTCTCAGGGGCAGCGTCAGTCAGGGGGACCTGTGCTATGCATTTCCCTTTGTCAAAGATGTGGAGAGGGATGTCAGAGAAGAGGAGTACGAGCTCTCAGCAGCTGATTCTCTTGACAACGAGGGAATAATCTTTTACAATGAAGTACGTTCTGCTACATCAGTCCACTTCCTGTCCTCTGTCTTGTTGGTTTTACCAAACTAACTTGTTTCTCTCTTGTCAGAAAATCCAGCCTGTGGACTCAGAATACAGGGAAGGGAGGGAGTACATCCTGACACAGTTTGTGAAGGAAGGCTCCTACGGTGAAGTACACAGTGCTCGAGATGTCAACACAGGCTTCAATTTTGCTGTCAAAAAGGTAAAGCAGAACACATCCCCGTCTTTGTTTTTTCCACTGCCTGGTTTCAAAGTGTGCTCACTTTTTTTTTTTTTTCCGATCCTCTCAGATCGCCTTGAAGAGGTTCAGCAGTGAGGAGGTGGGTGCGTGGAGTGCCCTCAGATCTCCTCGTGTGGTGGAACTCTTTGGCGTGGTCAAGGAGGGGCCTAATGTTCTCCTTTTCATGGACCAAAAATCTGGTAAACAAGGTTCACTTCTACGTTTCTGTCAGCGCTCACTGGTGCCGTTGAGACGGAGGGCGAGGTTGGAAATTGATGACTGAATTGTGATGAACTCGCACAGTAGGTGCAACATGAGGATAACAAAGACTGCCGAAATACGGATGTGATTAGTGTCGAGATGTGGATGTGGGCGGTTCTGGGATGTTAGAAATGACTGTTGAGCTTCCTTGAAGTGTTTTGGTCCAAATTGCAGATGGAGATTTCTGCTTGATAAACACAGTGTCATATCTCACATTTTTCCTTTGTCGTCAAATAGGAGGAATATTTTAACAAGAGACCGTGCACCAGTAAATATTAACAAGGTATACTCTTTATCCTGACCTGACCTTATTTGTTATTTCAGGCTCTCTGGGCCAGCTGATAGCAGACCGTGGCCGGCTGCCAGAGGACCTAAGCCTCCACTACCAATTGCAAGTCTTAACAGCGCTGGAGCACTTAATGAAGAAAAAAGTGGTGCATCTAGACATCAAAGGTCTGTTATGCAAAGAGATATTTTGCAATTACTTCTTCATATATTTACAAGAGTTAAACTAATGTTCACATTTTCTATAAGTGGTACTAAAAAGTCAAAACAAGATGTGATGGCAGAAATCAGATTTGAACAGTTGAATGTATTTTTTAAAACCACAGAAATTACTAATAATAAAAGTAGTAACTACACTACACTGATAACTAAAATCTAACAGCTTTATTGAGATACACAGACAAAAGACAACGTATACTTATACAGTAAAATGTTCCTCTTCATTGTCAAGTTATTCCTCTGCATAGTTGCTTGTTTTGATACATTTTACTACCTCTAAAGTGACAAATTATCTGAAATCTGACTGTAAATGTTCAGACAAAAATAGTAATAGCACTGATAACACTGAAGCACAGACATCAGATATTGGCATTGGCCCATACCAACACTTTCAAGATGAATTTTAAACAGAAGTAATTCTTCAGATCAAAGTATCAGAGTAATAACTGTAAAACTAAATGTGTCAGCTTGACTTTTACTTGTTGTTAGGACCCAGTGGAAAACAAAAACATACAGAGAGAGAAAGTCAGATTTCTAATTAGTTCTCATCAGAGGATTTTGTGTCTTTGTGCAGCTGCTGTGTGGAACACAAGTGTCATAGATACAAGCTAGATTTGATCCACAGCACCTGTGTTGTGAAACCAGACTACCACAGAGAAGACGACGGACTGGGAATTTCCCACAGTGTGACTCACCGCTGCTCTTTAGAAACGGCGCATGTGCACAGAATCAGGAGTGCAAGAAAGAAGGAGAATGAAACAGAGTGGGGGGATGGGACGAGGAGCAGGAAGTAGTCAGCGAGAGAAGATAGAAAAGTACAGTCCGGGGCCCTAAAGACAGAAAGCAGAAGAAGAAAATGAAGTGGAAATACGTATAACAAAGAAGGAAAGAGAAAAACAGAAAGGGAAGTGAATTAGAGGAAGAGCAAAACACAGACTCAAGTTGGAGGACAGACAAACAGTTTTATTGTGCTGCCTCAGCTCAGGCGCCACCTGGTGTCTGTAATGACTCCGGAAAAGCAAGGCAGCAGCGCCAAATCTCTTCATCTGCTGCCTGTTTGTTACTAGATTCCACATTCATTCCATATTGAAGTATTCTCTACAGCAGCTGTCCCTGTGATTCATATTCCCCCTCTTATGTTGCTCCTTTGTCTGCAGACTGTTTTCTGTCCATGCAGCTGCCCTGTTTCTAATTATGTCCTGTCCATAAACTAAAGTGCACAAGTCATGGAAATCAACAAAGTGCCACTGAGTTCACTGAGCTGTGTCAAGATGAATGCCGTGGATTACTGACTCTGCTCGTTTCCCACAGCTGACAATGTGTTGCTGTCGGAGGACGGTAGAGACACCTTCCTGTGTGACTTCGGACACGCAGAGAGACTTGACAATCAGGGGCGGAGCCTGAGTGGGTCCAAAGGTAAACACACTGTCAGTGATTCAGTGAAGCTGATGGGTAATTTATCCTCCTCCACGTTTTAATTTATTGCTCTCCCAATGTAATTCAATGCAGATCTCAAGGGCTCAGAGACCCACATGGCCCCTGAGATTGTAAAAGGGGAACCCCGCGGAGCCAAAGCAGATGTGTGGAGCAGCTGCTGTATGTTACTGCACATGCTGAATGGGTGTCAACCCTGGACAAGATACTACACCTGCAGACTTTACCTGAAGGTATACAAAAACACTGCACCCTGCGGTTAATCGCAGATGTTTAGCTCGCTCTTCACTGTATTTACATCTGACCGTTTCTGTGACGGTTACAGATTGCTAACGAGCCTCCGCCTCTGAGAGAGATTCCACCCGACTGCAGCCCCCTCACAGCTGAAGTTATCAAGGTGGGACTTCAGAAGGATCCAGCCAAGAGAGCATCCGCATCTGAGCTCAAAGAAAAAACTGCCAGAGCTCTGAAAGAAGGTAACTATATATACACGAGTATAGATGATGTTGCATGGTCTGTAGGTAATCCTTTCAGGCAGAGTACAGCCCCAATAACCACTGAGGTATGTCGCCTGAGAGGTAGAACTGAGGGAAAATAAGCTTAAACAATGTCCAGAGAAACTACAGTAAGTTGTGACAGATAAATCCCCATCCACAAAGACTCAATGCACTGTGTCTGCGTTTGCAGTGGGAGGACTCACCAGCCCAGTCAAGGGGCCCTACACAGAGCCCCTCTATTTTGCCGAAAAACCTCCAGACTCCCTACAACTCATCAGTAGCACTGTTGACTATGAGGATGAGGACGAGCATCAAGAGTCTGTTGACAAAGTGATCACAGCATGGAGGAAGACATGGGACCTGGGTGACGACGATGAAGAGGAGGCTGAGTCAAAGCGAGGCTCGCCCTTCTGTCCACAAACGCTGATCTCTGAGCCAAACCACAAGAGGGGCACCAAGATCAGCACTGTGCCTGAGCTCGAGCTCAGTAAACTGGAGCGAGGTGAGATTTCTCCCAGTCCTCTGCTTAACCTTTATTTTGTGGTGAATATTTGAACTCATTTGTTGGTCTGTTCGTTTGCAGATTTCTACCAGAGCACTCTGTCCCAGCTTCACCCTGCGGAGATGCAGGAGCAGCTCCTGTCTTGTCTCAGCAGTGACCCGTATACCAACTGGGAACCATGGGACAAAAAGGTAACCCAAACAGTACATCTTGAATTTAATTCACATTGTCACAAAAGGCAAAAATGTCAATTTATTTCTTTCTTTTTGTAACTTTAATTTATCAGTACTGAAGATATTCCTAAAAGAGTTTTTTTGTTTTCATCCGAATTAACATGACTACTGTTTGTGTTCCTGTTATTGAAGGACTCTGGTCGCTGGTCTCTGAGCCCAGGAGACGAATTCAGCTCTGGCGTCTTCTCCTACGACAGTCAGCCAGATGTGCAGGTTGTCAATGTGGATTTGCTGAATCACACACAGCTACCACCGCCCTGCTGTTTTGAAGGTGCGATAAAACATTGACATCTCTGTCCTTTTAAACGGTTGTACAAATCATTCGCCCCTCACACCATGTGTATCTCTCTGCTCTGTGGCTCAGGGGTGGACGTCTGCATCAGAGACTTCAACAGGAGAAGCATTCACATCAGAGAGACGCGCCGGGTGAAAGTGGGCCACATCGCCACTGGAATCAGTTATCAGGTGAGGGCGAGCAGCCTCACACACTCGTGTGTCACAGCAGATATTCATGTTGATCTGTTTCAATTGTTAATGCTTATGTGTCTCTCTTTTTTTAGATCCCTGAGAGGGTTTTCACTTTGGAAACCCAGCAGGGCCAGCAGGTCGCTCACGATGAGGAGGTGCTGGAGTCCGGTCTCGAGCTCTGCTGTGTTCCCGCTCCAGACTTCAGCTCTGCCTGGAGATGGAGGATCAGAGACAGCGTGCTGGAGACGAGATAGAGCGCTCAGCTCTCTCCTCCCATAAGCTGCAGTCATCCTGACCGTTCCACTTGTGGCCTTCTATTAAATTGTGTCTATGTGGACCAAACTTTCATGATTGCTAAAAATAAATCTGCCGGCGCCTTTTTCTGTACTTCTCCATGCAGAACATTTTCTTTTCTTGCTTTTAAAGTGTTACTCTGTCAAAGCACTGAGCCTTTTATGACCACTGTGATGTTTACATGTTGCATCTTTTCTTATTGCATGTCTACATTGAGTCATTAAACAGTGTATCAAACTGAGTCTGTGGTGCATTATTGATCTTCAAACTTCAAGAGAACAACATCAAGAAGTCAAACGTTAAAAGTTGTCCTGTTTGTATAAAAGTACTGCACTGCCTGGATTTCCATGACATGTGCAATCCTCCTGAGCCCTAAAGACTAAATCTGTGGCCAACGCCCTGACCTTTCCTCTGGCACTATCCACAGACCATATTTTCTTACTTCTTCTATAATATCAAAGTCTAACAAACGGATACCAGTTACATTTACTAAGCATATTTTTGTTATAGCATGATCTCTGAAATCAAAGTGGCAGATTGTCATATAATTTGCTTAGCACAAAATCTCCTAATTTATATATCCTATCAACACCTCTCTCATAAAACATTCTTAGACATTTTGCTTTAGTGCTGTTAATACAGTTAAACGGGACTGTGATGTCTATATCCATGCCAGCTGCTTTATAAAGCTGTGCTTATGCTAACATGCTGATGCTAAGATATAATATGCTTTTAGTTCTTGTGCTTCACGTACTTTAACATTTCACTATAGATCAATTCAAAACCACGATTACAAACTACTGTTGAACTGTTATTAACTGCTCTGTTATTGCTGCTTCTTTAGTTATCTTGTTAGTTTTTTTTGTGTGTTTATCATGATTTATCACAATGTATCTATCAGAGCGTGTAGCATGCTAACATATGCAAATATAAAGTACAGCTA
Organism: Nibea coibor; assembly: GCA_023373845.1. Lineage (NCBI taxonomy): Eukaryota > Metazoa > Chordata > Actinopteri > Sciaenidae > Nibea > Nibea coibor. The sequence continues at coordinate 14,478,772 of CM041727.1, read as the reverse complement.
AACGTCATTAGTTTTGCAATTATTTGAATCATGTGTTGATTAAAACTGTCAATCTTGTGGTGACACTACAAAGGATAACAGAGGTCAGGGGACCATGGATATATGTATACCAAATTTCATGACAACCATCTAATTGTTGAGATATTTCAATCTGGACCAAAGTGGTTTACGGACAAACCAACTGCAGTACGAGTTAAAAGATTTATTTTCCATTTCCATTACAACAGACAATGTCACTGCAAAAAGATTTTCAGGGAGACCGGAAACTAATTTCAGCTTTACAAATGTGATAGAAAAAGGTGAAAATCTGAGAATATCAAAGTGATTTCATAGTAAAAAAAACATCAAGGCACTGACAAACAAGAAAAATGTATAAAAAGCCATTTGCTGTGTAGACAAGAGTGCAGTTTGAATTACTCACGGAAAAATACAGTACTTGGAATATGTGTGAAGTGAGGTAAGCACCTGTGAGCAATCCAGTGCTTTCTGCGTCTGCAGTGCAACATCTTCCATACACACACCACTAGAAACGACATGTGGCTCTAGTCTCGACACTAAAAGAATAGGCAGGGGTCGTTGTTTTTGTTTTTTTAAAGGTCACAATGCTGGTCTAAATGCCCAGAGGCAGCATAGGTTATACGTTACACAAGATAAGAATTTAGATTCAGCTGCTGAGATTGTGTGACTTTTTAAATCATGTGATGATTCATGCTGATTGTAAACATAACTTTGTACACAAGTCCCTGCTGTGGCACTTAGATTATCTCCTGAAACAAGGTTGAGTCGTGCATTCAAGGGCAGAAATTATTTGGGGGATGTATGAACCCAAATATTATCAGAGGTGGAAGTTCTCTTCATCTGTATCATCTTCTTAGAACTGTTTACTGTTTTTTTTTTTTTTTTTATCTTGATGGGATGTGACCACCCTCCAACACGTTCATTGCCAGCAGATTATTACAGATTTACACTAGTTAACACTCACAAATACATATGAAAAATGGATCCCGTAGCATACAGACACCATGATGAAACTGATGGAGAGAATGGGAAGATCAGAAAAGCAGTCCAACTGCAAAAAATAATAAAATTACGATGAAAATAATGCAGAAAGGAAACTGAATGTCATCAAAATTTAAGTCCATATATCTTTAAGGGGGGGAAAAAACAGAATGCAGTGACGCTTTTTATATGTACCAAGTAAAAAATAAATTACTTAAAATGCATTCCCTGTTCAGTCTGACAAGCTCTCCACCCCCCTCCCCCCGGTTTTGTGTACCGCTAAATTCCTCAGTGGTACAACGTCCTCATGGGCACTATGTGCATTCAGTCCAACGGCCAATCCTTAAAGATGAGATTTAGGCAGGAGTGTGTCCAAATACAAGCTGTTCAACTCCTTCACTCTGCCAGAACTTCTTTCTGCTCTCTTCCAGTTGTTCTTTCATGCTTTTATTCCCCTCCACATTTCCCTCGGTCGTAGTCCCTCTCATCTTCCGCGCGTGTGCTCTTCGCAAACCCCCTCACATCTTGCGAATGACTAGAACGGTGGTGAGGACGCCAGCCAGGAAAACCCCCACCGTCTGCCACGTGGGTGTGCCAAAGTGGGATCGAATACCCTCCTTTAAAAAAAAAAAAAAAAAAAAAAATCATGAACAGACAGCAGGTGTCAGACAAAGAATCAGGAAAAAGTTATCTAATAAATGATTATGATTATCAATTTCGTTTGTTAGCTAGCTACTTACCCAGCCACCTTGCTCCCTGATCCAGTTGATCACATGTTCCCGGAGGTAGTCCATGGTCCAGCTGATTATTGTTCTGATGATGTCAGGAACTTTTGTCAGGAGAGCCTGAGAAGGCGCGTGAATGGGAGACGTTAAACATTCATGATCTCTGTTATTCAATTATAATAACATAATATATTTATGTGTTTTTGTTTTTATAATGAGGTGAAGTTCAACAGAGCTGCTTGACTCACTTTGATGACGAGTCGACAGGCAAAGTAGAAGAGCGCAACCACCCTGCCCCAGTTGAACTTTCCATCTGAAAAGATCTCATAGGCCACTCTCATAAACACGTCTTTTGATGGACTGAGTGCAGAGTCGTTTATCATCCTGGGGAAAACAACATTTATACAGTTATGACTCACAATTACTCAGGCCTGATGGACTTTAATGAAACCGGCACACAGACAGATAGCTCACCTCTGGAGCTCTACATTGCCATCCAACTCGTCTCCGATCTGCTGCAGGCACTGGGCAAGCTTCTTGTGGTTAGGGTCGCACAGCTCTCCTCCCCCCAGCTGTGCCCTAGTCACTAAAGTGTTGCGGTCTCCATGACGCTGAACCCGTTCGTAAATGAAACTAAAAAGGCAGATAGTGATCAGTGTGACTCTTTGCCTGTTCAAAAGCAAGAAGGCAAACTTTGTAGTACATACTCACTCTTTTAACAAAACAGCTCCTACTTCCAGTATCTGATCTTTAGTATTTCCTGAAAGACAAAGGTCAGTGTCAGATCATCCAAATGCTGATACCACTGTTTTACAACCAGGTTCCTTGTATTAAAAATAAATGAGCGGATATACGTGTGCGGATATGACTAATCTGAGTCTATGAACACACTTTAGATTATGAGAAATAAAACCAAACATTTTGTTGATTATTTGTCTGTAAATACGTATTTAACTCTGTGATTTAGTCTTTGTACTACTTGTGTTTGTATGCCGCGTGAAAGATATTTATGACATACAGAGACAGACAAATACTGCGCACAGTTTGTTAACTTAGGCTAAATTAATTTGCCAAAGTTAGTCAATTGTGTAGCCACATGTGCCAATATCTCGCGCCTATTTTGGACTTCGACACTGTCGAGGTGAAACGAAGTTTCCGCCTGCTGTCTACATTTTGTGTTTGTTCAAAACATAACTGCTAACTCATCCTAACCGAGCTATACATGAAGATAGCTCGGTGCTAGGCGCTAGCTAACGTAAGGCTAACGCTGAGGTTAGCTGCCTTGCTAACCTCAGTTCAGTTAACGTCACTTTCGGCACACAAACAAGCGACAACCACGAAACAAGCGACAGATGTTATAGTGTCGGATTATCTACGTCTGCCACACCGCAGGCGACACTGTCACATCGTATTTAACTGTTAAATATTAAAGATGCTAGCCAGTACCTTGATCGCCTCCTCCCGGGTGTGATGCCATCTTGTTGACTGTTTAGATTGTTACTTCCCGGCACTTCCGTGCAATCATGTGACACAAATTTATTTGTTTGTGGCAACTGCAATCGACTTCAGATGTGATAATATTCATTAAGACTAATTATTCTTTATATTGGCGTTAGATGGGACTCATGATATGATGTGATAACATTAAGTAGAGTGACATCATCCACACTATGTTTTATAGATCTATTGATCGACACACGCAGCGTCACGCCAAATATGGACAACGCTTCAAGGCAACTTAGGCTGCAAATAAATTATATAAAATTAATAATCTGTTTACAATATTAACTTTGTCTACCAGTCGGCAAATGTTAATGAAACAATAAAAAAACATATATGTTGTTTGTTTTTTTGAGCCTCGCCTTTTCGTATACGTCACTTCCCGTTTCTCGTAGACTTCCGTTCGTCGCGCGCATTCACAGGCCTCTTTACGACTCGGCTGGCAAAGATGGCGGATGCACAAGTACGTTCAGGAAAACGGCGTGGTCACTTTAAATCGATGTTTTTGCATTTTAATCAACACTTTTGCCAGATTTTATTGAGCATATGCCTTTATATACTGTTTATACACACATTGAACCGTTTCAAGCCACATTTAGGGTTTTATTTCTGCCATTTGTTGTTGCCGTTGAGCATACCCTCGTGTAACGTTGAACTAGCCGGAACGCTAACTCTGTTAGCTTAGCCTGCTACCCGTTAACTCTTTATTAGCAGCTAATTTCTTTATATAAATTACAAGCGGTGACTTTTCCCAACATGACATTTACCCTACAATGTACCCGACTACATGTCTGTTAGTTGGGGGCGAGCTTACTTCCTCATAGGAGGAAGTTTATCTTAAAATAGCTAGCAAGGCCGGGTGGTGCTATGTTAATGCTTCTTCCCGGTGCTGGGTAGTGTGTGTGGGGTGAAGTTAGCGTGTCTGTCTGGCTTTAACGTGCTGCTCTCCTTGTTCCACAGACCGAGCGGGCTTACCAGAAACAGCCCACCATCTTCCAGAACAAGAAGCGTGTTCTGGTCGCTGATGGTGGCAAGGAGGTCAAGGAAAAGCTCCCCCGTTACCACAAGAGTGTCGGGCTGGGCTTCAAAACCCCAAGAGAGGTAACTTGATTTGTGCAACAAAAAATATTCAAACTGGTACAAAAAAGTCCGAGCTGTTAAATTTGAACTTTTATCTGCAAATGATGTCTTTCTCACGATGGTCTTCCAAGCCCGCAGGGTTCTGACGATACTGCCTTTTGGCAATACTGATGCAGTCAAGAGTTATAAAAATGACCCGTTTTGATGGCTGGGTAATTTGTAGAACAATATTAACAATACACTTTTTTTTCTTTTCACCAGGCTATTGAAGGCACTTACATTGACAAGAAATGCCCCTTCACTGGAAATGTCTCCATCCGTGGCCGTATCCTCTCTGGTCAGTTTAACACTTCACTGTACACTTAACACTGTCAGCTCTGTTTTGGGGTGCTTACATGAGTTAGAATGCGTCCACGCTGTTGCTGAGTGTTGATGCCACAGTCTGAGCTGTGTTGAGCACAAGGCGAGCAATATCCTGGACTACAAATCAACATGTCCGTGTAAAGACGCAGGTAAAGCAGCCCAATCCAGAACCAGTGTCTTTGCACGATCTACCAAACTCCATATTTCCCATCTCGTCACTGTCCTGCAAATGATGTTTTTTCTCACGATGGTCTTCCAAACCCTCTGGGTTCTGACGACAGTGCCTAATGGCAACACTGATGTAGTGAAGTGACAGTCCTAATTTAAAGCTGCTGATTATTCAGTGCGGAAAACTCATTAAAAGTCATTCATCAGTCATTAACGTTTGGTTTGTGTGCATGCTCTACAGGTGTGGTGACCAAAATGAAGATGCAGAGGACCATTGTTATCAGACGCGATTACCTGCATTACATCCGCAAGTACAACCGCTTTGAGAAGAGGCACAAGAACATCTCTGTCCATCTGTCACCTTGCTTCAGGTACGACGCCTCTCACACACCTTAATTCAAGGTTCCTACAGTTGTAGCATGCAAGAAATGTACAAGAAAAAGGTCTAGAACGGCTAGTGCAGTGATGTAATCTGTTCCCCTGTGAGTCAAACCTGATAGTGGTTTGTTGTTTTGAAAGGCGTGGAACAATTATTTTGAAGAACAGTGTTATTGTGTATCATAATTTGCTGCAAATGATGTCTTTTCTCACGATGGTCTTCCAAGCTCATGAAGCTCTGACGACAATGCCTTTGGCAAACGCTGATGCAGCTTGGCTTCACACCTCCTTGCTAAGTGTTCATCACCTTGGTCTTGTTAACCACCTGTTAACACCAGTCTTGTGTGTTTCTGCAGAGACGTCACAGTTGGAGACATTGTGACCGTCGGAGAGTGCCGACCACTCAGCAAGACCGTGAGGTTCAACGTCCTCAAAGTGACAAAGGCGGCTGGAGCCAAGAAGCAGTTCCAGAAGTTTTAGATGTGACTTTGAACAGGAAGGCTGCTGCTGGCTAACTGGCTCACTGTCAAATAAAGAAAACATTGTTTAAATAGCCTTTTCTGCTGTTTGTCTTTTCACGTTCTTTAGATTTGGCACTAAATGATACATGCACATAAGTTCTGTTCCTTAATGTATTCATTTTGCTCATGTATAATCCAATGTAGTGGCACATTGTTACTGTTTGATTAAATCTACAGAAGTTTGACTGGGAAAAATTAAAAATCCACTGTAAACATTTAGAACTTGAACTGGTAAACATAGAAAATTGATTAATTTGAACAGTTAGTCATAGTGATGCATATCATACTGGACATCTTAAAAATTAGATTTATGTGCTTAAAATTTCACACTGCATCTTAAGTCTAGTGGTAAGCAGTGAAACTGATCTAGCATTTCTTCAGGGTATTTCAAAGTGGAAAAACTTCCACACATGGATCCAGACTCTGGCAAGAAGCATCATAGAGACTGATGTGTGGCAGCTAGGCTGAATTAGGATTAATTTCTGTTTGAGCAATTGCCAGACCCTTTGACTACAAATGATGAATAATTAAAATGAGTATGGATAAGGTGAAAGACAATGTGCGATTGTCACTTTTTGAATGCAATCTTTTAAAATGTATTTTTTATTAGACCATTACAGAAAAGGAGTAACTAGGGTGGGATGTTAAGATGAAACGCAACACTCTTTCGCTCAATAAATCCCAACATGATCAGTATTTTATAGTTTGAGAGCCAGACCAAAAGAGATTAAAAAAAAATAAGAGTTGTTGGATTGAATAATAGAGTACTTTATGTATTACAACACATAACAGGTATACAATCAATATATATATAAACAAGCATGAGGTAGATGAGTTTAAAGTGACTGTAGTATAAATAGAATTTAAAAGTCTAAGAAGAACATGTAGCTCTGTCAGTGTAAAAAGTATACAAAGTAAAATATACATGAACTCTGCACAGTAACTTTGTGCATTCTTAGTCAGTGTAAGTGATGTGTTATATGTCTGTATCCAAAATATCAACCGTCTCCTCTCCCTGCACAGAGGAGTGTGATGGGCTCTGTAGCAGTCCTTTTTACAGTGGACCTGTATGAGTCTCTGGCTGAATATGCTCTGATGCTTGATCAGGAGGATGTAGAACATTCCCAAGAATAAAACAGTTAATGCACGCAATATTGAAAGATTACAGACCGACACCTCTAAGATGTAGAGACTGATATTCAGATGTGACTGGAATGTATTCAGTACTTAGCATTTTCTGTAGAAACATGTATTCATATATATTGGTAGAGGCTGCATGATGGACCCACAGCAAGTAGGTACACTGTCACAACGAGCAGCATACGGTACATTATACACCTGTGCACAGCAGCGACTCCCAGTGTTTCAACAGTTCACATGTTTGAGATAAATACATCCAGCAGGTGGCGACAAATGACCGATGTTTGCAGACCTGAAACCCGCATACCTGTCAGTGGAGGAGCTCCTTTGTGCATTTGTTAAAACTTTTGAAGTAGAAGTAAAAGCTCTTCCTGCAAACCTCTGCAGTGACACATTAGATAGACACCATGCGACATTTTACTAGTCTTCATAAGAATGTCATCATGTGTAAATGACTTCATTTAAGTAGTGACAATGCTGCCTTTGGAATGACTAAAATATTTATCTATCTTTCAAGATAATTAACTAACTTTCCAGCAGTTTGTATAATAAGGAAGAAATTGTTCACCCATCGTCCATTTTCTGCTCTGGTTTTCCTTTTAGTCATGCTGAAGTAAGTAAGAAGTTCACAATGTAGGATTTTACACTGCTATTATGAAAACTTTGAATAGACATAACAGTCAGATATTTAGGTCAACAGGAGGAGGGATTACTATCAGAGAAAGAAACACGATCAATCGCTGCTATTTGTCGGTTTCATCCTCAGTCTCATGATGCTGTATCCATGAGGAGGTATGACCTCTTTCTTTTGTACAGTCGCAGCCGTAATGATGCTCATTGTGCCATCAACAAGCATGGATCTGAGTGTGTCCACGGCCCGTCTGCATCAGCTGAGTCATTTGCATGTGTCCTTATTTCGACTTGAGAAGATGATTCTGTATGGGAATCACCGGAGCCTCCTCCCCTCTCCGTCCCCCACTCAGCTTGGCCTTCTGTCAGCAGAGGCGTCACCATTAACATAATGATGCCGTCTGTGTTTTTTTCCCCAATGCTTCATTGAATGTGGAGCATATGTTGATGACGTGAAGAGGAGAAAGTGCTTAATGCAAAAGTAGTCCACCACCGAATGATTAGCAGTGTAAGTCTGAGAGCTTGTTTTGAAATAACCAAACAATTTTCCTCAATTACAGTTTGCACTCTTGTTTCTGTTGTACTGACAACAATCCCAGCACCCCACTCATGCTACAATATTTACCTAAACAGCAGAGTCTCAGCTTCTAACCACAAATTGTCCTCTCTTGTACCGGGGGCTTTCCCAGCTCCTTCTCTCCATAGGCGCAGACACTACAGGAGGGTGGGAGGGCCGCAGGATGTTCTCCGAATATAACAGGCCCTCTCATGAGCAGACACCCCAGGGAGCAAGGCAGCCCAGCGGGCCACCCAGCCCACATGAGTACATACATGCTCCCACAGAGTGTTTGTTTGAGGGCAGAGGTCTGATCCCTCAAAAAGTCCGAGCAACCATAATAAACCCAGGCTGACAGTGTTAAACTGTGAGGGATACGTTCTGTCGGGGCAGCATGTTAGCATAGCTGCTGGGTATCTGCTGATCTGTGTGTGTTTGTGTGTTTTTAAACTTCGGTGAAACCATTTGTACCAGTTAAGATGAAGAAAGCAGACAGTGTGGGATAGAATCTTAAAACTAAATTCATCTTTTTACGATCTACATGTTTATATACACAAACGGCTGCGGCACAAAAGTGACGTAAGACTTTGATTTTCAGAGTGAACGGAAACACTGGTGTTACCAGGCAATAAAACAAATGTTTGGCTCTAGTAAATCTTAACTGTTTTGACACAGTGGGATTGTTACGCACCATCTCACAAGCCACAGGATTTCTTTATACTATTTTCAACCCCTTTGATTTCCTTCCACCTCAAATAAAAATCACCTGCTGGAAAGATTCTCGCTTTAATTACATGTTATCATGGATTTTATAGATTGTTCTCCTGATACAGAGTGCGCAGGATTACAATTTCTTGTTTTTTGTCCCAGGTTTATAGCTGGATTTACTCAAACGGCACACTTCCTTCCTCATTTTAATTCCCCGGGTGGCGATGTGAATTTCACTGATGGAGAAGACAGCCTCTTCCCGTGTCGTGGTTCAGCTTAATAGCTCTCAATCTTCCATTTGGAGGTATCGCCAAAAGGTGGAGGTGAACAGTGTAGATCCCGCCCAGGTCATCGAGGTCAGAGATCTGTGTCTGTAAAGAGAGTTTAAAAAAAAGAAGAAGCCCAAACCAGATTTTTATAGAAGGGCGTCTCTGCTCTGTTTGTGCCAGCAGACGCACAAGCTTTTGAACCGTCTTCCCTTCGCATTCCTCCACGCTGCCAACATGTTTACCCAGTGTCGTGGGGCATGCTTGCGGTCGTGCTTACTTGTGTACCTAATAGCAGGGATGTTAGCTCAGAGGGTCAACCCAATGAGGGTAATGGCCACTATCAAAACAGAGGCCTTCTGGTGGCACAGCAGGGGATTCGGGCAGGAGGAGTAGGGTCGTATAGTCCCGTGCTGGACCCTTGTTCTGGGTCGTTTGGAGACTGTCAGCAGTATGCAAACTGTTTTCCAGCACAAACAGCAGCAGTAGACCTGATGGGCTGAACAGATGGAGGTCATGTTGTATGTAGAGGAGACTGAGCTGCAACAGATAAAGCCCTTCACCCTCTGGTCGGTTCTGTCGACACTGACCAACATCTGTGCTCGCACAGAAGCAGATTTGAACTCAAACCTGTAATCTGAGACTGATATGTGCGTTTATACGATTTTAAATAAAATAATATCAATTTATTCGTCTCCAGTGGTTTACTGACAAACCCTTTTTGATGCATGCTCTTAGGCCGCAGCCTTCCTGCTAGCTTTTTCCCTGCAATATAATATGCAACCATTAAACCCATTACCATCCTGCATCTTACTGCTGGGGTGCACAACAGGAACACTGTAGGCTCCACTCCGGGTCGGCGCAGGGTCACTACACACATCTGGACATGTCATCAGCCCTCCAGATCTGCACAAAGACATCCAATGTCCTTGCACCAAAGACAGACTGCTGCGTGACAACATCCTTTAAAAAATATGTTCCATTCTGTCTAGTCACAAACAATGACCGTGTGTGTGTGTGTATGGACTGCAAACTGTACCGATACATATTAAATGTGCTTTTGTACGGCTTGCTGTTGGGAGTCGGGTGTTGGGATTGTGTTGGAAGTCAGTGAAAGTAGATCTGGTGGATAATGAGCGTGTCAAGATCTATTACTTTCAGGTTAGAGGTTCTGGTCACAGTTATCATTGGCTGATATCTGCAACAGCACCGGGAGCTTCTTAACTGATTTTAAGTGATTTAACAGATGTGGCTCCTGCTCTTCATTCACACACTCACCTTTTATCTCATCAACACAGCCGAGTTGTCTCCTCGGTAGTGTGTCTGTCAGTGCTTAATGAAAACATTGGTTAGACATTTATTTGCATGCGCGTGAAAGTAATCTGCCGGGTTAAGTTTCGACATTGATTCCCACAGAGCTCCACATCCAAGAGTATTGATGACAAAATCCTGATTGATTGCCGCTCACCTGGCCTGCCCGGTAATCCGAGCGCCTTGCAGCCACATCCTAGATTTGCACGACAGCTCCTAATTCAATATTCTCACATTCTGCCGTGTTCATGCCTGCCTGTCAAACAGACTGCGTGTCAGGCATGTGTGAGCGCGGCGGGCATCTCCAATTTTACACCATGTTGTCAGATCAAAGTGCGGGGCTAGCGCTGGCAGGTCACAGGACGGGGTGTTGCGTGCAGCGGAGCTCCTGGGTCATGTGTGAACCATCCAGCATGGCCGTCAACAGAGCATCCCTGGGGTGTGCTCTCGATGACTGATGGTCTCACACTGGAGCCTTGAAACCTAGAATCCAGTGAACAGGCAGAATCTGGACTGCATATCTAATGAATGCTAGTGATTCATGGATGATGCCAGATGACCTGGGCCTGCAGATGGGATACATTTATATACACAGATATGCTCTCCTTTGGGTACAAAAAAAAAACAAAACAGGGCTTGACATTTTAAAGCACAACAGATGATCCAGTGAATTGTTGATGGAGGACAAAAAACAAGAATCTCTACACAAATACTTGAAGTTTCAGTCCTTTGTTTGCAAGAGTTTCTTGCATTCTTTGAGCTTGCGCTTGAGACTCTAACAAAGGAACTGTAAAGTGTAACACTTCTGTCTCTATAAAAGGTAACAGGAGAAACTCAAAGCAACGCCCCACAGCAACAGTTTGTGCTGCTATTGAGCGGCTCCTCTCCAGCAGGAGGAATTCACCCCGGCAGATGGCTGGGCCGAGGCCCCCGAGGCCTCAGGCAATGCTACACCCTGGGACCCGGATACCTAATCATGCCCTGTTGAGCCTCTCACCTGCTGCTCCGCCGTTCACAATGTTATCTCATCTCCCTGACCTATTGTGGCTCCCATCGGTGATAATGACAGTTGAGAGACCCACGCAGTGCCGGAGCAGAGGCTCGCTCTCCCTGGAGAGAGGCAGGATCATGGGAAACCTCGGAGTAATCGATCTCTCCATCATGCCTCCTCCGGTGGATCTCATTTCCTATCACGGCCTGTAGACAGCCTGGGTTTAAAGCACAGATTGCTTTGATTTTCTGCGCAGCTATTCTTAGGGTTTTTATAAATTAGGTGTGGTCGGTCACACTACCTCTTTACCCTTGTACCTTACAGTGAATGTAAAGAGGAAGCAACTTTGAGAGCAGAGGACTTTTTGTGTATTAACTACTGTAAAAAAGAAAAAAAGAAGAGTAATGTTCAAGCTGATACAAATATCCAGAATAAAAAATGACATTCTCTGACTTCTCTGGTGCAATTTCACAACAGGCAGGAGAACATTTCCACTCCTCCACTCTCCACATGAGCTCATAAAGTGTCAGACCATAGATTTGTTGCCCTTGGGTAACCACAGTTGGTTGCATTTTGAAAACCCAGTTCTCGCAACCTTCTTAACCAAACCACAGTGTTGTGGAGAATCTTGTTGTTGTTGTTATTGCTTTCTTTCTTTCTTTCTTTCTTTCTTTCTTTCTTTCTTTCTTTCTTTCTTTCTTTCTTTCCATCCACTGTTTTAATTTTCACTTAGTCATTTGAGAAAACACCATAGAGTTCCTGTGTGACCTCGGTTCCCACCATCCCTGTCAGACACTGTCACAGTGGCCCAGTTCTCACCGAGCTCTGCTGTTTTTCTTAATTAGACTTTTATTACTTTGTCCTGAATGTGCAGCGCTTCATCAGAGAGACAGTATAACAGATTAATGTAGGAATGCAAAAGGACACAGGCGACATAACAAACCACTCTTGTCACTGCATGGGCATTAGGAACTACAAGGTAAAATGTTGCTCTGCTCCACCTGGAAGTTACAGTGCTTGCAGTACAGCAGACGAAGGCATCCTGCTGCATATGAGAGCATGTGTGCTAAAACATGTATGTACTATGTATCATACAAACTAGTTGAATGAGGATGTATTTCAAACTCTTTTGTGCTTGTTGTTGTTGCAGACATAAAGGGAAGGAAGTGAAGGGGAGTTTCACAATGATGTGTTTCATTACCAGTTCCTATATGAAGAGAGAAAAAAAGGAGGATCTTCTTGCCTCAGTAAATTGCAGCTGACAAGAGGACAAAAGAGATCAGATGGAAAGAGCACACCCAATCACTGTCTGTGTGACTTATACTGTGTTCCCTTTGTGGTCATACAATCAATACGTAACCAGGAGACAATGCAAAGAGGAACAGTGTGTTTGGTTGGCACATAAGATCTCCTGAACGTTAAAGGTCACTTTGCTTTTCCACTTCAGCTTAAAGGAGGACAAGCAGTCTAACACAGTTTAACATGAAGGCAGATGTTTGGTTTGTGATTCAGGAAATCTGGAAGATATTTTATGCCTTTCCAGCTTGGCAGAACAGTTACGTGTAATGTTAAAAATCTGTATGTAATCACAAGATTATAGATATTTTTCAGTTTGGACAAGACACAAATGTCGGCTCAACCAAATTTAGAAAACAGAGACTCTTGATCTCGGTGAATTGTGCAACTTTTCCACTAACAGAAAGTTTCTCTTAATTCAACAGCAGAAAGTTGTTGATGGTACATTTGTAGAGATAACATTTGTGATAATGTTGGAGACATTTTCTAACTGTGCAGTTAAGGATGTTTTGAAGTCACCAATCTTCATTAGAAGAACTTGTGAAGATTTATCTGAATGGTGTCTTTGTGTGAAAAATGGAAATGTCGTCTTCCATTCATGCAGAGATCGTGACCTCCATGTTCTCAGGGAAAGTTATGGCCCTGTCCGACATGCCTTTTCTGGAGGCAAAACAAATTTTTGCAGGGTTGGTGGTGAGGCGGGTGTGTGTTTCACATCCAGAGAGACTGAGAGAAGTGACACGGCTGATAACCTTGTGCCATTGTGTGCCTGGTTGGCAGAACATCTCTGTCTCAGCGCTGTGTGTAAAACACAGAGATAACAGCAAACCCCAAACATTCATTCAGAAGAAAAAACAAATGGTACATTTTTCTGCCACTAAAGCAAACAGCAAATCTCCTTATCTCAAGGAAGATTGCTTCTGTGAGACCACCACAATTCAAAGAGAGGATATTTTCTAATATTATGCCCCTAGGGACAAAATGGCATTTTGTAACTGTGTATGAAAATATACTTGTGTGTTTACAGACATAATACAGCCGAAATGCATGCCACTTTTAGAAAATCCCAGTGGCCTGCTAGTTGCATCATGCATTTGCTGATTTGAATCTATCCAACGTGACATACTTTACTTTTAATTTGCCTTCCAAGAAGCAAGCATTGACCAAATTCGGCATTTCTCCAGAAAAAGAAAGCATTGTCATCGTGTAGGGTATGATGCGGGGGGGTCAAAGGATACGAGGGATATGTTTTTTTATGCCATAGTATCTATCAAACATAATTTTTTGGCCTTATTATAACACAATTCAGACTTTTCTTTGGAGCAACAGTCTATCAGTCGCATTTTGTGTTAATGTGAGTGATTTCCAAGCTGTTATATAATCTGGTTATAGCTTCTTTTGTAGAGTAGTGCTAATCATTGAAGTTGGACTGCTAGATGTAATTTTAGTGACAGTCCTCTTGTTACATGAGCTGATCAAATGTCCAGACTCAGAGAATCAGTGTATCGTCGCAGTAATGACAATAAATCGCCTCAACACCGGTTTGTGACAACACTGAAGTAGCAGAGGAGGATTCCCTTTCATCAAACCCATCTCTGTGGTTTATCTGAGCGCTACATCCTGCACTCCATCAATAACAACAGAATCAACTTGTTTGCTTTTCACTTATCACACAGAAAAAAAGTGAGTCAGTTAATGACACACACATGGAAAGAGAAAAAAAAATCAACACTGCTCTCCATCCTAGCGAGGTGGCCCCAACATAAACAGAGATCTGTGGAGCAGGGGTAAACTTCCTTTGCTTGCACTGGTGCACACACTTCCTGAGGGGATTGAGCGATGCATCAGACTGGACCCCAATCTCCATAAAGGCTGGAAGTGTTTCACTCTGCTAAGCAAATTCAAGCCACATGCTAGACTTGCTTGTCTCCACGTCCTCGTGTTGCTGTAGGTAAAAAAAGATTATGTTACAGATAACTAGATAAATAACTTTAAGCCACGCTAGCACCATGTCTCTGTTGGTTCACAATTTGGTCCAGACCGAAATATCTCGACAACCATCTGATGGTTTGCCATGAAATTTGCTAAAGATATTCCCTACAGGATGCTTCTCAATGACTTTGATATAGTGCCACTAGCAGGTGAAATTGTTCTTTGTTTCAGTAAAATACCTCAACATCTACTCAAAGGATTGGAACAAAACTTATTGTTCCCTGATGATATAATGACTTTGATGACCCCCAATTTTTTACCCAAGCATCAACATGAGGTTAACGTCTTTGTTTAAGTTTCGATGGGATTCCTGTGAAATTTGGAGCATACATTCACAATTCCAAGAGAATGACTTGTAATAACTTTAATCACCTTTTGTCCAGTGCTTCGTTTTAGGATCAAATTTCTGCAAAATGAACGGCCTTCCCATCAGCCTCAGTTGTACTTTATGTCAGCCAGTGTTAGCTGTGTTGTAAATGCTAGCATGCTAACAAACTAAGATGGTGAACAAGGTAATGATTACACCTGCCAAATATCAACACGCTGGCGTCGTCACTGTGAGCATGTTAGCATGCCGCTGTCTCTGTCTCTCGCATTACCATCTTGGGAAATTTTCAGTTTCACAGTGAAAAAATCAAGCAGATCATCACAAGAAAAACTTGTCACACATCTTCAATATGCATCTTTTAATCTGTCCCACAGTGCTGTTTGCTTAAACTAAAGCAGCCAATGAAACAAAGCCATGGCTTTGTTTCCCACAATGCCTTTTGTGTTAAGATGACTTTTCCTCTCTTATAGATGATCTCAGCACTAAGATGTTCTCTGAGAAACATGTCTGTTACTTTATTGTTATGGAGAAAGCGGATTATCTAGCTGTTTCCACTAATTCAGTGTGTTCTACAGCTTATTTTTGATTTCCTGCTCCGTGACTGCAGATTAATATCTCCGGTGGCAGCAGCCCAACTGCAACAAACGCTCTCTCGATAACAAGGGTCCCTAACCTCAGCACCCTGAGAAACACTGTAGCAAGTTTGAGAAGGCATAGCATAATTTAAGACACGATTGAAGAACAGTAGATATGTGTTAGCGGCCCGGGGGGAGTCCCACCCAGGGAGACTGGAGAGGAAACTCTGCAGATGGAGGTCAGAGTTGGTCTGCTCACATCCTACTCTCTATTTGTCCTGTTATTCCAATCTCCGCCAACACACAGACGGAATCAAGGATGATGTCCTGGGAATCATCTAAAAAATCCTTTCTTTTTAAAGCTCTCCTCCACAGGAGATTTTTGCAGTCAACCTTACCAACTCATGAACATGAAAGCATAAAATGACGCTTAGGAGGCCGCAGGATTTAAAGAAGAGTTGTAAAATGTGGTCGTTGGGGTAACCTTGCCACAAGGTCTTATGAAAACCACATAAAACAGCATAATTAGACAGATTTTTTATTCCAAACTGCCATTTGTCATCTACAAAGCACCCCCGATACAACATTACAGTATGACTTGGCAACTGTAACCTTCACAAAGGCTTTGAAAACCTTCCAACTGATGTTCATCATTTCCATACATGATATCCCTCTGTGTTTTCTTTGCAGGATTTGTATCATGTTATTTCCAGACTGCTGCTGAAACTGGCTTCCAGAAGCTAAAGTTGGCCGATGTCATGTTTTTCATGGCTTAAACAGGCAAAGACCGTTCTCAGATGTTAAATATATCTAAGCAGATATCTGTAACAGTGCCTACTTGGGTCTCAGAACAAGAAACTGTGTAGGCTCTACCAAGGCCCACCATGATATGTCACTGTAACCCTAAAGTATTTTGGTGATATGCAGGAAAAAATAACTGTGGTGGTAGTCTGTGACATGCAGACTACAAAGGCAAACTCACAATGAGGACTCTTCCTGGAGATGTGACTGTGTTCACGTTGTCTCGGTCGAGGTCATGGTGAGCCATGTCAGGCAACCTTGAGACCAACGAAGCGGCTGCGATGACCTGGGAAATCAAGATCTTTTCCGTCAATACTACAGAGACAAAGAGATGTCAGAGGACGATGACCCTTTCCTGCTAATCAGAGATAGATTTGCAGACAGGAAAGGACTCCTCCCTCCACCTCTGCTCAGGCAGTGATGAGGTTTCCATGTTTGTGTTGGCTCGTGGAGGTATGACGGTACCTGTATCCTTTCTGGCAGAAGACAGGGACACAGAGAGACGTATCTCTTGGTCTTGTTTGGAAAAGAGGAACTCCAAAGATTCATCAGTCAAGTTTGTTTATCATCTCCTAAATTTGGAGTGAATTTCCTTTCTGTGGGTAATGCTATATTTGTTTAGGCATGGTGCTCAAGCCGTTGTCAATGTGTAATGGGTGCTAAACAGTTTAGTTTCCTTTCACATTGTTTGCCTACATTCTTGTATAATATAATCCATAAACAAAATTCTTGTAAACCAGAACTGACCTACACATACACAAACAATCCAATCCCAAATCTGCCATATAATTTACCCCTGTTTGTCCTTTTTTGGCCATGGCTTAAATATCTCAGCAACTACAGGATGGATTGACATGAGATGTTACACAAGCATTGGGAACGAAGCCTACTCAGCACCACCATTTTGATTTTAGGGCATGTCTCGACAACTATTACATGGATTGCCATGAAACTGGGCACAGACATACTGTACATATCACCTTCAAACTTTGGCAATATCTTCATCCCATCATTTATTGCCAATTAGCAAACGTTAGCGCGCTAACACTAAGATGGTTTACATGGTAAACATTATACCTGATAAACATCAGCGTGTTAGCATTGTCATAGATTAATAGATTTTATAGAAATAAAGAATAAACTACAAATAGCGAAACAGCGAAAAAGGCTATATACAATTAAATTAGCCCGTATTGTGAGCATGTTAGCATGCTGATGTACTGTATTGCTAATCTTGAGCGGAAAATCTAACCACGTCAGGAGGCAAAATAGTTACGCCCATTCTCGAAGGTGTGCTGGCTGTCAGAGAAAGGGGCAGACATTGTTGTGTAAAGAATGAAAAAAGAGAAGAAGTTCAAACTCAGCCAGCGTTTTCGTGGCACAAAGAGAAAGAAAAGAAAGTTGAATTAATTATTTTGGCACTTTTGAGAACATGCTCATATTCTTCTGAATCCTTTGATGGGTTTAGTGATATGATATGAAACCCTTTGTGCCCTCTTGAGCAGTTCCTTTAGCTTCTTCAACAATAGTTCTATAGAGAGATGACCAGTGGCCTTGAGCAGACCGTTTCAAACATTATGGCCAACCACTGGCTGAAGATGCATATCTAAGTATGATTTGACCTGTGCTTTCTTCATGCCGACTGAAGTTCAAGACTTGTCCAGAGCCCTGACCCACTTTCTTTCACTTACCCCGATCATTGTGTCCGTGGGCTGTGACCCTGGTAATGTTATACAAATGTCATGCGTCATGGGACTGACAGCTCCCGTATAAGAGGCGAGCATTTGGCCTACGAGTATTGTCGCAGAGAGGGCCCTTTGTAGGAAGACAGAGACCCCTGGCAAAATGAACAATGGTGTATTACGGAGAAGGTCAGCAAGAAAAAAACACCAAAATGGTTGGGCAATGTTTTCTGCTGGCAAACTCATCTTAAACGTGCTTCTGCAGAACATTTTGTAATCTCTGAAACTATTTATTACTTGAGTTGGCGCTTCCTTTGAACAATGCTTGAGAGTTTCTTTGTGTTGCAGTGCTGTGTGGTTTATTAATTGTAACTCTGTAACAGTTTCCAGATTTATCGCTTTATTGCCGTTCATTCTGGAAGCTTTGATGTTCAAGGTCAGATGTTGAAACATTTTTGTGTAAAGCTTTAGGTGGTAAATTGTCTTGTCAAGCTTGGCGGCAAAATCATATTGTAACAGGCTGCTGCTTAGACGGCATACAATCCTTTCCAGTGAGGATTTCAGCTGCAACATGTTGATTAAAAACTTCCCTTTGCGACTTTCTAACAGTTTGCTTCAATACGGACGCGATCGCCAGGATCAATGGGCCACCTTTCTGCTAGTTTATTGCCCATTTAGTGCATAATAAGATAACCTAATCCAGCCGGGATTTGATCAAAGGCATCAGCAGAAAGTCACATACCTCTGCAGCCGTCACCTCAAAGGAAATGACTCACAGTTCAGCTACAGTAAATAGTCAGGACAACAAGCTGTGCTTTTTATCTCCATCTTATTTCTGTTGCACCCTGTGGCTTTGAAGCTCCGCAGCTGAAACCGTCCCCAGACATTAAAGTTTCTTATTATAGTCACTGTTTATTGGTCAAGATTTAGTATTGTGTTTGTGGTGTCTGTGTGCAGAAAAGTAAGAAAAAACAATGGGGGCAAGGAATGATGGGAATGATGCACAAATGTTGTTCTTGAAAATAGAACATACATAAATTTAAATACTGCATCTAAGTACAATGTTCTCATACTTATACTTTGTATTTCCATTTTTAGGATACTTTATACTTTTTGATATTATTATGAATACGGAGCTCACACCTTGAAGTGATAGTGAAGTGAAGTATCTGAATATTTCATCCGCTTTCCAGTCAGTGGTGTTCAGCTCCTCAATTACAAGTAAAAGTCATATATTAAAATATATAATATTAATTATATTAAATATATATATTAAAAAGACATATTGCACATATATGTAAAAGACATATTGCACTGTTCATTTAGATGCATCAGTGTATAAGCAGCATACTGTTGGATGGAGGTGGAGCTAGTTTGCTAATTTAGTTCAGTGGTTTCCCACTGTGAGATCGGAC
This sequence comes from Nibea coibor, assembly GCA_023373845.1. Lineage (NCBI taxonomy): Eukaryota > Metazoa > Chordata > Actinopteri > Sciaenidae > Nibea > Nibea coibor. The sequence goes on along the minus strand of CM041727.1, from coordinate 14,459,347 downwards.
TCCCTTAAAGGGTCACAAGATAAATCTGAGAGGTTGTGAGATGATTAATGGCAGAGAAATGAAGAAAAAACAAAGTCCTGAGTTCTAATCTTTAATTTTCAGTGTGAAATGTTTCAGAATTTGACCTTGTCGGGCTTCAAGCCACAGCTTGTCTTTCATAGAACAACTCACAGATATTTGAATCATGACAACAAGCAACAACCAGATACTGTGTTTGGTAATGATTCATAAACCAGATGGATAAACCCCTGGTTTAATCTGGTCATATTATCTATTTTATAATCCTCTTATCTGTGCTTTAAAATAATCTTGTTTATAAAGTAGGATGAAATGAAAAAGTACCGGTATTTTTCTATATTATTGTAGTTAAGTACAGCATTTCATTAGTTTCGACCACTTGTGGGCACATTAAAGCAGTAGTTGATTTGAATTTGAATTTCAAATTCAAGCGAATTTATGAAACCTAATACCTGCTTGGGCAGATTTCATCATCAAGTCAAATTCACCACCAAATGTACTCTGTTAAACTGGATCTGAACCACTTTCTGTGTTTTTTCTGCTGTCGGATGCAGAATAAAGAGTCATTTTGTCATCTCAGAGCCTAAAGTCATATTTTATGTCCCAGAAACAGACGGCTTAGTGATGCAGAAAGTTGCCATGGAAACCAGAGTTTTCTGTTGTGTTGGTCGTGTCAGAGATCCGCCCTTATGCCCTGACCCCGTCCCTCCGTGGCGGCACACTTTCCCCGGGGGATTTCACATACAACATCTGCCCTGTCTTCCAACCCCCGACCCACCCACTCCAAAAGAGCTTCTGGGCTGGCTTTTCTCAATAAAGGCCATCCACACACACCTGCTGAGAGGGTCAGAGGTCATCATCCAAGCGGGGACACATCATGACCTTTGTAGGTCTCGAGCCTTTATCGCATTCTTACACAGCATATCAAAAGAGAAAATGTTCATTCTTACACTTACTGAGAAAGAAAAAAAAACATTCCTCTCACGCTGCTTCAAGCTACCATCGAAGTATATTAAGACAAAACCTCATTCTTTCTTGTTGAAAGTATTTTATTTTAATGTCTGTTGAGAATATAGCTTACCTGGAACATTACATCAGCTTCTCAAACACTTTCTCTTTCAATTTTCCCAAGCTGTAGTGTCTGGCTGCTCCGTCACATGACTGCTGAATGTGGAGACAGAAGGAGAGGGAGTTCCCTATGGTGTCTATTCGGGCTTGCAGCTCTGCCTGCTGCCTTGCCAGGCCCTAAAGGAATCACCCGGCCCTCATCAATCTGCCTCTGCATTCCACAATAGCTGACAAAGGCACTCCACTCTCTCTGTGGCAGATGGCTTCGCCTCGGGCTGTCCACGCCAAGCCCCCATTGTTTAGTTTCCAGGGTTTGATGCAGGGACCTTTGCTCCTCCTCCTTCAGTGCCGCAGAGGGATACAAGGGTGCAGAAGATGAATTGAAGCTCTCTAGGTTTGGGTGCAAAAATAAATAAGTAAATATTCCATTCATATCTGTTTTGATGTGATATGCACACCATGTTCTTAAATGTTTATGTACATTTTACTCGATGTGAAATCAACAGCGTAGATTTGTGCTCTGACAAAAAGCTGTGATCTCCCTGGATAATCCTGATTCCCACAGGAATACAGGAGATAAGAGTGGGCCCAGCAGGCAAACAGCAGCAGGCTCCAACAGTTTACTATCATACTAGAAGATATGCTTGATATGGTTGCAACCAAGAAACATTCATATATGTTTTATTTTTTATTACATAGTTAATTTAACATAATAAAATGTCATCTTATTCACTCAATATACATTTAATGTACTTTATTTGAGGATTTCTATTTTGTACTTCTTTATACTTTCATTAATACTTTTTACTCCACTACATTCATCTACACTATTTGATTTGAGTTATTTTGTATTTCAACACTTTACACAGCGCAAACACCACAAAGATCTTCATCTCACAGAGTATGTTTCTATTCATGTGTGTTTGAAGTGAAACTAATTCATAAAAAATAGCCCAAACTCTTTGTTTAAAAAGCTTTGTTTAAAAACATTGTTAACGCACAGTTATATAATAATAATAATTATGCAATATATAATAAATAGTTAATATAATAATAGAGTTAGAAATATACTTTTACTTTGGATATGTACTTAACTAAATCTTGAATCCATCCATCCAAACCACCTCCTGTTTTACACTCACATCAAGTTTCTCTGTGGGGTTTTTGTGGGATGTAAAGATGCAGTTTGGTTAGAGGTCTTGTAACAGTTTTATGGCCTTTTCTTTGCAGCTCTTCCCTTCTTGAAAGTGGAGGGAAGTGAAGTCTGCTTTATGATGTGGGATTCCTCCTTGAACGTGCTCACTGAAAGCATGCAGAAGCTTTGACCGACTCCATTGAGCAATTAACATAAAGCTGCCTCTCCATTAGGGAGCATGCAGCCCCAACCTTCTGGGCTTTTTTTGTGAGGGAGCTGGCTATGTTTAACACATCTGTTGTCTCCGATGTCTGAGCAACCCACAGACAGGTCTGTTCACGGTGATCCTTTTATTCAGCACTGAAAGGACCTATAGGGGCTCCTGATAGATGGCCTTCATTCCAATGAAAATGACAAGCCGGATAATGGGAAGAATGGGGAACCAACACTCCAGCACACCCCCTGTTCTGAGCCCCTAAACATCCTTTTAAAGGGTCCTCTTAAACAGTCTGATGCTGAGTCTAATCATGTTGAAAGGAAAAACCATGTTTAGCAGCTTTTATTTCCTGTTTCGAAAGCTGGTGCATTTTCCTTCAACATCTCAACAAATGAATGGAAAATGGTTTTATGAGAAGAAACGTCGGTCTAAAAAGATCATTTCAATCAAAGTGATGATTGCCTCTCCAGTTTGTGATGTATGATGATGTCATGATTCATTCCATTAGACTTCCATTTTCTGTAATCGTGGTGTTTCTCATGAGAGAAACAGGTCAATCTGTTGAATCTGACTCAATCCAAATGGCTGTGCGTTGATGTGAATCAAAATTTGGTGGGTAAGCTGAGATTTATGTGCCCATTCTTTATTTCTTTTTAAGCCTATCAACAAAACACAAATTCTATATATGCTCCCCTCTTGATAATATATTTCTAACACATTCCTCAAACACAGTGTCCTGCGTAGTGTAACTGAGGATTATGTACATGAGGTCAGAGTGGTGGGTTTGGGGGGTCAGAGGATGTTTACTGCAATGCTTCAGCATCAGTGATCAGGACATTACGGGGATAGAAAGACAAAAGACAAAACAATGTCCTATTTAAAGACGGGTCACTGCTATTTTTAAAGCAGAGAGGGGGCCGGAGGAGATGGGATGGAACAACATTTCATGCTTTTTTGTTCAAGAAATCTGCCTTATTCTTGTTTATTCACTACTACACACCCAGTCTCTAGATATATTGGTTTCAATTAAAAAATACTTATTTCACGACATTCATCAGAGCTGCACAGATGCATTGTGTCTCAGGCTGTCTCTTGCTAATGACTAGTCTACTGCTGCTACAGAGTTAAAGCAGGGATCCAGTGATCTCATCCATCTATCATACTAAGCTCTTATTTTGACATCTCTAAGAGGCCCAGTAGAGCTTGTTACATCAGTTAAAAACAAAGATAAGTTCAACCTGTCAAACACTTAGAGACGGCATTACTCTGCAGCTCAGGCAGCCGAGGGTATCTTTACTTCTTTAATATGAGCTGTGGTGAAGTCTGTTTCTGTTTTTGTAGCACTGAAGCTGTGGCGTGTCTCTTATCCCAAGGATGATGCAGACACATGTTAATTTCCTGGTGGTCTGCTGTCCCGTGTGTTATTCCTGTAGTCAGAGGTATCCCATCGTCATTGTCTATCTGCTTGTGGGATCCTCTTTTTTGAAATCAAAATAGACACTTGTGGCTGGACACAATGGGCAGCATTGTTTCTCTGTGAAAGGAGAGCATGTGCTTTGCTAATGCCGCACTCGCAGCAGCCAACCTCCGGGACAACTTCTACATTCAGCCTTTGATTAAGGAGCACAGTTATGCATGGATGACTTCCTCCAAGGTGCCTGGAGGTTGTGGGAAAGGGCCAGTGAGTAAGTGTGGCCTCAATCGGGGGCTGGTCCTGCCTCACTGAATGGACTACACAGGCTTAAATGATACTGGGTTGAGTCCAGCTGAGCAAGAGGGGGCTCATTGTCGATCATGTGACCAGCCCTGTCAGGTCCTGACAGGACACACGTAACTCTGACCACAGTTGGGTAGTACCAGATTAAATGTAATTTGGATTATGTAATCAGATTACAAAAAATACTATAATCAGCCTATACATTTTTGAACCCATCTTTGAAATATGGTAATTTTTTAAATGATAAAACAACCAATGCTCCATTAGCACACTGTTGCCCATAAAGCTGGAATATATATATATATTTTTTCTTCTCATAAAATGATTGTGACAGTGTGATTTATTCTTAAATATTTTTCTTTTGGTGTTTTCAAGTTTGTATTGTATAGAGACAGCTGAAGAGTGACAGGAATGTGGAAAGAGATGGAGAATGACATGTAGCAAAGGGCAGCAGGTCAGATTTGAACCCTGGACCACCACCAAGCCTACACGAGGGGGGTGCTCTACCAACTGAGCTAACTGACACCCCAATGTGATTTATTCTTGATACATAAATGTTATCTTCTCAAACCTTTATTGATCTATCTCTTCAAAACATATCACAGTGAAAATTAAACTATTAACCTGATGTGTATAAATAGGCATAAAAAGAGGAATGCGTCTGAAAACTTTGTGGACTCAGCAAAGCAACAGCATTCCTCCGAAACAGCCTTCTACCCCTGGCAATATTGCCATCACTTCAACTTTCAAAATATGAATCACAAAAACTAGAAACTACACTAGCAACTTTAGTGTAACATCGTCTGCCTTCTCTGCGTTCTCTTCTCTGCTCTGCTCTTCTTGTTCACACTGCAGTCAGAGGCTAGTGTTTCTGACTGGAGGAATTTTGGAAAGCTCAGATTTCACTAGTCAAAATCACTTAAATACAGTGGATAAAGGTTGTATCTGCACTGGTGTAAATTACATTTTCAGTATCACAAACACTCCTCGTGTACGTGTGGCCACGATTGGCTGCCAAAGTCGTGACGTCCCAAATCATGCCCATGTGTACAAGTCTGAAACTGAGATTAAAGTTGAGCACAGTGAAACTTTCCTCTTTCAGCACATGAATGTAGAAACAGCCTTCTGGTGTCAAACTCCAATAAGAACGCCAATACATTGTTCTGCACAGTGAAGTTCAAATGTCCAAGTGAAGGAAGAATAATCAAAACACATTCTGAGTGGAGGAGGACTTTGAAGAACAGCTTTAATTAACTGAGAATCTCACATTAATCTTAACTTGAGCGGGCTTTCTGCAAACATCATCAGAAAGAGCCGCGATAAAACTGTACGCCAGAAACAGACTAACACAAGCTTAACAGTGCAGGGTGCAGGAACAGGAGGCTGATCCAAGGTCAGGGCTGTTTGTGCCCAGCCGCCTGATCTCAACACATCTGCGGTGGTGTGAGGGCTCGGACGCAGACGGCCTCCTATTAAACAGCGTGATTAGTGTGGCGCCCGTATGGAAGCCCGAGAGGGTGAGGGGTCGGCTGCCTTCAGAAGGAGATTAATACAAGAGCGCAGGCAGGGAGGAGCACCTGCCATCCGTCTACGCTGGATGGCAGAGCATGAGATCTAACACTATCTGTGTTTGAAGTGCATTCTTCATGCAGGGCATCCCCAGAGTGCTGTGAATGACTTGTGAATTTAGGGGGTCAAACAAATGAGCGCATGGGAGTTCAGGTTAAAAGTTTTTGCGGATGAATGCAGTTTGGTGTGTAGTTGATAGTCGTGGTGAACCTTACACCCTTCATGTGATTTTTCCAGATATCTGTAAGATGATCTCTTCTATCCCGGTCATGCCATGCAGCATTTAGGTCCAAGCTTAACCTGCTCCTGTCATGGATGTCTCCCACGGGAAATCAAAAAGCTTCTAAGCAGTGCTAATGCTACAGTTTCCCACGGATTCCTACGAGCACTAAACAAGGCCCATAATCTCTGAGAAGTCAGCTACGAATTCATGACAGAGTGCAGAAATGTACAATTCTCTCATTTCAGAAACCCTAGCGTGAACAGGCATGAAGATTTATTTTCGGCGAGCGCATGATTTACATTTACAGTTTGAAATTTTGTCCGAAAAAGAAAAAAAAGCCAACATGCTAAATCCCTGTTCTTTTCGCGAGCTCCTGACAGTAGAACAAGGCCTCTGCTAATCCATTTAATATGAGAGGATCAGCCCAGTTGGACCCACCACAAGGGATAAAGTGCTGCTCTGTGGGATGGAAGCTGCTCTTGTTTCTTAACTGGAGTTGGGCCAGGGCTGGTGCCAGGAATTAATCCCAGTAACAAAAAGAGCAGATTCCCTCAGCTGACCAGGTTGGACAGTCTGGTAGGAAGGTGTGTTTTTATGTGCGAGCCCGTAATGATGCAGGACTTTCTGGCAGGTGGTATGTTCAATATATGCCATGTGGCAACCCCTGCTTGGCCCTGATACCCTTTATCCTATAATACTGAGTCCTCCTCCATTTAGCACCAATTCCCTGATTTTAATAGCAATTAACGGATAACGAAAATGAATAGCAGCTTTAAGCTGTTGGAAAACTGACGAGAGATCACAGGAAAATGGCAAATTCTGGATTTGTAAGGACGAAAGACAAGCTAGACCAGCGCCGAGAAAAGGAAAAACTGCTCTTACTTGTGCATACATTATATTAAGCGTTGTGTGTTCAATCAATTAGCAGAGTGTCCTCCTCAATTAGCCAGCATTTGCTATGTTGTCTCGCTGTTTTCGAATAGCAATAAAGTAATTTAACTGCCCTGCAGTCACATCTGCTTTTCATTGTCATGGCTCCTTAATTTGCCTGGCCGCCCCTGTTGCTGTATATCACCCTGCTCCCTGCGGAGCTCACTCTTGGTAAACAATAAGCCATGACCGAACTTCGCCTCTCCGCATTACAAAAACATGAACTAAAATCCACACGAGTAATAAAAACAACACAAGTAAAAGGTTGAAATCTTGCAGACTGTGAAATTGAAGGGGGAGGTAATTAACCTCGATCCTCTGAAAATGATTAATCTTCACTGGTTGCTAATTGACCTCTGGCTGCAGAGCAAACATTAAACTCTTAAATAGATACAGATGGAGTATATTCTAGAGATGATTTTCCTTGAATGTCCAATCCATCTGTCATTGTTCGCAGTGAGGTGTCATGGGATCAGAAGAGAATATTGTGTTAATACTCAGGGGGGCCAGCAAGCATCTCAGAAATATTTGGGCCTTTCCTCTTGATGAATGTTTGCAGTGGTTTCTTTTCAACCCACTGGGAGATACCACAAAGCCCAGGGGCCCAGGAAGAGAGGAGGCTGCACAAGTTTGGATGTTTCTAAACAGATCGAGTAACAGGATGCTCTGAAGTGACGGACCCAAGGGAGTCCCCTCGTATTTTTACCTGTGGTCACGTGGGCACGAGTTGTATAAACAAAGGAGAAATTAATGATGCACTTTTCATGTCATATTTCACAAATAAAATCGTATCTTCAGAGATGAAGTTGCTTTACTGTGGATTTCATAACTACGGAAATTTCCCAGGACGTCTTTTCTGTAAATGAGCTGACCTTCTGATCTGCAGAGAAGATCTTTTAATTTTACCCACTTGTATTTATCTCTGTGTCTTACACTTGCAGTGCAGTTCAACGATCTTTGCTTACTAAGTCCTTTCTATTTAAGTTTTGTCTTGAAATATCTAAAGAGGTTAGGGGGCATCCGGATTTGAACCGGAGACCTCTTGATCTGCAGTCAAATGCTCTACCACTGAGCTATACCCCCACAGACTCATAGACATTTAAGGAAGTTGAACAATCGCTTAGTTTGAGAAGGAAGACCCTTCACAGAAACCACTTTTATCCAAGACCAGTCCTTTTTGCACTTAACATCTTTATTTCAGCCTGTTGGTGCATGTTCTACTCGGTTCAGGTCATTTTCATTGTGGCTGTTAGTACTACTAAATCCCTCAAAAGTATGTAACCACTCAAATCTCCTCGTGGAAAAAAAAAGAAAGAAATTATACGATGTGTGTAACACCCACATAACACTCCCTGAATGAAACCACAGCACTTTCCCACCGGAGCCTCTCTCGCTGCAGCTCTCGCTCAGCCTGCTGTCCCGTGAGAGTCTGACACATCAGACTGCTCTGTCATTTTCACAGTATCAGATCCCACAGCCCTATTCTTCCACCATAATACACACACAAAGATCATGTCTCCGCACCTCTTCATGTTCCACAACATAAAGCCCTCCCTGTAACACTGTTGCGAAAAGAGACAACAAATAGGAAACCATGCCAAACAAACCCCATCATTCACAATGTGGGCCGCCCCGCTCAATGTGTTTATGTTTGGAGCCACAGTTGCGAGACTGTAAAGACCAGACTAGACTAGAGCCCTCCTAATTTAATGTGTCGATCATTGGATGTTCCCAGAACAACAAGAGTGAGCACAAAAGGGAGAGTGCTGGGAAGCATTAGGCTGACAGAGTGGAAGTAGGGCAGGAGCATGGGGTGATGAGTAGGTCTGAAGAGTTATGCAAATAGCTTGTGTCCGCCTGGTTATGAAGGAGAGAGTGAAAAGGGAACAATTATGACGGGGAGGGGGGCGGGGGGTCACTTTTACTCTAAAATAGGACATCAACCACAAGCCGTGAGTTTCCTGTTTTCATTGGATCTGCAGAGTCGTCTCTTTCGCCTCTGCGGCAAAGATCTCCCTCGGCCTCGGAGCCCTGGGCTTGTTTATTTAGCCAAGAAATGCAGAGTAAACTTTATTGCTACCGATATCATCCCTTAACAAATGAGCCAACTAACTCTGACACGGTGATTATACACGTACAACAAACTCTTCACGTATAATGTCTTGTGAAAACAAATCAGATTATGCACAGCACCTCTGCAATGGCTGACACATGTGATGTATTTAAATGAGAAAAGGGCCTGATGATGAGAGGACACAGCAAACTATTAAAAGAACCTCAATTGTCTTTCCTTTGTCTGCTGGACCTCCCATTGTATGTCACAGCAAGGTAGCTACAGGCCACAAACAAAAAGAGACTTTGTGCTGGTTGGGAAAATTTAACCCAACAAAAGAGACCTTTTCAAAAGAGGCTTTTTTTTTTTAGAACATACATCTACCAACCTCTTAAAACTTAAATTCTGATGTGCAAAAAGTTGTCAACAGCTTTGAGGGATCCCTCGAGTTTATTGAGCTTTTAGTGGAAATATAAACCTGAAGGGTCTCCAGTGAATATCTTGTTTCCAGCAACAGTATGTGTTTTTGTACAGTGTGGAGATGAAGTCCATGCTGCTGCTCTTGCTATGGGACAAAAAAAAAAGACCTAACAAGGCTGATATCTCTGAGTGACTCACATGTGATGAAAGATGGTTTACAGGTCTTATTATTGAATAGAAGAAATCATGTCAACATGTCTGGGCATGTAACCTGACACCATAAAGCACTCCTGGTTGACCATTTACAAAATCAACCCTGCGTTTGTTCTCAGTCAGCACACTGAGAAACAATTCTTCAGTTTGTCTGGAAAAGAAATCTTTTGAATTGAACCAATTTGAGGATAAGTGATTTTCAACTTAAAGATGTAGTTATTTCTTATCAAAGTTGTACATTTTCTTTGTCACTGTTTCATAAATATTGCAATAGTCACCAATGGTGGGAAGTATGTTCACTTAAGTACACATTTTAGGTATGTTACCTGAGTTGTTTCATTTCATTGCAACTTTATACTTCACTTCTGCCTCTTCATACTACTTCACTTCATTTCAGAATCAAATGCTGTACTTCACTACATTCATGCAGATTCAGTTTCTTTACAAATTAAGATTTTACACAGAAAACACGATAAAATTAAGGATAAATTATACCTTTGTGTGGTTTAAGATAAAAAAATTAAACCACACATGTGAAATAGTTAAAACCATCTCCCCCTGACCACCAACAACAGCAGAATGCTAACATTTCCGATGCTAAAGTAATAACAGGTTATAAATACTTGCTCCACCACAGCATGATACCATAACATTTTGCCAACATTGATGCTACTACATTTGTGCAACCTTTTGCATTATCAATACTGATGTCATGCTTTTTCCTTTATCTCAGCACATCTCATGTCCTATTTTACAAGTTCATTGCGTTTACCTGAAGGAGGTTCTTTGAGACGTATGGGAACTCACTGCAGATCAATACAAACGGGTCATATTTATTTGTCTCCCAAGCAGCTGAAGCTTTCTCAGCCCATGGTCCTTGGAGAGTTTCCTCTAATGTTGCATGTGGAGGGAAACTGAACCCGAGTTCTGAGGAGGACGCCCGGTCCCCTGGCTCTCACTTCTGGTGTGACCTGTAATCCCATCAGAGCTAGTGTGTCCGTAGTGGGAAAATAAACACGAGTCAAGAGTGATCCCACCGTCGAGCTCTCATCCACTGATCCTCGCAGGGTAGTCTGTGCAGTCTTAAACTCTTGTTCACACTTAAGACACTTAGCGTTCAGGAGTAACCTTCATTGTGGTTAAGGTTCTACATTATAAAAAGAAACAATCATGTATTGATCCTAACACGTGTTAAAGACAAGCAGCAAGAGTCCATCATGTTTGTTTTCTTCAAACTACAAAAAGAAATGCATGCTGGGACGTCTGCTAACATGCTTATCTTGTCTATTCGGAAACTTAATTTGTTACATTGAGTGAACTCTCAGTAGTTCATTTGATCAACTCAATATTTTAATAGTTGAAGTTTTTAAGTTGCCAAGTTCACGACAAAACATTAGTTGATTCCACTACAGTTATTATGTTTAGTGTCCAGGAGATCTAAGAGTCAGCTAGCTGACCACACACAGCAGCATCTTATATAGGAAAGACTGGAATTCATTGGACACATATTTGACTCAGTAACTAATAAACAAAAGCTTCAAAAGGGCAGAAACATCCCGAGGAATGTTAAACACACTGAAATATAAAATAAAAACCGAAAGATGTGGCTTTGAGCTAATGTCTTCCATGTTGTGTTGGATCCATACGCACCGTGCAGAGTATCAAGTTATAGCTGGCATCTTACAGAGCAGAATGCGCACATGTGGTTTCACTTTCTGCGGCGTGCATCAGAGAATAAAAAAGAGGTGGTTAGTGCTGTAATGATGCTTTCTGGACAATTGTGGGATGACACTTTGGCCACAGTGCATGCTGGGATTCTTTACCTGTCGTACGTCCATCAAATGTAATCATCTTTGTAACAGGATGATCTATAAATAGCGGCTCTGTCGGATCCCCCAGCATGCTGATACCATCAGGGGGAGAATCAAGCGCATTGTGGTGTTTATTTGTGGGTTTGTGGGCACTGTGGCGAGGAAGTGGGCCCGTCTAAAGAAACTGAATTTAATCTCTCTGGTATTTGGCAGTAATGTTAGGGGGGGTTAGCTCAAAGATGAGGTGGAGTTGTGTTCAAACAAGACAAGAAGGCTTTTTTCTCTTGCTGTCAGTGGAGCGAGCAAAAAGGCTGAAATAAACTGTGAACCGAGGGGGAGGTTGGAACTAATACAACTGGAGAACTTTACTCTTTCACTTGCCATTTTAACAACTGACATTGTTTTCACAAGTCCAAAGGACCAAAAAGAGTTTCCGAGGTGGGACGAATGCCCTGCAAGCCCAGCAGAAAGAGGCGGATGATCGAAGAAGAATGAAGGCCACAGAGACATCCCCCTCTGCCTGGTTTCTTATACTTGCTTTTGGGAGCTTTTCTATGCACACTTTCAAAAAGGTGGACAAAAGGCCTTGTCAGGAGCAACAAAGCAGAGAGGTAACTTATGTCGTGTGTGTCCCAGAATTAAAAAGAATGAGACACCTGCACTAGAAAATAAGTTTTTCTCTTGCAAAAAATTTGGAAAAAAAAAACAACTCTCCTACTAGTGCAACAGCAAAGACAGAGAAGTTAACGCAGGGAAGCAGGAAGTGTTGAAAATCTGTTGCAGACGTGAACGGTGTGACTCAGCTTTTTGCCTCATACACCTTAAAGAACAACATTGACTTTTGGGGAGGTTATCCCAACGGTGATCTTTGCCAATAACTGGATTGAGACCAAAATCATCTGTGTCTTTAGCTCCCTTTGTAAATAACGTAAAGATAATCTTAATGCTATTGATAAACGCTTCAAGGATTTTGGCACCAACGCCGAGGATGTACTTTTCCATTTGTTCAAGCAGACATTTGTTTGATATTAAACTGTCTAAATCTGGAGGCTACTGAGAGTCTGGGGGAGTTATTGAAGCTCCACCAGCTGCATGTTGGTCTAAATGGGACTCATGTCTTTTGGTCGGCGTCCCAACACCAGACGGCACTCAGATGCGAGAGCCAGAATTTGAATAACAAGTGTTGAGGAATGACCAACTGTTTAGAGTCCTCACAAGGTCAGCGAAGAACAATAGAGGCTGTTTCTCTGGTGAGCACCCAGCTCACAATCGGGCAGCTTCCCAAGACTGACTGCAGATTTAAGATGCAGAGGGTAAACACGCAGGCACACTGATACAGGTGCAGGAACACACCTTTCCTCATATCCAGCTGCTCTTTTGTTGTCTTTGGGTCAATCTTTTACTTATATTATCTGTTAAAGTCAAACTGAATTATGCAAGTGACACACACACGCACTCAGAGCTGTATCCACGCCCCTGTGCTGCGTCACCGTCTGGCATGCTGCGTTCAAGGACCTCCCCTGAGGCGTGGCCAGCATGGAAGCTTATATATTCCCCCTGGTAACTATTCACTTATATGTGATTCAGCTATGCACCCTGACGGACGTGTCATCTGTACTTTTGTGCTTTAGTTTAAAAAAAAAAAAAAAAAAAACATATGGACTTTGCATTGGGGATTCACGCCGTTTTATAGTCTTTTAGTATTTTTTTCGGTTTAATCATGTTGAAGAATAATGCAAAGAAGACAGCTATCACTGTAGTCAGCTCAGCATGTCTCTGCCTGTTGCTGCTCCTGGTCGCTGTGCAGCATCACCGCGTTCAGGTGGATGAGGAGACGAACGCGGAGGACGCCGGGACGCGCTCTCTCCTCCAAGACGCCGCGGGGTTACTGGAGGAGCGGGAGGACGCGCAAGTCGGGAGCGCGCCGGCCGCCAAGAGCGGATTCTCAGCGTACTTCACCAAACTGACCCGGGGACGGAGGGAAGTGGAGAAACCCGCACGCTCCTCCGAGCCCGCAGCTGACCCGCCTCCAGCTGAGGACATCAGCGCTGATGACATCTTCATCGCCGTGAAGACCACAAAGAAGTTCCATCAGTCCAGGTTGAATCTGCTTCTGGACACCTGGATCTCAAGAAACATGCAGCAGGTAAAGGAAAAGTGCAAAATGAATTTTTCATGAATCCATAAATAATGTTTTTTTTTTTAATTACTTCATCGACTTTTAAGCAAATAATGTCAAGAACTGTAAAATTCCCATTTTAGGATATGATCCTGGTTGTTTGTGGGTCGATATCATTGTTGCTTGTGCTGCAGAGCTGAACAATAATCCAGTGTAGGCATGCAGGTGATGCCTGTTTGATGGCAGTTTACAGTGCTGTATTGTTCCCCTTGTCACCAGATGACACAGGGAAACAGCCGCAGAAACCTCTGTTAGCCGTGCTGAATTTCTTCGGCTCTGTCACTTTTTATTCTCCTCTGAGTGATGTTCCTGAGAACGCAGGGAGCAGGTTCAGGACTCCCTCTTCTCCCTCTTCTCAGCCCCCCTCTCTCCCCACTTTCTATTATCCCTCCTCTTTTTGGGTGTCCCTGTGAATGCCCCCGGTGCAATGGATGCTTCACAGCACCGACTCCAGCGCTGTCCCCTTTCCAGGACTAACAAAGCGTCTTTCTGAAGGGGGAAGAAAAGCTTTCCCAGCCCCTTGTCTCCCCTCTCTCCATGGGAACGTGGGAGCTGAGTCTGGGTCAAGCTTACTAGAGGGATGGGAAAACGGGGGCTTCGTTAAAGGGGATGCTTGGGACAAAGGGGTGCATCTATAGGCAAGTTTGTGCTGGGAAGCAGCACGCTGAGTATGTGGCCTTGAGAAGCAAGCTCCTTTAGAGGGTGCACAAAGAAATGCACGGCTATAAGGGTGGAGAAAGCTAGTCAAAGTGATTTTATCCTGCACCTAGAAGTGTCTTTTTAATTTGCCTCGGCCACTGTCACACACAGGGTTTTCCTTCAAACCTCGTCTCTCTCTTTTATCTCAAGCCCAAGTAAAGTTTGGGGAGCGGTTTCTTCTCTTGATGTCAGGAAAATAATTACAGGCCGTCGGTCGCCGATCAGATGAAATTACCTGCACACCTCACATTCATGCACAAACCAGGCTTCCCAACATCTGCTTTATAACGCGAGCTGATTGTGCTAATTGCTTGTAATCACTGTACAGCGCGATGTTGGTTAACCCATCTGACAGAATTAACAGCAGGGCTTACAGGCCGGCAGCTGGTGGGTGGCTGCGCGGACAAAAAGGACAGACTGAGCCCACAATGCAAGAGGGAGTTCCTGGAGGAAGGGTGACAGGTGGTCAGGAGAGACAGAACAAAGGACGGCCTTAATGCCAGCCATATGATGCTCAAGAGTTCCCACCATGTGCATATGGCGCATCCTCCGTGTTCAGGTTCGATTCTCACGCTCAGCTGATGAACATCTGTGGAGTTTGTAGCAGTTTAGGCACAAGGGACAAAAGCATTAGTTCTGCATTTTTTTTTTTTTGTAATTTCTGACTGTGCTGTTACTTCTCTCCTCACAGTGAGAGCTCTTTACTTGTATGCGGATGGAGCTGCTATCTGTTGCTGTTTACATGAGAGCAGATTATCTCTGCGATAGCTGTGTTGACACAATAGTGCCTGTGGCCTTCTTAATCTTTGAGCCCATTGGAAATCAACCAGCTGATGTGAAAGGTTACCTGTTGTGACCTCTCTCTCTCTCTCTTTTTTTTTTTTTAAGTCATTACATCACTTTTTTTCATGTACAGTGCCTCTTCCTGTTTCACCCTCTAACAATATGGCTTCATACTGAGAGCAGGGCCGTAAAACAAAAGGACAAAATGTATCATAATACTTCCTGTTCCAAAGCGTTGATCAGCGGCAAATTCATTTTTAAAACTGGTGCGTAGAGGCTGCTTTCATCGGAGCATAAATTTATTTTGCAGCTGGCACCTAGGTCTTCATAGTGTGCCACGCATTCCTCACTCTTAAGAGTATGATAATTAGCCAGCGCTCCAACAATGAGCGCTTTTAGCATTTAGAAAAAGCACTCGGCGCAGCAGTCGAGATAAACAGAAGGCTTCACTGTGGAGTAGTAAAGTACAAGTGGTCAGGAAAGTGGCTAGAGGACGGCCTGGTGTTAAAAATCTGTGTCTGTCTCTTATTTATCTCTTTGGTCCAAAAATCATTTGTCCCGATAATAAAGTGCTGAAAATGCTTTGAATGCTTCTGAAGGGCAAAGGAGCCAGGGTGGAAGTGGTTGAAGGAGGGAGGGGAGCGTGATGCCCTTCCTTCCCGTAGAGTTGGAGACAGCCAGCCAGGCACCACGTTCAGCTCAGACGGGGCCGTGCCAGGCCTTCCTGTGGTCAGGAGTTCAGCCCCTCCACCCCTCTTTGCTCTCATCTCCCTCCTTTCCTCACCTCCCCCCCGCGTCCCCTCGCCTCTTATCTCTGCTTCACACACAGCCAGCTTTTCTTTTCTTTTTTTTTTTTTTTAGTATGAATTAGTATTCCATGAAAGTAACTGTTCTTTTTAGTTTCACTTAAGAAACAAAGGCAGAAAAAAAAAACCTCTTCCCCGGGAGTTTTCTCTTTAGTTAACTCCTGCAGCTGTATGCAAATGCTGGCAAACATATTTAGAATTTACCCAGTGGAGACTTTACCCAGCATGAAAACTCACAGCATTGTTCTATTCAAGAGAGGCTCTGGCTGTATATGTGGCCCGGAGGCGGGGGTGGCGGGGGGTGAAGTGGGGGTGAATGGCCACACACGGTTTTCGATTTACTAATCAGCAGTGAGATTCCTCCCTCCGTCCTCCCTCCGTCCTCCCCTCCCTCTCTTTCTGTCAGTGCCCTGGCAGCTCTGGCAGCTGCCTCGGTGATTAGGCTGTCTATTCAACGGGCTTTAAAGCAAACAGCGCCAGCCTCTGATCCCTTCACCAGCGAAACCACCACCCTTTCCTTAAACAAATACGGGCTCGCGGCCTCTGCGTCCAGCAACATCTGCCCAGAGTTTGTTCCACAAACAGCTCAAGCAGCAAAGGAAGAAAAGAAGTAGAAAGATGTGTCTTTTTCATTCAAGTGCGGCTCAGAAAATCTCTGTCGTTCAGCAGCAGCAGCAGCAGGGTGGCGAACTCGCAAGGAATCTGGATTATAATTGTGCTCTGTCAGGCATGGCATGTAGAGACACGTGGCGTAGATAAGGTGGTGTGGCGCTCGGCAGGTGCTGCCTCACCTGAGGTGAAGAGTAAACAGACCACTGGCAGTTACAAAGCCCCGGGCCGGCTGCCTTTTCATCCTCACCATTCAGCAGCTTGCACCTGCTCGGTGTGAGCCACCATAAAGAGGAGTCTAATCTTCCCCTGCTCCTTTTTAAAGTGCGTTCCTGTTAGGCAACCCTTTGTTCTTAACTCCTTTTATCAGCAACTGCTACATTTAACAAGCGCCTGCAGTCCCGTGGTTTGAACCCTGAGTCTTGTCTGTCATACGGCAGCGAGCGCACAGAGGATTGTGTTTGTGGTTTGTCAGATCCGTGTGCTGCTACTTTAGCTGCATTCAACAATGTTGAAGCCCGGCAGCAGGTCCAGCAGAGTGAGGGGGCTCAGCCGGGGGATGGGGGTGCATGAATGGGGTGTGCGTGGGGGCGGACAGTCTGCCTCCTGCTTTGTTCTATGTCTGGGATGCTTCGGGGCGGCAGCATTGTTGCCATGGAGAGAGTGAAGCGTGGGACAAAAGGCCTTTATTAGAGCCAGGGGTTGTTTAACTCAATGTGTTTTCCACTGCATAAAAGACATGTCGATTGATGCTAATCACACCGGGCCTGCATGTGAGGAAGGAGGACTTTGGACACACTGTCGATCGTGTGACCGCCCCACATGATCATCCAGAGATTTTATGGATTTAAAGGCCACTCATCTGTGATGTCTCTTGTTTGTTTTCCAGACCTACATCTTCACAGACGGAGAGGACGAGGAACTAAAAAAGAAAATTGGTAAGTTTTATGAGGGGGCATTTCACGTTGGGAACAGAGCGGCACATTGTTTTATTAGAAACGCTGAATTCACGAGAAACCAAATCATATGTTAAAAGTAATAAAAATATGCGCTGTGAGCTCTTTGCCTCCGTGAAGGGTGGCGGTAAATTACACAGTCACCATTGATGCTGCAATCTTTAATTAAATATGCGTCTATTTCTTTCACTGTTGCCACAGGGAACCATGCAATCAACACAAACTGCTCTGCCGCTCACAGCCGACAAGCTCTGTCTTGCAAAATGGCAGTGGAATATGACAAGTTTATAGAGTCTGGGAAAAAGTAAGTATGACTTGATATTTATTTTAATGGTGTTTTTTTTTTATTAGTCTGTTTATCTCAGGATCTGATAAATCTTCTTCTTCTTCTTAGGTGGTTCTGTCATGTGGATGACGATAACTACGTGAATGTTCGGACTCTGGTGAAGTTCCTATCCCAGTACCCCCACACCCAGGACATGTACCTCGGTAAACCCAGTCTGGACCGGCCCATAGAGGCCACAGAGAGGCTGGGGGACAATAAGATGGTAAATACAAGATTCTTATGTTTGGTTTATAATATATTTGAATCATACAGATTTTATATGTCAGATAATGCTGCATATTGACCAATATTTTCTGTGTTCTTAAAGAAACCAGTCAACTTCTGGTTTGCCACCGGAGGAGCGGGTTTCTGTGTGAGCCGGGGTCTGGCACTGAAGATGAGCCCATGGGCCAGGTGAGATACAGATACACTTACACACATCCCAGTCTTAAAGACGAAAATAGCAAAAAACACAAAGTCACATTTATATGTTCATATAAGCACCTCTGACCAGGCCATTGTCTATTTTTTTGCCCTTCCAGTGGTGGTCACTTCATGAATACAGCGGAGAAGATTCGCCTACCTGACGATTGCACCATCGGCTACATCATCGAGTCGGTTCTGGGGGTTCCTCTGACCCGCAGCAACCTGTTTCACTCCCACCTGGAGAACCTGCAACTAGTATCAAGATCTGAAATACACAAACAGGTGAGATGCTCATTTCCTTTTAGCGCCCGATCAATACGAAGTCATGGATCGAGGTGAGAGTGGCGTCCTTTCTGCGTTGCTCATGTCTTTGCTGTGCTCCATCTTGCAGATCACCCTCAGTTATGGGATGTTTGAAAACAAGAGCAACATCATCAGTTTGAAAGGGGCTTTTCCTGTGGAGGAGGATCCATCAAGGTGAGAGAGACTGTTCTGTATTCAGTGTGACGCGACACAGATTCATCTCAGTTTGAAGACTTTTTCAGCAAATCTGACCCCGACCTTCTTCTCTTCTGTCTTCCAGGTTCAAGTCTGTGCACTGTCTCCTGTATCCAGACACCCCGTGGTGTCCACCTCAGGTTGCCTTTTAGGGTGACCGCTCCTTTCTCATCCTCGTCCCCGTCGTGCCTCGGTATCTGAAAGGCTCGTGGGGACCAGCGTTTGGTATTAGACCGTGCGGCTGCTGTATTCTTGCTGCAGCTGTGTGCGGTCTTTAATAGTTTTACTGGGCTGCTGTGCGGCCCGCCTCTGGACTATTCTTTCCTGCCCGGAGCCAGGACCTCGTCCCACGGTGCTTGGGTGGAGGACACCAGCTCCCGGGCAGGAAGTAGCTTTCAGCGTTAAGCTTTGCAGGCAATCAGTTGAGCTTTGTGATATATATGTTGCTTGTAAATGTATCTGCAATTCTCATAGAATGTATTGTCATATATTCAAGCCTTTTTGCCAGCTTCACATTAACATTTACTTTGTTTTAGCTTTTAAAAATGGCAAAGCCATACAGGTCTTTGTTTGTAGGCTTTTATCATATAATTGGCTTTTTCAGGCATTTTTGTTTAGATCTTTTAACTCTGATGGCTCCGGACAAACACTCTAATATGAAGATATTGTTGTGCTTTTAAGTTAACAGTGTTATTTTCTCCCACAACTTGAGCTGGCAGTTAGGCAGATTTCCAAATGCGTTTTTAGGTGACCTAATCTGAAGTATATCAGGACAAAGCACTTTTTGATAGATTTTTTTTTTCTTTTTTGGTGAACTGATCTAATTTACGTCCTTTAATGACATGCTTCAGATTTGTGTCCAAACTAACGAAAGAGAGAAAGAAAGAAAGAAAGAAAGAAAGAAAGAAAGAAAGAGAGAAAGAAAGAAAGAAAGAAAGAAAGAAAGAAAGAAAGAAAGAAATGAACCCCTCAAAATCTCAATATCTATTCATTCTTATGTATTTAATAACACTCCTTGCATTTGTTACAATCAGGGAAAAACTATGAGTGGAAGAGATTTTGATTTGTGGGGTTACAATCAGCTTTTAAGTTGCTTTGAAAAGTTTTTTGTTGTTGTTTAAATATTGCACAGCTGAGTTTCAAAAGAACTGATATTTGCTCCTGGAAAGACGCTTGCCTCATGAGGTTCAGCGGTGGAGAATTAGCGACTTTTAGCTTGGACGGGAAGCCGTTTTTAAAGAGATCTGTTTGAATCTTTGGCGTATAAATAATTTGAGCCGCAGTCTACAATAGTTTGCACAAAAGACTGATGTGGCGCTCTGCCGCCCGAGGCCTCTGAGGTGAGAACTTAACGGGAGCAACATCAGTGTTTCCGCATGGAGGTGTTCGTTCCCTCTGTGTCATCTCTTACCCATATTGGGTTACATTGTACATCTTGATTACAGTATTGTGTACTGTGCCTATGTTTAAATTGGTAGTGATTGTATAATGTTTAGAATGTAATTTCCCCTTTGTGGTTTACATACGCTTTTAATGACCTGGACATGATTTTTGTACTGCTTTGAACTGTGTTAAATGACTGTGGTGTTTATTCTCCAGTATCTGGAGGGTTTTGAACAGTTCATTCCCAATACTGTCTTCTCAGGGATTATGAGCTGATTCTGGTATTAACTACCACGGGGACCCACGGTGGGACCTAAAACTTTGAATAAAAGTGCATAACCACTGAGAAACTTTACATTTTTGGTCCTGTTTTTATTTAACTGAAGTTCAAGGTGATACATTTAATATTCAAAATACCACTGGGATAAAATATCTAACTGTAGTTCATACCACTCTCATGTCCATTTGCTAAACGTGAGCCAGGATGGCTAACTTGGAGCCAGGGCAAAAGAAAATCCACCTACCAGCTCACTAATTAACATGTTCCATACAGTTTGTTAATCTGTCCAAAACCTGTGAAAATGACTATTTGTAGTATCACAGGGTGTTATGTAACTAATCCTCCATGTTTTTGTCTGGGAACAGTAACAGTGTTTGCTGGTGGCCTCGCAACTGCTCTGAACCAAGACATCGTAAGACGATGAATTGTTGTTTTAAAGTTCAGTTTTTGTGCAAGTTAAACAAACGAGACACAAAGTGTTCATTAATGAGCTTCAGAAGAAAGGTTTCGTTACACCCAGACAGAGCCGGACTAGCTTTTCACAGGCAGATATGAGATCCTATAACTGACCTCAGGCCAGAAAGCAAATCCGCCTATTTTCAAAAGACCTTTGCTTTAGGCAAAAGTAGCTAATGACGCAGCAAAAAAGTGTAAAATCAGCGCTAGAGTGCATGTATGTAAGTGCATTGTAACATTTATGCTGCTTCATATGTCTGCTGTGAAGGAAATATGATATATTATATAATTTAGAAGATTAAGATTTTAAAAATCTACAAGAAGAACCTAACATGTAAGACGCTGTTATTATACAATAGATTAAAGCAGGCAACAGTGTTTAAAACACAGCCAGCTAGAACATTAAAATGCTGCTCACATGTTAAAATGAATCAGTCCCATTATATAATAATTATGTAGCCTTGTCAGAAATGCTTTACTTATGGACTATTTTTACATTGCGGTGTCATAATACTTCCGCCACTGATCGTGATGAATGGTCCCATTCAGAGCGCTCCCAAAAATTCATTTTAGGGATGAATTTGTGATTCAAAAAAAGCGTCCCAACTGGATTTCACACTCTTTATTTTACACTATAAAAAGACAGAACACAGTTTAAAAAAACAAAACAAAAATGTTGACATAAGCCTGCATGCATGCTGGCTGGCTGAACTTTGGCGGACACAGAGCTGAAGATTCATCACCAAAGCATTGCATGGGAGACAAATTACTCGAAGCAAACATCCCCACCACAAACCATAATCACAGCTTTGCCTTCCAGAAATGTATAGTGGGAAAAACGGCAGTCTTTCATGTGTCTAAATCTCCCGTTCAAACAGACATCAGTCATCTGCGCCCTCTTTCCTCTCTCACTTGACTCATAAAATGTTTCCAATAAATCTCTGCAAAGGTTTCAAATCAAACATTGTAGGAAACCGAACAGTCAAAGCAGCCTGATTGGTAGCTTTATTCGGTGGAAAACGGCCGATCAGCTTCAGTCAGCTTGCTAACAAGAGGAAGAGGGAGAGATCCCTCCTCTGGCACTGCACCCATGGGAAAAGAGGGCATGTGGCTTAAGTATAAAACTCTTGTATTATTAAATTGGCAAGCTGTGAATGTGCAAACAGTAATCGGATCAGCAGCGGTTTGATCTTCACCTACAAAAGAAGGAAGGTTTTGACATAAATAAATCATTAGTGCGCTGGTGTAATCTGACTACTCTTTTTAAGCTCACTTCTTCTATGTAACGTTCATAGTCATAACTAGAGAAGTATGTGCATGATCAGAGTCATTCAAATCATTAGAAGGTGACTGATTCAGTAAGAGGAATTAAAGAAGGCGTACGGATTTAAATGACTCTAGAAGCATTTCCTCGAGCTCACATGTAAATCCCTTCACACCAGTGATTCTTCAGACACACCATGCTGTCCCATCTGTGAGCAACTTTGAATGAATGGCGGTCGTTACATGTCATTACTGTCCTTTGCTGCTCTTCCACTGTTTATCTTTCCTCGGTGTTTGCTATTGCAGTTATATCTGTTCCCATACCAGCAGCTGCAGGATGACAAATACAGTCAGGCTGAGCTTTTAAGAGGACGCTATTAGCATTTCAATTTACACCCAGAGCTGAGGCCAAGATTTCGGCCTCACGCGGGGGAGACAGTTTGCACAGAGGACAGAGCTTTGACATGAGAGGAAACATTGTCACTTTGTAGTGACAGCAGCATTAGCACAACAGGTAGAGGTGTGAATCAGTGTTACTTAAATAAAAGTACACAATTGTAAGTTTGTTTAGCATGTACAAACCGAACTATTTCTTCATCATTCGCTGTTGCTGGGCAACCGGCAGAGACTCCAACAAATGTTCTGGCACGTTACGTGCCGTAAAACAGCAAATTGTGCTCGTAGGCAGATTGGACGTGTTGGACAGAGCCAGGCTAGCTCTGTTCCAGTCTCTGTGCTAAGCTAAGCTATCCAGCTGCTAGCTTTAGCTTCATATTTAATGGACAGATGTTTGCAGAAAGTCAATTTTGCAACATGTTAAACTATTTATTATAAGTAAGGGATTTCAGTCGTTCTTCCACTGTTACCTGCAGGATTTCAACATCATTATCATTGACGCCTTTCAATAAGAGGTCAGTCTCATGATTGACAGTTTAAATCAGATGTAACGTCGGCAGGTGATGTCAGTAATGCCGTTTTGCATATGCATGGTGTGGCAGCAGGTGAGAGATTACAAGAACACAAACAGCCAACTGCAGCCATCAACCGCACGTCAAGCCACCTAACTGTCAGCGCTGAACTCTGTTGAAACATGGCTGGAGGCTGTTGCTGCTTATCTTCCAGTTATCATGGATTCAGTACCCCAAAATGTCTCTCGTGTACTGTTTACAAAACACAGAGGTCGCGCATGACTTGTGTCTGTCTCAGTTCAAGTCGTACTTTCGGAAAAAAAACGCAGCCTCTCTGCCCACCAACATTTTTTCACCCCAGGGAGAAACCAAAAAAAAAAAAAAAACATGGAGTGTCTTGTCTATCGCCCACATAATGACTAACTTTTGATTCTAAATCCCACAGTAGGATATTTTGTATATCGCACTGTCATTACAGCTAAATTTGTTTGCCTGTCCTAAAAGGGTGAGAAAGTGATAGATAGTTGGCTTATTTATATCGCGCCTCTGAATGAAGAATCGCTTCTACAAAGCGACTACAGGGAGATATGAAACAACCACAGAGAAACCATAATAAGACAAAACATGCACAAAAAAAAATGCAAAGTGTGTAATATATGTGCACTGCTGGACATTAAAGCGTCCCTGGTCCTAACAATGACATTATTTCAGCCCTGTCTGAAGGTGGGGTGACAGGTAACACCTCTGCTTGTAAGTCTCTTAACAGTTTGTACCCTGCCGCTTAAAACACAAACACGTCGGTGTGCCTTCTTGCGCCTCTCCATCAGCGCTCTAAGTGGAACATGTGAAATTTCACAACCCTGTAAAGTCACCCTCATTGTGTTCGTTTGACTCGAAAACACGACAGTGGCTCTCGCTGTGGGTAAAAGGAAAAAGTGCGAGGTGAGGAGTTGGTGGAGTAGGTCTTGGTGAGACATGGATGGCTGCCACAGAGGGACATTCCTCACGCTGCAGAGGATTACAGGGAAGCTGGCCACTCCACACATTGTCTTCATGACTTGCTTTTGCTATATCAGTCAGTCTCCAATTAACAGCCTGCATTGTGTGCAGGATTAGGAGCGGCGGGACAAGTCCCACTGGCCCGCAGAGAGGTCTCACAGCAACTGGCACAGGCTTTAATCCTCCTCAACATGTGCTCTAAAGGCAGACGAAGTGGCTGTTTACTATAATCCAGGTATCACATATCCCGGCGAGAGAAGGACTTGAACTTCGTAGTAAGCAGCACTTGAGTGGGCGACTTGAGGAATTTGGAGGAGGACCAGCCTGCCCGGCTAAAGCTGACCAGGAAGTTGGACGATGTATTGCAAGAAATGAAATTAAAAGTGTTTCTGCACAAAGATGTTTGAGTTCAACATTTAAGCATTCCTTAACACTCAGAGTGTCAGAACTTATGTCTTTAAGTGTCTTTGTTTAATCAGAATTTTAAAATCAATCTGATACCTACATGTTTAGGATTATCCATGTCATTTTATCATGTCATCCTGTGATGCGCGAGATGAATCTGTAACATTTTACTTTAGAAATACTTAACAAAGTGTTTATAAGCAGACGTAAGGGTATTTTAGGGCAGTTTCTATAAATGCACAGCATTTGGAGCAGTTATAACTTGACATGAGGACTGTTCATAATTACATCAGCAAACACTCAAAAGACCGTACATCTGCTTACAACTACATCGCAGTGTGTTATAAACCATTCATTCAATGTTATGTGCCTGTTTGAACGCTAAGTAAGAGCTAAAATAAGGTGTTTCATAGAAAGTTCTTGTCCCATAATATTCTCCATCCTCGTGCCGGTTTGTCTGTAGGAAAAGGTCAGAGTGTTAGAGCAACGGACTGCAGCCTGAAGTTTATGCTGCAACATAGAAGGTATTATATGGAGGTGATTTGCATCAAAGCAAAATAACTGAGTCATGGTGCTCGGCAGAAATGCAAATCAGGATGCAAATGACGCTGTGGGACCTCAGGCAAGGACGACTCAACTGTTGATACTGTTGAACTGGTGATAACAATACATGATATGAGTCACCATGTGGTAAAGGGCCCAATCACTGCAACGCACTATAGGTGGATAAGCGGTGTACGGGAAGCTTGGAGAGGAGCAGACGGATAGAGCAGTTTGGATCAAGGTGCTTAACAAGGGAACGTGAAGTTGGTGGAGTAGAAAGGTGAAGACAGGGATAACTGGACAGCTCCATAAATCCTTCACCGGCTACATGCTCCTTCTCACTGGTCCGGGGTGATGCGTACAAAGGAGGAGGTGAGGTGTGAATAACGTGAGCGGTGACTCCCAGGACACAGCTGCCTCCCTCTGAGTCCCCCCAGGCCACAAAAGAGACAAACCAGGCACCCTGTCTCCTTGACTCCCCTCTCCCTCGTAAGCACGGCAGCAACAAAGCAGCGGGATTCCCTCCAGAAAGGGGGCACAAAGGCGCTCACGTCCCGTGTTTGCACTGAACGTTAACTAAATAAAGGCAGCTGAATGTCCACGGTGAGTCACTGCACTTTGCTTCTGTACTGAAACGAATGAACTTGTAGAGACAAGTAGGAAACACACTTATACATTTATGGCACACTGTTTTAGACTCTAGACTCTGTGTCCTGATGCATTTTGTATGCATGCAGACCGAGTACAAAGAGGACCTGCCAGGTGTCAGTAAAAAGTGCCGCCATGCTGCCTGACCTGCGTTTTTTTAAAAACAGAAATCTCGCCTTGTGCAGCTTTAACTCTCTCGTGTGTCTCCTAGGTCGCCGTGCAGCTGCCTGGCACTGAGGAAAAAGAAGACCAGTGGACCAACCAGCTGGCAGAGAGCCCAGCCAGACTCAGGAAGTGTCTGTGGGGGTTGCAGCCCCCCCCCCCCCCCCTCCTTTCAGCCTGCACCTCCCCTCCCTCTCCATTCAGCTCCTCACCTCAAAGCATTAGTAATGCATTCCTCCAGTCCAGCAACAAGCAGGGTAATTCAATTTCCTCGACAGTGAGACCGTGTGAAATTTCATTTGCATCTCCGGCTCTCTGTGTAAGACGGGTTGTAAAAACCTCTCTGCCTCCATCTTGCTTTGTTTACTGCTTTGTTTAGCTCGGCCCCCTCAATAAACAGCGGGGACCCCGTGTGATGATGTAATCTCTGGATTCATCTTTGAGACAGCAAATACCTTGAAAGATTAGAGAGAAATGTCACATCCCCTGCCAGAAGACTGGAGAGTTTTTAGATTTTAGTAGTCTGTCTGTAGTTTATACTCAAAAGACACATTTGAAATGAATATTGAAAGTTCAGTATAACGTTAAAAGACCAACTAATAAAAAAATAACGCGTGCAAATGTGCCGAGATTCAGACGATAAAAAGAGAATGCCGTTAAGATGAAGAAGGCCCACTTCCTGTATCTCTTCAGAATCTATTTCGACCTCCAGACTTCCTCATGAGAAGTCAGTGTTTGGAGGCGACAGCAGCTGGCTGGCGGCATGAAGGAAGTTGACAAAACCAGACGGGTGGCCCGGTGCTGACACTGACCTCTCGCCTGCTGTCGGCCCAAAGAGGTCACAAACACAGAACTGCCTTTCTGCTCTGCTCAAAGTCTTCTGTATGCAGGCCTGTGGTCTGTCGCTGAACAAATCCCAACATGCACATATCATTTCTAGGAGACATAGCATGACTGCTTTCCTGAGGAATCACCAAAAAGAACCGAATTAGAAGCAGAGCTCACACAGCTTCTTCTTCTCTTCTAGTTATGCGATTCTCTTGTTTACATCTCCCCTCATTTTCTGCAGCTCTAACCAAATTTTCCTCCACTTATTATTATTTCATCTCATTTCACATTAAGGATTTCACTCACAGCTTTGATAATGTGACTGGTAATTGGATCCGTGTCATACTGGTTAATCGGGATCACCAATATTAGGATCAGTGAAGCCAAGAGAGCCAGTTTAATTTTCTCTGTGTTACCGGATCTAGATTATCTGGATGGATAATCTTCACTGTCTGTTTCACGAGGAATGTAATTACTCTAAATTGTCAAGTTGTGTTTTTCTCTCATGTCTCTCAGGACCTGGTTGTGTTGTAATTTACAAGCATCAGATAAAGCTCAACACATTTGAAGCAGATCTCAAGAAGAACCCATCTCCAACTTCTTTCCTATGTATGAAATTGTGTTTACTATCATATGATGTATATCATTTCTAAACGTTCAGTTGTGGTTTGGGTGCTCTGCTTGTTCACACTATAATAGTGTTCAAAATGACAAGTACCTTTGTAAAAGTAGATGAGGTGTCAGCAGAGGTTGCAGTGGAGTTATGCTGCTACCTAGTGTCTGATCCTGGTTGGGAAGTACTGACAAAAAAAAAAAAAAAAAACCAAAGGGTGCACTACAGTTAAAGGATGTTTAATTTTAAAACACAGCATTCAAGCTCAATATGACCACAGGTTTGACATATACACATTTTAGAGATTGCAAAAAAAAGATATAAAATAAAAAAAGTACATCTACAGTGATTTTTTTTTCCAGAAAAAAAAAGAACTCAATTAAAAATTAAAATCTATTTACCGTATTCACATTAATGCAGTAACACATAGTGCTTGCTACAGATTCTAAAATAAGAGCAAAAACAAAACTACAAGCAAATCAAAGTCTTAAAAAAAGTGAAATAAGCCTTTTAAGAAGTAAACTTTTTTTTCTTCTTCTTCTTTTTTTTTTTAAATGTTTAGAATCTGTACAACAGCTTGCATTACAAACGACAAGGAGAATATGACTACTACCCCAAAAACAGAAAGATTGCATCAGTGTAATGTTTTACAGAGCAGAAATATTTTGAAAGAGTCAGGCTCATTTTCTCATTTGATTGCACGGGCAACCCAGGAGCGGTCAACCTTACAAACTGGCCTCGAGTAAACGAAAAAAGATATTCAGATAGTAAAAGAGCTGTGCTGAACTTGTTGGCACAGAATAAAATCACCTCTTGTACTGGTCCAAAAAAAACAAAAAACGAACATCGAAGAGAAGCAAGTTGAAGCTGCAGAAATACAAACATTTCACTCCACATTTGAAGGATCGTCATGCTTCAACAGGAACGTCAGCAGATTTGCTTTTAAGACAATTTCCAGATTGAAGGGAGAGAGTGCAGAATTATCACAGTCCCTTCACAGCATCCACTCACTCTACTGTTAATATAAATGCTAAAACACATTTGTGAGGACACTGCATGACGTTTGTCTTTACGATTCTCTTAAAAAAACTGCGATATGCATATTTTCACATAAACTTGCATTAAGATTCTTGTTGGGATAATCAGCGAGAGGAATTTCTAACTCTAAACTCCTGCATTTGGGAAGATTGGAGTCGAGGATGTGTGTGTGTGTGTGTGCTGTGAACAATTCCCAGTTCTGTTAGGGGAGATGAGGCTCTACAACTTAACAGGAACGTGGAGAGAATAACAAGCAGTCTAGCAAAGAGGCAAATCATCGTAAAAAGTCTGGAGTAATTCTGCAGAAGACGTCGTGCACAGCTCCGTCTTCTCCTGTTTTACCATCGTCTTCAAAGGGCTGTAAAAAAAGTTCCTGCTTCCAGTAGTATAAAAACTTCTTTTTCAAGCTCATTTTTTTTCCCCATCGTGCTGTGACTCTTCTCGTCAAACAGCTGCATTTCCGTCATGCAGCTCATCTTTGTCCTTTTCAAATCCTCTGAGAGCATGTGCCAGAATCGCGTTCACAGCTTGGTTACAGTCACTGCTGTGGAAGAGTGGCTCAATAATGTATTTAAAAAAAAAAAAAGATGCCACAGGAAACAAAAGTGTCTGAAGATTTCAGTTTTACACCTGTAAGACGTGCTGTGCTGGAGGAAAAACTGGTCCCAGATATCAGAACACAAAATGCAAAAACAAGCCAATGTGCACGTGCCATTACAGTCAGGCAACATTAACCGGAGGATAACGCAGAGCTTCCTGGTTGACTCAAACGTAGCAGATTTGCATTTTAAGTTCCACAAGCAGAAAGAAAATCTGAGAAGTTGCACTATTCTACGACAGTTTATGTGGAGTGTGAGAAATAACGTCTACACTCTTAACTCTCCCTCAATGAGAGAACGCAGTACAGTACTAAACAAAATAAAAACAACGACCAGTAGTTATCAGTGTTAGTCTATGAGCACTTCCAGAGTCCTCAATACTGCAATGCCTTGTCAGATGTGACACTGTACATATTATGGTGCATTCAGGTGTAAAGGAATTTAAAATAAAAAAAAAACAAAAAAAAACAAACAACATAAGAAGAAATGTTGGAGTATAAAAGTCCAGTCCAGGCTCCATCACATCGGAGTTTCAGATGAATTCCCAGCACCAATATTGATTTTTGCAGTAAGAAACATCAGCCAAGGTTTGTGGAAGTTGGGAGAAAAAGCACGTCCTGACTAATGACATGATGATCTGCAGGATTCCTTACGTTTTGCTGAAACCAAACAACATTCGGTTTTTCTGGGGTTTTTTTTGAGATGGTGGAGGAAAGCAGAGAGAGGAGCGGCTGAAACATCTATGAGAAATGACGAATGACTGACTGGATGAGTGATAGGATGGCTGTCAGTGCTGCAGGCCAGAGGAGTCCAGCATTGTCTATTGTGCTGGAGGGTTGTTGGGATCTGGTCGGCTGTTGGCCAGGTACTTAGCCCGCATGCTGGAGGTGTACTGTGGAGAAGACACAGAAGACGACATGAATCATAATTTTACTGGGTTTTTTTTTAATAGCAAAAAGAACTCAAGCAATGCTAAAGGGTAAACATCACTCCTGTTTTTTTTACAACATACAAAACAACTTCCCTGTAGGACTGAAGCTGAAAGAGCAGCTTTTATAGCCTGGAAAAATGTATCTGTTGGCTCAGCGCCTCGGTGAGTAAGAAGAAAAACATTCTGATAAATAAAACATTAAAAGCAGCAGTAGAGAAACACAAAAAAGAAACAACACACTGGACATGCACAACAAAGCACTACAGAACACAATTCATTTATCAGGTCACCTACAGATTACCTTCCACACTAGCTACTCCAGAGTGCTGACGTCTAAAGGGATCGTAAATAATTCAAATACAGAAAGAACGTCACAGAAACAGCCACAGAGGACGAGAAGTGTATCAATATACACCGGCTTTAAAGGCGCTTCTTTTGCCGTTTCGCCGCCAACTCTCGTTGCGGCGGTCATTCACGTACACTTAGGATGCGCTCATGCATTTGTAATACAGGCGATTCGGGGACAAAAAGGCTGCATTTCAAACTCGTACAGAGAGAAAGTTTTGTTGTCGTTCAAGAGCTACTTGATGTGTAACAGCACCGACGTGTGCTCAACAAATCAACATGACTTACCTGGCTGTTTGTTGGTGTGAGCTTACTAACTCTTTGTTTTGAGATTTAAACACTGAGGTCATCATCTGCTTGTTGCTTTGTGGTACCTTCATGTGATCTTTGAACCAATAACTGAATCCTAAACACTTCTAAAAGGTGTGAAATACATTACTCTAAACCCTCCATGGGTTCACCCTCAAGACAAAGCAGGTGACCCGTCAAACGGTTTCTTAATTTGTCATTGACTCGCAGGTCACAGTGAGCCCCAGGCAGGAGTTACGGCTTCACATGTTCCTCCCAATACATCTGTGGTGCAAAGGTTGGGTTGCGGGGGTGGGGGGGACATGCAGCCCAGGGCCACAGGAAACAAACATCAGGTGAGACACCAGGTGGAACACTCAACAAGAGTCAGGACAGCAGGAAGGAGTGGGGTGGGTGGGTCGGCGGGTCCATGAGCCGTGGTGGGGCCTGAACAGAGGGGTGAGTAGAGCTGGGGGTTTGGGAGGTGGTACAGAGGAGAAACAAGCCAGCAGGTGGAGGAGGCAGGCATGTTTTGTACCTGTTAGCATAGCAGATGAGGTTACCAAAACGATCTTGAACTCTCCGAGGGCTTTAACTGCCAGCTGTGACCGCTGTTACTGTCCGCGGCAGTCAAATACAACTGTATGGATTCGCAGGAAAACAAAACAAAACAAAAAGAACGACAAGAAGAGAGTATAGAGAAGATACATAAAGCAGCGTCTAGGTCCAGGCAGACACACAGACACCAGGGAGGGGGGGATCTCTGGTAGAGGTTCAGGCCACGGGGGGCAGGAGGGATTGACTCACGTTTGTCCCCGATACATAACATCGTTTCTACCTCTGCGAACTCTGGGGGCTTATATCAAGTTGCTATTTCAGTAAGTGACACTTCACATCATCACTTGCACTCATTTTATTGATGCTTCATTGGCTCTCACAGCACAGAAATGAAAACACTGAGCTCTTTCTCCGAGGCCAGAGCCTGTAGTCTCTCTCTCTCTTTGAATAGAAGCTCAAGCACAGTGCTGCTGGAGCTGTGTTTAGCAGGGTGGATGCTCACAGAAAGGAATATGAGGAATAATGGTTCCCTGACTGCCCAACACTTCCAACACTAATCATAATATAAAGGTATATACTGTCAAAAGCATGTCATCCTATCAAAAAAGCATCACAATGTTTATCCACGTTTTAAATGTATTTAGCTCGTCTTCTAATGAGGTACAGTGATATACAGCAGATCAGTTGTAGACTGGCTAAATTGGACGTTTTTGAAGCAGCAACCAAGAAGCTTGAAGAACTAGAGGAACTAAACCTGTGTTTGAACCAGAAGACTACATTCAGTTCCTGTAGGAGGTGTAACAAAACAACAAAACAGTCCCCTCACTGCCGGCTGTGCTTTCTGATGGCTCAGGAGACACCAGAGCTGACTGTCACTGATGAGTCAAACACAGAAACTGGCTTAACTCATGCACCACTTCAGTCTTAAAACAAGGAAGTAGTGGGTGTCACGAGTACTGACATTTGATTGAGGGGCCAGACATTTTGAGATGTTTATTAAGATTAAGAAGCTGAGAGCATGAGTGAAGGAGAGACAGGACGCTGCGGCCGAGTGAGCTACAAAGTGGTGATGAGAAAACAAAGTGAGTGAAGGAGAGTAAGGAAACAGTTTGCTGATAGATGCATGCTGGCGTCATGGTGGTGAGATAAATGACCATCAAACACTCATCTACTGTGGAATTTTCTTTTCCTCTTCTGCTTTTCAGATTTTGATTCATTCATTACATCAAAGTCACACAACAACAAATAGGACTGGGTGATAACTGCCGCTTCTTCCTTTCCGTCATTACTTAATCAGATCAGTGTTTCAGGTAAGCAGCAAATGCGATAACCTGCAAAGTTCCTAGTTTAGTTCCTCTGGTTCCACAGGAATGTTTCACACAAAAAGCTGCAGAGTGACCCAGAGGTGTCCCTGTTATTCTCACGTTTTTACACAAACTGCAACACTTACCGAGGGAGGGGGAGACTCTCGTCCTATCAGAGGCGTGTTTTCACAGCGGGAGTTCTGAAAGTTGGCGTTCTGAGCCCTGTAGAATTAAAACACGCCGTGAGATCAAACATAACACGCCAAGAAGTGCATGAAATCCTACACAATGCTTTAAAGATGTGAAACTATACGCTGTGTACATTAAAACCTCCGCTCAGTTTTCAGCATGCCGAGACCTTGTGATACAGAGCCAGAAACATGGGGGTCCCCTCCCCCAGTTCCCCTAACACTGAGCTTCACTCATGAGGCGGAGAGCTTTGGGTTTCACAGGCATCACAGCTGGAGAGCAACAGCTGCATTTGCTGGCTATAGCGGAGCTTAGCTCCTCTCCGGGGACATAAAAACTGGCTCCTGAGCACATGACGTATCTAATATCGGCCGCACTTTGCACAACCCACCCTGGGTTGTGCAAATAAATTATCTACCACTTGTGCCTTTCACTTAGTGCGACTTCCTATTCAGATTCACAGTAGTGTGAAGTACTTACATGTACTCAGTGACAGGTGCGTTGCTGACAGTGTGGGCTGCAGCAGGGATGGAGGTCTCGCTGCCGTAGCTGCTGCCACAGCTGTACAGGCTGGGCATGTGGACGCGGTACAGGTTGTCATGGTTTTGTCTTCCCCCGTGGCTCAGGGACTCGTCCTCGCTGTCCTCCTCGCTCCTGCAAACATCACACGACACTGTAAGACCACCACCGCCACCAGAGGGACCCCCTGCACCATCTGACTGATGACAATGGAGCATAGAAGCTGCCACGTGGTCACGTTTTTTTGTGTTTATTCTCACATTTTGATTGAATTCCATCACTGCCCGAGGGAGAAAATACGCTGAATTCTGCGCTGTGTGAAGCAGAGAAGACGCAGCTTTCCACTGACATTAATGGGCCTGAACAAAGACGGTAAAAATAGCCTCATGCTCTTGGTTCAGTATTTGCAGAAAAAAAAAAGAAGAGAAAAGCCCTGGACAATCGACGCACTTGTTCGCGTTGTCAAACAGAAACGACAGCCTACTTCTACAGAAGCTGTGCGAGTCTTTTCAAACAATGAAGCTCCGCGGGCATATGTGAGAAGATGATAATGCACTGTCAAAACAGGGAAACAATGACACTGACATCATGGAGCCTGTCTCCCTCTAGTGTTCAACCTACAGACGCTTTCCTGCATATTTAATCTATGACATCATAGGATTTCATTCCGTGCATTTTACAAGACATTTACTCAGCTCAGTACGGAGAAAAAAGTGGCTTAATCAATAATCAGATTTTACTCCAGATGGAGTAAAACAAATCTGTACACTACAGTGAAGCTGAACAGGCTCAGCAAGGGCCAATAAGAAGAGCAGACTGGCAGCGTGTAAGCCTTTGCTTTATAACAGGAAGCTCCAGCTGAGATCAAACTGATAAACATGGTTAGCAGGGATCAGTTAATTATGTGGTGCAGCCAAGCTGATGGCTGTGCCTGCGAAGCCACTTTCCCTGCAGCCATCAATGCGAACCTTATCTGCTGCTGATAGGACAAAGAAAATCTGAATCATTTCACCCCTCAGCTGGAGGGAAAGACACCGGCTCCGGCTGTGGTGATGATAGATTTAGGCCAACTCGGCACAATTAGAGGGGATAACAGGAAGCAATCTATTTGAGGAAGCAGCTGAAGCCTTCTGGACACATCCCAGTGGTAAACAGTCTTTGAGCAGCAAACAAAGACGAGTCTTATCTTTGTTGATTTATCTTGAATTACTTTCTCTCCTTCATTCCCATGCTGAGTAGAAACAAACGCTGTCGATGTTAGGGAAGCATAATTAATTGATGGGTTTACCCTCTTAAATTATTTCTCGCTGCATACAGTCCGGGATACTACGACTCGGCTTAAAAGCTTCTGCACAGGTTCACATGCGGTTTTCAGATGTCTTACCTCTTGGCATGCCAAGTGTGAGGCACACTGCAAACGATTGAGCTGAACATGAGAGCTGTGACGAAGGAGAAGAGCACGAGGTAGATGAGGCCTTCAAGTCCATCATAACACAATCCAGTCATGGCCTGGACATAGTCCTGCGAAAAAAAAAGGGGGGAGACACCACTTTTATTATAGCAGATGCGAGGAGATCAGAGGCTACATTTAAACATGTTGAGCAATCTGAGAGAGTCCTTCCTGAGGAGGAACGAGCCAAACAGAAATGCAGAGGTAGTAAAAGTCTAAGAGGGTCTTTAAAATGCATCTGCTGTGATTTCTCATTCAAACTAGGTCAGACCAATGAGCTCAGGGTTGGCAAAGGAGGAGGAAGGAAGTGCATTTCACCCAGGTTTGAAAAGAAGAACTCCACTCCACAATATCATGAGCAAGAATCTCCACTCTGTATGCACTTCACAGCAGAAAGTCGTTTCGTATTCTACCGAAGACGCTCTAATTTTTATGAAATAAGCAGCTTTGATGCGGTAACGGGCTAGACGTTTACGAGAGAAGGCAAAGCAGAAAGCAGGAAAGAAAGTGCTCCGCTTGCACGTGTACACTTGGAATTTGGAAGTCACTGAGGGACAGTCCTCCAAATTGTTGCGATAGCCAAGTACTTGTCATTCACGCTTCATAAATGGTACGTGGCCTCAGATGGAAGACAAATGTTATTTATGGCGACAGGGGTAGTCAGCTATACAAACAGAAAAGTGGGGTTTGCTTTAGAGGACTAAGCTGCACTACAAAGACGTCACAACAAATCTATCGCGCAGCCTCCTTTTTCATCAGACATGGAGCAACTCTGCAATAAGAATGTCTCTGTGTGTAAGTCTCCTCCCTGCTCACCATGTGCAGGCTGCGACAGTCCACCAGGGCGGTGAGCTGATGCAGGCTGATCTCCGTGGTGTTCAGTATCCCCTGGATCTCCTCCAGACTCCCCTGGAAATGAACAAGGGGAAAAAAAACACAAAATTTGCTATGTTGAAACAGGCTTAACTTGAAATCCAGCTCTGGCACCTGGCTGTGCTCAACTGCCACGACCAACCATAATAAAGAAATCTCTGTCTTCGTTACAAAAAAAATGCAACTAATTGTTAGTTTCCTGCTTGGAAATGGTGTAAAGTCAAGAAGAAGAAAAGACAAACATTTGCGAAAAGGAAACAGGTGAAAGTTTTTTTTTTTCCATCAGTGATAATCCATTCTATGCACATTTGACAGGGATGTGTCTTTCATCGTTATACAACAGTACACAGCAACTCCAGCCGAAAAAGCAGATCAGAACGTGTGATACATTTTAACGGACTTCCTTCTTCTTCCACTTCTCAGCTCCAGCAGAAAATACATCTGATCGCCTGATACAAACATTTCCACGAGCGCAGCACATTTCTCTGCGTGGGTACGTGAAGTGAAATACGCCTCTCTCTATTTCCAATGTCAGCTGTCATTTGTGCCTCCGTCGACACAGTGTAAGGACCGGCGCTGGACAATACCGCAGTTGTTGTATTGTAAGGTCCAGTGAAAGCCTAATGCAGCTAAATGGACATAATGCAGGTCCCAGGTGGGCTGTCAGCAGGGCTTTATGTGGACAGGTGCACTTCGCTTCTCTACAGGTCGGACGTTTGGTCCCATTCACCGTGATATTCTGTCATCACAAACGGTACAGCGGTAGAGAGCGGCTTGTGGCCTGGTGTTGGGGGTGTTTGTGGTCATAGCTACGCTGTAATGTGGCATTTGTAGGTGAAAGTGTGTTGCAGGGCTGGAAACATACCTTAGTTTGTTTATACTCTCTGGTGGCAGAGCGCAGCAGTTCAGACACGTCGTCCTGCATCTCCACTAATGCTTTGTGGCTCCCGGAAAGCTTCTGAAATAAAGTAGGAATACTGTAGCAGCCCAGTACATCTCAAAAGTATTTCCATTTCTTTAATTATTACCAAGGGCTTTATATCGTCTCCCTTTGTAGTCAAGTGGACGTCTAGTGGAAGCGTGTTGGCAGATTATAGATGTAAGCTGAAAGGCTTACATACTTTATATGAAGCTTTCTTTTCTTTACAGTCTTGCTAACAAAAGATGTCTGGAGTAAAGTAGCACTCAGGTGGTTTGATTTATTCATATGGCTTGGAAAATAAAATGTAGGTAGTCCATTAAATCCAACCATAGGCTCACAGTAAAAGGTGACAGTCTACTTCTGGAAGCCTCTCGCACACATCCTCTGATGCAAACTCATGCTGTCAGTACAGACACAGGAAAAGCTGCTCTGCATCGGTTTTCCTGCTGGGTATTGTACTAAAGGTGGAAATAAAAAAGTCTGTCTTTAAAGCGATGGGAGTGACTCACTGTGCCCACTTAAATTCTTACCAATTCACAGAATACATCTATAATATTGTGACTGCTGTAATTGGAGTATTATGAACGTCACATTAATGTTGAGCTAGCTCCCAGTCAGAAAGATTATGAGCATTAATCTGAAGGGCAAAGAGTTGAATTCAACATTTAAAAACATGCTGAAATTAACTGAGTAATAAATGCAGCAAACCTGCTGGAAGGGGTTGGTTTGTTCCAAACTGCAGCTAAGGTAGTACTGCAGGATATCTGTGAATAGAAAGACAGTAAGAACAGAATGTATTAGCAGAGGCACATAAATTCACATGGAGGGCTGCGACGGGAATAATTATTTTTCCGTTAAGTTCAAACCTCAACATCACATATGAGAAATAAAGATGGCTAAGCTTAACATCTGAGAGGCTGGGACAAGTGAATATTTGGCATTTTGGCTTGGAAAAAATAAAATCCTTTCAGCTCTGTTCACAGGAAAGAGGACTGCCATTTTCTTCATTAAATCTGAACTAGATCATTATTGTTGCTGACCAATGAAAACAGTACTAGAAGAGATGATCAGTCTATTAATTGATTAGTTGAGTGACAGAAATCTATGGCTAACTTTTGATAAAAAATAGCCAGAACTGCTTACATCTGACAGTAAACTCAACTCGCTATATTGGCATATTACAGATATAGTGTTGTCTGATAAGTAACAATTGAGTTGAACAGAAAAATGGGTTAGCCTGGGTAACGAGGTTTGAGATTATTTTGACACAGTTGCGTAGTTTGTCCACCAGAGAGCAGTGACACTGTAAATTGTTCCATTCAGTATGCATCTGGGTCACAATAAAAAACAAAACAAAAAAAAAACTGTTGATTGTTTGTTTATGTTATGTATTAATGTAAAAATATATATAATTATCAGATTCTTTTAAACATACAAATATCATATCAGTATTGGTATTTTATATGTATTAGGGTCTAACGGTTTTACGTTAGCTGGATGAAACATGACATTTGAAGATCTCATGTTACACTTCTAGGGAATCTAGGGACTTTTCAGTATTGAAGCTGACCAAACAATGTTTCCAATTGACATGGAGGGCTAGTCGGAGTGTTTAAGGACCAGAAGCTCCAGTGGAGTTGAATACTACAATCAAAAGCTACATTTTATTCACAGTCTATTATATTTAGTGATAGCTGCTCATTCCTGTATCACTACAGAAAATGTAGCTCTCTCTCTTATTTCACGCTGCATTGTGCCTGCTCCTGCCAGAGTCAACGTTTCATCCACCACTGTTTTTATTCTGGGAAAGAGGCCAATGATCCAAGTAAGACACTGATGTAGAGACATTTCATTTCATTTTCTAGTTCTGTCTTGTTGCGTTCTCTGCTTCCCCGAGAGCTCGACTGCTTCTGTAACTGTGCACCCGCTGAGCTAATCCTGAGCTCGGAGGTGAAATGTTCCAAAAGAATAAAGTTCACGCGTGCTGTAATAGTTTAAATGATCTGAATCCCTTTCCCTTGACGCAGCAACAACAGAATACACAGTCAGCTTTGGTTTAATAACCCTTCTTACTGCACAAAGAGCGGTTACATCATCTCTGGAGTTATTGTTAAATTACAACATGACCAAACTTGTATTCTGTTCAAAGTACGCAATGAACCTAAGCAGATTGTAATTAAGGTTTTGGACTTTGCTATTACAACCCACTCCAGCTACATCCTCCAACTCGCAGCAGCGAGTGGGAGTCGATGAGAAATCCTGGGTGACTTAAAAGCTACTGCAATGTCCACAAATACAAGCTGTGAGAACACCACCACCAACATAACACATGGTGTAGGTGACGTCCACGCTCGCTGCTGTTTCAGGAGCTTGTTTCCCACACAGTTGAGCAAATTTATGAGGGGAGGATTTCCGGTGTAGAGAAGCACATTATCAAGCAAGCTTCTGTCGCACATGCACCCACACACAGAAATATCAGGAAGAGCAGATTTCTTGGAGTCTGACTCGTGCGAATGGAACTACTGATGCCTCATCGTGGGGCTGGGTTCAGTTCTTGTGCCAGTTCTTCAACTGTGCTGACAAAAGACTAAAATCTT
Organism: Nibea coibor; assembly: GCA_023373845.1. NCBI lineage: Eukaryota > Metazoa > Chordata > Actinopteri > Sciaenidae > Nibea > Nibea coibor. The sequence goes on along the minus strand of CM041727.1, from coordinate 14,420,591 downwards.
GTTGCCAATATACATGGGTGGAAAAAAAAAGACACACATTTATGGCTCATAATGATCAAAGAAATTTAAGCTTCAGGAAACAACTTTATAGAAATCATTATTTTTGCTATTGTTGCATGTAGCGGTACAATAAAGAATTTGTTCTGCCTGTGGCTCGGTGAAACCTCAGAGTGAAGCTTTGGTTACAGTGACTCCAGGATATTGTTTTCTTTTACAATCAGATTGATTAACAGTGAGCTGGTGCGTCGAGTGACGGTTACAAGAATGCTAGTTTATTGGACAGAAATTTGGCAGCACATATTCTCAGCAGGTGAAAAAGTTTGGCAGGATAAGGGAGTAAAAACTGTTTCCAGTCCCTCAGTCAGGTTACTGTCTGAATATCTTGTTATCACACTGTTTGATGTTTCCAAGCATGAGAAAATACTAGCTACGAGGCATAAACCAAACCGAACAGTGTTTTATAGAAAGCATGCTTAGAGTGATTAAATACCTAAATATAATTGTTGTAACAGAAGTTATAGCTCTAAAAATATTGATTCAAAATGCTTGTCTGGACTCTCTGTCTCTGTTTTCAGAAATATGGCCTCTTCTTTCTCACTGCTGTTAGCGTCTTCAAATGGAGTACTGGCTGTGATATGACAAATTTCACAGACTAACTCTCGCTCTTTGTTTGGATTCACACCATGTGTCTGACATAATTGTGCAATAAAGAAAAAGCAGAGGAATGAAAGATAACTACAAGGGTTGTTGAAACGATGCTTGCTCAAGAAAATTTATCAGCGATCCAGGGGTGGAAAGCAATAAATTATCATAATAATAATAATGGTAACACACGGCGTTACATCCAGGGATTTGTCTGTTGCAATTTCATGAAGGCATGAGCAGTAAAAGGGAATAATATACAACAACTGAGAAAGATGCTCCCTTTCCAAGGACAACATCTATGGGTAACCTAAGAGTAAAGACAAACTGGTTTTCAAAGCCTCGTTCAATGGGTGAATAGTTAACATGTTACAGGGGAAAAAATAGAACTGAAAACCCCCCACACTGCACGAATCAGCCCTGTGGCAAAATGCAGCTTCATGGTTGCAGTATAATACAGTTCAGTGCAAAGGAAGTTGGTCCTCATGGTTGAGATCAAGTCCCAACGATTACAGCTCTGCCTTGACTAACCAACAGCAAGCAGTGAAGAGAGCAAAAAAAAAAAATCCCATCGAGCACAGTCTCCTCTTTTTTCAAGGAATGAAGACGGATGCAGGAAATATATGGTGTCTCTGATCCGCTTCTCCGCTGCTCTTATCTGCCTCATACACTCCGCTTCACAACCCGAGGCACGATAATTTCTTCCCCATACACGCATCCCATCGTGGGACAGATTGGGCAATTACCAAAGCGAGACGCGCTAGAGAGGCTTGTGTAGCGCTTAAAAAGGCAACCCATTGCCCTTTTGACCCAGCTGCAGATGTGGCACTCATTTTTAAAAGGCTTTTTATGGTCCGTGGACAAGACCAAGCCCTGCTCGCTTAGAACAATGTCGTCTCACTGCTGCACAATAATCAGAGCATTGAGACCAGGACGGGGGAGGAGATTATACAATTCAGGCTTATGTGTCCTCCAACTTGAGATGACTAATATTCGCCACTTTAAAGAGCCTGTCAACATACTGCAACCTCGGCATCACATGAATGGTACTTATGTATGTGATTCATACCTTGATTGATCACTCCATACTGGTTTGCCACTTTGGTCACGTATGTGTCAGGAGCCACACAGAAGTCACTGGAGGTCTGGAAAAACAAGAAATTAAAGACTTCTACGTGACGCGGACACAGTCGACATTTTTACTGCACACTAACAGCTAAAGACTCAAACAACTTCAAGAACACAACACTAGATGCGGGTAATTGATTGCAGCTTTAAAAACACTTTTACAATGTGACAGGCTGACTACATCTCAGCTGAGAGCGACCGCACAGACGAAATCAAGCATCAGTAAAGTAGGGTTGTCCTCCACATGGCAGCCAAATGGACTGCAATATTATGGCTACAGAGATTTCTGGAAAACACTGTTAACTGTAATGCAATCAAATATAAGACATCATATTATTATGAGTAAAATCTAGTAGTTATTTATTTTAAATATTTTCCACTTTCTTCCACTTTTTTGTGGAAAGACCAAAGTATTTTTATGTCTTCAAGAAATCTGTAGGGGACTTTTCAGGTTGTATTTATTGCTTCATACACGTCGCTGCTATATTTCTTGTCACTCTGCCAGTCTTCAGCTCTGCTAATTAACAGGAACACAACACCCCGTACGAAGACCAAATTCTACAGTCGCTGGCTGCGCACTTGAAAATCGTGTTATCCAATTAAACATAATGAACTGTGGAGCTCTACTTGGAAAACAGGATCGTGCACTGATGGAGACACTTACCGCTGAGACGGACAACTCCACCCCGAGGGAGACCCAGCTGATTACCAGAGCCACTACGCCAAACAAACACACCCTGGGGAGAATGAGGTAAGATGAGAAATTTAAGTACCTCTAACCTGCAGTGTCAGAGCAACACTATTCATGTGCACAGCAACAATCCATACGGTGCAAAGGGACACGCATCAAGTCTTCTTATATGCATTATATGAAAGCAGTTTTAATTTGGAAGGGACAGTCATCCAAACATTGTGTTGAAATTGTTCATATTCAGTTATTCAAACGGTGTGATTATATATTTGGCATAGATATGCTATTTAAATAAGGACAAACTGCTTGAATATACTAAGTGATCATAAAGGATATGAGGAATTAATGTGAATATCATTTTGTCTGGCAGGATTTATTACTGTTACTGTTATTACTGTTATTTACTGTTATATTTTTAGTGTGTATAAAATACAAATAGCCTTTTTATAGTTGCTTTAATATGAAAGAGTAACCAGGAATAAAAGGGCAAACTTGTGTCATCAGTATATCACGGTGTGATGCTTATGCTAAATGAGTTGTGACTGAACTGCCATTTTATCGAGCATGAATATATCCTGACTGAACTGTAATGACAAGGTGGCCCTGATCAGCTGAAGGCTTCGTGTACAATAATTGCCTACTCATTCTGTGACAACAGCTAAAATAATTTCCCGGAGCCTGATCGTTATCCCGGGAGTGCTCTTGTGGCCGTGAACTCGTGATGAGACTCACCCTATAAGTGTTCCCTTGGAGTTGCGAATGAGGCCAAACAGCACCAGAAGGCAGATGAGGACATCGAACAGTAGCAGGCCTATGTAGCCGAGCCACCTGTGAAGACAAATGTCATTAACGACAAATGGCCAAGAGCTGCAGAGCATGCCGCGTCTGAATGGGAAAAAAAGAGCTCTGTCTTTAGAGCAAGCACAATAATTCAAACACTGAGCTGATGAAGCAAAATGCTTCCTCGACAAACTATTAACTAGACAAAAGATTGAACAATGAGCAAAAGGACATGTCATTATCTTTAAATTTGTTATTGTGAGCAAACAATCGCCTATTTACATGTCATCATTCATTTAGAGTTATTTTAGAGTCTCCATGCAAATGTTCAATTTAGCTCCATCTTTGGTCTCTACCAGGTCCTGAGGATAATAACTGGCTCTCGGCCAATTAGAATTCTCTGTATGTTGATAACAAGAGAGCGCTTTGTTGGTCTGTACTGTTTTTATAAAAGCATCAATTTAAGACATACGTGTAAGACCTCAAAATGCTTTTACAATGAGTATCTCATCTTTTCCGCTTTGAATTCATGTTCCTCTGTGATGGTGCATGAAAAACATTTGCTAAGCAACTTGCATATTTATAATTTTAGGCAAACATGTCAGCAAATTCAGTACAGCCCAGGGGATTACCTCAACTGTATTTTCTACCAAACTGTGGAACTCAATGCACGTTTGAGATTCCTGCGAGCCAGCTGCGAAATGATATGCTGAACAAGTGTGACTCATTCCTTGTTGTCTGCGCTCGCATCTGCTTCCTACTTCAGATTCACTGAGAGATTTTAATTCAAAAACATATCCAACAGAGTGGCTTCAGCCAACACAGTCTCACTGGGGAAAAGGCTGACTTTCAACTTCTCAATAAACACAGAAACTCAGAGATGAACAGCAAAGCCACAAAGGCACGGAGTGTGTGTCTGCACTGAAAGTTTAATAAAGAGATGTGGCACATGAATCACTGTCTGTTGTTGTCTGCGGTGCTGATATGCTTCTTCTCAACACTGTTACTGCCACTCCTTACTCCTTACTGGAGCGTCCGATAGGAGCAGAATATACATTTCATTTATTGTTTTGTCTTTATTTGAATGATTGCATCATTACAATCTTACCTGTACCAATCATACAGCTCAATCTTTACAGCCAGCTCCTCCAAGGAGATGTTGGTGTTGCCCCAGAAGGGAATCTCCACCATCTGCCTGACCAGCTCGTCCAGCTGGCCCTGCAGCTTTTGGACGATGGACAGGTAGTCTGCGTGCTGCGCGTACTGGCCCTCAAGCTGTAGCAGATTGTCGTCTACGGTCTGGTTTAATGAGGATGTACCATCGTATACCTAGACCCAAACAAGGTCACGATGGAGTTGAGGGAAGAGAAGGAGGATTCACTACGCAGCTCTGGTGGTAGGGGAAACCAGCGAAGCTCATGGCAGAAGGGCAATGAATTTTTAAACATGTTGGTATAATTTGTGCTCTCGGTCTTACCAGCTTCTGCACCCCAGTGATTGTGCGGTTAGCATGGCGCAGGGAATACGTCAGGCGATTCACTCCATCACAAGTCTCGCCGTTCCCATAGAAACCGACAGCAATGCCAGCGCTGAGGGGAGACAAAAGGAAGGGAGGGGAGACAGGGTGGTGAGGAGGAGGGATTAGCTAAAAAAGACACAGAGAGGAGACAGAGAACAGAGCGAGCGAGGGGGACAGCGAGGCAGGGAGAGAGGCGTGTGAACTCCACATTAACCCTGTCGGTTCAGACCCCAGTCAACGGGCTCCTTTCAGCTCCGGCAGAAAGACTCCATACAGAACCATGGAAACACGGAGGAATGGACCAGCTATGCCCCAAACCCCGCACTACAGCTGACAAAGGCCGTACTGAGGCAGGAGATCAGCTCTCATTTGCGCATGCAGGCCTCATGTTGCAGAAAAACAGTTCTGGCAACCGCTTGGGAAACAGTTACATCAAAAAAATGTTTTCACAATATTTAAAAACCATATAGCGGAGAGTAAAAGCTACTCACAGTGATGTCGCTTTTGTGTTCTCTACATTTCAGCGACATGAATAAACATCCTTTCTGAGCTGTGAGAAGCAATCTGAAGCGAGAAACACACTTCCTGTGTTGCAGCTGTTGGTCTTTCTTGCTAACCTCCATCCGATGCCAGGGTGGATTTGATCAAATAGCATGATTAAACGAATCAGAGTCAGATCAAGGCTAACGGTGTTCAGCCAGCAGCACTCATTGAATCAATAGGTTTTCTCTCCCTTTCCTGGAGGGCTGCTAATCGCTTCCTCTCACACTCTGCAGTGTGAAAAAGGTGAACGGGGGCAGAGTCGCAGCGAAAACAAAACCAGCCTCCCTGCTGTGATGTGAACCTGTGGAAACTCTGTGCCACTCTGTCAATATCGGTGGAAACAACTCTTAAAATAATCCCAATATTGTTAAGTGTGGCGCAATGATGCCACGTTTGGACTCTCTCTCTTATCTGTTTTTAACTAGAAACACATTTGTGCGTGATTGTAAGTGATTGTAATGCAGTTCTTGTACTCATCAGATCCCCGAGCTCATTGTGCTACTCTGAATCAACTGTGATGGCTCTCCTGTGGGCCATCAGCAGGAGGAGGAAAAACAGGAAACAAATGCGGTGTTTGACGATGGACAGCATGTCCAGATGGCACCGTTCTAAACATACGTCAAACATACCAAAACAGAAAATTGAAGCCTATTGACAAAGCAGTAAAAAGGAGCTCATAACGTACCTCTTTGTGCATGCAAGTTTTGCATCTGTCGGTCTGTTGGTTTCTGCAGGGAAGCTGCTTTATTGAAATGTAATTTCATTTAAACTGGGATCAGTTTGAGTGGTCAAGTACGATCAGATAGGCCAAATACACAAACGTATTCTTTAGTTGGCAATTTCATGTGGAAATGTTGAAGAGATTGGACAAAGTTTCAAACCTCTGCAACAGTGGAGATTTATTGAATTTGTGCCATTATTGTGATTGCAAAATTGCTTGTTCCAGTGGTTATTACTGGCTGGTTTGGTGCAGGCTGTTTCAGTTCTCGCTTCTTTGCAAACCTGTAGCTTTGCCTTGTGTGCAGTGCTGACCACATTATTTAAATACTTAGCTAAGCTAGGTCAGTGTGACTGATGCCCTGCCTCTTCCTGTGCATTTGCTGCTGGGTGCGTGAATGCAAAGTAGCTTGCCTTAACAATACAACTGGTGAACGCCACTCTAGTCCTGGGTTTACACTCACCTGCAGACGAGTGTCGCAATAATGACACACCAGGCCGTGCAGCAGCAGTCGGCGTTGGGCTGCTCCTCGCTTTTTTTCCGCCGGCAGCACAGACAAATGGAATAAACGAACAGGAACAAGAGGTCCAGGGCCAGACAGGCGAGCGCCACACCTCCCAGGAGCAGGATAGACTGTTGGACAGAGGGATGGGGTTATGGAAACTTCATAACCTGATACCACTTTCATATCGATAACTGGGAATAATGAGCTTCCAAAGTGTCCCACAGAGAGACGGCGCACAGTACACTCAAAGAAGACCACTGAGGTTCAATCATCATTCATGGGCTTCTTAACTGCAGGAGCTTACAGTTGTCTTCATCTTGTATCCTAAAAGAAAATAAACCGAGCGGCGCACACACTGTAATCAGGAGACATCTCTAAAATAAGATGTCTCATCTTTCTCTGTATTTGAAAAGAGAAGGCTGCTTTAGATTTCGACAAAGTACAGAGCATCCCGCTCACGTAAGCACAATAACACGGCACAAATTGGAGACTTGAGCAAGTGGAAAACAACAATGCTTAAAAACCCTCCTTCACAGCAATTACTACTACAATATCAGAGTAAAAGAAAAACAGAGAGATAAACAGTTCCTGAAAACTCAAAGACAAAACTTGTAATATCCGCCGCATATTAAAACTATTTTTTCTTTTTCACAGCCGTCAGAGTTGTTGCAATCTCATTTGACTGCTGTTGTATATGCACAATTATGCAAGTGACGAATGCATATCTTGAATCTTGAACCAACTATCAACATTAAACTCCGGCAGAATCTTTAACAGTGGAGCAGTGCGGCCGCATTTCCAATGTAGGTCAGACAGAGGGCCTCTGTGTTCACTGTATCCTCCAGAGGATTCACGTCTGGGGCAGATTTCCATCCTGACACTTTGTTTGTTTTATTTGTTCAGTTTTCTCAATGATGCGTCACAGTGACTGACACGCCCTGATGCGGTGGCAATCGACTTGCTCATTGCATTGAGTGTGCTTTGAGCCTGCAATTGTTCCGAGGTTGAGTTCAGTCTTTACAGCACAGCATTTGGCGTGTCCCAGTCCGGTTTTTGACTGCGGTACAAACAAATGACAGACTGGATAATCAGACACAAATACCATTGAATGGCTTGGGTCTTGTAGGTTTCTTTGCACAGCTCAACCAAGCAGGGCTCGCTGAGTGCACCAGCAATCCACGAGTAAACACTATAATCCTCACTGCGTGTTACTTTTGGTGCATTGCTTCCATATTATCTGTGCAGGGGAAAGAGTGACACACTTAAAAGAGACACCCAAGGCTCATCATCATGACGTAGTCCCATAAAGAGCATCGCTGCCAGCTCAGCCATCTGGACGAGTCAAGACTTCCCCTGAAGCCTGAGTGAGAGCAGCGTATTGACAATAATTACCAGCCTGTTATCACAATGGGTTAATAATTATGGCTTCGTAAGCTAGCCTATGAATAACCTCTCATGATTTGCTCTTGTTGGGGGCGAGAAGACATCCTCAAACAGCTGTACTACCTGTGCATTACTCTCCTTTTAACGCCGATGTTGTTTTTGAACTTCTGGCTGTCCACACTGGGAGCCAAACACATACAGCTGCAACCATTATCTAGCCTATAAACCCTTCCTGTCTTCTACCAGGAAAAAGCTCCCAATCATACCTCAGAGAGCTGCACAATAACAACTGTGAGACAGCACAGTGATGACCCTTTTAGCAACGGACTCCAGTGCCACCTCAACTAAACAACATACTCCGTAAAAATTGTCATTGTTTTGTGGGCGCCTCAGTAGCTCACCTGGTGAGTGTCCTTTACTGCAGCGGCAGAGTCCTTCCCACTAAATCATGCATGAGCTGAGACTTGACAGCAAATATACGACACCCACACAAGCTATCAAAGTGAAACGAAAGTTTATCCCTTTTTTTTTTTTAATGCTTTCATTTTCAAACATGAACGCTTGTGCAATCATCACCACTGATGCAGGTCCGGAACACGCCTGAGAGCTTTCTTCCTGTTTCTTGGGAACGATGATTCACTTCTGGATTTTCGAAAAATCACACTTCCACAGTAACTAAACAAAACCCCTTTATCTGTTGATTTCCATCCACGTCGGCCCATTTTCCACTTAAAAAAGAAAAAAAAGAAGAAAGAATATTCTCTCTCTTGTGATTCGCTCTGCCTTCAGTGCTCCACACTCATTACCCAGTCTCTCAAAGCCTTTTAAAACCCACAGCACCGCAGAGGATTTGGTAATGATGCATCTTCAAACAACAGCAGCAGAAACAAACACCATCGATAAATGAATTAAAGGCATGTTATTATCTTATGGTTGAATCATGCTTGTACATTGGACCTTTCATCGCGCCCATGACCAAATGAAAAACAACATCACTTTGTAGCGGACAACAGATCAAGTTAATTTAACAGCCGAGCTCTACTTAAGCTCTACTAAACTTCAGGAATCAGATCTTCACAGGTGTTAAAGGATTTGTCGAATGTAAAACCAAAAATCTGGAGTTAATGCCGAGCAACCCGACACTATAACCAGAGTTTTATATGCGGAGCCATCTCACTAGGTCTTGTGAACCACTGTTCTGAGGGACTTTACCTGCACGCCAATTGAGGGGTGACAGAAATCAATGGCATCAGCATGAATGAGAGCGCAACACAGCCAGTATTAACCGTGCGAACAAATCTGTTTAAGTGACTTGGATCATGCTACATAATGGCAGGTGGTTGGCGTCTGGGAAGGTCAGGACATGGATGTAGCAGCTACACACAGATGGTGACATGGATCAAAAGGTGACGAGGAAGAACAGGTGGAAAGAGGTCAGCTGTATACCTTAAATTTGAGGTCACAGACAGGTAGAGAGCACTGAACGCAATCAAAATATCCCCGTGGTCCTGCTCCTGTGGGTGGTCACTGATCTTAAACAAACATGAGTTGTAAACATTCCTGCAGACATCTGCAGCATGCCTGGAAATCCCACACGACGTGTAAAGGTAATCTGATAGGATGCACAGGGGGTCAGTGAGGGCTCTTTACCTGTTGATAAGTCCAGTCCTCGGGTTGGAAATCACTGCTCGTTTGTTCAAACTTCAGGTTGAAATGGGGGAGCCTGTGGAGAAGGTTGACCCACCACGGCGGAGAGTAGCTAACCACTGCTGCCATGTCGAGTAAATGTCAATGAGATCCTCTCACCCAACAAGCAAGCGAGGATGCTTGAAAACTGTAAACACAGAGGGGGGAATCCACTTGAGAAAGTCTGCCTGTATCCGGTTTGAAACACAGAAACACGAAGCATTGTTGCTAACCTACTGTGGGAAACGAAGTTAGCAATGTAGCCAGACATGCAATTAAAACCGTTAAAGTTAGTCTTTTTCTGTGTCAATCAAAAATATTTAATTATTCACCTCATCAACACAGCGTTTAAAATCTGTCGATACTATGTTGCGTCGTTTAATGTGTCTTTACAAGCACGACCAGAGCCGCTCACTGACGTCTCATCCAGTAGCTTGCTAACATTAACTAGTAGCTATAACCTAGCCAGGCTAGTTAGCGTGATAACCCGTGAACTTAACTCAAATGTCGTCTCGCTGCCCGGGACTCTATTGTAACATTAGCTGTAAACTCCCGAGAACCAGCCCATATTTAAATATCGTTTAAAGTTATTGCGTTTATTAAAAGGTAGTTATACCGTTACCCGTGATGTAGCTAGCGTTAACTCCGCTAGCGTTAGCCGGTTTAGCTGCTGGTTAGTTTAAAGCGCTGAGACTCGAACACGGAGGCGAACAAGAAGAAGAAGAAGAAGAAGAAGGAGAAGTCTCTTTTGTTTCACTTGACATTCTGGTCTGCGGTTAGTTACATCCTGTTTCGCTCGCTTGGTAACTCCTCAGTTCATCTCCCGTAGTCTTATTCCAACGCAACAGCTCAAACAAGCACCTCCGAGTAAATCCTCCATCCAGTTATTAACGGGGTGTAAAGGGAGAGAGACTACAGGGGCCAGCGCGGCGAGTGTTCACGACGTTCACCCAGCTGGCAGCTAACCCGGCCCGGCCCGCACACAACCCACCTCACCGGCGTGAAAATGTGGCGCAGCAGCGACACCCAGAGGCGGCACGGTGCGAGGCTAATGAGCTGTTCAGGGAGAATCCGACATATGTGTTTCTGTGATATGACGTGGGCTGAAAGCATGAAGCAGTAGAGTGCAGTGCAAACCGTAAAAGCAAGTTAATGCTGTTTTTTTGCCTGCTCTTGTAGCCGTGTCACTCGGTTTAATATCTGCAAATACCCTGCTCATGTTATATCGGAAAACACGCACAACATTTGTCACTTTATATATCATATTTATATAGTATGGTCACTTATACAGTAATACTTGAATATAGTTGTCACAACCTTGCGCAGTGCATAGAATATTCAAACATTTTCCATATTCTATTTTAATACATTTCATATTATACGCATGTTTATATTTGTCTCTTCCGTTTAGTATATTTTATTTTCCTTTTAACCTCATTTTTAATAATATTGTATTTTACTTCTTCGTCTTATTTATATCAGCACCCTTGACCGGTTCCTCTTGTCCAACACATTTCACTGTATTGTTGTGTGTTAACCTACATATGATAAATAAGCCTGAGACTTGGGGGCGACAGCGTTTTTACGACTTAAGAAACGCAGAAGCTAGAATTTTCGTGGCGCACGTGAAGGCGGCATTAGTTTGGTCGCGCTTGAGGAACATAAAGTGAAATCACGTTAAACTGTGCGAATGAAAGCAGGAAATAAACAATGAGACTATTCTTCCCAGAGTGTATGGTAAATTCCAGACCGCGTCATGATCAAAGCTGCTGATCGTGAGACATCTGCTGAGTAATAAAACAGAAGCAGCAGCAGCAGCAGCTTCATCACACCTTGAAAATGTAAAAAGCTCACATTACTGCAGGACGTGACACACTCATTAGCCACCAGCGCATGTCAGTGTCAGGTTATACTGCTCCACACTCCAAGACTTGGACTTTAACCAACGCTCACTACAACTTTAAGAAATAAATTACTTGTTTTTTCTTGTCTGCAGGAAATCACATGGAGGTGCTCTTGTGCTCACATGACAGTCTGAACCATGGCAGGAGAGATCAATGAAGGTACAGTACGAAAACTTCTTAACACACTGTTGCCACATCATTTCCGAAGTACTTTGCTGTTTAGTTTGGTGTTCTTGTCCAAAGATACTGTGTTAAAATGTGGATTTTTGATGCTCGGCGAAGTCCCGATGTGAACTAACCAATGAGAACTTTTGGGTACACGGAGATCTCGGATTGAAGTCGCTCCATCTTAAAACCTTCCATGAATCATTGATCCGATTTGAATTCGCCTCTTGGTGTTTTCTTGATAACCGATGAGCCGCAGTGACAGTGAATCTTACTGTTTAATCCGATGCCGGACGTGCAAACGGTTTCTTAAAGTTTTGATGCTTTTTTTTCCTGCCACGTGAAAAACTGTCAGTTGTACATCGCTGCAGTGAAAGCAATGCATGAGCAGGCACACGCTGAAATTTTTACCTCATTTTGTTCACCCGTCACTGCTGAAATTCTCTGATCAGTTTGATAATATACCGAATTTCTTGTCTCTGAAAATATGACATTTTTTTTTTGGATACCTTTAAATCATCAGAGCGAGACTGTGTTGGGATAAAGCCAAATGATGGGATATAAAATGAATAGCTTGTGATAGGTGATAAGATGATCAGTGACTACTGCTGACTGCCTGCTGACTGATCAGGGGAATGCTGCCTGTTGAAAATATTTCCTACGTTTTGGGGAGTTGTGATGCTATGTAGGTGTTGTTCCTCTTTTAGGCTCAGTTCCTGCCTATTACAGGGAAGTATATGAGGCCATATGCTGTAGGACAGATGAGAGAGTGCAGGTTGAAGTTTTTCAGCGGTTGCTCCAAAGGACCGATCTCTCCAAGGCTGTTTTAGGCCAGGTGAGGGGTTTATACACTCGTGCAAATCATGAAGAAGCTGCAACAGGTAGCAGTTCACTAAAAGCAACCATTATAAACACTAAATACCATTTTCATATTAAGTTTAACTTAATATCTGACAGATTTGGTTCATTTAATGCTGATATATAAGCTAATGGTCCATCACATCAGTGTTATGAGTGTATTGTCTGTGGAATATATCAGAGCCAGCTCATGGTTCAGAAGAATTCCCCTTTTCCTGACATTTCAGCATATCATCGCCTTTATGTCTAGTGAGCAGTTTTTGAAAAGAAGGAATGCAAACCACAGTTGAATTTAGCCGCTGGACTGAAAAGCGGTCCACCTTCACGTCATATTGTCTTTGTCCTCCTCAGATTGCTGAGCATGTTGACTCCACAGATGGATTCCTGAGCAAGTTGTCCCTCTATAAAGCGCTCGCTTTGATTGCTCTTGCTCAGCAAGGAAAGCAGCCGAGTCCCAAACTCTTGGAGAACTGCATACAAGGTCGGTGACAGCAGAGCAGTAAAGTTTCTGCTTAATGAGTAGCTTGATGATTCCTCTCTGTGTCTAAGGGCAACCTCACTCATCCCTCCGTCATGATATTTCATCTGTGCAGCGTAAATGCCACTCTTTTATTGGATCAAGGTTATATATATATATTTATATGTATATTTATATACATGGTCATATTCCCAAATGAAACTCTCTGTGATATGCTGTAGAATATCATAAAAATAACATAGGGGAGTATTTATATAAAATGTATTTATACAAAAATATACATTTTCACCCTAAATGTTTTTGTTTTTTCCCCAACAGAAGCTAGAATTTAGATTTAATTCAGCTTCATTTGTTTTATTTTATTTTGGTAGAGAAGCCTTGTTTAAGTGTTGCATTCTTTCACTAGTCCCACAGTGGGAAGATGATAGGGGGAATTTTATGGTTTTCATAGAGGTAGCCATTATGCTGGCTTGAGTTAGATCCATTCCCAACCTTCTGTGATTATTTAAGGCTCTCTCTGTTATTTCAGGTGTGGCCAGTATGGCAGCTAGCTGCATGCCACTTCCTCATCTGTGCAAGAACAAGTTTTCAGTATTTGTCGCAGTGCGTTACATTCAAATTCATGACCTTCTTGGAATGCACAGGAAGGGATGAAAAACAGTTCACATGGATACTATGCACAATATTGCGCTAGCTAGAGGCAAACAGAGCGAGAGACAAAGTAATCTATTGAGCAAAGAAAAGTGGTTTTAACACCAGCATTCCTCAGTTAGGAAATTCATTTCACTCTAGATTTATCATAAACAAAACAAATATTAGAAGTTGACGCTGGCTGTGTGCTCGACAGAGTTACCAAAACCTCAGCTCGGGGAGCCGAGGGAGTTGAATGCATTGAGGATGCAGCCAGCTCAAGAGGATGTACTGATGGTGTCCCAGACGCTGGACAAACTGCTGGCCCGGGACGCAGTCCAGGTGGAGCTCATACCTGAGAAGAAGGGCTTGTTCCTCAAACATGTGGAGTACCAGGTCACCAGCCAGGCAAGGGATCCAATAAATCCTACTGCATGTAAATGATTGTGTTAGAAAAACCTCAACAACAGGAAAAGCTGAATTTCCAACAGAAACTTGTGTTTTTATGTTGCATGCACTTGATTGAATTGAACTTTGATTACTTTCCTCTTTCTTTGTGTTTTGTTTTGTAGCGGTACAAAATATCAGTCTACCGACGCTATAGCGATTTCGATGTCTTCCATGAGGTTTTGCTTCAGAGGTTTGCCTACAGAATGGTGCCGGCACTGCCACCTAAAAGAATGCTAAAGGGAGGTATGTTACTCTGAGCTCTACACAAACATCGTATTTCTTTATTTCTGCATTTCATCCATCTGAATGTCATTGTTTGTTTTTATATGCTTTACTGAAAGGTCAGTTGTAAATATCCAGAGGGTTATGGTAGCTGAGCACCTGTTTGATTTTTAAATAATAAATGTTAATTTTTAATAGAAGCTGTTATTCCTGCAGGTTCTATTGTTTCAAACACAGTCATCCCCATTCATCAAAGTTATCGCCTGAATGAAACAAGGAAACTAGTGATGCGTAAAATGAGCCTGTTTCAGTTCACAATAACTTATTGCAGCTTTGGTCTACACACACACACATGCACACACACACATACAGAGGAATACTTGCAAAACACTTCATTAGACAATGGCTCAATTAGAGATCTTCATCAAGTGCACGTTACGTCATAAAAATTTGCCATTCTGCCAGCTGCTTTTCTCATCCTACTTATATGTGTAGCTCAAGAGCGACTTCAGTATGGAGATTTTGGGATGCCAGTAAGATTCTAAAAATGGTAAATTTAGATGCAGTAAATTGAAAGGATACTGCACAGATTTTAGCATTGCACTTCCATAACATAATCAGGCTCACAATGGATAGTTTAAAAAAAATATTAAAATAGATACAGCAGACAGAATAAAAGATGTATTTTTTTTCTAATTCCACGTATCCTTGTCAAAACCTGATGCCTACACAGACATAGCCTTTATATTAAAGAGTAAAATCCTTTAAGCATTTGTTTATATCACCCTGTGCAAAGCCACCTGTCATTTTGCCTCACTAAATGTATATTGTATAGATATCAACTAACCTGTTAAACACCAAATCACACAATAACACAAACAAAATAACCCATGGAGGTAGCAATATACGAGCATGTTCTGCAAGGTAAAATTACTGTTTTTGTCAATGGAGTCTGGTGGCTTTGAACAGAGCGATATTAACGTCTCTTTCTGGTTAAAAATCACTTTAATACGAAGATCCGTCTCTCTACGGGTCCATAATGTTGTCACTGGCACTTGAACAACAACAATTGGATCATTTTAACCAACCAGTGGCAAAACCAAGCACTTTTAGTGGACGTGCAGCTCGTTCAGTTGTTGTCCTCATTATTCGTTTTAGTTGTTTAGTAGTTTTCCTTTAATGTGTTTCCACGGTGCACTTCTGTCCCACCAAAATCAATCCATACATATTTGTGTTCTCTGGTGTTTGTCCACAGTCCTGACTTCCGTCTCTGAGCGCGAGTTCATCGAGGGCAGGAGGCGCGCTCTTGGAAGATTCATAAACCTGGTGGCACGGCATCCCTTCTTCTCAGAGGATGAGCTGGTCAAGACCTTCCTCACCTTCAGTGGCTCTGTACGTAGTATTTTTGTAACTTGCTGCCTCACTCTTTGGCCTCGCACTGTTGCACAATAAGCATTATCGTCATGATGACTGACAGCGTAATGCTTCCTGTTCCAGCAAGTGTCTTTTTCCACTCACACACGACTCACCCCTCTTCCCAAACAGGATGTTCAGACTAAGCTGCGTGACACTTACAAGAAAATGGGCGATGAGTTCATGACCAACAGAACTGCAACCCTTGCAAAGGTTTGTCACACACACACACACACACACACACACGCACACAATGGAAAAATCTGCCAAACAATTACCAATTAACAAGTGCTTTAAAATGTCAAAGAGCTGTGTTGCATCTGTTTTGTAGGAATATCTCCCAGCTGACATTCAGGCCCAGTTCTCAACAAGCAGAGAGCTGATTAGAAATATTCACAACAGCTTCCAAAAACTGCGGGACAGGGCTGAGAAAATGGCAGAACGCTCAAAAGAGAATGCAACAGATCTTCTCATGTTTGGCAGAGAGCTCAGGTATTTCATTATTATGGGTATGAAGTCTTTCTCTCGTATTCAGAGCTTTTGGGCTGAGAATACAAATGTTAATAAGATTCCAAATCCTCTGTGTTGTTGTGTCTTTTCATGGCTGTCAGCTTGAAATGAATTTGGCAGCTGAGCCACTACATTCTGCTATGTTACATTCTGCCCGTGTAATAACGCTGTTTTTTCGGCAGTACGCTGGGCTCAGATGCTTCGTCTCTTCCCTCCTTGGCCTCTTCGCCAAGCACCTGGGGGACCCTGCGTCAGTCTCTGAAGAGTCTGTCTGTGGAGTTCGCCGTGCTGTCTGACAAAGCTGTTCAGCAGGTATAGCCCTCAGTCCTCCATCCGAGCCACTTCCTCTGCCGCGCTTGTCCGCGACTGGCACCGAATAACAAATGTTGTTTTGCTAATGTCCTCAGGGCAGGCGGGAGGAGGATGATGTTGTGGAAAAACTGAATCTTTTCCTGGATTTGCTGCAATCGTACAAAGTGAGTCCGTTACACAAGCCTCACCTTTCATGACAGGTGATTTTGTTTGGGCTGGTGCATGTGTCACCTCGCAGATCTTATGATGCTCACTTTAAGAAGCGCTGCAAATTTCTTGTTACAATCAATCTTCTGTTTTCTGTTGGAGACATGAGGAGCTGCATGTTTACAGTAAACCCAGGCTCAGTTAGTAACTAAATTCAGGATATTATGTAATGGTTCATTTCAACAACAGTGCGCCCTGTTTTTCTATCTCACTTGGACATGTAGTTCTTTGGCGTGGGTGGGTTGCAGAGACTAAACAAGGGGACTGGTGGGCAGATAAAGTGGCATTTTCCATAACCTATACAAATCTATTCACTTAATACACTGTATATGGTAATTTCATATGTTGTACAAACACTTCTCCCTCCTCATCCTTGGCTGTATGACTGTTCTCTATATTGCCGTGCCGTTTTGAAGCGAATGAGGAGAGCTTTATGTGACCGCGTGTTTTTCTCTAGGATCTCTGTGAGCGCCACGAGAAGGGCGTACTCCACGAGCACCAGAGAGCTCTGCACAAGTACAGCGTGATGAAGAGGCAGATGATGAGCGCCACAGTGCAGCCTAAAGAGCAGGCATCTGTGGAACAGCTGGAATCACGAATTGTTCAGGTTGTCTCACAGTTTCTCTATTCCCACATTTTTAGGCTGTCGGGATGCTTCCTGGTTGATTACCATATTGATAATTAGTACTTGAAAATGCTAATATTGCTAATATACTCACTATTTCATATTTCCCAGATTTGAAGAGCCAATAACCATAAAATCCCTCTCAGTTGAATTCAGACCATTTCACATTTTTAAGCACAAATACCCATTAATGCTTCCGTGTATTTCCTGTTGCAGTGTTTACCCGTGATTTTCTATTGAAATATTCAATGTAGGGGGCAGACACCATAATATAATCTAACGAATAAGTTTGAATGAAGCAAATCAAATTTCATCCACTGGAAGAAAGATGAGTCATGACAGGTTTAAATGCCAGCTTGCTGTATACTGTTGTATCTCTGCTGGTTTTCATCTTGTGACTGTAGTTCCTCTTCGTCAGTGTGGTTCGTCTGGCATGTGTGGTCATATGTGGACTATTAGACTATTGGACTAGTTTACTGACTGTCAGTTACGTAACCTCTTAAGGTGATCCTGACACATCTCAGCAACCGTCACAAGTGTTACCTTTATTATGACAACAGTATTATTCAAATAGACCTTGTAGTTGCAGAGATCTTCATTTTGGGTATGTCAAAGTGAAGTTATAAATAGGAAACACTGAGCTCATGAGATTACCTTATAAAAATGATGATGATGTTCAACTTTGCATTACTATAAACAGAAATTAGCAATAGCTGAGTAATATGCTGAGATGAAACTATCACAAGTGATAATCTTGTGATCTCTCCTTTGCATGATGCTTCTACAGGGCTTCTTCATCTGTGTTACTGGTGTCAGTAGCAGTGAGTTGGTGATGAACGAGATTAATCACTGCGATTCATCGTCGTTTTATGATCAACTGTCGTTCTCTTAATAGCAAGAAAACGCCATTCAGACGATGGAGCTGCGTAACTACTTCTCCCTGTTCTGCCTTCATCAAGAGACACAGCTCATCTTCGTCTACCTTCCGATCACATCCCACATTCTGGGGGCCTTCGTTAACTCCCAGGTCCAAGGACACAGAGAGGTGAGGCTGCTCGAACTGCCAACATGGCAACATTTTGAATTTTGTGGATCTCAAAGTAATTTTATTTACATCTTTGCTGAAAATGATTACCTGCAAACCTCTAAGCAATATTTCATTTCTCAGTGGATACAGGTTTGTGTGATTTTCTTTTTGTTTCAGATGGGAGAGGTGTGGAATGAACTCCAGCCAAAACTCGGGTGTCTCTTTGGTCGTAACAATGGACTGAAACCTCCCATCTGACACTTAAATCCATGAGGTGAAAGGAGAGAAACACTGCCACTGACGTGGATCAAGAACTGGAAAATAACTTGCTCTGCAAGCTACAGAGAGATTAAAGAATGCACAACTTTTCTATTACACATTGTACATCCCATTCAATAAGAGGAGTCTTAATGTAAATGGATTTTCAGCTTCTCGACCTTTTTTGGGTTCGATCAGCAACCATACAGGTGGAAAAGACTGAGCTCATAAATGTGCCATTTCTCTGCTGGATGAGGAAATTATTTCCATTTCGGAATCAAGGAAGGAAAATCCTCTAAATGTTGTTTCATAAGGGAGCAATCAGCATGTCAGACTATATTCGTACATTTCAACTCATTTCCTAAAGAACTTGCTTATGACTTAAACTTGTAAGTTTTATACACTAAGATAGTTGAGAAGAAATTCGAGGGACAGAGTTTTACTTTTTCAAAGGATGGGATTATTTTAAATCTCCAGTCATTAAGATTTCTAGTTTTACTTACTGAATAACATTAGACCAATGTATTTTTGATATAGATTTTAGTTTATAAAGGATGTGTAGCAACATACTATGCATTTTTATGGACGATTGTGATATTCCTCTCATTGTTATAATGCATTACTTTCATGCAGAGCTGCATCTTTGCTTTCTCGGTTTAAATTGTTCGCTCCCAGTTTTATTTTATAAGCTATTTTTAAAAGGCATATTCAGAGATTTATTAATTAAAGAATGATTGCACCTCTCGAACGTGTGGCATACCGTCAACAATAACACTATAAGCTATTGATTTACTACCAAAGATACAATACAGATTCACTAAAATACAGAGCTGTGCACGCTTAATGATCACTACTTTTAAGGTTTTTCGGCCACATCATTATATATGAAGATTATTTTTCACAGTTGCAGATGTGATATTGATATTGGGAAATTTCATGTGAAGTTTAACTTTCAGATATTTGGCCTTGTCGCACATTTATCTCTGAGCACATGTGGTTTATCAGAACGTCTCGGGAAAAAAAAAAAGGGACAGTTTGCCATATATGGGCTCATGTTTTAAAAGTTACCTCACAATTTATGACTAACGGATGTGATTTCAAAAACACAGAACTAACTGTTGAAATGATCGATTCCAGCATGAAAATCAGGATATGTACACATACATAGTTCAACATTTATTTTATGAACAAACTGTAATCTTGTGCGTACAGTATGAAACATCTTTGTTTATGCAAATAATTATAAAAAAAAAAGTAACAAAATATCAGGAATCAGGATAACTTTAACATAAAATATGAAACCCAGTAAAATTATTACTGTAGATATTGTAAATATTTTATCAAAGAAATCATTTCTGAATTGTGTTAAAATCAGTTATCCTGAAAAATAAAATGACAGAATGGATATTTCTTTCTGTGTACTGCTGCTTTGATTTTTTCTTTTTATATGTACACGTGTACAGTTTATACAGTACAGTGATTCTGTGAACTCAAAACCGTATATACAGATAACTTCAGCATTTTAAGAAGAAAATGTGGGAGGCTGATGCTTATGCATACATTTCCTCAGAAGTTTGTAGTTCCCCTGAGGCCTCTCAGAGTTCCTCCACTTCCTCCAGCTTGTGGCTGAGGATGATATCGTGACCCTGAAACTTAAAGTATCCAACAAATTTCTTCTTCTGGAGCATCAGGGGGAACCACAGGATGTCGTCTGCCCACATTTGACTGAAAGGGATTTGGTCACAATCAAACCACTGGGGCCTCATTTCTGGAAAACAAGAGAGAAATTAATTAGGAAAAACATGTTTATCATCTACTGTGAAATATAAGAGGATCAAGGATCACTGAGTTTATTCCTTTGCTTGTCCATATGTACATTCAAAGACTTATTACTAGTAGTAAACATCAATGCAACAGATGGGGGCGGGGGGGGGGAGTCATTCTGTGCAATAAAAAGTTCATCTTCAGATAAACAAAGCAAAGTTTTATAAAGTCACAGTCATTTCAGCACAAAATCCCTCTTTGCCCCTGCTATGCTGTGCTCCCTGCTAAGCTGTGCTCCCTGCTATGCCGTGTAACAATCCTGTGGTACCAAAAACGACAAAAGTCTCCACTCTTTGAAGAAAAAGCCTCATTATAAAAGGGCCAGTGTGTCGGATTTAATGCTTAATGCAACCACCTTTTCTGAAGTTGAAACTATGTCGGCCATGAAATGTGCAGAAGGTCACATCTAGAGCCAGAGATAGAAGGCCGACTCTCAAGTAACAAAAACAATGATTGTTCCAATTCTTTCCGGTGGTTATGAAAACATACTTCTGCATAATATATTTAATTTCTGCCATATTCTGTAAATAGACTGGACTGGAGCCGAAACAGAATGAGAACTGTGCGTATCTTATATTGAAGTTACACTAAGATGGGATTTATTCACAGCCTGTATGGAGAGGAGAGATCATTATAGTGAGCAATTACTCTGCCAATGTACAGTACATAAGGACATGTGAGTAACGTGGAAGATGGGAGAAGTCTTTGAGAATCGACCGCTTATGTTTACAGAACACGGACTCATTATTTTCTTTAGGAGATTTATAAAATGCAACATTCTTACAAGAATGGTTGCCTCTGTTTAGAAGAGACAACTTTGGCACTAATTACTGAGAAAATCACGCTTTGAAGCTTCTGTAACTTCACTATCTCACACAATATGTAGAAAACTGTTACATTTCCGAGTCACAACAGTACTTACGCTTCAGCAGTAATTTTAATACATTTAATTTGAGTGTTTTCCTCCGTTTATTTCTTCACCCACAGGCTGTTTGACTTCTCTTGCTCACCAGACTCTAGTCTAGCGCTAATATTTGACTCAACGAGCTGAGCTTTGCTGTGTGTCTCTCTTATGTTCACCCTGTTGACCTTGACTAAACTCTCAGGAAATACAGATAACTGCAGGCCTCTGCATTCCTTCTGTTGAGGGCCTCTTCTTTCCTTTGTGTGTTTACAGTCTTTTAAACTTCACTACTGAGCACGCACTTATATTCTTCCCTCTAACCAAAGTTCTGCTGTTTACTTCATTATTTATCTTGTTTTAAAAGGTGATATCCATAAACATATATAAGGCAGACTGCGAACCAAAAAACTGTTTTGATTCTCAGAAGAAAAAACAAAAATTTTAAAAGGACAATGCAAAACAGATTATATAAAAAGAGGGTCAATATTAAAAGGAACCAAAAGCAAAAAGGGGGATTTTTTTTTGCAGGATTACAGGTTTTTTTTTCTTTTACTTGGAAGTTACTTGGAAATATTTGAACAAAAATAGTTGTTCCTCTTCACCTCGAAAGTGTGTGAAACATTTGATATGGGTAACACTTCTGTTTTTTGGGTCATTGTTTATAACAAGAAAGCTATTGTGATGTTATGAGTTATTGTGCGTTTGCAATCGAAATCCACCCAGATACAGAGATCACATGTTTCTAATGATGAATCTTCATATTGTCATATTCATGTTTTACCGTGATGAGATTTTCTATTTAGGAAAACGTTTGATCACACATCACCAAAATATTTTACAGTACAGCCAAAACCAGCAGAGTGATTTGTGATTTTTCCCCCTGAATTTTATTATTTTACATTTTGACTGAAGGGTTTGAAGTTTAACCCTAACAGACAAGAACATGACCACCACGTGGTTGGTTATTAATCATTTTAGATTCTGGCTAGTGACTCATGAAACATTTAGCAGAGTGAACTGAAACAGACCACGCTTATTTGCGTCGACAATAATCTTCTTCTGCTTCTTCTTTTGGCTCTAATACTAACCAAATGTGGTTATTACCATTTTTAGATGAAGCCGAACAAGATGTATGTTTTTGTTTTGAGCACGTACAAGAAGATTACACTTGTGTGTAACATTTCATACAATTTTACCCACAGTGGTGCGATCTCTATTAAGATGAAACTCGGTACACAGCTTCTTAATAAACATATGGAACCAACAGCTCCGCCTTGTGGCCATTGATAAAACACTGCCTTATCTTTTCACCAATTTCGGGTGGACTCTTTAGATACCTACCTGGGCTGGTAAACAGCAGCAGCAGATATAGCCATCATGCACAACATGCACACATTTTTATCTAAAATCTATTGTTGACTCCAGTTGTGTCATTCCATTATTTTCCCATGAACATAAAGAAGAAAAATGATGCTGGAGCCATCCTTAACCAGTGTGGCGCTGCTGTCGGATACATACCATCTGATTCTGTAGGTTCTCCATTATAATCATCGGCTCTGAAAATATGGACGTCAAGGAGCTGTGTGTCTCCGACAAATTCAAATTTAATATTCCCGATCTTCTCAAGAGCATCCACCGTGAGGCCACTTTCTTCTTGCAGTTCTCTATAAATGAAAATATCAAATAAATATTTGATGATGTGTATTTTAGAGATAAAGACACAGTACACTTCACACAGAGACACTAAAAGCAAGTAAATATGGTAAAGTGATGATATCAGTGTTTCCCAGATGGGGAATCTATTTTTTTGTAACTCAGACAAACTGAGTCAGCTACATTTGCTGATGGAGACAGAGAGATGACTCCAAAAAATCCAGTAAGTGGATCTTTGTTGTTTGTTTTTCCTTATAAATGTCAAAATGCCAGAATGGTGCAGAACAATTTGCAGCCAACTCTCAGCGCTCATTGCTACTTTTTCCGTGTTTTCACCTTGTCCCTTATTGTTGTCTCACTTTTTAAGTTGACACTATTCCATTACAAGCCAGAATGCACCCTAGATCAAGGCAAAAAAACAGTGATCGAGCCTGTGGGTAGAGTCAGGGCCCCTCCACTCTGGAACCACCTGCTGGAGGAGATCAGTCAGGTCAGGACATTTCTTACTGTTACTAAATATGAATTAGTAATTCATACCATGCTTGTCATTATTACTGTATCAGTTCTACTTTCAATTGTTGGTCATTTCTCTTGTTTTATGTCTTTTTATGCAAAAACTCTAAAATGAATAAAGACATAAAGAACAACAGGTTCTTTGTTGTTTTGTCGTTTCCTCCAGTAATGACTGGCTGTCTTTCTTGAAGGTTGTAACTAACATGGATTTGAGATTTTACAGATATGAAACAGTTGTTGATCACCCGATTGCCTTCAAGGCTTCTTTCCATTAGCTTTGGAACAAACTTCCTGCTGATGACTGACGATCACATCACAAATCATCCAGGCCAGACTCAACAATCATTTATTGTGTTATTCAGGCTTTGATAAAATATTTTGGGCCTTAACCTGTAAACCCTGCAACATGCTGAATGTCCTTACACCCATCACACTGAGCCCAATCTGTTGGCTTCACCCTATTTCGTGACCATCACATTGAAAACAGCCCTCACCGTGGCTCACATAACAGAACTACTGAAACACTGTAGGTTCATGAAGACAAATGAGATGTGTTCACCTCCTTGCAGCATCCTCGATGGTCTCTCCAGGTTGAACTTTGCCCCCAAAGCCATTCCACTTCCCAGCCCCAAAGCCTCTCTTCTTCATGCCGAGCAGCACTCTGCCCGGCCGGACCACCAGCACCAGGGTCAGCAGCTTGGAGCTCAACATGTCACCTGTCTGACACACCTGTTCGGCGTGGCCTCTGTGTCACGGCGAAAGGCGGAAAACAAACAGCACAAAATGAAAGAAACAAAAAGTTGCTGCTGTAAACAAGGATTCACGTGGAACGACTCCCGCCTGCAGACGCCGTCACGTGACGTGCCGATAACCGCGCCGATTGGTCTGTTCGTCGTCAGACTGACTCCACGAGCCCCTTCGTTATATTGGATGTGTTACTTTTAAATATGTTCGACTAGAAACTGCATAACATAATATACCCAATGGTATGTGATGGTATATGTTGAACACAGTGTTAGGATGATGATCACGAGTACGGTGCATTTTGGTATGTAGACATATGTGAAATTGTGTATGTATATAGAAATGTATGTACAGGAAACAGTCTATACATTGTAATATAATAATAATAACAATAAATATATAATAATTAGAGGAGAAGGGGTGGGAATATAAATGTATACTTCTTCCTACTCCCTTTTTGAACATGTACGATTTAATTTAATTTGCACTGCTCAAGAGAACTGAAAAACTGTGTGTGTGTGTGTGTGTGTGTGTGTGTGAGTGTGTATACACAGGTCTTTTGCATGCACTTCTTTTCTTTTTTTGTGTAAACACATAAATACACACACACCTATAATATTATATATACTATGTTATGTAAATATAATATGTGAAACCTTGAGATGAATATGTATATTAATATAAGAAATGAATAGATATCACACATGGAACATATAAATACATTTGCATGTTTGTTGTTGTACATAAGTCTTTTTTTTTTTTTTCCAAAGGGGAAATGACTTCATTATAAAAAATCTAGGTGGGAAAGAAACACGACTATCCCAGGTAGGAACTATTGTTGTCAGTCTTTTAGAAGAAGGGGACGCATATAGGTATTACGCACAGTGCTTGTCTTCCACGCAGGCGCAGTTTGCCATGCGGTACACATGACCCTGAGCAGTCAGAACTATGTGGTGCTTCTCCTCTCAGAGGAGGTGTTTACACTCCTCGTTGTGTTTAATGAAGAAGTTAAAGGGTAAAACAGGCGCCGAGCAGCGCTGGGTGCTGCGCCAGCTCAAAGACCCGTATGTCAAAGCTTCTCACGCCCAGAACTTCCGGTGCAGAAGCGCCTTCAAGCTGCTGGAGATAGATGACAAGTTTCGGCTCTTAGAGCCCGGACACAGTGTGGTGGACTGCGGAGCTGCACCCGGAGCCTGGAGCCAGGTGGCCGTGCAGAGGGTCAACTCAGCCGGGACAGGTGAGACCTGCAGATGCGGATACACGTGGGAGTGGACAAAACAGCAGGGATGCCAGATTATGATACAAACCAATCCAATGCAACAAGTGTCTTCTGTGGGAACACTTCAGGTCACAATTTGTAACATATTTGTCCATTTCCCCACCTCTGGTGATTCTGGGTTTAAAGTATTGTTGTTCCACATTATCTATTGTTGATAATGAGATGAGTGAGTGAGCTTTTATTTATTAGCCCCTCACTCACTGTAAATGTCACAATTCTTACACTGCTTTTGATTTTAATTAGCTTAATAAGATTTAAAAATATCCTTCTGAATGCATTCATCTGTGGAGGAATAAATAATATTGGACTGATATGTCGAGTGATCAGTTTGTTCTTTATTCAGCCTGTGGTACCGGAGGACATGCTGAGTTTATAAGTTATAACTTGTGTACACCTGTTTTGTTATGTTTTGATAATCCTTATTGTGTATTATTATAATAAGAATTCTACATGACAATGAGTGAAAGTTTTAGTCATTATGAAACATCATTTGACGTAATGCAGGAACAATCTCCAAAATCGATGTTCTGCATTTTTAAAAATGTTGTTGCATATTAATGTAGTTATAAGTGCGGGTTGTTTTGAAAAATCATTACCACTTAACAAATGTAATCAAAAAACTAAACGCAGAAGAGATGATGGATTACTAATCTCAAGGAACATCTTAAATTCACATTAGAAACATGAATAAATTAGAGCTAAACACTGATGTGGTAATATTCAATTAACTAAAACCGACTACGTTGGAACAATTAATAATTTATTTAGACAGAGAAAGAATATACAGGTAACAGACTCATAAGTTATAGGAGGGGTAAATAGGTAATGCTATATTGTAATTACATTAAAGAAGATTACGCTTAAAAACATTGAATTAACATTGCATAGAAATTGGTATTTTTCAATTTGGCACCCCCAATACACATAGAAAACCAGGAAACATTTTCTCCATAAAATATGATGCAGTTCCACTGAAATCAGTGAAATAGATGGTGTTGTGTGACTTGGTGTCAAAGTGTTACGTACCTCTCGTGGTAGTGCAGAGTTGCATACAGGCACAGAGTGAGGATGACAGGTGTAACATCAAAATGATTTTAAATCTGTTATTTCATGGTCAAAGAGTTACACAATGTGGCTTTAATAATATGTCTACAAACCATAGAAATACCTCTTTGTAAATGTCAGTTTCTTGCCATCTAGACCCGGAGTTACGGCGTGGCACAGTTGTTGGCATTGATCTGCTGAACATACCACCTCTGGATGGTGCCCACTTCCTGTCTTGTCATGATGTCACTCACCCCGCCACACACGCCAAGCTGCTGGATCTGCTCCCCAACGGACAGGCTCATGTCATCCTGAGCGACATGGCGCCCAACGCCAGCGGTTTCCGAGAGATGGACCACGAGAAACTCATCACAGTGTGTTTGTCTTTGATAGACTTGGCAGAGAAGATTTTACAGCCAGGGGGCTCTCTGGTTTGTAAATACTGGGACGGGGGCCTCACTCATAAGCTCCAGGAGAAACTCTCGAATGTGTTTGGAAGCGTTCGGACTTTCAAGCCACATGCGAGCAGAAAGGATTCGGCTGAGAAATATTTGCTTGCTAGAATGTACAGAAAGCCAGTGAAATTATCATAGTTTTTGTCTTTATTTTTCTATCTATTTCATCCTTGAATGAACAATCTATCCAGCTTAGATGTTTTCTGGAGATTCATGTGAAGTGCACAGCGTGCTTTTGATGGGTGAACATGAAGAAGAGGCTTACTTAATAACTTTGATCAAAAGGTGGCACTGTTGGGGCATCAGTAAGGCTCACAGCTGCAGGCACATTACATACTGTTGGTGCTGATTTCTGTCAAACTTAACACAGTAGCAGCAGTGAATCTCTCATATGTAAACCTATGCAAGAACCATCAGAGTGATATTCCTCAAGAGCCCAATGTTGTGTTTTCTCTCAAGTTATTGTTTGCCCCGGAGTGTTTGTTCTCCACAGACAGTTTGGTATTTGCTTTGTTACAGAAAGTCATTTACCAGTGCTGCTTATGCTAATAATTTGCACTGCCAGCCATGTAGAAATATGTAATCATTCTCTCATTGAGAGCTTATGAAGGGAAAAAAAACCTAATACATAAGAGTCACATACAGCATGACTAATGGGAAGTGGGATGATACTGAAGCTTGGCATGCTGCGAGTGTTGTCGGGCTCTGCTCTCTGACAGTGAAGAGATGTCCATTTCCTGGGAAAATGTTTTCAGTCCAGATGACAGATTTTCTTTTGAAGATTCTCCATTAAATCACAGTGGAAAGTACACTTTATTTTGTTTGGTTCTGTGCTTTTTTACATTGGTCTAAAAGGATGTTTATAAAAGAGACCACTCATATACTGGATGTATACATTTATCTGTGGATTCGTATTATAGTCATTGCTAATATAACATTATCTACAGTGTGTTCACAAAGATTTGGACATAAGCAGTCTCTGTGGATCCATACCCCTTCTTAATACACAATTTCTCATTTATGTGCACATAACTGTGCCATTTCCTTTTTCCCTTTTTCCTTTTTTTTGGGATGTTTTATGACTTAATAACTGTTTATAGCCAACAGTAAAGAAAGGGCAGGAGTTAGAGACGTGGAATGGCACCCCCACAAATATCTGAATGATATAAACACAAGACCACCATACTTGGTGGTAAGCAGTAATTTTGAACCATGTTTAAGCTAAAAAAAAAAAAAAATCTGTAATACTTATGAGGTTTGCTCAGAGTGGGGTTATAAATCATAAAGTAGCTAGCTGGTGGTGTTCACTCTTGATGTTTGATGTAAATCTTTTAGGGTAAACTGCAGCAATGGTTGTGGGGCTCACCTCGTATCACATCCTTGGTGACGTGGGAATGCTGCATGATTTATCAGCGAGCTAAGTAAGATGCTAGCTAGGCTCACACATAGTGGCATTAAAGCAATCTGAGAAAGGTGCTAGCAGGTTCACCCATCTGTCCTTTCGACAGGATTTTAATCAACTTTCTTTCCTGAAATGATTATTGTCAGTGTCAGTGCTCTTCCCTTTGATAGCCTGACAGATTTTTGAAATACGAATTGTCTGAAAGTCTCCTGCAAAAGCACGAGCAATTACCTGCTGCAACTGTATTTGCAATGGTCTAAACCACCTGCAGCTTGTAAAGGAGAGGCAAATGCACAAGAGGCTCCAGACTTATTTATGCAGCTTATTTAACCACCAGTCATACTGTAATAAACAGACTAACAAAAATTAAATTAAATGTCAAATTTTTAATAAATAAACTTTTAATTTCAGACTTCTTCAGTATCCTCCCCATGGTTTAGCCTCAGGTAGTTTGTTCCACTATTCCCTTCACAATGTTTCCCCTGTATCATTCACACATTAATAACAGACCCAGCAGTTAGAGGGTGTTATGTAATATGGATGCTGTGTGTAGATGAAAATAACCTTTTGAAAAGCCAATCATAAATCTGCATTCTCATGTTTAAGGGAAAAAATGTAATTAAGTGTTGAACTTCATGGAAATCAACAAGAAATCAACTGAATTTCACCGTTTACCTGTTCCAGCTGAATATGTGTTCTTTGGCGCAACTTCATTTCTTGCATAAATGAACTCCTTCAAATTACTTGTGAATTAACCTTGTTAGTGAAATCCAATTTTTCCTAACTTGATATGTCTGATCATTCCACAAAATGAAGCCTAATCAAGGCTGGATTTGCATTTATGGCAGCAAAGGAAAAGATGGCTGACATTAATAAATTAAACAGGCTGCTATTTAGCCTTTCTGTCTCAGGAGTGATGAGTAATACAGTATGAACTGAAACATTAATGTCTCTTGGTAAAATTAACTGCATTGAAAGGGTATTGACCTCTAAAGATGATTATTTAGAATGAATGGGAGCAGCCATGCCTGTTGATGAAGCTGATAGTGAAAGATGTGAACAGATGACCAATTTTACTTCTCATTACTTGTTGATTATTCAGCCCTTTGCTATTTAGATTTAAATTATTCCAAATTTACTGTGGGATTTATGTAAATTCCACTGTGGCTGAGCACTCTGGATGAATGATGATTCATTCACAGGTTAATTCATTCTTCTCCGGCCAGCTGCGGGTTCAGATGTAAATATTAGTGAATTAAGAGGGGGAAAAAAATCATGTCGTCTGAATTTTGAAAACAAATCCACTGCACAAAAACCTCCTTGTACTGCTTTGATTTGTCTTCTGTTGAATATGCAACACATGCTATCCCTCAGACAATAATCTATACTTGTTTAACCATATATAGATATTGTTATATATCAGTATGAGCTGGTAAAATATTAGCTTTTTAATATTCTTATATGCTCTTTGTGCATATAATAAAATAAATCCCCCCTGGTGCAATAAATGTTTCATTCATTCATTATAAGAATGAAGATGAGCATAATCAGCTGCCACTTAGTGTCACATTAATAAAGTATTAACTGCGAACTTGTGAGTATTTCTTTGGCAGGAAGGTTTTTCTTTTTACTTTTTAGGTTATAATGAATAAAAGTCTGCCCCGTCTTGTGTGTGCTCTGATGTTATTTGCTGTGGTGTCAAAGGGCTGCAGAGGACATAAAATTAGAAAAGCTCTTGAATAGTTTGAAATAAGAATTGATTTTTTTCCCACCGCATGCTTTTATAGAGCCTGCTGCACTTTGGAGTGATTTAAACAGTGTGATTGATTTTAAGATGCAAACTAGCAAACGATGTTGATGAGATGCAACAGAACTCTAAGACTTATTTTGTAAAAGAAGGATGTCTCCCTTTTTAAATTTTGCTCGGTCTCAATAATAAAAACAAATCGTCTCTAATATTAACGCAGTGGCAGTCTCAAATTGACAGGAAATTAAAGAAATGGTAATATCATTTCTTACCATCGAGCCATTCATTCCTTGGCTGACCTGAGTTGCCAAAATGAATTGCTCGTCTGACAACATTCATTATTCCCTGAGCCTGTCCCTGAATGTTAGCAGACCGAGCCAAGCAGGCATTCACTGACACAAAGTAATGACTACTATTATGATGATAATTTCATGCCATCGACACAAATAAATGAATCTGAAATCTCAGGACAGTATGACGACTCTTTTTTTTTTATTGGTACCACTTTTGGTTTATGATGTTGATTTTTTGGCAAGCCGTCTGACACAACGTACTTGGAAATTTTCCTGTAAACAACTGAGTTTCTCAGAAAATGTGAGAGTTTAAAATGAAGCGTGCAATTAAAATATTCATGCCCGTTCAAACATGATATTGGAAGCACGGCGCTTCAATGCATTTCGCACCATGACGTACTAAAGTCTGCCAAAAACTTGCAGGTGTTCTGTTTTCTGCCTCTCTGCCACTATCATACAAAAGGACGTATGTCAGTGAATATTAAAGCAGTCTCCTAGTGATCTTTACTTTTTTTTTTTTTTAGGTTGCGTCAGTAATGCTAAGAAAAATGTCAGGAACATTAATGCAGGCATGGTGGAGGGAGGACGTTTGTGGGAGGAAGGTTAAAGAGACAAGGGAAAAACAAAACACAGAGAACAAACAAAGCACAGGCTGCACCATTTTGCATCCCCACATCAAGTGCCTGGCATTTACTAGCAAGTATAGAAAATTACTGCAGCTGGAAATATAATGACCATATATTAACATTGTTACTGCCAGTGTGGATTTTCTTCAGGTCATTTATCAAACATTTTAGTAAACACATAAAAAGTCCTTAAAGACAAGATTTTAAATCAATGTGTGGCAGAAAAAAAGGTGGACGCGGATCATGAATAGCGCTGTTTTTTTTTTCTCACAGCTTTTATTAATAAAATAACTAGTCAGTGCTTTAATTGCAATACTTTCTAGGGTAAGATGTAAGCTGATGAAACATTATGCCTAAGAGTGGCAGCTCTCTTTATCAAACCCTTTAAACATGAGTATAGCTTTAAACCCTCTCAAGCTCATGAATAATAATGCTTCATCATCATCATCCGCTATCCTTTGAAGGCCACAAAGACCACTTATCAGTCTTTGTAAACACTCCAAGCTTCTATAATGGTTAGATCTTCATAGCACATTTCCTATGAATCAGCTGATGATTAGGTATGAATTCTGAGTTTTCTCTTTTGCTGCGCCCCAGTTTTATTGTAAAGTCATGCATAAACCCGGGTGATTTGTTTTGTCAAGTTACGGCCATCGTTTACAACCTTTTGCATTCTTTGAATGGTGGGGAAGACAGTGAATGTCTGGTTAGGGGAGTCCATTCAAAAATCCAAATAGGTTCACTGACTTAAGAATGTTGAAGCACTGCCATGTTGAGGCCTGTTGATAACTTTGAGAAATGGGTGGATCTAGATTATAACTGAACAAAGCATGATGTAATGGATGAGGAGACAACAATCCAACTATATTCATACAGTATTTCTTAGTTTAAGTGCTCTGAGCAGAGAGCATAAATATGGAATCTAAGTTTTAATTGGATTTTTGTTTTCTTTTTCATTTAATTAACTTGTCATGGGACAGGTGGGGAACGATCTTGTGGGAATCATGGCGCTGATCTGCTTGCTGGTGGATAGAGAAATGAGAAAATACAACTGGGAATGAAGACTGGGCAGGAGACAGATGGTGTAAAGGCTAATTGTATGACATCTCACTTCATGTATCTGTTTTTACATTGGACAGAGGAGCTTACTTCATTTATATCCTAACAATGGCTAAATGCTAAAAAAAAAACCCTAGAAAATGACTTTGAATTGTATAAACCAGTTTTTATTCACAAAGTCACATTTTCTCAGCCTGCAGATTTTCTCATTTAATGGTGAAAAACATGTTGTTACTGGGAAAAAAAATACTCTTACTCACCACTATTTGGGCTGTAATTTTAAAAAATCTAAGATTTTGAAGTAACCCACTTAGCATCTTAGGTAATGACTGAACCCCCAAGGATTACTTAGAAAGTGAGCAAGGAAACAGGGGAGTCTTTTGGTCTTTTAGAGTGTGCTTGCTCATTAATCTTTCTAAAGACGCTGAAGGCAGAATTTGACATGGTTCTACAGCGAGTGCCCCCTGGGTTCATGTCAGCGCTGTATGGAGAGCTGGTTGTACATCCAGAGGTGCTGTGTTGGGTTTTGTTTTTCTCAAGCAGAACTGGAGCGAGATCGGACGAGCTGTCCCACAGCGCACCACTGGTTGTTAGGGTTGACTTGTCTCATTCCTGGAAGGTGCAAAGCTTCACCTATTGGGGGAGTTGTCATTCTACCAGCAGGAGAGAAACACAACACTTTTGGCAAGGCATCTAACATTCTCTCAGAGCGAAGAGCAGTGGGAGGTTGATGAATGCGCATGAAAAACCTTGTTGTTATGCACGAGGATAGAATTATTCTTGTTATTGTTGTAGAGTTTCGGGTTGATTCAAGCTGTGGTTTTCAATATTCATATAATTTGCAAAGATCGTGCGTTAACCTGGAGGACCTCAATTTCAAGATGGTGTGGATCATCAGTATCAGTGTTGACATAAAATAATCTATTCAAACAAACAACGTAGCACGCGCACACTGATAAAATGTTATATGTTTGAATGATTTCATTTGCATCTGTCTCTACTGTAGTTCCTGTCTCCAGGAAACTCGTCAGCTAGAATTTGAGAAAGTAATCTGTATGCGCGCTATGGCTGTTCTGGGATGTTTATTAATGCCACAGGAACCTGAAAAAAAGCTTAGTGAACCATGGGAGTATCAATTTATGTCAGAATTTAAGTGAATCCTGTGGTCTCTATTGTAGCGTTGTGCAAAAGACAGAGACGGAGAGGGGCTTCAAATGAGTTTCTTTCTGTATTTTACAACTTTGAAAACAAATAGAAGGCAAAATATTCAAACACGTCAGTGTGAAAGGTATGAAAATGAGAAAAGGAAAAAAGATGGATGTGTGTGGCAAGCAGGGCCGAGCTGGGTGGTTGGTCAGGAGGCGGAGAGAGGTGAGGGGCGGCCTGATGAAACAACAAGCAGCACCTGAGTCCCATTAACTCTCTATATCTGTCGCCGTCCTTCTGCACAGTCGCAACCTGTCTCCACTGCGTCACCATATGGTGGCTTCACCTTTTGCTGCATGGGTTTCGTTTAATGAAAATAGTCTTTCACTGCTGTCGTCCCCTGTTCATTCCTTCTTTTTTTTTTCCAGGTACAGGAGAGCCTCGGCTGGAGCTACCATTTTGAAAAAGTTCCCCTTTGTAACATGACTTGCCTCCATCTGCAGGATGAGCAGTCTCTTTGTTTCCAGTTTTATTGTTCTGATTTTGTTTCACAATTGCTCCATCAACCATTTTTACTGAGCCGGCTGTTAAATGAATTAGCATTTCTTGCTGTGGTTGTTCAGTTTTGTCAAATAAAAGGGGAAAGAATGCAAAAAAAAAAAAAAAAAAAAATTAGACAACATGTTGCCTGGAAAACAAAACAACTTTCTGGTATACTGCGCTGATTGCTCTGTGTCTCTCTTCCCAAGGGCATCGTTGTAGTTTTACTGGGCTTAGTCAAGGTTTCTGAGATGGTAGGAGTGGGAGAAGAGGAAATGCCAGGAGTCTGTGCTTACTGTTGGAGAGTTGACTATTAGAAACTCCACAGGACAATTAAATGAGTCTCATTTTTGATTGTGAATAAGCTATCACCTGTGGCAGTGAGTGATCGTGGCTGAAGAATGAGTCAGACCTGCTGTATTATTGCCTGCTCCATGCTTGGTTGCACACAATTCCCACCGGAAAAACCAATGCTTCAAGTGCTGCAGGAAAATACCATAACCCAACATACTTTAGATTTTACCATTACAATATTTGTGGTTTTTTTGGGGGGGTTGGGTGGGGGAGTTGGCTGGTATAATCATTTCTTGTTGAACAACAGCCAGATAGTCTTGTCGTCGCTGCAGAGAGGTTGCCAGGCAACCAGCGGAGAAGCGCCGGGTGTTCGAGTAAACTGCTGTTTGAAGAAGAAACAGTTGCAGCATGTACCTCGTACCTCCATCGAAAAACACAAATTGTTTTTTTTTTCTTTCTAAATTATGGAATAAATATGTGATAAACAAACATTATACTACATGTGTTGGTAGTTGTATTTTTAAACTTGCCAGCCTAACTGTTTCCCCCTTGCTTCCTGTCTTTCTGCTTGTCCTGCATTTATCTCATAATAATGATCAGAATTATGAGTTTGGGAGTTTGGTCAGACTTTTCTCAAGTCATACTTTGCACTTTATAACACAGCAGTCCCTGTCTTACGTCAAAGTCTGGTTCAGTGTAATTAAACCCAAATGTAATGTTGTAATGGTTATGATATTATATTATTAATGCACATTTACAACGCTTACATGACCAACTCTCACTTGCAAATGACTGACATGGGACATCTTTCTCATCTTTACCGCCCATCCAAGATGGGCTAATGGCTTTCCAGCTCCAGCTCCATGCTGGCACAGACATGAGAGCAGCATAGTCTCAAATAAGGTGTGTATGAATAGTTTTTAAAATGTTTTATTCAAAATGTCATTTGAAATCAGCCACTATTAATAGGTCCTCTATTACATTCTTATATATATGTTTAGCTATATAGGTTTGATAGAGGAAAGAGCAGGAAAGTAGTAAGGGGAAGTATTTCTACGTGATGTATCATATTAATATAAACAAATACATTTTTATGAATCTTAAATTGATGTTAGGCTCCAGTTTGCAATGCTTTCTTTTCACTTCAGCACCATATTTTAGTCCTAAAAAAATGGTTGTGCCCCCTTTGTGTGACTTTCTTGGTTCTCCCACTGCTTCTGTAACAACCTCTGTTTTCACATGCTGCGATACAAAATGATGCTGTATAATTTCCTTGATAGTCTGAAACTAAAACTAATGGAACCTAATAGTGAAAAATCACCATTGTCAAGGCAGCCAAAATGAAATGATCTTTCATCCCCACAATAACTGTACAGGTCACTCTGTCCTTGTCTCTTTTCTGCCTTCCAGATAAACCAGAGACTCACACATGCATCCTGTA
Source organism: Nibea coibor (assembly GCA_023373845.1). NCBI lineage: Eukaryota > Metazoa > Chordata > Actinopteri > Sciaenidae > Nibea > Nibea coibor. Next base: position 14,384,973 of record CM041727.1, on the reverse strand, counting down.
TACAGTACACCTACAGTGAATGTGTTGTATATTTGCATTCAGTAATGTATGTTGTCATATGATTATGTGCATCTACTTAATATTTCCTCAGTCATTTTGATGTCTGGGTAATGCAGATGTTTAAAATGTATAGTTTTCCAAGAAATGGTTTATTTTAATGTCTTGCTTTAATGCATTGAAGCCTCTTCATCACCTTCTGTTAGTTTATGTAATATAATTGTGTTGCAGTTTTCCCCAGGACTCTCTCAAAAATAGATTTCAATCTCATAAAAAAAAAGGAAATACAAACTTTAGCTGCATGAAGGTGAAATAAAATAAAAAAAGGCTGTGTCCGTAAAAACAGCAAAGATCTTTCTCAGCCACCCCAGTTGGACTAAACAGGAAGTGTGTTGTTTGCATGAGTTGAGGCAGCGTCATCGGAGTTAAAGCACACTTTTATAATCAATGTTTCTAACTTGCAGTGTGACCACAAATGATTCTTGCCACTTTGTCAATAATGTGGAGCAGGAGTTGGGTCATAGAAGTATCTTATCTCCTGGTGAAAATGATGTCAGCTGGACTTGAGACATGGTGAATTTCCTGTTCTCTTACTTTGTGGGTCTGCGCAGTCGGTGCAGGAACTGGAGGTTCGGTCTCACCGTAAGTTTAGTGTTCATGCACTGATTAAGAGTGGTTTGATTTAATATTCATATGAGCGCTCTGCTGTGACATTGTGGCCACTACATGTGATGCATCAGAACACCTTAATTCTAATTATAATCAATTCTTATTTCTTTGTCCAGCTACTAATAGAGCCACTGATGCAATGAATATTAATACTAAATCAACCTGTATAACTTATATAAAATACCTTTGGTCTTGGATAGTTCGATGTCAGTCTGTTGGTGGTTTGGTCCATCACTCTGGTCCAGACTAAAATATTTCAAGTGTTTGATGGATTGCTGTGAGATCATGTACAGACGTTCATGTTCCAGAGACGATCAATACTGACCATGTGACTGACATTGCAGTTCAGAGTGAAATGTCTAAACAGCTATTGAATGGATTGCCATGAAATATGGTGCCCACATTTGTCACATCACACTGATCCCTTACTGTTTCAGAACATCTTCATGAGGTCAAAAAATTTTAAATATTCTGTGCTGTAACCAAAAAAATCTGACGAAATTACATTTCCGTTAGCCAAAGTGGGAATTTAAAAACCAAGATGGTAAACATTGTAAACATTATACCTGCTTACCAGCATTTTAACGTTGTTGTTGTAAGCATGTCAGCGTGCTCACATACACAAATACAACTGTGTCAAAGTACAGGCTTACCCAACAGCTATAGAGTCTTGTTTAGGAGCTAACAGCTGCCTTATGTTAAGATCAATCATTGTATGTTTTTAAATGTTTTAATTATAGCGTGTCATCATAAATCAAGTTCAACTATGATTTCTTGCCAAATAACATCAGCAATGTCTTCTCGATCACTTTGCTGTTGCGGTTCAATCCAAAACAAAATAAAAACTGTGCATAAGTAGTCATGAACATGTGCAGCTCTTCAGCTGATTTTTCTTTGAATCACTCCAGTGTTAAATCGACTGTGTCAGGAATAAAGTATTTGCTGCATTTTGCTGGTGTTCATGTGGAACAATTGGCTGTTTTTCTCAACAGGAGATGTGATTTCAGTTTGAATTAATGAAAACAAAAAAATGACTAATGAAGCAAAAAAATGTTGACCTCTGCTGAGAAAGGCCCTATGTTTGTGTGGCTGGATAAATGATCAATGCAGGCCTATTGTCAGTTCGCACCAACACACTTGATGGCACACTGCTGGAGACCAGAACAATGATGTCTACAAGGCTTTTGAAAAGTTTAATCAAATTCTACTGCCGCTACATCAGTCTTGTGTGGACTAATTCATCTTTACATTTCCATTACTGCAGAGGGCCATGCAAAAAGGTCCAGCTTAGATAAAAAATGTGGTAGTTATAGTTGGAAGGCGTCTTTCACAACCACAATAGCCGTTCCATTCCTCTCATGCTGCTCTTAAGGCTGCATCCATCTATCACATTAACTGTAACTGACAATCACTGTCAATGCCGCAGCTTACCAGGCCCTGTGAGATTTGTGGCTCTGTTGTTTCAGCAATAAGAAAGAAGCGTGATCCACATTCACACAGACGAGCTGGATCATTACGATGTGAACTCAGGCTGAAAGTCAAGGGAATAACACGTCTCAATTCTTCTAATGAAGGGAGCTTGTCATCGTAATTGTCCTTCTTTACTTCTTCTCTATTACAAAGACGTATAGTTCATCAATGGACTACAAAGACCAAAAAACTTGAGAGATTTCAAAGGAATTATAGATTAGAAATGGGAACTGGAATACAATAGTAAAAGCTTTGAATTAAGTTCAGTGATACTGATGCCATATAAGTAAATTATGAGGGCACGTTTGGTTGCATAACCTCTGACAGCAGAAAAACATGAAAAGCCGTGGGTCTTATGCCACATGCCTGACGCCACTGTTTTAGATTTTATAGCAGACATGAGGAATTTACTACCTAATCTGGAATCAGCATGGAAATGCAATAAAATGATTGTGTTGCTGGGGCTAAAAATACAACTCAGGATCATGTGACAAACGGAAAGGGTCATCGATTAAGGTTGGGACTGAAACAAGCCCGTGAGAGTAGATCCGAATGAAGTGAGTTAATCAAAAGAGCAAGTTGTTGATAGAACGTCCATATTATTGATGTTCCATAAATAAGAGGCATAGATCTTACCTTTGACAGGTTTCAGCTAGTTACTGAGCCATTTCGGATCAAAACATTATTACACCTGGCCAAAATATAACGCTGGTGGTGCTTGCTGATGTGAGTTTTAATATTGATGCTTTTTTTTTATTTACAGCGTGACTCTCTATGTCTGGAAGAAAATAGTGTGATAATTGGTTAAAATTCAACACCTTCAGACATGAACGGGATTATGAGACAATGGTCCCTTGGGTCCCTTGTGTGTGTGTGTCTCTCTTGTAGTAGTCAGTGTCTCCATGTATCTTTGTAGTTGTTTCATGTCTCCTTGTGGTCTGTGTGCACTGCTGGGCCAAGCTTTCACTTCCCACTTACCTACCAAATGACCACAACACCTGTTACCAATCATCTCATCAACCTGACTACCAAACTCTGTTTTTTAACTGTTCTATGAAATCGTCCCTTAATGAACTCTGCTTTTTCTCCGTCTCATGACTTCTTCCTGCCATACCCATCACGATGAGGCCGTCTGCCTAGCGTTTCCCCTAATCATTTTTCCCTGATAGTCTTGCCTCCCTTATGGTAACGATGCTATGGCCAAATTTAGTACTGTGTTACCCTCTTTGTTTGTGATTTCTGCTAACCCTGATCTCCATGTGCCTCAGGATCCCTGCTGGCCATGTCCTCCCTGCTGCGTCATTGCTCCCATCTATGGATTCCTGCTAACTCCAGCCTGGCACTGCTTGGATCTTCTCTGATTTAGCTTAAACCGTTCTCAGTCTCTGGTCGAGTTCCTACTTTCGTTCCACTCACATACCAAGCAATGCCTGCTATGTCCAGCCCAGTATAGTCATCCTCTCCACTTCTTAGATTTATACCATGGCAACATTTCTTTGTGTGTGTCGCTTTATAGACATTTTCAAGATCTTTGCCTTTTCAAGCTTTTATTTCTGATGCAGACAGCTGGAGGGTGACAGGAATGCGGAGCGAGAGAGACGGGAAATGACATGCAGGAAAGAGCCACAGGTCGGATTTGAATCCTGGGCTTCCGCAGCAGGGACTGAGCCTTCACACATGTGGTGGCTGCTATACCAAATGAGCTAAACGCCACCCCTCTCTTTGTAGACATTTGATTAACTTTCCAACAATAAATGTTACAGTAAGAGCCCCCCTGACCCTTTGAGCTCCTGTATGTAGTAGGCTTATTCACTAGTTCATCCATGATTATGGGTGGTGTTGGTATTTTGCAGCCATTTCTTTTCATTTTTAATAAACGACTGTTAGACTGAAAATGTCATTTGGAACAGTTGGATCTTATATTGCTGAGGACAGAAGCTTTTCCAGAAGAAAACCCCCCCACCAGTTTTCATTTTGGCAGATTTGTGTATTTCAGCACTGTGTTCCTCAGGAATAGAGCTGCGGACAATGAAGCACCTTCATTGTCTGTTTAAGGAATGGCTTCAACACTTTTCTTTTCATTAGATGTGACCAATTGAGGCTGGAATGTGGAAGCCAGAATCCTCTGGGGCCCATAGCCTCAATTTACGTTACATTGTTGAGAACTCTGCCAAAGCCTTGTTCAATCCCTCATTCAGGACATGAAGAAACCGTTTCCAAACAGCAGCTGTGCTTCCCTTGGAAAGTAGCAAGCGTTGGCTTGCTGCATGTTGATGAAACATTGCAGCCTGGGCCCCAGATAGTAAACACAACAACACGATTTGCCTGATTAATATGAAGCTTTATTACTCAAGAATGAAAGTTTATATTGCTTGCATGGCGATAACACAATTGTTCCATTGTTGTGTGTTGAAATGGGGCTTCTCGGTCAATAATGCCACATTTGCTTCACATTTACTTCAGAAAAACACAGTCGATAACAGCAAAAAATTATCGACCAGAAACAAAAGTAAAACGCAGTGCTGGGTAAAAACTGAAAGTGGTCTGTCTCACTGACCTCAATATACCGGACATTCACACACACACACACACACACACACACACACACACACCTGAGCCGGTCATTGCAGGGCAGTTGCCAGCGAGAGTCACAGCTCAGTAGAACGTAACAACAAACAACTACAGGTCGTTTTTTACATGGCTGGTTTGAAATGTCATTACTGTTTTGCAGTAAACTGTTGTGTTTGATATGGAGGACACTCCAGCAGCTTTGAGTTGATCATAATGGTTGTATAATAAAAAAGGACATGCACATTTATTCAAGTGTGATTCTGGCTCACCGGCAGGCATCAAAAGAAAGAGGAGAGGTGGAATATTTGTACTTATTACTGTGAATCCCGAAGAAAGCACAATTCTGACGCTGAGAATGTGTGTCATTATAGTTACTGATAAAAAAAAAAAGCTCCAGCCCCCCCGCAACCCTGATAAGCATAAGCGCTTATGGAAAATGAATGTTACATTCTGTTGCATTAAAGGTTCTTCAACCTTTTTGCTGGATGACGTGTTTTTGTTGGTGCCCTCTTGGTTGGCACCATGAATGTCACAAGCCATGGTCATCTGACATAAATGCCACAAATGCTTCTTCTCAACACTGTTTCTACCGTGCTACACGAATGGCACACAGTGCCTCTGAATGTTGTGGACTTTTGAGGTGTTCTGTGTGCCCAGGCCGGACTTGATTTCTTTCCCCATCATTTTTCCCCTCCTCCCGTGACAGATGTGAGACAGACAAAAGAGTTCTCATCATGGAAAATCATCCGTCGAGCATCCTCAGTCTTGTGGCACATTCCAATATAACAATCAGGTCAGCTGCAGGACTGAACCTGAAAATAACTCAATTTTCTCAGCTGGAGTGCAGATGGATATTACTGGTTGTCTGCTGACAAAATTAAATGAAAAGAAGTACCTGAAGTACCACTTCCTCCTCTGGCAATACCAGCAGGTTTCTTTTTTTTTTTGTCACTCAACTTGATTCATGGCTCAAATTGAAGAACGCACTCATTGATTGGTCCAAAGTCTTGTGTGTTCTCATGAAGCAGGAAATCTGTCTACAACTCAGCGGTGCATGGGAGTGCAATGAAATCCTGAGTCTGTGTTTATCCAAATATGTCAGTCATGTAGCTGGAAGTTGTTTCTCATCACGGCGTCTACAACGACCCGTCTGACACACACACACAATACTGCTGTCTGTCTTGTTTTGTGCGCTTATTGTTTACATGTTTACATTGTTGCACAGAAAGCAATCACAAGTTATAAAAAAATGGAATGAAATGTCACTATCCATCAATGTAATTATGGACACCGATAGCAGCAGCAGCAGAGGAAGGAGCTGTAACTGATGATCTGGTGTCAAGCGTGGGTCTACTGATGTGGAGCTTGAGTCGGTACACAGTCGCCGCCGCAAACACTGCATGTGACTCTGCATTTAAGATTATAACGTGCATTTGTTTTTAAATACCCTGTCAGGGATGATTTATGTGGATGCCTTGATAGATGTTTTGTTGAGATTCAGGAGCAGAAAATCAGGTGGCATTATCCATGACAAAATTGGAATTGAATTAGCTTATTCTCCGTCATCACAGTAGATGTGCAATCACAGTGACAATGGATGTGTAACCTATCATCAGGAGGCTGGTCTTCAACTGGGAGACAAAAACAAATCTACTCTGGTTGAGCAATTTTGTGTATCACATTAATTGCATTTCTAAACCTTGCACCTTGCGACCTTGCACTCGAGATATTACTGCTGCTATTTTATTAAAGACACTCATTAGTATTTAAGGTGTGAAAATTATTCACGAGGTAATGGGAACATTGTATATAATTGGATAATACATTCATGTATGATTGATATATATATTAACCAACTTTTTTTTCTAATTTCAAGAATGTTCGGTCATGTTTTTGACACATCATGAGGACACATGAATGTGACACAGCAATTATAAGACTGTTCTTTGATAGCTGAAACACAAAGGGGACTTTTGTATCAGGTATAATAAGTGACATGTTCATGTCCCTCACTCAATCTCAACCTCCTGGACTGAATTCATCCATTACTAATATTCTGTCTGAAGCTGGTGTGAAACTAACTGACAGTCACTGCTCAAAGTACAGATTGTCCTTTTCCCAGGGCACAGCCAAAGGCATCCAACAGCTAATTCAGGTCAGCAGTCAGGCACTTGTCCCATGTATCTTTGGCAGTGACCGACTTTGTGTGTTTAATGGCATGTATAAAACTTTGACAGGTAGGTTACATTGGCAGGTGTCCTTTAGAGAGATAGAGACTGTCTGCAAAACTTAAACTGATATGTATGTTTTACAGCATTTTATGCATCTAGTGGCCCAATGTGTCTATTTACAGAGTGTGGCAGAAATGGAATATAATATGCAGAACTATGATGTGGTCCTTTAACAAAGGATCAAATAACTATGTGTATGTTAAATGCGCTGCTTGTAGTGCTGAAGCCGCAGTGAATTATGACCCAGTTCTGCAGTTCCCCTCAGCACACCCAACTAACAATTTAATTCATTCTCTACTTCGTTTTTGGCAGCAACACACAGATGTTTTCGGTTAAAATGCTCTACAAACTGCCCGTCCAGTGCTGTTCAGTTAATAACTAGATGTGAGTATTTAGAAGCTATAGTGTCACATGTTTCCCTCAGAGTTTACTGGAAACCAAAGTAGAGTGAATATTAAGCCTGTATTGGGGTAAAATCACATATAAGTGTTTCAAATAACCCACAAAATAAAGGTGATAACCAGCGTAAGAAGGTACCAAGGCAAGTTTTACGCCTACTTTTAAAAATGGAAAGAACTTTGGTTCGGCTAATTTCATTAACAGATTTCTCCTTTGTTCTCACTCTTGGTACAGCAAGCAAATGTTTTGCAGAGGATCTAGACCTAGTTTTACACAAGCAGGAAACATGATCAAATTGTGATATCTTGCCAGTTAACTGAAGATGTATTGGTGTCGTGCTTTAGGCATAATCGTAACTACATCTGTCAAACTGAGAAGAAAACCTCAAGATTTCCTGGTTGCGTACTTGTTGGATTGAAATAAATAATCTTGGGTCAGCTAAATACTTTCTGTCTTGGCCTGATTACCTTGTAGGCTACAATTTTTGAATTGCACTGAAGCCACAACAAATTCATGAGTGGAAACATGCCACAAGACACATCATAGTTTTATTAGAAACATTTTTCCACTCTCCACTGTGAGCCTGTACTTGCTTGTTCAATAAAGTCATAAAACCTGTAACTCATCAGCAAGGCAATAGTCTCATTATATTAAAGTTCACAAAATAGTAATTCTCCTCCTTCTTTATGTGATTTCTGCTGAGCTTTATGACTGGAGGAGGCGCTGATGCCCATATTACAGAGATAGATTTGAATAACTGCCATATGCAGTCATTACAGTGAAGGTAATGGCCATGTTATCTCTGATTGCAAAAACTGGAGGAGTCTGCTTTTTGAGTTCTTGCTGTCTGAAGCTTGCCAGAGCCCAGATGGTTGCAGCAAATTATGACTTTTATGTTTTACACCAAATCCAATAATGCCAGAGATTCATTTTTACTTCAATAAGTAAATAGTACTCCACTCAGTATACAATCCTTAATAGTGCAATAGGGATGATATGAGTGTGTCACAAGTTAGTAGCCACTTTCACTAATTATCTTCATAAACTTTGCCAATAAAAGCTAATGCACATCATAATTGGCTTAAATACAGCATTTACCTATTAAATCTGCTGGAGAGAAAAGGCTGAAAGTAGAGAGAATAAAGAGCAAGTAAAACTCATCAGAAAGAGGGAAAACTATTGTCTTCAGGCTGAGCTTAAATGGGAAAAACCCCATTAAAATGCAAAATAATGAACAAACTTTGCTGTACTTCACTATGGACCTAAATCTACCAGTCTGCTAGGTTTTCACTGCATTACATCATCCTTTATCTATATTAGAACTGTCATAATAATGAGCTGTTCATTAAACCTAAACAGAGTATTTGGCGATTATTTCCGGTTGCTTTATATGTTCATATGATGCAAATCTTACAGGCAATTACAGCTGAAGTCTTAAGTGGATTAAAGTTAATTAGAGTGATGACGTATATTTTGCATATTCCTGAATAGCCTACTCTCTTTATTATCATGCATGCTTATATTTTATATTGCATTTTAGAACAGTATTTCTTGTTGTTAGTTAGTGTTTTTTTTCTTTTAAAAACCTGGCAAGTACAGTATTAAATCATGGACAAAATACTGGTCGTTACCTGGTGATGCTCATAGCCCATAGTCTTCGAATGTGATACTAGATGCATCACTCTCTCTGTTTCTCTGTAAAATGCTAAAATGGGTCGGTGGCCATTAATTTACCTTTATCATTACTGCAGTGTGTGTGTGTGTGTTTAGCTGTTGCCATAACTGCACATTTGAGATAAACTTGGCGTAACCTGTTTCCTATATACACACAAGCACATCACTGAAGTTGTCTGCCAGACCGACCCACCACAGAGTCAGACTGCTGGACTCTTCAGCCTCACATCAGAAGTGCAGGTTTGTAGCCTTGTATATTAGGACTGCTTTGAGTAACAATGAGCTGTAGCTAGTTGTACTTATACTATGTATAATAGTGCTACATATTTGTCATAAGTAACACTAAATCTGCCCCGTTTTACAGATCAGAGGCTATTTCTTGTTATGACTCAACAGCGCCAATGGCAGTGTGGAAGTCTGGGTATCGATAGGAAGAGTGTCAGCGACTGGACAGCTCCAATACCAGCTGAAACTTCAGTATACCAGAAACCATTACACACAACAAGTTATGGCTTTATTGTTATTTCAATTTCTTTGAATGAAGTGCTTCATTTAAAATGGGGATTTTGGTCGTTTTTAAAAAAAAATTTGTAGTAAGTGTGGTATAAGTTAAATTTGTTATTTCAAGATTTTATGAAAGGTCCATTGAAAATCCTGACTATGACAATATTAAACTGTTCTGCTAGTAATCCTTTACTACAGGTAGTAAATATTAAATGTAAGCAACACATTTCTGTTTCCCAGTCAAACTTTGTTCTGGTGTTGAGATCACAATATAGATATTACATACAGGGTTAGGGTTAGATAATAAACAGCTCTGACGAACATTTTGAGGCATACATTTCAAAATTGTTTGACAAATAAAAAAAAAGAAGAAGAAGTTGCACAGGATGAAGTCTATTCCTGGCAGGTTTCATCCTCATTATGGTAAGAGGATAACACATGGCTACAGTGATCACATACTATTACCCTGATTACTTTTGTACATTTATTAGATGCCTTTTTATTTAATGTTTCACTTCAGCTGTTTGAAATTGCATTCACAAGCTACGTTAACTCTGTAACCGTGAGACCTACAGGCAAAGGCACCACTCCTTAGAGGTCAACCCTGATGAGAGCCCCAATGAGTTGTATGCAGCTTTATGGGAAGCCAAAAGGTAAAATTAGTCAGGAAAGTGGCGAAATGATTATATTAGACCAACATTTGAGAATGCTGTCCCCTGAGCCTCAGGTCTGGATCTGAGAGTATGACCGAGAGTATGTTAAGTTGGCTGGCATCTTTGTTGCCATCTGGAAGAATAGCTATAATTCATGGAGAACAAAGGACAGCTGCAAACCAGCCCAGCAGTACCGTCAGGGGGCCAGCTAACGGTGTGGGTAAGCCTCCCCTGAATGATTCCTTAGTTATGCTAGTCTACTGGGGGACTTCCCATGATGCACTGAGCTCCTCTCTTCTTCTCTCTCCATCTGTACACATTCATGTCTCATTAATGCATGTTACTAATTTAGATTCTTCCTCTGAGTTTTTCTGTGCTTTCTCATCTCGTTTTCTTATGGACCATGGGTAGATCTGGGATTTTGCACCCCCTGCTGTGGTCCTGCTGGACCCCCACTGCCAGTACTACTGATGTTATTATCATCATTATTAATACTATTTGTCATATTTCTGTTATCATTATAATTATAGTTAGCATTAATACTATTGTTGCTGTGGATCTATGCCTCTCTCCCTCTTTCTTACTTTATATTCACCATCACTTCTATTGCCCTTTCCAAACCCAACCAGGTCACCACTGCCAAATGTTTTCTTATGAAGGGAACTGTCAGATATCTGTAAATACTGTTATAAAGAGAACAGTTTATATAAAAAGTGAGATAGTTTTTTTGCACTATACAAATGAAAATAACTTGAATAGATGACAGAAATGTGCTTTGTGCAACACCCTCATGTTGAACTAGAGCTGAAGACCGACCAGGTTATTAAAACACATTGAAGTTAATGAAACGACTCTCAAGACCCTACTTGATTCTGGGAGTGATCAGACTCCCAGTGCTCAGAAAGTTTGCACCATACAATATTATCAGTATCAGAAAAAAACATCCTAATCTGTTGTGTACATGGTGATGGAAGATCATCTGACATTTAAATAAAAGTAGAGGGGCAAACTTTAGCACACTGGGGTTGTTGATAACTTGCCTTATCCTGCCATGCAAGAATAAAACTGCCAGTACTCTTTGATTTGTTGTCAGACCAGAGAAAATGAAAAAAAAAAAGAAAATGAAATACTGCTCCTACCAGAGAATGGGCAAAAAAATCCAAAAAAGCACTCTTGGGGACAGTGCCCTGCATTTTTTCAATGAGGAGTTGGAGACAACACCCAGGAACTCTCAGAAAACCTGCAGACAGAGAAGACAAGAAATTCCACCAAACGATGCTGAACCAGAGCTGCCTTTAGGGTTTCAAATGCCAGCCAATGTAGTTGAGATGCAGAAAACTGATCCATCTCAACTGTCTCTTTTTCAGAAAGCAAAGGAGAAGGAGCCGGGAGTTGAGTTGGCCAGAGATGAGTACATTCTGCAAAATAGAAGACTTTACCGTCAATAGAGGTCAGTGTAGCAGCTGGTGGTTCCCCAAGCATTGAGGCTTGAGGGCCCTCTGTTCCCTGTGCTGGCCGCCTCGGTATGCATAAAACCACAGCTTGTATCAAACATCCTTTCCACTGACTTGGCCTGAGCAGAGATGTTGCTCAACCCTACAGCAGTTGCCCTCAGTGCCAAACGACTAAAACTGCCTCCAGAGCTCCACTCCATATGAGCACAATGGGATGGATATGGTAGGTCCTGTTGAGAGGTGCGAGGAGCTGGGCTGGGAAACCTTGTGTGGTTATACAAGATTATACTACAAAGTACCCAGAGGTTTTTCCAACTAAATGCAGAAATGCTAAATCACTCACTTCCTGCTTCCCTTGTGAAATATGGACTGATCAAAGAACTAATTTAATGTCCATTCAGTTGAAGAAGTTGTATCAGTTACTGGTATCAGGAGCCTTATGGACCTCCACCAGTCTCTTTTCATTTGAATTTTTGTATGAGCATAAAGTATGAGGACCTATCTCACTGCTGAGGGAGGTGTGCTAGCAGAGGAGGAAATCGTTGAGCAATACTTACCTCCTGCTGGTGCTCTACTGAAAAACAATCCCTTGGAAGACAAACAGCTTCAGGTATGAGCAATCTGTAATTCAGAAGTATTTCAGGAAAATTCTGGGAGGACACAAAATGGTTGAACACGATGTTGTTGGAGAAACCAGTGTATACACTATGTTCCTTTATGTGTCATTTAGTCAGGCCAGTTTGTTCACACTATGTTTGATTGATGCTCTATTGAGAATAGTTATATTCCATTCCCCTCAAAGATTTCCCTGTAAATTTAATGAATATCAAGGCCTGCATCCGTCATTTTTATATACCATTCCTCTATATACTATATTAATGGATATGGAAGCCTTGCTGCTCACCCACCTGTCAAAGAGGCCACACTGTAAACAACTTTATAAACAACTTTAAGCCTTAATACTGTATAATTTGAACAGGTGAGTTATAGAGAAATTCAGCCTCATTAGAGTTGCCATAGAGACCAAGGCTGTAAAAATGTTTATTTCTGCTGTGAAGTTGGACATTTGGACTTGGAGAATGACTCTTTCTGTAGCCAGCCTCAAGTGGCTGTCTGAGGAACTACAGTTTTTGGGACTACTAGATAGCCACAGAGGTTGCTGATGTTCTAGTCCAATGTTTATTTTCTTTGTTCATTTGTGGCTTGATTTATGTATTGACTATATAATCTATGCCTCCTAGATGGAGACCAGAATTTTACTATACTGTAAATAAAATATACATTTTGTTACAGCACTCTCTGGTTCCACTTTATTCTGGCTTGTGTGGATTGGGTCTGGGCTCATAAACACAATATATAAAATTGCTTTCTCTATTTTACTACATCTTACTACATACCTGAAGTCCTCAGTAGCATTTAAATGAAGCACATTACAGTTTTGAAGACCTACAATGTGTATATGAAAAAAGTATTTCGTATATAAGCATACTGTTATTATTTGAATGTTAGACTAACGTCTATCAAAATTTAGTATTGGGATGGAAACTGTGTCCATTCCTCGAGTGAATGGTATTTTTTGTATGATATCTTTGTCATCACAATGTGCTTCAGGTTTCTTCAGCAAATCAGAACACAACAAAACAAAAAACTTGTCAACCTGTTTTGTTGAACGGAGACTTGGCAAATTTACATCGCTTATGGCTGTAGTGGAAGCAAGTGTTGATATTTTCAAAAAAATTAAAGAAAGGGTCCAAGAAGAAGAAGAAGAAAGGGTGAATTCTGCTTGCCTCACCCTCACTTCAAGAATACATAGAAACTACGGTTACTGCAAAATGTGCATAAAATGTGACTGTAGATACAGTTTGGTTTGTCCTTTCTGGGCTACTGTAGAAATGACTGTAGAGGGCCTGCTCCCTCTGTGGATATAAAAGTCTCAAAGGTAATGAAAACATAATTCTCATTCATATGATTATGCACTAATGAAATCATTCATATGAACAGTCTATTCCATTTCAGAAAATATATCATAACACACTCGACCTTTAAAGACTTAAGCAAACAAACAAACAAAAGCAAAACAAAGTATAAACACCAAAAAAGAAAAAGAAAAGAAAAAGAAAAAATCCCTCTCAATAATAACTTATGACCCACTAGAAGTGTTTGGTGGTGTCTGTATCTGCAGAGACCCTGCAGCCCTCTGTCTGTTATTTTCTTGCAGCGTAAGGGATTTTTCTGGACGTCAACCTTTGGGCAGCGTGCAGGTTTTGAGGTTTTGAATATAAAAATGTAGCGAGCAGGTCACATTGCTTTCTCTGCTTGTGCTCGTCTCCCACAGCACTGAAACTAAAAGTGCAGAGACACATTTGACTGTGCCAGGTCCGGCCATGCAATGTGTGTGTGGATGTGTGGCTCTGTATATTTGAGCTTTAGAACTGAACCGCAGTGAAGTTTTATTTTTCTCATTCGCTGCTTTGTTCTCGGTTAAGTCGACCCCACTCCTTAAATAAAACTATACGCTGTGAATACAAGACTGAATTAAATCTGACAGACTAGTCTAACATCCTAAACAAGGCCTGGGCAATCTGTTTCACAAAGGGCCGGTGTGGCTGCAGGTTGCAGGTTTTGCAGGTTGGTTCAAACCAACCAAGAGCACACAGTTTGACCAATCAACAGTTGATTAAAAAAAAAAAAAAACACAGACCGTGTTCAGAGAAGAACGGGTTGGATTTTCTTTTTAGATTTTGAACGGCTTTATTGTAGCCGACACAGATCAATTGAGTCAAGTCTGGTGTCCTGCTGCTTGGTTGGAAAGGAAACCTGCAGCCACACCGGCCCTTTGTGGAGGCCTGTCCTAACCCTTCCCTTGCTAGGAGGCGGGATATTTAAACTGCCCAGGCCCAGCCCACCGGTTTGGCCTGCTGCTGCACATGTAGCACTTAATCAGGAAGCTAACCTGCAAACTGGCAGGTTTTTAAGGACATAATCATGGTACTCCTCACTATTTGGATTAGCTGCATGCCTCAAACAACACTAACACCTCATGCTAAAAGCTGGAGTTTCTATTCTGCTGCTGGACAACTTTTGACCACAGAGGAGATCACCACTTCACTTCGGCAAGCTATGTGCATGGACTCTGCGACTGGTGAACTCTCAACCTCTAAGTAGCTATATATTGTTACCATTGTTACTGCTGGTTTTAATGACATCTGTGGTGTGTTAATGTGTTTGTGTGCTGGCTGCTATTTTCTGCTGCATTGGTGCTAATTATGAAATACTGTGTTGTGCTAGCTAAGCTCATGTTCCTGGTTGGTGTCATTGTTTTCAAACGTCCGTTATGATGCTTTCATTGTGTTGGTTTGAGTGAGTGTTTGGGGCTGAATTGGTTATGTGACACAGTATTTCCTTTGCTTATTATTGCTATTGCTTTTGTCACTTTCCTGTCTAGTGGAGGAGCTGTGTGTCGGCTTCAAGGGTGTCAGTATTAGGAGTGTTTTCCACACAACCTATTGACATAGCCATCATTTCCTTGTCTTTGTTTTGTGCTCAGATTTACATTTTATCCACACGCCTCATATCCATCCAAGTTTTAGAGAAACATTTAACTCATTTAAAGTTTTCTTCTTCATATCAGAATCCCATCTAAACTAGTAAGCTTCTGTTTTATGCTGCTGCAGTCTTTGACAACTTTAATCTTAAAGTCATGTACAGATGGTCATCGGCAGCTTATCATCGCCTCATGACGTTATAAAAGAAAAGCATATTTGCTCCATGCCATGAATGCCGAGCCTGTCGCTGCATATCAGGTTGAATCTGGTGTTTAGATCTTTGTTTCACAGATGAATCGATGTTGGGCCCCGTTTTTAATGCAGCGTTGTATCTAATGCAGTGTTGGCGAGAAGTTTATTGTGAGTTTATCGGTGAGTGATGACGGCAGAGCCTCCGAGCCAAATATCAATACTCTACTCTGTTTTCACATAATAAATCCAGTCCATATGAGCCGGATAATACTGTTAACTACCACCATCAAATGCAAAAATCTCACTAAGAAAATTCTCTCACAAAGTATTATATTCACATAAACAACATGAGACAAAAAATCAACTTGTATTTTAATCTAATGTTTATCTTTTTATGTTCTCATCTTTCCCATATCTCTATACTATAGGGCTAACAATTATTGGGATTCTTGAGTTGTCTACCGATTACTTTCTTAATGTGTAACTTAAGAGTAAGTGTATTTGTGATTGAGTGCAGTTGTGTGTGTGTGCCTGTAGAGAGTTATCCATAGTGTCTTTCTGATGTGATATAATATTAATCAAGACTCGGTAACAGAACATATTGAATGCTAAAGTCCATCTTCACATTGAGATGTATCAATTTTTGGCACTCATTATCAAAATAAGTACCGACACTTTGGACATACACGCATTCTCACAGCACAGTTAGCTAACATCACTGGGTACTGTATGCATAACCTTGATACCTTAAGTGTTAGACGAGGCCATGTTTATGCTTTCATCATCGGCTCCTGATGGACTACTGGAGCTGTCACAAAATTGTTTGTTGCTTTGAAGTCACAAAATGTGATCGAAGCAACTTTAAACTCTCCTCTATATAACTTCTCTCCTCTTGTAACGGTCTTCTCATGCAGTGGCAGATCCCAGAAGTTGGGATGATGTAAGATAATGCAGAGGCTTGTCAAACATTTGTATTTTACTTTCATCTTTAAGTTGATTTATGGGGGACATTTCATATTCATTCTCTCAGAATAAAATGCTCTTATGCACAAAAAGGGGGGAAAGAAATGACAACAACCACATTATCTTTGTGATGCATAATTGTAGGATGTTCTGGATAGACTGGAAACTACTCAGTTCTGTTCTCTATAAATGTATTATGTGGATTGTGCATTGACAGTATGAAGTCATATTCTGGATCTGATTTTAATGAACTACATTTTTAGTAAGCTCGGGATATTTGCCTTCAAGCTCTGAGCATCTTTTACATTTTTAAAAAAACTGGACTGAAGTGATTTTCACTAATGGATCCAAGAGCAATATGTACAGTATTAAGAAGAAAACAGAGAACGGCCTGAAGGATTTGTTTCCATAATTGCCACCCAATTAATGAGCTAACTAAAACCGGGTATCCTGCAGCAGTTTTCTCTGCTTTGTCCTCAAATTTGAGCCACATTCATTTGTGCCTAAATTCAAATGACACACGTCCTTTGGAAGATAAACATTCTCTTTATTAGTTAATGCTCCTGGCCCAGTAATTCCTGCTCGTTGTGGTGTGAAGCAATCCCCAATGTGTTACTCCGTCATATCAGACGGCAACCATTTAATATTTTAAAAAGTAAAATTTACTTTTTAATAACACATTTGGATTTTAACAAAATGTGTAGCACATCAGTTCCTCTTCCATGTTTATTAATGCTCCACAGTGGAGGCCTAAAACTTCAGACATGACTTCAGACAGTCATGTCAGTGTTGCTGGTTCAGTTTTGCAGACAAATGTCAGAAATGTGGGGTAGGAGGAAGTGAATGAATAAAACTCACTGGTTGTACGAGCATGGAGCTACTGCAAAGCTCACGTGACAGTAAGTCAATGGTTTATCATCATGTGAGACTCTGTAAAAAGTTATTTTGTATTCAATGGATTATATTTTGATAACTGGCTGTATATGAACTGAACATGAACTGATAATCATGAAAGTCACCCAATTTCTTGTGTCATTTCCAAAGAATTGCTGATAATTAATCCTGACATAATTTCACATTAGCATGCAAATAAATAACAATGATGAGTTCAATAAGTCCACCTTCCAAAGACTGTAAAGATGTCAGCTGCCACTTTCCAGCAGATATGGTAATATCCTAGAAATGTTGTATTATTTATTATGGCCTCCTCATTACCTGTGCATCGGCTTTAATTTCTGGTTTATCATCCCCAGGGTTATGAAAATTTGTCTTACACCGAAGCTGCAAATTGATTTGGGATTCAAACTTTCCTCAGGCAGAAAGTTAAAAAAAATATCTCTGACTGAGTATATGTGAAGTGAAATATTGTTTAATTCAACTTTATAGAGGTATGTTGACCAAATTAGCAATGGTTAAGGGTTGCAACGACTGATTATAATTATTGATTAGGTGATGAATGAATTGATGCCCATCACACTTCCTTCAATCAGTTCTTTTTATCCAACCAACAGGTTAAACTGATCAATGGCCTAATCAAGTTTTTTCAGCCCTGATCTTGATATTCCTTTTTATGATCGGGTATGTGCCAATCCCGAGTCCAATCTTATACTTACATTTTCATTCAAGGTTGGTTAAATGTATCTGACACATTTAAATCCAGCCTTATTTTGTCATGATCTCTTGTTTCAAATACTGAAGGACCTGAAACTATCAAGCAGATGAGCTTAGATTATTGATGAGAATCAAAGTTAAATTATAAGAACACACTCTTGAAATTAACATGAAGCGTATCAACCACGGAAACACTCGTGGTTGTGGTGATTGTTACGGAGTGATGCACAGGACATTGGCTTGCAGAGAGCACATAAAGCAGTGAAAGCGACAGCCAACACCGGCTAAAAACAGGAGGCCGAATGCGCTGTACTCTGCTGCTCTTTGCTAATACGGGAGAAGAGAGATAACAGCTTCGTATAGTCAATCCATGTATTTTGCCGGGTGTCAAAGCCGAGTCAGTCACCAGTGTGTCCAAATCATTTACACACTCATTTTCACCAATTTTCACAGCCGAATGCACGCAGTGTCGAGCCTGGCTGTGGTAAAGGATAGCAGTGCCCCCCATGCCAGCAGGCTTAGGTGACAAAACACAGACCGTGTTCAGAGAAGAACGGGTTGGATTTTCTTTTTAGATTTTGATCGGCTTTATTGTAGCCGACACAGATCAATTAAAACATACCCGTATCGGCCATGCTTTGAATAAAGCTGATCAGATTGTCAGTTGAGACGAATCAGATATTGTGAAAAAAAATGTTTTGCTTGTTATCTGCTTTTTAATGAAAGCACACAATTTCAAATGGCCAAGCTACACTGGCATTGCACAGTACAACAGATCTTTGTGTTGATGTTGCGTCTCCTTCTAGTAAGCTGTTATTGAGAGCAGGTCAATATATCCACAGCATGCAGCCCTGTGTATGATTTTAAAACCCTCTAACTGGAGGACAGACAAAGTGTTTTCCTTAAGTATGTATACAGACGCATGGAAGCTGGAGGTTACAGACCTCTCTCAGCACTTTATTCTATATAATTACATGTTGTGCCTTGTGTTAGGAAGTACAGTGTTGGAAAGTGGGTTTAATGGCATGCTGAACATATTTTTTCATTATGTATAGGGCTGTTTTATTGAAATGTCATCATCATTGTTCCCCACTAGATCAATCACAAACTCAGGTGGAGGTGGATGAAAAGAGGACCACCTGCTGTGTGACATTTAACTGTTCGTTTTCGTTTGTAAAGAAATGCTTAATTTCTAACTTCCTCTTAATTTACCCGCAAGCTAACCAAGCCCCGCACTCACTCAATCTCCCACCCAGCCCCCGACCGGAGTGAGAATCTGCAGTAATCTCACGAGGTTGCTGTAATATTTCTGTAATTCTTGATGGGATTCAGATTGAGCGTGGCAGTTCTGAAAAACTGCAACATCAAAGCTAAACGCCTGGTTGCTTCAGCTCCAACGCACCCAGATTAAGGTTTGTTCCATCCCTGTGAGATGTGAAAGCATTTTTCTGCGAACAGAATGAAACAAGCCTGCATCACTTTCCTCAAGATCTCAGCGTGAAGAGGACAAAAACATTAATTGTGGTGTTAGAAAAAAAAAAGCTTCAAGTGTCTTTTAACAGAATCTATTCAGCTGCGCATAAATATGCCTCCTTCACTTATATGACACCGTACAAGTGCAACTCAGATACACAAAAGTGATCAGAAGAGAAAAGTTTTCCTGATATAGAGCCCTGGGATGTAAATGGCTTTGGCTAATTGCTGCATTTAGACACCCAGTGTGGTTGAAAAGTCGAGAGCAGTTGGAAAGAAGGCAAGAGCTGCAGGTGCAACGAAAGAGGATGCAGTGTGATGTCTGTTTCTCTTTGTAAGAAAAGTGCCACGCTTAAAGAAAATGCCTTGCATCATTTTTATTATAATGTGTCCAACTATTAGGGGTGCAACGATACACAAAAATCACGGTTCGATACGTACCTCGGTTTTGAGGTCACGCTTCGGTTCAGCCCTGTACCGAACCAAATGTTCTGTACCGAAATGTGTCGTTACACCCCTACCTACTATAGCTGCTGCTACGACTGCAGTCATTGCTATTCTACTCCCCTCGAATGATGCGGACAAAAATCAAATATGTCATGTTGTGACCGAAATTGTACACGATTTTTCGCGTGACAAGAGACATCGACAGCGTTTGTGTCAGGATAATGTGAACAACAACAGAGAAAGTCCTCTCAGCTGGCATCTTCGCCAGAAATATTTGTGCATAATGGAACGCACACAGATGTCACAGAAAATACACCATTTCAATAAAACAGACTTATATTCATACAGTCTTCGTGGCACATTGACTGGCTAATAGTGGCCTATTTGCTGTAAGCAGGAATATAATGAGAAACGCAGGCAGCGCGGCGGAGAGTGGAGTCTTTCATTTCCAGCTCCCAGTGTTTTCAGCTCAGTGCAGCGGATCACAAAATTACAACAGGTAGCCTATCAGTGAGCTGTTTAACCATTCAAATTATTGAGTCGCACTGCCTGGACCCTGGAGGTTCAATTACGTGAATCTATTAATTGTCTAAATGGAAAGTATTGATTGAATTGACAAAGAGTAGAAGGATGTCCTCTGGAAAGTTGCTTGACAGAAATGAGTCTTAAGCTGTACCACTTAGATGTAAAGGTTTTCTAACTTAACTGTTTTGCAACTTTGACATTCAGCGCGCCTGAAGGTACAGGATATTCCCAAAGCTTTAATCATAAAATTTGAATAACCTTCATTTTTGTTTACTGGCATTTGTGAACGCAAGAGGATGAGCTACAGATATTATGCAGCAAGTTCTGTTTTAAGTTATAAAAAAGTGCTTTTTGAGGCTTTAGATGAAATACACACTGCATAATCTTCTTGCTGTTTGTTAGATTCTTAGACATGAAAGGAAAAAGCACTTTGTCGTTGTAGTAGTCTCTGATAAACGGCGGCCTTAACACAAACTGTTAGTTTTAATGCAGTACTTTTAGCTGAAGGAAAAGAAGACGCTGGCTGGCTTTTGGGGCGGGGAAAGACAGAAGCATCTTTTCACCACTTCAAGTCATCAGATTAGTAGGAAACTATAACATGTACTGCACTTGAATAAAGCCTTTCAAGGTCGTATTATTGCCTTTTAATCTGAGTAAAACCTGCATGCTTCAGTTTTACCTGCTTTGTTCTCCACTTCTGATGCCTGGGTAATTGGAATGAGCTCGGCTCATTAAAGACACAAGCTCCACTTTAACCTTGATGACAAAGGGGTTTTCAAAAAGAGGAAATTAACACGGTTAAAATCACAGTAGTCTGCTGCGATTTGAACTGTTATGCTTTCACCACCAAAACTGAAAATGAATGATAATGTTGCTCTGTAACTGTTCAGAATATCAACCTCAGTCTGTCAATGTTCACGGCTTGTTTCTGCTGCCACAAAGTTGCAGCAAAATCAGTTATAGCAGCTTTAAAGTGTGCTAACATTAGCATTAGATAATGAAATGAAAGCATTTTTTTGTAAAGCTCTCCTTAACATTTCATGATGAAAAAAATATAGAATTCTCATGATAGAAAATCATGACGTGCATGATATGAAAACAGTATTGTCAACCCATACAAAGAGTTGCATAACCTGCAGCAATGTTTGTTCCCATTATTGTTCCACAGATGTTTAGGTAGGAGTTCATTGTTAAAGAAAAAAGATAGAAACATTTGAAATAAAGAGTACCACATTATATAACCCAGAAAGTAAAAATTTCAGATTGTTTCAGAGCAGGCATTTTCTTTCAGCGTCTGTAAACCTTTCATACTCAGAATCACAAGTATATCATTAACTGGCAGGTCCCTCTAACATATTATCACACTGGTAGAGTGCTCTGAATAGATTATTCATAGTGCCTGATAACTGTGTGGGATGTCTGCGTAGGAGTGGGGATAGAAGCAAGATCCACTGAATTACCAACGAGTACCAGCAGCTGATGTCTGCATCACATTTACAACGGACCTTTATTTGAGCAATCATGCATTTAAGCAGTAACTTCAGGTTTTTATAGCAGCGATAGTTTAACCGGAAAAGTAAAATAATGGAAGCCGTCCTCGGGGTAAAGTGAGCAGGCTGAAGTGGCTTGAATCATTCATCTCTGCTGAAAATCAACCATCTCACTGTAAATAAACCAAGAAATCCACACGAGTCGGCGATTAAAAATCAAACAAACTGTGTACGTCTTTGAATTTAGGGCAAATGCAAATAATGGTTCTTTTCCCTTGCAGTGAATCTGTAGCTCTTTGATTAAATCTGTAATGTTTTAATTAATCTATTAATCATTTCATTAATTAGATGTCAAAAAGTTGTTTCCAGAACCCAAACAACTTGTTCTATAAACGTTCCAAAACTATTATGTTATCAACTTTGCAATGAAATAAAAGAGAAACCCAGCAAGTCATCACATCTGAGACGCTGGACCTAATGAGTGTGTCACCATTTTGCAAAACAACTCAAACAATTAGAGATAATCAAAACAGTTATTTCAGTGCTACTTGAAATAGATCAGAGCCTGACGGGTACTGGAGTTTTTGAAGCAAATACTAATATTTGAGAATTGCATAAATCTCAAGACAATAACGTGTTTTTGAGGGATATGAGAGTTAAGAGTTACAAAGAGTCTACACCTGTGTGCAGATCCTCTCATAACAAAATGACGCCTCCTTTATCCTGAAATACAAAATCCGTCTTTTTTCCGTGCACAAAGCTAAAACAGCAGCAGCTAGTTGCTTCATCTGATGTGTGTACTGACATCAGTTTTCGCAGTTGCACATAATGTGTTCATTGCAGATTCATCTCATTATTTGTAAACACTTTAAAGGATATTATAGTTGAATTGTCTATATTCTACCTTTTACTGAACCCGATTTAGCTTAAGGAACATTTTCTGCTTGGACACTTCGGCACTTACATTGTTGCTTGTTAGTATTCGTAAAGCATTTGGAGAGGCCTAAAGGCTTTGTTTGAAATATAATCACATCTTAAATTAACAGAACAAAAGGTTTAAGTATGATGCTCATTGGAGGTCAAACAGAGACATTCCCTGAAGATGAAAAAGGCACGTAAAGGTGGTTGGATGACACCAAGAAGACCATGTAGGTGCATTGAGCCGTATATCAGGAATACTAATGTTAAACAGCGCCCTGAAATTCTAATTGCGTTCCTGTTAATCAACAAGACTGACAACAGGCAGGGGCGAGCTCTAGAGGACTGGGAGGAAATCTATTAACATACAATATGTTGTTGTGCTTGTTAAAATAATGGAAAAGCTTTGGGGTGGGTGAGGCTGCGGTAGGTGCATTGTTCTTTTCACTGTTGCTTTAGTTAATTGCAAATCCGAACCCTTTAAAGTCTTATGGAAGTTTGTGCAGTTTGACAAGCTTCATGAAGACTTGAACTCCCGATGAATTGTGTCTCTGGATAATCCTAATTGAACATATATTGGCCATGCAGCTTACATTGTTTTGGCACTTACTAATAGCACGCTGAAGGAGAATTCTAATGTGGTTTCTACAATTGAAATAAGAGATAAACAAGAGTCCAGATCTCTCTGGCCTCTGGAGACCAGTAATGCTTGACTTGTCACTACAACTCCTCTAATTGGGCCCAAGGTGAAGACAGGATCGGGCTTCAGGGGCCAACTGGCTTTATTTTCAGATCTATTCTTATGAAGCATTTGTGGTTTAGATTTGAATGTCTTTGCTCTCTAATAAAAAGCACAATGGATTGCACTCTGCCCTAGGAAATTAGTTTCGTCAGATAGTGGGGGTATCTGTAAGTCTTTAGAAAAAGATTTGAAAACGATTGAATTCAGGTCCCTCAATAAAGGCCTTGGAAAGTATGAGAACTTCAAAACTGTAATTTAGAAGTGTATCATTCTCTTTCTTAATTGATAAATTGTATTACTAGATATTCACCCGGGAAGCGCTGACAAAATTAGATTTACAGTAAATGTCAGAAGGTGATTGTTGAACTTACTGCGCCCACTGGTTTTCTGTCATTCTTTGACCAACACGGCTGTGAAAATTGTATGAGATTAGATTCTACGTCATATTAAAAAGGTCTTAAAGTGTTAAATTTAGCTGAACACAGCAGAAACTACCTGTTGTTAATGCCATTTAAAAATATTTAAATGGCAGGTGGGAGATTTCTGAAACTCGAAAGCAAACTTTAATTAATTTATGCCCGATAAAACTCAAACAGACTCATTAAAGCCTCTGCTGGAGTGTATGTAACGCAGCAAACTGAGCTTGACGTGGGTGCTCACTGCTTGTGACAGACCGTTCACAAGCCTGGGTCCCAGGGGTGCTGCGCAGAGTGGCTTCACAAGTGTGCCTCATCCTCTCAGTAGACACGGACAGCAGAGTGGCAGCCCCGAGGGGAGGGAGGAGGGGACACTGAGTCCTGTCTGCTCACAGGCCAAGGCACAGACATGTA
Organism: Nibea coibor; assembly: GCA_023373845.1. Taxonomy (NCBI): domain Eukaryota; kingdom Metazoa; phylum Chordata; class Actinopteri; family Sciaenidae; genus Nibea; species Nibea coibor. Next base: position 14,360,615 of record CM041727.1, on the reverse strand, counting down.
CTGTTAGATATGTCATTCCACTCGGTGGCCAAACTTTTCTGGTTACATGAGACGACGTGACCCCTTTACCCCTTATGTGTGTAGATTTTTGGCAGCTTTTGAAATGTTACCAACTCTGTACCCTCGGGTTCATGCGCAGACAGCGAAAGTGTGAAAGTGTCACAAAGGTCAATGTGAGGCCAAGTTAAAAGGTGTGACCATGTCCCCTCTTGGCAAGTACCGGAACCTCCTTCAGTGGGTGTTCAATCCGAAACTAACACTATATTCAAAACAAACAAGCAAAGCAAAAAAATTAGGTATAGGTATAACACCAATGCTCCCGGCTGTGTTGGTGTGGGCGTGTTACCTCAGGTGCTACTGAGAGAGATTGAGATGAAATCAGTCCAGGAGGACTAGTTGGAGTAATACACCCAAGGCTTAATGGATGCCAACACAGCACTTCATAATAATGTGAGGCAGGAATTTAAAACTCTTGTAAGTTATCCTTTGTCTTCTTTACAAATATGAGGAGAAGTCTGAAACATCAAATCCTTTTGAATTACCTATTCGCACAAATATAAAAGAAAATGCTATCAATCCTATTTTGGCCTCGATATTCACATAAACACAACTCATGTATTCTAAGATAAATAAATACTTTCTGATAGATCTTTGCTGCAGAGCTAAATGATTCAGGAGTGGACAAAAAAGACTTGTTAGACTTACAGCTTAACAAGCCCATATGTCGCTATGTCTCGTTTCCCCCATGCCTTGCATTTTGGGCCACTACCCTTGACAGTTGAAGCTGAACACTTCAGCTATAGCGTGCATTCCATTAATGTTACTTTGGTTGATTGAACTGCTCCACTGCCAGGTAAAAATAGTACACAGGACCTGGTGTGACTGTCTTAAGTGGTGTGAAAGTAGGGCAAAGGCCTGAGGAGGCTAAGTGTTTCATTAGGGTTGTTAAGTTGGCACCTCCATTCAGGGCTGGTTCACTGACATGGGCCCACAAGCCTCCAGGAGCAGCATTTAATTCTACCACGTTCAGCCCCACTCTGGGTGCTCATTGGAGTTGTGCTGTATTTACTGCAAGCTTCAGAATTAACCCACAGTATATAAAATTAATAATCCCCAACCTTAACATTATTGTCAGCAACAGTAGGTTGATGGGTAATGAGCTAATGACCTTGTTGCTGGAATGGCTCCAGTCAGTCATTTGCAAGTTAAAAATGGATGCGCCAGCTGTCATTGGCTAGAGGGATGGCTTACGTTTATAGGGTGAAATGGCTTGTCTAGCAGGTCAGAAATTGCATAAGCAAGCAATAGGATTAACAATGCAGAGTGATTTTTTTTTTTTAAAAAAAGGAAAAAAATGGCTGAGGACACCTTTCAATTTCTACCAAGACATACATTTTTCAACATTGATTTTGAATGTGAGGCGCAGATAAACGATGTCCTGCCGATTGGGCCATCAGATAAGAATACACATCAGTGTGTCGCTCTAGAGGGCATGGTTAAAGGACGCATCGTGTCCTATCGTTTTTGCCATAACATGGAAGATTAAATCTAACTGTGACATGCATTTCCACGTTTGGCCCCAAACTGCCCTGTCTGTGTCCAGGCACAGTGAAGCTAATCTTGATCATAGAAATGCTTGTGACGTTATAGATGGACATCCTGAGAAGTCGCTCCTCATTCATAGTTAAATAATGCACATGAAAATGTTAGTGGGTGGTTCATAACCTATGCAGACAATGACGTTGCTGAGAGTGCAGTGTCGGCACTTTTAGCCTTGCAGAATTTTGTGTCTTGATGTCAGTTAAAAATCTCCGATATGTAATCTTGCCAAAACCAATTAGGCTACAGTAAATCTGCATCTAGAACTCCCACATCAAAATGGAAGCACTCTTCCGAGACACACGCCAGGAATGCAGAGTTAATTAATCCCCGCAATCAGAGGTCTGATGAAATAAGAGCTGAATGTTGCCCCTCCCAAGACAACTGTTAACAAAGCTGTTCTGCTCTTATTAGTTCTGCAAACTGCTTATCAGACAACTCCGAACCCAAAGCCCAACACGCTATTTTCAATAAACTGTTGCTCATAGGAATTGAACTGAAAATGTGATCGTTACCCAAAGCGTTAACTTCAAGGCTTCCCTCAGGGGATTGTAGTCCTGTGGGAATGGCATTGATCAAGGCAGAGAATGACATATCTAGGTAGCACTGGAAAGATCTGTAATTGCAAGGACCTGGAGTCACAAGCATTGTTTTCATTAATTCATTGGTGCCCCAACTGGAACTGCATTAGAATATTTAAATGTTTCATATAGTTGTTTAAAAAAAACATTCTTTTACCACTCCAGATATAATACAGACCATTCTTCTTGCAAAATATTATCGAAATTTGTATTGTAGTGTTAAAAGTCCCTTTCAGATATACAAGCTTAACTTAATCTGATGGAGATTTAACATGTTGATCTCATGTTTGTGATGTAAAAGCCACAAAGCAATCTTAGCGGAAAGCTGTAATAACATTACTGTCAATGGCATTCAACACAGCAAAACTCTGAATGTAAACTGAAAGCTGTACGATTAATGCAAGCAGCACGAGGTAAAACATACAGAGAGATTAAATGTGCATCTTATGCACAGGGGAAATAAATGTAGTTGAATAAACCATGAAACACAGTGGAAGAGCCGGTTTTAATTTGTTTGGGGAGGTTCATCCTGTCACTCACCGCATGTACACTATCAGGTATTCAGACTGTAAATCAGGCAGCACAACTCGCTGTCTAAAAACATTCAAATGATGAAAGTGATGCAAACATATCAGTGGATTTGCTGTAAGAAGTGGACGCAGGCATCACTTATGGCCGTGACGGTCATTAATTAAGACTTCAACAGCAACATACATTTGAGAGTCCATCGGCGATACAGCCTGTTCTTCCTCTTTATCATGACATTTTAACTCGCCGCTCTCCCTGTCTTTCTCTTCACATACAAAATGCCATGTAATCATGGATTCTCTCTGTAAATGTGCTGTCATGTCTGAATGAAGCCATCAGGGACATTTAAGTAAAAATCCTGAATGCTATAAAGACATCACTTGAATAGCTGGCAGAAGCAAGCAGTGTTAGTTATTCACTGTCTAGCTAGAAATGTCATTTTACACGTCTTGAATGAGCTATTTGAGTCTACGTGTTGCTGCAGCCAGCGTGCGCTGCATATTATTTTGAAGGCAACCAATTTGCAGAGAAGACAATGTACCTAAGTGCAGCTTGTTTGAAAGCCACATTTCAAAAAGCTGTCTGTGTTTTCGTCAGGTCTCTTTTGAAATTTTGCCTTTGAGCGCAGTTTTCTCTGCATTTCCAGATAGACCAGGCAGCTGCACGTTAAATAAGAAAATGGGAACCGTTTGGCTATGATGAGAGTGTTCGCACTAAGACAGAGGGGTGACACTGGAAAGCAGTAACAAATACTTTATAAATAATAAACTTAATGAGCCTGTGTAATCCAAATGTTAACTGTGTTCAAACCTATAGTATAATAAATCACTGTTTTTATATCAGTACTCAATAAATTTGGAGGCTATGTTAATGTGATCATAACTGCAGGCAATTTAGTAGTAGCTTGTAAACACTTTTGATTGCATTTTCGAGGTTAGCACTCCCTGATGTTTAGTGTCATGTCAGTAAATTCACCGGTGCTCACTGTAACAAAAGGAGGCTACTCACTCCATATAGTTTTCTCCATGCGGATAAGAGCCATTAACAGATGTAGATGAAGGAGGTGGATGCTTGCCAGCAAAAACACTTAAGAGCCACATTGTGTAGATATTAGTATTTTTGTAGAGAAGAGTTTGTTATAGATATTTGTACATGTGTATTTGTTATTATTATACTTATAATCAAAAACTATAACAAACAAAACAGTAAGTCCTAAATTTACTCTTGTGTAGCAACCTCTTGCTCAGTAACTCTTTCATTTTCTCTTCTTAGCTTTCTCCAGTAGCATACTCTTTGTTCTCTTGACCTCTGCCATTATGTCCATACAGGCTGCCAAGCCCGGTTATACTACCCGCTTGCTCAGCTCTGGTTCTGGTACAACACTGGCTCTGCAGTTCGTCAGCATTCCCTCTTGCCTCGACCCTGAAACTCTCTTCTTCCCAGTGACCCAAAACGTCTGTGGAACCAACACTAAGATTCCCCCGGTGCTCTGAGCTCACAGTCCAGGCAGCCTGGCTAAAAGACTGAGCTAATGTTACCAAACAGCAGCTAGTTTGCAGCAATTTACTTTACTGTCCATCAGGAAATTTGAGAGTTGAGCAACCAGAGGACATCAGAGGAAAAACCAGAAGACATCGTCTTGATAAAATATGATCCAGTTTCTCCAAAATAATTGAAATAGTTGGTGGCATTTGACTTGGTGTCATAAAGCATTATGTACTTTTCATGGGAGATTACATGTCTAATTGTCAATGTCTAATTTTGTTATTTTATGGTAGACAAGTTACACACTGTTGCTTTAAAAAATACTTGACTTTAGTTACAAACACACTAAAGTCTGCTGATTAGCACTTTGCATGACCAGCTGACTGACTAACTAACTAGGCTTCAAAGAGGCCAAATCCTTTGTGTTAGTTGCAGGTCCTGTTAAAACCTTGCTCAGTTATTTAATATGTCAAGGAAAAAAATCAGCATGAAACTATAGCATAACAATCATCATCCATAAAAAGGAAACGGAAGTTAGAATTGTCAGATAGGATTTACAAATAGGCTATTGCTTATTTAGTACGGATTTCAGCACAGAGGGCTTCACCTAGTCCAGCAATGAAACACTAGATCCTGTGTGTGAGTGTGAAGTTTTGTGGATTCACTCAGTGTCTGATGATGTTTGAAGTTGGTATTGGTGGATAGATCTGACATCTGTATCCATGGCGACAAGGGCATTCGTTTGGTTTCAGAAGTTTACCTGAAAATGCAGGGGATTTGGTGGGACTTTTTGCAGCCTCGAGTGTTGTCTTCCTCATGAGCTGCATAAAGCCCTATCAACCTCCACCGTGATGATGGGGCAGCTCGTATGTTTCCTGGGAGAAAACTGTGGACCAAAATCAAAAAAAAAAAAAAAAATGTTAAGTTCAGAGCTTCTCTTCTTCCCATCTGGATTTTGGCAGTTGGGTATTTCATGTTAATTTACGTTCTTGTACCAGCACTACTAGTCCTCTCTGGCCACACAGCAGCTTGGGGTCTGTGTTGCTCAAAGGCACCTTGATGGTAGTTACTAAGAGAGGGAGTTGGTGTCCCTTTCACTTTCACCACACACATTTTCCCATTTGAGATTTGTTGCCAATTAAGAGAGCAACTAAAACATCATAATAAACCAATCATTGCATATTTAAAAAAAAAAAAAAAGGCTTCCGCTTGGTAAATGACTGTGCACTTCTATCTCCTTGAACAGCAATATAAATCTTAGTTGCAAATTACAGGCTCCCAGAAGATCATAATGAAAGCTCCTGAAGACTATGTTTAGCATCGTGCGCCCATGAGGCCATGCTTTTCACATGTCAGCAAGCTATTATTGTGAGCGTAATTAGGATAAAGGTGGATAGAGACATCAATATTGGGCGTGCACACTGAGAGGCGACAATAACGCTCAATGAGCAACATGACAATGATAATTGCTTCTTTTATCACTCTGCCACTGTAACATGTTTTGATGTATTAAACTTGATTCTTCCCTCTATTGTTATCATAGTGTGATTATGGGGCTGACACGAGGAAATGACAGAGATGTAGCTTAAAACAATGTTCCAATCAAACGCTCCCATTCTGTAATGCAGGAAAACTTTGGAGAGTTAAATCACCACATTTCAAACAGTCGGCATTTGGTGCTCTCTGGTTTGTTGTACTTGTCAGGGTTCTTTCTTATTTCCCACAGACTTTCATTGTTCATGACATGAAGCACCTGGGGCTAAAGACAGATATTTGTGTCCTGAGTACAGATCGACAAGGGAATAGTCTCTGAGCTGCAATACTGAAGCAGACGAGAGTGGGTGTTTCATTTTACAGAACAGTTAAATCTGCTCAGAACAGCCGGAGATAAAACACAACTGAAAAGTGCAGTGACACAACAAAATGAAAACGCCACACTACTTTAGGCGTTTGTGCAGTTTTGTATTTCAACAGTTTTTACACAGAATATCTCAACTCAGAAATGTTTAAAATGAAGGCCAGTGAGGAATTTTAAGCTTGTGTTGTTAATCATCAGGGCACATTAAGTAGTTGTGACATACCCAGAAATATGTGTTGCCCTATTGCCCTGTGTTTGAAAACTTCTCCGTGTGCCAACACCAATACTCCCCCAGTGACCAGAGTAACCAGTCCCCGGCAGTACGGCTCAGCAAACATCAACTAACGGCAGCTACATTTACATTTTGCACGAGTTATTTTATTACAATCAGAAAATTAGGTAAATCACAGAGAGTTTAGGTTCAGGAGCTGGAAGACATCACAGGGGAAACCAAAAAAACACTTCCTCCATAGTGATCCACTGTCACCAAAATCAGTGACATGGTTGGTGGTGTGTGACTTATTGCTGTAACACATTACGCACTGCTACCGACCTGGAAACAAATGTAGTGTGAGAACAGACACACCGTTCTCCCTGCTACAGAAAAAAAAAGAAAATCAAGTTTAAGAGTTGATGCTAGTTGCTCTGTGAGCCTGTGCTTTGAACTAAATGCTAACATCAGCATGCTAACCTGATCACTATTATGTTTACCATGATCATAGCTAACATTTACTAATTAGCACTAAACACACAAAGTGTAGTTGAGGCTAATGGGAATGAAATTAGTTTTGCAGGTTTCTAATCTAAGATTATTATTAATTATTTACCGCACACCTGGTTGTTAGTGAGTTGTTTGTTCACCTGTCCCTTGCTTAGTCATAGATCCATTTATTCTGTCGTTGATCTAACCACTGACTCAGCTGCTCAATCATTTTGGCAGGAACCTGTCGCTGAGGAGGTGTATGGACCCTCATCCATCCAAGTATGATACGTGTATTAAATTATCTCGATCCTGAGAGCTCATTTGTCATCTCTATTTAGTTTTGACACGCTATGACAACCATGACAAAACATTGTCTGTCCTGTAAATTAGAAGCCAGTGCTTTAGTTTAAGGGCAAGAGGGCAAGAGTAATCAAGCAGCCATTTATTCAGAAAGAGATTTAAATTTGGTGAGAAAAGAAAGAGAAAACAAAATTGATGTTAGGGCATGGCTGAAATAGTTTGAATGACAACTTTCCAAAAACATTTGAAGGATTTTGTTCTTTATTTTCACTCTTTATTCTGTCTAGTCATTTTGTTGATGCAGGCGGTGTGAGGGAAGAAGCAGTCCTGCCTACGCTTCACAAAGGATGAAAATTAGACATCAAATGCCACCCTCAACTGCTTATCCTGGTTTCAATGGTCATTCATTTACACCATAATGTGTATAAGCATAAACAGTGTTTATATGGTTTGAAGCTTGCTATATAATATTGTGCAGCTTTTCTTTATGTACTTATCCATTCGATATAAGAAGAGATGAGCAAAAGGCTATTTCCCTGTTTAGGCTCCCTATAACCTTGTGCAATACAAAAAAAGATCACATATGGACAAAGGAAAAAGACACAAACAAACTATAGAGAGCGGCTGCAGAGAACACACAAACACAACAAAGCCAGAGCCCGTCCAGTCAACCTTAGAATGAACTTAATTACTGACAGATGACTTTTGTCATCTTAGTTTCTAAAAGTGATGTTTTGTATTCTGCTGGGGTATAATAATTTGACATATTCACACACTGTGACATGCTCGCAGGTTGAGGTTTTTGGCGTCACTTTGTCAAAGTTTTCTCGAGAGCCAGCATCTAGTGGTCATTCGGGCAACTTCACGGCAGTGTCACATTTTTTCAGTCGTAGTCAACATCATCAGGACATTGATGTCTCAGTTTACAGCTTATGTCTGAGCTCATGCTCTTCTCTGTCTGTCCCGCAACTACACATTTATTTGGGGATGATGCTCAAAAAATGATGATGCCACAAAACAACTGAGTAAAAATATCTGGGTTCTGCGGCTTGTACCTGAAGAGTGTCTTCAGATCCACTCAGTGTCTGAATAGAATGGCACAGGTGAAAGGGAGAATAGACGGGGTCTAGATGAACAAAGTACAATACACAGCTGAATTTCGGTTTTAGAAATAAACTATACTTAAAATGTTGAAATAATGGATTAGGTAGGCGTGAGGCATAAAAGTCACAGGTTAAGCTGTTCATTGACTCTGAAAGCCTTGTGAGTCATGATTTCTGCTCTGACATGATAACCAGCAGCGCTGATTGAGGGGGATGACCTTCACAAATGCTTATGCAGGGCTGCTGCTCGGGGCAACCTAATATTGGCATTGGATTATTCCTACATTCCTAATTAGTGCGCTTGGGCTTTGGATCAAGCAACCTCCATCAAGGATCATCCATGCAATTATATTTATCACAAATCTAAATCTAAGCAGGCTGGTGGACAAAAAGGTTGTTTGTTAAAGGGAGGATTTGGAAAAAGTATTGATCTTCCTGCTGAAAATCTCGCCAGCAGGAAGAATGCTGTCCGTATTAACACATAATTCAGTCGCTAATCTAGACCCTATTTCTTCCTTTATTTCTTAGCATCAGACAGTCCGGGATTGTGTCCACTCTTTCATTAAAGAGATACTGCACCCTGGATTTCCTTCAGAGGGTGTGTACAGCTTTTAATACTCTCCTCTAGGGCCTGCACCTTTTTGGAAAGCAAAAGATCTGGATCTGGAGTGATGCTGAAATCTGCATTATGTGTGTCGGCTGTTATCCCAGACCTCCTTTTGTTGAATTATAAAATAAATCAAGAAATCGCACGGGTGAGTGATCAGCAGCAAGTTAAGATATCAATAAATGTACTCGCCGCCATTCCTTCAAGGATTAGAACAGGATTTCCCTCAATAAAAGCAGTGCTCCTACCACATGTACAGGCAGTTTACATAATCATGTACTTTCACCGAGTCGGAGGGTTAAATCTGACAAGATCTTCCCCGTGGAAAAGAAGTTTAATGAGAGACGCCTAACTCATATAGTGAACAGAGCAAAATCACATGACATTGTGAGGCCATTCTAATGAGGGAAACCTTTGAAGAAGAAAAGCAGCACTCCACTATTTCATTAAACTTAATGATTTCCTTTAATTGTGCTTAAAGGTTGAGCAATAACCTGCTTAATCAATGGGATATCTTACTTTCCAGCTTTTCACAGTGAAACTGGGAAGAACATGTTTTAATCTACCTCTTATAAAAGACGACCATAAAAGCTAAAGTGGATGATAATGATGTTTAATGACTAAAATGGGCTCTGCCAAGTCACATGAGGTATTAAGATAATTAAAAATTCAAATAGCCACATGCAAGCCAAACTTACGCTTGTCAGCTCTTTGCAAATGACTTCCCTAAGCATATTTGAAATATTTGAAGAATTGCAGCTATCCTGCAGATTTGGTCGTCTTTTGTACTTGGGTCCACAGCACTAAGCAGCCATCTTTAAAAGTAATCCTCACCAGAGTTTGCATTTGACAAAGAATTTGTCAGTATAATGCTTGTACCAATACTTCTTTAGCAATATAAAAGCAGGTTGTCAGGGGGACAGTGGGCTAGTGGGACAAGGGATAGATCGGGTTATTTGAAGTAGGGTTGTATGGGAGGCATTTATTTGACCTCCAGTAGACAGCAATCGGCATGTCCTCAGTCTGGAGAAGCACACGGGAGGACCAGCATGCTAAGCAAACCACAAAATCGTCATTTCACAGAACATGGGAGCTGCTCGTCCACAGCTACCCTGATCGTGTACTTTGTGTTATTTTGTGACTTTGGTGTTTTAACCTGTTAGTTGATGTGGACCCTGGCAGCAATCGACAACGCATCTCTTACGCTCTGCAGTAAAATGATTCTTTTTGTCAATGTGGTCTGGTGGCTTTGAAGGGAGCAATTTTACTGCTTTAGTCTCCCATCTGAAAGGACTTAAAGTGGCAAAAAAATATAGTGCGCACTTACACTGATATTCATTTATTTATGTGGGCCTTTTTTTAGGTGGCTAAAATCTGTTTTGTTGCTGCCCTCATCCACAGCAGTGCATTACTTAACTTTCAAGCTGGTCCTCTTGTTTGCTTTTCCAAACTGTGCGCATGCTGACCGCCATCTACTGTGAGTGTGGATTAGATCCTCATACAAGCCCACTTCAAATAACCTGAACTATCTCTTTAAGACAGAAATGTTTCTTTTTTTTCATTCTTTATTTCTGACCAGTTTTCTCACTTGGTTAAACTTTTGACGGATAACCCTCTGCATCCTAAGAGAAAGCAGTGTTGTATGTGATCTGTGCTACACTTCTCTGAGCCCATGTGCCTTTGATCAATGTTTGTCAGATTGACTGAGTTAGCAGTAGCCTGCCGTGTGCACCTGTGACCTCGCTGCAGAGATTATTCTACGTCGCTGTCCATTAAGCCAGGACCATTCACGCCAGCATGGCTTGTTTCATGCGACTCTGTCCACTCAACAAATGGACTGCGTACTTATTGTTTCACTCATGCATTTAGCCTGTCTGTCACAGTTTGTGACACACAGGGACATCACATTAAAATGACATTGTCCAACACTGACTCTTAATAAGTTCAGATGAGAGCTGAAAATTACATGGGAAGCCACTGAAATCTTAATGTTATGGCCCTTTAATGCTCTCCCCATGCCTGACTGGGTTTCATGTGGGTGCTCCAGTTTTCTTTCACCTTTCCTTCCCTACTTCATCTGGTATTGGGTCTATTCCTGCTCTAACCCTTGACTGAGGCGCTGGCATCAGAGGTGTGTTGAAGGGAGCTGTGGCTGTGGCTGCTCACTGCTCCTGAACAGTCAGGCAAGGTGAACTGCAGAGCAGGAATTTTCCCATGAGGATCAGTGAAGAAACATAATGCAGTGAGGGGTTTCTGTAGTTTTAATGATGAAATACTCCTATAAGGAATGTCTGGTTTAAATTCAAAAAGCTGTACATAATGGTGGCTAAGTAAGTTTTGAGTGGTGGAAATTGCCCACAGGATCAAACTCTAGCGTGACTAGTAGATTAGAGTAGTTGGCTGGAGGTTATTTTATTTCATATTAGCCCGATGAGCAGTAATCACCAGTTTTGGATGCTGACATTATCTTTGCATACTGCCAAAAGTGCAACTCATCTATAATGATCAGTGTCTAAAATGATCACATACAGTTTCTTTTTTAATGACTAGAAATGAATGTTGCCACAGTCTTCTTTTGAGCATTAGCATTAGATTTATTAATCCCCAGAGGGAGAAACTAGTTTGGCCATGCATGCACAGACTGAACACAGCAGACAGCATAAAAAGACATAATTCTTACTCAGGGTTGTGTCCCGGTGGCCCTGGGGTTTAAGATGCTGACCAGAGATGATGAGATGCTGACCATAGCAGCATCCCATCGGGGACCTTTGCTGTCATCCTCTACCTACATCCACTTAAAGTACCCGAGATGTGGTCCGGATTGATCCGACATGTGCAATAAATGGCACAGCGTTGTACGTCTTTAACTCAGCCACTACTGCTGATCAAAGCTTTTGAACCTCTTTTCAACTAGAATAATTAACCTGTAGATTCTCAGTCACTGTCTTTGTTTGGCTTATTTAAAAATGTCTTATTTTCTTAACTCTTAAGGTCTAAGGAATACTGAGATTTATTTCAAAATACATTAAATATGTTGGAAAATCGTTGCTGAAACATGTGAAAAGACTTTGAATGATACATTGCTGAAATGTGGAGTTAGAGGTTAAAACAGTTTTTTACCAGTTTTCAGTCCAGAATTTTTGGGGCGGTCCTTAAAGGGTGGCTCGATGACACACTGAGGCCACCCTGAGCATACCCTGCATCCCTATCTGAGAGATTATAGAGATTAAGTCATCTCGCTCAGGGCGTCAAAGTTAGTCATGTCATTTTCTGAACTCATCTGACATGTTTCAGTCAAGATGGCTGCTTGACTGCACCTGTGAGTGAGCGCAGCTTCAGCTCATTCAGCACACACGCGACCACGGTCCTGGAGCTGAGAATACTGCTCATTTTTACCCAATTTTGACACCCAATTTCATAAACTTGTTGATATTTTGAATCGTTCAGATTTTGGCGGGGTTGTTAATAACACTTCTTCTTTGGTCTGACAAACTCAGAACATGTTTTTATTTTTACTTACTACACGGACTTCAAAACAAAAGGTTTTCACCGACAGGTACGGTTACAGTCCAGTTACAGATGTTTTTGTTATTGAGTTGATTGCCTTATTTTTCTGGTTATGTCTTCTGTTTTGTATTGTATTGTTTTTCGTTTTGTTCATGTCAAGGATTTATATTGATGTGTGTAGAGGTCTATGGGAGTACTAATATTTATATGGAAAAAGTGCTGTAAAGCCATTTGTGGCTGCAGAGGGAGCCTCATGGAATCTGATACCGCCTCAAGTGACTGTTGGGGCTGAAGACTACAAGTTTGAAAAATGAAAACAATCTGGGGGTGTGGATTAGAAAGAAGTGACCTCCCAGTAACACTGGCACAGGTTATATATTGTATATGGACAAACAGAATAAAACACGCTTTATGTCCACGCATTTATTGAACTCATGCTGTACTTTCGGAGGGCATTGTATAATTTTCCATCAGTTACTGAATCAAAAACACTAAATAACATTAAAAGAACATAAACTATGCCTAGTGCAATGAGTTAAAAATCCATGGAGCTGACTGCAGCACTGTGCAGCTCTCTGAGTATGTATCTGTTAAGGCTCCTCTGTAACTTTTTTCACAATATAATGTCTATTTGTCCGTCCTACATCAGACTTGTTATTTCACTTGAGGACCATAAGCTCCCTTTAATTTGTAAAAGTCCAACACACTGTCAAACACATCTTGGTTTTATCTCTTTCCATTTCACAGAACTCCCTCTTATTGTGCCCATTGCAGTAAACATCTCTGAGCTGTAACTCCGAGTCTCTGCTCTTGTAATGTGCAACCAGGGAGCAACTCCAAATTGCAAAGCACACAGTTGTTTCTGCTGTTTTTTAATGTGATTTTGAAACATTCTTTAGTAAGGATGCAACCAATAAATACAATGTCAGCAAGAGTAATAGCGTTATTAAATGCTTATAAATATCTAAAGAGATGTTTGCCTTTGATTTATTCAATTAATTGTCTCCAGCAGATCTATTTAACATTAGATTACATGTGAGGAAATAAATATCATGGTTCAGATAGGTCCTAGCTCCCAGAGGGCTCCTCATAGTCGGTCTTAGTCTGAATGCACCATGGAGTATTCAATGAATATTGGTTGTCCTGAAGCTAAAGTCTCCAGCACATGCCTTTGCTGCTGCTGGAAATATATCATCAGCCATACATTGTGTGATCATAAACATGTTGAAGCAGCCGAGGCTACACAATGAGGAGATGTGGGGTAGCTGCTTAGCATATGTTATTTGCCCGTACTCTGAACTATGATGTCCAGAGGCCTTGTTCCAAAAGATTGGAGTACCAGACGGCTGTAGCCCCCCCTGGCTGCTTGTTTTTGGATCTAACTCATGTGAAATTGATGTGTGGGGGGACGCTGATCCATGCTGAAATGGGACAACACCCGAAAAAAATAAATGTCAAAAACAGTCTCATCCATGGCTCCATCTAACCAGCACCATTTTCCACATCTCTGGTAGTTATGGGAGGTCATGCATTCAAATTAAAGGGGTACATAAAGAGTAAAGGCCCATTTGTAACCAGCCTAGCATGCTTCATGAATCACGGGTAAGCCAAGCACATAGATGAAAGGGGTTAGCTTCTTCCCTTCAGGGACATCTGGCACAGATAGAAATGTGCGGCCATATCATTCTTCCCAGAGGACCCTTGCAGCTCTTTCATGAGTATTACAGTACAGCACAACGTTATTTCTTCATCTAACAGATCATGTCTGTGCTCATGTGGTTTCTTGTCTCACGGTATCTCTGAAAGCACAACCCAAACGTAGGCCTGTTGAACACCCATATCAAACAAAGCCTACGTGTCATACTTGTATTTTGTCATTCACAAGGATGTTGGCATCAAATGAAACCATTATTTGAGTCATTCTTTCTCCCGTGCAAAGTGGCTGCTGTGGTTGTCAGAAATGTGTGCTTGTCTGTAGTATGTGCAGGTGAATAAAATCTCCAACTTGTTTTAGCTATGCTAGTGACATATTGACAGGTGAGGCATGTCAGTTTGTGGGAGCACTACCTTGGTCCAGAGTGAAATATCTAAATAACTATTGTTTTGTAGAGAGAGTACATGGTATTCGTGGTTCCCAGAGGATGAATCCCACTGAATCATCAGTTTAAAATGTATTTTGTCTATCACTTTGGTTTATTACCTGCAACGACAATGACATTCCCATCAACCTCTACTTTGTGTTTTATGCTAGTTGTTGAATAAACACAATTAGTTTCTCTTTGCTTTTGATTAAAATGATTTTCTATCCTCTTCCTTTTCACTCTCCACAGTCTACTGTACCACGGTTGACTCTCGGTGACCCTCTGATCTCCCCTCATCTCTGCATCTGAACTGACTCTTTACCACCTGATCGCTTTTTGTGTAGCCAGTTTCAATTTCAGCACCAGTGGATCGTGGCATATAGCAGAATAAATTATTATGAGTTGTTGATAAATGTTTTTTGTTTTGCCTTCTTAGATGTTAGAGACCTGAAAGGGATTCAGTGCCTTGCTCATTGACACTACAGCAGGCTATATTTGCCAACATGGGGACTTGGGCTGTCTGCTGGATTAGACGTATAATGCACATCATTACACCTCATTTTCAGCTGTCCAGTTTTTGCCTTCAAAAAAAATATCATGCAGCACACGAAAGCAGTCAGCAGTCAAATTGTTAGTTTGTCCTTCTAACCCACCCAATGCACGCATGTATTATTTATTGCATGTTAATGAAAATAATGACACTGATATTTAAGACATGCTGTAAGACCTCAAGGCCACTGCTTAGTTGTCGAGAGAGAGGGGAAGGAGTCTTTCCAAAATGAGGCCTGCTGTGCGGAAGCATTATCACCACCTATCTTAGTGCATGGTTGAGTTTTCTGATGAGGCTGCCATTGCCTGAGAGCAATGATGCAGTTTGCTGGAGAGCAAGCTTTCATGTGATGGTCGCTGTATCAGCGGGCAGCAGATGATAATCTTGCAGAGTCGACGCTGAAAAGGATAATCAACTCGCTTATGGCCGTCACGAGAGGGAACAATAGAAGAGGAGAGATGCAGAGCCTCTTTAATTATTAATACTCTGGCAGAAGCCTTTTCCATGTGGGCAGCGTTAACCTGCTGCTTGGCCATTCATAGACAGAAAGACACCATAGGAGGTTCTCATGCCCTAATGTGCTGTGTAAAGTGGCACTGCTCTGACCACAGAGAAAACCAATTTTCATCATCGCTGTGACAGGACTCATGCAAATTCTAGTTGCCCCAGACACTTGTAAACTGCCATCTGGCCTGGTTGTCACCAACACAGTGCATAAGAAAGAACTTCATTCTGATTTCCTGTTTTTCTCTGTTTTGCCTTATGTGTTTCTTTTTGTTTTGGAGCCACTGACTTGTTATGTTAGCAAGTATATGGATTTACATAATAATCGCAATATTTACATAACTAAGATCCACAATATTTGATTTTTCTGTACAAAGACAAAAAGTTTTCATGAATAAAAAAGAGAGAAAATAACAAATTGGATAGAAAAAGAACCAAATTTTAAAACAGTAAAACTAGGCTGAAGTATCGGTGAGAAGAAATGTAAGAATCTATCACAAAATTAGATTCTTGTTTTTTTCAGAAGGAGCTCTATGAACCAGGCTTGTGTTTTTACCTCCTGAAGTTTGGGTGAATTAGAGAGCAGAAGTCTACAAAAGGTCAATGCAGCACCGATGAAACACACACATGCACGCTCAAAATTAAAGTTCACAGTGCAAATGCAGCCAGCTACACACACACACACACACACACACCCACACACACACACACACACACACACACACATGCAGTGAAAGCATTGGAATAGTCTCTACAATTGTTCCCTCCTGGATCAGACTCTGATTCTCTGTCTGAGAACAAAAAAGAGAAGCAGGTTTTACAGATGGCTAGGTCTGCACATAAAACTCAACGTCAGCAAAACCAGTAAAAACTCCGAAAACCAAAGAAAAGCTAAAGGTGATCAGTGGATATAAAACAGCCTTTGACAAAACAGCAGTTGGTGTGGAAGAAAAAAAAGAACGAAACGTACATAACAAACAAGGTATGAGCCAACTAAACAGTTAATCAATAGCTATGTTAAATACACCTCTGATACAAAACAGGATAAGCTACTTATTTTCATTTCAACATTTTGGGAAAAGCACCTATTGCTTTTATGCAGAGAGAAGATATTTAGATATATAGCTGGAGCCAGCAGGCAGTTAGCTTATCTTAGCATAAAGAATGGGAACAGGAGGAAACATATTAACTCTGCATATAGGCAGGTATACCTACAGTATCTCTAAACCTCAAGAATTAACAATTTTAAATAAGAAAACAACAAGAAAACAACAACTTGTCACTTAAAAGGAGGTTATGTGCCAGCATATTTCTTGGGTGGCAGCGTTAACGATGTGGAGTCTCTGTTGGTTGCATGGCAACTGCTCAGAGCCAAGACATAGTCACCTCACACCCTGTAAAAAGCATTAATTATTGTTTTACATTTTATACTGATTAAACAAGTGAGATATAAAGTCTTAATTTGTGAGCTTGAATGGATTCTGTTATCTTTGGACAAAGACCAGAGCTTGCATTAGTGTGGTTTGTGCAGTCTGGTCTTACTGGTGGTCTTTTATATAGTTTTTGACAGTGTTAATGCAATCCATGAGCAAAACTAGCAGTTTCCTTGTTTCCACTCTTTTTGCTAAGCAAAGATATGCTCAGCTAAGCTAACTGACTGCTGGCTCCAGCTATGTATACTGTACAGAAAAGTGCTATGTCATCCATATTCAACAAGAAGGTGGATGAGCATATTTTTGAAAAGTAAAAAATATTTATTTCTTTAAAGGTACAGCGTTTAGGATTTAGTGGCATTTAGGGTTGAAATTGCAACCAAATGAATACCCCTCGCCTCACCCTCCTGTTTTAAGTATGAAGGATAAACTACATAGTCTATCCGTCTGTTTGTCTGTTCTGGGCTTGTAGAAACATGGCGGTTCACCATAGTGGACACACTCCCACTATAGATATAAAAGGCTCATTCTAAGGTAATAAAAACATAATGATTCATATCTTCAGGTTATCATGCAGAAATGAAAACATAGTTATAGTTAACATATTCCGTTTCTGCCCGTAGATCCCTTTAAATGTTATACACTGGACCTTTACGGTAAAATAGGAATTTATAATTGGCATCACCAAATGTCAATATCATGTATACATAATAGCAACATAATTGTTGTGGCTCTTAATGCAGTCATATTACCATGATGTATTCATTACTTTCAGACAAATGAAAGTCTCACAATGCAGTATCTAACATCAATTTATTTTAGAATCAGTCAGATTGAAGCAAAACAAACATCCTAACTAGTACTCTGTACAGCAGCACAATGAAAATCACAGCTGAAGTAGTGAGTACAACCTGTTAGTAAGACCGAGCCAGAGATGTGACTGTGAAAAGTCAGGACGAAGCAGCTGCCACACCAGCTGACCCTGCAGGGTAGCAGGAGGCCTGGCCCCTGAGGTTAATTAGCCTGGACGGGCTAGTGGTCTATCATGCCCGGTGCAGCATCTCTGTGTGTCCCTGACAGCAGTCTGGCAGGATATTGACATAAATACACATCAGGATGTCCTTTGTTATAAATGGTGTTAAAGTAAAATACAATACAATAACTAAAGACTGAAACAAGCTAGAGGAGAAACATGAAAACCCTAGCGACAGCTCAATTATCCGCACATCAGTCAGCAGGGGATGTGATTGGTTCTGTAAATGGAGCTGGAGTGATGTGTTGTGGTAGATCGATGGCCCAGCGGTCCGCGTCTCAGACAAGTCCACCGCTGTCATCATCACCTCCACCCCCCTCAGAGCTGCTTGCTTCCTGTTTCTTAACATGCTGATGACTTGAAAATAATGCAGATTGTGCAGAGTCTACGCTTTGATCTTATCGTTTTGTGTCAAAAATATGGACGTGTACACAGATTTTTTCACAGGTATCTGCAGATCTGTAAATCGTGGAGAAAATCAAAGGCCAGTTGGCTGCACAATTTTTTTTTTTATCATTCAGATATATAGAGATATAAATTGAAATTATGCTCGCATTTCCACCATGAATCAAGGAAATGTAAGCATAATTTCAATCAGTTGCTGATTCAAGTCATTTTAAAATTTAAAGTGTGTTCGACTAATAAGTCAGAGCCTGTACCAAGATGACAAACATAGCAGCATACTATAAATCAGGGATGGGGCTTTAACTTATGTGGACTAAATTGAAGTTTAAACCTGAAATAAGTGACTGAACTACTTCCTGGAAACAAGTTGTAAACACATCAATACTTTTTAAGTTTATGTGGTGAAACAACATCTAAGGAGCAGCATTACCATCCTCTTCTAGCTCTGTTTTGGTTTCTACCAGCTCATGAAAATCTAGTTCTGTAGGTGCTAAATGCTTCAGCGTGCTCACTAGCTCCTTAACACTCTCACATTATCATTTCATACATTGTTATTCTGGAAAAAAAAACTTTAAATAAAATAATATTATAAGATGTGTACAGTGGCTCCTGGAAGCTGCTACATAAGCATTTCATGATCTATTATGTTTTTTTTTTTTCTTTTCTAGTGTGTGTTTACTGCTTTGTGGAGAGGTTGTCAGCCAGCACAAATGTGATAGTAACTAATGTAAAAAGGCTCTAAAAACACAAAAGGGCATTCCTGAAGGAGTTTATGAGCACACTGTAATGTAATATAGAAGGTAAGAAGCAGAGCTATAATGATGGGTGGTTGGTTGACATACAGTACCATTATCTGCTGTGTCTGGGAATGGAGAGATCTCACTTCTGATATTATCACCAATCCAGGCTCCTCTGAGCACTCACTCTATATCACTCTGATGTCCTCTCTGTCTGTACATTTCAGAGAAGACAAAGGTGCTTTTAAGGAGTAATTTGCTGTTTTTTATTTCATCTCGGACTCTGTCTGCTGTGACCCCAGGCCCACTGCTTTCTGCTTTCTGTCACCCAAACTGTCGTCCTGTTCGTGATGATGTCTGATAACTTTTAATCTAAAAATTTAACAAATCATTTGCTTCTCCCCACATTAGTCATCACACCATTGCTTTGAATGCAACTCCTCCCTGTTAATCAACCCTGTTCATGCGTGACGCTCCATCGCTCAGCTGCTGCAGTAAGATTGGATGTGTAGAAAATGGCCTCATTAAATTTTACAAAAGTCTCCATCACTGGCAAAACAAAACATATCCACATCCATTTTGAAAACTTTGTTCCCTGCTCCTCCATCAGAGGAAACAGCAGACTTCCCCCTCATAAAATGAAAAATGTTTAGACAAAAGTATATTAGCTTGACAGAGTTGTCCTATGTGCCGTACCTGCTTGAAAAGTTTTCAAATTAAGAGTCTGATTTGAAGTTCAGGATGATGTTTCCGCCTTTCTGTCGGTGATTATCAAATGCAGCAGGTGGTGAGGAAATGTGCATCTCAGCAATCATCTCCATTGACATGTGTTAATAGCTCATCAGACTAAATTGTACTAATAACTGCTTTCAGGAATCATGATTGCAAGTACTTCAAGGTCTTGATTCCTAATAAGGCTGTGTTTAATTCCTGAGTCGTGCATCTATAAAATGTTTTGATAGATAACTGAAATGTAATCATATACACTGAAAAGCAAAAGTCCTATTTTTGGTGAATGGTTACATTATCCTTGTCTTAAGCTGGTTCACAATAATACTGTAACAGATGCAGACTAATGTTCTTCCATTCCCAACAGCTGCCTACTGTATTTTCAGTGAATTCGGTTGCTATTACACTTCAAATCTGGATTTAGCCTCCGGCTGCCGGTCCGTGCCGGTGTTGTTGGTGGCATGCTTGTGGCACTGAGCTTCACACACCTGTGTCAGATGCACCGGAGCTGAGGCACTGCCATATCATGTCATTCAGTGTTGCTTTTCTTTGCTTTTCTGGCGAAATAGAGTGTTGCAGACTTGAATGCAGGTTGCATAGAGGGTTGATAAAAGATTTTACTTACCGTTCTGTGGGTGTCAAGGATGCAGAGAGCTTCATAGCAAGACACAATGTCTGAGCAAGGAAATGAATTTAAAGGTCCCCTTCTGACATGTTTTAAAGTATATGAAATACCCTTCTTAAACCTGCAATAACTGTTCATGTATTTATTTTTTGGCTTACACATAAGTTGTGAACCTTGAGATATGATCATCTTTTAAAGGTCCAGTGTGTAGGATTTAGTGGCAACCAGCACTGAAGTTGCAGATTGCACCCAACTGAAAGGATACTAATGAATATTGTCTTCTTGCTTATAGATACTCCTAAATCTTGCACACTGTACCTTTAAGTGGGGCTGGATCTGACTTTGACTTTGTTTGTTGGGTAGGTGTTTAGTGTTCAATTTGGGGATCTGGATAATTGTTCCAGTACTGTGTAATAATGGAGAACAGCAAAGATCTGTAAAAGTTGATTCCTTTAATTAAACCAGAGATGCGCGTTGCAGAGTTTTGTCCATCTCAGGTGAAGATGGAAGGATGTCTGGCTGAGTCCTTCCTGAGTCATCAGCACCCAGGTTCATTCTCAGGGTGTATGCACTGGAGGTTTCAGGTTTCACTTTACACTCATGCCTAAGCTGCATATTCAACCACATTTGGCTCCCACACTAGATGTGATTTAAAAGTGGGTGATAAATCTACCAGACTGATCAGAAGCAAGAAATATCCGGATATGTAAATGCCAAACTAGGTTTGAGATTTAGAAATGGTATCATGATTACGCAGCTCATCCAGCAGAGAGCTCAGACAAATGGTGTTTTGTAAATGTCCTGCTGCTTAGTCACAAGAGAAGCTCGAAACATCATTTTGCACAGTGAAAGTCAAACATCTAAGTGAAGTAAGAAGAAGCAAGTGGTGGAGGACTCAAATGTGCCCTCATCATATAATCTCCAAATACAAACAAAAACTTTGCCTCAATAAGGTTAACACAACTTTGAACCTTTTAAAATGCTAATTAACGTGTGCATATCGATGTTTAATAAAACTGCTTTACAGCTTGGAGATCTGGATGCTTCTCATTCCTTTTTCTCTTCCAAAGTGGTAATAAAACACATTATCAGCAGTACACGAGGAATGCCAGACACATCATTAACTGAGAAATAGAATATATGTCAGAAACATTTAGTGAATCTCAAACATAATGTACAGTCTTCTTCCATAGATCGCCTGTAGCCCTAACATTTTCATTCCTAATCACATGCGCACGCTGTCTATTGACACCGTAATCACACTGCATTACAGTTTGTTTTGCCGCAGTACAGTGGCTACGCACAATTTCCACAAGAAAGCTAATTTCTCACTCCCTTCCTCAACACATCCCTTTTATATCTGCAACAGCAGCAAACTGTTCAACTTCTCAGCCCTTCTGCTTTCATTAAAGAGAGAGTGCTGCTCTCCCTCGCTACAGTAATTGACATGTGGGTGAGCAATGACTTACAGTGGAGAGTTTCACAGACCGGCCAGCTGAAGGGAATATCAAGAACGAATCAATATCGATAGCAAACAGCCCAAATTAGAAGAGCAGACGGTATGGAGAGAGAGAGAGAGAGGGGGGGGGGGTCCTGTTTAGCAGTCTGTAGGCGAGGGTTGAGAGACTTAGTGGGTAGCATTGGGAGTTTTAATAACACAGAATCAATGAGCACAGCCCACAAACCTTTCACAGTGAAGTTATTAATTGGAGAATGAACAATACAAAACTGTCACTGCAGAGTTGTGGGCTTCCAGCTATTTAAACGGGGTCCATTTACCAAGGCAGGAAGGGTCCCTGCCTGCTTTGTATTAATGCTTTGTAGTGCTTAGCCGAGCTACCACCAGATCCCCTCTGTTCTGTCTAGTTAACACTCATGGATTTGGAAGCAGTGGAAAAATTCAATCCACGGGTCTCCTGTGTAACATGTTGCTGTGAGAAACATCCAGCAGCATCTTGTTAGTGCTTTACACGAGGTAGAGGTTACAGAGTATGAGAGCTTTGTCCTCTGTCAGCCCAGCATTACTCACCAAACAAAGCTGTGTGATTTATCTCAAAATCTATTATCAAAATGAGTAGGCAGAGACCAGGGCTCATAACTCAATTGACACTTTATGGTGTTTGTTATTGGGAGCGGAGGGGTGGGAACACATAGAGATGCTGAAATATGACTGCCAACAAACTAATGGGCCTGCAGTCTACAAAGTTAAAATACACACATGGTGCCCTCTCTTTTAAAGTAGCCAGCTGAGCGTTGATGAATTTGACAGAGTAATTCATCTGCTTGCTGCGTGTTTAACAATGCTCGATAAAGCAGCCAGCACACATGCATCTTGAGGGACGGGCACTTGTAGATGTAAATGAGGGAAGTTTATATTTAGAGCAGCACCTTCATTCCGTGCATGCTAGCTCACAATGCAGCTCAGACTCACACCGATGAAAAGTTATTATCCCCTGACATCTTATCATTGCGTTCTTCATAGTCGAGTAATCTGAGATCCTCTTAACAGTTGACCATCTTTGAACCGCCGTGATTTTTTTTCCTTGTTCTTGTTCCATTTGTCACATTGGATTTAAGGGGTTTCTCCTCACATCTGCACGAGAGAGAATGTTCACTGTAAAACATCCAGCGAGTTCCAGTCCTGCTAAAGTCAAGGTTAGACTCAATTTAAATCCTGCTTGTTGAGGACAGTACAGGAAGAAAATGAATGACATGAGATACTGTTCATACTGTTATGCTAGGTTTTACATTTACAAGTTACATCTGTGGGCTAACTTTTAGCCTGTCTTTACACAAAGTCATCATCATCAGTGTGCATTTTCCCAGTCAAATAAACTAAATGACTAATTTTATTGTGTGTTGAAGCCACTGAAATGTAGGGTTTTATGCACATAATAGTAAGTCTTCAAAAAGAAACAAATTTCAATCCAAATGTGAAAAATTGTCAGGTTTTTGTAAGCTATTCTTGATTAGTCTTTCCACTGTTCCATCAATGAGAAACTGTGGAAATATTCTAGTAGAATTATAGACTCCGGTCTGGTGGCTTTGGAGAGAGAAAGCAGTGAAGATTCATCATTTAGTCTAAGAAATGTCAAGGAAAGTGGATTATATTTATTCTATATTATTCATATGATTCTAAATAATTAGAAAAGGAAAGCACCGATGTTTGAAAAATGAAAGGAAACATTCTCAAATAGCAGAGGAGCTAGAATAAACTTAACCAAGACATCAGTAGGCTTTAAAAGCAATGGCCAAGTGCAACCTTGTTTTGTTGCAGCCTTTGGTGTCAGGACGTTATGTAAATGGAGCAGACCCCTCTGTAAATGGAGCAGACACTCCCATCTTTATAATTTCAAAGACTGATTAGAGATCTGTTATCTCATGTGAATAAGCCATTAACATTACAGATGTCCTGCAACAGAAATTAGTTTGCAGACAATCTCCTGACGACTCACTCTGTTCAAAGAGGGCTTAAGATCATTACGGAGAGTTGTATCAAAGTTGTGCGCTTGTGTTTTTGTGTACTTTGTGTTTGTGTGCTTTGTTTCCTGGGTGAGGTGCCGTGCGCCGTCATGGCTGAACCCATTAATCTTCCTGAGCGTGTTAATGAATACAGCCTTGCCGGTCTTTACTGTTTGATGTTGAAATAATTAGGAGAAGACAACGGTGAAAGTTCATGAGTCTTATCAGAATCTTGATGTCGAGTATGTAGGAGCCAATGGTCTTCATGTTTCATGAATGCTGATACTATGCGACACATTCCAGTCTGGAGAGAGTGCATGTACTGCACAAGAGCCGGTGTGACGGCCTCTCGTCCCAGACAGCTGCCGTGGGAAGCCTGATGAACAAAATAGGCTTCGGGCTCCTGTTACTCGGCTGATCTGTCGTTGAGAAAGAAAACCAGCAGAGGTGAAAGCGGGTTACGTCAGGTACAACCGGGTTCAAATCCAGAGCTTAGAATAGAGTTTCAGCATGAATTAATGCCACTGTGCTTGAGGGAATATAATATAAATGGTTTTCATAAGGGCTGAAAAGGTCATTGCACAAAAAAACGTGGGCCATCTATGTGATGTTGAAACAACCTAGAGTGGTAATTTCCTGAGAGACATCGTACTTAAAAGCAATGTGAATGTTCAGATAGTAAACATAATTGTATTGGCAGATTTAAAATGACTCCTGTGTAACTCGGAAGTCTTAAAGGTCCCAGGAAATGAAAAATGTCTTTTCTGTAGTTTTAGCCTGTGGCCCTGTGTGTGTTGTTCTGCTGTCCATCATTATATGCCAAAACATATCAAGAAATGCATGTTTGGGTGGTCTTTTTTTCTCTTTTACAAAGCTTTTACCTTCCCTGTGAAGAGTATTTCTTTTTTCCCATTGACTCTGCACCCTGGCACATTCCCACCAGTAGGATGTGATTAGAAATTTTTGGGATGAATGACAGAATACCTGCAGCTCCCCTCGGCTCTTTAGAGCTCATTCTTTAGCTGTCCAGCTCACGACTTTACTGCTACTTTCTTTTTTTTTTTTTTTTTTTTTTTTGCACTCTCACTGCTCCTTATTCTACACTCTGTAATGTGTTTTTGGCCGCAACAGGCAGCTTTGTTCAGTGAAAAAAACTCTAAAGATGCGCTGCATACTGCCTGCTTAGCACCAAAAGTGGAGAACAAAATGGAGCATTTCGCAGTCAGCGACCCAGTTATTTCCTTCAGGACCTGGTGGAAACCAAAAACAGTGCTAAAGCTGGCTTAGCTTTAGCTTAGCTGAAGTGAGCTAAAGATCACAGTTTTATCAAAAATATAAGATTCACGAGGTTTATTGAAACCTCTTCCTTACTGTACTTTTGAGTGAAAGTATAAGGTACATGTGACTGTGTGACAATTATTAGTGAGGTAGCCGAGCAGGCGTGTCATGCCACACATCTCTGGTGTGATGCTGCCGATTTGGCGAACAGCCTGACATTCTTATTAGATACATGTCAGATGGCGTCATGTGAATGGTGGGGAAATACTTCAGTGCTCAACTCCGTCAGGGTCTTTTTAGCCTTTTCTTTAAGCAGCGATGAGCTTAATATTCACACAGTTACAAATATTCACATCTGAAAGCTGCCCAGGAGAACCACCGCTTTCTTGTGTCTACTTTGGACCAATTAGCAGCTCTACTGGAGCAGTTAGGGATGTTAATACTTTGCTCAAGGGCACTTTGACAGTCACTGAGGAAGAGGAGTGCAATTCTCACTCATTTTTCTTTTTACCCTGTGTTGTTGTGGGGATTGAAAATTGTAACCTTGTCTAGCCTGCAGCGACCTGCTGCCTTCTTATTTACTGTAATGTATTTGGGACATTTGGTGAATGACAAAAATGGGCAAGGAAAAAAAAACGTATCATTTATTATTATGCTTGAAGACACAGATTATTTCACACCCAGACAAACAAACAAAAGAACCTAAAAGATAAAAGCTTAAAATGACTTAGCTTTAAGTCAAGTTAGCTTAGCTTTAAGCACTGACGGTTTTGTTTCTGTTTTTAAAGATCACACATCTGTCATGATTTTCAGGAGGGATGGTCTCTCTTCATTGTCACATCTCCCTTGTAGTCAGTCAGGTTTCACTAGAGTTTACATTTAGAGTAAGTGCTGCCACTCATCTGTCATTTCAGTGAGAGAAGTCTGCCAGTCATTGTCAAATGTTTAAACTGCAGTTGGTTACCATTGGTTCTCAGGTTGCTTTAATTCTTAACCCTCCTATCAAAAGCCCTATCAGCTGCTTTGCACTGTGGGAAGCTGCTCGAACCCCCAGAGGGATGAATAAACCACAGACGTTTCAAACACAGCTTAAATCAAGACAATCAAAAAAAGTTATATAACATAACTGAGTCTCTATGATGAAGTTTTGAAGAGATATTCATGATGGAAAACATGATGAAGTAGAACTGAAAATGTGACAAAAAGAAATCCGACCGGACTGATGGTTTTAAATGTTTCAGTTCATTAAACACAAATCGCATATTCTCTATGCTGTAAGATTATACTTCTAAATATCTTTAGGAACACCAAGTGACTGCAAAGATGAACAGATGTGTGATGTGTCGGCGTATTCAGAAATATATTTGTTTAAATAATGTTGACCTGTTACTACATTACATGCTGCATTGTTTCCTGTGAATCCTTCATGCGGAGGTAGGCGATATTAGTCCCCTGCTGTGATGGCAGACTCGCTTTAACCTCCATTCTAAAACCACCAATTGTAACCCCAAGGTAAATAACTACTTATTATGGTTTGAGACATTTTCTCTCCTTACTGAAAAATAACCAGCGTTCATTAGGAGACAGAAAAAGACTACAACTTTTCAGTCACTCACCCCATTTTCCTCTCTAACAGTTTTTGTGCCTTCAACCTTTGTCCCCAAACATAAACATCTGGGGTTTTAAGAAATGATTAATACTGTCTCTGGAGAAGATGGCTATTCATTAAAAAGGGCAAGATGTAATTATCTTTGGTCACTGCTCAGTTCCATCACTGTAGAGTCTTTGGTCTTGGATTCTTTTGGTCTGAGCTCTGTAAAGTGGTGACCCAGGGCCTCCAGCTCGGACGTATGAATCAGACAACCTTGTAATTTTTACTCCCTGGTCAGTTTTTATTCTGTAAGCACATGCTGCCAAGCCAGGCTCCACAATAAAAAAGGTTTGAACTGTTTCAGTCAAACAAGGTCATCATTTCACATGCTTAAGCAGTTTATTCTGTGCAGGGAAAAATAAACTCCAGTGTACCTTATCGCAGATCTGTTTGGGTATTTGTCTCAAAGCAAGTCCTGTTCATAGCCCTTCCACCACCGCTCCCATATATCTACAGATTCAATATCTCGACCTTTTATTGTAGTGGGTGTAAGATTATGATACAAGAGCCACAAGGGAGATGTGAGAAGTGACCACAAAGTAAAAGTGAACAACAAATCAGAGAGTGTGTAAAAAAGACAAGCGAGAACTGTCCTAAGACAGTCAGATAACGACTGTGAATCTGCCGATGTCACGGGAGAGAAAAAATATAATTCCTCTGCGTTGAACAATAGCCATATTTGTCCAAGACAATAACTCTATCAAAGGTCATCCACCATATTGACAGTCATAGTGTAATCCCCCACAAGAAACATTCTCAGTAGTAGACTTAGAGAGAGTGGGTGGACATGCTCACTGTTGTGCGAAACATGCTTTTATGTTTCTAATGGTCTTTCATTATAAAGTCATAAGTACTTTGACCATCTTGTTAGGCAACATGCTGTGGGATATGAACCCCCTGCAGATCAGAGCCAAATGAAGTGATGCATTTTTACTGAGCTGCATTCTCATATTTTGATCCGCACATGTGCTGACTTTTATAAGAAGTCTGTCAGCTGTTCAACTTTTAATATAAAGTGATAATGCTACTTTTAGTACTCTCTAATCTGTTTCCAAAATATTTCAGATGTTGAAGCCAGTTTCTTTTCACTTCATTTAAGTACTCAAACATCGAGTAAGTTTTAAATGTAGGCTGTCTCAGTATTTTAGTCTAATATTAGGTCCTTTATCGTTTATTTTATTCGTCATATTGATAACTATTTGTTTGCATTTCTTTGCGGATGACATTAACAAAATAGTAGTTCTAATAGTTTTACTGCCATTCATTTACGGTCACTTAATTATTGTAAACATCTCAAATGTTTCTTTGTCTTTACTTAATTTGTAATATGTGATGAAAACCCTAGATCAAATCCATAATATGGATTGTTTAGCAGTTACTGTAAAATGCTGGAGCTATGCTATAGTTTGTTAAAGGAAATGTTCAAACAATAGGACATCAGGAGGGTTTGCAGCCAAACATTCCCCTCTCCTTAGCACAAGATTAAAAAACTGGCTGACACATTGCCATTTCTGCATTATGACTTCAAACAATACAGGACAAAGCAATTGTCATGATCCCCCCCTCTGGTTTTTGTGAGCTTGTTTTGAAGCTATGAGACTGTGTTTATGGGTGCTCACCAGGGCTTGAAATTAGCACCTGCCCACCCTCTAAATATGGTTAAAAATTCATCGCAGCTTGTAGTGTCATCGGGTTACTAGCCAACTTGGCAGATGATGAATATAATACTGGAAAAAAAAAAAAAGCTCCCACAAAGGCGCAAACAGAATGACCAAAACAGAGTGCACTATGCACAAAGCAGGTGAAGTGAATGAATGTAGTATTGTAATTGTTGTTATATTGGTCCTCCTACAAATAGATGTGTGCTTGAAGAACATATGATTATTTTCTTTGTTGATTAATTTCCTGTTTTATGAATAGTTTGGTCTTTGAAATGTCAGAAAATAGTGGAAAAAAACTTATTCTTGTTTCCCTGAGTCCAAGGTGACATTTGTGTCTGACCAACAGTCAGTGACCTAAAAGGTATTTGATTTACAGTGTTATAAAATGGGGAAGATCTTCACATTGAAGAAGATGTAAGCAGGAATCTTTCTGCTATAAAATGGCTAAAATGAGATTCTCAAAATAGTTACTCCACAGTCATGTGCATCAGTGTGATGAGTTCACAGCATGCTTACATCATGGCGGTGCACTAATATGAAACTGTGATAAGACCACTCCATTAAAGCTATATGTTGTTATCTGAAATTAATCAACAACCCTGGAGTCATTCAGAATCGAGTATTCATGGCAGCCCTGGTATGAAAGTGTAATGAAATTTATTAGATCTTCAATGGATGTGACCCTATAAGAATAATACCAGAGTTATTGAGTTTTTTTGCACATCTCAGATGATAGAAATGGCATTTTATTCACCGCAGACCTTTTTTTTTTAGTTCTATTCACTGCCGCGCCAGAGGCTTTGATCTGAGATGTATTTACTTAATGTCTTTCCAGTGCATACACGGCGCATTTGAAACATTTAGGAAATGTGGGTTTTTGCTCAGAAGTTGGTAAGATCCGGTGAATACTGTGTGGACTGTGTCTGCGAGTGTGCTGCGCTGTGGTTGATGTTGAAAATGCATTTTCGTAGTTGCATCTCTCCCGCTTAAGAAGAAAACAAAGTGTTAGTGTGTTCCCATTTCCAAAAAAAAAAAAAATACACAAACTAGACGCATGAACCTCATCCCACCTACATTTATTTTGAAAAGACTGTTACCTGGAGCCAAAATACGAAACTATTCTGTTGAGAGAGCTGACAGAGGTGACACAGCTGTCAGAGTCCTTAGTGACTGACACTCTGACCTTAGCAATGAATTAAAAGCAAATGTGTTTTCCATGGTTCTGTTTTGGAGACAGTTGACATTAATAAGGAGGATTTAGTCAATAACTGCACGTCATATTAGCACAAGTCCCGACTCTCAGTGTTGTTGTTAATTAGTGCTATCAGAATACTGTCCACGGCTCTGCTCGGATATAACTGTTGTTTTTATGATGAACTGTGTGGTGCACCTTATTAACATGCAGCTCAGTGTTTGATCTGTAACTTCACTTAATGGTTTTAGACTCTACTTGTTATTGCACGCAGACATCATTCCCCATGCTAGTTACTCCTTAAAAATGTTTTTTCTGTGTGAAAGTGTGAACTTTGCAGGCTCTGTTCATGTTTGTGTTGGTTTCAGACCTGCAAGCCAGAGTTGTTCCTCTAAACTATCTTCCTGCTCCTGGATGTGAAGTTGAGGTTTTTGTCTTTTAGCTCGTGTGTGAAGAGTCTGTAGGTATAGACTATCAACCTGAAAACAGGTGGGGAGGAATATATTAATTGTTTTAAAGCTTTTAAGACAAGAACACCAGTTATTTATTTAAAGTTTTAAAAGCTTAGACTATCGTCTTCCTCCATATTATGCTACTGCAGTTTATGACTGAAAAACAGGGAAAGATAAAGAGCATCTTTGTTTAACAAAGCCAAGGTTAAAACATTGTGTAGATTGCCACACATCCTCACTAAGTGTCACTTCTGTTTCTTTTAGATGGCATAAGTGGTAGAACAAGTATCTTTTATGATTTTACGTCTTTCAGCAGGTACTCTCCGGGGAAAACAGAATCACTTTGACTCTAATGACTCCTGACATTGTATCCACCGCTCTGCATTTGCTTTACTGATAAGCATACACGTCAGCTGTTTGTGAGTCTCATAATGAGGAAAAACTATAGCAAGGGTGATATTCATGTATACTTTATCAATTAATATTCATGCCTAAAACACATTGAATCGAATATGAATTATTCAGTCAGATTTTAGGCTGTTTCTTCCTATTAATACAACAAACAATCAGCAAACTAAAACTTCGCTTTAACTTATAAGTTAAACTTATATCTGAGCCAGTTAATTATCCTTTTATTTGCCCCCCCTCTTTGTCAGTGGCTTGGTGGCATGGTTTGTTGTTTCCCATCTGAAACCAAAAGTCAATGTTGACTTTTTGACGTTATGTAGATTAAATACTTATTTTAACCCAAACCAACTGGTTTGTGTCTTGGATGTTGGTCTAGGTTGTGCTTAGACCTAGCCAAACTATGACGGTTTAAACCCAAAAATGTGCATATTTATTATAACTAACTTCTCAGGATGTTAGAGTTAGGGTTATAGAGGGTTATAGGTTTAGAGTTATTAACTGTTGCTAACTTGAAACCCTCAACATGACACTAGAGGGTATCTACAGGCCTAGTTTGAAGCACACTGACCATGCTGCCATATTTGTTCGATTTGGGAGTGAGAATGCGAGAACGCACAATGATCTTCAGGACCCTGATTTTTGTCCCAATGATTGTGGCACTCAAGGAACGTTGGGAACATTTGACATGTTATTTAAAATGATGGATTATGGTAGCCAAGGCAGCCGAGATTTTTAATGAATATATGAAAACAACTGAACCCTCTTTGCCCCTGCAGAAGATCAGGCACTAGCTTCTGACTGTGACAAATACAAACAGTAAATGTGGGTTTAACAACTGAGAAGTAATTCTTAGCCGTGTATCTGATGTACTGTCTTTGCACAAGGAGCCAGAGTGTTTTGCAACATTAAAAGGCATTATGACTGAAATATTTCAGCTCAGTGCAAAATAAACCGACTTACAGATTAGCTGCTGGAAAATGTGTAAGAACCTCTAGTGAAAGCAGGTCATTGAAAACTTTGTGCGACTATTATTACCTGCTATACTGAGTGCAGCTACTCTGAAGGTGTTTAAATACACATACAGACCAAATCTATGTCCAGAACTGACCAAGAGTGCAGTAGTTTGAGAAGAACGGTTAGTGGATGAGTCGTGCTATTGACACAGTGATGCAGTCTATACTCCTCAAGATGCCCCTGTGGTCTTGCCTCCAGCCATGTCTCTATTACCCCAGGCTTATTCATTTCTAAAGAACTTTCCACACCTGCCCTCCCGAGTTTTGACTTGTCCCCTTCTCACCCCTCTGGATCTGTTCACTTATGTTCACTTGAACAATGATTAAGTAAATTTCTTTTTTTTTTTCAACCAGTCGACTCAGTTGAGTCTTTCCTTCAGACTTTCAGATTGCTTTATTGATTGTTGTGTTAAAATAGCCCCATGTTTAACTATTATATGAACTATATAAAGATTGGGAATGAGACAGCTGTATGATGGTTTACACAAGTCATTGTCAAAGGCACATAGGTCTAACTTAAAAAAACATGTTTAAATGGTAAGTCTAATTGCTTCTTTATGCAGCAATGTTAACCCTGATAATAGGCCATAGAAGAATGTGTGGAGGATGGCAGGAAAAACTACACAGACCAGTAATAAAAAAATTATGATTGCAGGCTGTGAAGTGTCCTCATTGATTACTTTATTGATTAATCTGCTGATCAAAAATACTTTTTCACATTTTCAGAGGTCAAAGTTATATTTTCTGCTTTGGTTTTATTTACCCCGATATGTTTACTTTACTATCATAATAGAGATAGTAAAGTATCTCTCTTTTAAGGCATCTTTTTGCATATTTACTTAATAATGACATGAATGATGAACAATTACCTAAACTGTAAGGAATTAAACTTCTGTGTCGACTAATCGCTCACTTCAGCACTACATTAATGACCCATGGAAGATGTAATTGGAACTTGCCCACAAGGTAGTGTTAACAGATAATTCAAAATCGTAGCTTGAATGAGTTCAGTACATTTCATGACACATGAAGGTATCTGGATAATGGCGCCAGAGGAAAGGTCACTGGATTACCAAAAATATTAAGAGACATCCTCTGGAGACCAAGGATGTCCTCAGCAAATCCAGCCGTTTGTTTTTTCAGGGCAAAAATGGAATAATTTTTTTTTCTTCTCCTTTTAAACCACTTAGTCATCCTCTCACACCTCTCCCCTGACCGCTGCTCTGTCCAGCTGTTTCTGAGCCTTAGGCAAATCAAGATAAACCAGTGGAGTCTGACTTCACAATTCAGTAATATTGGCATGCACTCAATGAATATTTCCCACTGCAGCGGGATATCTGACCCACTCCTCACTCTGGCCTGCAAAACAGAGAGTATGATAAAAGAGGGATTATTCAGGAGGGTCAATCACTCGGACTGGACAAATATATAGATGATTTAGAGAGTATAGGCTTCTCAAATGAAAGCTTGATCACTGAATGTGGTTTGGTTGGGTGCACAGGAGTTTGGTGCATGTAATTTTTTGGGTCATATCCTGGAGCAGAGACACTGAATAGTTTTAGAGCTGTAGCAGGAAAAGCAGGCGTAACAAACAATGCTAATGAGACAGCATGCGCAAGTACCTGAATGGAACGGAGCTGTAATAAATGTTATTAGTCTCTGTCTAGACATTTTTTTTCATAAATGTTCTAATTGCATGGTGGCCCTGGGGTACAAAACACATCATCAACATTGGACAAAACCCAGTTACAAAATAGAAAACACAATGACATGACAGAAAACAGGATGATATACTACAAGACAGTTTCTCAGAATGATCAGCAATAAAATACAGAACTCAGATGCACTGGTTGGCCATGAACGTATCTTGAGGCAGTACTGGGCTGAGTGTGGGGAGCACGTGGACGACTTTGATCAGAATAAAACTGAAGCATGAATGTTAATTGTCAGAATTGTCACCAAGTCTGAAAGTCACATGGACTAACAGCATGCTCACATTTGCAGCACTATAACATACACAGAGTTTAAAAAGCTACTGACTTGGTAGCATTGGGCAGTCCTAAAAACTGCTAAGAACCACTGTTACAGGATATTATATTATTCTTCAATTCATTTAATACAACTGTATAATTATAGTCTTAATGTGAATCTAAAGACAACATATAAACACAGCAAAATATCTGCTGATCTCTTTATCTTATAAATGCCTCCTCAAATAGCAATGACACTTTTAACATTGAAACTATTTCAGTAACTTAGTATGTGTTCCTATTAAGGTTGACCCTGTGCTCATGGTTTATTTCAACAAAGTGTACCTTCTGGTTTCATAGAGCTTTTTTTGGTAAGTAGGGAGAATGTTCCTAAACAAAAACAAGCATTGAGCTATACAGCGATTGAGCGATACAAAGCTGCACAAGTCAACAGTTTTGAAGGCAAAAGGATCACTCTGGTTTATTGTTTCCTGCAGACTTTGACTGGAGGACTAAAAACTAGATGAATGAATGAATCATGGACACAAGCTCCTTCTCATGAAAACAGTTGGGTGATATGCAATTTGCAGATACAGCATGCATTCGTTGAGAAGTGGGGTGTACTGCTGGAGAGGTCGCCAGTCAATTGTAAGGGTCAACACATACAGACAGACCAACATATCCACTCTCACATTCACACCCACAGGCAATTTAGAGGGTTTTTTTTTCACCCGACCTGCATGCCTTTGGACTATGGGAAGAAATCAGAGCAGCTGCAGAAAACACATTCAGACATGCCGAGAAACTCAAAAACAACTCACACCAAGAGAGGCAAAATAAAACAAATACTCAACCTGAGAAATGTTACGTTTGTCCCATTATCAGTCAAAAAAAGGGTGAAGAAGTCGTTTCCTGCTTTGATTTCACATCAGCATCATTTATTTTTAAATGAACTCTTCTCTTGGATAGAGCCCTGTTATCTTCACGCAAAACATGAAGTGATGGGAGCTCTGTTAACACATTTACTGGACGTAATGAATTTATGCACAGCCACCTACAGGAGCTATTTCAGTAGAATTCAGGTTTCTCTGCACGCCAAGGATGTGAAAGGAAGAACAGAGCTTAATTTCAGTCACAATGCATACTAACACACCATCCCCGGGTCTGATGCGTCTCATTCTCTATTCAGCAGGAGTGTTGTTGTTAAGTAGAATGGAGAGGAGGTTCAGTCCAAATTATCACTTGTTTTTTTTTTTTCTTCACACTTTATCCTTCAAAACTAGTTTCTGCTGCAGTAACAAAGCAGATAATCTTAAGCCTTAAAATGCCAATACACAATGAACAGTGTCATGAAATGTTAGAATTACAGCAACACTTGAGTTGCTTACTTCATATATGGCTCACTGTCAAGGACAAGCTGCCCATGGCTGTAGGCTATTTCGAATTATTGATACTATTTTATACTAAAATATTTTAAATCAAATAACTGACCCCTGAATGTGTGCAAGTGTGACGTTACTGGTCTGTCTGTAATTATCTGGCCTGTGATGGACCGGAAACCTGTCCAAGGTGTTTCTGGGCCTTCAGCCCATTGCATGCTGGGATAGACTCTCACCTCCATTTGACCTATGGGCATGGAAAATTAATGAGTGAATAAAAATGTGTTAATAGTCACTTCATCATCATATCTAATGCAAACAGTTAGTCACCTTCATTTTGATTCTGTGCAGATGTTCCATTCATGTTCATTAGCTTCTCCGCTTCCTCATGCCTCCGTACTTGTTGCCGTCACGCTCATCGATTAGTGCTCGGATTCATATGTTGCAAAAGAAACAAGGGAGAACAGGAATAGTTGGTGTTTGTGCGTAATTTTGTGGCAATGGGAAATCATGGCGCTTCCTTCCTTTTCTGCGTGATTAAACAGTCAATAGAATTTGGATAATAGAGAATTGTTTTCTACTAAAGAGAGAAAGTAATGCAAAGTGTGAAGTATTCAGAGAATTCTTAATATACTTTTAGTTCACATGGGAAATGTGGTTTCTTAATGGCGTGCAATCTAAGCTTTTTAAAATCATGAAGCGTCTGACTAATTGCATTGTCTTGGGCACCACAAAGTCATTTCACTTGTCACGAAAGCTGCACATTTCAAAGCTGATAATTCTAAAGAAACTTCAGAATAGCTTATAATGCATGCAGACGAAGGTTGACTTGCTATGCTATAAAGATATCTAAATATGACCCACAATATTATTCTTAAATTGATGGCTTGGCTTGAATGTTTTTCTTTGCATCCATGTCTTCAAGAGCACTGAAAATCAGTTGATTTTTAAATGTGGGTGTTTACAAATCTTTGGCATGCTATTGGACATAAATTGATAGAGGTTATAAGAGCCGTTCACCGACAAGAAATAATGTGCTTCTTTTACGCACCTTCTGAAATAATGTCACTATCTGGAATAGCTTCCAGAGGCGCAATGATTGCTGGACAGATTAGAGGACTGTAGTATGCATCAGAGCCTCTTCCAGGAAATAACAAGCACCTCAGCAATCAGAAACACGTCCCTCTGGAAAGAAAGAAAGAAAGAAAGAAAGAAGAAGAAGAAGAAAAAAAAAGACCCTGTGATTGCAGCGTTTTCAGATTAAAAGACGTCACAGTGAGGATGGTGATGGTGAATTCCCGGGTGGGACAAAAGAGCCAACATAGTGTGACAGAAAGACATCTCATTGTGTGAGATCACTGTTTAGGATCTTGGCAGCAGCAGCAGCAGTGAATTCCTACTCAGAGTGAATGCGCAAAATGATAGTAGTCCCTACATCAAAATTTTCCGACATTGGTTTATGAGTAAAGTGTTTTACATTCAACAAAACATTTGTGATCTTAGGCATGTATGTAAAACTGTATTTTTTACATGAATTATTTTTTGGTGCCAGCTCTCACCTTCCGTCCTGTAGCTGGTGCATGGCTCCATTCCTTGGCATGTTATTTCCACTGATCAGAGGCGTAGCGTGAACCCACTGGCAGGAATGTTCACGGTATGCATGTGAGCAGCTTGTAAAATCATTGCACTTCATTCTAGTGGTCACAAACAGGGTACTGTTAATGGATCATTCTGTGGACAACTGCTTGAGCTGAACTAAGAAGTTGCCAGATTAACAACGCATATTCATATTTACACACCTGCACTGGTGTTCTCACTTAAGTAGACTAAAGTTGGGAGAAGGTGCACTGAAGTCAAGATGTTACCGCACCCATTACAATACAGTCTGTAGGCCATCGTCTATCTCTTTCTCTATATTTTATAATTACTTGACATATAACAAGAATAATTCTGACAGGGTCACGTGTTTAGAATTAAAACATATAAATATATTGTTTTTTCATTTGTCTCCATATATCTGTAGGTATCCATTACCTTTATAGTAGGCTATGTGATTAAAGAGAAAGGAATAGGGTGTGTGTGGTTAACAGATCATCCATCCATTATCTGTAACCACTTATCCTCATCAGCCTATGCTAGCTGACTTTGGGCGAGAGGCGGGTTTGCACCCTGGACATGTCGCCGGCACGTCACAGGGCACATAGAGACGAACAACGGTTCACATTCACACCTACGGCCAATTTAGAGTCTCCAATTAACCTGTTAAGTGTATGTCTTCGGAGTGTGGGAGGAAGCCGGAGTACCCGCAGAGAAGCCGCAGAGACACAGACCAAACCAACAACCTTCTCGCTGTGAGGTGACACTGCTAACCACTTCACCGCTGTGCTGCCACACTCATTATTTATTCATTCATTGACAGCAGACTTTGACCTGTCAGGGTGGGAGAAGCAGAGGTATTACTGATAACATTAAAGGCAGCTCTGTTCTATTCAGGCATCCCAATAAGCCATGACTGTGTGACAGGACCCTGAAACTGAATTCAGCATCATTCATTTTATTATTTACACCTTTTATTATTTTGACATGTCAACAGATCTTTCATGTAGATTCAGTCCTTTGATTCACTTCAGTATTTATTCATAGACCAATACATAAACCCTATGCACACTTGTCTGTTTTCTGACTTAGTGCCAGGGAGTTCGAAGTCAGATGTTTCTCACCGGCTTTATTTATTTTGTTTTGCTAAAATATTTGTTTTATTGGATGAATTTCTAATAGAAGCAAAAGAAACCAAAAAACAAAGGAAGAAACTGATTGCTTTTCAGCTAATCCTTCTAGATAAGCAGTTTCACGGCCTCTACTACAAATAATTAACATGCTACTTTACCTGACGTGAAAGGAAATGAACTGATCCAGCCTATTGTAAGCGTCTTCAGCTGAGTCCTCACCTCTGAATGGAGTGGTGAGCAAATTCATAAAGCTACAAGGGGGAAATAATTAAAGCCTAAAAGCTTTTTATCTTCCTCAAGAATGAAACCATTGATTTTTTCTTTTTTGCTCAGCCCCTTCTCGTTTGTATTCCGCCATGATCAGACGAGTCTTTGTTTGTCAGAGAAAAAAAGAAAAAAAGAAGAGGACCAAAGATGTGGAGAAAAGACAGGCAGGCTCATTATCGCCAGAAGCTAAAGTTCCGGGAACAAAAGTCACGTGACCTGTGTGGGCACACGTCTTATATTTTCTACTGCGTGAAGACTCTTTGATTTGCTCTCACTTTCATATCGTAATGAGCCATTCGGTCTCTCCTGCTCCGACATGGAGTGTGCTCAGCAGTTCTTCTTCTCTTCCCTGCCGGTAGTGTTGCCTGGTGGTCTCTGTGACCTGCCTCTGCGCAGTGCTCATTTGAAGGATCATTCACTTGTTCTGCTTTGGCGATCGCTGCCGCTGCTGCGCCGTGTGTTAATGAGCGAGTCCTGGGTCTTTTTCAGCGCGTCGGAATCATCCATCAGCATAAATCTCCTTTAACAAGAGTGAAGAGTTTCAGCCCATCAACATGAAGGTGCTCATAGATCACAGTCTTCAACACCCCTTGGTGAAAACATGAAAGATTCATTCATGACGCTCTTTCTTGGGGGATAAGTCGCAGTAAGCACATAATACATTTGG
This sequence comes from Nibea coibor, assembly GCA_023373845.1. Lineage (NCBI taxonomy): Eukaryota > Metazoa > Chordata > Actinopteri > Sciaenidae > Nibea > Nibea coibor. The sequence goes on along the minus strand of CM041727.1, from coordinate 14,322,118 downwards.
CTACACGTGGAAAAAGTTACTGCTTAATCTTCAGATTAATAGTAATATTTCATATTTTAAAAGGTTTCAAATTAAATTTTCAAGGTGTGTTTTCCCCTGAGTCCCTGCTGGTCACTGTCCATGCTGGAAATGTTATTAGCTCATTTGATTACCCTCCAAAGCAGCTTTATAAGAACTCCATCTGTTAATTATACCAGCTATTTGATCTTTGATCTCTGTGCAGATCTCATTTTTAGAGTCCAACATAGATACTCAGGTCTTCATAGCTGATCACCCATATCCAATTAGACACTGAGTTTGACAAGAGCTGAGGAACTCTTGGTGTTTCTTCTCAAATACTTTAAAGTCAGAACCTTGGACATGCTCTGCTGACAGTTGATTAATGCACTCTCTGTGCCAGGTCCAGGGATAGTGGTTTCCATCTCTGAATTTCACAGGAAGGGTGACAGGTGGCATGTTTGTGTCCAAAAAGCAATATTTCTTCCAGTGAAAGGGTATTTTTAAAAAATGTCTTGAAATGGAAGTGGCTTGTTTTCCACCTCGACCGTGGACATGATCTTTTTGTCTTTTCACAATGTCGCTCATCCAGGGAAGAAAACCAGAACCAGAAACGTAAACAAACGTGTTCGGGGATTATGCTGACCTTTTTTTCCCCCTCATTATTATCTCGCCGTTATGCTGTGTCCCCTAGAAATATTTGTTTGTTCAGGATCAACATAAACCCTCGGGCAAAGCCTCGGTTGTGTGATCAGTGTACTGTTTCATTTCAGTCTGTGCCGTGTCCAAAGTCACTCACTGGTTCTCACATTCATTATTCCCTCCATACTAAAGACGCTGTACTTTAATTTGATAGAGGGCAGGTAATTATAAACTTTTATGCATCATCTTAGGCTGCTATTCAGCGGTTGTGATTTTCATGATTCACAAGTGAAACAAACAACAAAAAAAGCCAAATTATGCTGAAATACAAGCCTACGTCAGTGTTAGGTGTGGCCAGAGGTGTTGAAACTTCACAATCTTTAAATTAGATTTTGATGATGATTCATGATTCACGCTGTGTGCTGACTGAGCTGTTGTTTTCAAACAGAGAGAGCAACGCCGTGCAGCCAGGCTGTCAGCGCTGCTCATGCTCTAGGATTGCAAGTCTAGCCTTCAAAGTGTATTATATTTCACTGAAAAGTCTGGACGGATTTCAAGCTCGAAACATCTCTGCTGACCCGCTCCATTCCAGACCGTATAAATATTGAGCTAGTAGTGTTCTAGGAATGGCAATGCGTGTCTGCGAGTTGGTCGGCTCTTCACTTCACTGAAGGCTAAAACATCTCAACAACCATTGAAAGGATTGCCATTAAATTCTCATTCATAGCTGTGTGTGTGTCTGCAGTAGCATTCCTGTAGCAACCTGTAGTAACTACTGAAACCCTGGCTGTTACACACGTTGCATTTTTCATGCCAATATTTCAGTACTTTGGTTTATGCATAAATGCTTGTGTTATTATTGCTAGTTATTAAATGTTAGCATGCTAAACTAAGGTGCCTGTTGGCTCACTGATGTTAACTTTTAGCTCAAAACACAGCTGTGCCATGAGTACAGCCTCTCAGAGCCGCTTCTCTTGTCTTGTTAATTTGAAAAATGTCTTTGTCCCAAATCACTCCCTCATTCACTGCTCACTACAGAATAGACACTTAATAGTTTACTCACTAATGAGCAGTAAAGAGTAGTCATCACCGACAGGTGTAGAACTGCACAGCGGTAATGTTTTGCATCTATTGTATTTGGTGCATTGCATTGTGGGATTGTTAACATCACACAGGGTGCATGAATTCCACGATGTTACAGTATGGATGGATTTTTTTTTTTGAAGGACATATCTTCACTGTCTGTATCTTCACCTATTGAGATGATTGTTTTGACCTTTTTCTATATATGTAATGTTCACATTCTCTTCCATCTAGGTCAGCCTTTAGAAACTGAACACTCGACAAATAAAAAAGATGTTTTGTTACATCGTGTATGCAGGGTAGACAGAAGAAGGATAGCTTTGGATCAATAACATTTTAAGTTTTGATTCAAGGATGAACGACAAGCTCTGCGATCTGTCTGATCTGTCAAATGGCCATTAATCTGGACTATGCTGATTCAATCTAAAATAGTAATCTAACTTTGATTAGGTAGTTTACTGTGTAGAAACATGTGGGACAGTCTTGCTATTGATAGTTTGCCAACTGAGGGGGACATAAATGGGAGAGCTGAGGCTCTGAAGCAGAGTGCTACATCCATGTAAATCCATTTAAAATATTAAACAGTTCACTGATGACTGTGTAAACAGATTTTCAGTTCTGGTGCTAAACATTAAAGTGTTTTAGGTTTATTTTGTAAGCCAGTTACAGAGAAGAAGAAGTGTTTTTTTGACCTCTTGGAAAAAAAATAATATTTTTGGACACATATGGTTTTGATCAATACAGGGAATAAATTTGCACTCAGTACAGAGAAATACAGTGGTGGGCTTTAAATACAGGCTATTGCACTATATGGTTGCACATAGTCTGTGTTTTTATTCTTTTCCAATTAGTTTTCACAGCAATACTGACTCGCAGAGTCATGGTGGAGATAGCAAATCCCATCACAGCAACAGCATTTCCTGATTTTGTCCATCATTATTAATAATAGTCGAATTTTAGAACAATCCACGGAAACACAAAACATTCTAAGTTGGATCCTAAGCTGTGAAACTTTCCACCTTCCACCTAGAGGTTGGTCTGCACGAAGATTAAGTGAGAAGTTCTAGGTTGAGTCTGTGTGTAATTTCTTCCTTAATGCTAACCTCTGCTGTTCAGTGATGTGAGCAACGACAGCAAATCAAAGTCGACACCTTCCACACGCTCTCCCCTTCATTTCCCTCCAGGCAAGGCAAATTGCAATAGAAAGGCGGCAAAAGCAGCATTGTAAACAAGCTATTGATGGTCGAAGCGAGTCAGGCAAAGTAAAGCAATATGGTTATTGCTTTGCCGCTCAAGTTCATTGCAAATTTCGGAAAGTAGTAATGAGCATTTACTACGTAATGTGTAGTACATGAAGCAAGTGCTGCTTTTAGCCTCAGGTACTGAACCGTCGATTATCAAGTGGATTACAGGACGTCATATACGATAACTGACGGTTTGTTGAGAGCAGAAAATGTATGTGAACAAAGTGAGGCAGTTGGACCTTCAAGCAACATAAAAAAACACAACCTTGGCCTGTTCCTGCTCCTGATTTTGAATGCAATCTGGCTTTGAATGTACCTTGGCTTGTTTACTCGCCTCTTTTAATCAGTAACCCCTGCAGCCATTTACTGCTCATTATAAGCTTCCAGAAAGCGGTAAACACATAGAATCTTTAATATTATCATTCTGACTTTTGTGAATAGGCCTGAACTTTTGCTTTTAGTCAAAGGCGGGGGTCAGGACATGAAAAAAGCTTTTTACCGTCTTTCATAGTTGCAACCATGCAATAATGATGATGACATAGCTCCCGCGACGTGTGGCTACATTGTGTGTACGGTCTATTGAGGCTCCTCTGAGTGGATTAACAAAGGTATTTTTTGTTGTTTTCTCCCTGTGTGATGAGTGTGAAATGGCAAGGAAAGACATCACTGCCCTTACATTAATACCTGCAAATATATACTGTCCTGGATGGAATATTGCCATCACCACTTTGTCTGTTTGGGCAGTTATCTACTGGAACAAGCAAGATACACACCTGAACAACAACACGAGTTCAGAAAATACAAGGTGCATATGTAAAAATAAGCTCTTAATCCAGTCATTTGGTACTTACTGTCATTATTACCCTAATCACATTAAAACATGTGGCGAGATGTGTGTGTGTGAACATGTCTGCTGGTTGAGAGTTGATATCAAAATGTGACTGACAGGTGTAACGTACATGAAAGGAGATGACGTGATTTTTGGGAAGGTCTATACAGGTTCATCATCACCAGTTGTGCAAGCTTACTTTGTATTAAACCTTATCTTCACTGCACTCCAGGCTCATTTATAGCACGTGTGATGTAATGATGAACCTAAAATCACAAACGGGTAAAAGGGAAAAAAAAAAAGAAACACTTGCACACATCAAAAAATGGAGTTTAATTACTCAAGAGCAACAAGGCTCATACTCCAGACACAGATTTGATATATAGAGTGGAGATGATGTGATTAGTTTATTGTGGAACCTTCCAGCATAATTTTGTGCATGAATGAGTAAAAATGGCCGGGCAGGTCTTCGCACTTCGCTGTGTCAAAGAAAACATTTCTCCAAAAATAATGGAGGCTGTACAGAGGGCCTGCATATTTTGCATTGCAATAGAAGGGTTTGCTCATCTGCCATTCATGATTTAAGAGTTTGACTTTATTTGAAAATGATAAAATCTATATATATATATTCGTAATAACTTTGTTTCAATGACCAGTGTGTGGGATTTAGTGGCATCTACAAGTGTAGTGGCAGTTGTAGGTTGCAACCTCCTTGCCTCACGCTCTCCTTCCTAGCATGAAAAAGAAACTACAGCTGCAAAACACACAAAGAACAAAAGAGGACCAATGTTAAGGTTATCTCTTCTGGGCAACTGGAGAAGCATGGCAGTTCAACATGTCAGACCTGCAACAATTCTTATGTTTGGTGCTTATAACATAGTTATAAATATTTTATTTCCTTTCTGCCATGTTCGGCAAATAGAGCCCCATAAATCTCACACACTAGACCTTTTTTTTTTTATTATACAGTACCTTTAGCTTCTCACACTTTCACTGTCTTTACTTTACTTTATGCTGAGTCATGTTTCAGTTGTTCTTTGGCTTCATCGTGGTTTTAATGTCCACTGGAAATGTCTCCAAAGCGGTGGATCTTCTGGCAAAGACTGTAGACTTGGCTCATAAAGATAGCAGAGTGGGGAGAAGGGTGTTAAATGAGATGTTTGAGTTCATAATAAAGAGAGTGTATACTGTATGTGCACCCTTAACTTTATTTCACAGTACTTTGTCTGAAAGCAGATAACATAGTATTAGGAAATGAAATAAAAAACACATTTTTGTGCTCTTGTTTGTTTTGATGCACTTGAACAACTGTTGATCTCTCTAAAGGTTTTATCAACACTTTAAACTCTTATTAGACACAGAAGTGCTACAATATGCAGTATAAAAAACATGTCGCTAAATAACTAAATGAACTAGAAACCTGACAGCTCTCAGAAGATACTGAAATGCTTTTATAAAAAGAACAACAAATGGAGACTTGTCAACGGTATCAACAGTGAAATAAAACAAAAGGAAATTTACACTTGTACACATATCCCAAAATCTTAAGGCGGTTGAAATATTAAGTCAGACAACCAAGTTAACACTTTATAAAGTGCTTACATAACACATTCACATCAGGCTCATGAATGCTTCATTTCACATTAATGAATAATAATAGTGTCGTGACACACTTGCACAAAATGGACGCCACGTCATGACACAGAAAGAACACAAATGGGCTAACTAATGCCTGCAGTTAGAGTTACACACTCGATGTCTAATGCAAGGGAAAAGGCTTGATGAAAAAGTATGTCAATTCCCTCAGCTCAGCTCTGCTATCGAATCGCAGACTCTGGTCCTCACCTCAGCGCACAGTGCCTAACGTATGCCTGTCCTGCTTTCATGTTTTTCACCCCTGCGTGTGAAAGTGTTAATCATTCGTTTGCACTCCAACGGCTGATGTTTTTTGAGAATGGACACAGTTAGTGCGTTTCCATCCACCTTCAGCTTACGAAACTTGAGTGTAATCAAAATGTGTTTTCACACTAAGCTCAAGTTGAAAAGTTGACGCAATAGAAACTGACTCAGCGATTCAAAGCATGTGACTTCAAGCACATGGATTAATGAGGACACTGTAATGGGTGTCAAAACAATACATAAAACAAGCATGGATTACATATTTCAATCAATTTCTCCACACTCTTTTCGTTCCTTTCAGGACTCATTGGCATGCTTTTAATGATGTCACGTTGTAGCACCCTCTTGCACTGCAGTGGTCGAGTAGAGAGTTAGTGCCACCGGTTGTTATCTTGATGCAGCCAACATCTAATATTCGCATAAAAGTGGTGGATGAATACAAACGCTTCTTTTGATGATTTTCGGTTCAAATTTGTGCTAAATATGGATGGAAACTTGACCAATGGTAGCAGCAAAAATGCAAAGAAGACCTTAACCATGATCCCAAATCTGTTAAGTTAAGAGATATTCTGCATTTCTCTGCAGCCCTAAAAATGACACATCCCACACTGACATTACATTTCGAGTTACACTATTACAATTTTTCAAATAAGTAGGAGGGTTGAAATGCATATTCAATTCTCTTTCATAAATATGAAATGAATCATCATGAGCCTGTTTGGGGAAAATGTTATATAAACATCTTACAAAGAAAAAGCGTTAAGTCTTATATTTACTCAAAAAATTTCATGATATACAAATTCACAGCCAGTAAGTCAGAGGATTCAGTTTCACATTCTCAAATTTTACTCTAGCGCGTTGATAATTGTCTGGTACGAAGCTTTCATAATATACAAAACGATTTAACAGCCTAGCAGGTAAAAATAAAATGAAACCTCTCAGCAAGCAACAAGGCCCATCCAAATAAACAAACTACTCTCCTGCATTTATCGGATCAGACATTATGCAATATAATACAATGGAAGAAATACTGAAGCAAAGTAAAGGAAAACACAGTCGTTAATAGCATTAAATAAATATTTCCTCACATGAAAGCTGCCATAGACAGATCAGAATATGTATCTGTTACATTCATCCATCGGGCTCTCCTGTAGGGAAGAACAGCTGTCCCTACCTAAGCAACAGGTGACAGAGTACAGTTCCCTTCTCGTAGAAATGTTAGTCAGTGTAGTAGGCTTCCAATGCCATATCCCGTATGTGGGCTTTATTGTTTCCCAATTTTTTCACCTTTTTGAAAGAGCAACTGATACAACAACAACAACAACAACAACAAAAGTCAACATGGACCTACTGCTTTATGTTCATACGCTTCCCAGACCGTGCAGAAATATTGTAAACATTTCAGCGTTTTCTACTTTGGTACTAAAGATAGAAATGATGGTTCGTGAATCTGATGACTGAGACCTTCATTACAGCATGTAATACACTGCATCTTGTCTGCATGAAGTCTATCAGAGTCCATCCAGTGAATACTGCATCGTGTGATTAAGGGGACGTTAAGACTGAATCCGTCTGTGTCTTGTAAAATGCATGTAAAAGCTTTTAATAAAAAAGAGAAAAGAATAAAAAAGAAAAAAAAAAACAGGCGGTGACAGTAAAAATGAGAAATGAGAAATGTTCTGACAGGTCTAAAGTAGGATATACTGTTCTTCAGCAACAAGCTATTCGAAATGAACAGCTCTCCATTTGATAAAACCTGATTCATCCACTAATATTTTTTCATTTACACAGCAAACATTGCAAATATAGAAACCCATATCTGTACATAGTTTTGTTGAATTAAATATATGCAGGGAGGGAAGAAAACAAAGTTCTTTTCGAATAAAGGGTCCAGGTAGTTCCTCAAAAAATACTGAGGTTTCAGTAGACATATCTTCATATAGTAGTTTCATATTACACAACAGCAAATCCACTGTCACAGGACTTGGCCATGCGATACCCAAAAACCTATAATCCGTTGTAACATATATATTATTAATTTGTAATATATTTTCTCTTTAACAGATAAAAGTTTTCCCGATGAATGCTTTACATAATATGACAAATTTAAAGAATCTTTATCCCATTTTCCTCACATTCAAAAGAGAATGTGATCACACGCGAGTGAGTAGTTGACTATAATATGGAAGTATCCATTGATTCAATTGTCAGATGAGGTTCTTGTGTCATTTTTGTAATGTGTGGTCCATTTTAAAAACACCTAAAGAGGTTATGATTTATGTTGGGCTGATACACCTTTCCAGTAGTCTAAAATATCATGCAGGTCCTCATCCTTTGCAAACTGGACTTTCTTCCGCAGTGCATGTCCCGCCGCCATGTACTCGTCATCTTTGTGCCGTTTCCGGTGTAGTTTGAACCGCTCCCAGATGCTGTGTGAAGGTTTGCAGTAGTATTCGGGACTGGAGGAGTAGCTTAGATTATGATACTGAGATGGCAACTGGGAATATGCTAAGTCTCTGGAGCGGGAGTGAGTAAGAGGCTCCAACATGGAGGACTTGTGGCCGTCAGGTCCTTCAAGCTCCTCTATCTGAGCATCGGGATATGAGTGCCGGTGGTCACTGTACTGACGGATCTTGTCTGCCTCAGCCCTCAGGATGGCGGCAGCAGGCGTTACAGTGAGGATGGTCTCTCCTGTTGGGGAGGTTTTCTCTATGTACTTGGATTCAGAGCGATAAGGCCTGGGGCTTCGCATGGGTCCTCCTGTGGCAGTGCTGGGCCTCTTTGGTGAGACATCAGAGGTCCGATGCCTCTGCAGAGAGTGGTGGTAGCTGTCCTTATAAGCAGGGGACAGAAGGCCAGATTTATTCTGTGGGTGTTCTGATATCAGTACAAGTTGAGGCTCTGCGGTGGATACGGCTCCAGATTTCACCCCTTGAAAAGACGTGGATTCTGACTTTAGAGCATCGATACAGTTGTTAATTATCTGATTGACTTTATCCACCTCTTTTGCAATGGTGGAAATCTCTGCCACCGACCCTTGGCTATTCCCAGCCATTCCCATGTCACACTCTCTGCGTTCATGGTGGTCCATGCTTCGCACTTCCATGTAATTTCCTTTCATCATTTTAGGAGTCTCACTTATCTCTTGAAATTTGTACTGCTCCATTTCACCTGCCGATGGTAAGTACGGCATGCGTGCCATGCTCTCGCCAGCCAACAACTGCTTTTGTGACATTCGAGAAATAGTCCCTCCCTCTAGTTCTTGTCCATATTTAAGTTCCATTATATTTTTCTTCAGGCTCCCTGATTTTTTGTGCTTTTCGTCTTGCTGACGCTTTCTTCGCAAGCAATAGTAGACCACACCCAGAAAAATGACCATGCTAAAGAGGCAGCCTAAAATCGTCATAATGTAGTGAGTAGCAGTTGCATTGTTTACAGCTCTGTCCTTTCCATTCCAAGGGCCAGTAGTGATTGTCAAACAAGTGTGGTTGTGTCTAAGAGAATTACGTATTGAAGCAACACAGTATGTGTAGTTAGTGTGGGGTTTAAGGTTTTTTAGCTCAATGTCCTCCTTTATATCTTTCAGATTTTGAATATCTGTGAAAAAGCTGTTGTTGTAGAGAACCAGGATGTACATCTTCTTGTAGGGATAAGGAATCTGAACCGTGATAGTGGCACCTGTGTTTGATACTTGCTTCAGTTTCATTAGTGGATTTACTTCCATGTCATTGTAGGTTGTACTAATGGTAATGTCTTCAGGTTCCGTGCCCGAGGGACAGTCTTCCAGCCCACAAAGCGTTGTGTCTGGTGGAGGTGTCGTGGGCTCAATGGGCACAGGGATAAATGGTGTAACGTAGTCATCAGTACACACAGTGGTGAGCATGTGAAGCGCATTTCGATATGTCGGATTGTTTGGATTCTGGCTCAGTAAACTATAACCAGAAACACCAGGTGGGGAGTCACAGACCATCCGCTCATTCGTCCTGTTGGGAAAAACCGAGAGCCATTTGACAAAACCAAGTAATTCGCACGAGCAGTTGAAAGGGTTGGTGTACAGCTCACAGGTGGTCAGCTTAGTCAAACTGGTAAATGTGGCTCCGTCTAACTGCTGGATTCTGTTCATGGAGAGGTCAATGTTCTCAATGTTGGGGCACTCCCAAAAGGCATTGGGTGTCACAGTCTCGATCAGGTTTGCCTGGAGGTAGAGGTACTGCAGCTTTCCTAAACCCCTAAGGATCCCTTCTGTCAGGTTCCGCAACTTGTTGAAGCCCATTTGAAGGACTTGTAAGTTAAACTGAGCAGAAAAGGCCCCATCCTCTATGTAGGAGATTTCATTCTTTGTCAGGTTCAGGTAGGTCAAGTTGGCAAAGCGACTAAGGGCAGAATAATGGATACTTTTGATTTTATTTTCATTTAGACGAAGGTCCACAATGGTGCTGTTGATATGCTGTGGGATGGCCTCATAAGGTGGTTGGTTTTGGCTACAAATTGCAAGCCATACAAAGCCCTTTTCACCCTCAATTAACCAGCAGTCTCCACTGACTCTGCCAATATGAGTCAAATATACAATGGCTACAGACCAAAACAAGGCACTCATCACCATGCCTAAGCTGCAGGCCATTGGTGCTTCTCTGAGAGTCATGTGCAGAGCCAAAAAAAAAATCAGAGGAAGGTGATACCACCGTGGTTTCAGAACAGCTGAGACAATCCGGTTGGAAAATCAGCTGGATGTTCAACTGTTCTCAGGGGCAAGAAACAATCCTTTTATTTGTCTCCTCTTCATTGATGGATGGTGCTGTCCCCATGTACCACTCAGAAAAATGTTATGTATCTGCCCTTACACCGAGTTTCTTTCATTGAGGTTTGCCTGCAGTGAACTTGTGGTGATACTTAAAAGAGATCTCACCACCTCAGGCTGGCTTGTGCTTTTCTCCTTAAAGGTTACCATCATTAAATGGTCTCATTTTATTGTTTCTGCCACTGTCTTCTTTTCTGTGTCTCTCTCATGTGCACGGAGGCATAACCTGCAAAACAAAGAAAAGGACACATTTTTAATGACATTTTATCAGGATGAGAAATGGATTTAAATATGTTGGAACTGTGCATTCATTCTAGGATTCACATTTATTGCATGCTCTCCTTGTTCATGCCCCACTAATTATTTTGTACACAATTTAAGAGGTGTTTGTCCCTGTGGCAGACTGCAATTTAAGGAAGCTGTTGGCTGATTACTACGTGACAGGTTGGAAAAAACAGTGTCCCTGTTTTCACGTCATTAACCTGAGGACTGTCAGATGCATTTGAAAGAGGCCAATGTTACAAAGCTGCATTAAATCAATTAACTCCACAACACTTTGGATGAATGTATGTAGGATTTCCCTTAGAAACCTTCATGCATAAATTTAAATCTTTTAGAGCACCGTGTCTACAAGAGAAAAGAGAGAAATCGTGCACAAAATGTGATTACTGGACTGTCCTGATTATTTTTTTGACAGGCCTTTTTTTTAAAAATTACATTTCTTGTTTAAATGCAAAAAGATGACATCTTCACAAACACTGTGTGCTTTTCAACTCGATTATTTGTTCTGTTTGTGCAGTCCACAGGAGGTATAAAGTCAGCAAACTGACTCTTTAATGTCACTTCCACATCAATATGTATCAAAAGTTTGCTATCATTATCCGCCATAAGCTTGTAAGGGTATAGCAGTAAAACTCAAGGTTGTGTTCTTCTTACTTATGTTTTTAACTTTAAATTAAAAAAACAATGAAAGTGCTATTTTGCCTTTCAAAAGTTACTTTGTGTTGCTTTAAAGTGTAGAGATTATAGTTCTTTCAGTAGATGGATTCAGAGCACAACCTCACTCTGTTATATCACCAAATCACTCATTATTACAGGTCAATGTACTGCCGCTGACAAGGAAATTAAAAAACATATCACGCTGCCGGCTGCACAGGTATGCAGTAGTGGTTGAAAAAGACTGCAGTCACCAATAATTTTGAATCTATTTGCCGGATTGATTTTTAACATGCAGCAAGTGGATGTTTACGCTCAACTGCAGAATTGTCTATAAAAGTAAATTTGTTATGACAATCACGGGAAGATGACTTCATTAGCGCAACCTTAATTGTTTCTTAAGACAATTTAGATATTTTTTCTAATTTTGAAATGAAATTCAGCAATTGTAAACACTACTCCTGCTATTTCTTCTACTATTTCCTTTGCTGTCAAATTTCATTCCATAATATTTACATATCAACGAATGTAGTTAACAGAAATAATGACAGTACTGAATATTTTTTTATATCATGAAGTGTTACACAGATACTACTATTTATAATAAACGCTAATTTGTAGTTAATTATTAGAATCTGAATATGCTTGAAATGAGTGGGCAACAGAAACCTCAACCTGCAGGTCTTGATATGTGTTATAATCTATTCTCGTCACACACACAAATGGGCTGCCTTGTATAGAGGGACAGGATAAGGAGCTGTTTTTGTGTGTTGTGTGACATGACACTCATGGCAACGGGGACAGAGTGTAAATGTGACAGTTTATGTATATACGAATATATTTCAAGTTGAAAACACCACCTGACATCTGAGCCATTCCTCCTGTCATTTGACCTTTTCCTGTGTTTAGTATTGCGGTTTTCCTCATTATACATTACAATGGACATACAAGTGTCTGCACTGAAACATAATCACTAATGTGTCCTCTTTACCTGACACTAAACCTGACACTAAATAGGCTAGGTATCAACCAGGGACCAGCACCAGTTGTCTCAAGGGTAATGGTGCCACTCAACAACGCTGTCTGCTGTTACGTTCATAGGCTACTGATTTGATTTGCAAAATACAATTTAAGAGAAACATAATTGATTTTCAAAATATATTCAGCGGCAACATTTTTCTAGGTAAAGTAGTCAAGTGCAGTCAAGTTACCGCACGCAGGTTGTATGAAGATTGTTAGAGTGGGTGCACAAGGCCCAGGACTTGGAGTACTGTGTGGTTAGGATTAAGCAACAAAAGCACTTAAGCTGCGGAAAGATTGTGGTTTTTGTGAAATGTTAATAAAGCGAACATGTCCTGTGTCGTGCTTTGAATCGCTATTATTTTTTAACCAACCCCACAATCTCTCTCTGGGGATTCAAATGCCTAAACATAACCTTAAAGAAGATTCCTTGGTGTATATTACCAGGAAAACAAATAAATTCCAATGTCGCTGAAAGGATATGTCAATTAAACAATTGTTCTGTTGAGGAAACATTTGCTGTTGCAGACTAATAGTGAATACAGTTTCGAGGACCACTGATGTATGATGATTCTGCACAACCCCTGATTAGGTTGTGGTTATGGCAGATAAATGATGGTTAGCACATGAAATACATGCACTACAGGGGACAGTACTTCTTGGATTGTTATTGTAGCTCAATCATGAGGTCCTGAATCAAATATGCCAGACAACAACCTACAGTACATATGACCTGCATGCTTTATGTTATTTCATGTTATGTTAAAATTCAAACTTTCTTTCATCAGAATAATAACCATGAATTATGTTCAAGAATGTTCACTCTTCTGCTAATAAACTGATACACGGGTACATTGTATCGCTTAGTACAAATTGGCAGTGTAATGTAAGGATGTGTATGTTTCATATAGATTTTTGTTGGACCAGTGATTACACTGTATGTAAATGTATTACTCATAGTTTGGCCCATGCTTTATATTCTATACATTTACTGTAGATGGGAAAGGCGCTATGTCTTCTCGACAGTTCATTATTTCTGCTTTTCCATTGCTACTTTATCAGTTAAAGGTAAATGAATGCCTAGTACATCAAGTTGTTTTGCTATGTGGTGGATGCAAAAAGCTGTCTTCAATGAACTCTGATATTTTTCAATGAGTGTGACAAAGTTCCACATCTGAAGGGAGACCCTGTTACTGAATTTCAGTCCTTTGCAAGTGCAGCCTTCTGCATGGCTGTGTCCATACACGCTTAAAAATGTCATTCAAAAGTGCGTAAAAGACAACACAAATGAAAGGCAATTTTGGTCCATAGAAACTTTTTTTTTTTTTTTTTTAATTGCAGTTCTTCCCCAATGCGCACTAAGACATTATCTGCAATTGGGCTGAGTTGATCAAGTAAAAGCACTGGTCGGCTATTCAAGTACAGATAAAGAGGAGACACAAACGCTGTGATGGAGGACACTGGAACAGAATGCCAAAGGCTGCCATTACAAAACCACCTTCATGACGACAAAAGAGCAGTGGCAGAGGAGCACTGAAGAAAAGAACACTCTCAAAGCTCCTGGGAGGAAAGAGGCTGCAAATCAAATGTTCCATGAAATGAATATGAAAAATACCGCTCTGCAGAATATCTACTAAGGCAAAGGATCTCCTAAAGAAAAACGTCTTGTTATTATTCCCCAGTCTCTGACCTTTATTGCAAATACCGCACGGCAGATACTGAGCTCTTCTGACCTGACCTCCACTTGCTCACAGCGTGACATTGGTGCAGGATCCTTTAGCGGCTAAATGGTAGTTTAAGTTAAAGCTGAGAAGTCTCCTCTCATTTAGAATGCATTGGCTGTGTTTTGTTTGTCCACAGTGACTCACTCTAGTGAGCCTCCAACTGATTCACTGCCACACAACTGAAAACCATGCATAAATTACAGCCGGGCTAGTTCCCCTTGTTAGAGGAAACGCAAATACACAGGCATGCTTACGCTGGTAGGTGATACTGTGGCGTGACAAAAAGCAGATTCTGCATTCAAACACCGTATCTTAACCCTCGCGCACACGTCCCAGTGAATCCACAGCATATGCCGACAAAAAACAATGCCTGCAGTGTTGAGTTGCAACAAACTACATTAAAATAATTTGTTAGTGCGTTGTTTTCATGCAAATCGCAGCGTACTGTATATTCTGATCTTCAGATGAGCCTAAGGCATCCGGCAGTGTAGGTTTCCTTATGAGAGCTTAGGTCTATTTACCACTACAGACCCACTTTCCATAATGGCAGCAATCTGTATGGTCCAGTGCTAGCCCTGAGTGCAGCAGGCCAGAACACCTAAGGCATCAGAGCTGAGTATATTCCCCTATCAGACACAGGCAGCCATTCCACAGTCTCTTTTCTATTTAGGCTTTATGCACTGGGTAATGAAGGCTTTTCTTTTTCTTTTCCTCTTCTGTGGATAACCTATTGAAACCCTGCTGTTGAAGAATGATTCAAACGCAGCCTTGTAAATTTCTGTTCCAGTTGCTCAGGGCCTCGTCATACTTCCACTCAGTAAACCATTGGTCCTTTTCTTTTTCTTTTTCTTTTTTTTTAATGAAAAACAAAAACAACAGAAACGCGGCTCTAAATGTGGAGAAATGGAGGTCGGTATTTCAAAGAAGCAACCAAAAGCAAAAAGTAAGCAAAGAATTTTACTTTTTTATGAGTCAAGAGCTGATATGGCCTTAAAGGAGGGGGTTGAAGTAGGTGTGATAGTGACAGGTTATGGTACTTTAAGGTGAATGTTTCAGCTGCAGTAGCTCTCCGTGTCTTTAAACGTGAAACAAAAGAGTCGTCTCCTATCGCACAGAGCCTCTGGAGTGCTGCATCGCCCGACTCAAGAGCCAGCGCTTCAAGGCAAACTTTGACAGAAGCTCCACAACGCCACACTGAGAAAAAAAAACAGATCTTGAAACTGTGTCTCCTTCCCCACGAACAATCGTATATTGTATGCAAACCGACCAGACAGCAGCTCACCTCCCTCCCTGGCTATCTCTGCCTTTCAGTCCCCTTCTGTTTGTCACCGTGTCTGTCCAAACAATTTTCACCGTGCATACTAAATGACTATTTTTCTGTTCTACCTCCAAGTGTCTAGAAAAGCATGATATCAAAGGATTTGTTTTTGACTTTGGGGTCCTGCTTTTTCTTGTTTCTCCCTGAGCTTCCTATCTTGCGCTTTGTGATGGTGAAGGTGCCTCAATCTCTGAGGACCCTGCTCATCCATACCAATGACTGCCCTTTATTTGATGCCATTGAAAATGCATGCACTTCTTGTTGGGAAGAATGGAAAAAAAAGTAAAGATGGGAAACCAGAAGAGGAGAATCAATTGAGTTGAAATGGAACTACTTCTCTTGGGAAGGAAAACATTGTGCTCAATGAGGTACTGAATTGCTTTGGAGAGAGAGAGAGGACGAGGGCACATATGCTTGGGTTATATCGGAGGATATTAAACTCATACATTAATTACTCAGGGAATATTGCCTGGAATAGAACTGATGGAACTGTCTTCATTGAATACTGTTTGCTAAAAGTTCAGCACTTTTTATTGTTTCGGTGATATACTTGTTGGAGTTAGTGCGGCAGATGGAGTTTTTACTTACTTATACTTCTCGTATAAGTAGTATTGTATGCCACCTCGATGCACTGAAGTCATTTGTTTTCCAGACAAAGCCTTTTATTCCCACATGACAATTGGGGTTGCCTCCTCATATAAAATGGAGCCAGAAGCTTTCAGCACAGTATTTATCTTAATATGACCTCCTGAGGCTGAAATAAAGTGATAAATGTAGTGATAAGATACTGTACTGATACTGGAGTTATATAATATAGGGTGTTTGAGAACACTTATGTTTTATATAGTATGTATATGTATGTATGTATGTATGTATGTATGTATGTATGTATGTATGTATGTATATATATATATATATATATATATATATATATATATATATATATATATATATATATATATATATATATATATATATATATATAATGTATGTTAATACTCAGTAAATGTATTTATCTTGGCAGTAAAATTGGTGGACAGGCTGCTTTATTCATGGCATTAGAGCTACTGATACCCACATTATGACTTTACAGTGGTACTTAGTAAATAAGATATTTCTGTTTAAGTGAGACGCAGACTTACATATTATTATCTCAGCAGTTTAATATGCGAGTACCGCGTGCTGCAACAGTGGCTTGAGAAAGATCTGAAAGATTATTATAAATGTGGTGCAAGATTATTTTAAGGAGAAATATAAAAAAAACTGTGTTTATCTGAATGAACACAATTGATGTCTCCCATTGCTCCTTTTCCCTCTTGCATCTACTGTTTTCTAAAGTAACACAGATGGTGATGGTCCACACTAATCTGACATTCTAGATCTATTGAAGTTTTGCAGAGATAAATCAAGGACAAATAACATCTTCTTGCTGCCAATTAGCGCCGGTTTCTGCTAATTAGGTGCACATTAGCATCAGCATAATAGGTATTGCTGAAGTGTGGGTTGATCTCAATTAATGCTGATGATACATTAGTGCTAAATGTCAAATAACAGGTCCTTTCTGGGTAATTAAAGACTCGAGTGCAAAAGGTGGGAAGATACAGATATGCACAGGCATCTTGAGTTGTGAACTGCCTCTTGGTTTATTGGAAAGTTACATTCAGCCCGCTTATCACTTGGTATTCCACACAGGTGTCATACTTTGTAAAACTTTAAATGACTTACTGCCCTGCCATCTCTTGTAAATTCCCAATATCTCACTCTATTGTTCTTCAGTGTATCAAGAGTCCTTCAGCAGGCTCATGACCTGGTGCGATTCAAGCTTAGACGAGAGCAAAAAATCTCATTACACACTAAAAGCTCTACTTTGGGTGACACCTCTCATAAAGATGATAAGCCATAGAAAATGACATGGAATCACGCCGCACCAATAGAAACAGATGCATCGGTGAAAAACGCTGCAGGAGAATTAAAGCAGCCGGGCACAATAGTTAGCACAAGAAACAGAACAAGAAAGCAGAAAAGTGCATCCCCTGCCACCTTCCACACAGCTCTTTCTTCAGCATTAATGCTGTGATCTCTGCACGGACTGTATGAGTTCAGCTCCACGGGACGCATACTGAACAAGGAGAAAAGCAACCGGGCTATAGAAAGCATTTATCAAAGGGACAGGAGCAAAGTAGAGTTTAATTTAATTCTGTACGTTTGAGAGTAAGATACAACTTGGAATAGCACCTGAAGGTTTAAATGCAATTTTCCAGGCCATCAACTGACCATCAACTCGGCACGTTATTTTGGCCTCCAAGCCAAAGCATCTGCCAGCAATGTCTCTAGCTGCTGACTCATGACATGTCGAACTAAAATGGGAGCTACTGTGCAGGGCTGAGTGTGACAGAAAGTTATGGAAAAGTCATTATTCAGGCAGATTTTACAGGATTTCTGGGTATCAACGTCTTTATAATTTTACTAATATCTTACGCTTTGGGAATTGATACCTGATTAGAATTGATTCACATGTGCAGACAAAAGCTGTGATAAGAAATTCCTTTTTTAATATGGCCAATTACTCCAGCATGCTCAGCCAAGGTTTCCCCACCAATTAACCTTCAGAAAGTGGCTGGAGCTAATTCAATTATGCTCTGCTGCAGGATCATGACTGACAGGTCAACTTGCCTCAGTGTTCTGACTGACAAGCTGTGAACAGCAGAGCAGCCGTTTCCTGTGCTGAATGCTTATATCTGTCTGACCCCACAGACTATCTGACATGTCTAGGAAGAGGACATTATCACTTTGAGATAGGCTTGTGAGACAAGGTTAACTCAATTAATCTCCATCTTGAAGAGTTAGCTGGGTTTGCAGGGAATTTTACAGTTTTATCTTCTTGCACAGATTTACCCTAATTGGCCCTAAATCATTTATTACAGCAATATGCATTTTAGTTTGGAGGTAATGTTTGACACAGACTGTCCCTGTGCTCACAATCATCAAGCCTGAGATACACAAATTTAATGAACATAAACATGTCACAACATAAAAAATTCACATACAATGAAATGCCAAACAGGAGGAGGCCGAGGGAGGCGGAGGGAGTTAAATTTTGAATGTCTGCAGCAGTGGGGCAGCGAGGATGGAGAGCTCGGTGCTTTAAGAGCGCCAAATGTTAATATGGACAGCCCATTGTGAGAGAGGCTGCAGGTTGTGGAAGTGGAATGGAGGATGTCGGGAGCGTGCCACAGTGAAATGACTTCCGTGTCTGCCTGAACTAATGTGAAGCTAGAGATCACAGGCGACTTTCAGCGTGCTAGCTATGCCGTTTTATCAGTGTGTGTCTGCATGTTGTTTAAAGGTATGCCGCAGCTAGATTTATTCATGGACATCTTTATAGCTTTGGAGACACAACGATGCACAGAAATATGACTGAACCCATAGTGGGAAGCAGTTGGGAGCAGTGGAAGTTGCCATTGTGGGAAACATCTTCAGTGTGTTGTAAATATATCAGACATTTCTATTCCCAGGTATTGACACAACAGCTGATTAGCACAGAAACTGCCTCCTGTCTGTAATTTTGAAATAAAAAAAATGAACACATTTAACACTGTAATAGATTATGTAGGAATCTGTAAAACATTCTGACATTATGAGCCATCAGTCTTTGGAGCAGTTCAGTGGTGTATGTCTTTATTCTTGGATTGAGCTGTTAGCTACAAATCCCATTGACATGACCTCAATATTAGACAAGATTGACTTTGAAACTGCAGGGTTTAAAATATGTCTATAAATTTGGGCTCTGGTAAATGGATCAAACTGTAAATTTACCAAGGGGCTGACAGAAAATATAGCCGTATGAGCACTTTGGGCTGTTTTAAATTCTCAATTTGGCACCTTGCATAAGTGCACACAGTCAAGTCCATGATAAAAACACGACGATGCTTTAAGATTCATTTAAATACACTCTCAGAAACATTCTCATTATATCTTTTTTATAAATACACGATCCTGCTGTAAGGACTCCATTGTCATGACTAATAATAGAAAGATTAACCTCACGAATGGGCTTGGCCAGAGGAGTTGAACAGTAGTCACCAGCAGCAATTGCAATTGTCAGCAGGAAGCAGCTGCAGCACTGTGTACAACTGAATGTAGGTAAAGACTGGGGTGGTATGTGGTGTATAACGCATGATGGGCCTTTGTCGACTAATGATGGCGATAAAAGCATTAAAAGCACCCGCAGCCTAAACTGAAAATATGACTGAAGGCTATAGGTGGTGGGCGGTGCTGCGTTTAAACTTGTGGTGGTCAGCAACAGATTCATGAAGCAGGAATGTCAATACGTTAGTCTGTGATTTCAGCAGGTGCGTGGCTGTTTAGTTGGTGTTCAGGAGATCAGCTGATTATCATCTAATCTGAGGGGAAATAATAACTTCACGTTCCTTTCTGAACCAACAATCTGAGCTCTTTTTTTAAAAAGGAGTATTACAGTTGGACAAGGTGACAGGAGGAAAAAAAAAAAAAATCAATCGACAAGGATGTGATGAAAAGTCTGACTTATCTGGAGCTGCGATTTGATACATCCATGATTTGCGATTTGTGTAGAAATGAAAGGAAACACGGGGGGGGGGGCAAATGGAAACGGCCACCTTGTGCGATGGCTTTTGCGGAGAAATAAAACTGTCTCTTCCTTGAAAGGAAAGTTATTGTTTCTGACAGGACAAATTCTCTCAGGCTCAATAAGGGGCAGAGGATTCAACAGAGAGCTTGTGCTTGGCTATCAAAGGAGTGAAAGGTTCTTTGGTGCACCACAGAAAGCGAACTGTAGACTCGAGATCTGAACACAAGATGACAGGTAGACCAGGGGGAAGACTTTCATCCCAGCTGCTTGGTTGGAGGATGCAACAAATAAATGCTTTAAATGCTAATGGACATTAAACGGGCAAAAATGCTCTGATGCCATTTTGTCAGAATTTGCATTTTTATTGCTGTTGTCCATTTGAATTTACGACCACAAATGCACACGGAAGAGGAGCATTTGATTTTCAGTCTTTAAAAAGTTTCTCCAGAAAGGAGAGATAGTGCTGTGTATATATTATACAGGATATAGTAAACAGTGGTATAGAAATCACGACAAGCTCAAGTGGCTCTCGCACGTAACGCTGCAGTTGTCACAACAATTCCATTCATGTTTTTTTTTGTTTTTTTTTCACACCAGCATACCGTCTGGCACCGATTTTTCTAGAGCACATCATTCCCTATTTAAAGAAGCAAATTTGTTAATGAGGTTTTAAACGGCAGGTTCTCTCAGCAACAGCACAAATACAAAACTTTCATTCACAGACGCCCCTCGTCCGCATTGCCTTTTGCACTCTTCTTGTAAAACAAACCAACCAGCAAACAAAAAACTTACAAGGTACAAGGGTGTCTAGTCAATAAATGTCATCTGTGTCATAACCTACTGAGGAGATGAGGCAGAGGCAATTATCATTTTACAACAAATTGGAAAAGGTCATATGACAAGATATATTACGCAGTGGACAGATGCTTTGTGTGATGTGATTAATCATTTGGCAGATGAACACACTGAACTCAAGCACCCATACACTGACACCACTCATCGAATTCGAAAATAGCGAGTTATTATTTTTTTGATATCATTGATCAGAGCAGCAGAAGCTTGATGTGTCAACTACGTATCCATCACTTTTAGCTCTGTATAATACAATGTGAAAAATATCTTGAATGTAATGAGTAACATTTGTGGCTTAGAGTCAGTGAGCAGGCACTATTCTTCTCATTTATGCTGTTTTCGAGTGAATGAAATGCAGTCGATTTTAGCGGCTAATGCAGCAGCTTTGTTTGTGCGCACGTCTGTTTATTATTGGACACAGTGACCTCCCTCTTGTAGGAATGATGCTACTGTACATGGAAGTCATGATCACACCCACAGCTGTGTGTATTCGGGTATTAGATATTACATCTGTTGACTTAATCACTTCATTCTCTCACTTGCTGAAGGTGAATTAATAAGTAAACGCACCTGCTGTACAGCAAAGCCGAATCCCGTACACGCAGTCGGAGACGACTGATGTCAGTGATGTGGATAAATGAAACACTGACAGCATTATTGGATAATTTACCCATATCAGCAGGATCCAGGATTTATTACACATTCAGCTAGGTTTTCAAAACACACTGGATGAGTGATTCTTTGTCAGGATTCTGCCACGATCCTGACACATTACCGCCCAAGTTGGACGGTCCGACTCCTACACTAATCTACAATCCATTTCAGATGCAACTTGCAGCTTTAGCGTTAACTTTATAAAAGGGCAAAGGAATAAAGAAACACAGTGGCAATGGAAAACATACATCGTCAAACATAAATCAATCCTCAAATGGTGAGGTCACTTCCTGCTAAATAGAAACAGCCAAACTTTGGAGGTTACGATAGAAATTATAGATAATATTTTATATCGTAGTCACAAAGAGATGGCAAATAAGTAGGGAGAAATAACAGTGGAGTCCGACACATTAAAAGCTAATAAAATAAGTGCCTACAAATGGTTTACCAAGTGCATTTAAAATGATGCCGGTGACAGTCTTTCTCATTTGCGTAGCCCGCTACTGTACCTCTGCAATCTTGTTATATTTTAAACCATAGGAAGCTTATGTACCTCAGACAATTTCCACGTTGGTTTTAGTTCCTTATTATAAATAGTGAGTCACATAACATTTACCTAATGTACGGTGACAAACAGTTGAGGTCACGGATAATGGTACATGCACATCAGATGTCACATCTCACCCACCATGTTTTGTTCAGTTATCTAATACTCATCCAATATGCTTTATTTTAGTATTTTAGTTTGCTTTAAGTCTATGAACGTCTTATAAATGAAATGAAATCGTAAATGTCAAAAAGACATGACAAAGACGGAGTGCGACTTTTGACAGGAGGACACATAAAAGCAGATGGCCAGAGATCCTTCTTTAAAGGGGAATGACCTCAGCTTTTTAATCCTTCTCGGTAGGCGTTAAACCCAAGGCTCAATTATCTCCTTTTCACACTTAAGAACACACCTGAATCTGCGTTTTCAAACACGTGCTTTGAACATGGGGGTTTCTTTGCTTTATTATATTCATTTAATTTTTGACAATACTTGCTAGAGGGGATGTCTTCTGTGGTCTGACTGACTGAATGGCATGCAACGAGATGGAAGAACTGAGGTGTCATGATTTGAGAAAAGTCGTGCTGAGAAAAGTGCCACAGCACTTTATCAGTGATGTGGAAAAAAAATCATTAGGGTGTCTGTAATGAATGGGTGACAGCTGTCTGTCAAAAGTGTGTAGCCCTATTTTAGCTCTCATTCATTTTCTCCATGATTGCCTTTCTTATTGCTAAGTCACAGCTTGGCTGCCTGTGCAAGTCTCTATTAACAAAGTATAGGATTTGATTAAAGTAATGGAGATGATACAATAAAACCTGGCTGTGTGTTGACTGGCTTTATAGTTGTGTGTCACACAAACAATGGAATCTATTTTAGCTATTTTACATGTATTTATCATAAAACATAATATGTGGGCTGTAATTATTCTTTAACTTAACCCTGGTGTACTTTTTCTGGCTCTGGAGGGCTCATACATTCTTCAACAGCTCACAGAATTTTATTTTGTATTGTTTTATTACCTTCATATTTTATGGGTTTTTCTAAATTAACGAGAATTGCATACACAATTTTGAAGTGAAAATTAAGCATTACTTGTGGTTGGCATGGTGAAAACCATATGCTCTGACAATGGCTTTTTGCTGAACAAAAAGAATACATATGTATTCATGCATGGCTCATATAACCTGTGACACATGAAATACTTCTTCATTTTTGTGTAATAATAATGATTTATGGAAATCTCTATATTGTTAAAGGTCAGTTTGTGGAAGGATTACCACATAAATAATGTTTTACATTATGGGTTTTAATGAGGTCTGAATATAATTTCTAAAAAAAAGAGAAGGTTGATTATTTTTATTAATATGAAATTGCATTATTTTGACATATCTTGTAGTATGGTTTGTAAGGCCCCAAATAATAATAGGGGACATACAGCCAACATACATACAATGAGGATTAAGCATTTAATCACAAGAAAAGTCCATCATGCAGACATCTAAAGTACTTTTTCCAGGTTGTTGTTTTTTTTTTTTCAATTTAATTGCTTTGCTTCACAAATAACATTGAGGTTTTAGTCACTGACTGACTCAAAAGGATGTTTACTGAAGACATGTTTGACATATTAGATCTGATTCGCATCGCACATCTTTTATAGGGGCAATGCCTGTTAAAGTGGCCATATTTCTGATAGAAGTATCTCTCATCCAGGAATTAATGGACTGAGAGAGCATCAAGTGAATAAAGCGATCACAAAAAATTACAGTACATTAGGACTGATGACAGCCCGGGAAAGGCAATTGGAGAAGTTCAATTCTGGGAAACGCACCAATAAGGAACGACAACAGAACCACTGACGGGGAACTATGTTGGGTTTTCTTTTATTCTGATTGTGCACTGCAGTCCCAAGTAATAATGTAATCACATGAATCGTTAATCAAGAAGTGTAAACCAGCCATTTAGCCTTTTAAATATGGAGTCTGCTGCCATGGAGGGTGTGCTATGCTGCATTGATCTTGCCTAAAAGAGCATCGTGAATAAAAAAAGACAGGTTGGTTTTATATAGTCACCATGTGTTACCAGCTTGACGTCCTAATAACTAAGCCATCAATGCAGCTACATAAGGCAATGCTATATTTACAGCCAGTTCCATCCATCCTGAGGCTCATTGATCATTTGGGCAACAACAAACACCACCGCAGCCAACACACACATTGCAGCCAACGTGAGGTGTAACAGGCCAAAGTGATATCACTGCATCGAGCAAATGATGAGGAAGGGTTAAAGCCTTTGATGAGAAGTGAGCCCAATAATTGCCAACCATACGGATGTTTTATAATCACTTTATGTGACCAATTTAAGGCTCCCTCGGGATCCATGTCTCTCACAGGCTAATCCATTATGCTCTTTACGGTAATCCATTCAAATAACTCTTCTCTAGTGCCATCAATTAGGAATCCAAGTTGACTGAGTAGCTGGCACCGTGCAGGGGATAAAGCTTAATGGGAGAATGACCATCATTGGGATCAATGACTCCATGATGTGAACTAACACCAATTTCATACAGATTTTATATGTAACATAGACTTTTAATTACAAATACTCTCATGAACTTGTGAACTGGATTTTAGGAGGATTAGGATTAGGTAGGATTTTATGCCATCTAGGCATCTTAGACACGGCAGAGTGCAACCCCTTCACCTCACCCCTCGCCATACCTAAAGCCAGTTTTGTTGTCTCTTCTGGGCTACTACAGAAACTTCACAAGACTTGTTTTAAGGTAACGTTAACCTTATGATTCTTATTTTAAGGTGATTATACACTAATGAAAACATACTTATGAATATTAAATTCCATTTTGTCCAGTAAATCCTCCTAAATGTTACACACTGGGCCTTTCAAGAGACTTAATGCAAAATTAATATTCTTTGAACCAGATCATAATCCTTGTGGTTTGCCAATTTACTCAAATGTATTATTATTTTTTTAATTTTCTTTTTATTTAATTATATGTTATTTTGGCACAACAACTTGTATTGTTAGGGCAATTCGCTCACAGCAACAACTGCCTCAGGGTCCCCATGTAGGTTGCTGTCCAATATCATCTTCTGTTGCAACCAACAGTGTAACATCTTCTACTTTAGGCTATAATATCATCCAGTCTAATATCTCTGTGACTGTTGTATCCCCTTGACTGGCTCTCATAGCACTTTAGAGAGACTTCATATCGAACTGTTCCCTCTTTATTTCTGTTGTAGCACGGCGCTGCTCTGATGATATGTTGGCAGCTGAACTATTAAGACATCTACTGACACTACTACATTTTATATGCTTCTGAAGGTTTCTGACAGCAGCACCTGAAACATTTGTGGTGCAAAATTCTTTGTTTTTACTCTTACATTGATCTACTCTCATTTTGTGAGTGAAACCCACAACTGGAGAGGAACACATCGCCTCGTTTAGCCACTTTTAAGGGCATTGATTATGGTAAAGATCTCTTCATAAACGGATAGCTGGTATGATATGGGTACATTTATTTGAACTTTGTGCAATTAAGAGAGTCTGGTGAATCCAACTCGGAACACTTGCAGGTTCACAGAAGAAATGTACTCTAAGAGAGATGTAGGATAAAAATCCCCAAATGTTCCTGCATTAGATCTAAAATCCTCCGTTAGCACACATCCTGTATAAATCAGTGAACTAAAAGTATATCTCTGCAGGGAAACTAGGAAATATAGGATCCCTAAAAGAATATTGCTCTGGACACTCTTTCAAATAAAATAATTAAACTGGGAGTTTTGTGGTCCCTCTCCAGCTCTGGACCCACAGACTTGTCACTTCAACCTCACCAGCAGCAGCACTACATCTTCAGTTTTAATGACAGTGGTTAAAACCTAGCTGCGCTGTCATGCATCACCAAAGTAGTTTTAGATTGGGAATAATTAGTGCGTATATATTGGCCCATTGCGCTCTTTATGCATAATGTGGTTTCATATTTATACCCTAAGAACTGGTGTAGAAATATTTCCGAACTGTTTGACATAAGAAAAATCCCACTGGTTGTACTTGAAAGACAGCAAGGATCAAATCAAAGTCGTTCAACTGATCCAGCACTCAAATTCATGTTTGATGTATCCATTGGGGATTCGATGTTGTCTGTCCAATCATGCTTTTTCGTATATGACTGACAAGAATATATAAAATGGATCTTGCATGCAAAGGCTGACTGTCTTTCAACTTCTAGCTTAAATAAAGACACCGGAACAGCTGATCCCATTTGAAACAAGAACTGAAAATGATGTAAACATCAAATACACTGAACCAGAACACAAACACGTTAATAGAATACATCAAAGATACAATAAAGAGGATTTCTTTGGTTCGCAGTGTCACTAAAATAGCAGATTCAATATCCATTCAAGTGCTTTCTATCCTGTACACTAAATGTCTTGTTGCAAGCTGATGTCGGTGATGATACATGAACCACTGATACATTATCTGCAATCTGAGAAACAGTTTTCAGATCAGTCTTTATTATTCCTACAAAAGCTTTCACCAGCATGATCATTATTAACATTCCTCCCTTGGGGCCCTCTCATTGTTTGATTGCATCTCTGTGTTTGGTGAGTTTCATTCTTTAGCCGGCACTTTTTTGGAGCAAAAGAAGATTATAGCTACACCCGTATGACAATGAGATTGTATTGGTAATTTCACACCATTAGGGTTGTTGGATAGGCACAAAATAAAGAGAAGTTTTTTTTCATTTTAAAGCAAGTAAACACAAGATATCAAGCTTCCTTGCCTGCTTTAACTATCGATGGTAGGGCAATGATATTTCTATTCGTCAAAATCGTCCCTCCCCGTGTTTTAAAGTGTCCACCATCAGCTACAGTCAAGTAAATGGCAAGAGGAGAGTGTAACATTAAGAACAAACTTTTCTGTCTACCGCTGCTGATGTGTGCCTTAATGAAGCCACGGAGCACTCCCCATCTGCTCTGCTCTACACGACAGACCAGCGGAGGAACTATAGTGAGTCCCTTAAATGGAAAGGTTGTGCAGGTTACGGATATGTATTCTGAGCAAGTGAGCGATGAAACGTGAAGGCTATGCTCCTTACGTGAATGTCCCCCTGATTACATGTGGCACTGATTGATCAGGGTGCACGCCCTCTTTCTGTCACTGTACATATCAATAGCAAAAGTACTCATTTGTTGCTTGATCACCAGAGGAAAGAGCTTAAATTCTCAATTTAAAAAAAAGCTTAAAAGTTTTCTCCTTATTATGTAACAGCATTAGTCAGTTAAAGTCAAAAATACCTTTCTTTTCTGAACTTATAAACATAGATTTTCAAAGGAAACTTTATAAAATAGATACAGTCCAGCCACAATAGATGGGTAACAATTTGATAGGGTCAAAAAAGCAACTTATGTGCGTCTTTACATCTATATGCAGACTGAGTGAAATTATAAGTTTGCATTTTTGTTTTTATTATAATATAATTATAAAATTATAATTATTCTAAGAAAGGTGATTTGACCTTTGATGAAGGCTAGACATATTGCTGTAAATCTCTAAGATTTCATGAATTTTCATAAATTCAAACCAGACTTTATGTTGCCTTATAAATCCTAGAATAAACATTTTAGTTTCCGGGTGCCGACACGCTGTTCTAAATGAAAATGCAGAGGCTGAATGATGGAAACCTGAACACAACATTAATCAAGTGGTAGTGATACACGGACAGTCAGCTCTCGAGATGACGTGTCCTTTGAGTGTCTTGTCTTTGGCACTGCACTGTACTGTCATGTGTATTGACCAGAAGATTAGTGATGGATTCTCTCTGATCCTCTTAGGGGGCGTTTGCTCATACAGAGCTGCAGTTTACTCAAGCTATGAGCTACTGTACCAAATAACTGCACTCACCTCTGTAATCTGGGTTGAAGTTCTCAGTGTGAGAGAGCATCACTGGTGTCCTCCAGCAGTGCAGATGTTCACTGATTTCTCTTCCTGAATTCTGAGGACAAAAATAAGTAATAGAGGTTATTATTAATGCCATTAAGTGGTTTGTTTTTGAGCAACTTAGTGGGAGTGAACCAGTATGCATACACATAACATTCCCACATAAAGTCAACATGTTGAATTCTATTCATGGAGGCCAGTCTTAATGAAGCATGTAATAAAAGCTGCTTCTTCAGAGGATAACCTTCTTATGGCATTGCAGTCTCTGAAATGAATTCAGCAGCATGAATGCTCTTTTTTCTGTCCTTTTTTTTTCCGAATTGGAACCACCTCATTAACCTTATCTAACAAGCACGAGCTAATGAAATCCTCTGTTTCAGTTTCCGGTCTTGCCAAAGTTAGTTTTACTAATTAATCAAACATCAGTCCCCCCCCCTATCATCTTAATGATTCACCGTAAAGTGAATGAGAATGTGCTGCACACACCGCCTAGGGGGAGGCTGCATGCACGGCCACATCTTCATGCATTTTTATTGGAAGTTAAAATAAAGAGAAAGAGAAGCTTTGTGCTGAAGAGAGATGGAAGTTTCCGTATTCGCCACACTACGTAAAATAAAAATGAGACACGATTTCTTCATCTTTTATCCATGCTTCATCTTTGCTTTCATGATTCTGTTTACCGAATCTCCTCAGCCATGCAACGATGCAAGGCTGCAGTTTCCCACCTACATACATATTAATATCCACGTAAGACAAGCTCCAGATTACTGCACAATCAGTATTCATATTACTCCTCTTCCTCTAATGAAACAATTCTGTGTTCTCATCCCTTGTGATTCAGAGTGTATGACATGCTGTATCAGATGAAAAGCAAACGCAAAATTCAATCTCCAACAATCAGTAATGGAAATCTGCAAAATGGCTGAATTTCAGTAAATGAGAGGACAATAGATAACGCAATTCAATTAGCTGCTAGGGCTGCTATTTGCATTCCAGTGAAAGGGGTGATAGTTTAAGTGGCCCAAGGCAGCTGCCTTTCAGCAAAGGCCCGTGACAACACAAAAAGCAGCGGAACCAAGAGAAAAGGGGAGTTTGGGAGTCTTCAGCAGTATTCTTTTAATTACTAGTCATAATGACTCCATTTAGCTGTTCAATGACCCATTTTACGGCATTGAACAGGCATGGGAAGCTCTCTGTCCTTGGCAGGGTCAGTCCTGCAGCTGCCCCTGCCTGCCATGCTTCAACTAAGAGGGAACTTTTTTCTCCCCTCATCAGCCTTTTAGCAGACAGGTTGCTCAAGACTTTCCACATTAGCTTCATCATCACAAATGTAGAATGGACTCAACATCACCCCGTAAAGGCATTTCATTTAAATTAGAACTCATTATATGGAAAATAATTATTCTCCGTGAAAGTTGTTGTGCGCCAGATAAAGACGGGGTTGTCACTTTGGGTACCCGCCATGATGATGGCACATAGAAGCTTCTTGCTATGCTAATAACTTCAGTCCAACATAACCTACACTTGAACACACATACACACACACCTCTCTGAAGTACAGATACAGCTATGTTTTCTCTAACACACACACACAAAACCAGAAATTAGGCATATGTCAAAACCCGTCTGTAGCTTTGCAACACTGGATATTTGGGTGGAAAATCCATAAAATATATTGTTGAATGAATGTTTCACTGACACATTAAGGATCAAAATCTTGCCAGATACAGTAATCGCAACATTTCTTCATTAATAATAGAAAACATAATCAGCTGCTTCAAAACACATTTGCTGTTGCTAATTAGCCGCATGAAAAAGTAATTTGTTTGTGAATTCGCTGTATTGTATTATTATGATCTAATGTTGTTGTCCCTGTGAAGTATCAGATGCTGCCATTTGACTCACATCAGACGTTTTGTATACGAGCAGTTCCACCATATGCATATTTCTTGATTACATTATTATATGATCATATGATCATCATTGGCGTGATCCTGCTGTACTATGGGACAAATCATCTTCTTATATTTGAGGAATCATTTTCAGATATAGAGTTAAGTCCATTGTTATGTGAATGTATCTCATTATAAAATGATTTAATTTAAGGTTTTACAATAAAGTATGTGACTTGCTATGTTATAACACTGTATAAAATCACAGCTTTACTTGACCTGTTAAACTTTTATTATTATTGTTATTATCTTGAACTAAGAAAATACAATAAATCTTTAAGATCCAGGAAGTATTGACTGTTTTATATTTGGAAGTGTAGCCGCATCTTGCTCTCTCTCTCTCTCTCTCTCTTGTGATCCAGAGACTTTCATCTTTTGTGTTGCTTTTCATATGACATGATGTACATGAGGATGGGTCAGGTTGGAGCCCTGGAGGAAGTGGTGTAGGGGGAATAGAGGAAAAGAGGTGGTGTGGAGAAACAGACCCCATATGGTCTCGAGGAACTGGAATTTCTGGCATGTCTCCAGGATGCTGACCCAGAGCATTGAAAGGTTGAGCACTGGCACCGATCTGACTGATTCTGCTCAGCTGCTGACGTGCAGAGGAGTGCACATGGATATCAGGACAAAAATAGCTTGCTGTGGTCCACAGCTTGACGCAACTGTGCAGAATTTAAATCACTGCCAATTTATTCTGCCCCACGTCAAGTTTCTATGAGAGGACGAGAGTCACAATGTAGTTAGAATTTAGTTACTGTGCATAAAGGATGATTCAGGTAATTTGATTTAATTTATGGGATTTCTTTCTTAAGTGGGCGCTTTAAGATTCAGATTTGCTTTTCAGGACTTGTGTGCAATCTGACTGAATAAAGAAAGCCGTTCAAAGACTCAGAAAAGAAGTGACCTCAGGTCATGGGTGCCCTCCTCATCTCACTGTGTGGGAAAGGAAAACCATCTTATAGGACCCATTCATTAATTAAAGAAAGTGTGCTTAAGTGGTTTACAAAGTAAAGACCTCTGCAAGATAGGAGAGAGTGAGATTTTCCAAATGAATATTACATTAAGTGTTCGGAGAAATCAACCAGGAAGGTCCATTCTCCTCTTCCCCTGCTTTGCCATGCTGTGTGTTCCTGCAGCATAAACACAACAAACTCAGTCTGCATCTGTATCAATTTGCTCTGTGACACATTTGACAATATTTAACTAATTTTTATCATTAACAGCAGCACACATAATGCATGTCACTTATTACAGCCATAATTGTCAGGATATACACTGTTATTTTGGCTGTAATCACTCTGGGGCTGCTGTTAACAGTTTCATAACTGATGAAAGCTGAACATTTGCTTTACCAATAAATGTTTAACACTTTGCCTTGAAAACCGACTTACAAGATGAATTAATTATCAAAATGGCTGTTGATGTGTTTCCTGTTGAGATTAGGTCTGAATGTTTTTGTACTCCTGAGCTCTTAGAGGGTTAATCAGTGCACCTCGTGCACATGTGCACATTTGAATTATCTTCAGGGAAGGGAAGCTGCGACACATTCATCCGTTTCTTCAGAGGGATATACAACATTTTGAGGCCAGCTTTGAGGAAACAATTTTGAAAGAAGTTTAAATTTGCTGGGTGAATTCCTGGGTGAGCCCAGCAGGCATCAGGTGTTACCAACAGCAGTTTCGAGAAAGTGTCCTTTAAAAATGCATTGACCTTGGTACCACAGGCTATTTTACACTGTAAATGGCTTCCTGTGGTGTCCAGGTTCAAAATGTGTCTGAATTTAAATCACTCTTTTTTTTTTTTTTTTGTACATGTAAGTAAAAAAAAAAATGCATTAATCACGTTGACGGCGTTAACCTGCTTAAAATGGAGAACGGACTCCGTTGATATAAAAACACATCATTCAATTTGATTTCTTATCTCTGTCTTCCGTGAGTATAAAATCATGATGCATACTCCGACAATACGCTGACAGGCTTACATTATCTCGTAATATTAACTTTCACTGGCCAGTGGCCAAACGGCAGAGATAAATCTGTCTGCGTAAAAGTGTTAAGTAGTGACAGAAGACAAAACTATACACATGGTTTGCTCCCTGTCTGGTATATTTGAGTCAGAGTATTAAATTAGACAATATTTGATTTTGACAGGGTGACGAGGTTTAGGTGAGGTGGTGGATACATCTTCTGTACTTCACTCATTCTGAGCTGCCAATCAAGGAGTACCTCACTTTGCGGCGCTTAAAAGCATGGCAGCTTGGGTGGAGGAGGGTGTATGAAAGCATAACAAATCTTTGTAGCATGATGCATAGTCACAAGCGACAGACTGCACCGAGCGAGCGGCAGACCGGCTAAAAGTATCTCTACTCTTTGAAAGTTCTGCTCTGATGTAGAGAGAGTGTGACAGGAGGTGTGTCATGAGCAGGAGCTGGGTCAGTTTGCTTCTGAATGTGCTCTGGTGCCATCATGATTAACAACAGTGCTGAATTAAAAAAAAAAAAATGCAGCAGTCAGCCAGGAGTTAAAGTTATTAGATTTACATATTGTTTGCTAGTGCTCAACATGTAATGTTCTTGATTTTACATCTCAGTGACTCTCCTAGCCTGGAAATGGAGAGCAAGACAGCCATTTTCCTGTATGGAGAATAAAAGAGAATGTGCTGCCTGTTGAACACAGAAACAACAAGCCTGAAGCAAAGCAACACACACAACAATACCTCCATATAAACACTTGTCCATGTGCATGTGTATGCACACAGTAAACTTTAAAATTGCCTTTCTAAAAATAGACATGCAGTAATACTTACTGTACCCTCAGCCATGGCAAATGCTATCTACAGCAAAAAAAAACAAAAACAAAACAAAACACACACACATACACACACACACACACACATTTGGAGACCAAATGGCTTTCCTGATAGCTTCATGAAAGCAAGACACTGGTGTGCTATTTCTTCACTCATTCAATATTAAAGTAGCATAGCATGCTTTCTAGAGCACACATAATGATGTTGTAATGGCTCTATAGAAAAATGGAACATGGCTGGTTGCTGAAGTACAGTGTGTGTGTGTGTGTGTGTGTGTGTGTGTGTGTGTGTGTGTGTGTGTGGGAGCCTTTCCACAAAACATTGTGTTTCAGTGACCTTATGTAAGGTCTTACAAGAGTTACAGTGTATAGTAACACCACATGCTGCTTAATTATCAGTTTGCGACTAAATGCGACTAAAAATGCCTGTGTGACAGTTATTGAATTGAATGAATGCTGAATATTTTATTTCCTTTGTTTATTATTCTGCCCATTGTTATTAATAATTTCCTCTTCGCTGAGAGAAAACATGCAATAACCCCCTTCCTAATATCTCAAAATAATTAATGATGTGATTCATGCGAAATACAACAAAATGAATAAGAACAGACAGCTCCGTGCTGAAGGGCCAGTTTGCCGCAATTATCTGTCTTTTTTTTTAAAATAATGTAATAAATCTCACAAATATGAAATGAAGTAGAAATATGTGATATGCTCCCCCCAAAAAGTGACTGCTTTTTGTACAGTTTCTAAATCTGTAAATGACCAGACGAGCTCTTTGTACTTGTAAACTGGAAAGCTCTGCTGACATTTACTTTAACTACCATTTTATTTTAAAGGACTGCTGTGCCTTCTGTTTTATATCATATTATTTCATGGTTTCATAGTTTCATGGTTGATTTCAAACCCTGCAGATTCTCAAAACTGAGAAGAAAGGTGTGTTTATTATTATGTTTAAAATGTAGTAGAGTAGAGTACTTGTCAGGATTGTATTATATTCTATTTAACCTGATGCTGGTGTGGCACCTCTTGTGCGCTTTCAACATGTAAAATCTGTGCACTTAACCCTTGCCACACTGGAGGAAACCCTGCTGTTGACACTTCATTTCAGAGGTGCATTCATGAGCTTTGGTTCGAGCCATTTCCATGCTCTGTGAACAGACTGGACCATGGGGCAGAGAGCAGGAAAGCTATTAAGTGCCACAAACTCTGGGGCTGTTTTGTTTTGCCCGGGGAATCATTCATTTAATGCCTGATCTTTGCCTCGTAGATTCTTCTTTTCTTCCAGGCGAGCTCTGAATAGTGATGAATAGCAGCAGAATGGCAATCTGTTCCCAACAGTGGCCCTGCACACATGCATGTGACAAAGACATTCATGTACTGCAATGTCTGTTTTGGCTCTTCAGGATTATTCATCAGGAACATCTTGTGAAGCACCGTAACGACTTTTATTCTCGGTCATAGTCAGATCTCTTGAGTGACACAGGCAGTAATTTGTTATTATCTGGAATAAGTGGGGTAGAATGATAAGGATGACAAGTATAACAGGGACTCGGCACGGTTTTACTCCACTCCCTTTATTACTTTCAGCTGATTTTCTTCGGGGCAGGACCAGCTAAAGAGCACATTGTATGCTGGTATTCTAAGAGAGGAACAGTTAGGAACATGTGAACACTGAGAACAGACTAATGCACATCGGCTCTTTTCAGCAAAAGAAAAGATTCATGCTACACTGTGCACTCTCTGTATGGACATGCATCATGTCATGTAAAGCACATACAGTACCGTCACCCCTTTTAGCACCAATAATCTCCAGTATCTCTGAATATTTAAAATTGGAACTGTGGACCATTTGTTCCACAGAGGTTGCTTCGTGTCAAATGCTTTTTCTGAAAGCAAATGCTGAGGGCGTCTGAGAAGACATGGTGCAATAAAGCACTGATGTTGCACTGACACTCCTGTTCAGCGTTTTCCTCTTAGTTCCTCATAAAGATTCTATCAAAAAGCAGCTGCAGAATACCTCCAGCACCGCTGCAAGGATCCAAGTACGACCTACAGCAGAATGAAATCTCAGCCACAGCTCCATCTTAAATTTAAAACGGGTCCTGTCATCATCAGGCTTGCAAAGGAAGTCCACATGCATCACATGGTTCATTTAGCCTGTCTAATTGATACTATCACTGGTCAACCACCTTGAATAAATATGGACTGCAATGTGTTTTGTTATTCTTCAAACTGGCTTACTTTATCCTTTAACAGTATTAACTCTTCACTCTTAAAGTGTCTGTCTTCAGTTTGCTTGTGCCCATGTATTATATTACGTCAAAACATTTACTTCTGTCAACTGTCAGGTTATGTGGGTAGCTTTAAAGGCAGACTTTACTGAGTGAAGGACAAAAGGTATAAGCCCTCTATAAAGAGGAGCTTGCAGTTCAATTGATGGGATCAGAGGAGACTTAGAGGACTGAGAGATGTAAAAGCCTGGAATTGCTGCATCCCTGGTGAGCACCCTTAAGGCCTTCGAGTTGTTTGCAGAGGTTGTCAGGAGGACAGAGCGCTGTAAAATCCACGTGTTTAGGTTTATTACCAATCCACATTGCAATTTTCACCGCGCAGAACATGGTGTGGCTGCAATATGTCAAAAATCCAAGCATGAGATAGAGAACACATCTTACATTTACTGATGCATATCTGGAACGCCATCTGACATGAAAAATGGCGCGGGTTATCGCGCTTTGTTCAACTCCCAAAGCTCAGCGTGCACAAGGGAGAGGGAGTGTCAGGCCCACGGGACTGCACGGTACATATGTTAACACGGAAACCTGCAAAGGCAGGGAAGAGTGCCCTCACGCTGAGTGTGTTCAAGCAGTTTACAGGGGCAAGTCCCAGCCACTCAACTGAATATGCAGTGAGAGAGATACCGGCGACCGTCCTCTGCGCACATTTCCTCTATGTTCATTATTTAAAGCAAGCATCAACCTCCCGCACACTTGCTCTTGTCCATTCATATATTCAACACTGATAAATGTTAAGAATCAATTTTGCTCTGCAGACACGATTCCCACGACTGTTCATTAATCCACTCATGAATATGGAATCATTCAGACCTCATTTGCTCTTTTTTTTTTTACAGTGATGTGAGTACTGAAGCTTCGGAAAATCTCTCCTGACCACAGTGAGCTTCACTTTCCAGGTGAGAGCACTTTATTCTCCCCGCTTCCCTCTGCAGTAGGCCCACTCAATAAATCACAGTACGGCGCTCCGCCTCTACTCTGCAGCCGCGAAGACACCAATGTCAGTGGCTGTGAGGATAAATTGTCATGACTCAGCAAACCCCTGGCTAGAAGAGGTCTGCTTTTGCTTTCTAGTTCAAGACGTCCAAAAACAAATATACAAAACACATCAAAGTTAAACTCAGTGCATCAAATGGCCGCGCGCTGACATCTTGACCACACATTCCTGCATTATGAGTGATGATTAACTTAATTGCCTCCTTTGCATGAATTGAATAATTCAAAAGGGAAAATGAACAGACATCATCTATAATACAAAGAGTCGAAAGTAACTTGAGCTACAAGCATGTACGGGTATTGTTGTCTGTGAGAGACCTGTTAAAAAACAACCGGTGTAACGTTTCATGGTTCAATTTACAGTGTACTTCAGAGGAGAAAAATCTTAATATGAGTGCTCCAAAAGCACTTTACGTAACGCCCTTCCATGCGCATTTATAAATGATCAGACATTACATGAATTAAACTAATTCTATTAACCTTAAATGCATTTTAGTTTGACACCGTAAATGAGAACAACCTGTGCACTGCGGCTATTTTCCCCTGTTTCCTCAATCAGCACTTATAGAATGAATAGGGTGGCAAGCTAAGTGTCTGCACTAAAGGCATTATTCAGTGTCTTCATATTGATGGCCCTTGCCAGAGTTGATTCATTAAAGGGTTTGAGTAGAGCTGGTAATGCACTTTGGGCTCTGATGAAGCTACAGTGTCAACGCTGAAGCCAAGCAGTCAGTTTAAGTCTTTGCATGGTGCATTCTGCAGCGCAACGGAGAATGTTTGCTGAAATAATTGTCTGAAATATATAATCAGTTAGTGGTGGTTTTCTAAAGGCGTCACCTTATATTCTAATAGAAACGTCTTGCAGAACATGATGATATTACAGAACACTGTGTATGAAGTGCGATAGTTACAGTAATAAAACACAAATAGTCGTTGCCGAAATTACCTACAGTATCTGAGTCACCCAAGGATTGACACTGTTATTCAGTTTGGAGCAGCGGCCAACCCACTGGCGAGAGTTATTCAAGCGGAATTTATTCGAGTACTAAAACTTTTGTAAGTGCTTATTATAGCATTAAGTCAACACACTTTGGGTTGTCGCACCGTTAAATGTAGCCTACGTTTTGTTTGCTGCTGCTTTGATTGCTGTTCAGCGCGCATTATCAACTTAGCTGCAATTGCTTGTTTGCTAAAAGTAAAATTAAACCTGACCAAGCTTGATTTAAAACTTCTGTTTGAACTTTGATTTTTTGTGTGTGTGTGTGACTCTGGTGGCCCCGGTGGACGAAAGCAAGTAGAATTTCCATCGCTTTGTTTCATTGATTTCGAGGGGAAACTGAGTGAATCCAACCAGGTGGCAGGCGTTGAGAATAACTATATAGTCATAACCAATCTTCACTGAAGTCTTTATTGTTTATGCAGGTCATATAGAGACTGATTCATAACCAGTTACAAACACCTTGTTGTGCGTTTAAGTGACCAGACTGGTGATTGGCTCAAGCTGAAGGTTTGGCATACTTAGGAAAACAATTATAAAAAGAATGCTTTTGTATTAAAGGCAAAATATGCCAAACCTGATGAAATTCAAATTTAATTTTAGACCTCAAATTGGATTTATTATAGCTGAGCAAACTTTATGTCAGTTCAAACTTGTGCTGATTACTAAACTTTGGATGTTTTCCAGTTCTGCAAATAGGTCACTAAATCTCCTATCTATTATTATTTTCAGGGTAATATAATTGAGTTTGTTCCACAGTACAAATATCTTAAATGATGATCGTCTGCCTTTTGAACTGCATACTACTCACCCCATCAAAAAGCTGCAGTTGGGCTTTGAGTTTAGAAACAAAGCTTCGTTTGATTTTTTTTTTTTTTTTTTTTTTTTTTTTACAGCAGAGATGTTTAGGCAAGCACTCATCTCTACTCTGCTTTACTGTGTTTTTGAAAATATATTGTATGACGTCCTTTCTTTTATCTAGGCTAATGAATAATTAAATCATGCCAAAATAATAAAATAATTAGAATAAATAATTGCTTTAAAATGGCAAAAGTGTTCACAATGTTATTTTATGGGTGAAAATGCTTGTAATTTGTCAACTGCATTAAGGATGCTACAATTACTATGACATAATAAAATAAATAAAAGATGGCATGCTGTTTACTATGATGGATTACCTAGCTACATGAACAAAGGCAAATTTACCCGGCGCCCTCAGAAAGACGATTAAAATGAATTTAAAGGGACAGCTCAACAACAGAAACCTCCTGCCTGCATGTGTGCATTTAATAGACAGCAATTATATTACTAAAGCTGAGCATCAACTATCAGTGCTCATCAAATATCTATTGTATCTAGTTTCTTTAGGTCCATTCATCCAGTTGCGAATGCCACAGAGATCACAGGTGTGCCCAGTACATCGAGCATCTCTAAAGTAAAATATAAATCATAGAGAGCTGAAATAGAGGTGCAGTAGTTGCTCACAGAATTGTGGGGATTAGAGCACTATATATAACGACATCTGCCACCATCATCTCCATAGTCACTTGGGTTATCTGAGGGCTTCACGTACACCGAGGCTAATATCTCATCACAAATGCTGAGGCACACAAGCAGACCCAGTTTCCCCGGGTTTGCCTCCTTCTCTCGTCTCTTCCCGATTTTGTTTTACCTCAAGAGGGTGTACTACAGAGCTTACATGGAGGAACAGAGATATTTTGTAGCAAACCTTGACCTTGGACACCCTATTAATTACATTAGAAGCGATTGTTCATAATCATGGCTGGTGGTTTTAATGGCACAGATTCGATGTAACATCTCAGCTTGCCTGCAGCAGACAGAGTTGTTAAACAAACCTGCATCTGTCAAAGTAATGTAATAAGGCGCCATTTTCCACAAGCTTTTTGTTTACCGGCATTGTGATTTACTCTTTGTGATATCGATCCTTTTCTATGATCTAATCGTGAAAGTTCACAGTGATAATAAAAACAAATACCGCATGTCATGCAGCATCAATGAACAGCTTGCACTCTCGTCTGCTGTAATGTGCTGGGATTTGCCAGTAACCACTAGCTGCATCAAGGGATGAGATGACTGCCGCAGATAGCTGAGCTGATGTCTTAGTGCTTCTTTTCCTGTTTGTTATCATTTATCTACTTTAGTGAAACACAATTTCTGCCATCTCCTTTCATCGCATGAAACATCTGTGCGCACCAGTACATCATCTGCTGTGTCGCTTTCTTTAACACTTCCTTCCTTCTTGTGTAATTTTGCATTCATCTTGCGTGCATGCTGTATTTGAACTGACTGAGCCCTTAGTGCGGAGCACTCAACCTGCTTTCTCTTCCAGTTCATTCATAGCGCTCTCTACTCAGCTTTCTACTCTCTAGTTTGCTCTCCGTGAGTCCTTGTTGATGAGAACATGCATTATAGTCTCTCCATGGACAGTCAAACCACCACTCTGATCTCCTAAGGTATAGTCAACTCTTGAGTTTTTTTCTCTAGGCTTTTTTGCTAGATGATAGCTGCATTAAGCTTCTATTTTGAATTTTATTTCCATCCTATGTTTTGTCATAATGTCTTCATTACTCTTTAGACAGACCATGGTTGGAGCTGCAGGGGCAGAGTTTTTCCACATTTCTTGCATTTTTTATTTTGCCACCCAGCACCTGTTTTTGTGCTGGATTTTTCATACATTTTCCAACATCTGCTTGTGCTGGCTGTGTTCCTGGGCTTTGTCATTCCTTTTCTGCCTCTGGGCTGCTCACCTATGGGACATCTCTTGCCCAATGCATGTATGTCCCTCCTCCTGTTGATTATCTGCTGTCTGGTATTCTTTATTTACCGTGTCATTTGTACCACTTTCTCTTTAAAGGCTTTAAATGTACAAGATAAGTCCCCTATTACATCTTTCAGTTCCTTGAAGGAAAATTCAGGTGGGAACTGGCAGATTAGATTAAATAATTGTGTCATAGTTGCAATACATTGTATTTCTGAAGGTACGTCGACAGATAACAAAGTAAGACAAATTAAACGTAACGTTATTGAATGCGTTGCGCTATAACTTGTGTTCGCTCCATTTGTATGGATAATTTCCTGTCTTATACATAGATTCAAGGTTTTACGTGATAAACTATCTTGCTGGTGGCGCTGAATGCCTCCTGCAAAAGCTCAGCACTGGGGATAATAGCATGACAAAATAATTAAGTCATATACAATGAATGAGTAAGTATCTAAATACAGGGGAGGGAGCTAATCGAACTGTTCAGTGAGGTCGTATATCACAATGCTAAATATTGCAGTAACAAAACTGCTCTGATTTGCTTCTCAGATTATGCATTAATGTGGAAATAGAAAACTAAAGTGGTCAATTCTTCATAAATAATAAGTAAAGATGTTTCCTCCCTAACTTTTACTTTTTTTTGGAACTATACACAACAGTTTACACATGACAGTTTCTGGGTCTTGGGGAGTACTACTGCACAATGAAAAAAAAAATGTTGTAAAAAGCCTTTAGTGGCTCCAGAAGGAGCGGGATAAATTGCTCCAAGTGATGTCATTTGAGTGTCGGTTGGAGCTAAAGACTGCAAGTCTGAAAATAAAAACAGTCTGGGGTTAGAAACAAGCGAGCTAACCAGATACCCGCTCCTCATTTTTGCTGCAGGCCAGAGGCTTCAGGCTATATTAGAAGCTACTAACATAACACTCCCGCATCCATTAGGACTGTCTGTGGTCATTTTGCATTGTGGGTAATGTAGATGGCAGGTTTTGACTAGTAGTCCAGTAATCTAGTCTTATAGTTCTATTTATTTGCGCATTAAAGTTGCTACTTGCGGACGAAGGTTACATTATCAGCATTGTGTCAGTACAGGACACGTTGGGATAATACTGCTAAAATGCGACACATATGAACAGCATCTTTCTATTGTACAGTGCAGTGAGTGATTATGAAG
Source organism: Nibea coibor (assembly GCA_023373845.1). Lineage (NCBI taxonomy): Eukaryota > Metazoa > Chordata > Actinopteri > Sciaenidae > Nibea > Nibea coibor. Next base: position 14,281,009 of record CM041727.1, on the reverse strand, counting down.
AAAATGAGCAAAGAGCACGATTACCCTCATGACTGCTTTGTTGAGGGATAACTTCATATGAATTAACCTTCCAGTTTTTCATCCCTCGTTAAAGTAGAGCTCAAAACTAATAAAGTTATGATCGAGGAACAGACAATCCTGAAAATGTGTTCATGTGAAAAATTAAAGGATCTGTATCAGGTCTGTTGACCCCATGGTTGCCCATGGCTACTCTAAAGCCACACATCATAACAGCCTCTCAGGGCTGCAGCTGCCTCTCCTCCACCAGGATTAGCGGTTTTAAAAGCACCGCTTACAGTCCCTGGAAGGTAAACCTCTCAGAGCTTCACATGAATAGCACCGGCGCTCGATATTACTCCACGGTCGCATTAGTAAAGTATGATAATAAATGAAATGTCCTGAACACCCCATTAGTAAACCTTATCTTTTCACAGCCTCCTACAGACACCAAATCACACAAAAACCCACAAGCTGTCCAAGGCAGAAAAAGCCTCGCTTCTTATTTTTCTGTGTTGTTTTTCATTTGTCTTTTTTTTTTTTAATACTACAGTGCGTTGTATAATGTATAGTGTTACATACATCACCTTACTCTAAAAATCCAGTCCATCAAGACCCATTTGAGTTAATATATGTATAGTAAGTACATACTCTACTTATTCTCTACCCCTTTCAGTAAGGAAAGATTAAGCAAAACAATCTTTTACTTGGCGACCGAAGCCGCACCATTATCCTATTTTCATACATGAATACATTGTTTTTGTCATATCCAGAATATCCTGTAGCCAGTTTTAATGGATATGATAGAGCATAGCTTACTATTTAAAAATCCTAACCTCCCTATAATAAACATTCCCTCACTGAGTTTCTAACAATAACTACAATCCAGACACTGAATATTTTTACATACTTTCGCACTGTTTTTCACACTATTGTATCCCCTGAAACTCTGTATACTTTTCCTGGTGCAGTAGTACAATTATTACTGTAAAGAACGTGTGAGCAATTATTATTTACAGCAAAACTCTCAATGGAGAGTTGGTTTTAAATGGACGGGAACACATTTTGAATGAGTCTGGCTTCGACGACAGTCTGTTTGAACTCCGACTACCTGGACAGCCCGGAGTGTCGCAGCTCTGTCTGGACTCTGTACTAGTCCCACATCTGCTTGGGTTGGATTTATGTCATGTTTTAAAATAGATGAGTGTTTTTCAGGTTAAATGTTGAGCAGTCAATTGGTGTTTCCAGGCTGCTCTCCTTTATGCTGTTGTTTTTTCCCCCCCCTTTATTTAAACAAGTGCACTTAATGGAATTTAAAAGGTATTTGTCTTTGCCCCTGGGAAATCCAAATGTTTTTTTTTCTTTGCCCATAGTGCATTATTTATAAAACCTGAAAGTCAAGGCAGAGATTGCGTTCACCTAAGTGTGATTTGCAGCACATTGCTTATGCCTTCTTGCCATATGTCATTCTACCTGGCTGCACACCAACAGCCTGTGTGCTTAATGTACATCGTCGTTCTACTGGGAAGAAATACTTGGAAAAATGTCTCCCATTTTACAGGTGGTATCAACGCTGTTTCAGTGCTTGGTTGAAAGTCTTATGATGACTAAAGCAGGCTCAGTCAAGCAATAAAAACAAGATATAATGAACTTTCTTTTGTAACTTGTGGGTTGTAAAAATAATCTCCTATTGAATTTCTGTTATAACACTACATAACCTCAATTTAAGCAATGTTACACGAGAGACTCATCTGTAAAAGTTTAGTCTTCAAAACAAACATAAAGGATTATGGCTCATACTGTGAGTGCAGACAAATTCACAATTCATTTTATTACCAGCCGGAGACCAGTAGACCATAGCAACTATATTGTTGTATTCATGTAATTTTCATGCCGTTTAACACAACACAATGTGTTTCCTATTTGCTCGCTTTATTAGTTACGCAAGCTAGTGGCATTAAAACACAATTGTACACTTGTTAGTTGTCTTGCTCCAAGATCAGGGATAAGATAAAACTCAGAGGCTTTTCATAATAATCTAAGTGAACCCAATACTTCCCTTTACCTTGTACCTCTTGAAGTATTAATAAAAAAGGAACTGCATAAACAACACATCACTTCCACTCATCTGCCCAGCATCTCCAGCTCCAGCAGGTGTTGCCACTGTTACCAGGTGCTCTCGGTGACATTTAAAAACAAGTAATTTATTTTACTGAAATTTTTAGAAAAAACCCAGACTATGGGCTGTAGGTATCTCGCAGAAACTACGTTTGAAATCACTTTTCTTGCACTCCTGTAGATTCATTTATGTGGTTGTGTTTGTGTGTTTCCTGCACAGCAGGCCTCCGGATTATCATGTGGAAAGTTGCGTCAGGCCACCCATCAACTTCTTAAACAAAGGTGGGATGTGTTGGCTTGTTCCTGTCTGACTTGTTAATCATTTTTTTCTATTGTCAACCTTGATACAGACTGTGCCTCTGGTTGCCCACCTCCTGCTAACAGGTGGTGAGTGGCAGACCATCCCTGCTGACCTGTTACACAAGGGTTAAATAATGAGAATTGCAGTGGGCCAACTTCAGGAATAATTGCATTTCTGTGTCGTGAAAATTACTGCACTTTACCTACAGTAAAAGTGATCTCGCCCGTGGGAAGCAGCCCCACAGGACTGATTTTGATCATGGTGAATGGCTGAGCATTATGCAAATTTCACCATGCAGCGATTCAGAGATAAGTGGCAAAAAGCCCCATTAAAAGACTGACTGTGATTGTAAAACGAGACTTGTGACTTTTGTCGCCATGGCAATGCTAAATAAGTCTGTTCAATTTATAGGGTTGTACTTAATGGATGCTTTAGAACAATGAATCCACAAGTGCTATCAAAGCCAGCAGGATGCATGCTTCCACAAATGGCTTGCTTCACTAATCATTTCACAATGTCTCATTTCTGCAATCAGTAAATGAGCCTGAAATTTACCAACCAATCTAATGATGAGCTCTAAACATCCCCTTGAACATTTGAGTATTATTGGTATAAACCTGAAAGATAGTGTGAGAAAAACTATCAATACAATAGATTGACTGTAAACACTGTTACCAAGGTGGGTCATATTGGACGTATTTTATGCGTTATTATATTATTTAATCTACTGAGTGGACAATAAACATATTTTCCAAGTACAAAACAATGTCAAAAACCATGACCTGAGAATACAAAAAACAAATAAATAAAGACGAAAGTATTAATTAAGTCTTTTGTCTGTCTCAGTACTTGACACTTCCATGCCAGAAATGGTGATCATATATGAAAAACTTTAATCTGTGTAGACTTTTGTTTTAGATAAATTAATTAATTAGATCATTCAACTAACTGAAAAAACAACAGAGAAAAATCTGACAAAATCACTCTCGCTCACAGTATAATATGATCCAAACCTGTTTTATGACTTCTCTTGAGGTCCCTTCCTCATTGTGATGTGGCACAAATTGTCAGAACACTTATTCTGTGCTGTTTTTTTTTTTGTTTTTTTGTAAGAAACCTTTTCAAGGCAAAATTTCTTCCAAACCAGACACGAACGTATTTTTAAAAATGGACTGTTTTCACACCAGACAGACGCAGACTACAGCGTCTTTGAGGAAGAAAAGAACTGACTGTCGGTTCAATGAGTCTAACAGCTGATCTGTAGGAAGAGGTCTGCCTTCTCCAAGAGAAGTGAGCAACTGTCTATCTTTCCTTTTACATGAACCTGTTAAATTGCCAAGATGTGAGGCAGCAAATGACTGGTGTAAGTCACTTGACTTTTTCTCACCACCTGACACACGTCCATCACTGTAATGTATTGAAGGGGCTCAAGGGAGAGGGGACATGCAGAGATGTCCTGTGCTTAGAGTTGTGATTGACTCATGCCTCGGTGCTCAGGAAGGTGCTGTCTGACAGGGGCTGGAAAAAAAAATACTTTTGTGTGACAATTTACTGCTTTTCCCCCTTCAGTCAACTCTGTGTCCCAAACAACTGTCAGAGGACAAGCATGATATCTTAGTGCACAGGTCGAAGCTTGAAGTGTGCTGCTTCAGGTAACGTTTACATTTCATACTGCATGACTGAACTAAAACGACTTTAGTAAAGATGTGGTTCACCCTATAGCTGAGCCACATGCATGTCTCTTATTATTTTCCTATATAGATAACATGTGTTGCATCATATAAGTACATTTTTACATCAATATCTGTATTAATAGTAACATCTAATGAACATAGTTGTAGTGTAGAAGAGACACCATGTTTCCTGCCTACCTATCTATATAGAGATTTCGTTCCACCTACAAAGGACAGGAAGCTCTTCAGAATCATATCCCTCGAATTATATGACTCTAAGCGCTATCACATTTGAAGCGGTGTGTGAGCAGACAGTGTCAGAGTTTTCAGGTTATTTGCCACCTCAAAGACAGATGACAATTTGTCCACCTGCAGAGCACAGGGTGGGTTGAAGTGCAGAGAACGTCAAGCACTCCAGGGGACTGTGCTGTCACCTTTTTTTGTTCATCTGCTGAACCTCACTGACTCCAGAGTTCACTCAAATAACTTCCATAAGTTCTTTTATGAATCCTATAGTTTGGGACACTCGGGGGTCGAAGAATATAATAACAGTCTGGAAGAGAGTTTCAGCTCTAACTCTACTCTACTCTACTCTCTCAGTAAGAGACTGCATCGGCCGTTTTTAGCAGCTGCCCCAAAACAGTATTTATTTATGTTCAAGTGACAAAGCCCTCGAGCTACAGTAGGAATGATGACTCCTGTCTGTTGGCGGAAAAGCAAGAAGTTGACTTTATTACAGAGCCACAAATTCGGTGTAGGGGGGGCGTTTGGCTGAATGGATGGGTCACCAAATATTGAACTTTTTATTTCCCCTCTTCTACCAACAGTCAGTGTCTGTTTCTTTTAATGACTGCAGTTTTTCCATGATCGTAATCAAGTGGTAATTATTAGCACCGATCCGATATTGGTATTGGTCCTGATATTGAAGAAACTTCTAGATCAGGTAACGGTGACAATGGGCCGATCCATATCGGACGATCCATTCACCTAATTCTATTCTGTGTGCTGTGAGTGACGTCATACAGAAGCCCACATTGTTTTCAAATGGAGCGAGCGGAAGGATCGGCTGTCTGGAACTTTTTCACACTACCTCAGGCAACAAACTCCACGGCTACTTGCAATACCTGCACAGTAAATGTTCTGAGGGGGTATGAAGGAGAAGAGAAATTTCCCCTTTTGTGTTGGAGGTTAAAATCATTTTTCCACTAAACTAAACCATTACAAAGAACTGACTTTATTTTCAATGTCGATCAAGCTTGTAAAGCTTGTTTTTTTTTGTTCTACTGGTGCACAGTTATTAAATAAGTAATTCAGTACATTTATATCTGTTTATTTGTTTTTTTAAAAAATAGGAAAGAAATGTTCGAGTCAAGTCTGATGTTGCGCAAAAGAATGATCCCAGTCTTCCAGTCCAGTCCACATGAGACATACCATTTGTTACTGTGCTGTTTTTCAGTTATTGGTATCGGCCGATACTAAACCTCAGATATCGGTATCTGGGGTGAAAAAAGTAGATCGGTGCATGCTTAGTAATTATTGTTACCATGACGGCAGAGGTCGTTTTACCTCAATGTTTCCCTAAACCTGTTTTTGTGCCTCAAAACCTTAACCAGAGTAGCATAAGATCATTTTTGAAACAAGTTTTCCTGTTGACTGTGCCATCAGCTTTGAAAACAGTTAGAGTTTATGTGATGTTGTGGAGGGCATGAACCCATGATTTCTCAATTCATGGGAGGACATGTGTCAGTCCAAATGTTATACAAACAGAATAACATGTTTGTTATAAAAGTGTGTAAAAGAAAACTCAGAATTTAGGCCCCCTTTTCCTAAACTTCCGTTTTCTGCTGTCATTATTCTGCCATTTTGAGATTTCAAGCACAAAGTCAAAATGTACAAAACACTTAGCCCAGAAGTCAAGTACGCAGTGAAGGAACAGACTGCCAGGAGAGCAAGAAACACTAAATCTAGTGTGAGGACGTGAAAATGGAAAAATCAAAAATTGTCTCTCTGTGTAGTGTTTGTTTGCATGTAATGCTGCTTTTGTTTGTTTGTGTTTTGTATGTGTGTCTTTAGGACTCTCTTGAAAATGAGATGCTACATCTCAAGGGCCTAGCCTTTCAACAAATTCAAATTCAAAGTCTTCCAAGAACAGAGTGCTGTTTTTTCTTGGGAGACTCAGCCTCAATGCGTGTAACAGACCATTAAACATTCTCCGTGGTCAGTGCTCCGCTCTCTGTGGAGGCAGACAGGATAAACAAACTGTGAGAGGGAACGACCGTGTTGTGGGGCTGACGCTGGACGGCCTGGAGGCAACAGCAGAGAGAAGACGGAGGTTTAAACTCCATCTTAGACAACACCTGGTGAGCTTATGCAGCTACAGAGTACTTTCCGCCTCTGGCTCAGAACCCCAAGGTGCTGTGCAGAGCTCTTTGGGGGCTCAGCAACCATCAGTTTTTACAGCAGTGCTTTATTTTAATGCTTGGCTCTTTTCCGAAATTTGGGTTAAAGTTCTGCATGTTAATGAAACCCCAAGCTGTTCAAGATCACAAAGATTTTTTTCCCCCCTCTATGTATCATTCAGAGCCAATAAGAAAGAGTTTGTTCTGTCCATTCACAAATATGTGCTTATACAGTACAGTGAGGAAAGATCTAGAGAAGTACATCTGTGAAAGCAAAAGTTCAAGAAAAATCCTCATTTGTTTTCATTCAGATGCCACTCAAAGCATTGGGTTGTCCTTTTTCCACTTTGGTTTTATTATGGATTAAATAAATTGGATCTAATGAGTGAACTATAAAAGTGCTGGATTGGAGTGGTATCACTCATACTCATGACAAAAAGGTGAATAAGCATCTTTTCCAAGATGTTCAAGTATTCTTTTTAAGTTTCCTCTATGGCTTACTCAGAGAAATCCAATTACTGTACTTGTAAACATAAAAATCCTAATAATGATACGTTTTATAGGTTTTTATGGTCATCAATTACTGTATAAATGCCAAACAATAGATTCAAACTGGATTCACAAGCCTTCTCTCGAAGCCTGAAACCAGATAACATAATGAAACGTGGTACAGTAAGGGTTATGTTATGTTACGTATCCTTTTCTTAACACACAATAGTGGAAATTTGAACTGCATTAGCTAATTTTGACACCTCACTGTTAGATTTGAGCATCTGTTGCAGTGAGACTCTACGAGAAAATCTTCTCTGGGCTCTCACGCTGGCCCTCAGAGTGAGCCTCGGTCTATTAGATCACTGATGGCAGAAAGGAAATGGTGTCAACCTCAGGGCGGGATTTTCCCAGGGTGATGTTGACTATCAGCTGATAACGATAGCCACTGAGTCCTTGAGTCCTTTTCTCCACCACTATCACTTGATCCTACTGAAGTTCAAATAAACAGAGTACATTCTGAGCATGGCAAATGATGGATTAGGGGGATTAGAGGCAAGCAAACAGGAAAAGAATCATATGTTTTGAATTTCCTCATGACCTAAATGTATCCTTGCACAAAGGGATAGATAAAGCCCAGTGTGCTGGTATGTGTCTGACGTGACGCAAAGTGAGAGTGAAGGGGTGCTGGACCGAGTGGTTTTATGTGCATATGTTTGATGTGTACCGCGGCGTGCGGCAGAAATCAATTTACAAAAGATAATTGTTCATTTCCGAGGGGAGAGGAGGAGGCAATGAAAGATTGAGTCTACATCACTGTACACAAATGGCACTAATGGGGACTATGATCATCTCCAAATGAATCCAATTACGAGGCTGTTATTCTCACACCTCACGAGTGTTCGTGTCTTCATGTGGGCCCAGTTATTCACCTTCCGATAAAAAGTTGTTGACCACATCACACTTTGCTAATAAACCCATATCTGCCCTGACAGTTTGACAGCTAAGTATAAACAGATGACAGCTGTCCAGGAAAGCTCAACCAGGGAGGTTGTGGCTGTAGTGAAGTCGATGGGATTACCTGGGGGATTAGGAACTGTAAGTACAATAACAAAATAGCTTGACGAGGACACAATTACTCTTCCACATTTGAGACAAGCTGATAAAGGTTTGCAATGTGGATGTGAGGGCCTGAGTCACTCTGCACCTTAACTCAAAATACTTAATTGTCAACATCAAATAATAGTCCTCATTAAAAAATCAGGGTTAAAAATTGTGACATGTAAGCTTTAAAGGCGAGAGCATAGGTTAGAACTGTTTGCAACCATAACATGTGTTAGTTTGGTGAATAATCCAACAGCACTACAGTATAATGGATCAGAACAATCTCTTGTCCTGGGTGGTTCTTGTGTAGAGTCATTTTTAGCGTGTAATATCCAGATCATCCATGAGACATTTGAGTTAACATTAATCTTTGAAGGCACATGCATTTAAAAATCAGCTTGTTTCCTCAGGCAAAATTGTATTAAGAGTTTAGGAGAACGCCACAATGTCTTATTTAGCCTGGCACCGAAAACTCCCATCAGTGTTTGTGAAATTGAAATTCCTCAGAAGAAACCTAAAAATATATTTTCCCCATATCTACTTAAGCCAACATATTGAAGAGTCTGAACACCATTTAGAGTGTAATCAGCCCTCTGCTGAAATGATATTAGATTCCAGACTCCCATCCCACTCTTCTCATCAACTTAACATTAGGCTTGAAGCTGCAAATTATGGAAAACGTTCATTTAAGGACCGGCCTCTCTACTCTGATGAAGCCGTTTGTGATGGTTTAGAGAACACTGCAAAGTCACATATCATTTTCGTGCTGCATTAAAAAGTCCAATCAGGATCCATAAAGATAAAAAAAACTCCCTCCCAAAGCCAGAGAGCCAATACTAAACTGCAATGTCACATTGATGCACAGCCTAGAGCTCTTCCATTGATAATGAATAGGAAACAGACCTGGGTGCCTCATAAATAGTTTGTCTGGACTACAGCTCAAGGATCTTTATATTATTATACTAGTAAGAAAAGAGAAAATTGATCCGCACACAATGAGTAGAATATTCTCAGTGTTGCCATGGCCACTTTTTTCATGTTTTAATCAATTTCTTTCTCTATCAGGCTGTATATCAGTGAAACGTACCGTGCATTAAATTAGTGGTTCGAGAAACCTCTTTTCCTGGCACGCTTTAATAATAAAAATGTGACCAGGTCAAAAGGCCTTTAAAACAGGACTAATGTTTGAAAGCTGCACTCTGATCTTTGGCTCAATCAAGAAGAGCTATCTGTTTGAATATTTCAAACTCCATCATCCATGAGATCGTTAAATGGAGACAAAGTCTAAAAAAAGAATGCAGCACAAAGTTATAAGCAGCGAGTCATCTGTGCGTTGCTGTGGTGCTAATACAGAGGTTAGTGAGCTATTATTATAAATTACTTCATATCCTGCCAACAGTTATCCTCGACATATATGGCTGTTATGGAAATACAGCATTCATGTTCGTTTAACGTATTGAGGAAGGTTAAGTTTTTTCTGAGCTGAACTTTAACCATACTGCTATCAAATCAGAAAACGTTTTTATTTTTCCAACAGTGACTCATAACAGGGTGAAAAATAAAGTAGTTAGATCAGAAGATTCATGTGTATCATTCTGGGAGGAAATTTTGGTCTGCCCAAATGCTCAGTGTGTAATTGCTATTACTATTATTTTGCCAAACTATGAATTAATATGCATCGATGTGAAGGTGAAATTTGACTGTCTGGAAGATGCAGAATTGGTTTGTCTGCTGTGACAATGTGTCGCAACAAGATAGACTTGTGGAGTCGAACAGCACTTTAGATTTAAATGGATAAAGACAATATATTACATACAAGTAGACATTTACTGTGTTCTTAAGGCAAGGCAGATGGTATTATTGGCCCTCACTATTGGGAAATGGCTTATTTAAATTTATATATTTCCAATTTCAAAAACTAAATGAGCAAAATGTTTTATTTCTGCTTGGATAACAGCAGAAATAGGACATTCTCTTTGGAATACGCTGTCAACGAGGTGTGGCGAGAGAGATGAGGTTGAAAAAAGCAGACAGATAGCTTAGCAGGAGGGGTTAGAGAAGGGAGAAGAAAAACAAGGGCTGAAAACAAAGGTGAGAGGAGAGGCGAGGAATGGGGGCGACGGGGAGAAATGAACAGATGAGGACAGTGAGAGCTGCCAGCTCGGCGTGAGTGCATGTGTGTGTAGCTGGCAGATAATATGGCCACGGTGGTGAAACACACATCTCACATCACACTCAACAGGTGGGTCAACAAGGGGCATCTCAAACAGGCAGGCAGGAGCTTATCTTAATTCTGAGGCAGAGAAAATCCAAGATCCTATCCACAGTGACTCTCTGTAATCGATGCTGACAGGTAATTCAGAGGAGTGCATGGGAGAGCTTACAGCTTGCAAGAGTGGCAGGCCGTTTGCGTGGCCTTGGTTGCTACACTCCATGCAATCAAAGTGCTTGGCAGTTCTAATATATGTCCAGATAAACACGCATTTTATAAGAGCTAAAAACCAATTCAGCAGAGCCCTAATGATGATGGACGAGACAAGAAAGTTAAGACTTGAATTTCAAAGTTATTTGTCTATCCCTCAGTGACTCTCAATGAAGTCAAATGTTGTACGTATTGTGTGCAGTTTCTTTACATAGAATGTTTTGTTTCTACCATTATCATACACCATCATCACACGTGAAGAAAAATATATATATATATATTTAGTCACAGCTATGAATATTCTTCGTCTTACTTTTGTCTCATGTTCTAGTTTTGGCACTACAGTTCCCATGATGCTTTGGGGGATATAAGCAGTAAACATAACCATCACCACGATGATAGACTCAGTGGCTGTAATGTCCACCATCTAGACTTGCAGACTGAGCCCTAATGGACCATCTGTCAGTCACTTATACAGGTTTCACTCATTGCTGTTGAAATCTCTCTCTATATATATATATACACCCGCACATTATATTGATATTTATGTAAATCATGGCTAACTAAATAAGTGAAGTTTGGGGTGGTCTGCACCTTAGGTGAACTCTCTGGAAGTAAACCTCTTGAGGCTCCTTGTGGACTGGATGAATTGTGGAGTTTGGACAGCCCTGCAGTTTGCAAAGTCCCTGAGTCTGCAAGAGTGTTGGAATCCGGACATTTAGATTCAGCCAGTGAGTTACGTCGAGGGCTACAACTTGAGCCCTATAACTCACTTTGTCACGGATTACTTTGATACTGAGCAAAATGTGACAATTGTGAATGATTGTGGCTGCTGATTTGTGAGGAGTTAATGATATGGAAGTGAAAGTCACACTAAATTTAATAGTTTGTGTGATTTATGATTCAAAAAAGAAGTGTGATTTTTGATGCAAACAGCTAATTATGTTAAATTAAAATAAAGAAACAATCAAATATTTTTTTTGCATGTTTTGGAATACATAATTGTGCAAACAGTTAGTCATTTGTACTCTGATAAGTGATATCGCATGCATTTATTTTTTATGGTATTGAAAAAAAACACCTAATACAGGAACCCAATACACCCAATACAGGAATACAATACAGGAATACAACAGTATACTGACAAGCCTAGAATAAAGTATCTCCAGTACAGTATCTGACACCTCTGTCTCAGCTTACTCTCACTCTTTGCTTTTAAACTGTCTGAGTCAATAAAAACAATATAAGAAGAGTGCATCTCCCACTTGCCCATTTAAACCAATGCTGGTGTTTTGGGGGTAAAGTCAAACACTGTAGAATATAGAGGCCAAACCCAGAGGACAGAAAAGGAGTGTATGTTGACTACCAAGGGAAGTGTGATGGCTCGTGGCTGTGTATGCAGAGCACATTGAGAAGAGAAGAGCAGCCCAGTCGAGCTGGTCCCTCAAAGCTGCCATTGGCATCTTGCCAGCTTTGTGAGAGGACTTGTTGTGTAATTCCAAAAGAGCTGGTCCTCTCGTACTTTACTATCACTAACACGGCTGCGAGTTCACGAAAATCCATACACTAACATTCTTTTCTTCTACTTTGAAGCGCGTGACATAATAAATCTTCTATGTCTATTTTGCAAACACAAGCAGCCATTTGCATGCATTGACTAATATTACAGAAATACAGGAGTGCATTGTTTTGAATGTGGGCCACACACACACACACACACACACAACAGGAAAAGAGCTGAGTTGAGCTTTTGAGCTATGCATAAAATATTCACACTTTATTGTGTTCTTGTTCACAAAGAGAACACTGGAATCCTCTGTCTGACTCCATTTGTTATCGTGCTTTAATTTTAGTGTTTACACTCCAGAGGGGGTTTATGCAACAACAACAACAACAACAACAACAACAACAACAACAACCAAAAATCAGTGTGTTGTGAGCTATTTGGTTTTCACAGCAAAACCAAGACAGCAATATACTCTAGACTTGTGTCACTGAATTTTGTACGCCACTGGCTGTGTATCCTAGTTTATATGTAAATCCTATATATGCTATGTAACAGTTGCCAAATTTAAAGCTCTAAGTAAGTGTTGTGCCCGCTGCGCTACAATGTACATTATGATTATATAAGTCATTATTTGTACTAAAATGATTAATATTTTAAAAACTTAGTCACTATTTTATATCATCTGATGGCATTTTTCTTGTTTTTATGACAGTTCACAGTGACAACATGGGGGGAAAGAACAGGACATGAAGTGTGACAAGGCCCTCAGCCTGACTCAGACTGACGACGTTGTGATTACATGGTACGCGTCTTACACCACTGGGTGACCAGGAAGCCCCATGTGGTCAGGGCTTGCATGGTTTATGATGCATGTAAATGCAAATGAATCATGGCAGGGCAGTCCTACAGCAGACCCAGACATCAGGCTCTATATAGAAGAGTACATGGACGAAAAGAGAGCCTGTCGCTTAGTCATGTAAGATGCTTAATTTAAATCAGGACATTCTTCAGCTGTTCATATTTCAGGGCTTGTTAAATAAAGGATGCAGATAATAAGCAAAAACAGATATGAAAAAAAAAAAAAAAATACGTTGCAGAGGTTGGCAGTCGCAGTTTTTAGGGAGATTAATGGTTTGATAGTCAGTGTGCTTTGTGGCTTTGCATGAGAGTTTCACAAAAATGCTTAATCGTATTATAGTTCCTTTCACAGGGATTACTGATGGCTTTAATTACTTCATATTAAATATTTGGAAAAAAATAACAACAGTGAAATGATACAAGCATCGTCTCGAGCTCTATGATACTATATTATTATCTGAGCATAAAAAAGCAGGATGTGAAACTGAATTTTTAATCTTTTCTTTACGGCTGAAACCGTCCAGGTCAGTTTTTTGTAGTCTCTGACTCAAAGAGGTTAATAGAGCTTTTCAATCCTCTTTAGAAAGCCTCGGCAGCGAACTTCTCAAAAATAATTACTCTACATCTTTTCTTTGTCCTTCATACCCTTGTTTACACTTAATAGGTGAATATATTTATGAAGGCCAGACTTGACGAGGCTCACTCGCTGAACTCGAGACTGCGGGACAAAACTGCGTGTTTGTGCATTTAAGTTTCTCCGGGAAAAAGAGAACAAACTTCAGATGAAAACTGCGACAAGAGGATAAAGTCACTTTGTATCAGGGAGTTCATTTTCACAGAAAACTCAACTTTTAATCAATGAAATAGACTGAAACCAAAGTTCAAATGTCTCTCTCTTATGGGAGGTCCCTTCAAACTTTTGAGCCCTTGCCTCAGACCAGACCCTGGCTGCGGTCCGAGCTGCAGGGACGACTGCCAAGATTGCCTGCAGAACTTGTCTATCTATCGGCTTTTACTCGCTCATGTATTCAGACATAAACCTTTAAAAGCTTTGATGTACACGCCAGTCACCAGTGAATGATATACTTCAGGCTATACTCAATATTTAACAACCCAAACATCCTGTGCTCTTTGTATGATAGAAGCTGCACAGTGTCATTGCTCTGAACACGCCGCATAAAAGATTTATACCTCAAGATATAAATCAAGTGGATTTCAGACACAGACTGCCGTCTAATGTGGAAAACATAAGTACGCTTTAACCTATATGTGTTCTGTAACATAGTCCCATAAGTGAATCCACTTTAGCATGGACAAATTGCATCTTTAATTTTATAGTAGTCCTCTTACTTATGCAAAGTGCCGCATACAGGATGATGGATTCAGCTGTGTGAAATGATTACCAGTATTGACAGTGTGAATGTCTGCTTTCTAATTACTAAGACTGCAGTCCTTGTACTTGGGCAGTCTGTTGTCTGTTTTGTAATTGTAGGCATCAGTGTCTCCTCAGTCATTTACACTGCATATCTTTGTAATCACATCAGATCAACCCAATTGGAATCCTGCAATTCCTTAAACAGCATGAATAATGAAAAGTGAAAGACCTAGCATTTTTAATTAAAAGTACAGTGACACTGGCACGTAGCACTAGGCATAAGCATTTAGCTGCGCAAATCAGATTAGACAGAAAAGGATACAGTTAGTCAAGCCTGAATCTCTAATAACAGGGTGCAGAGCCCGGCAACCACTACAGTCTGCACTTTTCCTCATGGTTATATCCACTTTGTCTGATGTGGGTTTATACGCTGGTCAAGATGGATTATAGTTTTTTAATCAGCTGCACATCTTAGAAGTCTATCAAGGAAATTTAATTGAAATTCCAGCCTCTTTTATGCTCTGATTAATGTAATCATAATAAACCTATTTTTTGCATCATATGGTGTATTGAAGGGTCGTCTCACTATTACTCATTCCTTACAGAGCCACACAAATAAGGCCAGCTACTCAACTCAAATTCATGAATGTGTGAAAATGTTTTTCCATCATAATTATGATTTTTGATGACTTTTGATAATGTGCAAAGTAAAAAAAAAAAAAAAGAACAAGTTTATTGTGTTATGACTGGCATTAGTGTGACAGAACAGATGTACCTCTTTGAAAACTTCCCTGGAGGAGGGACTGGAGGCAGAACACAGAGGAATTGACAGAGGGACTGTGCCTGCGGCAGATAGGAGTGAAGTCTGAGCAGGCACACCCGCAGGGCTAATAGGCACTCGGGCCCTCGAGGGAGGCCCTGTCCTCGAATAAAACACACAGTACAGTATATACTGTAGTAATATTCACTGCTCAGGCTCGTGCTTATGCTCAGTTCATCCGGCACTCCACTGAGCACTCTGAGGATATTGAAAGGCCCGAGTGGTGTGCTTCTATTTTAATGGTACAGGGAGTTATATTTGCTGTCCTCACATTCAGATTGTAGAACATCTCTTACTCATGCAGTATTTCCCTTAAACACTTCTTATTTCCCCTGGAGGTGAGCTGATCTACATTGCTCGACTGTAACGCACAGTGTGTCTGCTTTTAGAAGATGTTCCTCTCTCTGAGACCATCTACTCGTATTTTATTTCCATTGTGAGGTGCTCTCTGGAGGGACGGCTCATATGGTGCCGTCTCTTCTTGCATCAAATCATCGACGATAGGTTCAAATCCATGACTGTTCACGTGCACCGCTACATATTTCCTGTCTGTGCCATGCAATGACGCTGTATTTTGTTAGGTGCATTTAACTGATGAAAATCCTCTGCAGCTAGTATAAGTGAGCAAAGCATCTGGATGCTTTTATTATGTCAGGGAGCACTGTGCTTCACCGGTCGCTGGCACGTTATTTCCCACCCTGACGCCATGAAAGCTTTGCTATTAATCAGCTCTCTGAACTTAACTTTAAACATGAGAGAGCCATTTCTCCAGAGGCCATAAGACTCAAAAAGTGGTCACATACAAGATCTTTATTTACCTTTGTCACTGCAGATTAGAGAGTCTATTCATTTAGTTACTTAATTACCAGACTGAATTTCTTTTCCAGTTGTACACTACTATCAATCAACCTCTTGATTTAGCAGCAATGTTCCAATCAAACTTCAACAAGCATACAACATATGAAGGCAAGGACCTATTATGATTTCTTATGCTCCTACATGATGGAGTATACACTATAAATGGAGCCTATGCAGCGTGCAGCCCACAGTGTGCAGGGGAAAACTATAATTTAGACTTTAGCATGTATTAATTAAAGCATGTGCATGGCACAGGAAAATCACACAAATCCTAGTCCAGATGCCAGCAAAAACTGCTGTACAGCATGAGATATTTCCAGTTTCCTAACTTTTATAATCTTTATAAGCGAGCTTCATGGTGCTGATGGTTTAACCGCCGAATAATAAGTGTTATCTGTGTTTAACAGATCACAACAAATGCAAACATGCTTTAGTAGTTTAGTTTTCTGATTTTTATTTTTATTTTTTTTTGCAGGTTTATGTGAAATTTGCCAGCGGTTTTGGCAGCAGATTGTAAATGTGAAGATCTTTGGCACCTGTATTTTGCCTGAAGTAGTTTGGCAGAATCTAAATTCAGACAGGTTATGGAGAGCACCCAAATTTTCATTTTTCTTCCTTTAATGGCTGGTAAAAAGCTGACAACAGACCTCAAACAACTCATCAAACAACCCATCCTTAAAATCAAAATTATACAGTATGTAGCGCCTGTTGAGCTTGTTTTAACACTTTAACTTAACATTCTTTACTTCACTTATTCTGTATCTGTATCTTATTCTGTTCTGAATGTTTTTTTTAAGTTAACCTGGGGAATCAGAAATCTAATTTACTGAAATTACTAATGCGAGGAATGACACTGTTACTGTTTAGCTGCGGCAAATGATGCAACAAAAGATGGCTGATGATACTGTCCTTTCTTCAGTTTTCAATCAGTGTTACTTAGTTTTACAGGCTATAACTGTCTTTTATGACTGTTGAGGCCTTAAAGTTAGACAGACAGTAACTTAAAATCTTATTAACTGATAAAGCTACACACAGTCCACAATACAGCCTGACAGCTCTGCATAAAATGTTTATTCAGATGATGTCAGCTTGGCGTTATTTATTAAAAGATACTCATCTGACTCTTTGAACTGCACTAAAGAACCAGACCTTCTGTGTTGGAGCGAGGACATTTTGTGAATGGGATCACCGACATGTAAAGCATTATTTTGAGGTTGTTTCCTCCTTCACTGTGCCTTCAGATTTGTTAGGCCACGTTCATAAATGAAGTACTGTATATTGTCTCTGTCTTTGTAGAAACAGGCTATTAAAACCTTTGAAACTTAACCTGAGACACTACAAGGACATGGCACGTGTTTGAATATGCAATAACTCAGTGTGTGGTAAAAACCTTGAATATTCAGCATTCTAGCACACACTAACAGGTTTTACAGGCTCAGTCAAGATTACTATAGCCAATTCCTCATGATCCATGAACAATGAATAACATAAACCCAGTTCTAGCAACAACCATGGAAAGAAAAAATAATAAAAGAATATTTTATTTTATCAAGGCACAGCCACCTTGCTGCTGTAGCACTGCACACATAAACTAAAATGATGTCTGTGAGAAATGAGTTATGTATGCCCAAGGAAAAAGACAGAGCCTGCCCTCACATACAAAACACTTGTTCGTCCCAAAACAGTTCGATTGTTGAGACTTCAGCACTGGAAGCACAGTCTACTTCCTGTTTTGTAAAGACAAAACAAAAGCACTGTTCATTTTGTATTGCACATATCCATCAAGTGACAAGAGACTATACTGTCTGTACATTGTATTCAGTGTGCATAGCTTCACACAGATTCCAAGTGGTCTTACTAAAGAAGTGGGAAAGCATAATTGGCACACAGGCTTTACACATAATCTTCATATTTATTTGAGGAATAACACCTCACAGGCCTGACAATCTGGCACCCCAGATCCCTTCTCTCTCTGTGCTCTGGTCTCACAGTGGGTGATCACCAGGCTGAGCTGATTCGGCCTGAAAGGCAGCGCTGTTTAATGAGCAATGGAGGGCGTGAGTGAAGAGACAACAGGTGGAGCGTTAGATTAATGCTCTGCAGCTGGGGATGCACTAGTTTTCTTGCCAGCTGTCAGCCTAGATAATATTCATTAAAAAAGTATGTTTGTAAAAGTATTCATGCTACCAAGTTAATTTGTGTCGTTTTTTCTTTTTCCTCCATCAGCTGTTTGGAGAAAAAAAGAAAAAGTTAGATGCATGTGATGTTATTCGCCTGGCTGTTGTTCAGAGACATCAGCTCTCAGCATGGCCGATATCCAGGTAAATATTGATATGTTTCTGATTTGCTGCTGTAAGCAGCAAGAATGCTGCCAAGAAAGGTCTTGCATTCGATCTGAATCATGATCTGTAGTATTTGGTAACAGCACTCTCAAAACTTGGCAGAGTGCAACACTGACTTCATTGCTCTGGGCACACCAAATATAGTGATTTTTTTTTTTTTTCCAGATGATGTGACTCAGTTCAGATATTGCTTTGAAAGTCCGGTGTTCTGCCTCACTTTGTTGCTCTGCAATCAATCTTCTCTGTAAAGGACACTCCCCCCCCCCCCCCCCCCCCCCCAAAACAACTGCATTGTTTAATCAGTCACAAAGATAGAAACACAAGTGACTCAGTGGGAGTTTTTTTTTCCCTAACACTGAGTCCTAATTAATTTATCACATTTGTTGTCTCAAGCTCCCTTATGCAAGTCATTGTGTAAAGCACTTATACCGAGGCCTTTTCAAGACTTCATTTAGATGACTGTATAGAAATCAGGCTCTTTGAAAAATTAACATCACATTAAAGCCTCGGATAGTGTCAATGAACAGTAAGTCAAGTATGCAGCGACGCTCTCCAATGTGAGTGTTATGGTACACTGTGGCCTGCTAATGGTGTGAATACTGGCACATTTTTATAAGTAGATGCTAGTATGTTTGCTCCAAGTTTGGAAGCAGTTTCTATGGCAACAATGTCCTATCTTCACTTTCTCAGTGACACTCTGTAGATTTAGCTTGTGCTACTGATTAAAATGAAATCACCCGATTCAAGCCTGTGAAGAACCATCACACGGGCACGTTAGAACATGTTGCATTCTTTAATCATGACACACGTGCTTAGGTAAGCAAAGACGCTCGCTTGCCAAAACTTAAAAGCTACAGACTGTTTTGACGGATGTGCTTAAAGGCTTTTAAGTTGAGATGTACAGATGCATTAGAGGTATTCTGGCAGCGTGCACACACTGCAAGTCAATAACTATTAAAAGACATTTTACTTAATTATTTCCTCACAAAACTGACCTTTGATCCCCACAGTACAACAAACAAGGTCATCCGCGGGTTGCGAAGGCTAGACATATGGCTGATGAAATTATTGATGAGTCAGTCATTATTTATAACCTGCCCTTCTCAGCTGGTCTTTAAAACAGCCATCTTCTTGTTGAATGAAGCTTGACAGTGAGAATCTTATTGAAGATTTGGTCCCAGCACTGATGGCTAGTTAAATGCCTCAATGCCTTTGCTCTAACCTCATTCCCTAGAGCTGTGATTGCTCTACAATCACAGAAGCCTTAAACGTGCTGAAAATTCAAGTTTGAAAAAAAAAAAGGAATTTGATTTTGGTTTTGCTGCCATCTTCCAGGCAGCAAAGATATAGAACTTAAGTAGTAAAACAGATGCTGGGATTGTTGTGAGATAAAAGCCTTCTGTTACAACAGCTGCACACTGAGTCAAGAGGCTTTTATTGCAGGAAGTGGAAATGATCACTCACAGTCACTTGTGTGGCATTATTCTTCACTGTGAATCAGAATAAAATCTACATGCCACAATGAAATATCTGACATGAGTATGAGAGTAAGAAAATGTATGTAGAAGCAACAATAACACAGTGTGAAGGCATATACTTATATACGTACATACACACATTCATTTGTGAAAAGACATATATATATATATCAATGATGCATGCTTTATCTGCAACATGCTCACAAACATCACGTTTAGCAGTTTCCAGGAGACACAGTCATATGGCAGTTGCCATAGGTGACATAAACTACTGCATATATCTCTATATTGACATGAAAGCTTATTTCTCAGGTCCATTTCTGAGGAAAGTGGTCATAAGAACCGTCCAATCTTAATAATGTTAGCAAGTCATAAATTCTGTCACAGAGGTCCATGAATTACTATGATCAAAGGGAACACTGCCTGATGTTGACTAGGGTAACCTTGTTTTTTCTTTTTTTTTTTTTTTGTAGGGCAGCAGGATATTTTTGACGGGTACCCATCAACCATCAAGCACTCACAAACATTGCAGTATGTCCCCTGTATGGCTTCTATAGAGTTGGCTCGCAGGGCAGCAATCGACAATCATCCATCAGTCGTCGTACGCCAATGTGGTTGGCTGTGGTGTGAAAGAAGATTAAGGGATGACCTTCACATAACATCAAAGTGTAGATGAGTCCTAGACTGATCATCTGATTGCTCCGTGTATTCTTGGCTTTCACTTCAGATGATTGCACACTTAAAGAAATGTTTGTTCACTTGGTGAGGGGAAATTGGGTGCAGAGAGTAAAAACGCCTTCTCAATCAAATCCCCTGAGTTAAGAAGTAGTGACATTATCCAGCAACATCGTGAGTTGACTCTGACTAGTAGAGGTCTTTAAGTTTGTTTTTGAACGTTTCTTACAAAACTGTGGCTGTGTATTCCCTCTTTATGTCTCTGCAGAATGTGTTCCAGTTATTTGATCACATTATGACACACTTGCTATTTTTCCTTTATCTTTCATAGTTTGTTTATTTTTTAGTCAGTCTCCAGATCAGAGGAGGGGCCAGAAGTGGCACATACATTAAGTACTGTAGTAAGAAGGTGATAGATGGGTTATACCTCAGTATGAAGTGATAGTTAACATTTCTTGCTTGAAAGTCAATCACAAAGAGACCCCAGATGACCAAAGAGACACAAAGTAACCACAAAGAATGCAAAACATCTACAAAAGATACAAAACAACTGCAAAGAGATGTCTTCATCTTCCCAAGGCCTAGTTGTCTCATAATAATCTCATAATCTGTCCACAGATGTCTGATTTTCGGTGTAGCCAATCACATCTAATTATTTATTGCAATTTAGATTATAGCCTAATATTTAAAGTTGTTGATTTGACACATTTTTATTACAGTGGACAAACATTATAACATAAATAATCAACAGTTTATTGTAGCCAAGAACCAATAGGTATAAAAAAGGAGTAAATAGGAATCTTAACATACAGCAAATTTAAGATGTTAGTAAAAACCAAACTATATTTACTGCTCAACACGACACATTATATCAGACAGAATAGTGTAGTCAAACCAAACCAAAAGGTTCGTTTCTTGGTGGTAGCTTTCATGGATTTTGATTGACAGGACATAACTAACATAATCACTAACATTATGTGCTGGTTGAATAAATCACTTTGGGGACGAAGACAGAAATGGAACGCATACCTGGAAGCGGTGAGTGTTTACAAGCAGGAAACAGAAGTAAAACGACCTCCTCCTGTCTCGTTTTTGCTCTCATGTTGCTCCTGAATTAATATGAAATCTTACTTAGAGAGATGAGACCTTTACTAACTAAATTAGAAGTCTCAAGAGTTGTTTTCTTTGCATTAGCCGTTGAATGAATGACTCTGGGAGGCTGATCTAAATTGATCTGAAAAGACCTTCCCGTGGTGCATGCAGGAATAAACTATGAATTAACATTAAAAGAATGAAAAATGAATTTGAAGTGAATGGCCGATGGCGCTACAATGTTGGGGAGAGATTAAAAAAAAAAAAAAAACTCACTTAGTGATTCATATTTGCAGATGTTTGCAGGAGTCATTGAACAGGTTAATTTCCTCAGTGCATCATTAGCGTATCAGCTGCTTACAAGCACAGACTGGGGTTACTTAACATTCATAGTGAGGAGAGCCAGGTATTGATTATCATGATGTGACTTTTGGCACCTATTGACCTCAAAGAATTTTCTCACCGTTTGATGAAAAGCATTTACCTTCTGTGCGGCATGTGGGAGCAGCTTTATTCATGGAGCATCTGTCATCTTTAAAGGCTGATGGTTTTAAATTTCATAATTGGTAGGAAACTGCAAACTGCCTAATCATGCTGCATTACCAATCAGGGCTCTAATCAGTTACGTCTCCTAACACTATTTGTAACCGCTGAAATCTAATATAATTATCTAAACAAAAGATGTGTCGCTCGCGGCAAAAGACAAGACACAAAGTCTGCTGTATAGAACGTCTTTAATTTGACTGGGCTTATTTTGACTGACAGCTCACAATCTTAAATATGTTTCCTTTTTTGGTTCACTTTGAGTGCCTTGGACTTTGCAGACCTACTCTTTGGGTTTTATATTTCCCCAAGGAACTAATTAATGTGATTGGTGTCCTGTCTTTTCAGTGAGCGAAAGAGAGTGTGTGTGTGTGTGTACGCATCAGATAGTGTGTGTTTGTGTGGTCAAGTACATGTATGCCCATTTGTGTGTCTTCTCAGAGATAGAGTACCAGGACTTCATTAAGCTACATTAAAATGATAGATAGTAAACGGAGCACTACACTGGTCACTTTTATGATGCTTAAGATGTTAGTAAGCTCGAATCGATATTAAAACATAAAAACAGCATTTCCACTCAAGATAATCAGCTACATCCAATAAATGAAACGCACGTCATCCTGGCACATTGTCATCTTTCACTTTCACACCTGACGATACGTTCACAAGTCTGTTAGAATCAATTCATGAAAAACCCCTCTGCATTTTATCCTTGAGCAGGTGAGATCTATGCCCTTCAAACTCGAGTGTGCACCAAAAAACCTGCATCAAGCCTGCGTTAGAAAGTGTGTAAGATATGTATGCCATTTATTTTTGCAGCATCCCTTCTATAATCATTGAGGAGCAGCTGCAGTATGGACTATAAAGTACATCAGACTAATTCTGATCTTCAATTATTCATTCACTATCTTTTAGTTTGCCACATGAGTTTGCTACCACATAATGTAAAGCCGAGTACAATTACCAGATTACACTTTGTTTTGATCCTTTCATGCCACGATTTGGACCAAAGAAAATGAATAATAGACATAATAGCAACCCACATAAGTACTGCATAATTACAGCTAAATATGACCTGTATAACTGCTATTCCTTCGTGATTGACAGCGGACAGTATGCGGCTTTGTATAGAACGCTGATGTATGACAGAGCAGCAATTTTATTTGAAGACCAAATTAGAATCTCAAGCTGACATGGCGAGTGATTAGTGTGTAACAGACTTGTAGACCTGTGCATTTGACATAAGGGGTGTAAAGGAATACAAATGTAATATTTGGGTTTGCACAGATCATGTGCATCAACATCTGAACCAACATCTATTCATCAGGGCCTCCTCCAATTATACAGGCAACCTCAGTTTTTTGAAGAAACCACTGCAATGTGGCACTTTACTGACTTGTATTTTTCCATGACTGAAAAAGATAAAAAAGATACTTCCACAGACTTGTAATATGCACCACAGTCACATCTGGTATAACTTGGACTACAGATATGTTTGTGACATGAACTGAAACATAAACATCCATCACACATTTAATGCATAATAATTGCATATATTATAATTTGGAGTCAAATGTAAGTAGTCAGTCGCACATTTGAACCCCCGGTAAAAATGTTTTGATCCTTTTGTTCTGTGGAATTAAAAACCAACGTAGCCACTGTATTATAAAGGAACTGACTTCAGCAATTAATTATTTCATGTCATCATCCTGATCTTCTTGGTTTTGTCTTAGCTAGGCAAATACATGAGGTGCATATTAATGTGATTTGATGTTCGGCTCGTAAAAATGATGTGGCAGCGCCTTTTGAACCAGTGAAACTAATGAAAAGAAGTTCAGTTTGAAAAAAAGTAGACAAGAAGGCGAGAGTTATTTTTGTGTTCGCATTCAGTATTCAGTGTATTGTTTTGTGCTGTGTACAGTGCACAATGCACAGAGGAAATATGTTCCATACTGGCTTCACAGAGCTACAACACCCCTGCATATAGTGAACCAGCTCTATGTTTGTGAGCAGTGCATCTACAAGCTCTACTCTGGTGTGAATTTTAATGTTAAATGTCCCAATGCTTGCCCCCCTCTGCTCTTGGTCTGTAATGAAAAAGTGACCCACACACCAGAGAACCCAGAATATGCTGTGCTGATCATCACGTTCATGATCTGATGTTACAAAAAGGCAGAATTTAGGCGATCAGGGACGTCACACTAAAATCCTGCTTCTGATGTGATCTTTGACAGAACCGTTATGTATCAGCTTTAATGGGCTCTCATGTACAGGATATTCATCAGGCAGAGCAGGTGCCTGCAGACACACGGCCATGGTGTTTTGCATCCCGGCAACTAATTGCTTTGCTGAGAAGACAGCAAGGCAGAGACAGAGCAATGTTCAATACGCTTCACTCACTGCCATTTTGTGATGCTTGTTTACTAAAGGGTTTCATCTATCATAAGGCAGCCAGCAGGTGGCTGTGGAAACTACACAGAAATGTTTCTGGCACTCTTGGGTAGATTAATTTTTGTGCACTCCTAAATTAATTATGACTGATTCACACCCTTGAGTGAATCCCTACATCTCCTGCTTGATCCCCACAATCTGTCAGTGGTACAACGGCTCATTCTAACTTGTATGTCTCCAGATATCTTCCCATGTCCATAATAATCCTGAGCTCTGTGGGCTCATCAGTTATCAGGGAATGTGTAAAAATCACCATAAATGACAATCATCTCATTTTCTCCTGAAATGTAATCAGCATGTAAAATGCTACTAAGGTGAATAAATGAAAGTACTCAGCGATAATGGTTACACCTGCCATTTTTTTTTTCTTCAAACGTGCCTGGAATCCAATGGGCCGTCGCTGCCACATTCAATAACGTCCCCTAAGTAAACCCAAATACATTCTTTCCTGAGATGAGACCAGGCCACAGCTCTGTGTCTAGTCAATGACACGTGAGCTGCTGATTCAAGGTGAAGTTTGCCAATGTTTTTTTTTTTTTTTTTTTTTTTTTGCATGCTTTGTAGACAGAGATATCATCTGAGTAGTGGCGCATCTTGGTTACGCAATCGCTAAATAAAATGTGCCCAAAGGCAGCAGCATTCAAAGCAAAGCATTTTTTTTGTGCGTGTGCGTGTGTGTTTACAGTCTTATCTGCTAGTTACAGCTTTCATTAGATATTGGAAAACCTCAACCAATTGCCTTTCTTTCCTGAATGTTAAGTTACTGTCAATAACATTTCTTTTTTATGTCTGTTGTCCCGGGGCACATCTGTACCAATGTCATTGATGGCTCTGTCCTTCAAAACAAAGAACTCTTCACAAGTCTGGCCTCTGCAAAAACTGAATTTGAAATTGAGAAATAAAGATTAAGCTTGGATAGGCGTCAGCCCCACTGTGACCCTGATGAGATTGCGGACAATGGTTGTGGACAATGGATGATGGAAATAAAGATTTAAAGCAAAGTGGATGCAATTAGAAGCCATGTATATGTTGTTTTTAAAGCTAAGATAATAATTGGCTGATAGCTCTGGGTCACAATTATACCATCATATATAAAAAACACTGAAGGTTTATATTTTGTACTTTAGGAGCTAGAAGTTCTTTCTCATTTACTGAAATAGTATGATATGTTGCATCAGTTCTGTGAAATGCTATTTGTTTTTATTCAGTTTGGTTGAATTGGTTGTGTGGGACTAACAGTAGGGACAGTTTAATACAGCAAACACTCTTTGAGGAGCTAATTTTTCAGTACAGCGCATGTATGTCTGTGTACAGTGCAGCCAAATAAATTCACATTTTCAGTCATCAATCAATGCAGTGCATTCCTGTCAGTGTTTCACGACAAAAGACATCCCATGTTTACTCAGTAGAACTGAGTTAAACTCTGATACACCTTTAGAGGAGAACGCAAGCATTATCAGGCTGTTATTATTGAGATAACATTAAAAACAGCGATGCTGAACTACACGCACAGTCTCCTGTGAATCCCTCTCATCATTTGAACTCAGCACAGGAATGGCAGATACTTTTATATAGAGGTAATTACACAATGCAAATGAATAGAATCATTGTTATATAAACACAAAGCTGTGTTTGATTCGATTAAAATTGTAGGGATTTAATTATAATGTGCTGTTTGGCTCAGTAACTTTTACTAATTTACTATATTCAGCTCAAATATACATGCTGCATCAAATCTAGGCATTACTGAAGAAAAAAAATACATTTTCCATGTTTTTTCCCCAGTGACTAATTTCATGGTCGTACCATTGTTCATTACTGAGGAAAAGGAGCTCATTCTTTCTTTTATACAACAGCTGAGTGTCACATGGGACACTTGAGACTGAGGTGGTGCAACAGCTCTTGTAAAATGGCACACACAGCACAGGAAGTTGCTGTTTGAATTTTACGGTTGTGGAGAGCTGTGGAACCGAAATGTGCCATGCTGTTGTACCATATGTTTCACAGCTCTGTCTACAAACCCTGACTGGTCCCTTTGATTACACTTTACACATTGTTAACCATATCTCCAGAGCATCGCTGCTTGAACGTACAGTCGGCCAAGCCTCGCTAACTTTTCTGCAGCATGACATCAGTGTCAAAAGATAAACATATTTGCATTGAATGCATAATGTTGTTGCTATTTTTCCCATTTCCTACTGATGCTTTCCATGTCCAGTAAACGACATCTTTATTATCATCACAATGGGAGGCACCACTAGACCTCAGCACACACACACACAAACACAGAGATCGTCATACATTGAACACCAACGGGATCAGCAATGCAGGGGCGATAAAAAGATGATTTTGTCCCTCATAGTTCATAAGCGATGGGAAACGTGGGGAGAGATAAAGGGCAATGACATCCGTGAAAGTCCTCAACTCGGGGTGCCACAGTTCCACGCAGGGCGTGTTTAGATTTGAGGCTTGTATGGGCTTGAAATGATTTGCCTCAAAAAGCTTTCTCAATTCAGAGAAATGCTTTATATCACACTAACATGGTCACAAAGAGTTTTGGATGCTTCAATTTAAGTTGTCTGCAGTATAAAGCCATAGAAAACTATAATGTGCGCTGCCATTTCCATTTAGAAAGGTTGGTCACATTTCCAAAACCGCTGTCCCCCGAGGATATCAGTCTCTCTCAAACAGCAATTTATCGAACAGGGCAGCCTCGTCTTTTCCACTCCTCGCCGTCATGAGAAGCTGTAATTCTCTCTCAGTATCCTCAGCACGATCTCTCTCTCTCTCTCTCTCTCTCTCTCTCTCTCTCTCTCTCTCTCTCTCTCTCTCTCTCTCTCTCTCCCTCTCTCTCTCTCTCTCTCTCTCCCCCCCTCCACAAAGAACCAAGCTAAGGCAACTTGCATACAAAATAGCTGACTCAATCATCCAGCTGCATAATCAAGATAAGGGAGACGGGTACAGGAAAAGGGAGATGTGAAGGCTAATGCGAGAGACAGCTTTAGCAAAAGCAGCAAAACTAAGTTATGTTTTGAAACGGTCGCAAACTCCAGACATAAAAAGTTAGAAGAAGGCAAGATTGTGATTCACACTGATGGCAGAGACTAAGCTGAGGCTGATCTTCTGAGTAAAATGACTGGAACGAGGGGAGACCAATTAATACTGCGCCCGCAGTAGAGTGGCATAAAACAGATTGTTTGAGCTGTATAATGTTAAATGCTTTACCGGCTTTAAATGTCACTAGGACAGTAACACTTGATGATACAGCACTCCTACACCTATATCCGTAGTGCAGCTGAAAAGCTGGAAAGCCAGAGAATTATTCCTATATGCTTGTCATTTCTTTGGCTGTTGTGTGACCACAGCTGTAGGTTATATTAAACCTGGCATTGTTTCAGCATTTATGACCCCATATACTTTGGACTACACTCTAAACCACCAACACCATCATCTCCCCCTCCTCCCCTTCATCCCCCTCTTCCTCCTCCTCTTCCTCCTCTGTCAGAGAATTCAAGGGAGTCTTCATTAGTGTGAAAGACCTCAGAGCTGGCTAAACATCTTTGGCCTATGCTGACTAAAATAAAGAAAATCCATATGAAGTGTTCTGCAGTTCAAATAAATCAACATGTCCAGTGTGCAGTATAGGCTATAGTATGCATTTCCCAGACAGATGGCACGGACGCAGCAAAATCCTCAGCTAATCTGAGCGAGACTGCACAGGGCTACTGTGCTGTAAGTAAGACTGTATAATGACAACATAGGTTCAGCCACTGCGCTGGTCATTTAGTATTTATGTTGTGAATTGTCCCAATCATTGCCTTTGTCAGGTGTGCAGATTTTCATGTGACATAGTGCTGTAGGAGGATTGCATGTCATTATTTTATACTCATATATATATTATATGTATTTATTGTATATAACAATTAAAGAAAATGGATTCAGATAGGCGTGTGTTCTTACTCAGATGTGAACTCATCAGTATCCTGTGTGTAAATCTCTGAAATAAAAAGTTGAGCCAGTTTACTGGTTCAGTAAGGCGGTCGAGGAGCTGTCCGTGGTGCTGAAACGAGACCTCAAGCGGGCGGTGATACCGGAGGTTTACTGTTGCAAAGTACTTTCACTGGCGCTGTATCGGGTAAATACAAATCTATTATGTCATTTAACTTAAAAAAAAAAAAAAAAAGAAAAAGAAAAGAAACTGAAAAGACTGTGCTGACAACATACATGAATCGCAGCCGATGCCAAGAAGTGCCCCCTCCCTTCCTCCTCCGCCCCCCGTGTCCCGTTCACAGTCCATGTCAGCTTGCAAAGACCTCACAGAAACGGGCGCAAAATGAACAGACTTCGGGCATGATGGTGCACAAGTTAAGATGCGCATTTCGCGAGGTGTGCATGCACTTACTAACCGAAGAGTTAAGTCCGTTTCTGTTCTGCAAGCCAACCACCGAAAACAACACTATCCACATACCTCTATTCTTTAAAGCATTCAACGTCGACCAACCTGAAACATTTGCCTCCACTCTGAAGGAGGCAATGCAGAACACGTAAAGTACAGTATGCTGTCTGTAAACTCGGATATCGAACACTGTAACAGCTTACCTGCTTGACGATCGCGGAGCGAGAGCCTCTCGTCGATACAAAGCTGGCAGCTTACTGTATGTCACCACGAACACAAGACATTTTCAAAGAGACATTAGATATTTCTGTTAGATAATAAAAAAAAAAGAACAACAACAACAAAAAGAAAAAAAGAATCCCAGTTTTCTGTTTTCGGTCTGGAGACGCACAAAGCGGCAGGCTGACTGCGTCAAGGGACAGTCTCAAAGATCCATTTAGCGGTGAGTGATTTAGTTCAGGGCTGAGCTCCTCTCACCGCTCTTCTTTATGTATGCTGAACAGACCCGGAGCCCTGCTTGGGCTTTTCTATCACACCGAGAGCTGACACCGCCGTTTAACCACAATCAGAGGAGGCGGGTAGGTAGGCAGGTATACTGTATCAGTTGGGAAACTGCGGGGAATAAGTGTGAGAGGAGCGCGTGTTGATCCTCCAGTCTAGTCGAGGCAAAGTTTAAATCTCATAATAAGATTGTTTGTCACCGCGAGGCTATAAATGGTGGCAGGTTCATCACGGATGCCGGGAGGGTTATGGCAACTCCTCCGGTGGAAGTGAAGGCGCATGATAGCCGCTGTGTTATAAAAACTGAATAGGTTCAAGTTAATGAAGACAGTCGGAGTGAAAAGTATCGGCTACGTCACACGGGCTTTAGAGCTCGAGCAGCCTATCTGGGAGCAAACTTTTCCTCCCCTTTTTTTTTTCTCTGAGTATGGGCTGCACCACCGGGCTGCACCACCAGGCTGGAAAAGGCTTTGAATTGCTCAATTTCACAGTCTGGTTGGGGGTATGTTTAATTTGGTATTGCATGAAAGCAGATAATATTTTCCCCACACAAAAGTCCATTGGTCCCACCAGCAGGGGGCCATTTAATAATCAAAAGCTATGCATATAATGTCCATTTGATACTATTTGGTGAGTGTGATTCTTAAAATAATGTGACTATTGATGTATGAAATTCTTTTTATTGTATTCTGTTTCATATCACCAAAATATTTTTGTAATATTCACATAGACCTAATGTCATTTCTACTTGCACCTCCTTCTAAATTCATAGGGTTACATCATTTTTATTTACATAGCCCTATATCACATATCACAGGTTTGCCTCAGTGGACTTTACAAAATGTTTATGACACCCCCTGTCCCTAGACCCTCAATTAGCGCCGGCTGTTTGTGCCATGACAGTGCACAGGCATACTAATGTAAATTGAAACCATTAAGAGTCCTGTTAGACAAGTAAAAACTGCCACCCATTGTGATGACAGTGGTCTGTAAATTTCAGGGTTAAATGGAGGGGGAGGAGAGCAGGGCGGCTATTGAAGTAGACCATACTTCACTGAAGAGGTCAAGCCTTGGTCGTTGTGATAGTAAATCAATATATATCAATGATAAATTATTGAATACAAGGACCTACAGAATACAAATTCCAATCCATGCAGCCCTGCACTCATGCAGTGTGATGCAGGATGGTATTTACATGGATTTTGAGATGATAGTAACATGTTTAAATGCAGGTTGTTTCCTTGGTTTCACACATGCAAACCCATGATACACAGATGTGATCTCAATATGGTCAAACCTGCCGTGGCAGTCACGGCAATGTTGATTAAGACCCTTCTTGAGCGTCAATGCAAAAGGGGCTGAAAAACATATATATAAAGATGACATTTCCCTGCTAAGATATTGCTGTGAAAGCATCTGATCTGCGCCTCAAGGGTTAATCCACAATGTCTGTCCCTGTGTAAATGCAGTCCCAGATTTAATTTATGAAGAGTGCAGCCTGATGTCCTCTCTAATGACGTAGTCCTTGGGGATGACCCGAGCAAGTCGAGAAGCAGCAGCCAGGCTGCAGATGCTCTGCTCTGAGAGGGAGCAAGTGGTTGTGTGAAGACTTGGCACAGACCATGCCTTGTCTCATTGCAGCAGTCACGTTGGAGCTGAAAAATGTGGATATGACAGCCTGGCCTAGGAAGTCACAGCAGTGCAGCTGCAGCACTGAGAATGACAGACATACTGTATCATGCTCCCTAATATCTTCATGACCCCAGGGCGAGCCTGATACGTGACCCTGTATAGACAATATAGACCTTTGAGCCTGGTGCTGCCACTGCACACCACCCTGAATTCCAAAATAAAGGTTTAAAGATATCAGGACCCACAGCTGGCAGAATGAAGAAAGTCAGGTCACAGTCAAAGGTCTCATTCTGCTTTGTAGTAGGTACATGGATTCTGACAAATGCCAAAGTTTCTTCTTCAATTCTGAAGCATAACATACTAAATATTTCTTATAGTCATGAGTACATGCTTCTGAAATGTTTTTTTTTTTCATTTTATTTATTTTTTTTATCAAAATACAGCCTGAGGACTTTGCACCCTTCAGAATGCAGCATATGGTATTGGCTTAATGTGCTCTCATCTGCTGAATTTATCTTGAGGGCACAATTGCTTTATTGTTGTCTAGGTATGAAATTTGATTCCCAGTAGATAGGACTGTTCCTTTTTATAATGCACAGTGTAGGGTAGGTATAGAAGGGAATACATGATAAACCCAACTCTATGATGCCATGCTGTCTTGTCAACTGGATTTATTGATCTGGAGGATTTGTGCGGGAAACGTGAAAAAAAATCTAGAAATGTAGTTACCGCTTTGATACAAAGGGGTAATATGTAACAGATGGCTTTTGCATATAATCCAAGGTGGCAATAGTTTTGTTTACGTTGCAGTATTTAATTCCGTTGTTGTTCTGTCACTTTACATTTGAGTGGATTACCCGCTTTTTCAGTTAAACTGATGCTTTCGGGGTTTTGCTTGAAGCTGTACATTATGTTCAACGTGATTGTCCTTTCAATGCAAGCAAGCACAGCTATGAATAATAGACTGCGCACGCTTCAAGCTAAATTTATTTCAGTTAGTTCTTCTAGTTTGCTGCTAAACAAGATCTGAATATTGCATTTTATATATATATATATATATATATATATATATATATATATATATATATATATATATATATATATATATATATATATATATATATATATATATACACACACACATTGAATACAAGTTTAAAACATAAATATTTTACTACAAAACTAAACTATCGCACAAGAAAAGGTTTAATGTTCTGCTCTGAACTCCAGAAACAATAATGAGCGATATGTAATTCAAAGTCATTAGTATTTTTTGTATTTATTGAGCGCTGCAACACATCACTACTGGGAACATAAAGTTTCAACTTCCCAGTTATTGCTTTTGTCAACATAGATTTGAGAAGAAGTATGGCGCAAAAGCACCAGCAACAGCACCTCCAGTCCTAGAAATTAATCAAGTAAGAAACATGTACATATAATCGAAATTTAGATTTTCCTCGACTTACCTTTAATATGGAATTATAAAAGATAAAAAAAATAACAGCAATGCTGCTTTCGATAACAGGCAGTTGCATGGGAGAGGGTAGTAATGCTTCATGTACAGTAAATCGTGAGCAGCTGCTACAAATGAAAAGATTATAATGTCACTAAATGAAGTCCAGGCAGTCTGGGTGGAGAAGAAAAGGAGGCAGATAGGTGGAATGTATTATTCAAATCCTTCATTTACTGGCTAAGCCAATTTGGTGCTGAGGCAAGTACCAGGGCTATAACTCAGGGGAGGAGACGGTGACTGCTGGTTGATATAATGGAATATCTGCTGTCAGTGAAGTGCAGGAGATCCATCTAACTGGCAAAGCAGGAGGGCCGACATCTACAGCTGCTTCACCAATGATAATGTTATGTGGGAGATATGGGAAGCTGCACTCAGAGGTGCTTGTTGATGCTTAACAGCCCTACTTACATATGTAGGTATTGTCCTCACAACAGCTCGCAGCATACAGATGTAGTGTTGCATCTTGTAACAGCAACAATATGAAGTGATTGCACCTGATGATTTCAAAATGTTAATTTAGTAAAAGTATGTAAATATTATCTGGAAACTACTTAAAGCGTCAAAAGTACAGATGACGTATCTGTGCTCAAAGCAGAGATACTCTATGAGTGTAAATAGTGTCTAATAGTATCTAATAACATGCTATATATGGCATACATTATTATCATTATATATATATATATATATATATATATATATATATATATATATATATATATATATATATATATATATATATATATATATATATATATAATGTACTGCAGTGTAAAGTAAAAAGTCAGCGACAGTTCCTTCAGTCTTTTTGCTCCGTTACATTCTACCGTGAAATATTAGCACAGCAACAAACAATTCTGAAAAACTCTAAATCTAAAATTCTATTGAGAGGACAAAATCAAGCAGTGACAGAAGCACAAGTCAAAGTGATAAAAGGAATAGAAAATATATATGCAGTTACCTGTTTAACCTGTACTGTGCTAACCGGAGAATTACAATGAGCAAACTAACTCTGAAGAATTATTTGCATAAATACTAGGTAGAGCACTGAGTGGGACTAGGTTACGACACAGATCCCAAGCCACGAGCCTGCTGTGGGAGTACCATTTGCATTCATTTAAATATTTAGTCAGCACAGATAAAATGTTTAAGATAATAAATTATCTGGTAGTTCACACTATGGTTTGAAGTTTTGAATTGCATCTGGAAGGGACATTCAGTCGTCTCTGAGCAAAAGATTGATTTTCAGTTCACCTGGCCACGCAGGTTTGGGTTGGAGCTGGTTAGAAACTTCTTTTGTTCTGCTGAAATATCAATCACCTCTCCACCAAGACAAGGAGACCAATTTGAGATTGTTTTTCTCTTATCAGTGACTCTGCAGAGGTAGTGAAATGTCGCTTAAGCCAAGGTATTATCATTGGTGAAGTTTAGTGTCTCTCTCTGCTTTGCCTGTGTCCATGCTCATCATCCAGCAGTCAAGGTGTCAGACTTACCTCATAATTTCCCCAAGAGTCGAGGGGGGGGAATCAGTGGGAGGGTCGTACTTGCTCTGTAATTTAGTGAGAATTATGTCCCCTCTCAGCGCCACCCCCCCCCCATCCTTCTGTATGTTTCCTGTGAAGATATCTGACAGCTTGGGTATCGAGAGAGACAGACAGCTCACAGTGGAGAGCGGAGCGTGGGCAAACTCAGCCAACACTCAACGAGGAGGGCCGAGGCCCCATGGTGGCTGCCTCAGCGTGACCGGTGGGATAAACACACCACCTACACTAAAAGCCTTACAAAAGAGACACGGCTATTCCAACAGCTATGACATGCAGCCTGTACCCAGTGACTCTGGAATGAATGAGGTTTATTTATGGTTTAGATGGAAGAAAGGCTGAAAATACCTGGTGTTGGTCTCCCAGCTGAGCTACTCTCGTTTAGGTTTAGGGTTGGCTGCCCTCATTGGCAAATCAGGGACTACAGCTCTATGTCTGTAAATAGTGTCCAACTCATATTGATACACTTAACAGGGGATGCACAGTGGGATTATTTTGACAGGGGATGCAAGACATATATTATTAAAAATGTCCAAGTGCCTGTGTGCCTTCTTTGGTCATTTTACTGACTTCTTCTTCTCTATCCATTAGCTTGAAGGCAAGAGGGGAAAAAAGGGTTATACCTATTTTTTACACATGCACTTTATGCATAATTTAAGGGCTTGTTGAGCTTTGTCGGCTCAATTTATACGACGTCAACAAGTATAATCGCTTGACTTAGATTCCAGGTTCTGTGACAGATTGATTTGAATATCATGACAATTTGGCATTGTAATCAAAGGAAAGTGCGTGCTTTAAATGTCCCATACCATCAAGTTGATGCCTGAGATACTGACACATACATTAAGAACTCTACAATGGAGGAGATTTATACCTAATAATAGTTCTACAGACAAGGACATAAACTTACAATACCTCTGTATTTGAATTATTCAAATTTGAAGGTACTCTGAATGCAGAGCAATCCCTTACTAGGGCCTTTTATTAACAAGCTTGGCTGCTTGCCTGCGAAACCATGAGATCCTCTGACTCAATGCCATCGTTTATACAGTCAGCAATCCTCTCACCTGTCTGCACACATACTGGCAGCCGCTTCATGCCCCAGAGGGGTAAAAATAACTAGTTAATTATTCATCTTGTGGAACTGATGCCGTCTTTCATCATCTGAAATGTCTTAAGAAACATCTCAACTAGACAGTACAGGCATACAGAGCACCGATGGAGATATAGCAGAGGGAAACAGATCTCAGAAGAATGTGCTACCCATTCAGGTTCTTTATAGTCTCCTCTAGTAGTAATTATGTGAGTTGATATAAAGACAATGCTGCTTATATTAGACCTTATTATACCTGATGCTTTATGTCAATCCCTTTTCTTTTAGGGAAATGACACTTTGAAACAAACTGCTGACATCTTCACATTAGCTTTCTGACTTTTAAAAAAAACGATTCATAAATACAGATTCAGTCATCATTAGGTGTATACTGACAAAGAATGTGTCTAGTAGCAAATTAATATTGTGATTTTACTCCATGTATCCATCCATCCATCCAATTGTATCTCATTTACAACTTTATTTCATAGTATTAAAGTAATAGTTTGATAACACTCTTATGTCCGTATGCCAGATATGCAGCTGTAGCCAGCAACTGGTTAGATTAGCTTAGCACAGAGACAGCTAACTTGACTGTGTCCAAAAGCACCAAATCCAACCAATTATGTGCTACAAGGAGCTTTAAAACTCACTAACTGAAACATTTTACAGTGTAAAAAAACAATGTGTCTGTCTTTATTTTTACGAGGGCTTACAGCATGTGTTTCTTTGCCAGGCACAGTTACTTCTCGGAGTCCCCTCTGGCAGCTGTTTTCTCTTTTTCAAATCATTATCCTAAGCTAAGCTAACCAGCTGCTAGCATTACCTTCATACTTAGCTAATATAGTGGGTTAATATGACATATGAAGTACTCCTTTAACCCTATTAATTTCTTTAAATGCAATTTTAATAAAACTATATTAGTACAAGCAACAAAAAGAACAGTAATATATGCATACATGCTGATAAAACATTCCTCATCCTACACAGTATTGTTTTTTCATTCACAACACTTGACTCATGATATAAGATGTAAACAAACTGATGGCAGGTCAGAGGTCAGGGAAGTGGACTCAGGCACACATGTGCTGAATGTCTGCATCACTCTCAGTGAACAGTCATTTCAAACCGAGTGTCGGTACACTGTAGCCGCTGTTTGTGTGTCTGACTGCAGGCAGTTAGCAATGAGGCGCCCACCAGTCTGCATCTGTCAGACTGTAGCCAGGGAGCCTGGGCCTTCCAGTGCCCTATCCATAAGAGAGCTGAGCCCAGCAGGCAGCCCACACAGATGCTGTGCATACTGACAAAAGGACATCCGCCTACACTATGTTGTCTAAATGATTCCCTGGCTCACGTAACGGTGAAAAAAAAAAAAGCAGAGCAGATTGTGAAGTGTATGATCAGTGGAGGTTGGAAAGTGTTTAGAGAAATACTTGCCTCAGTTCCTGTGAAACTTTTCATTAGTGCTCCACAGAGTTACTTGAATACAAAGAGGAGGGTCAAAGGTTGTGAGCTGGTCTATGATTTCTGACAGATGGTGCAGGGAAAGGAATTGTTTTGTTAAACTCGGGCTAAAAGTGCCTCCTTCCTTTGAACACAGTTGCATCTGTGCAGGTGAGGGCAGGGCACGTGAAGTGCACTCACGCACAGCGGGCACATGCTGAACTATTATTGCAGGTGGTGTTAGAGAAGAAGAATAAAAGAAGCAGTAACAGCAAGATACTCACACACACACACACAGGCATTTATGAACATACACACAACCACACACACATATTTCTGGTAAGTTGACAGTCGTGAGCAGCTTCTGACGCAGCTTAATTTTCATCAAGGTTTTGATGCACCACAAAATCTGTCAAAAGCTTATTAGCCTGACATGTTAATTAGTGCTCATTAAGACAGGAATTTATTCATGAACAGATTGAATATTATTTGTACTAACTTTGAGAAATTTCCGGTTTGCAAACTCAAAATGAATACAGGCCTGCCGTTAAAAATATCTCTACCGTTTATTGCTAGTATTAACTAGCATGACTTCATGAACAGTAGACCATCACAGGAGCAGCATGGCTGGTTTTAACTAAATGTGCAAAAAGTAGTTAGCGACACTGCAGCAAACTAAACTCATCTGCATTCAGCCTTATGCCGTGCATAAGTCACACTGGCCAAGCCATCCAAAATATTGAAAACAACCATTCGCAGTGCCTTCCACCTGGGTTGCCAAGATTTTATACTAGAGGCTTTTTGCAGAAATTAGTTTTCAATATTCTGTTACCCTTTTAAAAAAGCTCTTTGCTTTAATTTGCAGAAATCAGATGGCTCCAGGCTTACAGTTCTGCTTAATTAAAGTAGAATATAGAATTCAAGACACTTGTTTTATAAATCAATGATTTATTGTGTGATAGAATGACTGTAGTGAATGTTAACGTTTGCCAAACTCCCACAGTCCCCCTGTCCTGTGCACAAATATGATACTGCTCACAAATCAAATGTAGCTACGAATGTAGTGAAGTCATGCACGAGCCTTGTACGGCACAAACTGCTAATTGTCATCCAGCCACTTTGGCCTTAGTCACCACACAAGGATCTACAAATATTGAGCTGGCACCAAAAACTCTGCAGGGTTTTTAGATAGTTCCAGTTACTGATCTGTGACATTAGCATGAAGGCTGTGTCAGTCATAAATAATAGAGTTTATGCAAAAGAGATTTTGAGCTGCTGTGCTATAATGTGATCAAAAAATATGAGTCCAATGCTCAGGGATTTGAACAGACCGCTCTCCCTGTTTGGGTCATGCACTTACTGAATGAAAACCTTGTTGGATCTGTAAATGTTGGTTAGTCTGTAAACTACATTTGAAGAGACCCAACCCTCACTGTAATCCTGTGTGGACTGATTGAAGATGGTGTGTGTTTGACCGTACTCCATTGTGTTAATATCTTGCTGACAGTCATGAAATATTGATCTTTCCACAAATCCCACTTGTTTAACTCTGGGTTATTTCATGAGGCACTTGCCACCTGACAGCCACTGTCATTGCTGGTATTTTTGAACAATTTTTGCACAAGGACACTGAGCAGTGGTAGCACACAGCAGAAGTTGGACCAGTACCCCTATGCTGCTACTAAAAGTTGAAATAAAAGCACATAAAGCACTCTCAGGCCTTATACCCCACATGAAATTTTAAATATTTCCTTAACTTCTTGCACATCACATTGTTTGTTCCTGGCAGAACAGGAGTAACACCTGATTCTTGCCATCTGAAACATCTGTGCATCCCCCGTAATGCTTGCACTGTGGTATGTCTGAATTTTATTTTGATTAGGAGTGTGACAAGCGGAGATAATCACACATCACTTTCTGAAAGAGCTGCTCTCAGAGGAAAACACTTTGAATCAAGTGACTACATCACTGGGGGGTCCCTTAAAGGAGACTGTACACAAGCCAAAGGATCAGAAAGTCTCTTCTGGCTTTATGAAAGGCTTAATGTCGAGGAATCAAAAAGCAGCTACTGTAAGCCTGCAAAAGCAACGATTTTAATAATTACTGTACAGTTGAAAGATTGCTGCAACCCTGTGGTACCATTGAGTGTGCCAGGAAGAGATATGAATACTTCCACATGCAGTATTTACAAAGGTGTCAAACATGCAAATCAGCAACTATACGGGCAGCAGCTGGTATAGCTACAATGATTCAATGAATAACGCTGTTGGCAAAAGTTTGTCACATCACAGTGTTACATTATAGTTACATATTCCCCCCACACACTCCTAAAAGTGAGGTTTTTACTCATATTTTCAGAAGATAATTAAGGCAAATGAATTCAAGTTAAGGGCATTGGATAGTCATAGAAAGCAGCTCGAGTAAACAAAGGAGTTCATTTGAAACAAAGCAAAGGTTTTAATGCTGAATGAGTTTGTTCTCACACATGCAAAGCCCCAGAGACAGAAGCAGCATGTAGGACGGACTGCTGAGAACGGCTCCTGCTTGGTTTGTGGCCTGCAGCTCTCATGTGTAAAGCATGTAAGCATATGGAGGCATTCAACTGAAAAGCCCACTGGCTTCTTGAGCAAACACAACATGGACTGTTTTGCTCTGCATGTACGTAACCTAACCTAACCTAACCTACGTATACCTTTCTACTGAAGTTATGATATAGGAAGAATCTTTAAAAAAATAGCTGTTTTATTCACTTTCTTGCAGAGAATTAGACTTAGGCTTGGACTTAGACTTAGACTGCACTTTATTGATCCCTTTGGGATGACTACCTCAAGGAAGCTGAATAGAAGAGATGATGAATATCTCTGTGTACATGCATAGCTATTGTCAGCAGCTGTTTAGCTTAGCGTGTCTTAGCACAGCATAAAGACTGGAAACTGGGGTAAACAGCTGTACTTGCTCTGTCCAAAGGTAACCAAATCACTAATTAGCACATTATATCTGGTGTGTTTAATCTGTATGAAAACCAAATGTAAAAACACAAAACACATTGTGGGTTTTGTAGTTCAGATACCTATTCTAACTTCTAGTTCAGTAGATCTACGCCACCATCTCTCCCTCTCTGACTCAGAGAGGGAGTCAGAGAGGGAGCTCATCGCCTCGATGAGCCTGTTACTGAAAACTGAATATGCCAGGGAAGTGCACATTTAATCCAGCATGGCAGGAAATTGATCTTTATTGCTACTGGCTTTTCACTGCTCTGTTTTATACCGACTGCTGACTCCTTAGTCCTCCAAACCAGCCAATAGTGATCAACAACTGCTTAACAAAAAATAAGTCTGTACCTCGTCTGTTGTGGCCCCCATTTTGGCTTTTGTTGTGCGACAAAAACTCACTTCCATAGCAATAGCAATTGTCGATCAGTTTTTACAATCAGTAACTCAAAAACAATAATCAATCTCCCAATCAGCTGATGTAATGAAATTTGTATGAAGCTGATCTGTCTTTCTTTTCTGTATTGAACTACTGACAGTCTGAACTTTTATAAAACTGAGTTTCAGTTTCCCCCCCACGTAATCTTTGACTTAAATGTGATTCAAGTGAGATATTATCTCAAACCCTCAACATGAAATTGCTTTTGAACTTTGATTATTAAGGGAGACAGAAAATCTGAAATTACTTTGTGAATGCCGGAGAGACTTTTCTCTCTCTGCAGACTACAGTTTTGTTTTGTAGGTTTGTTAAAATCTACAGTGGCTTCTTCAATCATAGGCTTACGTGACCCTGTGATGCCACCACACAGACAGATATCACTGGAGCGGGACAGATGCAATCACAGTAATCCTTCCTCGTATGTCTGAGGCTCCATACGATGAAACCATTAAAATGATTCAGGTGTCTCTGCTGCTTGAAGCAGGTCAAAGCGGAACAATGACGACCCCTATGACACCGCCTGCTGGAGATGAAGACGTCTGAGCAACAATCTCACCCAAAGATAACACCTGCATGTGTTCCATCAGCTCAGTGTGTGTATGTGTGTGTGTGTGTCTGTGTGTGTCTCTATTGAATATTTCATTCAGGTCAAGGGCAAAAAACTCTTGTTCGCCAACACAGTGAATAACAGACCCGCTAATGGCAGGCATATGGGCAGGCAAAGCATGCATTTTAATTGATAAATTAGATGAGTGCTTTTTATTCCGATATTCAACATTTAGGTACATGCTCAATTTATTGTTTCCGCTGCTAGGATATCATTTCAGTTGTCCCCTGAGTAGAGAAAAATGAGTACACAAATAAGCCCATTTTATTTCGAAATAAATGATGGCTGATGGATAATGTTAGCCATTGTGCTCTTCTGGTATTAATGATTGTCACTCCCACATATTTTACAGCTGCATCACTTGATGACACTCCAGAGGAACAGATGTGTTCAAATGGGAACTCTGACGTGAGAGAGACGGTTTTTCATTATTCTCCTGTCATTTTGTTGAGTGCAAAGTCATCAGCCGTACGGAGAAAGGATCAAAGCCCAAGAACAAACCATTTCAAAGTCTTAGCATAGTTAAACAGCATGTACCACACTGTGCAATAACATACAAGTACTTATTATTATGCAAATTAGCATGGTCTCTTTAGAGATCCATGATTTCCCTTCAATTATAGAATTTTCTCCGTTACCGTACACATTGTCTTTCTTCTTTCATTGTTTTTTGAACATCAAATCCATAACAGTCTGGGTATTACATTAAAGTCCAAATGCAAGTTTCAGAGAATGCCTTAAGAGTATTTGGTTATGCTTTGTCACGCTAAATGAAAAAAAAATACTCATTAAAGGATTTAGAAAACCTGAGTGCAAATGAGCATGCTGCCAGTTGCTTCACATGGGTGTCAAGTCAAGTCAGAGTTTATTATAGCCAGATATCACAAAGCATGCCTCAAAGGCTGTACTAAAAACAGCAAAGAGTAACATTAGCATAACATCAACAACCTACAGAAGAGAAGAACCACATACAAGGCATTAAAATGCTATAATTGACACACAATAGATACAATTAGAGCATTAGCTAAATATACTAAAATGCACAGAAGTGATATAACACACATACATACATAGATAGCATAAATCAAATCTAGCATGTACAGGGAGTCAATCTAATTAAAAAAGATTTGGTAATGTAATCAAATTTTAAGTAGCAGTAGTCAAGTCCACGTGAGACAAGATGAAGCATGTTTCAGTATCATGAAAAAGAATGGGACAAATCTTTGCAATGTTTTGTAATTGAAAATTTGCAGTCTTTGTTATATTGTTCATGTGTTCTTCAAAGGGGAGATTTGAATCAAACAGGGCACCGGGATTACTGACACAGGAGCTTTGGGAAACTGTGGAACCAGCTGTCTTCAGTGATCACAGAATTTATTTCTGATGCTTTGGACCCAGAATTAACATTATGGCTTTCTTTGCATTTAAAAGAATGAAGCTAGATGGCATCCAACTTTTTATTTCTGACATGCAGTCTGTTGATTTTACCAGCTAATGACAGGCATCAAGTTTCAATGGAAATGTAAAGCTGAGTATCATCTGCATAGGAATGGAAGCCTAGTTTGTAATGAACCAAAAGGCAGCATGTAAATAAAAAATAAACACACCTGACCTTCTTGTGGTCTGATTAACAGTTGTTGTGTTACACAAAGTTAGATATGTTGGATATGTATGATCTAAACCAGGAGAGAGCAGCATTAGTGAGACTAACATAACTTTCTAAGTGTAATGGAATGCAGTGATAAATCATCATAAAAGCTGCACTGAGTTCATGGAGCACCAATATTGAGTCTGAAGCAAGTCGTAGGTCATTAACCACTTTTGTCAGAGCAGCTGTGGAATTTTCTGAGGCTGGATTTATGCAGTTCACACAGGGTATTGAATGAGGGGTGATCTGTAAGTTCCTGAGATACTGTTTTTTTCAAAGAGTTTTGAAATGAATGAGACATTTGTCATTGGTCAGAAGTTGTTCATCAAATAAAGGTCCAGGTTATAAAGGCTTTAAAAGATATAGGCACAATTCCACTAGTAATTCACTGGCAGTAATTGTGGGTAGAATTTGAAAAAGGTCTATAATACAATAAACTAGAAGGAACAGGATTG
This sequence comes from Nibea coibor, assembly GCA_023373845.1. NCBI lineage: Eukaryota > Metazoa > Chordata > Actinopteri > Sciaenidae > Nibea > Nibea coibor. Next base: position 14,238,252 of record CM041727.1, on the reverse strand, counting down.
AGTAAACAAGCAGTAGGTTGAAGGGGAGTACCGATTTAGAGAGTGTGTCAAGGAAAATTATGTTTAAAGTGGGAGAGTTTGCAAACTAAAAATTGTCAGACGTAATTTTCCAGTCCTGAGTGGGAGTTGAGGAAATATTTCAGTGAAGCCAGAACAATAAGCTGTATTAATATTGTGTTTATATTCAAGTAGCTTATTTGACCTCACAGGCCCAAATGTTTTTTGCTTGGTTGTTCTGTAGTCTGTAGTGCATTTTTCTATGAGGGAAGTCTATGGTGTTTTCAGAAGATTCAAGTTTCTCAGCAAGTTCAAGAGTAGTAGTCAGTAGTCACTGTGGTGGCCACGGTCGAAGAAATCTGGTGCTGCCTGCTTAGACATAATACATGGCTTGCCTTTGACATTCCAATCTGCGTAAAGAGACATCTGTGTTTCTAGACTACAATAAGTTGACAATGACACCGTTCTTGGTTAAAAACATCCTCTTTGTCTCATTTGGGGCATATTGTATTTGTGCTGTTATCTCAGGCTTGAAAGTCTATCCACCAGGATGAGTTGGGCAGAATGTGAGACCGACTCAGCCGCTTCTGATGCATTATGAGAGCGTCTTTAATTATCCTTGGCCAAGCGTGGGTTAGTGTTAGGGGTTAGTAGGGTTGGTTTGGCAATTTCTCCACAATAATAGATAGCATAGGTTTTAGAGTGGTTAATATAATGCCCATACAGTGTGGCCTTAAAAGTAAAGTAGCCGTGATCTGAAAGAACAGGTTGATGTGGTGAGATAGCCAGCTGGATGTGAGAAAGAGTGACCATGTGCCAAGAAAAGGTCAGGAGTGCAGCCACAGAGGTGAGCTGGTAAATCTAAATCTAATCTAAATGTTGACTAAAACCAGGACTATCTATGAGATCTAAGAAAGCTTTGCTGAGTGACACAGATTTGCCATTAACATGATTATTAAATCTCACCCAGTGTCATCTGGGATTGTCTCCAGTTCCTGTAACCATGTAAAAAGGATAAGTCATGGAAAATGAATGAAACTGAATGAATAAATATTCAAATCCCCCATAATTAAAACCCAATATTTAAAGTAACACTTTACAAATGGTAGGAGATGGAGAAGAGGAGAGCTTAGAGATGATAATGTTTTTTTTATGATTTCTAAAGCTCTTATATTTAACATCCAGTTATCACTAATTGTGACAGGAATATGTAACTGTAATCGTGGAGTAGATGGGGATGTTCTTAATCACTGTGTCTGTCCTTTGGATTTTATTTAAAAGTGGGCTCCGTCATACTGGAGAAAGATAGTTGTTTTTTGAGTCTCATTGTCAGGTCTTCAAATAGTGACATTTTGGGTTATTGTAAAGGGAAAACAAACAAAGTGGCTCAGAGCGAGCCACACAGCACAACAGCTGGCGTTCATGCTCCAGGGTCGTAAAATACTGACGCTTTGGGTTGGTGGCTTGAAGATAGTTGATCGCTGAGTCTCAGTCCCAGCATGAACACCACCTGCTGTGTTGTGTGGCTCGCTCAGAGCCACTTTGTTTGTTTCCCATTTACGTTGGTATTTGACGACCTGGAAATGAGACTGAAAAATCATCTTTCACCAGTATGACTCACACCACCTTTAATTTACAGGCATTGCCTGTAAATTAATTAAGCCTTTTCATTTTGCAGGATGATTTTTTTTTTTTTTTTTTTTTTTTGCACTCATTTCCTTTATTTTGTAACACAAATATGCAATCTCAAATATATCCATAGTCACTTCATCACAAATTTGCATATGGTTCTAAAGGAAATCCAATAAGCACAAAGGCACAAAGATTATTAATTTCTTTGCAGCAGTTACTTGGTAATGTCTTCAGTAAGACGGCAAACTGTTGTCATGCAAACCAAGTCTGACTGTCACTGTACCATTGACATTATCTGTGAATAGGGCTTGATAAATACAACTATTTAGTTAGCTGACTATACAAAAAGTGCCAAGATAATTATTCCAAACAGATTGTTGGCTACGTCTCCTGGCAAGTGTGTTTGCAGCTTGCATTAATATTTATTGCAATATTGTGTGTAGAACAACTGAGGCAAGTGGGACGGCTTACTGTAACAAAAAAAAAAAGAGAGAGAGAGAAAAAAGTTCTGACTTTAATGCGGCCTGTAAAATTTGCCCACAGGGTTCTGATGTTGAGACAAATTAACATATCCATCTTAAGACTTAACTCGGAATTAATTAGGGGTGGTGATTGTACTTAATTCACTTTTCACAATTTCTGTTTAAAAATGCAGAAATCAATGTATTATGACTGCACTGAGGTACGGGGTCACCTTCAATGTTCTGTATAGTGATTTATGAGTCTAAATGTATAGCCCTGTAGAATCTGAGTGACCCTGCAATGAGATATTATGCTGGTCTGCACAAGGTTGCCTACATGCATATATGTACACCATGTTATATACAACATGAGTTTCCATTTCTTGGATGTAAATGTAACACACTTTGTGCATTGTTATCAGTAAGTCACCTTCACCTTTATCGTCAACTAACAAGACTGAAATCATAATAAAGAGGAATAATGTAAAGGTAGAAGATGAATTATAGTCCATGTTGTTCTGTATCAGAGCTCAGAAATAAGAACTGTATTATATCGATGGCAGGCTCATTTCTTTAATGAACTGATCGCTTCACTCTTGAGGATGTATGAATGGGTCTTCTACTCCTTTGGCATGCACAGACAAGGAAGTCAGAGAATTTGTGCACAGTGCACTGAAAATGTTATGCAATTATAAAGGAAATAATACATTCTCTCAACAATAAAAGGGCGTTGAATGAATGAAAAATATTATTATCCTTCTGGAAATACCAGAAAAAAAATCTTTATCAGTTCTGCTTCCTTGAGGACTATAAACCTGCACAGTAGGCAGCCCATGTTGCAAGAGAATCACAACAGTGGCATGCATGGTGACAGAGATCATACAGAGAAAGTAGCAGTATTGTTTTTGTGAAGAGAAAGAAATGCTGTGAGGCTTCTGTGCCTCATCAGCAGCACAGGAAGTGTTGTATGTCACATTGTTCTGTGCAGTAAACAAACAGTCCAGTTTATCACTTATTTCTACACATCACTTTTCGAGGATTCATCTGAGGAAGCTCTATCCACTTTTAGCAGAATTAGGTGCCAGTAGGTAAAACTGCAAATAATTAAGTTGTTATGCACAAGCATGTTCACCAGGTAGGGGCTAATTAACATCAATGATTGAAAATATGAGTGTAATTTTAGGAGTGTGACTTAACACGGATGCACAGATATCAAATGCTCATGGGCACACGTAGAAATGTCTGTGATTCACATGTGCAGTATGTGCGAACGACACTATTTGGAAACCAAAGGGATGCAAAAAGGGAAATGATGGAGCAACATATGCTGTGACAATTAATCACATTACAGGCTGTGGACCTTCTGCGTTGTGTCTCTCATCCACCATCATTATATACAAAAAAACTGCTCTCACTTGGCAATATTTATCGTACTGTAGAACAAAATACCCGTTAGTGCTCACGCTGGAGTTGTCAAACCCCCGGGTTTGACAGTAAAGTTTACATGTTAGCTAGTGTCAGAAGTGTTTTACATACTGTATGTTAAAGTGTTTCATATGCGTGAGTGTGTCTTCACAAGTACTGTGTGTGTTTGTGTCCATCACTTAGTTTCTAAATTCAGAACATTCGAGTTAGTGCCAGAGTGTATGCAGCCTTTTTATATTAAAAATTATAGCTACACTAGAGGCATTTTATAGTTAGCAATGGTGATATGTCAATCAGTCAGTCCACTGTTTTATTCCAAATTGGAATATCCCAAAAATAACTGAATGAAATTTTCTGAAGTCATTCATTGTCCACAGATGATCAATGTCAGTGGCTTTGGTGGTCATCTTTTTTACTTCCATTTCCATACCCTGTGTTGTGGACTCACACTTTAACACGGTTTATTGTGAAACCAGATGAAAGGAGATGAGCAGGGTTGGCGGAGCAGAACAGCAGAGCGAGGCAGACACTTTAAACAGGTCTTTGAGCTGGTGAGTGACCTAGTGTGGAATGAAAGAGAGGCAGGTAACAGGAATCTCTGCGGGGAAGTGAAACGCAGTTTTCATCAGGAATTCAGGAGGACATTACACCGACACAGAATGTGAAGGTCGTAATGAGGGGTGGCAGTAGTTCAGTCCATAGGGACTTGGCTTGGGAACCAGAGGGTGGCCGGTGTAAGTCCAGTATAGACCAAAGCATGGAAGCTGGACTGGTAGCCGTCTGCCGAGCTGCCCTTGAGCAAGCACCAAATTGCTGCAAAACTGTAGTTACACCACAGCAACTTGATGAGGTGGAGAGTATATTTTTGAACCAGTAATTTACTTTTCACTTCACTACATTTGCATTCACACCTTCATTACAACTAGTCTGCTCTAAATGCGGGGATTGAGTGTAGGGGGGGCAACATGTGATGAGCAGTTCTATTGCACATGCCAAGTTGCCAGCTGCCTGGAAGAAAAATAAGCACCACCTGTGTTTTGACCATGATGCAGTGATGGTGGAACAAAACTCAGAGTAAGACGCAGTTTCCAGCAACAAGCCCTGGACACATCCGGCCACACTTTGTATCCCAAAATATAAAAAAAACATCAGTCACATGATGAAGGACTTGCTGTGTCTCCCAAAAACACTGAGATGGTCCACTTTTAAAAATTCCACTTCTAATCTCTGCAAGCAGATTAAAGTAAGACACGCACACTGTAGGTCAAAATTTAGCTTTGTTAATTTCCCATGTGTCACAGTAATATCTGAATGTCGGGTACTTACTTTTACTTTTATTTAAGCTATTTTTAATGGGAGTGAATGTATTTTTACTTGAGTATAGATTTTCCACTTGTTGCAGGCGTGCGGGCAGGTCGACAGCAGAAGGGAGATGAAACACCACACTCAACGCAAACACACAGGCAGATAGAGGACCAATGGGGGACCAACAAAAGACACGAGAGGAGTAGACACCTGAAAACACTAGCAATGAGTGTCAGGCACAGACGGACAGTGACACCCTGAGGTTGGTACAGTATTTGTGGTTTTGATACTACTACTTTGCAAATGTTAGCATACTAACACGCTGATGGAGAACACGGTAAATATTATATCTACTAGAAAATCAGCATGTTAGCACTATCACTGTGAGCTTGTTGGCACAGTGAATTTAGGATGGAGCTCAAATCACCCACTGTGTCTCTGCTGGTATGACTCTTATTGCTCTCTCTTATTAGACTCATGCTGGTTGAAATCATTTCCGCTCTGAGGACATATAGTAGATATTTTATATTAGTATTTAGATTAGATATAGTAGATATCTATTTCTGGAGTTCTTGACATTTTCGTGTAAAACTTGAAGAAACTATAAACCTCTTAAGAGTGCCAAACGGATATTGGTCAGTGACACTCATTTAATGTTTACTTATTAAAATCAAGCATGGACTTAATTAGAACCTGGATATCTTTACTTCAGTCCTGTAATGCAGTACAGGTTGAAGCAATCTCATTAAATCAGCCATCAGCAATTCATTAATGCTACTATGTGACTATGATTCAATCTCAAAAGCACCATGCCCGAAGGCTTATTTATTTAAGACCAAGCAAGTATTGCAATTTGATCATCAGCTTCTGCCTTCCTTTAGACTAAGAAATAAAATACCTATTAACCTTTTATATTGCTCAGTGCATATGTAAGAGCTGGAGTCCCAGAAACCATTAATAAGTTGCACTCAGGTGGCAGATCTAAGACCCAATGGTTATGCATGTGCACAAAAAAATGACTTGATCAGGTTCCCTCATCTGCATGCAATCAAACTGTGCAGTGAGCCATTAAGGAGGATGAAGACAAGGCAGAAGACATATGAAGGGGTCTATCTTGTCTTGACCAACAAAGGCAGGAAATTAATCAGTCAGTGTTGAGCAGTCAGTGAGCTGCCTGTGGGTGGTAAAAGCATTCTCTGTCTTTACTGGCTGCTGGCAATATTAGGCAGATTGGAACTGGATCTCTATCAGGAAACCTCAGGCTGTAGCATGTAGTCAGGATACGCTGCTTCAATGGAAAGACACGAAAACTGAACGGTAGCTCTCTGTGTCTAAAGAAGATAGATAATATTCTCATAAAAGAAAAACACTCATTATTTTGATGAGAAACAGCTGGTGTGCTGCCAATTAGGTGCTGAATTTACATTATTAGAGAAGCTTGCTCTGCTGGCAGTAATGTTTTTTTTTTTTTCTGTGTGGTTGAGTTCAGAAAGAAAACTGGCTCTGACAGCCTTCCGTGTCCATGTTGTACCAAAGAAAGATATTATTTTGGCAAAAGTTCAGAATCGCAGAACAACATATATGCAAAAGAAATTGTGACAGATGGAGTGAAAAATGTGAGATGTGGTTGCACTCTTCAAAGGCTCAGGTCTGTGTTTCATCCATTTTTTTCTATCAATAAATCAAGAAAGTTTTGTTGCACAGATGGCATTTTCATTCCATTCAAATTAGATCATAAATTTCAATGAAAGTAAATGTCATCAAATGCATGTTGTGGCTTCTGGACTGAACTCCTCCTACTTGAAAGTTAGTTTGCTAATAATAACATGGCAGTCAGTGACAGTCTCAAAGGCTAAATGAAAAATGAGACCTCGTGACCTTTCCACAATAAGGATCTTCATATTGCTAATTTAAAATTCAGAGGACATTTTCACTCTATGGGGAAGGTCATGAAGGTGAGGGTGGTTCTGAATAGGCAGACATTTGAAATGATAATTTTATCTGCTGAAAAATTGTTGTCATTTAAATTCATCATTACGATAACGTCGATAAATTAACATTCACCCTACAGTATGTTAGAGATAAGCATATTTTTCAACATGTTTCTTGCCAAAATGAGGTTTTCATTGTGCAGATATCTAATCAAATGTTCAGTCAGGGAAAAAAAATGTCACAAACAAACTTGCAGTGGAATCCTTTTGTTAGTCCTCAACCTACTTGGGAAGTCAGTGACCTTTTTAAAGCTGAGTTGGAGTTCAATGAGTACAAAGTTTGAATTATGACAGTTAGAAAGCCTCCTGTGGTATTTGAGTGTATTTTAATTGTTTTCTTTGATTCATGTGTCTCTGCATCTGGTTTCTAAGATGCTCTGGTTACTGTCACAGTGGAAGCTGCTTCATCTTTATATTCTAAAGATGGATTTAGTGATTTTTCATCACTAGGCGGCAGAAAGACAGAAACACATCCTTGGCTTAATTTATTTTCTAGCCACTTGTTATCTTGGTGTCGAGCTTAAGAGTAGTACACATTTCACTTGGTCAAGGTCACTTGTTGGAAACACTTAAGGTGCCACATGAGAGAGATTAAGAGCCATGAGACTTCACTCTACAGTCTGTGTGTGGCAGGAAAACCATATAAATAGCTTTGGCACGGAGCTACAAAGTTAGGTGTTGAAGGAGTAGCTTGAATGTTTTGGAAAATTACTTCTTATTATTATATTAAGAGTTTGATAAGACGATTGAAAACAATGTCATTCCAGTAAATATATAATATGAAGCCAGCAGCTAGTTAGCTTAGCTTAGCAAAGATTCTGGAGACACAGAGAAACAGCTATCCTGGCCCTGTCCAGTGGTAAGACTTTGGTGAAATTGGATCATTAATTAATATTTTCTGGTCAACGTTTAAGATGTTTAAGAGAGATACATTGCTTAGCTAGTTAGCCATGCAGCTAACTTTGCCCTTCTATTAGCTGACTCTGTCTAGAGTGGGAACTGTGAGCTAAAGGTGAGTGTTAACATTACAGTTTAAACATACGCTGTACAGTATGTTCTGTGTGAGGAAAAACATTACATTTCCCCTTTAATGTGTTATGTCTTGTTTGTCCTTTACTGTCTGGTACTCCAGCTTCCTCCCACAGACCCAGGACATGCAGGTTTATAGGTTAACTAGTAACTGGTTTGTTTCTATGTGTCAGCTCCATGATCTGATGTGAACAGGCAACATGGGTGTACTCTGCCTCATGCCCAGTGACAGCTGGGGTTGGCTTCAGCATCCTAGGACCCCGATAAAACTAAGCCGTCATGGGAAAAGGAATGTACAAAAAACAAAGTGTAAGAAATTACACCTAGTGGTTTTATGGATGGTTTTGTGCCAGACTATTTCTTGGCTGAGCCCAGTCACTTTCTGGAGTCTTTTTTGTTGCTGTGAGGTTTCCAGGCAACCGGCAAAGAAAGCACATTTCCAAACATGTCAAGCTATTCCTTTAATTCTTAGGATTTTGGCACCGAACAATCAATACCAGCCTGTTCTTTATTTGTTGGGAGGAAATTATGGAGGAGATTGCCATCATGGGTAAAAACGAGAACCAGTTTGTGAAATGTTCTCAACTGAAGTTGAATAAATGTTGGTATTAAACCTGATATTGTTCCTGGTAACAATACATTTTTACTCCTGCATGTTATCCATCACGTTGTTGAAAAGTCGTTCCTGCTGCACATTTTAAAATGTGTGTGTTTTTTCTGTGTGGTTTTTCTCTCCTCATCCCGATTGGTTGTTAATCATTTTACATGTGTCCCTGGCCACAGCAGTTGTGGAAACGTTATTTAAATTAGATCTCTTTATAGCTCCCAGTGTCTGTAAAAGTACACAGTTGTCCAAATATTTGTCTACCTAATGTTTAATTAGTGACATTAATGATGTCACTTTGTGCAGTTGTGAGAGAAAAATACCACAAGCTTTGCAGCTGGTAAACAGCAGAAAAGCCAACATACAGACTAAAGGGATATGCATCTGAAACACCTCTTAGTTTGATAGTGACAACAGAAAAGAAGATATCAAAGCTGCTTGATTGATCGGTTATCAATTGGTCTATTAATTAACTGGAAGAGCCTTGACACTTAAATTCTCTCCTACCACTTAGAGTCGATTGTTATATACAACTCACCTCTAGGCTGTCCTCAATAATGTTTCCTCTAGTAAACGTAAGGGAAGACGATGCAGAGTGGAGCCACAGCGAATCTGATGTAGTCTAATCTTAGGCTTTTGGCATGTGTTAAAACGAACAATATTATCTATTCAAGAAAGCTGTCCACAAAATAGATATTTTGATTGGAGTTTTTGTGATTTAAGGACACAAGATGCACTTCTTTCTTCCCCACGGCCTGGCTGAGACCCAGTGGATGTTTGTAATATTCAGGCTTGAAGTACATAAATGCGATGCTGCTGATGTCTTTAAAGTATTGACTCAGGTAGTAGAATGCCCTAACCCAAACACTAACCCCTAGCCCTGTTCATCTTTACACTCTGACCCTGTGAACATCTCGCCCACACTCTGCAGCACTTACCCTGCTCTCAGTTCAGTACGGCACATAGAACAAGGCCATCTTCATGTCCTTCCATGGTCTTGGGCTTCCCTGATTCACTGACCTCATCCACCCCTGCACACATCACTCTGCCCACACTCTTGGTCTCTGATAGACTCTACTCTGTAGAGATTTAATTTAAATCTGTTGATCCCTGGTCCAGAAAATGCAGGTTCACAACATAATTACTTCAGACCTAAAACTAAACCTTTGTTTGCCCACCTACATTTGTTAATTTTGTGACACTTCACATTTCACAACTAAATGTTAAATGGTTAGCATTCACTTTTATCTTTTACATTAAACATTTCACTTTTAAGTTAAATGTTAAAATTACTTAGATTTACTAAAAACTCTCTCACTGGTGTCCTGTATTACAGTCTATAGGGCAGGTTTCAGGTAGCGTAGGTAACTTTTTATTCTCTGTGGAAAGTAAAACAAGTTGTAATAGAAAGGTGAGTACTGTGTAGTACATCAAGCAGGCCTGAATAAAGTGCTTAGACAGTTGTTACTGTGACATAAAATGCTCCACCAGTTCTTCCACTCAGTACCTTCTACAGACATTTTTTTTCTTACATCTGAGAAAAAAGGTCTTTGATTCCGATATGAACCTTTGCAGGGAATTTAATTTTGAAGCGAAAATAATATATCCCTATTCTCAACAACACGCCGCTTTGAGATTAGAGGCCGCCTCGGGCATTTCTAAGCAAGAGACTTTAATTAAAAACACTTACTGTATGTGCAGTTTTCCCATTTATGATAATATTCAATGGCAGTCAAAAGAACTAAGCCACACAAGACGCTCTAGAAATATTTAATAATGACCATGGTACATGTACAAATACCCATTACATATTCACAACACAGAAGGACAAAGATGAAACACTGTTTTGAACAGAAAAAAAGTAATAACAGTGAATAACAAAACAGATAATGTTTCTTTTGTTCAAATTTGGGATTAACATTCATATTTTGTATTTTTAGTTTCTGGGATGATCTAGTAAATACAAGACTGACCCTTTATAAATCTCGACTCTACCTTTCTGCAGTATGTAAATTAAAATTTCTAGTGTGAGGCGGTGCACTTTTTAAAATGTCATTGTGTTGTTGAGGCTGAGAAAAACAATGTTATAATCCTGCCACAAGTAGGTGTGGTATAAGAGCTTTTGTTTTGTGAAATGATAATGCTGTTTCTAATGTGGCAGCACAGATGGTGCCACAGAGCTTGAATATTTATGCTCAGTCAGTGTCCATCAACTCCAGGCCAGAATTTCAGAGAGCAGACTGGGTCAGGCTGATCTTTTTTGTCCAATGGAGAACAAATTAAATAATAATGCAAGCAAATGCAGCACTCACATGTATCACTTTTAATTGAATCCAAATAATCCAACTAATGTATCAGTGGAACTAAAAGAAAGAAAATGGTCAAATGTGACAGTAGCACATTTTCTAGATACACAATCTTGAGCACAGCACAGAGGTCAGATAGTGACTCATTTATTGATCCACAGGGACCAGGTGGCCATAGATCCTCTGGAAGTCTCTGATCTAACTGTAGCTCTAAATCAAAACTGTACATCAGCTGCCAAAACAGCTCCTTAAAATGGATATCTGATCACATGACCTCTGCCAACTCTGCCAACAACTGCAACATAAAATAACAAAAGTCATAAAAATATGCAATTATATGCTTGACCAATAACTATGGCTATCACTGAATTAACATTCATTAAGGTCCAATGAATTAATTTGTGCAGCTTAATATGTGAGGTCAAGTCACTTACAGCATCTGAAATAACATATATTTAGTGTATTTGTTTTTCCGTTTCTTTTTGAAACAGTAGATCACATTTTCTTTTTAGTTGTTTTTTATTAGTTTTTGTTCCACAGTGGGACAGACTGGAGACTGCAAACACAGACAAGTCTCTGTCTGTGTTTACATGAAAGTCACTGGTGTGTTTTCTTCCACTGTGAAACAATGCTGATAATAAGCCCAAAATAAAACTGTACAGTTGCTACTCTCTAACTGTCATACTATGATTAGAATCAAACTCAGGACATTGTATCGACTCAGTCAACCAATTCTTTGACATTCACATTGTCCTGTAACACGCGTTACTAAATGTGTAGAAATAACTAAGAAGAACCAATACGGAGCTAAAATAGGCGATAAAGCATGCAGCATGCAATGAGGTAGCCAAGCCAGAAACATTTAAAACTCTTTATGTCATACCATTAAAAATGTACTGTATAATATGTATTATGCTGTAGTACTCGAGATTGGTCTTCAGACCGGTCTCAAGACCATTTCTTGAACGTGTCAGTCTCATCTTGGAATCGACGGCATTTTGACTCGGCCTTGGTCTCCGGAGGACTCTGGACCAGTGTTTCCATATTTTTCACTTAATAATGTCTAGTTTGTCTCACCACAGTTTCATAATTAACTAAAAATACTTTAACACACACATAAAGTTGTTCCACAATCTGTAAATGAAAACTAAAGAGGATATGAGAGCCTGCAAAGTTTTTCCAATAAAAATTAAACTTGGTATTTTATGAAACAGCTCATTAAAAAAGAAATGACACCAATAACTTGACTCCTGACATGCTCTGCTAGAGAGAGACTGTCAGCCAAACCTTCTTTAATTGAATTTGACTTCCTAAACGTCAAAGTGGATCTCTCCAAAAGAGTCCAAAAGAAAACACAGAGCAGTCTGTAAATGCTTGACTTGTCTTGACTCTGTCTTTGGTCTTGGTCTTGGTCTTGGTCTCGACCCCTCAGAATCTTGCTCTTGATACACTCTGGTATTGGTCTTGACTTGGTCTCGGTTTAGCTGGTCTTGACAGCAACATTGGTGAGCACATTTTGTGAACATGTAAACAAATATTTTTGAATATAAATTATTTTGTACCAAAATGACACAGTAATCAACAGAACCTTGAAAGAATTGGTAAAGTCATTGAGAGACGTGATATGAGACGTGATATTGAGTGAGAGGCAAATTTTTTGTGATATTACTAATATAAATATCACTGCAGTAACCCAAATGACATTCTTTTCACCTCTTCCAAACAGAAATAATCGTGCAATTTATAAATGTACTCAAATAAAATCAAGAGGCTGCTGTTATTATGTCATTTCAATTAAAAAAAAATAATACATTTTTGTACATCAGCCCACACAGTGTACAGTTCACTGTTCAGAAACAGAAACACACAGTACGTAGTCTATCTTAGAAGAATGTTTAGACTGTGACAGTAATTTAGCTGCCCTGTTTTAGCTGAAGAGAGTTCATTTGGTATATGCATGCCACAAATTAACAAAGCCCACATGTGTGGGATGCATTTCTCTACAGTAGCACAATGTTTCTTTAGACTTTCATTGATCGAATGGATATCTTGACAACTTAATGTGCCTCCAGTAATTCTCTTAAATTGTCTTTTTGGAATACAGCCCAAAACTGAAGCCCAGTAATGTCTGAACTACATTAAAACCGGGCTTTAACCCTTTGGCGCCGTTTCAGGTTATGCAATAGCTAATCATTCTGAGTGCTTAAGAGTTTATTAGGATGCTTCCATAGTTAAAAATAACATGACAGGGCCACATTGATGTGCACAGCTGGTTTACTGTACCAGCAGTTCTTGCCTTTTATATGGTTATTAATCTTTGGGCCCATCATGGATGTGAGCTCTTAATATGAAATCTGGTTAATAACACACTCATCATGTTGGAACATCACACAGCAGCTAAATAGTACTTCCTCTAAATTAAATCCTTTTTTATACAGGACGGTAATATAATAAAGCTTGCATTCATTGAAAGCTATATATTCAGAGATAAGTCAGACAATGTAGCAAGGTTTGAGAGAAAATTTCAAAGCGACAGCACTTTGGTCAATTGACATTTTCTACTGGAAGGCTGTATGAGTTAAGGAAAGACAGGTGAAAATCATTTTAATTTAGACCAAGTCAAGATCCTATCAGACTTTGAGGAACAGCAGCATCGTGCAGAAAGAGACAGTATGAGGAACAGGTTCTATTACTTCTGTATATTGTAGACAGCAAATCAATCCCAGTGAGAAGGAACCTGCAGTATTGTGCTGCACTGTAGCTACCTTTTACGTAATGCGCTTTTGTAATTGCATACATATACAGTACACACACTTGGTTTTCGCATATTCTTCATGACCAGCAGTGATGCACTGGCTTTCTTTCCTCTGTTCCAGCAGGGCAGAGTGTGCCCTGTAGTACATAATTTATACTCTATATAATCTAAGAATATACTCCACTCACCTCACATACACAGGAATCACATAGACATAGCCCAGTGAAGGAAATGAATGTTATAAAAACATAATAGAAGGAAAGCAAAGGTTACTTAAACTACTAAATACTCATTAATGTTCATTTTCGTAGAGCAATGAGATTAAGCAATTCGTCCATTCAAATCATTTTTTGTGACTTTGCATCAACCAAATTGTTGAATCCAGTCAGAAGAGTCGACTGCTTCCACATATCTGGTGGGAACGTTCTCAGGTAAAAAATATTATTTATAAACACACAGTGTTTCAAGGCAGAGAGGGCAAACAATTTGTGAACTGAGTTGGTTCACATTTTGCTTTGAACGTTGTTTGGAAGGGACTTTTTTTGTGCACACACTGTATATCAGCCAGTATATTCAACCCACCAGGTTGCCTTTCTGAAGAAAACAAGGCAAGCCAGCTGAACTGTTAGTGTGGTGTATTCATGCTGTTTGTGTATGTGTGCGTCTTTCTGCTTTAGCCTTTGTTTTTGCTTGCCACAACTAAACTGCGGCGCTTGTCTTGCTCAGTTCAGGTGTCTGCAGGAGTCGGAAAGTAATATGATAACATAATATCATAAATCATAACTATGATATGCTCCCTGAATTTATAAATGACACAAAAAGGTCATATTATATTTTGATGCCATTTCTGTATTCCCCTACTGTTTAAATTCAAATGTCAGTTTATGCTCAGATAGAACCAAACATTTCTGCAAGAAACAACATCAAAAGATTCATCTTCTTTCAGCTGAGATTTACATCATATATGGTGCTGAATTACAATTAACATTAACTAAACTGGAATTGATAATATTCTGCTGTGTGTCTGTCTGCTCAGTGAAACTGATTTGAAGTTGAATAAGACTTATTAGTTCTTGCCATGAATCTGAGAAAACTGCTAAACACTGAGCAATGAGCAAATATGTCCATCTTCACTGCAGTTTGAGTTTGGTTTGTGTTCATTGACCTCAAATGGGTAAAAGTTAAACTGTATGACATAGTTATATGAACACTTATGAAAGTTTCCATTAAAAGGCCATTCTACTTTTTTAGTTGTTGGTGTTTTTCTGGTAGTGAAGCACTCAAATCTCCATTCTTTCTGTTATAGTGTGCATCATTAGTAAAAAATGACAGCTAATGAAGACTATTTGTTACTGTACCTTTTTAAGAAACATTGATTTACATCCATTTTGCTGCTCTGTTACTGCAAAGACTGTTCTGATTTCTCTTGAGACATTATATTTGAGATCAAATACTGCACAGAGATATGTGACTTCAGCTTGGAGGTCGGATGGATGACAACTACACAGACTTTGCCCACGCTAGTCTGATATCTTGAAACATAAAGAGTACTTTCAAGTCCAACACCATAGCAACACTTCAGCTTCTGCTTACCTGTTCTACCCACACATGACTCAGACCCTCTAATCCACAACAGTAATCCTTCCTGTGATGTTAATATGAAAACACTTCATGATGCTATGAAATTCTGAAATAGCTTGTAATGTGGAAAACAAAATGGATACAAAAAAGAAAGATGCAATTTGTGGTAGCGATTTTTCTATTTAATGTTCAACTTAACTGAAATTGACTTAACATGCTAGAACCAATAAGCTCCCTTGTGATAGTAAATCAACCTGCAGATCGGAAAGTAGCTGAAAACAGACCAAACGATTGTGGATATGGTTAAACCTAATATGCTGTTGAATACAAACAGCATATTAGGTAAAATAATCATTCACCTTTCAGGAGACAAGAGACGAAAATGGAGAAAACGGAATCATCACACATCGCTGATTGCGAATGACAAGCAACTGTTAGCTAACTGTTTATTTATGCATGGTCTGAGCCTTGAAATCATCCCAATGCAAACAGATTTCATCAGATGGTAGATAGGAAAGGTTAATATGCATTGCAAAATAAACAAATGATATAAGAATGATAATAATTACAATAAGCCTGCTTGTTGATCTCCCTCAAGGCCATGCTAACTCCTGTGGTTTGAGACATGGATTATTCATAACTATGGTTCCATCATTAGAAATCTCTAATTAATTGTTGAAGAGCTCTGGGGCTTGAACTCACTTTCAGCTGGAGCAAAGTTAACATTTTTCTACAGCTTCCTGGGGATGAAGTGATGTAAAAATTAGTTACAGAAATTGTTGGCGTTTGCCTTTGGTGACTCTAAAGCCGTTTTGTTGAAGGTATTCAGAAGAGACTCTTAATAGGTAATGTTCTGTGTTCTCCGTGTACAGCTGTTATGGTAATGCTGAACACCGGCTTCACTGCAATGGGGACTGCCAACCCTTTTGAGACAGAGAACATTGATTATCTTCATTTATATTTATTAATTATTGCTGCATTAGCTGCACATGGCATATGACGCTCGAGAAAAAGTTTAATCACAACACAAGGCTATTCTCTTGCATGCTTAGACCTATAGTTAGTATTTATAGTAGAATATAGTATATCTCTGTTTCATCCTGTCATACAATCCTGTGAAGCTAATTTCCTCGCTATGATCATCCGAGGATTATCAATTGGGATATCAGCTGATATAATCAACTGGTCTCATCTATCCAATAGCTTAGCCGCACATCACACGCCTTCGTCGTTAGCCTGTCGTATTGCTGCTTCATTTTAAAATATGACTCTCGCTGTTAGTATGTTCATGCTGCTCTATGCACGACCCTCCACTTCCCCATCGCCACCCAGTCCCTGCAGATTTTATAATTTCATTAGCTTCATCAGCCCATCAGTCTCAGCAGTCAACAGCCTCCACCACCACTAGTGTCTGGACTCCATGGGGGGATTTATCTCACAGCTGCTCAGGGCAGACGCCCCTCAATCACAAATCTCCCTGTAGAGTCTAAGAGCCAAAGACTTTCTGTCAAGACTTATCAGATATCATCCATCATAGAATAAACATTCTTTACTTTGTTCACTTGTCTCTCCTGATTGAAAAACAGTTCAGTTAAGGTGTGGTTAAGGGATGCAACCGAAATCTGTTCAGCCAGCGATAAGACTGACATAACAAGTAAAAAAGGGCCAACATTAATTGTTAGTCTGTAACAAACACAAACCTTGGTCTCCAGACTCAGAAATGAAGCTCCTAGGAAACTGGGGTGAGGTATTTTAGTTTTTCACAGTTCAGATCCGGTAACTTCATCTGAATTGTTCATCAGTCTAACCAGATAAAACCCAGCACAGATGTTTCAATGACCTGTCAAAATCTCAGCTTTGTTGTAGCTCTCTTATGTTTCTGGCTCACTCCACAAGCGAACTTCACAGATATAACATATGACCGCGACAGGTGACTGTTCAAAAACCTGAAGAAATCGCGTGTCCATTAATGTGACACTTGAGTTTTATGTTTTAATATCGAACATTGACCACGTGTGAAAGATTTTCAAAGTTCAGATTAAATTTGATCCAATTGCAGTGTGCCATCAATCTGGCAGATTCCTTTCCATGGTTGTGTAATCCTGTGTCAGAGTATCACAATCTGTTTTCACAAGCTTGACTTCCTTTGGTCATATTTCTTGCCTCAGCCGTATAGCACTTTAAGACAACTCCCTTTGCGTTGAAAGCAGGGCTGCTTTCGGTCTCGACACCTTATTGCTGCGTCTTGACTGCACAGTTGGTAAACTGGTTAATTGTGTTTTGTAAAATCAGCTCGAGGAACTGAGTTGGCGTTTTGGTTTGCTTGCAGATTTGTGTTTGAGGCTTAACCATCCAATAACTGCTCATCACACTCCAAGTCTTACCTGGATCCAATACTATAATCAAATACTGTCTAATTTACACAAGCATTATCTCAGTTTCTGGCTGAGGTAAGTGTTCTTCATGTAGAGTCTGAAGTTTTTATCCATCAGTTCCTGTTATGTGGAAAAGTATCCACATGATAACAGAATGGGTCTGATTGCTTTTTCTTTCTTGCATTTTTTTTTTTTACTCCTTCATGGTTTAAGGGCTGTTGGTTTAAATTATTTTAAACCACTGTTGCCTAAAGTGGAATCTTAACCCATTCTCTTTAAGTTTATTTTATATACTGTGGCAGCCTTCATTTGAATAATTTAATAACAAAAATGCCTTTCAGAGGAAAGTAAATTAGAATGTGAGAAGGATACTACCAAGGGGCAGATAAGAACAGCCAAAGTCAAACACAATGTTCCTGTTCAGTGAGCACATTAAACTGGCAGATTTTTGCTCTGTGTGCCTCGCGAGCTTTGGACACTGTACACTCAAGGAAACACATCTGTGAACATTTGAAGGTTTGCTGGGAGTCTTTTCCAAACAAATCACAACCTCAAGCAAATACCACAGTGACCCCCGCAAAAGAACACACCTCCCTGACCTCATCAACCACTACCCTCTCCCTCTGTGCAACTGCAAACCTACACACACACGCACAAACACAGTGTTCCATTGATGCTCTGATGCCTTTGTGACTGATGACAGGCAGTGTACTCCCACTCTGAATTGCTCCAGCTCATGTTGTTAATTTAGCGGAGCGCTAAAGGAGAATTAAAAATCAGGCTGGTGGGAAGCTCGGTTTGCTGAGTAACACAAAATCACAGTATCCTTTAGGATATCTTGAATGTAGGTTAGTGCTTATTCATGAAGTCAGAAATGTGCCAAGCACTTGCTGTTGTCAAATGTAACCGTATGTTGTTAACTGTTGCACATAAAATCGTGAGCATTTTAGATGAAAATTAAAAGAGGCATTTGGTAATTGTTGATCTTGGAGTGTGAAATAAGAGTGTGGACTATCTCTGAGGTCCAGAGTGTTCTACATTTTCTTAACAACTACAGCAACCACAGTTTTTCCTACCCAAACTACCTTTTTTTTGGCTACACCTAACCAGAGACAGTTACTCAGGATGTGAACTCTGGAGTACAGTGTGATATGTGTTCATCATAAGCATTTTTTTAAAAAACAATCTAATATCACTGTTAAATAAAACTTTGTTTTTAGCTACCTTTACTGAACTCCCCTTTGTCCCAGACCATCACGGGTTAAATGTCACCGCTGCAGCAGACTGAGTCCATGGGCAAGCCCAGAGTTTATGGCTGACATGTCTGTAATAATAGCAGGACAGCGAGGGCTGAAGGTGTAGATGTGTTTAGACAGCAGCGATTACAACTGAAACTAGAAGAGTGCACTGGGTAGAGTGTAGATCTCCGACAGGTAACAGATGGCGAAGCACTGCAATGACAGATAGAGCTCAGAGTCATATTCAATTTCTCACTTTTACAACACACCGAATTTCTTTCACCTTTCGTTTTCTATCAGGTGTCGATCACTTGTTGCTCCTCCTGATCATTTAAGAGGAGTGAGGAGTCAGCGGTCAGTATAAAGCGGGGCAGGCAGCTTCAGTGATCACTGCTTGACCTTGAGCATACAGTCATTTAGTAATATGCGAGATTAGCTGCAGATGGAATCAGACAGAATCACATGCAAACACACACGTGACCTGACATGACCTGTCAGAGATACTTTTATCATTACAGTATGTACACAGCAATTGCAAAGAGGCAGTCACTGGCAATGAAAATGTTAGTTGTCAGACTTCCTTCATCTGGGTGCAGTATGATGTCAGGACAGTCTATACAGAAACATAATAGCAACATTAAGTATATACCAACTTGCACATTCTGACCTGTGCAGCTAAACATCTCCATTGGGTATTCATTCCAATAGCTATATATTTTGCATTATACGAACTGCATCTTTAATCTGCACCAGATCTTCAGTTTATTAAATATGACAATATAAATGTTAAATTATGTAATCAAATCATTTGCAACACCGTGGCCTTCAGTGAACTCCGTAGAACCAGTGTGCCGGGAAGAGATGTAGTCCCCATTCACAAGCCTGGGGAATGAATGAGAAGAGATATTCATCTTTGCGACTGAATGTGAATCATTTATAACATTTCTCCCCATCAAGGACTTATTCTAATTTATTATTCCAAAGCAAAAACAATCAACTCCAGACGCAATTATTTATCTGTCAAGCACAAAAACAGCTTTAAGGTTTGCTCACTCATATTCATAAATGTCACATTATAAACTTGCAATCACCAGTGAAGTTGAACCTTGATATTATAATCACAAAATAATTTCACCACCCTCCTGTTTTTTCTCCCTGAGGAGGTAAAACAAATAATTCACTGACAACTGGAAAACACCCAGACCAGATTAATGTAACGCCATCAAAGTTCGCGCCCTGTCAGAGCCCTTCATCCACATCAGCCCTCCAGTGTGGCAGACACAAAACACATCGTGGTAAGAAAGACCAGTAATGGGATGGAAAGACCATTTGCTGCTGTTTTCCATTTTTCTCTGTGACCTTTTCTCAGGTGAGTGCAATGCATCTGGGTGCCTCCTGCTGTTCTAAATAAGGCCGAGGCAAAATCTCAGACCTGCCACCATACCTGCACTCAGTCTTCACAAAATGCCACCCACTCATCAAACACGGGGACCCAGATTGATGAATGAATTTAGGGCGGTCCGCCTACAAAGACATTGCCATGTCACTGTAAAATATTGTGCTCATTATGCCTCATGAAAAACAATGCCCAGATGGACTCGTGTATTTAATTGAACAATAAAGTGAGTACCAGTCAAATGCGAGATTGATTTTGCAACTGAAATTTACAATGGTGGGCAAAATATAAAAGACTTAATAAAAGCCGGTATTTCAAAATGGGGATCTTCATTTCGCATTAGCATAAATGTCATATCTTGAAGAAGTAAGCCCACTTCAGTTCATTTTTCTTTTGCCTGTTTTCACACAAGTCCCGACACTGTTCTCGGTGTGTGTGAGCAGCCACCACACTGGTGATAAATCATGCAAAATGACACAGAGCAGCGCTGAAACACCAACTACAACAACAAAAATATGGAAACCAGCTCCGTGCTAAAATGAAGAATGCTTGTTGGGTTCGCTTGTAGATTACGCATTTAATTTCCCTTGCTCAGCCAAAAATCTATTCATAATGTTTTCCATCTTTAAGAATATTAGATGAAGACCTGCAGCGACCCAAACTTTATGAACCCGCCGACTACGACTCCCTTTTGAGACCACATCTGTGATTAAAAGGTTCCTTTGTCTGCTGACAAAACCTCCCTCAGTTGCTCTCCCATCGTACACAAAGGCAGGCAACAGACAACAGAGCTCACTGTGACAAGCCTCCTCGCACGCAGCAATACTGATAGACGACTGAAAAACTGTGCGGTGCCGTGCAAAGGCTGATCTGTACGGGAAAATTAAAATCACCCATTCTCACAGAAGCCACATGTGTTGTTTTATTCATTGACGTGAATCGCCTCTCAAGAGCAACGCATGGGTGAGAACTCCCAGCTCTCTAAAATATGCATATATGTGTGTTTTGATCCAACATGAAATGCCACCCTTCCCCCGCCTGCATGTGTGAGATCTTACAAGCTGCAGAATTATGTACTTCATTAACCTGCATAATTCTGACTTTCATTTTGTGGTTGTTGTTGCTTGTGGGATGTTAAGTGAATGAATTACAGCCAATGACACTTAGCATCAGAACAGAAAGTTTCACAATAGTCCACATTTTAAAACTTGAACTTAAAATTTCCCGTCTCCTTAGGGTTTTGTCACGGCAACACCTTTGTGCTGCTCTGTACTCACCTGCTTTGTATCCGCTGTTTCAGCATTGAAATCAAAGCACACACTTCTTTAATATTTCAGATCAAGTATTTTTCAACCCAAACAATTACAAGTAAGTTAACCTTTTTATATGTCTGCCTGTGCTTAAATGCAGACCAATTTGGACAATGAAACAGTCCCAGCCAAATTAACAGCAACAACAAAAATAGAATAGTTTGTTTTTTAATACCCATGAGGTGATTTTAAGAAAGCAGCATGAGCATGAGAATATTCTGAATAAAGTGATAAAAAGTTGTTTTTCCACTGTCCCTGCTTCAGGCATTCAAACAGAAAAAAATGGTGATAAAGGTACAGCATGTTCTGAAATGTGCAAATCACCTCCATCGAAGGTGACACAATCACCAAAACTTTCTAGCAACTTTTTTTTTCCTCCAGTGTGTGTCCACAGATTGTTAAAGAGGTATTATGCATAGCCACATACAGAGCATATATCCATATGTTACAGTTATTTATTTGGCATTCATTTATTGCACTGAATAAATAGTGTTCCGGTCTGGCCCTCCTTCTTGAAAGTTTGCTGCTGGTACTGAATCTCCCTTTACTGCCAATATAGGGTCCAAATGCTCAGATGAGAAATTACAGGTCATAAAAAAATCACCATAAAATCACCTTAAAAAACGCTTTAAAAAGCTCTCAGCAGTGTACACAGATCAATGTCAAAAGTCCCACTGAAGTATCTCCAGCACAGACATTTGCTGGCATGTTCTTTGAAAAAACGTCAGTAGTAACGATCACATTTTGATCCATTTTTGGCATCAAAGAGAATAGTAAGTCACACAGAGGAAAGTCCATTGTAAAAGCCAAAGAGATAATTTTAGTCTTAGCTTGCAGCGAGACAAAATTTTTAATCAACCGTCGCATACTGTACGTCAGGCTTGCTTCAGTCTTTACCGATAAGTGGACAGACCAGCTGTGTTTGATTGAAAGTAATCACTTTGTGTCCTTCTCCTACAGGCTGCTGGAAGTCATCCTGGGAAATTAAGAAAATGTAGTCACTTTAGTTGGGTGGTTAAAAAAAAGTAAAGCAGTTGGACAGAAAATTCTTTCCTGCTAATCTACAAATCAAGACAGACTGATCATATGTAATGATGAAAACGTATCAGTGGGTGTGATTTCCTTTAGCACGAACAACTCATTAGTCATTCCAGTTAGAATATTAATGGACATCTAATGAGTCAAATAACCTTTTATTTCTAAGTATTTTAAATCAGCCTTTGCTCTACTACTGATGCACGTTGTGGACAATTTTTTTATACACATTCTCACAAGCTGAGTTTGTTTTTTAAACCATAGACGCAATGTGAAATATGTACTTTATTGTGTGCCTGCCTCTTTCCAGGAGGCCTCAAGTGTCCTACTATCAATGGTGTCTGAAGGTGTGGGGTGAATTCTCCACGGGGCTACTCAGCGACAGAATAGAAAACTAATGGATGTGATTTGAGTCCAGATCCTGAGGCATCAAGAAAAAAAACGTACTCCGCATTGGTGAAAATACATGGGATGTACTTTTTATAGTTTCTCCTCTGCAATTATCCTGTTGTCCTCCAGAAGAAGTGAAGCATGCTTCATTGTTTCAGCTGTGATGACTGGAGTGCGTTTTTGGCATAAAATTATACCTTGAATTTCACTTCATGGCACAATTTTCATTCAAGAACAGCCCTGAAATAGAAAATATGTTTTCATGCGCATTTAATAATTAAATTAGAAATTATGTTGCTGCACATCATGCTGCTGAATATCAATATTAATTGTTTGGAATATTTAATTTCTCAACCCGACTGCTATGAATGCCTTCTGGCCGTTCTGATCTAATGAGGTGCTGCATCACAGACCAGGCAGATAATCAGTGGCACAAATTAACAAAGTTATTTGAATTAATCAGGTGTGACATTCGTGAGAAAATTTGAACAACACTAAAGGGTATGCTCCTTATGTTTCATTTCATTTATGCCCATGTCAAGAAGCAGTAGAAACCGATTACCGTTAAGCTCATCAACCAAATATGCTCAACTATTTAGACTGTGTCTGTGAAACCCATCAATATCTCCCGACTTCGATGACATTAATTCCAGCTTCTATTATATTCTGCACAGCAAACATGCATGGACATAAGTTAAGACCTAATGAAGGTCGTTAGTAATGATTAATGGTCAGAAGTACAAGATTGAGGACCAAATACTGCTGCTTAATGTGTGAGAACAATAAAAAAAAACGTGAAGCTTTTACTATCTTAAGTACCCCTGAGATGAGAGCAATTTGTTTAAAGCGAGTCTTCTGTGCTGCTAATTATTCAAATACTCTTGCTCAAAAGGTGGCAATTGGGACTTTCCACTCTAAATATAAAAACATCAGCAAAATATCGCAGCGGAGACTAACAAGAAAGTGTAACACACAAACAAGGACAAGCGAGTATAAAACCGGTGCTGACCTGAATACTGAGGAATCTGAAGGTGCTGAAGGGTTACCAGTTATATAACACCTCGCAACTTGCAGCGAGGTTTCATTTTCAACATGATGAAAATATTAATAGTGCAGAGTTCCCACCTCCACCCATGTCTATGGATATGTTCTACCCTTCCTTTGACTATGGATATTTCTCGAGCTGATAAACACAAACAGTTCTCACTCATATGTTAGCTGCAGTGAGATGTTAGACCTTCATTTAAATAAAGAATGTTTACACTGATATGATGTAGTGACAATAAATGTAGCAGCAGCCTCATTTTCTATTTTAAACCATCAATATTTTTAGTACATTCTTCAATGACATTTGTATTATACTCGTAGAAAACTACGATATACACTATTTCCGACAGTAATAATCTACGTAACTTTTCATTCATACGATGTACTTTGGCACTGATTATACATCAAGACACTCTTAGGTAAGAGACAGCAGGTCAGTAGAATGTAAAAATGAAACACATTTTGAACATTAAGTTTTTCATGTCATGGATTGCATGCAATGGAGCCAGTAAGAGGTCTATCCGTGTAGAATAAAAAATGGAATGAGTTAACACAAAAATATATTAGTCACAAACTCTCCAGCATGTTTGGTAACAAATATTGCTGCAAGTTAGAAACTTTCAGCTGAAAGTTATGTTATCTGACAGACAATTTATTTGGATCATAGTTGGATTAGAGATTACCTCAGTACCTTTTTGTTTTCTTCCAGAGTATTAACTTTATTGCACCATGAAGTATTAATGACTGCCTCAGCTTTGGGGGAAGCTTTTACAAGCTGGCTACTGCCCACTACCACTTATGAAAGCAGAGTAGAGAGGATGTTAAAGTCATCTATAATAAAGACATGAAACGGACTACGAACTAGCATTTGCCTCAAAATGTTTGACTCTAACATTCTCAAATTCAAACTTGAATACTACAGAGGGATTTGAAGCCTTTTTCCATTAGTTTCTTATGTCACCTTGTGACCTTGTCACCTTTTTGTGTTACGTGATTTGAGAAGCATGGATTAATTTAACAAAGCATTCAAAACATTAGGCCAAAAACTGATGATGAAGCCTGTAGATGTTCAAGTCACAATGTAATGTGTGCATCTGTGAAGAGCTGAGCTGAGACATGGTGGGAGTTGTCTTTGCCATCTCTTTGATTTCTGTTTTTCTCTCCAAAATACTTGGATCTGCCTCCTGCCAGTCACAACCCATTCAAGCCAACAGACAAACTACTGAAACTTTCTTCTTTGAAACCTCTTTCACGACGCATTACACTGGAATGAAAAAAGCTTTGTCACATGCTTTTTGAGCTTGAGAATCTGAATGAAACGTCTTGCGTTGCTCAGCACTTGCTTGTTTTAATCTCCCCCAAAGGTTGAGAGGATGGAAATAAATGGAAAGTAGATGAGAGAATGGTTGGGCAGATTATTTTGTTGCATATTTAGTAGGTTAAGTAATTGTTGTCAATTATTAATTCCAATCCCTCCGAATCATTTCTGAATAATACAGTTCTTACAAATTGTCTTTTTAATTAGTCTTATTCACACTGATCTTCTTTTTTAAAACATTAAATCAAACTAAAGCCAAAATTGTAGTAATTGGTAATTGAGATGGTAAATCACAGTCTATTAAGGTTTTCAAACAAATGCCCTGTGAGCATGTTGGTTTTTCCCTTTTGGTTTGTCTTTGCCTGTATTTTAGAAACACTTCATGGAAACTAGCCCTAGTGGTTAATCCTATGTGACATGAGTGCTACTTTCAAATGTCATGGTAAAGTCTCTTTTGAGCTCTATCTGTAATACAGCACAGCACTCTAGTGGCCACAAGGGTAATAATTGTCTGTGTGTGTGTGTGTGTGTGTGTGTGTGTGTGTGTGTGTGTGTGTGTGTGTGTGAGTGCGAGAATATGTGACTAATGGAATATACTGAGGCATGAAGGTGCCTTTTTGCCCCCCACCCACCTCTATGAGCCTCTCTGATTTTACAAAGCAGCTGGGAGGAAAATGTTTCCACTTTGACTGATATATTGAAATAACTGATAAACTAATACTGAGATAGTTATTATTCAAATAGCGTATGGAGAGAAAATGAGCCTGCATCATATGTATTCAGTTTATACCAAAGAGATCTGATGAGACAAACACAGCAATGCAGGAGCTTTGAATGCAAAGATGAAATGCAGGGTGGTGATGGGCAGGAACGGCCTCATCCAGCAAATAAGATATTTTCATCTGGAATAACATTTTGACACAGAGGGTCTCTGTGTGAGACAGACAGGGAGAGACAGAAATGCTTGGCTAGTCATACAGAAAGAGATGTGAGCTGTGTTTGTAAAACTGAGAACCCTTAAACACCATCAACTTTTTGGGGAATTGTGTGACAGTCAAACTTATTTTTCTCTGTGTGACGCCTCAGCTTTGGAAATACAGCTACTGTTTGTATCATTTTTACCGCCAAAGATCATGAAACAACCACTCTCAAGGAGCTTTTCTAAGACAGTTTGGAAGTGGATTGAAATCTGACAACAAGTGTCATCCAAAGTGCACATAGATGAGTGGAATTTACACAAAACAACTAAAATCAAATGCCTGCCCTCCTAGTGATTTGGATATCAAGGCCCTCTGATGTATGTGCATGTGCTATAGCTGCAAGGCTTTATTATTAACATATCAGTTGATTTTGAAAAGGTTGGAATAGCAAATAGGAATGGAAATAAGGAAGAGTCCAAATTAAGACTCTGATCTGAAGAAGATCCATATAATTATTCTCAAACATTACGGTGTTCACATGAATCACATTATAATGAATTAAACTACTCCTCATTTTTCCTGGAAACAGCTCAAGGACCCTTGAACCCTGAAACAGACACTGTAACCATTAGTGTGAGTCTACTGTAATTCATTATGCAAAGCAGGCCATGGTAATTCAGAAAGAAATATTATATTTAATGAGTAATATGAAAGAATAACTCATTACAATGTCTCTGTGGTGTTTTCTATTATAACAACTATTCATGTCCCACTGGATAAACCAGGACATTTGACGTCTCTCATTGCTCTGCTGTCGCCTTACTTCAAAAACTGTGATTTGACATGAACATTTTCAGAAATCTGAAAATTCACCTTTGAAACACAACCAGTTAAGGAGTGACCTTTAATTAAAGAGAAGAGTGTGAAAAGATTTCTCCAACGGAGCATTCCAGCAGAGGTGTCATCTTACTGTGTAAAGAATGGCAGGCCTAAACAAAAACACGTTTTTGTAGATGTGAAACTAAATCCCCTGTTAGCCATGAACCTGACAAGAAATATTCTCAAGATATCTGAAAGATGACAGATGGTGATGAAATTATCTGAGGCTGCTTTTTATAATCAGTCCCAACTTGCACATCCTCAATATTGATTTTTAGATTAAACTGGGAAATAGTTTTGAATGTTTGTTCTGTGTTTTCAAAGACTTCCCCATCATTCCTGCAGCCGACTGACAACTCTACCTTGTAGAGTTATACCATCACAGACTCTGTGATATACACTGCCTTATAAGCAGTGCCGAAATATTGTGTATTGATATTTGCATTACAGGTTTGCTTAGATCAAAATGATCAGTCAAGGACACAGATGGTCAGCCAGGAAGTATAGGGTGCGGTCCAACCAATTTCATACCTACTGCTGCCTACTCAGAGTGCATAACAATTCCGCTGAGCCGGCTCTATTTGACATTGTGGATGTGTCATGTTCATAGGGATGGCTCCTTTTGGATCCGCCTGATGCAGCACTCACAGACTTCAGTAGAGCCTCACATCCACCTGAAAAAAAAAATGTCATGCAAGCACTTTTGCTAACAGTGAAAATTCCTCAACTGCTTGCCTCTCCTAGCTGTAAAAGCAGATGTGACTTCTGCAGTTGGCCAATGTGTTGCCAAACCGGAAAAGTCCTACTAAATTGTCCATAGCCTACATGTAGCACATGAATGCAGCTCCAATATCAGGTCCCTGAAAACAGTTTTTAAGTTGGTTTAAATCTAATATTTAAACTTCATTTCATTTGTCAATAATAAAAGTCTTTGCACTGTCAGATACGAGCAGTCAAGAAAAATGTATCCTGTCAGCTCTATCTGCTGGTTTTCCCACTTAGCGCCATGCACATTTTACATTCCTCCCAGGATTTATATTATACAAGATAGCCTGGAGTGCCACTATTTAATAAAACTCTCTACTAAAGTTAAAAAAAAAGAATAGAAGTAAAAAGTAAGACTTTATCTGCTGCTAAAATTAAAGCTCCATTTACAGTTAATTAAAAAGTTCTTGCTTCTGTGGTTTCTTGCTTTGGAAGAGTTGTTTCTGTTACTTAATATTGATTGAAATGTACCAGGGCAGAGAATCAGCTTATTTTCAAGTTTACAGTAATACACTATTGATAATACTTCAAAGTTTAGTTTAATCGTCCTCACTTCATCACAGTCATTTCGGGGGAAATGACGATGCAGGTTAAGTGTAATCCTGCATTGTGAACAATGTAACCTTGAATATTATTTATGGGAAAAATAAAGAGAAGCACAAAGTGCACTTTTATCTGTTAATCTTTAAGTCTCTGGTAAACAGAAGATTCAACCGCTAATTTATTTTATGACTGTGCTTTTTTTTTTGAGAATCTGAGTAAAGTTCATTGTGATAATGCCAAGAATATTTTAAAATAATACCAGGGGCAAAATCTACCTTAAAGCTAGTACCCACCCAGCCCGCAGACCCTCATGAAACTCTTCTACACGTTCCCATTGGATTGATTTTGTTCTTGACACAACTTTATGCAGGACTTACATTATCATGAACATATAAATTAACAAGAGGACTACAGAAGACCTGCAAATATCAAGTGGACAAAATACATCTAAGTGTATCGAGTATTTGGATTCATCAAAATCGATGTACTATTACTGTGAGCAAATGAATGATACAAATGGATGTAACACATCACAATGGGCCCAAAAAATAAGGTATGCTATTTAAGCCGACAAATAAAACCAAACAAATGTCTTGTTTCAGTTTTTAACAAGGGAATGATGATTAAATTAAATGAATTAAACTGTTTTCTAAATTGAGCCGGAAACTAAGACACGGAAGTCAGGCGTGACTTCAGCCTTCAACGTCATCACGCAAAGATAGCTGCGCGGTGACGCTCTTCCAAACCGACGCACGTTTGTTTTTGGTGGAGGCTGAATGACAGTGCGCTGCTCAAGTTACTGAAAGGGAAGGGTCTCTGTTCAGAAGAAGGCTTGTACTGTTGCACAGACGGAGAAACAGGGTGAGCAGTTTTCTGTTTCACGCTGAAACGCCGTTCATTGTCATGGCAACTGTGAAGTTTACAGCCGGAGCTAACGGTAGCTGTTTAGCTTAGCGGCTAGCCCCTGCATGTTACTTCCCTGTGGCTGAGCATCGCCTGTCTGCAGCTTTTGTTTCACTTACGTTACGCAGCTGGAAAGCAGCAAAATAATCAGTCTTTCAAAACTCTCTACAGGTGGAGGGATGTGGATTGTAGTAAGGACGCAACTCTCAAACATGTCTGTCGTTTGCTTCCGTTTATTAGCCGCTAACAATGTGCTGTATCAGAGTCTGACAATCCCAGTAACTACTTTAAGTCGCATAGCACCTATGAAGATTTCCAATATTTCTGCATATAAGTATAGGAAGGCGTATAAAATATAAAGCTTTATAATTAAATTGACTTCTCAAGGACGTAACAGAGCAGTCTCTTCAATATAAAAAAACAATAATGACATCATCATTATATGAATAATGATGAAAAGAAAATGAATATGTCTATGTTAAATATCTGATCATTTGAATTGGAATGATTAGTTAATTAATTAATTAGTTGTTTGACACATCATTTGGCAACTGATTACTGATCCTTGTGCTAAGACAGCCCTGGGAAATTCAATGGGTATTTAGTTTTTTACTATTTTCTGAAATGTTATAGCCAACTTTTATGGATCAGATATTTCTTTCGTTGAGAATGTGATTGTAAATATGTGAAATGAGCAATAATAAAAATTTCACTCTAGTCCTATAAATAATGTTCATGTTCTGTTTCTTTTTCTTCCCCAGGATTAACAAAATGTCTTCTGCAGAGCCCATCATCAGATCGAAACAGACAGAGAAAGAAGTCAATGGGATTCCTACACAGGTCGTCTGTACAGAGTTCAGCAATTACATATTTGTAGTTCTCACTCAGTACGGCAAAATCGGAACACTGATATCTGTCACACCTGACTCCAGATCTAATGATATCAGCACCCCGACATTATCCACCAAAGTACTCCTGGGCAAAGACGAGGTACACTGGATGAAATTCTTTAAATGTAAAGTACTGTATCAATGTGAAACAGAGCGGTTCACAGGACATCAGTTGCAACACAGGGTAACTCATTTCATGCTGTGAAAGGGCAGATGAGATTGGGGAGGCGAAAACCTATTTGAGCATTGCATTAGCATTTCATTTTCCCACTGGCGTACAGTGCTAGACATGGCTGGAGCCACCCATCCGGGTACTTCCATTGTTGCGTTATTATCCTATGGCCAGGGAGGCAAATAATTATGTTATGACCTTATTATAGGGAAATAAAAGAAATGGGAGGTTTCAGTCTGTTATCTCAATTAATTTATGCATATGTCATTAAGACATTTTACTTTGCTGATTTGGTAGTCTGTCCACTGTGACGTTACTGTAAACTAATAAGCTGCATGTTTGTCTCCATGTCGATAGCTAAAGACTTTCCTTTGTGCTGCTTACAAGGCTTACTTATTTTAAAAAAAATTGATGAGCTCTTGTTTCCTCCAAAAGGGGACATGGTCGTTCTGAAGACAGGAGACATGGTCGTTCTTCTACAGTGTATGGTTTTAGAGTTGGGTTGCAGGCTTACAGCGCCATTACACAAACTGAATGAACGACTGTGATTGAATACTATGAAATGTAACTAAGCATAATTTCCACAGCCGAGTCATCCTCTGTTACTGTGAAGTTTACTGAATAACACAACAGCCAAATAACCTGCTACAACCATGTCAGAGGTTTTATTAAAATAGAATGAAGTCATACTGTAAGATGTGCAAAGGTTTACATCAGGAGATCTTGACAGAAATAAATGACTTTTTTCATGATATCTGTGGAATATTACCCAATCAATAGTGCTGATTGGCAGTAAAGGCAAGTTAGCACGTGATGGCAACAGCAGACCTTGACATGTTACATCGCAGCATATCTGTAATAATCTAACAGCTGATTTGTGTTTCTGTTTTCAGCCACTGACACATGTCTGTGCCAAGAACCTGGCAATGTTTGTGTCGCAAGAAGCCAGTAACAGGCCTGTGTTACTGGGACTGGCACTCAAGGATTCCTCCATAGATGCAATAAAACAAATGAAAGAGATCATCAAAAGTTGTCAAGTCTGGTAGGAAGTCAACAAAATGGACATGAAACCTTGAAGCTTCATCGTGCAGAGGCTGTCTGGATGCCCAGATGTCTGGAGGCTTCTGCTCCAAGACAGAAATGTATAAATCCAATCTCATTTACTCTGAACCTTTTGATTTGTTAATAGGAAGGATTGTCTTCTGGAAAATATATTTTAAACTCAATCTAGTGGTAAACAATAATTTTCTTCAAACCAGTGTGCGCCCAAAAACTGAAGAATTAGTGAATAAGATCTTGCAAAATGAAGTTCCAGCTTCATCATTGTACAAAGTATGTACCTTACTGTTTTTGTTTTGTATAACTTTATACTATGTGATACTTTTGTATTTTATAATGCAAATATTCTAAATTGTTTCATGAAGAGACTTTATAAATAAAACGGTAAAAGGTTTAAAATGTGTCTTTTTCTGTTTTTGAAACAAATCCAACTCAATTATCTCAGCTCCAGTGAGGGTAGCTTAGGGTTAGCACTGTATAAATATTTTAAGCATCACAAATATTCCCATCAATCTGGAAAATTGGGTTAGGCTTTTTCTAATCTTTTTATTCTGCTTGTTTTTACAATCAATTATGGCTGTTACAATTCCAAAAATGCAGTTAGGCATCATTTAGAGTCCTCTTCAACACATTTCAGCATTTTGTGCTAGCAGTGTTTTACCGCAGATCGGGACAAAAAGATATTTCAGCATCTGTGGTGAATATTGCTTTATTTTTATATCATCAGTCTGTAAAATGTAATCAAATGTTTTGATTTATTACTAGAATAACCTTAATTAGCATACCATTTGTAACATCAGGCTAAATAAATAAAAGAAATGATAATAAAAGTAAAAATATTCATTACAATATGCAGAATGGCCCAATTCAGACTAATATGCATGTTATATTATTGGATTACAGGTATTGGTACATTAATGTATGCATCATTTTAATGTTGAAGCTGATAAAGGTGAGACTTATTAACAGCTTGGACGTATTTAACAGTTTAATCTGTGATAAAAACAGGTTTGGTTATATTTTGTGTTACTAGTAAACTACTAAGTAAAATATTTCCTTCCAAAATGGAATAGAAGTATCATAGAACATAAATACTCAAGTACAGTATAAGTACCACTAAATTGTACATAAGTATTTGAGCAAATGGACTTAATTACTTTCAAGCACTGACTTTGTTCTTGACTTTGTGTTCTTTCTGAGTTAGTGGTTGGTTATATTGGACTGAATTAGCCTATAAATGTAAATACACACAAACATTAGACAGTATTAACGTGTAATTAGACATGCAGCGTTTTAAGGTTACTCATACTGTGTAACGTTCTCTAAAACGTTGTTCCAACGTGAAGGCAACGTGATGACGTGCACGCAGCGATCGACACGTGACCTGTTCACCTGTGCCCAACCTGTTTATCTCTGTTGGTCTTCTCCGGCTCGTCGCTCAAGGATATATTCAACTGTCCGTCGTTTACAGTGAATGTTTGACTTTTTACTGGTTTCACGGAGTAAAGATTTCAGTCTTCGGGCGCTCTTTGTGTGTGTTTGTTTTGCTTCAGGTTTTTGAGGTTTTACTCACCGACTGCGTGGACTTCGACCTCGGTCAGCTACCTGTCTCAAACAAGGAAGTCTAGTGTGCTGAGCCCTTCGTGACGGGCCATTTATAAATGCTAGTAAATGAGCTCGGTTGGCTATTCTGACAGGTGGTTTTATTCTCGATGTTGATCCTGTAACTTTGACCTGTGGATACCTAAACGGGACAAAGCTGATTCCTCCCGGCACAAG
Organism: Nibea coibor; assembly: GCA_023373845.1. Classification (NCBI taxonomy): domain Eukaryota; kingdom Metazoa; phylum Chordata; class Actinopteri; family Sciaenidae; genus Nibea; species Nibea coibor. The sequence goes on along the minus strand of CM041727.1, from coordinate 14,205,147 downwards.
GTGAGCTGCTTGTGACGGTACACTGACCGTTTCAACTTTCCTATACTGTATTTTATAATTATGCATTGGTATAATAATAAAAATCTAGATTATTTACCAATTAGGCTGCATCAGATCCGCAGGGGAGGTAAGCCCTACACTGACTTGTTGTGCTCTCTGTCTGTTTTAGATGAATATTTCTCTCCAAGACATAGATTCATCAGCCGAAAACAATTCTATTGTTCACCTGGATGCACCAATCCTCCCTGACAAGTCGGACATGTCCAATATGACCATTATTCGAACAAGTAACGGGTCGATCATAGAGGACCAGATGTTTTTAAACACCCTGACTGCACAGGCCCTCTCAGGGATATTTGTCTTCTCCGCCTTGCTGATAACATGCCACCAGGTAAGTGTGTGTCATTTCGCACAAGTACCAGACAGGGATTTTTCTAAACACCCATGCTTGATGAAACTTAAATCACTGCAGCGTATAACACTAGTGAGTAATACAACTTCAAAGCATTGCGCACCCTGTAATGTGGTTGGAGAATGACAGATTGCACCTCCCTTGCCAGAGAAGGGAAACAAGCTCTTATATCCATAAAGGATTATTACTTTACAATACTCACAGTCTACTTATCTAGTCATAAAGTATTTCTTTCTTTCCAGGCAGGTATTATTCTTTCTATTTTATGCTTGCACTGTCCCGCTGCATCATGGGAAAAATTTTTGCTCACCTTATAATTTATGGTGCCTATCAAATTTAAAATCTATGAAAGTCTTTTAGCTGATTAAACAACAATGTAAACATGATGGAGCTCTTTCTGTGTGCGAGGAATAATGGTCAGAAAGAATAAATGACTCTGCCGAGCCCACCTTTACCCAGAAACCATTTCATTGGTCCTATAAATGAGCATTTTCTATTGTGTGAGAGAGGTGCCCGCTGTGCGCAGATGATAGCTTATCATTATGGTTTTATCATTTGCAGACAATGCAGAAGGGTGCAGTATATTATCAACAGGGAAATCAGTTGATATTGAGATTTACAGCATTATAAAGGACGGGGGTGTTGTTGTCTTGTTTGCAGTTTTAATGTTGTGCAGCTGTAATAGTTCCCAGATTTAGTGGATTGAATATGCATATCTATCCAACAGACCCAGGCTTGAAGTCATATGCCTGTGTCATGTTAACGCACATATGGTCATAACTCTGTCTGTTATGTGGTGTAATTAACCAAAGACTTTTTATTATTTGGGTAGCTCGCTATGCTTTTTTTTTTTACCGTCCTTACAAAGCATCAACATGTTACATCATGTGATCCAAAACCATCCTTGTTCAGGGATTTGTGACTCAATATCCAGCAAATTGGTTTCTATCTTTTTAATATAGCGCTTGTTTGGCCAAACACTTGCCAGCAAGACATTTTAATTGAACAAATAAATAGCAAGCTCACTACAGGGAGAAAGGAGCAGGTTTGCGACTGGCATCCCTTCTGTCACACAGGGAGAATAAAATGGTCTGCAGGACTAGTGTTGCAATGCTGGTGGTGTTTCATTTGACTTGACTCCAGAGGATTGCTATAGACTGTTAAACTCACATACTGAATACTAAGCACAGATAGACAATGACCTTAGATCCTCTTTGCTGTAAAGTTGCCAATGCTTTTCCAGCTGGTAATCACTGGAGTGTGGCTCATTTTTCTTGGTGGGCTTATTGGTCCCTTTGCAACTTGAAGCATTTGGGATTAAGAGCAGCAGACACTTATCGTAAGCTGTATGGCGGCGTCATGCCTGGCACATGTCTGTCTCATTTAGTCATATATATATGCTGTGTGTGTGTGTGTGTGTGTTTCAAAATTGTGTTTCCTGTGTTTTTCTTTCTACTTCTATTCAGCATATATCTATGGATTACTGTTACTTCAGCATTATGGAGTCAGGCAGGACATAGGTTTTTCAGGCTTTTCAGGCAAATGGAGGACATCAGTCTCCAGTCGGCTCCCCTTCACATGTAGAGATGGCCAAATGAATCACACCCCCACCCTCACAGTAATCAGGCTTTAATGTGCAGCCTCTAATGGGCATTTAATCAACCTGAATGCGTCAAGCAGAGTGAGACTCTGAATGTTCAACTTGCTCCTACATATGGAGGGTTTTTTTTCTTAAAAAAAAGTAAAAATGTCCAGACCAAAAGTACAAAATAATGAGCTTCAGTGATTAGAAAAATTACATGTTCACTTTTCAGAATAGTTTAATCGCTTGAGTCATTTCTCAACAAAGATTTATTTCATGATTTTTTTTCTTTTACTTTTGTCCTATCTCATTGTAAACTGGATATTTGCGGGGGGGGGGGGGGGGGGGGGGGGGGGTAATAACGACAATAAAACTGTTTGTGGTTATGATTTCACAATAGGAGAAGCTTTTAAAAGTTTTAAATTGATCAGAGTCATCACATTAGAGAAATTTGAGCCAAACAAGGTTGGTTCATTGGCTCAGGTTAGTCATCAGTTAACAGTGGTATTTTTTCTGCTATTATACTAGTCAGTGATGATCATGAATCGGCTCATTTTTCGCTGTATGATGAGGTAACACATGGTCGCGATGCTTTGTTTGTTTTCTTTCTCTTTAGAGAGATATTAGTCAGCAGTGGGTTGAGCTTAGTGTGATTACTTGGATTGCCCCCTCGCACTCAATTAGTTGACTAATGGGTCATAAGCATCTTGGTCGACTCAACTTTTAAATGGTCTTTTTATGAAGAATGAGTCATCGGTCATTACTGGAACACGATTCCCACGTCTGTGGCATCACAATATTATTCCCTAAAATACTCTCCATTTGAAGAGCGCTTTCTGCACGACTGCAGTCGTCTGCAGAGAGACAGTAATATCAGAGAAACAATGTGACTGATGTTCCTATTAAAGATAGGGTCGGTGATGTCTTTGGGGCTTTCAAACATCTTTGTTATATTTGTTTAAAACGTTCTTTTTTAACATTTTGGCAGCAGTCAGTAATTCGGAAGCTTTGGGGAAAAAAGACAAACATTTGGGAAGGGCTGTTGCAGGACTGTAATTATTCCAGCCAATTTATTTATTTGGCCTGAATGGCCGACCTTCCTGCTTACTCCTCCTGTGTACTCATTACACATAAAAACGTGCTTTGAGGGAGTGGTTCTGAAGCGAGGCCTGAAGGAAGGAGGTTGGATACTTTCAAAACCGAGCTGTCTCTTGCTAGTTTCTCCAGCACTGCCTACTCTATCTTTAAATCTGCTATTAGTTCAGTTGAAGAGCTTACGGCAGTTTCCCCACAGCTTTATGTTGCAACAGCTTTGTTTTTGATTTGTTAACACTGGTGTGACTGGCCAACCTAGCATTACCTGAGATTTAACTGTACTCAGACAGACTACTTACACAGTTGAAAACATACCTTACTTTATTGACAGATCATACGGTGTAGTATTTGCTTGAGATCAGACGGATAAGCTGATCCTTGATTCATATAGTGGCAAGTTGTATATTTCAGTCTGGACTAATTCATCACTGGGTTGTGGCTCATGTGTGTGACTACACCAGGTAATAGTTCTGTCTTGTCTAAAAACTTTGCCTCATCTGAAAAACTAGGTCACTGAAAAGAATGATAATTAGATCGTCTGTCATATGCTGCTCTGCATATTCCAATACATGCCGTCAGCTGCACTGCATTTCATTCGTGGAGGCCATGTGGTGGTTTAAAGATGAAAAGTTAAGACCTTTTTATCAGCTCGGCAGAAGAATTTTGCATTGTGCATTTACTCTCCTTGTAGTCCACTTTTGTATGTAGTGTTAAGCTGTACAGTGTGTGGCTGGTAGTTTTTAAGCTGAAATGATTTGGAAGTTCATGAAACTGGCTGATCTCTCTTTATTCTCAACCATGCTGATGTATTTCACAGCGGCACATAGACAGAGCAGATGACGTAAGATAAAATGTAGCTATAAATAATGTCTTCCCGTAAAGAATTTATCTGTTTGTTTTCTGTTGGCTCTCAAGTGACTGACATATCATGTTGATCACACCCATGTGGTTTATATCTCGTCACTGTCAAAGCCTTAGGAAAACTGCAAACTTATTTGTTACAAGTATTTTTGCCTTCTCTCACCAATAAAAGATAAACTTGAAACTTGAATCACAAGGTCTTTGTATAGCAAAGTTACTGTCGTATCACTTTATATCCGGTATATTTGTGAAGCGTCTTACATTTGATAATTGATTATCACAAATATGATGAATAGTTGATTAGTGAAGAATAAAAAAATAGATTAATAACAACAAGTTATTTCACTTCTGAACATATTTTAGTGAAAGCAGGGTACACTTCCCAAGGCAGTGCCTATAGGAAATACAGCCTACAAGTTGGCTACAGTATGAACAGTAATTTATTTTAATCTCATACATCATGAGCGGGAATTGAGCTTCCTCGTTATTTAATTTGCTAGTCTATTCTGTGATTCTCCAGCAATGCTTGCCAAGATAGGGGAATTAGCATTTTCTTGTTAACTAATGTTTTTCATGCTTTGTTTTTCGTTTCACTGTAGATCTATACCCACCTTCGATCCTACACTGTTCCCAATGAGCAGCGCTACATCATCCGCATCCTTTTTATTGTGCCAGTGTATGCATTTGATTCTTGGCTCAGCCTGCTCTTCATCAGCAACGACCAGTACTATGTCTACTTTGACTCTATTCGAGACTGCTATGAAGGTAAGTGCTTGATAACATCATTTCCAGACAGCCATGGAGAGCCCTGCTCTCATATTTTAGATGGTTGCCAGGGAGGGAAAGACGAGTAACTGCCCAAACTAGTTTTTCGCGGCCATTGTTGTCATGTTGGAAGACCTCATTATTTGAGGTGTTGCTTTTCTAGGAGGGGTAATTTTAGGAGCATCCTTGTTTGTTTTTGTGTACTTTTTAATGGTTTTCACAAAAAAAGGGCAACGGCTTTAAACTTATAAAATGAATGTGTGATTCGGCATTCAAATATTATACAAACCCTGTTCGGTAGATTGGAGTTTAATTGCCTTTATGTAACTGTAATTATGTACTGAAGTTTTAAGACCAAAGCACTTCACCAATGGCAAAGGTGAATCATATGCAAAATGGATTACAAGTAATTTGAGAAAGGGAAAAGTAGGAAATACATTATTCAGGAGATTAGTTTTCAGTTTGCAGGCCAATTTTGTGGCTGATTGATAGTGCAGCGCATCAGAAAGCAGGGAGACTGGAATACCACCAGCGGCTATGGCTAAAACATAATGAACCTTCTCTTGACTGGACACCATCTGCATTAGCTTCATTTAATCCCTCCTTAAATAGCAACAAAGGATTAGGAAGGGATTTCCAAGACACAGAACCCTTGGAAGCTTCTTAATGTAAGGAGTGAAACATTTATTGTTCCAAAATGTAGGACTAATTATTATTTTTTTTATCATGTGGACATTCTCTCCTCTAAAATTATTTGACCTTTTTTTTTATAAGTTATAATTGAAGGTGTTGAAAAAATATTCTACAGTTAAATTATGCCATGAAAATATGTATGGTACATTGTTTAAAGAAGTAATTCTTCTCTTTGTTTTACAGCATTTGTCATTTACAATTTCCTGAGTCTGTCCTTTGAGTATCTGGGAGGAGAGAGCGCAATCATGTCAGAGATTCGAGGGAAGCCTATACAGTGAGTGCTCTCATTCCAGTTCTCCATTCAGCTTTCTTAAGATTCCTTTTCAAATAATCAGAACAGCCTGACAGATGTAGTAAATGCATGTTTCATTTACATCATGTTCTCTTCAACTCGACTGGGCATGTTTACAATCATAAACGGTGTAGGTGCAACTTCCACTCTGCCCTTGGCATTTAGTTCGAACATCACAGTGAAAGAGCGGGCAATAAATGATCTGTATTTGTTAATCTGTGACAGTTATCCTTTATCTGAGAGCTTTTGACCAGCCTTCGATCAGGTCAGGCTTTATGGCTGACTCAGCCAGAGAGAAGCGGCTCGTGATGGCATTGCTTAACACCAGTCTTTTGAAAAATCACTGCACTGCCATGCTGTCATGTGTCCTTTAGAATTTTCAGAGACATCTAATGTTTCCGTTCTTAAACCTGTGACAGCTCTACTTTTCCAGCGAATAAATTGAAGTCACCATGAAGCATCTCACACAAAGCGTGGTCTTTACTGATGTAAGAGTATAACTCATACTGTTAAAGTATGGCCCATTTATCTGTCATGCTGCTGATTTAATCAGGAGCATGACCGACAGTATGACAGATAGTTTATGTGTCATTACCATGCTTGCAGTCTACATGTTAGCATGTTAGAAATATGATCACGGCATTGAAGCAGCATGTCAGTGCTACTCCCATTATGATTAATTTTATCTTTTAATATTGGATTATGCTTAATGTGTCATGTTTCCATAAATGAACTAGATTAGAAGTGCTTGAATAAAACACCTCAGATGTGCACAGGTTCTGTGAGAAGCAAGGCAGAGAATACTATTATCTTCACTCTTCAGGTAGATCCCGATTTGTTTCTCAAATTCAATTTGACTGAATAACTATGTTCTTATTTGCAAGTGATTAGGATACATTTGAGGGACCAGTGACCTATCTGTGTTGGTTTAAAAAAGAGAGATAAAGTACATTAAAACCATTGTCTCAAAATGGTCTTGTACTTTTTGTGATCGTTAGGAGTATGAAAAATACCTCAAGTTCTCTGAACAGCATCTAAGGGTTATGAGAATGTGCTCTGTAGCTGCATCAGAATGATTGTGAGCTGTTGTTTAGGATGAGGTTGGGTTTAGTCCCAACCTTTCTCTCTGCTGCCTTCAGGCAAGGTCTGACTTTCTCACCAATTCTTTTATTCCATTTCGCTTCCGAACCTCTCCAAACACCACCAGCTTAGAGTAGTAATACAATAAACAGAGAATAGTTCCAAAAAATGTAATTACATACTGAAACCAGAACTTCTTCTTCAAAAAGGTCTAGTCTTCCCTCTTTTGTCCTGCTCCTCAGTTCCCACTTTGTTGTTGATGCTGTTTTTTTAGCCGGAGGCAATTTAGTCAGCGTGGCAAAGACGACATAAGACCAAGAAGCCTTTAAATACACTGTCTCACATGACACTTTGACCTACTATACATGTTACATGTTACATATATTGTTCTATAGACATGTTAAATAACAGCCATACTTGTTTTGCACTAATGCCTCAAATCCCAGTATTTCCATTTACAAATATGATGTAAGCAGCTTGGCTTTCAGTTTCCATGATTGGCTTTTGCATAGCTCTAAATAATTCCCAATTGGGACTTAGTCATGTAGGAAGCTTTTTTTGTCAGTTGTCAGTGCCAATTTTTGATTACTTGTAACCCTATTCATTCGTTTTTGTATGTTTTTTTTATAGTTTTGTTTCCACACGTCAATGAATGAATATTAGAGAAAGTATACATTGCAGGCAAATGTAACACATGTCAGTACTAGTGCAGTATTATCAGCTAATGTTGCTAACAATTATTAATCATTTTCGATTAGTCTGCAATTATTTTCTTGATTAACCGATTAGTTGTATTTTCTATGTCAGAAATGTCAGAAAACAACAAAAAATGCCCATCATAATTTCCCAGAGCCCGATGCTAAATCTTCAGATGTCAGTTGTCCCTGACACCCAAAGATTTTCAGTTTATAGCAACCTTTACTGACAGTGAAGGAAGAGCAGATGTTGCCATAATTCATTTCACTAATCAATTAATCATCTAATAGTCATTAGCTTTAATGTCAATGACAACTTAACATGTACGCAAGCTACAGTAGTGTTTATTTTATGGCTGTTGGATTACATCATATCTACTAGATCTACGTATCTACTTGTCGCTCAATGCATGTATTTGTCTATTGTATATCATGTAGATGATATATGATGTTGAATAACTCATTTTCCGCTGTCTGTCATAGGTCAAGTTGTCTGTATGGTACCTGCTGCCTTGTCGGAATGAGCTACTCCATCGGCTTTTTAAGATTCTGCAAACAGGTGAGCTTAAATCATCCCCTTATCTCCGCTCTAGAGATTCTCCTTTGGGCCACCGAAATAAACGAGCACATATTGAAAATAAGAATGCATCAAATTGTCTTAAAAAAAAAAAAAAAAGAGGCCAAAACAAATTACCATTCTACCCAGATCTCCAGACTGCTTTAAAATGACAGCTGTTATAATTGGCTGTGTGCTTTTCAGAGGATAACATCCACTAGTTTAAAAAAAAAGGAAAACAAAAGCAATTGAGGCTAGGTGAAAGCTGCTTGATAATAAACACAGAGAGATGATATGGGCTGTCAGCGCAGAACTCTCTCCCAGTGTCTTGGGATGCCACACAAGCTCCCTGTCTAACACTGATGGAAATTGGAACTGAGAGTTGTGTCTTCAAAACAGGTCTACAAAATACATGGTGAAATTAGACTTTTTTTTTTTTTTTTTTTTTTTTTTTTTTAATAAACTGCAAGTGATTAAACTCTCAGTGTGCTTTCAAAAGGCAATGTTTAGACGTTCTCCCTAGTGGTATACGATAGGTTGAAGGAGTCCTACTTTAAGGATATATCTTTGCTGGAGGACAATTTGAGATCAGCAATATGGATTTTAAAAAGTGAGTTAGTCAGTTGAGTGCAGTGAAACCTGGAGCCAGGGCTCCGATTTCTGCTTTTGAAATAAGTCTTCTTCATTAACATTCATTCAACAGAAATTTCAAAAATCAATATATCGAACACGAGTGATTCAATTCTGTTTTGCTGAGCAGCTCCCTCAAAGCGAGTGACTACCTTGATACAAAATAATGATGAGCCACTGTTGCACATATTAATGTATTCAAACTGGATTACTGAAGAACTCAATTATATTGATCACATAATGTTGTGACTTGGAGAGTGTGTTAGCCTTTGAGAGAAAACTCCAAATACTCAAACTAGAAGGGGGCTTTTCAAACATTAAAATTCTTTGTACATTTTGGGGAAGTGTCCGTGTGTAATTAGAAGAGAGATTCAACATTCAACAAATGAATCATTGATATCGCAAAACAGCTAGAGTTATGGTGGTTCTTGGAGAGAAGGTTGGAAGATAAGCTGCTCCTGCATCCTAAACGGACACATTCGGGTTTTAAGTCCTTTATCATATTGTCGGACACTTTAGAGCCTTTTTTCCTGAGACTGTGCACAAGAATACTCCTGTGGACGCCGGTAGCAGCGGTTGAACTGGTGAAGGAGGAGAAACAAATAAATCAATGATAAATAAAATGCAATTTCATATGGCTGTGACCTTTTTTGCAGTTTTGGTGGCACAAACCTGGCGCTGCAGCTTTAGTATACAACCTTATTAGTATACAGTACAGTACAGTATACATTATTCTATAAATATAGTTTATACGTACAATACGTTATTATTAGGAGGAGACAGAATCACTCCTCTCATCTAGAGAGGTGACAGTGTCTTTGATTAAAAAGCTCTCCTCCATGAATCACCATAAAGTCCTAAAACACAAATATAGCACACAGGATTGATTAATGATAACATGAAGAATGCTGTCAGCATCCATACGTCACAGTAGTTGTATTTGTAACTGTAATTAGACAACAGCTATACTAACTTATCCTACTATGAAATAATAAAGATATTTTTTGCACATGTTTAGATGGATGATAGAAACAAACTACCATCTGGCAAATGTGCATCGTAACTGTGCCGCAGCTGGCTTTGCACCAGCATCATAATAAGACGCTTCACACATCTGGCTTTTTTTTCCATTCTTTCACTACATAAATGCATGGTGATAGTTTTGTTTTGTTTCTCTTTAAGAGAAGAGCGGTGGGAAGAATACGCAAGCAGTTGATATAAAAAAAATTATGCTGAGCACAAGTTTTTCTTTCTTTTTTTCTTTTTTTTTCTTTTTTAGAAAGGCCTCTGAGAGTTTACTTGCAGAAATTAAAGATGCAAAAGTGGACAGCAGTAGAGAGGCTCGGAGGAGGGTGTAATACATAGGTTGCATAATAAACTGCTAGCAGTTCAGCTCAGGAGAAATTTAAGAAAATCACTTCTGTCATTAGTCATCTGAACTACAGCAGTGAACTCTGAAGAAGTGCGAACTATAATGGAGGGGAAATGATTTCCAGCTGTGAATTCTCTATGAAACACGATTTAGTATTGTAATGGAAAACCCTGGCAGGTTGCTAACAAAAGATGGGAAAAGTCAAATGTGGTGAAGATAGCAGATGTGCATATTATCCTACATTCACACAACCCTTTTGATGCAGCAGTATGCAACAGGGATGTTATTCAAGCCTTTTAGCATTCGAGTATGTAGAATTATCATATCTCTTATCCTACATTTGTTAAGTGCAGTGTACACCGGCGCGTGGCTTAGTATTTAAGTTTTCCTAATATGTCTTTTCTGAACGAGGCAAAAACTGTGGTTGGCTCCTCATCCACAAGCATTATATACATGTGTTTTGAATATCAAACATAGCAGGTAGTCACATGCAAAATTCTTCAACCAGCTGCCACTAAAACAGGCATACGGGTAAGGAAAGGCTGTCACTACTGAAAGCTTCAAAGAAAATCAGCAACATAAATAAATGATTATTGATGTCATTTTGTCAAGCTCATCACCGACTCAAGCCATTTAAAAAAAAAAAAAAAAAAAAAAAGCCTCCCCCTGTCTAATCAAGTTGGACACTCCTGGTCTGTCGCTTTCAAGTGCCGCCGCAGTGATGGAAGTTTAGATCACCCTGTGTCAAATTGGTTGGTTCAGGCTTCAATACACAACACAGAGGACACCTGTCCTCTAGACTTATATCGCATGCAGGTCGACATCCCCCTGCATCCTCTGTTGTCCCAGTCAATCCCTATCCACATCAGCATTAGGACATCGCCATCAGTGTCGGTTTACTTTGTAGGACTGAAGGAAAGACAGCTTTAACTTGATTGATTTTAAGTATTTTGATTAAAGAAATAGTTTGACGTTTAGGAAATACGTTTTTTTTTTTCAGTAGTCAGATGAGGAGATTGAGATGACTCTTATATCTGTCTGTTTCCGAAGTAAGTGCTCACGTGATAAAGAAACATGAAGTATGAAAAGGACAAAAGAGATACTGTATCCGAAATCTTCTCGTCTAACTCACTGTCAGAAAGGTAACAAGTATATTTCCCAAAATGTTTAACTCTTCCTTTAAATTACAACTAGCTGTGAAGGTAGGACAGATGTCAAAAGGTATGAAATGGCCACTGGTTAGGTGAAAGTGATGCAGACACATGCTTGTCAGTGAGCATTTACATGTATTTTCCATCTAATGAAATGCACAAACAGCTTGTGACGTCCTCCCTCCTCCCTCAGCCTCCTCCCTCTCCATGGTGTCCTTGCTTGTTTGGGTGTCTCACTCTGAATTGCAATGTGTCCTCCAGGCGACTCTCCAGTTCTGCGTTGTCAAACCCATCATGGCAGTCATCACAATCATCCTGCAGGCCTTTGGCAAATATCATGATGGAGATTTTAAGTGAGCAGCACCACTCTTTCCATTTCATTCTTTATGTATCTCACGCTTCCATATCATGGCCAGCAGCCTTGGTTTGTTGTTTATATGCACATGGAAACAATTTGCAAATGGAGATAATTATATCACCTCTTCACATTTGGCATGATGGAAATGTTTAGAATTAAAAGGTTTAATTTCAAGCAGAAAGTACTGGGTTCAAACTTTGCTGTGAGAGTGTGCAGGTATGGCTCCACGTTGTCCCCGTTTTGTCACGATCCGAGCCATAATCGCAGCCTCTTGAGTATTGTTGGTATTGCAAACAATACTTGATATTGTTCAATACTTCAATACTGTGAAATATGGACCAAAGAAATGAGATCTCTTGATATTAAGTTTTCCTGAAATGTAGTAAGCGCTCTGAAATGAAGACCCTTAATTCTTATTGCATGTTACCCTCAGTGAAGCACAGTGTTATTACAGGCGATGCATTGTTTCATTTCATACTTTTACTTTGGACGTCAAGTAATACAAAGACAGGGATAAATTGCAGACTGACAAATTTAATTTCAGTGTATTTTCAGTCGTACCAGATGAGCCAATAAGGGTCTCAACAGAATATGGAGAGGGTATTACATTCAATAAAATCGTCTCTTCAAAAGCTATAAAATCTGCAGCCCATAAACTCCGTCTGACTTATTTTCAGATGCTCTTCTCCGCCTCTCGGTTCAGCGTCTCTTTCTGAAGATTCAGCTGTGGCAACACTTGTTTCTAAACTATTCAGAAAAGGCACAGAGTTCAACAAGGGCTTAAGACAGAGGTTTCCTATCAAGCTTCAAATCATTACCCTCTTACTGTCACGCTAAAAGATAGGCATGATAAATTCTTCCCGCTCATTCCTCCACATATACTTCAACAGCAAAATTAGCAGGCAGAAATAACATTTTTTTCACGGCTTTCTTAAAGCTGTGTAGCAAGACCATGATGATCCACAGATTGTTTACTCGCACGCTTTCAGCCAACCATGCACTCTATACTGCATGGGAGTAATTAGTGTAGTCACAGCTGAGTCCTCAGGGAGGCTCTCTAGAATGCAAAGAGGTTAGAAAGGCGGGCTGACAATGAAATATAGACAAATCTGCCTGTTTATCGGATGCATCCTGAAATAAAAAGGCTGAGTACAAACAGGCTTTATTAGCTGCTTCAAATAAGAGGGTAAAAAGTCTGTATTTCCAGCTGTTCTTGCAAAATGGCTGGCTTTTTGTTCAGCCCAAAGTAACGAATGGATTTAGAACAAGAACAAATTGAAGAACCTGCGTTGAGCGTAGCCGCACACAGGCATGCCGTATGATCACAAATGGGAAGATATAGTTGTGTTCTTAACCAGATGTATTGTGTAACTATGGTGCTTTTCCTACTGTTTCATTGCAGCATAAATGGAGGATACCTATATATTACAATCATCTACAACTTCTCAGTCAGCCTGGCTCTCTATGCCCTCTTCCTCTTCTTCTTCGCAACAAGTGACCTGCTCAGGCCGTACGAACCAGTGCTCAAATTCCTCACAATCAAATCAGTTATATTCCTGTCCTTCTGGCAAGGTAAGTTCACCCCGCTTCTCCTTTTTTTTTTGGATCGTTTTCAGTACACAGACGTATAAATTGCTAATGTAAAAAAAAATGCTGCTTTGTAGGAATGGTCCTCGCCATCCTGGAGCGCTGCGGCGTCATACCCAACGCGCTCTTCATCGAGGGACACGAGGTCGGCGCCGGCACCGTGGCAGCAGGCTGGCAGAACTTCATCATTTGCATTGAAATGTTCTTCGCTGCCATTGCCCTACGATATGCCTTCACCTGCACCGTCTACCAGGAGAAAAAGAATGAAGTGCCGGGTGAGAGCCATAGTCCGTACAGGCAAAAGCTGTTGAACTGATCATTACCTCATGCCCTCTTCTTGCAGATACGTTGACATGTTCCGAGGTTAATTGCCCTCCTCCCCTACAGAATGAGGAGTGACACAAGCTTGAAAGTGTTAGCAGTAGAAGTAATTGCATCCCTCCATGCATTTTGCAGCCATTTAACCGAGTCAGACTGACACTTGAAGTTAGATTTCACATTCAGTCATTCCATTTTAACTGATACACGAGCTGGAATGTCTACATATTTATAAGTTTGTGCTCATATTAAATGCAGTGCTGTTGTTATCAGTGTGCCAGGCAGGCGGGGAAGTCAGCAGGTGCTTTCATCAGCCTAAAGGCACACGTTATTACTCGTAGCCCAGAGGACAGTTGACAGTAAAGCAATGTAGAAGAAGATGAAGAGGAATTCAGAGCGACAGTACAGTAACTAGCAGGGAGTGAGCGACACCCCTTTGACGTCAATGCCGCTTGCAAGTAAATTGCAAATGGAAGTCATGGGAAAAGCCTTCAGCAGAGATATCAATCATTTTGCCTTTTTTGTTTTTTCCTGCTACAGGAAACCCCTCTGTCGCTATTGAACTGCTTAACATGCAGAAGTACTGGATTAGATGATGAACACTTTCTGTATCCACTTGATATGACCATTTATTTTTAAGATAATGGGATGAAATTATTGGTTTTCATCCTCTCCCTTTTTTTTTTTTCCTGCTCATGTCCATTATTTCTCTCGTCGTCTAGTGAAAGTATAATAATAATGTTGCTTCAGTGTTTGACAGCTGATAATTACATTTCTTTTTTGAGTTTTGTTTTATTGCGTCGGCCCTCCTAATAACTGAACTTTTTGGCACTAAAGCTGTCTCTGTAGTTCTGCTGCTGCACCCCCACCCGCAGGTTATTGGGAGGTTGCCACATCTCCGGTTCGCCATTCCTCCGCTTCAGCCCCGTGGAGCAGGCAGGCAGGCAGGCAGGCTATAAGAAGAAACTCATCAGACCATGGCTAACTGTCCTGTCCTGTATCCACCACACATCCCTACCCAAACCCCACCTTGCCCTTCTCTTTGCCACTTCTATAAGTCAGTCCAGACAGCACTGTCAGTGACCCTGAAACAGAAAGCTGCGGATGTCTGCCGACTCTCTCTCTCTCTTTTTTTGTTTTTTTTGCCTGGGACCTTTTAGTTCTGGTGCAAATTCAACCTGGCTCACAGCTGGGTGCTAAGGGACAATCAGTGGAGACTGTGGCTGTGACTGAGTTCTGCTCAATCCATTTATAAACTGCAGCCAAAAAAAAAAGCCACGATGAAATGAATAAATCATGTCTATTTAGCAAACGGTTCAATATTACCGCTATCGTGTCTCACACTGGATAGTTAATAGTAGCACTGATACAAGTAGGCAATTGATCGATAGACACAATTAATTTGATAAGTAATTTATCCAGCATGCTAACCCTCTTGTCCATCTGTCTGCTGCATTTCTGTTTTTATATGGTGTAATTAAATATCTTTGAGCTTCTTTGTTGGATAAAACACCAGGTACCCGGGGCTTCAGGAACTTCTGGGCATTTTCCACGATTGCTTGACTATGAAATTAAAGAATGAAATAAAAAATAATCATAGTTCTGTACAATTAAGTAAAATTTTTAAACCAGTATTACACCAGGACATGAAACCCACTTTTTTGGTAGTATTATTAAATTAGTTTTTTTACATTCTTAATTTCCTTTTAAATTCACACTCTTATTTGTATTGAGATGATCCGATCAGATAAACGGTGATAAATCAGGGTTTCACACATGCATTATTGGTCCATTCATTAATCTTCCAATGTCCTTGTTCCTACAGAGAACATCCCTCCTATGCAGAGCATCTCCAGCGGTCTAAAGGAGACCATAAATCCAGGAGACATGGTACAAGATGCCATCCACAACTTTTCCCCGGCCTACCAACAGTACACTCAGCAGTCCACACAGGAGGTCGTCCAGCCCAGCGCGAACGGAAAAGTGGTCACAGGCAACAAGAGCTCCCGCAAGTCTGATAAAATCATGCTGATTACCTCTGATGATGAGTTCTAGGCATTTTTCCAGCAAGATCCAGCTGTTTGTATCCTTGCCACCCCTATCTCTGACCCCCCCCTGTGGAAACAGCTGCATTGCATATCGCGCAGAGCTGGATTGAATCCAGGTGTTTAATTTTCATTATCCCAGTATTTAAGATGGACCGCTTGCTTGTGTCCTGTTTTAATGAATAATTTAAGCACCGAGAGGAGGATGAAATTAATTAGAGATTTTAGAATTGATAGCTCAATGACCAGAGAACTGATCTGCCCCCATCTCTGCGGTAACAATCACAGGAAACAACGTCACCTGCGCTTTATCAGAGAAGTCTGCGGCAGTGCATTTCCTGTGAAGCTTCTGGTTGTTCAGCAGCGTCCCTGATCCTGATTCTGTTTTTGTCATTATGTCAGTGCTCGGTCTCTGGCCGTCTGAAGTGTGTTCCCTCTGACTCGGTGGCGGTTACAAAGAGGGTATGATTAATATATGACTCCAGGTGGGAAACAGGGAAGCCAGCGATGGCTTGGAATGACACTTCATGGACGTTTGTCACATCTGCTTGTTTGAAGTATTTGCTGAGCATTCCTCTGCATGGTTTCCTGACAAATGGAAATATTCAAACAGACACGTTCGTTTTGGAGCAGGCACTTCAAACTGCACACTCTAGCACTTCGCAATCCTTTGTATCTACCGTAGCATGGACAAATTGGATAAACCTGTCTCCTACAAAGTGGGAGTTGTATTATTCTCATTAATTTTCCCAGCATGCTAAAGAGTGGAATTCATTGCAGCTAGCCACCCGTTCAACAGATGCTAACAATCAGTCTGTTTGCAGGTTCTGCACTATTGTAAATGATCTTGGCAGAACCTTTTCATGTTTGATGTGTTCTCACTATTCATGTTATAATTCCATGTTATGAAATATGTACAGGATTTGATTGGTGTAAATTGTGGTTGTTAATATGTACTATGTTTAGATTATGTACTGGGAAGATCTTAACATATTTAATGTGTGCAGTTCAGGCGTAGTCAGACAAAACTAACATCCGTGTGGGGAAACAAGACAGACACAACTGTGTGATTTTAAGAGACTTGGTAGTTTCTTCTCCATTTTTTTTAAAATTAGAAATGTTATTTTCTGTGTTTGTCACATGGGAGACATATACAGTAGCTTTCAGTTATTTGAGACCCATTTTGTATATCAAGTCATACATTGTTTTAATTTTGATACACTCTTGTGCCAATGATAGCTGTCTTTCTGGGAAAGCAGAAATTAACTTAGAGTTGGGTACAAAGCAATATTTGAAGATAAACTAGTGCGTTTCAGTCCTGTGAGGCACTTGTGCAAAATTAAACAATAGTTTTTTGCTTGTGTAACTTGCATTTATTGAACAGAGTACATGTGCACTTCTCAATGAGGGAAAAGCTTTATTTGAAAGTACAAAAACAGACACAGCAGACCCATTTATAGGAATAATTTACCATACTTTCAATCAGAGCAGAAACAAATACAGATTTTATTTGTACATGAGGGTAGTTCATTGGGAAAACATGTAAATAAATGAATGTAAAATAAAAAATAATTTAGGTGTCTTTTTTTTCATAAAATCACACAATTCACTGAAATAAATATAAAATATATGAGCAGAGTAATGACAAATTGTGAAGGGTACATAATCAGTTTATGCTGCCTTTTTACTGTCCTTGTTTACAGTCGCATTAAGCCTCAACATGTTGCCACAAGACTAGAACAATGAAATTCATTTATCTCTAAAGTACAAACTTAACATAGAAACCTCTGCTGTTAAACTAACATGTATTCTATTTCTTGTTGTAAGTATTTATTGTATTTCTACTTCCTACTTATGGAGCCTTCCTGAATTTATAGTCCAAACCTTGTTAATCTACAATACTAAAACTGACTTTCCACATAGCTAAAATTAAATACTGTAGCTTGTAGGACTGGTAAAGCTTGTGTGTGAAAGCTTATTTAATCAAAAACATGTTTCCAGGAAGAGATTTTAAATTAATTACCTTATCAAGATATAAGAGCGACCTCACTTCTATACATACATTTGCATTGTTATTGTTCATATAAAAATGTAAAATAACTACTAATGTCTTAAACAGTTCCATTACAGCTCCTTGGTATAACAAGCTTCAGTCACATCAACTGTGGGAAGAAAGAAGGCTATTGAGATGGAGTTCAGTAAACATCTATGATAGGTAATGTTTATGCCTCTTTTCACACATAAACTTCTTTATGTTTTTGAAAAACAGCTTAAAATATAAATATATTTCTGTCAAATATTTACTTGTGGTAGGTTAGCCAAAGAGCAAAGTGTTTGAGAGCATTAACAGACCTCTGCTTGCTCGCACTGGATGAAGGAGTTGCAACAAAGTATGTTATTCACCTGGAGAAAGGTTTGTCTTTTTATTATGGCCCGAGACGGAAACACGTACATTAACATTTTTTTGTTGTCATTTTTAAACAGTGCTGCCAAACAGCATCCACCTCGTATCCAAATACAGTAATAAGTGCTAAAATGAAACAATGCCACATCTTTACAGCATTTTGTTTTCAAACTTGACCACAAGAGGTCACTGTAACGTCTGTCAGAAAGAGCTTCAGATAGTATTGTCTTGTAAAATAATGTGCTGAAATTACTTCTGTAAACATGTAATAGGTATGTGTATATTCCTATGTGTCAATCTTGAGTCAGGCTTAAAGCAGACCTTAAACATAAGAAGTCTGGGTGGACAGTGTTTAGCAGCTTTGAAATTATTTTCTGGTAAGATTTCTTAGCAGTTACAAAAGCATTACCATCATCGTCATTTAAAACTGTCAGCTAAATCAGTTGACGTCTTTAGAAAAAGATATCTGTATGTCCAAAACAACTGACTATGTTCACATGTAGGTTAATTCTCCCAAGTAAGGGCATATTTTCTCTTTTTCTAAATGAAATACTCTCTTTTATTCTGAAACTACTGGAGCCCAAAATGCCCAGATGGGAATATTTAGTCAATATTAGGCTGTTTTAAGTCTGATCACATCAGACCAATGTGCTCTTGTGTAATATTTAAGATTACTGATTTCTCTGCTAAAGTTAAATGTTTGGCATACATTTCCAAGCAAATGATCCAGATGTTATGTAGAATTTGTTTGTGTGTTGTCACACTTTATAAATATGAGTTGTGAATTTAAACATGACAGATGCACATGTGTTGGTAACCAACTAATTCTTGACCGTCACTGATAATTAGCTGTAGCCTGTATGTAACCCGAGTCACGGTCTGTCCAATGTGTGAATTAGACAAATAGTAAATGTGCTGAGAAGAACTATTCATGATTCATGGGGTATAAATACTCACATAGAAGGCTTAAGTTATGAGAATAGTTTTCTCATTGTAAATGTGAATACAACTTTTTCAGAAAAAGGTCAGCATCGACATAATTAGACTTCAAAGAATGATTACATAATCACACCACTCCCAGGATAGTAAAAGACATAAATATAGAAAAATATGTAATATATATATATATATATTTATATACTGTATATGCATATAAAACTAAGTATCAGAAAGAGAACATAGGACGTATCAACATAGAAATCAAGTGAAAATACAAAATGAGAGTAAGAACACAGCAATGCCCCTGCTTTAAAATCACAGCAGGTTGTACAGCAGCAAAGTTCCCCATACTGTTCTTTGCAGCTATGGAACAGGGGAAGAACAGTCATGTCCTCTTAGCCAAGAGAAAATCCTGACATGAACAATCTCTAGTGACTTCACTCCAAATTAGGAATGGATCCTTGGTAAGAACGGCTAGATTTCAAGTGAATTTCATATTTAAATATCTCAAAAGGTAGAACAGAAACAAGGTGGTTACTGCATTTAGTTGTCATGACACCACTGTTTCTAGAGATGGGCGTCAGGAGTTCTCTTGCAGAAGATTGTGTCAAAAGCAAAGTAAATAGCTACTGTTTCAGAGTTACCAACACCAGCAGCAGCACTTCTCGTGACCCAGCAGTAGGAATGATTTCTATTTGGACGGAGTACTCAATGTAAAGTGACAAATGGAGGCAGTGGGAGCTTTGTTATTTCGGTAATCTGTAATATACAGCTGAAGTGTAGTTTGCTTGTAAGGACCTCTCTCATTATCACTATATCCAATATGGATTACCTACCAAAGAGTGGCATATATGAGAAAGAGGCATCACATCACCAAATCAGTGCTGTGGCATACATATCAGAGAGTATACCATCCTTAGTTACATTAGGCTTGACCTTGCAGGAGGTGGTCACACCACATTTAATCTTCATGCAATAAAGCCCCAGTAACCTCAGAAATGCAAAAACAGTTTCTGTCATCTTCTCTAATTCTAGAAATCACCTGCTCTGTGAAATATTTTCTTTTTAAGTGCTATATAATGACAGGCACTGGGCTATGTCAAATCTTCTGAATCCAAACAAATCTGGCCCAAAATGCTCTTTAATCGCTTCCCAATTCTACATTTTAGTCTTCCCAAATGTACCTATTTAATCAAATAGTGTCTCTGATCTGTGGAATACACGTATTCACCTCCTTTGCTTTTCAGAATATTCAAAGTGTCAGTAATATCTCTAGTCAAAGGGCCACAAAGATACAAACAGAATAAATTACAGCACTTGTCCGACGTCTTCCAATGTCTCCAACAACATGGCTAACCTTACGGAACGTTTTTCAGCTCCTCTGGCAAATTCTGTCATTTCTCAGCCAAAAAGCTAGAACATGTCAAGCGTTCAATGGATGAGTTGCCAATGGGAGAGAAAAAGGCACACATTGCCATGTAATATTTTATATTAGGGGAGGGTTGGTGACGTCCAGCAAAGGCTTGCATACAAATTCTGGCCTAATGGCTGAGTATCAAACTTTTCCAAACACAAAAATGAAAAATGTTACTTAAAATCCGCCAAGTTACACCACCATCAGCACACGTATGGAAGCCTTTACAGCAGGGTACCAACTGCTGTTCTCTAGCATTACTTCCCAAATACTAAATAAGCCATCTGTCATGACTGACCAACCGAGTAAAACTCTGCATAACCAAAACGGGCATATAAACAACTGCACATCACGGGTAGAGCCCTTTAGCAAAGCATTGGTCAAACTGCATAGTGCAGTGCCCTCCAAACAGGTCATAGAGAGCCACGTGGTGGCAGGTTTTTCTTTCATCCAAACACTGCAACAGGTGACTTTACTGCTTAGCAGCATCTGAAAGAGAGGAGGAACTAATCAATGAAAACATCTGGTGTTGTGTTTGGCTGGCACCTAAAGGCAACTGGTTGGAGACCACCGGTAACCTCAAGGGTGGAACAATAAATCTTCTCTGTGTTAAACTGCATGTGAGTATTAGATAATAATTTACATAGATCACTCACTGATCCTTTTAAGGCAACATCTTCAAAAGGCTCAATTTACACTGAGACACCTCGAAATAAAATGTGATTTGGCATAGGCTTTACAAATAGCTTTACTGTCACATGCGTTCTATTAAATCTCTGTCCTAGGCCAGTGCTGCCACAGTAAGGCATGTCAGATACTGGAGTAATCAGTCAGGGAGGAAGGGTCACAGAGGTCCAATACCCTGCCGGTGCTGGGGGTCAGGGAGGGAGCTTTGCACAGTGCACAGACAATGTAGATTGTGTAAAAGAGACAGAAGGAGGGGTCTTGAATGCAGCATAACATCACATAGAGCTTGCCACCCCTTTCCATCCTTCAGTCTTACTACTGAGCGTCCTCTCAGTACTGGATGAGTGGGTTCAGGCTGGGTCAGAACCGGGAAGGACCAGGCAAGAGAAGGAGAGCCCAGTCCTGTCACCACTAGGAGGGAGCTGAGAATGGGGTTGGGCTGGAGTTGTTGTGGTTGGCTGACTTGACGATGGTGATGACGCTGGTGGTGGCCACCTTGCCCGGCGAGAGAGGCCCACGGGTCACAGTCCGGGCAAAACATTGCAGGGCCTCATACTTGGCTCGCAGGGCATCTAGCTCCAGCCTCATGCTGGCATTCTCACGTGCCAGCTTGTCCACCTCTTGCTGCAACTCTATCTTTTGTCTCTCCAGCTCCTCCTTCTGGGTAACACGCTTGATGCGGCAGCTGGCGGCGTACCCCCGGTTTTTCAGGGTTCGCCTGCGCTGCTTCAACCTCACGACGTCCTCCTTGGTCAGCCCACGCAGGTGCTGGTTGAGCTCCCGCACGGACATGGCCACCAGCTCATCATCACTGAGCGCCGGGGCATTCTCGCCAGCCTCCCTCTTGACCTGCAGGACATGGACACAGAGGATGAAGAACAGCACCATGTGTGGATAGGAGCCAAGTAAAACACTTCTCACTGTCCTCACACTTACCTTTAAAGCTTTGCTCGTCTTGAAATGAGTCGTCATTCCCTGCATGCAGACGACTGTCCAAAATCTCACAGAAGACACACTGTGAAGTGAAAGGAAAAAAGAATTATTAAATTTATTAAGTATTATCAGTGGGGGAAAATGTACATTTATTCAAGTAGTCTACTTAAGTATGAATTTAACTAATAGTTACTTAAAGATTTTACCTAAAAGTAACCTAAATAATCAGTTTTTAATATATTGTGAACTAGTGAACAAGATAAAGGTTTACAGTGTAGTTTAATGTAGAAGCTGCTCTTTAAGCATCACTTATAACAATGCAATGATAATAGAGAATCCTTTTGCTGCAGAATTAGTGCTTTTATTTTTGATATTTTAAATACAAGAATACTTTGAATTGGAATTTGAGCACAGTAGTGTGTCATGAAGTATTTTCAAATTTGTAGTACTTGATACTTTTGATTTCACCACAGATCTGAATACTTCGGCTACCAGTGGATAGTTTTGAGTGTGACATAATGGACACCCCTTCCCATAAATTTACTTTAAACAACATGCCAGTGTGACGTCATGTGTCAATATTTGTGTGTGCAGGTTAGAGACACAGATGTCAGCAGAGGGCAGCATGACACTACTAAACACCGACACTGGCGCACACCTATATTCACTTCTGGATGGGAGGGTCATGACAATGTAGTTCATTAGCCCAAGCAACTACTGATCCTCTGATAGACCCACAAAGACCTTTGCATTTAGGCGTTCTGTTCTCTGCTTTCTTTTTTCCTTTCTTTCTTGCTCTGTGCTCATTACAGGGGAGCACATGCTTTCCAGGCTGCTGCCATGGCCAAAAAAAGAGCGAGAGCGCTGAGCTGTGATCCTGTGAGAGGCACACATCCCCCAAGGCTCCATTTCAGGACCTGCAAACCAGCCTGACTACGAGTGCACTGTTCCATGCTCGACTGCTACCATGGAAACGCCCTGCAAATGGGCGTGGGAGTGGGAGTCACATGGTCACCAAAAGGGTAAACAAGTCTCATTCATAACCACAACACGGCCTATACATAGTACAAATCAGAAGCACCAACTTGTGCTGATATCTTAAAGGCACCCTGTGTCCAAATCTGTCTTATGAGCTTTCTTGTTACGCTCTCTGCTTCCTTGAAGTCCTGCCTCATGTAGTTTGTTTATTCCCCTAATCTGATGTCTCCAGGTCTACAGGGACACAGTCGGTCCACTCTGCCTCCTCATCAGACACTAAAACAGACCATCACATCAGCATAACATTTACAGTTATGCTGAACTTTACAGGGCAGTAGATACGCATGTGGAAAATTCCTGGAGATAGAGTGTCACAGAGAAATAGTTTCCTTTATAGTCACTGATGTATTTTTTGCTGTGAGACAATGTAGTCTATCGATTTAGAGCTGTGTCTCGCTGGTTGGGTCCTCTTACACTGGGCTTTCCTGGGCTGCTCTATGCCCTTATTTAACTCTGGCAGATATATTTAGCTCACAGTGCTGACACAAATTTCTGCCAACTAAACAATTTAAGTGAGCATGCGATAAGTGATACCTCAGTTAAGAGGGCAAATATTCACCGCTGTTCTTCGTAGCTACAGCTTTCATGGAAGAAGAAAATTGGGTGTGGCTGTTCTTTTTTTGCTATGTTTAGCACATACGGCTATATTGTTAATACATGACGTAGCAAGTGTCGATTTACGGTTGCCGACTGCAAGAAATAACACAGTCAAGACATGCAAAACAACCATGTTGCTCTTTGTTTTTGATGGAACCTGAACATTAGTCATTGCTTTTATATAATAGCCACTTCACAGTCTCCGGAATGTTTTTGTCAGAAGCAGATGAGCCTCAAAGAATCCTGACTTGGAAAATAAACAGATGAAAAATACATGTACCAACCAAACAGCTAAGCCGCAAAAACAAAATAAAGCCTATTTAGAGATTTAAAGAACAGCTGCTGCTCTCTCTGAGGTCCTTCATTCATTCAAAAAAAAAAAAAGAAAAGAAAGAAACACAGCAGAGAATTGCATAATTGAGATTTCAGACGCATTAAACAAAATACAACGTTCCTCGACAGCAAGTTGGCCTAAACAGCCTAAAATAAGTGGAATTGCGTCAGAGGGGGTCCCTAGGTATATTCCTCGCGAAGATCATGGAAAAGTGGTGTGGGGCCTCCCTCTCCTCATACAAGAGGCCTCCAGCTTGAACCAAGAGGCCAGGTTGTTTCCCTTAAATTCTTTAGGCATGTGCTTATGTTTTTGCAACTCGCCAAGAGACGAGGTCTTCCTGATCAAAATGACAAAGTTTCCTCCGAGCAAAAACAGCAATTATATCACACAGCCAAATCCGCTCTCTTTTTGCCACACAGACGGAGCGGGCATATTTCACAACAACTCATGGCTACAGTCAAGAAAACAACTCCTATTAGATTTTTCATGACAGTAAGAAAAGGACTCTGGGAAAATACCTCAAAGAAAAGCCACAGATGGCGGGTAAAAGAACAAAAACCACATTCCTGAGTAAACACACATGTGCCAACCCTCACATGCGCAACACACAGGCGAAATCTTCCCTGGAGAGGGAACATTTCGGTCTGAATCTGTCCTGCGATGCACTTAGCCGTGGGGGTGGAGTTCAGACGATCCCACTTGTAAAACAACGGCTGCAAAATTCACAAAATGTCTGGAATTCAAAAGCGTCTCACATCTTTCACTTGCCCAAACAAATCAAAGGCGGCCTGTGTGCACACGTGTGGAAATCCACTACCTCCTTTTGTGCCACACACTGTAAACAATAAGCTCTGCCTTTCATTTTACTTCCCAAACCTTCTCATAGAACAGGTATCCATTCCTCAAGATGATCCTCTAAATGTACCATTTACTCAGCAACAATGCAGTCATGCAGATTAGAGCCAGCTAACTAACCGTCTATTACAAATGCCGTACACACGTTTCATTAAGCCAGTGTCTTATTTGATGTGGTGAACTACTTTGTTCTTTGGTCGCACACATGGCTTTGAAGATGAGCTGAGACTATTTTTGAGAATGCCCAAAAAACAGGGAACCAGGAAAAGACTCACACACAGATCAGCCTGAGTAAAACAGCTCCAGTGCTCTCGCCCCATAATAAATCTTTATTTGAGACAAAGTCGATTAAATAAACATATGTGTCATTTGTTCACTGATGCCAAATGTTTATGTTATTAAAGTCAGGCATCTGGTTCAAGTTCAAGGCTGCCCTTGGGTTTCGGCAGGTAACTGTGGGGCCCAGCCTTCTCCTAAAATAAACAGCATATCAAAGACTTATGCGCTCATGCTCAAGTGATAAATGCAGAGCTGGCTCGTCTGGACTCTTTGCTTTCCTTCGCTTTTTGTTTCAGTTTGAGAGTAGAAAAAGCGTACTTGTTGCTGCCCTTGACAGCCTGATCCCCTCCTCTGAGAAAGCTCCTGCTTTTCTTGCATTTTTCTCAGGGAGGTGTGGAGAGATCTTCTCTACAGACTGGTGCGCGCAGCACTCTGCTCTTTCTCCAGCGCAGCACATTTGGTGGGATATTATGTGAAGGAAATGGAGAGCATAGCTGAGCGGTGAGTCATGCTGTTTACTGGTAAAAGCGACGACCAGCGGCAGGGAATCACACCCTCCCGATCTGACGTTTCCTGGAAAATCCCGTTGTTTCGCGGGGAGGAAGGAAAAGTACAGAAAACCTTGGAAATGGTTGGCATGACCGCCGGAACATTTGTGCGGAAAAGGAGGAGAACTTGACGAATAACTGAGCAAAGATCTGAATCTGAATTCTAAGAAATGTCAAGAATGCAAAAGAAAAAAAAGAAGGAGAAGGACATACCTATCCTGTTTCTGACCTGGGAAGCAAAGATTTTAAATACCAAGATAATATTAATATTCTGTTTCCCAAAGAAGCATAAATTACATAATTTCTCCCATTTTCAAACAAGATACAAACAAAGCACTCTTTTGTTGAAAATACTGTCACTGTCCAGATTTCAGTGCTTCTCCTTCAGAAACTGGCGCTGGCACAAGGCCAGACGCACATGACAGCAAATTCTGAATTCTGTGGAGTTTTTAAAGTGTTTGTTAGTGTTGCTGTGAACGTGCAATTTGAGTCACCGTGGAATCAGGAAGTCAGCAAGGAAAAACGAATCAGCAAATTACGCCCCACTGAGAACCGACAAGGAATTCCCAACAACACAGCCCTACAAGATAAATACATGAGTAAACTATGCCACACCTCTGCCCATAATGGACTGAAAGCAGCTGCTTAATATTCCGTCATTCTGACAGAAAGAGCAGGAACAGGCAGGATGCAAATCACCGTGGGTGGCAGAGTGAGCCGTTTCAGACAGTCTATAACTGTCAGGGAGTCACTTTGGACGGATGCTCCACAGGCCCGTTCACACACTCCTCTGTTATTGCCCATATACACTCTGTTTGGCATGTTCAGCTGTGGATAACATCACTGTCTCCCAAAGTCAATAATCAAAATTCGACATCTTTTTTTTTTTTTTCCAGTAAGGGGAGCAAAACACATCGAACGTGAGTCATCGCATCACCAAACCACAGCTATTTTACTTTCACAATACTCCACCACAAAAACATTTTGCAGTCTGGGTCGCTTTCATCCATCACCGCTGAGCAGCAAAAGAGAAATCGAACAGATCTGGTGACAATTAAACTCTATCCTGTGATTTCTGGGGGAATTTCTCCTGATGTGCCTTGTCACTGTCACAGGCTACGGTGGTGGCAGAATGAGTCAGCCTACTAAACACTTCTCCATCCAGGGAAGACATCATCACTTTGGTGACCGAACCACATGTTAGCCTCATGACAGAGGAGTGCAGGCGCTCCCACTGCCTCTCTGAAAGCAGCAGAGACTGTGCACCCACCACCAGAAACAGCAGTGAATCAGAAAACCCTCCTGGCACAGATATGTGACCACTGAAGTGAAACAAGACAAATATTTTCCGTATATTAATCAGAATAGCTCTAAAAGGTCACATAGTTACTCAATAAATGACAAACTGGAATGAGGACACATAAAACGGTCAAGCAGTCTTATTTCTCAGGTCAAACTGTGTCATTATTATTATTATGTAATTATCAGAAAGATATCTAGTTCTTTCAGGACACAGTTCCCTCGTCGTTACCCAATGAGTCAGAAAGACACGAGCAGAGCAGAAATGATAACTAATCACAAAGATAAGATAATGCCGTTTCTTCTTATTCCACGCTGATTTATGGTTTGTGGAAATATGCGCTCCTCCTGCTGTTTAGTGACTGTTTGTTTCTCCTGTGTAGGCCAGTCAGCCCCGGTGGTCCAACTTCACGTCGTGCCCTTTGTCCCACATGTCTAAAATGCAGAGCACGTGTTGTTTCCAATGTCAAAAGTAGGCTGTTTTTTTTTTTTGTTTTTTTTTTAGCATTATCGCAGCCTTTAATAAATCCCGCGTTGAACCCGCCGAGGGGGGCCAGAATTAAAGAGGATGTGAAAATAGTTTACATGAATAAGCTTAAACGTCACTCCGTTTCTTTCACTTCCATTTTCCCTAAAAAGCTCGTTGGAGTGGCAGAAAGTGGGTTATAAATACACAAGCAAAAATCACTGTTTGTGTCTCATAATAAGTCATAAGAAGGATCAGTGGCGCTCAGGTATAAAGATGAGGACGGTTTGTGTCGGAACAGCGACTTAAACTATATTAAGCAGCATTATAACTCTTACATTAACTTCTAGCTAGGTCGGCAAAATATTCTATTCATAATATTTCTGTTTGTTCGCCTTTGTCAACTATGTTACCTTTTTATTTCTTTTGAGAGAATAGACTAGAAGATTTCACTCTTCCTCGCGATCCCTTGAAACATATACCCAATACAACAAACAAAAAAAGAAAGAAAATAAAGAAGTTTGTTCCAAATGTGTTATTTTTATTTTTTTAACTACTTCTGCCTAATTTCACCCCGCTTCCTAAAGACGACCACACCGAGCTGCGTGCCACTTTTTCTGGTGCGGGGGGTGCATTGTGTTATGTTACTCCAACACAACACGTGTCCACGCGCCTGAAACAATCCACAAAGTCAACATCAACTTTCAGAACCGGGATCGAAAAAAAAAAAACTCACTACACTACATGACGGCCGTGCGGGACCGAAATAAGGCTGTCTGCGCGCGCCAACGTGCCACCGTGACAAGACGATACATTTGAAAAAGGAATGTCAAAACATATTTCTAAAAAAAAAAAAAAAAAAAAAAAAAAAAAAAAAAAAATTACAACATACAAAAACACAAGCTCACCTCTGTGGACGCGGATATATATGTGTGGACCGGAATGCGTAAAACCTGTTGGAGTAGTTTTCCAATCCAGGCGACCGAGTAACTTGACCCAGTTGGTGTAAAGCGTCCAGCAGACGGGCAGCGGTGTATCCTCGTACTAAATTAACTACAAAACAACAACAATGTACCAACATTCCACGCTCTGCTTCCGCAAGCACTCACGTCACCGACTCCTCGTGACCGCCCCCTCCATTCATGAAAATAACTTTCTGCTGACGTCAGTCTGGGAAGGGGGGCCTTAGGGGGGCCATAAATAGAAGATAGATACTGCTGGCGGCCGCTTCTGCTTACTTTACAAAACTAACCTGTGAAAAGTCAGCTCATGGTGCCGATATCAGCCAAGATTACTCAGGAAAAACACACGCTTCAAGTTGTAAGAGGAAGTCCCGAACGGGGCCGCTCACTCAGTCTGCTTGACCACCACCCCACCCTCCTCCTTTAAGCACAATCTTTTATAGTCCAGGCTGAACTACAAGGCTTTCAAAAAAAAAAAAAAATGTGCATTAACTGGGAGAAAACAGCGACCTCCTCCCTCCATCTGACTCTGGGAGCAGCAGCAGCATTCCATTCCTGAGGAAAGTATGTGGTGTAGTAGCCCAGCAGTCACAGGATTTCTCTTAGTTTAACTGCACTGCTGCCAGTCACGTCACAGGTTATTCTGGGTAATTAAGTACTGAATGTAAATATGTTAAGTCAGTAGCCTTTTAAGGGCTGCGCTCTTATGGGTTCCCCTGTTCATTCAGCTGATATGTGAAGGTTTGAGCTCTGGGGTCGCTTTCAGACGATGGTGCCTGTTAAAAAACAGTGTGTTTACACTAGTGTGGGCACCACAGCTCAAACAAGGATTTAAAAAAAAAAAAGCACTTTCCCATTCTTTTTTTTTGTTTGTTTGTTTTTCTGCTGACTGAAACAAACATGGCTGCGAGCAGATTTTTATAGACAACAGTTCATCCTGTGAAACAACCACATGTCTGTTGCAGGATGTGCTGTCTGGTAAACATAAACCACTTCATATCACGGCTCAGATGGGTAATCATTTTTGGATGTGGAATCTGAAGAGATGCTGAACACATTTACAGACAGAAGCGTGGGTCCCGAATGTCAGCATCCTCGCGCTGAGCGCCGTGCGTGGGAAAGGTAAACATCTGGATCTGGAGCCCTGTGTGGCAGGAATGAAGAAATCACATGCGATCTTAGTTTTTGTTTTTTTTTTTGTTTTTTTTGTTCCGTGATGTTTGATGATGCTACGTGTAACCACTGAAAAGAAAAAAAATGAAACAAAGACACACAAATAAAAAAGGGCTCACACACG
This sequence comes from Nibea coibor, assembly GCA_023373845.1. Taxonomy (NCBI): domain Eukaryota; kingdom Metazoa; phylum Chordata; class Actinopteri; family Sciaenidae; genus Nibea; species Nibea coibor. The sequence goes on along the minus strand of CM041727.1, from coordinate 14,175,603 downwards.
TTGTGTTGGATGCATGATGCAATTGTTGACCTTTAGATAAAGTGTGACTAATACATGATGAATACATAAGTGTCTGTGACTGTTCAGGGCAAAACATAAAAAATGGAAAAACCTACTGTAGAAAGGTCTTTCTATTGTCTGGGGACTTTACTTTGACAGCTTCTCAAAGCTTTGACGCTAGACAAAAACTTACTGAGTGGAGCTCTCGCCTATACAAATCACAAAGACCTGCTTCCAGCGAAACTGACTAAACTCTGAAGAATTCATCTTCTTCTTCTTCTTCTTCCTTTTTACGGCTTTGTGCCAGCCTGGCGCAGATTTAGGATCTTGTCATAGTTTACGGCTAGTGACTCAGATCAAGCTCTTCCCCTGAGTCCCACGTGGAGCCAATTTCTTACAAGAGACGGTGGACTTGACTCTTTCATCTGCACTGGAGGAGTGTTTCAAATAATTTTTTTTAAAAAAAGCAAATAAACTTCATCTGATGAGAAAGCAGCTTTGTGTTTTGGTTGGCTTGTGTCACCATCGTGTTGACCACAAGCAACAACACACCATTTCCTGTGTGTAACCTTCCTGTAATGAGTTAAACACAATAATCGTTTGGTGAACCAGTTTTCATCTGCTTCTGTATTTCCTCGGAAAAATGAAACAGCTTTACCGAGAAAGGATGTAAAGAGATTGATTAGGATTAGGATTAGGTTTGATTAGTTTCATTAGTGGAGGTTCAGTACTTTAGCAAGTATCACACTTTTTACGCTGTCACGTTTTCATTCTTTTGTCAGCTAGAGCCAAGTTACTTTGGGGAGTCAGCAGACTGCTAACACAAAATATGAAACGGCCGATGAATTGTGACACATTGTTGTGTGTTAAGGAACCCAGCGGTTTATGAAGTAGTTACAAGTAGCTCCACCTTTAATAACTGTGATGCTTATGAATGCATGGCTCATTATAACCCAGTAAAATGAAACAGATATTTTCCCAGATTGAACGATATTCGTGATGGGATGCTGTGCAGAAGATATAGACTAGAAACAGACTGGTGCATTGTCTGTATGTTGTCTGTTTCTTGTAGAATCTGCCGGTTGTTTACAAAGACAACAGGCAATGTGGTGAGACAAAGTCTCTGCAGGGCCACTATTGATATTCTACATCAGTCAGACATCCAGCTGCTCAGTCAGTGCCATAGCAGCCAATTACTGTCCATCTGGTAATAGTGTCCAGATGACCTGAAATACACCCATTGTGTCTAACAAAACAAAAACAGCAGACCATGTGTGGCAGACTTGTCGGGGTTTTTCGTCAAATCGGCATGCTGTGGGTCTATGTTCTTACAGGCCGTTTGGATTACAGGAACTAACACTGAGTCACTAATCTTGCCTCTTTCTGACTCAGACTGTTGAACTCAGAAATCTGATCTGGCACAAAGAGGCCCCCAGTTGTAAGGGGATAACTTTTTTCTTCCACATGCTCCAAATTATTAGTGAGTAAAGAGGCTGATATTGATCACACAGAGTTTTGTTTTTTTTTTCAAGGGGAGTAATAGCATTACATCAAGTCAAGTCCATCAAACTCCACATTGTTCAGGAATATCTAATGGAGAGAGAATGCCTGACACATTAGACAGCCGCCTCTGGCACACTTTGGGCCGTATGTAATCTCTGAAGAAAAAGAATTGTTTTTGCAGATTCGTAGACTTCCCATATGACACAAGATTTAATTTGGAACATTGACTGGACATTCCACTGACTTCACCAAAATGTGTTTCATATGAAAACACTTTACGTAACCAGCTGGCAGGTTGGAGCTGCATGGAAACGAACATGGTGAAGTTACAGTAGTAGTGGTGGCAGCAGCTGGAGCAGGCCATGGTGGGACTGTTTACAGCCCGAGAGTCACCACAGTTCTTTACGATTCTCATACAGCTTCGCCACACTGAAACTTATTGGATTACCCACATGAAGGTTTGGGATTTTGTGACGAGCAAGCAAGAACAGTGCAGCTTGTAAAAAAAATGGAGTTGAGAGTTACCAATTTCTATACTTGATAGTGCTGCAGTGCTTAGCAATGTTTAAGGAATGAACAAATCACTGTGCTGACCATGGGCAGGACTAAATATGGACATTATTAAGGGTGGTAAAGCTCTGATGCTCTGACTTTGTTTGCCTCCCAGGCATGGATGTTATAAAAGACTTCAAAACAGTTGTTGGGGTGAGAAATTGCCTTTTGTAATTCATCAGAAAACGTGTGTGCGTGTGTGTTTGACTCACTATTGTGAACTTTCCAAATGACTTAAGAGTGAAACCAAACTGTATCTTATGATCCTTTGAGTCTGATCTGACGATGTATTCTGTGGCTACGCTGTGGTTAACTGGCATTTCATTTTTTGTTTTCTGTATTAAAATCTGGAGTTACGATAAAGTTGCCCTTATTTTGTTCTTGCGGTTCTTTCTCAGGTATGTGGTCATTGACTTCTAAAGTCAATAAAGTCTTTATTTTACTTTTTCAAAGCTATCACAGTTTAGACTGATGACTTGCCTTCTCGTGTTTTTATTAATATTCATGCACTTACACATGTTAGTGTGTTCTGGTAAGACAGAGCTCCCACCCTGTACATTGATGTAATTGTACCCTTTGAATGCAGCAGTATGGAGACTGCTGCCACCCTGTGTTACATGTGTGGTGTAATGTCTACTTTTTCAAGCCAGTGAATCCAATGTACTAGTTTTGTTGTTTTGTTGTTATCTTTGTTGAAACTAGCCTTCAAATATAACCACTTTTCTCTTCTTTTTTGTATTTTTACTTTGTCCAATATAATGATTCATCCTTAAGTCTAATTACACGTGGAAATAAGCTATTTCATGATCAACACATGCTCGTTTTCTATCTGACATCATGAGTCATTCTTTTCTTGAGCAACTATCCTCTTTTTATTATTATCAGGTTACTTGATGAGATTATCCCACCAACTTAATTCAAATAAAGCTCTCAAAGAAAAAAAAACGTGTGATTTTCTTTCCCTTTATAATTTATTTTAGTGAAGGCAACTTGCAGTGGCACTATATCCAACTATATCCTATATCCAATGATATGACATCTGCTGGGCACTTCTCACTATTTGGTTTTTAAACATTGATTAAACGTTGGTAAGTTTCCTTTAGTAAAGGTAAAAATCTATAAAGTAATTGGTTTTAATTACTTTCAATAATCTCTGGTTATAAGTCTGGTGTGATGTGATTTTGACGTCATTTGAACTGTAAAAGGAAAGAAAATGATGACTCTTTAGTGCCCCTAAGTGGGCATAGTGCGTAACTACAGCTGTGTCGCTTTGAACGTTTTACTTTGAAAGTGTTTGCCGGAAGTTATACTACGATACTGTGTCTAACTCGTAGTTACACACAGTGACCACCAGAGGGACCCACAGCAATAAACTTACACCATGTGATGCTGTTTACACCGCCCTCTGGTGGCCACAGTTCATAATTACACTTGAGTTTATTGTTCACTGATACAAAAGATAGTTACACATTTTTACACCCTCCGATGCTAATAGTTTATTAAACTATTACTACTAACTATTACTTCCACCTCACTGCTTATGTAACTAACGTGCGCAGTCACAGCGCTTAACTACAGCTGTATGTCTCTGGCATCAAGTGACATAACCGCATAGTGACAGTTCCGGTAGACAATTTCAAAGTAAAGGTTTTAAAAATCTAGACAGATTTGGTGGAATAGCGTAGAGAATAAAGTAGAGGTAACGATGATTTTGGGGGCGTTTTTGACACGAATCATACACCTGCTTTAAATGAGTCGCTCCACGGTGGATTGACTGCTTTATAGTGGTACGACAGCACCGGACACTTCCTGGCAAGTAGGTGGCGGTGTGCGCATGCGTGTTAGCGAACACAACACCGACGACGAAGAAGAAGAAAAAGCCGTCACGGCTCAGACTGTCCTTTAGCATCGAGTCGGCAAACGTTAGTTTTGTTGTTGAAGTGCGTCGTTCAGGCTAACCTCGATCACTTTTATGAGGCCGAATAAATATGTGAGTCCCCTCTAATTAAAAGATATTGATTTAAAGGTCATTTAACGCACCAATTCACTGTCACTTCATACCGCCAAGCTAACTAAAGTGGCTAGCATCCACATATGTAGCTTTAGCCGCGTTTGTTATTTGTTGTCCAGCATGTAATCTAAACGTGAATAACAGCACACAGGCTGTCACCTGAGACCGAACACGGCTTTTTTCTACCTCTGCTCTGTGATACTGTGTTGTTATTCTGCCAGGGGTTTACTTATTGGCTCTTAAACTGATGTTAGCTGTAGCCGTGTAGTTAACATAGCTCACGCTGTGTGTTTTGTGTTCGTTTGTCTTGTGTGTGGTCTTGTTCTCCTTCACACACAGACCGCTCTCAGCTCGGCAATGCCCCTCGCTTAACCTGCCGTGAATCTGCCGTTGACTCATGCCTGCTGGTCAGAATGAATCGCCCGAAGCCTACAACTCTCAGGCGCCCCAGTGCTGCAAAACCATCAGGTACAATGTGAGCCCCAGTGTCGTCTTAATGTTGTTTTTGTCGAGCAGCAAGCTTACTGCAGCGTCCACTCTCCACAGGTCACCCTCCGCCGGGAGATTTCATTGCTCTCGGATCAAAGAGTCAGGGTGGAGAGCCCAAAGCCCCCGCTGTCCTCCTGAAGCCGGCGTCCACGGGTTTACCTGCTGACCGTAAGAGAGAGACCTCCTCCGCTCTGCCCTCCTCATCGGGTCTGTCCGGCCTCGCCAAGCGGCCCAAACTATCCACCACCCCTCCAGTGAGCGCTCTGGGACGACTCGCAGATGTCGCAGCTGTGGACAAGAGGGCAATATCCCCCTCCATAAAGGAGCCATCGGTGGTTCCTATTGAAGGTAAGTCATTTTTTTTCTTCAGAAGTTGAAGATTTGTGCTGTATATTTTGGAAGGATAGTTAAAAATCTTTTTTTGTTTGTAGTGTCGCCGGCAGTGCTGCTGGATGAGATTGAAGCTGCAGAGTCTGAAGGAAATGATGATCGCATTGAGGGACTCCTGTGTGGAGCAGTGAAACAACTCAAGATGAACCGAGCCAAGCCCGACATAACGCTGTACCTCAGTCTCATGTTCCTGGCCAAAATCAAGCCCAATGTTTTTGCTACTGAAGGAATTATTGAGGTAATATTTCTAATATCAGAGAAGCTGTGATGTGATATGTAGAGACCCGTGATGACTGGCTAGGAACTGGTTATAATAGTGTAATACTAACAAGAACTCATGAATCGTTCTTGAAAGACGTCTTGGGAATTTTTTTTCTATACAACAGTGTAAGTAACTGAAAAGCTGTGTTAAAAAAAAACAATGACTGGAGTCCTTCCTTTCCAGGCCTTGTGCAGCCTCCTGCGTCGGGACGCCTCGATCAACTTTAAAGCAAAAGGGAACAGCCTCGTGTCTGTTCTCGCTTGCAATCTGCTGATGGCAGCCTACGAGGAGGACGAAAACTGGCCAGAGATCTTTGTTAAAGTGAGAGACTCCCAAACACTCAGTTTACTCATGTATTTTGGCCACGTGGGAACTCTTTGTCAATATAAAATGTATTTTCAGGTGTACATTGAGGACTCTCTGGGGGAAAGAATCTGGGTGGACAGTTCTCACTGCAAGAATTTCGTTGACAACATCCAGACTGCTTTTGGCACAAAGATGCCCCCTAAGAGTATGCTGCTGCAGGCTGACACGGGGCGCACTGGTGGAGATCTCAGTGCAGGTAGTTACACTGAGAAGACACGCAGGCTTATTGGTGTTAGGATTGCTGCCGCAGGAAACAAATGCTGATTGGTTAATCCTGCGTTTGTAACGTTTTATTTGTAGGAAGCAGCCCTCATCCCTCAACCCCTGACGAGGACGACAGCCAGACTGAATTGCTGATAGCTGAGGAGAAACTCAGCCCTGAGGATGATGGGCAGGTCATGCCGAGGTATGAGATGTGACGGCTGCTACACAGTCCAACAGGCAGTACTTGAATTTGTCAGATTTGTGTTTTAGATAAACTGCAGGTGCATTTTTTTACAAAAGGTTTTGATGTTTTTTTATAAACGGATCTCAATAGATTTACTGAATTCCTGCACGGCTTTGTCTTTGTCTCACGCTGTGGTGTGCTGTAGGTATGATGAATTGGCGGAGAGCGTGGAGGACTATGTGCTGGACGTCCTCAGGGATCAGTTGAACCGCAGGCAGCCGATGGACAACGTTTCGCGAAACCTGCTGCGCCTGCTCACAGCTACGTGTGGCTACAAAGAGGCACGGCTCATGGCTGTGCAGAGGCTGGAGATGTGGCTCCAGAACCCAAAGGTGAGAGACAAACGCGTGCTATGCTCAATTTGCCAATATCTCAGTGGACATTTTTTTTTCTTGGCAGTTGTGTTTATGAATGTGGTTGTTGATTACCGTGAGCAGCGTTAACTCGCTTTCTTTGTTTTTACGTGTGCACAGTTGACTCGGCCAGCTCAAGACCTCCTCATGTCTTTGTGCATGAACAGCAACTCCCACGGAGCGGACGACATGGAGGTGATCTCCAACCTGATCAAGATCCGACTCAAACCCAAAGTCCTCCTCAACCACTACATGTTGTGTGTCCGGTGTGTGTCGCTCTACCTTCATTTCTTCTTTTGCTAACGCGCGGTGACTTTAGACTGACGGCGGCTTTGTCACTGATTCTCCAGGGAGCTGCTCAATGCCCACAGAGACAACCTGGGCACCACGGTGAAGCTGGTGATCTTCAATGAGCTGTCCAACGCCAGGAACCCCAACAACATGCAAGTCCTCCACACAGTGCTGCAGCACAGCCCGGAGCAGGCTCCAAAGGTGAAACTACAGACCTTTGACTTGTTAGACTGGATGTAATATCAGTTATTTGCATCTTTGGTTTTTATTCTCTCAAAATAAACTTCCTCCCTGTCTTTCTGTGTCTGCAGTTCTTGGCGATGGTGTTCCAGGACCTGCTGACCAATAAGGACGATTATCTCCGTGCCTCTCGAGCTTTGCTGAGGGAAATCATCAAACAGACCAAGCATGAGATTAACTTCCAGTCCTTCTGCTTTGGTTTAATGCAGGAGAGGAAGGAGGCCAGCTATGTTGACATGGAGTTCAAAGTAAGTATAAAAATCCCTCAGTCATCTCAGCTTTCATCCTCTTGTGTTTACACTCCGCTTTGAACTGTTTATCCTCGTCTGTGCCGCAGGAGCGCTTCGTTATCCAGGTGACAGATTTGCTCACCGTCTCCATGATGCTGGGCATCACCGCTCAGGTCAAAGAAGCTGGCATTGCCTGGGACAAAGGAGAGAAGAAGAGTGAGTGTCTAACGGTGCGTTTTTCAACCGTAATGTGCACAAACAAGCTTTTTAAGCACGCGTCTGGTTCGTTTCAGATCTGGAGGTACTGAGGTCGTTTCAAAATCAGATAGCTGCCATCCAGAGAGACGCCGTGTGGTGGCTTCACACCGTGGTTCCGACCATCAGTAAAGTTGGAGCAAAAGACTACGTTCACTGGTCGGTAACTGCACGTATCTGATGTGTCGATTGTTCAGACTGCTCAGACTAAACGTGTTTGAACTCTTTCATGTCTGCAGCCTTCACAAAGTGCTTTTCACAGAGCAGCCAGAGACGTATTACAAGTGGGACAACTGGCCTCCAGAGAGCGACAGGAAGTGAGTTTTCCTCCATTCTTCAAAATGGACCGTGTTGTTTTCAGACTGCGTTGTCCCCTTTTCTAAGTTTTTATTTTTATTTTTTCATTCCTCAGTTTCTTCCTTCGCCTCTGCTCCGAGGTGCCTCTGTTGGAGGACACACTGATGCGCATTCTCGTCATCGGGCTGTCCCGTGATTTGCCTCTGGGCCCGGCTGATGCCATGGAGCTTGCAGATCACCTGGTTAAGAGGGCCGCTGGAGTTCAGTCTGATGGTGTGTGTGTGTAGATCCACTTTGGCTGTAACTGTTTATAATCACAGTTAAAGATGTGTGTATTACTCTCTGGCAGAATATTTGGACATTTGGTAAACACGAGTTCAGTCTTTCAAGGGGAAACTGCTTATTCACATCTTTTGTCAGCGTGGTCGGAAAGTATGAGCAAAGGAAACATTGCTTTCATTGTAATTATTTGAATACCTCTCCGCAGGATTCTTGGCTGTAGCTGTTGTAATGCCTAAAGCTGACTGGCTGTTTCTTTTTAAACAGATCTGGAGGTCCTGAAAGTGGAACGGATCCAACTCATTGATGCAGTGCTCAATCTGTGTACATACCACCACCCAGAGAACATTCAGCTGCCTGCAGGGTACTGGCTTTACCAGCTTTAAAAACAATTTGAGACCATACAGTTCACAGTCTAAAATAACTAATGACCCTTAATGTTTAAGGTACCAACCGCCAAACTTGGCGATATCCACACTGTACTGGAAAGCATGGCTGCTGCTGCTCGTGGTCGCTGCGTTTAATCCTCAGAAAATAGGTACAGAACTCAGTTTGCCATGTTGCGTACATGCATGTACTGTAAGCTTATGAATATTATCTATTAATATATTGTCTGACATCTTTTAAATTTTAGGTTTGGCTGCCTGGGATGGCTATCCTACACTGAAAATGCTCATGGAGATGGTTATGACAAAGTAGGTGAAGGCTAACATTTCGAGTCAAATAGTTTCAAGACGAAAATGCTGAGCAACTAACACACATCTCTCCGTGCTGCCACAGTAACTACACCTTCCCTCCATGCACCGTTGCGGATGAGGACACAAAGACAGAGATGATCAACAGGGAGCTGCAGATCTCCCAGAGAGAGAAACAAGAGATCTTGGCTTTTGAGAGCCACTTGGCAGCAGCCTCCACAAAACAGACCATCACAGAGAGCAACAGCTTGCTTTTGTCTCAGCTTACCAGCCTGGATCCTCAGTAAGAATGACCTCATGCACCCAGTTAACCTGCTGATTGATTGTATTCTCAAAGGAAATGCCTCAGTTACGAGATGGAAAAGTTTCACACAGCCACACAGGAGTCAGCGTTTGAATTTGTTTAAAATCTTGATTGGAAGTGTCCGTACACCTGTGTGAGTGTGGACTCATGGTTATTGTTTTTGTTCAGGGGGCCTCCCCGTCGTCCTCCTCCTCAGGTCCAGGAGCAGGTAAAAAGCCTCAATCAGTCTCTGCGTCTCGGACACCTCCTCTGCCGTAGCCGCAACCCAGATTTCCTCCTCAACATCATCCAGAGACAGGTAAATGCCCCAAACTGCCCTCAATGTACTGTGACGTATTTCTACGGTACAAAATGAATTATGCCTGCCACTGCTCAGAGACTTCCTCAGGCTTCCTCTCTGACCCACTAAAACCTGACAGCAGTGTTGGCTTCAACGTAGATTTATTGGCGGAAAACATTGAACATAAACATAAATTAAACCTGACATATTATTCTTTTCAGTGTGTGTGTATGTAACTGTGGTGCATTTTCAATCCTTCGCAGGCTTCCTCTCAGTCCATGCCGTGGTTGGCCGATTTGGTCCAATCCAGTGAGGGGTCCTTGGATGTGCTGCCAGTGCAATGTCTGTGCGAATTCCTTCTGCATGACGCTGCGGACGACAGTCTGCCAATAGAGGATGACGAAGAGGGAGAGAGCAAAGAGCAGAAAGCCAAGAAGAGACAAGTATGTTGATTATTACACCAGCCCGTACTGCTGGCTGCTTGACATTGAATTTCTTTTTTGTCTTTGGTCTCAAATTAAAATGCTAAATGCGTGCATCTGCATATTTATATTCACTTGCAGCTTGTTATTACTGACTTATGACTAATGTAAATGTATTTTCTGTCCTCCCTATTAGAGGCAACAAAAGCAAAGGCAGCTTCTTGGGCGGCTCCAGGATCTTTTGTTAGGTCCTAAAGCTGACGAACAGACAACATGCGAGGTGCTGGACTACTTTCTGCGTCGTCTCAGCTCTTCTCAGGTGGCATCGAGAGTCCTAGCCATGAAGGTAGGAAGCTGAAAACATCATGGCACTGATAGCAACGTGTGACTGATTTAAAAGACATTTACCTGACATATTTGTGTGTAGGGTTTGTCATTGGTGCTGAGTGAAGGAGGCCTGAAAGATGGAGAGGAGCGCGACCAGCCCATGGAAGAAGACTCTGGGGATGCTGAGCTATTGCCAGGGTACCAGTGGCTGCTGCAAGACCTCCCAAAGCTCCCCTTGTTTGACAGCGTCAGAGGCATGACGTCCACTGCTCTGCAGCAGGTCAGTGCCCGACTTAAACAATAAACAAATAAAAAATTTAAGAGTTTGAAGGTTGCATCTTGTCTGTCTGCTCCCTTGAAGGCTATTCACATGGAGACAGATCCACAGACGATCAGTGCCTATCTCATCTACCTCTCCCAGCATGCACCAGTGGAGGAGCAGGCTTCTCATAATGACCTGGCCCTGGTAATCACGGCGAGTTGCTTAAATTACATTTACTTTACATTTTCTTTCTTCTTTTTTTTCCCTCGTGTAGGTGTGCTAACATAAACCTTGTCCTCAATCATCCCCTACAGGACGTCGCCCGGCTGATCGTCGAGCGTTCCACCATCATGAACAGCCTGTTCTCCAGACATTCCTGCAGGCCTGAGTCTGACGCCGTGCTCAGTGCTTTCCTCACCATCTTCTCGACATACATCAAGAGGATGAGGAAGACCAAAGAGGGAGAGGATCTTTACAGCTGGGTGAGTTGCTTGATTCTCCAACTGAAACATTAACTCATAAATGTTTGATGTCTGTCTGCAGGCATTTTGAGAACCTGCAATGAGAAACTGCCTGATGAAACTTTGTTTTTTTTGTTTCTTTGCAGTCAGAATCTCAGGACCAGGTGTTTCTGCGATGGACCACAGGAGAGACGGCTACAATGCACATTCTTGTAGTCCATGCTATGGTTATCCTGCTGACTCTGGGGCCACCCAAAGGTAGTCCTGTTCACTTGACAGTTCAGTGTTTGCAGTGTTAAATTGGCTGCAGGAACGTGTTTAACATCGTGTGTTTTTACAGGGGAGAGTGATTTCTACGCTCTTTTGGACATTTGGTTTCCCGACAAGAAGCCTCTGCCCACTGCCTTCCTGGTTGACACCTCAGAAGAAGCCCTCCTGCTGCCTGATTGGTTGAAACTCCGGATGATCCGATCAGAGGTTTCTCGACTGGTCGATGCAGGTAGAACATGTCAACGTACAGAAAAATGTTACTGTGTTACTCCCCTGTATGCTTTTTTAATGCAACAACACGTGTGTTTCTCCTAGCTTTGCAAGACCTGGAGCCTCAGCAGCTGCTCCTGTTTGTGCAGTCCTTTGGCATCCCGGTATCCAGCATGAGTAAACTGCTGCAGTACTTGGACCAGGCTGTCTCCCATGATCCACAGACGCTGGAACAGAACATCATGGACAAGCGTAAGAGTTCAGATCGCCTCCATTTGAATGAGTTTTACACTTTTTTTAGGGTTTATCTAACTTCATATTTAACCTGCAATAGACTACATGGCCCACCTTGTTGAAGTGCAGCATGAGCGAGGCGCCACTGGGGGGCACACTTTCCATTCATTACTGAGCTCCTCTCTTCCTCCAGACAGAGGTGAGTTATCCTCCAAATGATGATTTCTATGTGATTTCAGGCAATAAGACATTTTAAAAAACATATTAAATGCTTGAATTGCTCACATTTATACTCAGGCATAAACTTTATTGTTAAGTGTGTGGCAGAAAATCTGTTAGAAAATGTAGAAAGATTTCCCAAACGAGTCCTGACTACATCCACCCTGACAGATTCTGCTGACACAAGTAAGGTCAAAGTTACCATGGAGCCGCCCCACAGCTCTGTGAAGATGAGAGCAGCCAGTCAGCTTCCTGCCGTTGGGCCTGACGATGATCTCACTGGCATGTTGCTTCAGGTGGGATTCATGTTTTTTTGTTTTTTCTCCACTTTAACTTTTTGAGGTTAAAATGTAATTCTGTTTGGACTAAATGTCAATTGTTGCTGCTTTCCCAGATATTCCCCTTAAAGGTGGATCCTCGCTGGCACGGCCCCCCTCCCAGCCAGCTCTCTCTGGCCTTGCAGCAGGCCCTGGCTAAAGAGCTGATGCGGGCCAAGCAAGGCCAGATTCAGCAGGGTGGGCTGGCATTTCGGCTCCTGCAGGCCATTGCAGCCCTGCTTACCTCTGCTCACGCAGGACCCATTGTCATGTCAATGCACCGCAGCCATGCCCTCTCCTGTCCCCTCATGCGCCAACTTCACCTCTACCAAGTAAGGCCTGCTAATAATAATTCTATTTGAATTCATAAAACATTAGAATATAAGAGGTTTTTCTTATTTTTCTTGCCGTACGTCTGTTTTTCCCAGCGCCTCGTGTCCCAGGACATTGGGTTCTCCTCTTTATTCCTCAAAGTCATTGTTGAGATGTTAATCTGGTTAGACAACCCAACCGTGGAGGCAGGTCCTCTGAAGACTCTGCTCAAATCCTTCGCTGGTCAAAACTCTCACAAACACAGGCACAGCGATGGTGAGAACCTCGACTCTTCAGCTCCCATCTTTTTAAATGTTCAACTTCTTCGTTTTTATATAAACGGCGAGTGACAAGTGTCTCTGCCCCGCAGTGCGTACGGGTTTCATCCACCTGGCTGAGGCTTTGGCATATCACAGAGATACCGAGGCGCCACTGAGAGCCATCATTGCAATGCTGAAAGCTGGAGACAGGTGCAACGCAGAAGCAGACCTCATTGGAAAAGGTATTGACAGAGTCTTTATGTGGATGTGATTTATTGTTTCAAACATTTGTCAAATAATTTGTTGATTTGATAGTATTAGTGGTATTTTTTTCAGTCCAAAAGCTGTTACTAAGCATGTTGTTTTTACCACAATCCAGTGTTACAAGGCCTGATGGAGGTGAGGTCGCCGTATTTGGAGGAGCTACTGTCTCTTTTGATGACAGTTGGTACACAGAACGGGACGGCTGGCCCTGTTGCCACGGTGATTTCCTTGCTGCTTCAGGAAAGCGAGGAGCGAGCTGTGAAAAAGGAAGTGGATTCTAACAAGTGAGAACTGCCGTTCTGTTTCTCTCTCAAGTCACGCAGGAAACATTTTCATTCGACAGGACTAAATGACAAACACGGCTCTCTGTGACAAATACGGGCAAAGCAGCGCTTGCTGTCTGAGGCCTCGTACTCGCAAACTGCTATTGGATTTGCTTTGGAGAGAATGAATTGGTTTTGCGGCTTCACATTGGCTCTACAGATTCACTTGCTGCAGAATCTTTTCTATGTCGGGTTCGTGCAACTCTGCCAGTGAGGCAGGTACACACTCAGAGGTTGCTCATTGACACATGCAAGGTCCGGTCCAAAGAGTGATGGAGTGTTAGCACATATCTGTGTGGAATACTGTGACTCTTTAGAAACGTGTGTGTGTTGATTTAATTGATTGATTGTTAATTGTAGAAGCCATGTTACCATATTTTGGTTCCCAGTGGGAAAAATTTGAATTTACATTGGGCACATGAACACTGTGCATAATATCTTTAGCTCTGTTGTACTATGGATGTATTGCACATTATTTTATGAAGAACTGAATAGATGTTCGGTTTCTGGCAGCTCTGAGGTGACAAAGTCAGGACTGAGCTCTGGGCTACTGGTTGATTGGCTGGAACATCTTGACCCCGAGGTCACTTCAGTGTGTCCGGACCTTCAACAGAAACTGCTGTTTGCCCTCAACAAGGTAAGATAAGCATAGCCTGCAGATAATGTACTCCTCTTGTCTTATCACACTCGAGTGAGTCTTGGCATTACTGATGCATCCTCTCTCACTATTTCTCTTATTTCAGGCACGAGGAACTCCTGCCTACAGACCCTATCTTTTGGCTTTGCTTACACATCAGTCAAACTGGTCCACCCTCCTGCAGTGTATCAGTGCTCTTCTCAGCAAGCGCAGAGACTACAAGTACACCATTTAACATGTGTTAATTTAATATATTGATGTACAGTAATTGCCCCAAAATATATTCTTCTGGTTCTGACTTTATTTCGTCGAGGATAATGTTTCTTACAGTGACAGATTGTTATTATGTTCTTCAGACTTGACCCGTCATCAGCCCTGGATTTCTTGTGGGCGTGCAGCCACATACCACGAATCTGGCAAGGACGCGACCAGAAGATCCCTCAAGTAAGATCAGAAGCCCACACACGCAAAGTCTCCAGTCAAAGTCATCCTTTATGTGTGTCTTTTTGATGAGGCTGAAGTCAGAGGGCGTTCGTTCCGCTGAAGCTGATCACTGGCGTCCTTTTTCCATTTTGTCTGTGCAGAAGAAAACGGAGAAGTTTGTGCTCCGCCTCTCGCCGGAAGAGCTCATCAGCCTAGTGGACCTGATCTTGTCAGAGTCGGAGCTCAACAGTCGCGACACAGCGCATGATGACAGAAGCAGCTTGGACCAGGCCTCCTGCTCCCTCATCCAGTCCAGGCTGCCCCTCCTGCACTCCTATTGCAGTGGAGATCTAGAAAACATCAAGAAGGTCTCTGAGTACCTCATCAACTGCACAAAGAAATGGGAGGACAGGTAAGGTATACAGTGGTAATGTAGTATATGTGCTCAGCCCGTCCATCCATCCGACACATTGTATTGTTGTTTCTAATTGGCCCAAATATGGAAAGCCTCTTTCTTTTCTGTTATGGTGTGATAAACTTGGTCTAAATCGCACTAGATTTTACTTCTCGGCACAGATGAACTTTTTAGACTTCCTCTGTCAGCCACAATGCCGCGGACCAGGGAAAACTCGATAATTAGGTCTATTGGTGTGAAATTAAAACCAGCAGAAGTCGTCTGTACTGTGATCTCTTTAAAAGCTCAGTGTATTATAATGAAGCCAAGAGGATTAAGGCTGAAGCTCTAAACTTGCCTGTGTTGTGAATTCCTGCTCTGACTTAGCTGTCAGAGATCAGGGTGCAACTCTTTGTGGAGGCAAACCCTCCTTTCATGAATATGTCTTTGGTTATTAAACCACTTTAATGAGGAAACTTTGGCCAAGGTCAAGCAAAATTAGCTTCCGAATTACAGTATTTTAAGTTCAGCTAAGCTGTCTGGTAAAATTGTTGCCAGTGAAAATATGGCAGCATAAAAGCATGTTGGAAGTAAAGGGTGTATGGCCTTGTGTTGAGTAAACACTTGATTATATGTTGAGCATTCTTCTTGTGAAACCTCACTGTCAGATAAGCCGGTGTTTATTCCAATTACACACCAACAATTGAACGACGAGTGCTCTCTTTACTCTGGGTCAAGGTCGCTCTGATTTACTTAATTCACAGCTGTAATAAACTCTCCACTTGGTAGAGAGTGCATCGTTTGGGCCTCACAAGAGCCTTAGAGGATTTTATGATACCGCTCAGAAATTACATCATGCTGTTAATATGCTTAGTATGTGTTAATGAGTGTCGCTTGTGTACAGAAACAGCAGAGATGTTCTCACGTCGGCTCCGTCGAGAGAGATGAAGAAAGGAAATTTGACAAAAGCCAGTGCAGTCTTTCTGTGAACTGTGCGTTTTGTTTGCCCTGTGATGTCGCTCCCACTATAGAGTGAAGCTCACTTGAGTCGAAAAGCTCTGACAAACTTTCTATGGATGTACAAAATTGTTCAACCAGTCACTGTCAATTAAAAGGCTTCGAGCTACACAACTCGGCGACATCAGGGATTACAGTCTTAATTATTTTCTAAGCTTCTAACTTTACCACGGACAGCCGAACTGTCCTAAGCCAATAATAAAATGTATTTTCCCTAAATTGAATGGCATGTTCCTCTGGCTGCCGACTTGCCCCTCGACTACAGCGTACACCCCTTTTCCATCTTTCAGTGCGATGAGTAAGCGGTGCCAGAACCTGCTGCTGCAGATCTACCTACACTTCCCTGAGGTCATCCAGCATGTCACCCTGCCTGAAGGCACCTTCAGCAGCGGGGGGGCAGCGTACGGCAGCAGCTGCAAGGTAAAGATGTCTTGCCTGTTGATGTATAGTGATGCATGCATATTCAAAACGACTTTATTCATCCACCTGGGGGTAATTTATTGGGAGTCTCACACACAGAAAGATAGAAACATACAGGTAAATGATACAAGGGAGCTAAATGTGGAAGAGTCAAAAAACAGAGCTGCCATAGCGTGCTTAGACGAGTAAATAAAAATCTGGATATTACAGAGTAAAACCTGATTTAGATATTGCTGATCACAAGTCACGACCTACAGCCTCGACTAAGCTCCATAACCTACACACTCTACTGCACTCCACAGGAGCAACACCTCAAAAATGGCTGGACTTTGGATTGAATAATATTATTTATCTTTATTCATCACTTACGAACTATGAATTCACCACATCTCACACGTATTTTACACTTCTCTCGTGTATTCCTCTCAGCTCGATGTCCTGGTGCATCGCCTCGTCACACTGCTTGCTGATACAGGGGACTCAAAGTCTGTCGAGAGCCGCGTGTCTGATGCCAACCTCGCGTGTAGGAAGATGGCTGTGTCGCACCCAGTCCTTTTACTCAGGTGAAGAAATGAACAAGTACAAGATTGTTTTGTTGCCATAGGAGATGGTTCAGCCTCCTGACTGTTTTGCCTCTTTTTTTTTTTTCAGACACCTGCCCATGGTTGCAGGTCTCTTACACGGTCGCATTCATCTAAACATGCACGAGTTTCGACAGCAAAGCCACATGACGTTCTTCAGCAACGTGCTCGCAATCTTGGAGCTACTGCAGCCGCTTGTTTTCCACAGTGACCACCAGAGGGCGCTTCAGGACTGCCTTCTCTCCTTCATGAAGGTCCTTCAGGTGGGTCGCTCACACGTTGTTAAGTCTCCCGTAGGATTTAAGATTGAAATCAGGCGTAACTACTTTTTTAAAGAGCTACAAAGTTGTTGTGCGTCTTTCTGTAGAACTTTCAGAGGAGTCGTTCTCCGTTGGTCTTCATCAACAAGTTCTTGCAGTTCACACAGAAGTACATCACCCACGACGCAGCAGCCGCCATTCCCTATTTACAGAAGCACTCTGACATCTTGCAGTAAGTATACTGTGACCAAAAATGCTTTGAATGACAGATTTGTGACCATGAGTGCCGCTGCTGTATTTACAACAACAATGGCTTTATTAGAAACGTTTGTTTTTGCCCTTTCTCCTGCTAGGGTTCTGTGCGCAGAAAATCCAGACCTGGTTCAGCTGAAATCTCTGCTAGCCGGACTCACGTTGCCAGTGAAAAGTTCTTCTGCAGAGGTCGCACCAGAAGAGAGAGATGGTAAGAACGGGAGGATCCTCTGAGTTCACGGAGCTGTTGCAGAACCTGCATGTATCTTGAAATCTAAGGACATTTAAAATACACACATATATAATCACTTTCCAGGACCTATGTCTTGATACATGGTGACTTTTTGGGACACTGCTGCACTCTTGCAAACGACAATTTTGCTCAATAATTGTTTTTGCTCTTGAGCAGATGACTTGTCCACTGGTTCCCTCCCCCTCGTCAACATATCTGCCTCGGTTTCCCTGAGTGCAGCCGACATGACGATGTACCTGAAAAAGATGTCGAGAGGAGAGGCAGTCGAGGGTAACTGTCGCACTGCTGCAGCTGCAATTCCACAAGTATGAATCCCGTATCATAATGAGTAATGTGATTTTTTTTTTTTTCTTTCTTCCTATAGATGTGTTGGAAGTGTTGACAGAGGTGGATGATAAATCAAGGAGGAGTCCAGAGATCATCCAGTACTTCACAGTGAGTCATAAACAACAGAAACAAAACAAAAGGTCAGGTGTAGTACATGTCAGCGTGTAACGCGTCAATCACCACCTCGTGTCACTGTTTGTAGAACGATCTGCAGAGACTCATGGCTTCCTCTGAGGAGCTGTGTCGGAACATGGCCTTCAGTCTGGCCCTACGTTGCATCCAGAATAATCCCTGGTAAGTCTAAAGAAAAGTATGCTGGAACTGAAAAGAAATGTGTGGAGATGAAAGGAGACGAACTCCGACGATCCATCTGTCTGAATATTTTAATTTTCACTCTGTAATATTGTTTTCTCTGCTGCAGCCTGGCAACAGACTTCCTGCCAACTTTCATGTACTGTATGGGCAGCGGCAACTTCGACGTGGTACAGACTGCTCTCAGGAATCTTCCAGAATACGTGCTTCTCTGTCAAGGTAAGGGCATACTCTCTTTCTCATTCTTGGTGACACATCCGTAGCTGCCTGTTCTAATTTGCCTCCCCCCTCCCCACACAGAACACGCCGACATCTTGCTCCACAAGGCGTTTTTAGTGGGCATCTACGGGCAGATTGACACCAGTTCAATGATCGCCGAGTCTATGAAGGTCCTTCACATGGAAGCAACATAACAAAGCATAAAACTCCACATGCGATTAAAAAAAATAGTTTCATTCATTTTCTGCATTCCAGACTTAGATTATTTTCTTACTGCTTTTAGTTCAAACATTACTCTAATTTGATCATGACAGATTAACAAACTCTGTGGCTCTTCGGTGGTACAGATTAAAGGACTGCAGTGAGCTGGTAACTACCAGTAATGTAATAATTTCTGGATAATTTAGTGACTTCAAAGAACGCATTAAAATTGCCTCTAAATGTGTTGAAAATGTAATAATTAAAACTGTAAAATTGCTGCTATCGTAATAATGGCACAATTAGTGCATTTATTACTTCTTAAAGGATGTAAGTTATTTTTAACTGATGATGTAATGATACATTAACCAATAATGAAAAAAAGATAACACACATTGGAATATTATTAGGTGATAGTATCATAATCTTTTAAAGACAACACAGAATATTTTGGATCCATAGTCAATAACACTTATTAAATTAATATAATAACATAATAATCCATATTATATTATAATTTGTTTTAAAAGTGGTTTAATTAAATTGAAATGAAAACAGTTTTTATTGCATTTTCAGCCATTGTAGAGGGAGCTTTTTCACTGCTTGTTGGAAAAATGGCGCACCAGTTTTGGCTCGATAGTCTGAATTTGAAATCTCAACGTCCAATTAAAATGCTGGCTATATGCTTCATTTGTAGTTGTTTTTAATGAGCATTAAAAATGTTTCTGCTCATCGGCCCCTATCCAGCGTTGGATCAGCGTGGTAGCAATCTTGCTATAATTGTCCTCAAAATTTTGCATGTTCAAAATCTGAAAGTCAGCAGAATCTGACTGGATGCCATATTCTATTAGAATGCGTCACTGTGTTGCTGTAATTTAGCTACTGTTTATTAGCCCATGCAACCAATCAAGAGTTTTTGGTTTTACTCTTAATTATTAAGACTAAAAAGCCAAAATGCTAAAATGTATTACAGCCCAGATATCATATTAAAAATCGAAAAAACAAGAAACAAATTCTCTAAATAGCTGAAAAGGGCCGATAGTTTCTCTTGAAGTCACAATGCTTTTCTGTTACCTGAACACCGTCTGTGAGCCACCTTGATGTAAACTCAATAAAAATGACTTTTGGAATATAACTGTTTTTTGTTGTTGTGTTTTTTTTTTTTTTTATATATATATATAATTTTCCAATCAGCTTTTCTGACAGAGTGAGGAGCGGAACACATTTCTACAGTTAACCGCTGTAGTTCAGCAATTCAGTGGTGACATTTAACATAATTAATTGGAAAGCAGTTTAATGTTGAAATTGTAAGAACACAAGTTTCACAAGATCCAATTATTACCTTTCAGAATCGTATTTTTTAGCACCTCAAACAAGATGGAATAGGGGAAAAAAAATAAATGGTGCCAGGTTTGTGATTTCTTTTCATTTCTTTCTAATAATTCTTGGATCCTGATAAAACTGGAAACAGCTGTCAGAGGTACGCTTGCTCTTCACTGGCGTGTAACAGAAAAAATTTAAAGGTGCGATGCGCATGCTGTGATGGAAACCGCTTTGCCATGAAAGTGTGAGTTGTTTTGCCCAGCACCACTGACTTCATCTGAAAACCTCTTGATGGAGTCAAAGGGATAAGTTCAACAACACATAGGCGTGCCGGTAAACAAGGAAAGTGGAAGTCCCCATTGATAGGAAATTAACCATGGCGGTAATTGTTCAATCACACAGACCAAAGAGTTGCTTTGAAGACGTGATGTGGGTAGGCCATCTTACAGCACAGGCCGCTGCTGCTGGTGTTTTGTTACATAGGAGAACATGAAGACGAAGCCACGGCATGATTAAGGATCCTCAGTGAGGGCGAGACATGCCCACACTGGTGGGTCAGTGGAGTCTGTCATTCAAAAATAACAGGCTTTCAATAAGATACACGGGAAAGAGGCTGAAGGCAAGTTGTCTCAGACTACATTAATGCAGCTGCTTAAAATGTCCAAGAAAAACCAAGACAATGGGTTAATACAGAAAAAAATGACTAGACATATTATTATGGACTAACTCAGGAAATAATAAAACCACATTTCTGTGTGTTCAAATCCAATGAATTCATTTCATATGTGCCTTTGTCTCCATGATGCATCCAAATCCCCTTTAATGAATATGTATTTACACATCCAATCCTATAATTAACTTGTTCAAATGTAAACCCAGTCGTGTCCTACCCATCATGCCTCATACCTGCTGATCGCTCTCTGCTGGCTCTGTCTGATGTGTTAATTGCACCTGTATGGTGTCCTATAACTAGCCAAAAGCTCTGTTTATGGTTATCAATCAACTTACTACGCAAGTCTTAGCAGCCTGGGCTCTTGGTCAGGCGCCAGCATCCTATTGGCTGGGCAGCAGTGAGGCGGAACAGAGATGAATGACAGCTAACGAGGAAGTGGCGGGAGAGACGTGGGCTGGCCTGTTGCTGAATCGTCTGACGGACCACTGACAAGTTAACAACCTCTGCCTTTATTCATCATACCAGGCTGCATGCCCTCGAATGCAGCTGCTAAGAGCTCGCCGCTCGTGTTTTCATGCTAAACGTTTTGCTTAATGGTAGTAAAATATCACAAGTACATGAAAGTGCTATTTTAATCAAGTTTAGTTTCGATGTATTTGTACTTTCAAGTATTTTGTGCTACTTTATATTTCCACTCCACTAAATGTCAGAGAAATATGCTACTTTTTTCTTCACTACATTGACACTGATTTGAGTTACTAGTTACTTCTCAGATTAAGATTTCACATTATAAAGAATAATCTTATAAAATACAACCTATTATTCACATAGATAATAGATAATCAGCGGTCTCCAACCTTTTTTTTTTTTGCTCGCCAACAAAAGCAGTGTCGGATCCTTGTTTGTTTGATCCTTTGAGTTTTCAGTAGAGAAGGTTTTCCCCTCCAATCTTCTCAGAAGAGTTTGTTTAAGTTATTGCTTGAGTTATAAACATCTGTTAAACTGTAGCAGAACTTTATTTGTTCTTCTTTTGTTCCCCATCTATCATCTTATGACCCCCAAAGTTTAGCTTGAGTGAGGTCTGATCCCGATGTTGGGAACCACTGTACCAAAGTAATGAACTGTTCTGAAAGTAGTTAAAATTAGCTCCACCTCGACCCGATAGGACAGTAAAATTCTACTTTTAGCATCAGTATATCATCCAGAAGAGAGATCAACCTGTAATGGATTATATTTTTACACTCTTGCATCAGTTGTACTTTAACTTGAGTACAGGATCTGAATACACAGGGAATGTTAGGTCGTAAACTATTGTTTCAAAGTGCAGAAACATGGTTGTCAGTGGGTCTTCCTGCCCCCCGTCAAAGTGGACAGTGAATGAGCAGCGAGCAGGAATGTGACCAGCGGAGGCTTCTTGGTGTCTCTCTCAGCTACAAGAGGGGCCCCGATGTGCTGCTACCTGCCCATACACATCTGTCTGCTCTCCGTCTTCCTCTCAATGGCACCCTCGCCTTAGATCATCTCCTCTTCCTCCACGCTTGAGTTGCACTTGGCTTGCGTGGAAAAAATGTGGACCGTCTCTCGCCTCTCTTCTCCCTGGCACTTTGATGTCTCAAGTGTGATTGCTCTTGGATTGTGGCTGCTTTCCCTTGAAGGTTTTGACATGAAAAGCAGGCTGGGCTCTCAGGTTTATCCCATGGCCAGTGATCCAGGACTAAAACAATCAGCCTGCTCACTGTGGGATACTATTACCAGGGAGAGTGAGGCACCAAGCATAGGGGCTTCTTCATCCATGAAATACACTTTTCTTCCAAGTTACAAACACAGGTGTGTTGATTGAATTAGACCAATCCACACGCTCCCATTAATAGATTTTAGTTGGAAGTTTGAGCACGCAGGTGACACTAAAATACACGGAGAGAATACACTCCCGGTGTGTTTGCACAGAGGTGGACGACTGAAATGATTCAACGTTTGTAATGAATTAAAAAGAAATGAGGCCAGTAATGGCAGTTAAGATTGACCCGATCTGATAAGTATGGTAATGTGACATGTCATTAACAGCAGAGGCATAAGTGACAACCCTTAAGCTTCACTTACACTTTCATTAAATATTGATCTTATCTGTGCTCATTGCTGTTCCGGCCTGCAAATTACACCAGATAGATATATTCCCATGACAGTGGGGCTGACGATAATCATCCATCTCCGCGTGACATTTGGCAGAACTCTTGTTTTATGAGCTAAAGTGCCATTGTGGCGAGCGAGAAAGAATAATAATGTGCAGTGTTCAAGATCTCCATTATGTTAGATTGTATCTTATCTCATTGAGGGCAGAGTGCGATAGTTAATCCACTTCAGCCATGTCTGTCAAGGAAAAGCAGGGGCAAATAGGCCGCATCATTTAATTCAAATTTCAACTTGCACAAAGAGTTTTTTTTTTTTTATTGCAACGAATTCCACGAGATTCTACAACAGCGTGTATGTCTCTAGTTTAAAAAGCAATCTAATGTTTTATGTGGATAGGTTAGCTTGTGTAGGTTAAGGTTAGACCTATTTTGAGAGTATTCTGGATATTATTTGACTTTTTACCTTCAAAAGAGGCTATAAAAAAGATAAAGCTCTAAAACCCGCTCAGCACCAAATGTCAGACAGACACACTTAGAAACTAGCTGGGGAACATCGCGGACCATTTAGCAGATATTTCTCTCAGGAGCTAAAAAACAGTGAATATTGATTTTACATTTATCAAAAATATGATTCCAACTTAATGATAATGTTGCTCTAATGTTTAAATATAAAACTTGCCGTGGTCACAGCTTGTTTCCGAGGCTCAACAATTAAAAAGCTAATGCAGGTTGAAATCCTCAAAACATTCTGCCTTTGGATACTTTTACATTTCTACATCGCACTTGTGTAAGTTGTATATTGGACCATGGTTGGCTTACAAACAAAGCTCAAACTCATCCACTCACAAACTTTCCCTCTTCAGCAGAGAAATATGAAAAACATCCTTCAAGTGTCAAACTGTGCTCGTACATCACTCTCCACAGTGAGGGTTGAACACCAAAGTGACTGGACTTTTTTTTTTTTAATGGTGGAGAAATTTGTCAAATCTGACAATCCCCACGTTATCTGACATCCAAAAACACACATTCAAGAGTGATCTCAGTCATGTCCCTTTCCCCCTTTCACTTTGCCATGAATGAACGCAAGCTCAAACAAGTCCGTGTGAAGGGTATCCCATTGGTGGCTTCCTAAACCCGCCGATAACGTCCCTGCTGTCGAAGGTCTACTAATGATACGCTGAGTGCCATTTTAGCTGTGCATCTCCAGCGTTGTCTTGTCATCCAGGGAGCTAGAAATACCGGAGAGACCAATAAGGCCTGGCATTAGCCATTACCATTGTTGTCTTAATGCCTCCTTCAATTATCCACAAGCAGCTCTTTTGAGCAACAACTGTCAGAACCTCCCCCACCGGTTTTTCCCCAATTTTGTCCCTGATTATCTGGATCAATGGGCATTGAAGGAGCCAGGAAAAGACAAACATTGTAGTTTTGGGGGGTTGGAAGAAGAGGGTCTACTTTCAAACAGAGCAGAAATCCCTGTAACTACCTGTGTGCCAGGGACAAACGGTGATGGCTATTCAGGCGTCAGTCCCACCACACACAGTGTTTATTTAGCCACCACTCAGACTAGACACTTTTAATCTATTTTGCTTTCCCCGCAGAACCTACAAACCATCTCTGTCACACACACACACACAGAACACACTGAAGACTAAAGTGCTAAAAGTTGTCTTTAATTGGCTGGTTATGTCGTCCACAATTGATGGTGGTCCTATCTGACTACACACATATCAAAGTAATGTAGGGCAAGAATTATTTATTTTATTTACTCAACATACTTTTTACATAATGTGTAATTAAATCGGTGGGGTATATAAAACATGCTAATGCTAAAAAAAATAAATAGTTCAAGTGTCCGTGGATGTTTTAAAGCTGTTAAAGAGTTTTTTCAACGGTGACGGGAATCAAATTATGGGTCATTTGTGATTCTTTTGGCATAAAAAGACATAAAATAAATATTGGCTCTCAGTCTCAACATGAGCTTTAAAGAAAACCAAACCCTAATAGTGACCTCATTACTGCCTCCACTAAGGCATTAATTTGGTGTTTGAACAGGTGCAGATGAAAGGGCCACAGGTGAGGGAGTTGCAGTCCTGGCTGCCTGCAGAGGAATGACCATCCTGTGACTCACCTCAGCTCTGACCAGCTGCCTCCTGCAGAGGTCCCGGGCTGATCAAAGCTGCCTCAGCCCGCCGGTTCAGTGGTGACAACGCTGACAGCCGAATGTTTGCACCACTGTCTGAACAGATGAGCAGTTAGCGAGATGTGTTGTTAGGTGATACGCATCTTCAGATTAATTGACACACCTGTGTTTAATTCACATAGACGGCGCTGGCGATCATCTCATCAGGGATCTATCAACGCTAAGCTACAGCTGCTTTGCTCAGAGAGAGGGAAAAAAAAGTGTTAATAATCTTCCTGCCTCGACTGTTAATGTGTTGATATGTATGCTTTGATCTGAGATGGAAAAATCCTGTAAGTGTTCAGCAACAAGGACTACCCTCTACATACTTTACAGCGCTGGTAAGAAGTGTATCACCGCTAATTGTTGCAATACATCAGTTATTAACAAACACAGGATGTAACGTGAGTGATAAGCACAACCATCTCCTTACAGACTCCATCTGGAAACCTTTGGGTAGTTCACATGTTTGTTCTACAAAAGTGGTATTCCAAAAATGTGTTCATGTCTACATTTTACAAAGAAGTATGCATTTATATTGCATTATGATGACAATGAAGTCACTGCTAAGAATTAGTTTAGCTGGTCTGAAAAGTCAGAAGGTCAACAACCAAAAAAAAACAAACAAACACAGCAGTATGATGGCTAAATCTTGCAGGTTTTTCAGACTTCCTGGCATTTTAGAGAAACTGATGCTCAGCTCTGTGACTCAAATTAAGCTAAAGCTAATACATGAGACGGCAGGCACTTGGGTAATTTTATTATTTTAGTTTGCTAGATTTTACAGGATACACTCTTGTTCTTTTAACATTTATTCAGCAGCTACAGTTACAGGTTTTAAGGTAGAACATATTTTGCATTTTAAAGGTCCAGTGTGTAAGATCTATAAAGATCTGCCATATTTCTACAGTAGCCCGGACAAACTAAACATTATTTCACAGCTACTTTAGGTTCTCCTATACACTTGGAATCTGCAACCTCACTGCTAGATCCCACTTAATCCTACAGCTAGACCATCAAATAGTGAAAAAGGCACAGTTCTTCCGGTGCAAATAATCAGTGTTTGTTATATCACCCACATGTTATGTTTATGCTTTCTACGTGGTATGATGCACTTAGACAAATGACTGAGGATGAAATGCATTTGAACATTCGCACTGTAAACACTATCATTCAATTTTCTGACAATACAATTACTCTATTGAAATCAGCACACATGAAAAGTGCCATAAGAGATCAAACTGACTAAGAAATCCATGTGTCCAGTATTTGTTGTCAAAGTTTCAAATATAAAGATGATATAAGTATGTGACATGCACATTTGTACTACAGTGGCAGTTAGGCACATTAATTTAGTGGTTTGTTATTGTTTTGGTAGTTTCCATTACACCTGGTTTGCCTTGTTTAATATTTCATTAGTGCATTTCTACTGTAGTTGTAAAGAATGGATTTGCGTGTGTACACTGCTACTTCTCACGAGATGATTGCTATAAAGGTTGACAGACATGATAATTGTTACACAGCTTGTCTTGGTGATGTGGAAAATAAAACATCACAACTTTAGAAAAATAATACAATTAAATCAACAATAGAGTAAACACAGGGTTGCTAGGAGGGATTAAAAACATTACGCAAATGAGCTTTCAGCTTTGTCACTTTGTTGTCAGGAGAAGTGTGTTTATCCTGGAACCTGCTGTTCAGGGTCTGCTGCCTGTATTCATCCCACAGGACTGAACAACTTATTTTTTTTTTCCATTATGTCTCCTTTGCAGTAATTTGTTCTTATTACATCTGACAAATAAGAGCTGTGCTAATCTTTAAGGTTAACGTGTCTAAATGAACAAACACGTCTTCGCGCACTGAGCTCCCGTCCATCTCGCTGATTGAAACTTCAGCAGAGAAAGATGTTGCAACTTGTCCCAGGTAGGCTGAGGGAGAAAAATTCAGGGAGAAACATACCCTATCACTTTTGTGGGAGAAATGGATTGTAGGACATACGTGGTTGGGAAAGTAATGACGAATACAGCAAACACCGATGGAGTAATGCTGATAATCCACTGAGAGATGAATCACAGGTTGGATTTTCACCTCTGCGCTATAAACCAAGCCCTGCCGTCTGTTTGGAGGTCATGTGACTGGGAAAGCAGGGGGAGAGGATTGGAGGAGAAGAGCAGAAAGCTAAGGTGAGACCACCTCCACTACTCAAGTTTTACCTTTACTCTGCAGGCAACACCTGACACCTACACTGAGCACCTCAGACAGCAGCTCTAACAACAACTGGATACCTCATAACTGTTTGATTTTCTCTTGTTTTTTTTTTTACTCTGGACGGTGGGATGCATTTCACCAATCCACCACCATCCCTGTAGGAATCAACCTGGCACTTTTCAGTGGACTGACACTTAATATTGGACTCTTAATAGCTCGGACATGTTTGGCCCAAGGCAGCTGGTATCTACTCTCCTGCCTGCAGTTTTCCATTCACCGGCAGCTCACTTTTTCCCTGCGTTCCCAACCAGACTGGGCTCTCAACCTCAGATCCTGATCCCGGGGCCTTTTATCAGCTATGAATCCTTGAGGAATTATCTGCAGCCAGAGCCATGCAAGGAAGCTTTGCTCCTGGCCACACAGGCGGTTGGGATGGGGCCACTCGCAGAGGGCATAGGTGAGTTCAACCCACGGCGGCTGCAGTCAAAAAGGGATTTCTCGTAAAAATACAGAACTTGTGGAGAGATTGTTCACAGCAAAACTGGCACTGTACGACCACGGTCTCTAAGACAAGTCAGTGAGCACCATCTGATCGCAGTGTAAATGTTTACAAAAGATTAGCTAACAGCTCGTAACTAACAATCAATTATCAAGCAGTGTTAAAGTGGGCCTAATGATCGCTGCGCTAATTATCCAATCTAGACCCATTAGTTCGTTGTCACCCGTTGGCGATTGTGTAATTGGTGCTTGCGCTGTGCTTTCCAGATGAACAGAGGCCAGTGAAGCAGCGTCGCGCACGAGCCAACTACAGCAGCTGGCAGCTGGAGGAGCTGGAGAAGGCCTTCGAGACCACCCACTACCCAGACATCTTCATGAGGGAAGCCCTGGCCGTCAGACTGGACCTCATCGAGGCCAGAGTACAGGTAATTGGCACACTGAACTCCTCCTGGAAATGTTCACTTCATACTCTACCCAGGTGTGTAAATGAATCTATTTAGCCCTACAGACTCCTTTGCAGGTCCATACCAGCTTGTGATGATAAATATTATCTAAAATCCACAGACCTATTTATAATTTCAATTCTAGTCAAGTTTTGACTCTTTTGAACCAAAAATATCACAATGAATTTTGGGTAAGTGTATCGGATTTTGGTACAGCAATGAGTATTTCTATCAAGAAAAATGTAATTCAGCTTTGACAGACTCACATTCTTTCACTTGTTGCTCCTGTCCATAGTGACCTTGTGATAGTGATGTATTTGTCAATGCTGTAATTGACGGTAGGCAAAAACTACAGTTCCAGGAACGCATTTAAAAGTTTAAGTGTATCAAATGTAAGGCCTCAACAGTCTGAATGTTCAATTTCAGCTGGAATTGCATTAGAAAGGGATCACTTCATGGCTAGCATTTGGAATGACTCAGAGAAAGATTCAGACCTTTTTAAATAGTCTTTATCTTTTTCTTAACTTTGAAACCATTTTTAAAGAAATTTCTTGTCAACATTTTGGAGCTTTTACATCTTATATTGTTATATTCCCAGATTATTTATTTTCTTTTATTTATATTGACTATTACCTCATTTGCTCCCAGGTTTGGTTTCAAAACCGCCGTGCCAAGATGAGACGACAGCTGAAACTCCAGGGTCAGCTTGCAGCGCCCTATCCAAACAGAGACAATGATGAAACATCTGAGAAAGCGAGCCGGAGTTTAAGACAGCAGACAGAGAGTTCTGACAGCGAGTACTGCGAGAGACGACAGGAAGGGGAAGAAAACTACCCATGGACAAAAGCTGCGGGTGCTGCACTGAGTGTACATATGCAGCCTGTGACCCAGAGGTCGGGGAAATGGGAGAGGCCGGAGGGGCCGAGTACAGAGGAGCTCCGCTCCTGCAGCATCGCCAAGCTGAGGGCCAAAGCCAGAGAGCATGAGGCCGAGATCCAAGGCACCGTAAACATGTCAGGAGGCGACACACAGTCACAAACACAGGAAGCTGATGCCAAGCACAGTGATTGATCATTCTTCTTCTTCCTGTTTGTACAGATAACCATAACTAAAAAGCAATGTACACTATTACTGTGCCAGAACATACTTCCTGAACCTTTTTGAGATGAGGAGCTTTATTATTTAGCCATCATTAATTAAATATTTCTTGCAGTATAAAGTATGCAAGTATAAAATTTTATTTCTTTTGTCATCTTGTTGCTATTTCGAATTTATACGGTGCATTCCAGCTAACATCTTTGAATCATTGTTATTTAAAATGACATTTGATGTTTGGGTTAACATTTTGTTTCGTCTACTTTGATTCCAAAAAAACAAAATTGTGTAAAACAACTCACTAACATAATTTTCCTCCATGAATAGCACAGTCTGTATGCCGGCTCTTTAACAGATAACAGTGACAAATGACAATTGCTGTTATGATAAGGTTATCATATTACGCTATCAGGGCACAGCCAAAACGGGATACTGTAAAATTATTTCTCCATGATTCCTCTAATGACAAGCTCATCCCTGACCTCTCGGGTTACCTTCACAGACGGGCAGGATGTCTGCGTGCAGCCACATGTCCTCACAGGAAACAATGGAAATAGCTGAAAAATGAAATCATGAAGAGCGAGTCTATAGAGATGATGATTTATTTTAAGTGATACACATCAAATGTTCTGGAAAGTGATGCGAAACGAGCAGAAAAATTTTTACACGTTTTAAGAGATGATGCAAATCATCAGCTAATATAAACTCATGATATCAGGATGAAATGATATTAGACAATTGTGGTAAATGGGACATAATAGTATATAAATTATATAATAAATGATATAGTTAATTATATAGTTTATATACTTTTTAGTCTAAGAAAAGTAACTTCTTTGATCTGATCTGGACCAAACATGGTTGTTTTGCTAAATGTAGGTACTGAAAGAAAAAAAAAGTATTCAGAGCAATGAGAGGGAATTATTAGTAATTATTACTTGTCTGCCTGTTTGTACTGAAAGCACACATTGTATAGTTTGTGTGCTGGTAGAATTCACATTTTTTAGCTGAATTCCTACACAAGGTTTTGCTACATACTGCGCGTCTGCATGGAAATTATAGCACCAGTGTCTGTTTACACGCATTGTTTATGTATTCTACCACAAGTTTGCAGCGGTGAAGCAGTCCACAACAGTATAGAGTGAGGCTGCCCCCTTCTGGGCATGGAGATGTCCTCAGACAGGACAGATGAGATAGATACTGTAGTTTACAAAATGCAGTACGTGTTTAAGGTCCAACTAATGCATACATTTCTTTTTCACTGTGGTCACGCATCTCCTATTAAGTGTGTGGTCCATAGTGAAACTTTTAAAGCCGTGTTAATCTGCTTAATTTTCTCTTCTTCTTGTGACAAATAAACAATTTATGTCTTACAGTCAATGAGATCAGTACGTGTGGCTCACGTTTCACAGACTCAAGTTCAACTCACACTTACTGGTGAGGTCTCTGGGTTAAATTTGAAACCTTTTTTTTTTTTTTTTTTCAAAATGGGTCAGAGAATCGCAGTGGTGAGCTAATTATTGTGTTCTGTTTCGGTGAGATGACTCTTAAAGCATCCTCACAAAATTCCCCAACAAACTTTATGAGTATAATTCTTACTACGTGAAAGTTGCTGAGAAATCAAGTTGCAAGTTTTCCCTAAAATTTTGTGGGACACCATAATATGGGCTAATTAGGTCAGAATCCTTATATGACAATAGTTGGCCTCAATTAGGCCCCAATTAGGACCCACACAAAGAAGACTGAGGTAAAAAAAAAAAAAAAAAAAGCACACTACTGCTTCTGTTGTTGGTCCTTATACTCCACTCTGACCCAGATATGCTGGCTGACAAAGCAAGTCTGCTGTTTAATTACTTCAGCAAACCTACAGCATAAAATTTTAGAATAGAAGTTTATGAAGCATTACCTGATCACATATTATGATTGTAAATGTCCATATAACCTATTGTATGTAAATGACCTCAGATTCCAACAGACATAAAAGAAGCAATCTTGCATCTTTGTCAGATCAGTGCAGCGACAAAAGACTAATCTCCACTGTAAGATCTAATAAAACATGGAGACATGTGTTTCACTTTTACCATATGGACAATGCATTTATTTTCCTAAAAATCCAGATGGCCACTCCAGCCTGGAGGATCAGAACTGATATTAATTAAGTAATTAAAGCAAGTAATTAAAAGTGAAACAATTGTGACAGTTTTGCCTTAAGGCAACATTTGAAGGTAGTGTTTTCAACATGAGGGACTCAACTTAACACAGTGTCATCTCTGAGTGACAAAGCCAGCCTTTGTCACTCATCATGTGGCTGTCTACACGGCTAAGCACACACTTTATTGGGGGCTGACACAGAATCAGAATACACGCTACAGAAATATATTATTAATATTTTCAGTGGGATCTAATTTCTGGTACTAACGCATTATTTACCTCTGTGGTTAAGTTTTATTCAACTGTTGTGGATGACGAACCAGCGGTCGGTGTCAATTAGTGTAATGAGGGCAGAAACACACACCAGCAGCTCGTCCCGCAGACTCAGTCAGCGGTCACTCAGGTAAAAGAAGGAAACAGGACGCAGCTGCAGCGCCGCGGTTCACGGTCAAATCCTGAGCAGAGACTTTGTTTTTACCTCTCTTTCCTCCGGCTCCTCCACACTGAAGCCTCTGCCTGTTGCACACTCTCCGCCTGACTCTGTCTCTGTCGCGCTGGAACTATGGCTGCCATCAAGGCTTTGGAGCAGTGGTGTAAAATGCATTGCGAGGGCTACCGAGATGTGGCCATCACCAACATGACGACTTCATTCAGGAACGGATTGGCTTTTTGTGCGCTTATACACAAGTACAGACCGGACCTGATGTAAGTGTTTAACTTATTATCTTCTGGGTAGAAGTGGCTCGGGTAGCCCCCTCCTAAAATTCTTCTATTCAGTTGTTTGGCACTCAGCGTTGAGCTTATCTTTTTTGTCCTTTTTAAACTTTACGCATGTTTTTAGTGGCTTTTTAAAAAGGAGTCTATTTATGCTGTTTAATGTTATTTCATGTATAAGAAAAATTCTACCTTCATAAATATAACTTTTTAAAAATGTATTTTTAAAATTATTATTATTGTTAAACTCCTACATGTCTAACTCCCCTCTGTCTGTTCATTGTATTTCTGTTTTCCCAGAGACTATGACTCACTCAGAAAGGAGGATGTGTTCGAGAATAACAGCCTGGTAAGATGGCAAGACGTTGAATCTTTGTTATATTGAGGGGGAAGTGACTTCATACTCGAGCTGCACAATGTGATGTATCATAAACCTAAACCATCATCTTCACTGACCCCCGGACGCACGCAGCAGCGCACGCTATTTGTTCTCGCCTTGGCATTCATGTAGCAGATTGGTTCAATATTTTGCTGTTTCAACATTTTAACGGCGCCCAGTAAAACCGCTACAGAGCTTCAAACTTCAAATTTCAGAATCCTTTCTCCTCCTCTGTCCACTTGACCTCATTTATTTTGCCAACCCCAACATGACCTCAGCAGCACAGCCGAGGACCTCTCCATTATTTAGTCCTCTTCCATTTTATTCACTTCCTCTGAGGATTACAGGCCCTGCAGTGTGCTGCAGTATTCACTCTGTACGACTTCCTTTGCTGTCTTGGATCATCCTGGCAGTGTCAGCAACAAACCCGAGCTCAGGGGAGAGGCTCTTCGGGCTATTCATTTTGAATGAGGCTTGCTGTCACCTGCCATTTGGTTCTCGTGAGCACGGTTCACTTGAAGACACTGCTACTGCTGTAGACTTCTTGAGTGTTACACAGGTAGAAGATCTTTGAACAACATTGGAATTCAGAGGGTGGTATTGTTTGATCAGGTTTTAGTTTGATCAGCTGCTGAAGATGCTCCCTGTAGCGAAACATGAGAGCCTGACTGGAGCAGTAATTCACACCCTTCTATATTTCATGAATAGTGTCATGTTTCTCACAGGTGGTTATTTAGCAAGTTGTTCAATAAAAAAAATGTTTCTGTGTATTTGTAACAAAACCAGCTGTAGTTTTTAGCTCTCTGTGCGTTTCTTTTACATCCACAGACTTGGTATTCAGTAAGGCTTTACTTTAAATTTAATGAGCATGCCCGGGCTGATCCTAAACAATGCCCTGATATCTTTCTCCCTCCGTCCTTTTTCTTATCCCTATGAGCCTACAGGAAGTGCGCTATTCATTATACAGCCCTTTTCAGATCTCTCCGGGCCAAGCCACGGCTGCTACTCGTCTATTTAAAGGAGATTGTATTGTCTTGACATTTTTACACATGCTGTAATTGTAGGAGCTGACATTACCAGTGAATACCATGCTTTTATAGGGCAAAAATGCTTTGGATTCGTTTTCTTGCGTGCACTACCATTAAATGTTGTCTTGGCAGGAGTTGATGGCTTTTTGGTTACGCTGTGTGTTTATTTTTGCTGGCAAGGCTTTTCAGGTTGCAGAGGAGAAGTTGGGGATACCAGCTTTGTTAGATGCGGAGGACATGGTGGCTTTGAGGATCCCAGACAGGCTGAGTATACTGACCTACGTCTCCCAGTACTACAACTACTTCAAAGGACGCCCTCCCAGTGAGCACATGCATCATATATCTTATAAAAGTGTATAGCTCAGATCCTCCTAACCAATGAGATATATTTAATTCAGAGCTCCTCCTTAAATCGTTTCTTTATGTTCAGTCATAT
Source organism: Nibea coibor (assembly GCA_023373845.1). Lineage (NCBI taxonomy): Eukaryota > Metazoa > Chordata > Actinopteri > Sciaenidae > Nibea > Nibea coibor. Next base: position 14,141,925 of record CM041727.1, on the reverse strand, counting down.
TCATTTTCTACTGTGCTAAGGTCATACTTGACACTAACCGTGTTTTACTTTACCTCAGTGGGAGGTGTAAAAAGGCCAGCAGAGGGCTCCAAGGAGGAGCCATCAGAGAAGAAAAATCTCCCAGTGGTTGCCAAAACCTTTGTGTCTAAAACCGCCATTGAGAATCGTTTACCTTCCACTCTCACTGCTCAGTCGTCACCCAAATTGGCCCGAGCGGCTGTTCAGGTCAGTACTCGTGTCTGAAATATTATAATTTATGTTTAGAATACATATTGTTGTCTGTTACTTTTGTTAAGTTATTCTGTTTAAAAGCATGGCGGGCTTGCCTCTTCTTCAGTGGGTAGCTAAATGTTTATAAGGTAACTTATAAAACCATGTTGGATATAGCATTATCTCAGTTTTTGTTTTCTTTCACAGAAGCCGGTCCTGGCAGAAAACGCCAACAAAACTGGGACTCTCAATAGCAAATGTGTTGCATGCAAGAGTCATGTTCATCTTGTTCAGAGGCACTTTGTGGAAGGCAAACTCTATCACAGAAGCTGTTTTAAGTAAGAATTTGGTCTATACGAATTGACAGGTTCCTGTGTCAGGTTCTGTGTTTATTGCATACATAATTTGATGTTAAAAAATCTTCTATCAGATGCAGTGAGTGCTCCAGCGTGCTTCACGCAGGAGGCTACAAACCTGGGAAGTATCCTGACACCTTCATCTGTAATGCCAACCAGAACAGTTGCAAACCTTCCCCATCTGAGCCGGGGATCAAAAAGGGACCCGCCAGTTCAGCTGGGCGATTAAATAGTGCCAGCCAGTCCCAGCCAGCACCACGCCCCACTTCTGTGCTATCAGCCCCGCTGAATATTGTTGTGAAGCCAGTCAGTCTTACTCCACCTTCCAAGTCCTGGACGGCCTCAGCCCAGAAGACGCAGTCGGCGCGGCAGAGGTTTTTCCAGGCTGCACCGCCAGTCACAGAGGCCTCAACAGGTAACAGGAAGCCCGCAGAGCTCTCAAGTGTTTTAGGAAGGCAAAAGAGTCCACTGAGTCCTGATGATGAGAAGAGCAGAGCCAGAACCACCATTGGAAAGAAATTGGCCGAAGAAAACTGCAATAACAACAACAAGCACCCGTTCACCATCCGATCAGCAGAGAGACGGTGAGTGTTGCGCTCTGTGTACTTTCCATGGATAGATGTGCCTTTGCGATAGATAGATATTTCTTTCCCACTGTCTGTATGGTTTTGTAATGACTTTTGTTATTAAGGCTGATGGTGCAGCCTCTCTCTCTCTCGGCAGGTTTGGAGATGAGCCAAGTTCAGCTGACAGGCCTGATTTGAGAAAGGATAAATGCAGCCAAGGCCCAGCAGGAAACTGGGCAGGACAGCCCTCCACCAGCCAGACAAACAATAAGGAATCGCCATGTCTGAAGGCCATCAACAAAGACAACACAAGGCCAACAACTGTACACACAACCGCCAAAGGCAAGCACTACTTCATTTATTTCAGTTGCTCTTGATCCATTATTTTTGACATCTAGCCAACATCCAACCCCCACCTCCCCCTCATTGTCTCGGCCTGTCACAGAACACATTCATAGAAAACAAAGCTCTTTTGTCAGTTTTGCCCTATTTATACAGCCAGTGCATTTAGCATGATGGTAGCACAATGTTGGATACTGACATTTTAATTTCTGTCTCACAGTTGTAATGAACTTTCATAGTTGAACTGTCATTCTCTTTGGATAGATGGACATGCATGGGCGCAGCATCCTGACAGTTAGCAGCTTGTCAGACAGAAACACAATTACTGTTGTTTTTTTTTTTTTATGTAAATGGTCACCGAATATTCATCTTTGATAGAAGTCTGCCTATCATGGAAAGTAATTATGTCGTCTGCTAATATGGAGCACACGTTGACCCGGTCATTACCCCAACTTGTTTTGAAAATTAAGATCACGTCTTGTCAAATTACCCATTTGAGTCTTAAAAACAGATGTGCAGGTGAAGATACAGTCTTATGGTGCATTGTTGTGAGAGACAGAGAGATAATGAGAGCAGTAGCTGCGCTCATTATCAGCTGCTCAGGTGAGTGTGACGGAGAAAAGACAAGGGAGTGTTTTGTTATTGTGTACAGGAACTGAAACACTCTGAGTGAACGCTTCATCTCTAGATGACAAATAAAAGTCAATGAGATCATGATGTCCCTGGTTTTGAAAGGAGGAATGATTTCAACAGTTTTTGACAGATCTGATCTGAAATCTATCTGAAGTTCTGATAAACGTTCCTTTGCTGTCATTTATTCAGTTTCTCAGTCATTCACTCACATTTTGTCTAAATCATTTGTCTGCAGATCCAATCCATGAGAGGCAGTCAAAACTTGAACCTTTGAAAACAGAGCCAGGTCTAAAGTACGTATCCCCGGTCCTCTTAATAATTACCACACTTACTTCATCACGCATGTAGGTGGAAGTGGGAAGGTTACACAAGTGGGAAAAAAAATGGCTTGAAGGACATCTACTGACCATTCAGCTTATTCGTTCTCCAGAATACAGAATCCTCAAGCTTCGTCCAGTTGTGTTAGTGTTGACTGGCTAAGAGTGCAGCCGCTAGCTCTGCCCCACATCCTAACAAGCCCCAAGGAGTGCCAGGCCTGAACTTTCTCTACTCTAACACCAGACTCTCTCATTTCTAACCCCTGCTGATGATTTCTCCACTGTTTTCACCATGTTTTTTTATCAGTTCAAAATAAAAAGGTGAGACCTTTTCTTATATATCTATTATAAAAGTATATATTCCTCTTATATTATTCTTTATGTTCAGTCTATGAATGTATTACATCTTTGTCAGATGAATGCTGTACACAGTTTTTAAATGGTGACAGTCATTTCATTGTGTCTGTTTTACAGAGATGCTGAAGCTGATGCTCTTGCTGAGCAACATAAGCCTGGATTCATGTCTGCGACTTCCTCTAATATCTCTACTACTGCAGCAAGGCCTCCCTCGACTCCAACACCTGCAGTGCCTCCAGTTAGCTTACCTCTGTTTGATCCTGCACAGTTTAGGGAAGTCTCTCCCAAGAAACCTCAGCCTGGCTCTGAAGACCAGGGTGAGTTACTGTAATTTATGAGAAGTGATGTTAAACTATTTGTAAATGTTAGTCTGATATTCACTCTTTTAGCTCTATTTTTGGTCTCTACCAACTCCTGATGAGAATAGTTCACTCTACACAGATTTAACTGCTGTATAAATGTGAGCATATCAAATATCTCAATGCACACCTGCTTTCAGAAACTGTGTCTTTTTAAACTTCTTTCTTTTTAGACCTTTGTAATGTTGTGATGTCACAACTATACAGTCGTTGCCCTTACACGGGACTCACACCGGGCGCGTAACGGCAGCGTTACGGCAGCGTAGCGAACTACCGTATTCACGTGAGAGACAGTTAACTTTGCTTCTCCGGCATGGGAGAGATTATAAAAATGATCTGTTGTGTCATAAATTATTGTTTGCTGTTCCACTTCAACAATTAGTCTCTCGTTGTTCATGTTGAGACTCTTTGATTGATTGACAGCTGACCTGGTGCCACCGGTCATGACGTAATGTGGACGTGAAGCCGTGATAGGCGACATTAACTGCATATTGTGTTTTATTTTGAAAGGGGGCGGAAGTTTATTACGCTGATTCTGTGTCGGATTTCCTGTCTGGTGCAATCTGGTCTGTTGAAATTGACGCGGTTTAGCAACGGCTCGCGTCAAAAATAGAAGTGCTACGGAAAGATAGCGCTGCGCTGCGGAGAGACGCTTCTGGGACGCTGCTGAGACGTTACGCAGCGCGCCCGGTGTGAGTGGTCTCATTGATTATAATGGCAGCGATCAGCAACGGCTGACGCGACGCAGCCGTAACGCGCCGCTGACGTCCCCGGTGTGAGTTGGGCTTTAGCCATGCCTCCAGCGTAGCCTTTCCAAACCCATCTAGGCTAGCTTGGCCTGGCATCACTCAGGAAATAGTCGGCCAATCAGTCTCGTCAATATTAATGAGACAAAGCAACACTAAACACCCCGTTCTTGCTAGAGTCCAGAGAGAAACGTGAGACAAGACTACATTAAGGTTTTCGGTACTTAAAGTCACAGATACATTTTCCTTTGGATATGAAAACTTTTTAAAATGGAATGGATGGATAATGGATGTTTGTACAAAGTTTGATAGAAATCCATTCAAAGGTTGTGATATTTCAGTAAGGCCAACAGACATACCAACTCTGCCCTCCTACCACAATGTTAGACTGGCTAAGAATTCACAGAGCAGCGTCCACACACTCCATTTCCAGACGAACTTGCTGCCCTGTGTTTTGAGATTCTAGATTATTTCTATCTTGGCATAAAACAGAAAGAGGCATTAGCAGATTGAACTGGCTGCAGATCTACAGCATGTAAACCTTCCCTTGCCTTCTCTTCCCTTCCCTTCCTTATTTTAGGTTTTAAACATAGGAGCCACTCGTCTGTGAAATCCCCACCCAGACGGCCAGCTGTGGAATCTATTAGCACTTCAACGACTGCTCCAGCCAATCACGGAAATCCGTCAGGTTGATTAAAAATATCATCATCAAAGCCACACGTACATGGCCTCAGCCATCTTGTTGATTTTCATATGAGCAGTCATTTTTCACTCAAAATAAATCAGGTGAAGTCATATGTGACAATGCTTTTCTGAAACGCTGCCATGAAAGGACTATCTAATCCCATTTTATCTACCTCTTAGGTGCTAAAAAGGGAAAGTATTTGTCACCCACCAACGCCTCCAGGACTGAAATGAGGTCACCCTCTGTAAGTTCCCTCCATTAAGTCTCTTAAGAGATTAATTAACAGCTCTACAAATATGCTTTCATTACATTCCCAGGGAAAAAATGGATGGCCTTATTTACGTTTAAGTGGCCAAAGCCTGAATTTTCAAATTAAAGTTATCTATACTTGACTGTGACTCTTAAGTTCTTTTTGTTTTAAATCAGGTGAAGTCTCATCATATTCCGGTGGAGCAGATTGAGAGGGAGCTGAATGATATTGAGACAAACTTGGCTCAGTTGGAGAAGGAGGGTGTGGAGCTGGAAAAGAAACTCCGCAGCTGTGAGGAAGGTACTTTTTTCCTGTTGCTCTTCCCCTGCAACAAATTTTCCACTTCCTTCCCTTTCCTTGTTTAGATGCGCAAATAAAACTGAACGTTGGACGTGCTGGAAACAATCTGTGCAATTTTTTAAAATAAACAGTCCTTCAAATAACTCATTCTGAGGCAGAGGACATCGACGCAGCTGCCAATTTTGCTCTCCTGCAGTGAATAACCTCGACACAAACTTTTATATTTTATTGTATCTTTCCAAACTGCTGAATCCCAGTCCTGCTTCAGTGAGAGTATCTCTGGTGCAGAGTTGTGTCCCGGTTGCTTCACACAGGACACACACCCATTCACCCTCAGCTGGCACTTGGTGTGTGTGTGTGTGTTATGGGGGGATTTACCTGCCATTTCTATTACTGTTTCTGCAGCCAAATGAGGTGAGAGGCACAGACAGCCCACAGGGATGTTGCTTCTCTTTTGAGGTAGTGGGAGTAGGGGGCCTGATTGCTTTGCTCAAGGTCAACATGACTTGGGTATAGTAATATATATTCTGGTCGATTGCGTACTTTTTCTTTCCTACACACCACCCAGGAAGCCTGAACATGCAATTGCTTGGCCAGAATTTGACATCAATTGCACACCACCTAGGAGATCATCAACTTCTCAACTGGAATTTGTCGTCGTAAAAACTAAATTCTGGCACTCTAGTTGAATTCAGAATAAAATCATGTTTGTTCTGGTGATGGCAGGACGTAGACTGTCTTGTGTTCAGTCCCTGTCCTCATCAGATCAAATATTCACTTCAAAAATCTATTGATTCACCTATTCAGGTAATCCATTCTGACTTGGTGAAGTAAAAAGTGCAAGCTGTGTCACAGTGCACATCATAATACTGTGATGGACTGGAGGAATCCCTGAACCACAAAGATACTGTTGTAGGGAAATATTTAAACAGACTTTAACATTGGAGGTTTATTAATTACTCTGTTTGTACTTTGGATGATCAAAGCATGACTCTTTTCTTTTCAGAGTCCAAACACATTTTTAAAATAAATTAATAAAGCTAATCTGTACTGGATCCCTGCTAAATAGTTAATAATGAGTAATGAAGACAAATCTGTTCATCGTATATTCTCTTGGTGCTGCTCTAAATGCAGTGAATGTTAAAACTTGTGTATTAAGACAGTTTTGGGGCTTGTTTAATATTAATATAATAAGCCGAGATTTGGGTATTTACTATAGGGCTGCAGCTAATTGCAGCTATTTAACCAATCATGCTTCTTTTTTCTTTTCTTGTTATGCTTTGCTAAGGTGACAATTTAGATCTTTGTGTTGTGTGACCAATAATAGTGACCATTTTTGCTTAAAACTGAAGCGATTCATTGATTATCAAAACCTTGGTCATTTCATTGGCCAGTCAGTTTTTTCTCTAATTTGGTGTTTGATGTTTAGGCATGAAAATGAAGTGTCAGATTTATGGTAACCTACACCTAAGCTGCAGGGCTTTGTATTATTGTATTGGCTGCAACAGTCCTTGAAGTGAAGTGTTGACATGGTACCAGGAGGTGAGTCACCCTCCATCTCACCAAACCTGCATCCCGCTGCTGAATACCAGCCATATTATCCAAAAAAACTCATTTCTTATCGGGCTTAATTGTATTTTTGTGTAACTAATACAATTGTATGAAAACAAAGAGTTGATCTGGTGGAAATAAAATGAGGAGAAGCTTTTTGATTTTTTTTTTTTTTTTTATTGGAATTGTATGTATAATGTGAAAACTCTATAGCTCTTTAACTCGCTCACTGCATTATTTGATGCTATACATACAGAGCACAGAGCTGTCTGAACACGTTCTTTGAGCTTTATTTATCCTGCAGGGATAAATAGTTCAGTGCTCTTGTATAGCTTTAACGTTTAATTACAGTACAAGTTAACCAATGTAGATAATAAATGCAATCTAAAGAGTATTGTACAAGTGACATTTACTGAAGATTATTACTCTACAGCGTATACATATATATTCTATGATAATATCTTGTGTATTATTGATATGTTTTGGTGTTATGCCTTTTAGAGGGAGAGGGCGACATATTGATGGACCCACTGATGGTCGACTGGTTCAACCTCATTCGAAAAAAGCAGATGTACATTAGAAAGGAATCAGAGCTTGTATACACGTAAGTATTCTTCCAGATTTTCAATTCAATTCAATTCAATAAACTTTATTTGTCCCCGAGGGGCAATTAACGAAAGATCTACAGTGAGATAGTTATGACCCATCATCCATTATCATATCTGAACTGATTTGTTTGTTTTGGATGTAATTGTTTACTTCAGAAAAGATTTTTACTTTGTACCAAATAAACTATTTTCTATAAGAGCAATTACACACTTTTTTGTACTTTTTACAATAGTACTCCTCTGTGAAAATGATGTTATCATTGTTGTTATTACTGTACTATACTATATAATAAGTCAACACAACTTTTGATATTCAAGATTCCGTACAGTTATGCAAAAGATGCATTGTGCATAATAAATCAAATGTATCCTTTTGATGATGTCATTAATGATTGCATATTTTAGAGCGAGGACACAGGAGCTAGAGCAGCAGCAGCCAGATGTGGAGGGGGAACTTCGTAGGCTCCTGGAGAAGCCAGGTGAGAAATGGCAGAGACTCAGCTCCGTTCCTTTATTTTCTTCACACTAAAGTCGATCAACTTGCTATTACAGATCATTTAAAGTCCAGAGAGGAGCGACAGCGGGAGAAGAAGTTGATGCAGAGACTGATGGAGATTGTGGATGGCAGAAATGCCATTGTGGAGGGTCTAGATGAAGACAGGCTGAGGTAACACGCTGCATCTTTCATTTGATGTTTACATTTCAGGAGTGAGCACTGATGCTGAGGAATGCTCGCCATGTAACAACCTGACACGCAAACACGACAAAATGGTTAACTAGAGTTTTATTTTGGATCAATTTCAGGGAGGTGGAGGAAGATCAGCAGTTGAATGAAATGATGAAAAATCTTGGTAAGTATTTTATCAGATGTTTTATTTTTAGGTGAAATTTTCCAGTTTGAAGGAATCATATTGATATGCGCCATTTTCTGTGAATAGGAGTAAAGAAGGCCAAGAATAAAAGGAAATCTTCCATCTCAAAATTGTTCAGGCGAAGAAGTAAAAGACGAGTGGAATGACCTTCAAGGCAATTTTTACTATACTTTCATTCAGAACTGAGTCATTCTTGTCTTATCATTATCCCCTTTTTTATAATTAAGGTTTATATTTATGTATTGCAGTACAGTGTGCTAATGAGAAAGCAATGGAACAGATGTCAAATTCAAAGCATCGTGGATGAATTGTGTTGTTTCAGAATATTTTGAAAATAAAGGTTGAGTTAAATATTATTTTTCTTCAGTTTTCATCTTCAGTTCTCTGTTTGCCGCCGTGAAGTCAGTTCTGAATGGTGCATGTTTCAATCTTTACTTTTTTTTCACAAGGAGTGTCATGTTTTTTGGGGGGGTTTTTTTACGGCTTTTCACTGTTTTTTCAAAAAGATGTTGGTGCTTAATTATGTGGCAAATACAGCTACATTTCCTTTACTGTATATCGGAAGTATCACAAGAAAAAAGGGGCATCATTAATGGATATGATTGTTGTGTGTAAAGATACTGTGTATTTATAGATTTTAGCAAATTAAGTTGTGCTTGGTCAAAGAAACTGGGAGTAAAAACAAATTCCAGGGGGAACACTGGCTGTTCCACATGCAAATAGGAATGAGCAGAATAAATGTGTAATCCTCAAAAACAGTCTTGATCCTAAATGAAATTATTTCAGTATTTATTGAATAATGGATTTTAACTAATTTCCTGTAAGGATATTAGCAGGAGAAAAAAAAAAGCCTTGACAATTAAGTTTTTGAATGGCTGTCGAGTGTAAAATGGAGAACCACACATGTTGAACTGTCTTGTTACAGACTGTAGTTCCTCTCTCACACTGTACTGTAGGTGGCAGCCTGGGTATGCTGTATAACAAGGCAAGAACTTGGAAATCCAATTTGCCACAGTACGGACAGTTAATTTCTTTGCTAATTTTATAAATGCTGCAAAAATGTTCAGCTGTGCTGATGCAATAATGTTATGTGAAAGAGGATTAGGTAGAGCAGTAGCTTATGGCCGGGGAAGGCTTATAAACTATAGGTTGTATTGAGCTCTTTATCTTCAAACCGGGTTTAATTAAACATTACTCTTACTAATATCTGCATCAGAAATGCTCCGTACCTGAGCTATTAAAATGTTCAAACGATGTGTGGAGCCTCTCAAGTGTGAAAATGGCATTCGGGAATGTACTGTAATATTGCATTTAAATTGTATGGCATGTACTTGTACTGTATTTTTAAACTTGAAATCTGTTGTCCAATAAATCCTTTGAAGATTAGTGTGTATGAGAGGATGTATTATTTACTTAATAACAGCTCCCTTTGGCACACATCTCTCTTTAAACACATCCCTGAACTTTTTATCACTCCACTTCTCATGTTACAAGCTCCACTAATGACTGTTGATTCAACAACTGCCAAGATCAGCCTTTGCTTTCAGTAAGAAACCAACAATGCTGTGACTCCTTTGCATCAGAAGCTGTGCAATAATCATGGCGCTGCATCAATGTATGTTTTTAATACCTTTTTTTTTTTGCTGGGTGGCATCATGATAATTCACCGGCGTCAATATATTTCAGCTACTTCTAAACTACATATCCCTCATTTTGAGATGCATGAAATTGTGATCATGAACTTGGAACACAATCTTTCTAGCTGAGCAGAGTTGGGGATGATATTGGTACAAAATGCCACGCGTGATGTGGGTGACAGTCGAGACTGAATGTGTGATATTAGAGTTAATTAAAGCTTTGCGCCCCATCTACTGCAAATGCTTGCACTTCTGCAATTAAGAATCAAAGGCGAGGGCTTAGTGTCAGGGGGATGTCTAATACATGGTTTTAACAGGAATGGGACCTGATTTGCCAAGCTCCTAGCGACAAGCATTAACAACAGCCTCAAATTAGAGGGACATTAATATTCATAAGTAAAACAATTCATCCTGTGAATGTGTGATGAAATGGAATCCTCTGAGGTGAGCTCTTGTGTCCAGGCTGCCATCGTTCATTAAAATATGCCATTACCCATGAAGTGCTTAATCTTTATGAAAGGGTGGTAAAAATCTGTTTGAACTGCTCTGACAGAAAGGTGGAAATTGTAATATTGTTCAGCACCTTACATTATGTTAATCCTGTACATTTGTGTGGACAGTATAGCTTTCTATGTGTCTCATTAGCCGAATTGTTTAGGCTCCCCCGATGAAAGTGTACAGTGTATAATCTTTGCTTGTGCACATTGATATTAGTATGTTATTCTATTAATGAGACGTGAGTGCTTTGTGATGTTTTAGGTTAGCTGTTGTACGCTGCCACTTGCAACACAATCTAAATTCTGTGTGTGCGCGTGTGTGTGTGTGTGTCATCTTATTCCAGTCCCTGCCAGAGTCTCTGCCACTAGCCTGTAATTATGATCCTCGAGGTAATTTTATCAGGCTCATTAGCTCTGATGAGTAAACGAGAAGCGTGCCTCTAATTTATTGGCCATCCAGGCTGGAGACTTAATTCTCATCAGAGAGATCATAATATTTGTGTAGAGAGACAGATATACAGTACATATACTCAGCTACAAAGCTCCTGGACCAACACTGAGGCCGAGGCTTTGGTGACTTAAAACTCGTAATAACACTTGAAACATGAAGTCTGTTTGGATAATTGGGAATTTGCTAAAAATATTTCAATAGATGTCACTCGGGCAACAAAATGTTGTCTCTTTTTGATTCCGGCATGATTTCAAATGAAAGCCATTGTTTGTATTCTACTGAGTTTTGTGACTTTATCTTCCCTGCACAAAATTAGATTCTCAAACCTCTGCAAACAAAATTGCATTGTTTTGTTCCCTGTTCAATAGAGATGATCCATTTTCTGTGTCAGAGAATGTGTTAAGGGAGCGGGGTAAATATGCTCACAATTTCCAGTGTGTAGAAATTTGCATTGAGGGGAAATTATGCATGCTGGCTAGTGGAAATGAAATGTATAAAGTGCATGACTGGTAGACTTGACAAGTGCAGCTTTCATCCATCTCAAATGAATAATTTTCACTTCCCTTAAACATCCTTAATCCAACCATGTTATCAGCGGGCATGCAGGATTCTGCCAGACTTTCTCCTTAACGGCACAGCAACTTTCAACTTGCCTGAGATTCTGCACTGCAGTTGCTTACCACATGGTCTTAGGGACTCACTCTTATCCTTTCCTGCTGGTTTTGTGGATCAGTAAAATTCCTTCAAAACACAATATATACATAACGCAAGTCTTAATAGATAGCAGAATGTCTCACTCTACCCTCCTCTGTGCTGCCTCAGAGGTCGACTTAATGCACTGTATTTTACCTCTGATTCACATTGGCAGAGAACTCAGAGGATGGTGTCTAAAAAACCTATTTGCTCGGTGGCCCTTTGTCCTCTATTTCAAATTTCACTGACAGACCCTTCCATGCTAGTATAACGTGGCTTGGAAATTCATATGGCCGTAAAGGGATAGAAAAGGATATTCATGGTAAATTACTCATTTACAGCTCACCATTCAGCAGTTTGACTTGTTATTTTGGGAATATTTCCTTGTCTTCTTCCCTGAAATACACACTTACGATGATAGGGCACTGTAGCAAATACTCACACTACGCTCCGATCCTTTTAATTTATGCGCTGTAGCATGTTTTCTGAATGCTACTGACAATAAACAATTAAATGTGTAATTGGTGTTTATGCTGCTAATCCTTGTGATAGCCTTTAATGTGAAGGGTTACCTGGCTATTTTCAATATCCACTTTCACAGAAGCCTCAGTTAGCGATAAGAATATTAACCTCATCAATTTCAGGTAACTTTCAACGCTTTAACATCTTGTCTTAAAGACCTACGTGTTAGCAGGAGTCTCAGCCTTGGCATTTAGTGACATTTTAAGCCTTTTAACAGAATCCAGACAGGGATTTGCAGTTTCCACCAAAGGAAAATAATTTATATCCTCCTTTCTGAGAAACTGTCGGTAGAGGGATTAAATGCACCAGAGAGATTTGTATGTGGTGCAAGTAAAACAATATTGTGACTCAGTTAATACATTTCCTACCATCTACTTTCATGCTTTGAGTAAGTCAGGAGTTGTTACTCATCGGGCTGAAGTTGGCTTTGATGCTTTTCTTGTTTAATTTTCTCATTTTCTAGGTTTTAAGTGTATAGGTCAGAGTTATGACAGTGATGTGTACCTGAACTCTTACAGCATGCTCTATGAGACACTTTAAATAAGTGTCTGGGGCCTGCCTGAGGAGACAATGTCTGATCCAGACCAATTATTTTGCATTCCTTCCTAATCAAAGTCCATTTAAACCTCTGGAACAAGCAAATGTTTTCACTCCACTCAGAATTAAATTTAAACCACGATGATGTCCGGTGCTTACAAAAATCTGAATGACAGCTTGGAACACAAAAGGTCTTTTTTGAATGTTGGATGGGTTGTGGACTGTGTATGTGCCAGTGTCTGTGATTGCTGCTGTGTAGTGGAGACATGCAGGGCTCTGTTCTCTCTGTGGGCAGGCAGCTTTGATGCACTGCTTCTCTTATCTCATGCCTGGCAAGGTTAATGAAGTGGTGGCACTTTTGGAGGAAGTAGAAATGGGATGAGTAGCAAAGACCAGAGGAAGCTTGGAGATGAAACGTACTGCTCTTAGCGGCTGTAAGTGGCAATTTTGGTGAATTACATAGACAATAAGATAGGGGGTTGTCATCCTCTTAAACACAACAGTCGTCTGAATCAGGAAGGGTTGATTGCATCTCTTTCAGCCTGGTTCATATGAAATTACATTAGCATTTAGCCATCACTTGTAACTTGATCTGTCAAACATCTCCATATAAGGCCAAGTCAATGTTTCTATGCAACATTTAAGTCAGATTTGTGCTCTGTAATGTTATGAATCGTATTCCGAGGCACAGAAGAACATTGTGAAATGCTAAACAGTCTAAGTTGCTTTGCGTATTTAAGCGTCAGATCATTCCTCATTTGAATGACGAGAGCTCATATGGTTTTAGCAGAGTGTAGTCTGCTCCGGTCCTTTGAAGGACCTCTGGAAACCCACTGTGCGATTGTCAGGGGCAACAAGTCTCACTTAATTGACAGAGTTGGCTTATTTTATTTGTAATAAGTGTCTCGGAAGTTGGCTCGTGGTTACAGCTTAAACAAAGGGCAGAAATGCCATCGTAATATAAATATAATAACAGGTGATGTAGTGCTAATGCTCTGTATTCCTTAGCTTTTTGGTTTTAATATTCCAATTCCCTTTGCATCTATAAGAGCTAATAGGTAAACAGTCCTGAATGGAAGAAATGAAGCAGGTCTACATGCCAATGAATTAGCATATAGATGAGTTCATCTCATACAAATAGTGCTCTTTTGCCCAGAACTCCCTGTGCTGAGCAAAGATCATGTATGTAAAGTATGCATGCAGAAAATGTAAATTAATCCATTTCAATCATCATTCAATCTAATAAGATTTTTTTTCTCCCTTCTCTCACTTGTCCCTCGTTGCTCAAATGTCCAGAAATATTGAGAGGGCAGTCAAACTATTCCCCGAAGAAGCCTAATTGTTTCATGTAAAAAAAAAAAAAAAAAAAAAAAAAAAAAACATACACACAAACACATAGAAGGATAGCAGATGTAAAATTAATGTCAGTTACTAATAAATACCATGATCGTTTGCATGTGGATCAAACAAAGGCTGTATTGACATACACACACATATAAAAGCGCCTCAGTGTTGCTGAAATCAATCGATTTTCCAAAGCAGAGATTCCATAAAAGGAGTGCCATTGACCGTATGTTTTGTATTTGATCCTCATTATTGTAATTCCATAAACAAACACCACCTCTGTGAAACACAACTATTTGTTACATAGCTCTTGTTAATATGCTAAAAGAAGCTTATAGAATTGGGTCAGCTAATTAAGCAATTAGCTTATTCCAGCTCTGTGGTCAGGCTGTTACTAATCTATGGCATTATGAGCCCAGATCTGCCAAAACCAAGAGGCTTGTGCGTCTGTGTCTCCCATCCCGTCTGACAAAGGATCATGTTTGAAGTCATCCTATCCCTGAGCAGAAAAGCAGAGGACTTGTCTCTGTTCGCTAATGCTCACGTTTCTCATGCAAATCCCTGGAATTGAATAGGTTGTTTATTGTCTAGTTAATATATTGCGACATTTATGTAGTGCTGTTGAAGTGTTTGCTCTCTGCATTTGTAGCTGTGTTAACACACATGAAATCCCAGGCAGATTAGAGTTTGATAGCATTAAAGCCATGATGAATGTTGGTGGCTTTTAGCAGAGCCCACCACGTAGCTTCTTACCAGGCATCTGACGAGGGCAGAGTAAGGCAGCGAGACGTTAAACACATCAGTGGTATAATTTATGAAACTTCCTTCCTTTTTTTGTTATCCAGCAAGTTATCCAGATGGGGGGGAAAAAATGTATCAATTTATATCTGTGTGCAGTTTAAAGGTATGCTAAGTGGGGAGCTTAGCTCAGCTACGGGATGTCTGTGGGATCAGCAGCGGCTCTGCTCCAATATAGGCAAATACACTTTGTTCATTGCTGGTGGTTTTATAGTTTGTCCCACATAGCCTTGTTTTAAGATTTCTACCTACATATGGAGTCGTAACTTTTAGCATTTGTTACTGGGGGAGGCTAATGCTAAAAGGAAGTGGCCTTGATGTTTTTCTTCTTATATTTTGACTGGATATATATCCCAAGGTTATGCATGATATGATTTTTAATGATTGCGGTGATCAAAACTTTATTACTGCAGTAGCTATATGATATTATACATTTGCATTCATGGTACCAGATCATTTGATGAGATGTTGCCTGCAAATGATCAACCATGTGGAGATACACCTTAACAAATGTCACAAAGTGTGCTCCACTATCTTTAATGTGTGCTTTATGTCTAATAGTGAATCACTGGCAATTAATTTCAGAGCTGGTAATTAAAGCTGCAATAACCTTTTTTGGCCACTAGAGGGTAGTGACAATAAGGTGTGCCTTTTAAGTTGACATGGTGAGTTTTGTTAGCGTTGTCCCAACTATACTCACATTAAGCAGGAGTTGTGTTTCTGTCCTGGCAATTTCAGAATCCATCGGCTATCGTCTGACACAACTCAGACTCTGGGGATGACGGACAATGTTTCTGGGCATCTGATGTAGCCAGTGGACATTTGGAAAACAGATATCTGGGCCAAGACTTCCTCGGCAGTCCAATTATCATCTCGGTTCATGAGAATAACTGCCTATCTCTAGAAACAGATATCAACATGTGAATGCAGATACGTTTTTTTAAAAAGCTGTTAAAAACCCCAAATCATCATCAGACGACAGACGATGGGTTCTGCGATTGCATTTCAGCCAGTGTGTTCCACCTTTTTTGTTCTCCACATGGGCTTTTGTAGCTAAAGCTCAATCAACTGTGACTTTTTTATACTACTACTCAAAGTCTTGATCCCTCGCCTACAGACTCTGTATTAATATGCAAATATCTGTTTAAAGAGATCAGTATACTGGTGGAAGTAAGACTGATATTCACTGATCTATTAGCTCTGTCTTCCCCAATATCTGAAATATCAGAAATATTTATCTCTGAGTTGAAATCAAGCAATCAAAGGTGAAACATGCTGGAGAGTTTTGCTGAGCTGAGAGAAACTGCTGAGTTGATGACAATTGTCTATAAAAAATATTGAACATATATCTGTTTTAAAAGCTTAAATTTCAGTTTCAGGCCAAAGAAAAACATTTCAACTCTCTATGAAGGGCAATACTCTGCTTATCCTAATTGTCATCTACACTGTTGACCAAACAACAGTTCAAATGTGGTGATGCAATAGAAGTCTAGTATATTTTTATGCTATAGTATACTAATAGCATTTTGATGAGCGAAATCTGAGTGAGAAGTGTACCTAATTGAAGGAAAAGGCTTGAAATGCATTGTTAACGGGTCAGAGAGACACCACTTATGGCCATGATGATGATATGCAAGGTGTGGAAATGCATTTTCAATCTCTGGCTTGAGCCCATCAGTTTCCATTCAGAAGTGTGTGCACTTGTTCATTAAGCTTATGCGTATCATCAACTGGTGCACTCATTCTATCAGGCAGATATGGCAGGGATAAAACGATGTGAAGGATGGAAATTCAAACAACCATTCTCATTTGCAAAGGTCATTAAAGCCTGGCATACATTAGAAAATCTGCTAATTATGAAATGGCTTAACTCCACATTCAGTGGGATTATGTCTACTCATTTAGAATATGTTGATCCCCTCCCTTACTCGCCACAAGACAGTTGATGTATGGGACTTGTGGCACAGAACTAATGTTCCCAGTGCTTGTCGGTCATCTTAACTGACTGTAAAAAGTCTATAAAAGTGGCCGTCTTGTTCTCATTGAATATCTGCATCAACACAACAAGACAGGCACAAGTTTTACAGCCGCTGCATACATCTGTTGTACTAATGATATATAGCTCAGTCACTTCATCTGCTTTATTTTACATTAGAGTCATTAAGGGATAAAAAACAGTGTATGAGCAAATAATAATTACAGTTAAACAGATTATTAAAACGTTTAAACTGCATCTTGGATCAAATGTTCTACCTGCAACAAAAGTTTAATAAAGAATATAGAAAATACAGAAATAATTTACTCTAATAACATTTATTAGATGCATTTATAATCTAATCAACAAACACTGATGCTTCAAGACATATAATGTGATGCTCAAAGTCAAATAATACAATGTGTACGTGACTTTAAAAATGTAATGTGGGATTTATGCTTAGTTAATGATTTGATGGCTGTTCAGTTTTCAAATTGGAAAATTATTGGTACGTGTATTTATATCTTATAATAAGTTTACATAAATGGCAAATTATGCCTCAGTGTACAGTAGAATATAGTTTTAAACACTCAAAATCACAGTCAGATATCCCCCCCTTTCTGCATCACTAACAAACACATCAGTGCCAAGTCAAGTTATTCTACAAAGCAAGATGTCAACACAAAATAAATGAAAATTTGAAAACTGTACATCTCTGGAAAGCAAAGGTTACAGTTCATTGTGACTACACATATTTCACAATCATCTAAATGTTTGTGCTGACTAAAACAAATGAAAAGTTTCAAAGTGAGGTGAAATGTGTATAATAAGGGCACTTTAATCAATTAATATATTGTCAGCACCAAAAATATTGAATAAACTGAAAATTTGGTTTCAGCCTCATGTGTGTGTAATATAAAATATTTGTTCAAAGGCCGTCATATACTTTTTGTTGCTATGGTAAGAACATCAGTTTATTAATATACTTAATTTAGACTTAAACAAGTTGAACTGGTAGTGGCGTAAGTACATGTGTAAACAATATTGTATGACAGTATATACATTATCCATCCATACATATATACATACATACATATAACATTTTCATCATTTATATTATTATACTGATTAAAATGATTTTTCATTCTTTACTGTAGTTTCTGTAATTGGTCTTAATTGCTTTTTTTCTCGTGTTTACACTAACGCTGCAAAGAAAACCCTTCATGTGTATCCAGTTATAAGTGGGCAACACAATTTCCGTTATTTATCTGTCTGCTTTTCTTATGACATAGATTTTTGCTCTGCCCTGGAACTGATTCAAGCCCTGTGTTATTGACAGTGTAATTCACAGTTAACCTAATGACTTACCTCCAATAACGCTTGTTGCAATCCGATAATTGACAGAGAATTTACTTGAGAAGATTGAACCTCTTACATGGATCGGATGCACACGTTGTCGCCGACCAAACCTTTCAAAAAACCCTCCCAACTGTAGACCTTGTTGGATCAAATCACTCTGAATTTGGTCTATTTAATAATCCAATTGCCAATTAAGACAGACGGCAGTGCTTAGATCTATAAAAGGTTAATAAGCCTCAGCTGCAGTGTGTTTCTCTCGGGTAAATGTCACTTAGACGTAGGCCACCATGGGTCAAGATCTCCCTCCAGATCTAAATTTAATCACATAGCATCGCCTGGCCCCGTCCTCACCCTCATTAGTCCTTGGCTTGTGCAGGAGTATGATCTGTCCTGTTTTAGCCCTGGCACTCTCCTTCCAGCCCCCGACTCTGACCCAGACGTGCCATCAGCCAGCAGCATCCACACATTCACAAACTAAAAGCTGAGATCAAGTCTAAGTGTGTAGATCTACAGTAGATTTGCATGACATGTGGGTCTGCAGGAGTGTCTTGCACCGGGGGATGCTATGAAATTTGCCCATACCATCATATGGTGTGATCTGTTGGCTGAGCTGTCACCTGATGCAGGCCTGTGCCACCTGTCGGCCTGCCCCAGATAATGACAGAATGACCGGAGTGATTCAAGCAGCCGTCTCATCTTAATTATCTCCTCAGAGTTTAATTAACTAGCTCATCTATTGGCCAAAAGAGAGAAAAAAAAAGCAGCCTCGAATCACTTCAAATCACAGCCACCAAGACAGAACGGATCATCAGAAGATTATTGTTTTGTTTAAAGCTGTTCAAACGCACGAGGTGCATCATGACGAATAAATCCTTTGAGACTGTGCATGATTAGAACGGATACATTTCCATATTGTTTGTGGGAGCACCAGAGGGAAAGCGCTGTCATACGCTCCATATATGTGTTATGAGTGTGTCACTTATTTTACTACTGTATGCTGAAAAGATGTCATGGTGTAAGGAGTCCATATGGAACAGAATGCAAAATCATTTAGTTCTGAATGTTAATATGAATTATGTACAAAATGGGTAATAATTCTTCTGCCCTACAGAAATGATTAACATAATTCTGATAAATAGGCAGATGGCAGAATGTGTGAATTGAGGTAGCTTTATCTTAATTAATATCTTGAACCTACTTGGAGAAAGGTAAATGGCTCCACCGGGGCCAGAGATGTTCCTCTGTCTTGTGTGTGTATCTTTCTCATGGCCTGACATGTAGTAGTGGCCTGAGGATATTAAGTTGCTCTCCAGGTATGCATCAAACCCAGGCAGCCTGCTGATAATGAACATATACTCAGGCAAGCGAGCAAGAAAAGGCACACACACACACACACACACACACACACACACACACATATGCACACACTCGCACAGACGGATACACACCCCATCACAACCCCCACTTTTAGTTCACCAAAAAAAAAAAAAAACAGTTAAACAGTTTTTCCTTCTCTCAGCTGCAACGAGCTGCGCGAGGCTAACATTCATCATCATTTTCCTGCGAACACATTCCTGTGAGCTCAGATTTCTTGCTTTATTGCCGGTGTCGAATAAAGTGTGAATTTCTTTTGCTCATCACAAATTAAGGCAATTAAAATGTTAATTATTACAAGTAGAAAAGGGACAAAGGAATTCAAATAAATTGATGTATTGACGTTTTTTTTAATTAATTCATTCGGGTTCCTACTGTGTTGGATAATTATGCTTAAGTGTTTAATTACATATTTTGATGGGATCCTCAATTACTCTGGCTTAATAAAATATCATTAGCCTGTCTCCCAGGTTCTAAGCTGTGGAGACATACAGTATTAGTCGATGTATTTAAATAAAATATTAGATTACAGGCTGGTTGGGATATGTGGCATGTCTCCAGCCCTCAATCTCCACTAAATCTCTGTTAACCTGGAAGCCACTCCTCACATCAAAGTTTGACACAAGCAGCAAACAAACAATGTTAAATTTACATATTAATTAGTGGCGGGCTATCAGCACGGGTGATGAATTCAAATGTGTGGCCCTTCGCTGGCTTTGCAGTGATCCACTGCCACAGTGCCGCCTTGCGGGAGGCAGAGCGCTCAACCCGGCAGAACAATGAGAAATTACCTAGACCTAAAGGCCAACGAAACCCTCCCCATCGCAGACAGGTTTTTATTACATGGTGAGTGTAAATATTCAATATCTTTTCACTGACTGTGTGTCTTACAAATCAATTTGCAGTGTCACGACATCAACTGCAAAATATGCAAAGCACAGATAAGTACCTAGTTGTCACCCATCCAGTGTTGCTCAGTCAAGCTCCTCTGTCAAAATGCACATAAGGAACGATGGCTGCCATCTGGTTGCTGTATGAAATGATCTTGTTTAAATCCTCTAAAGGTTATTGCAGTTATGCAAGTGATCCCTCAGTTTTTTTTGGCTCGGTGCTACAGAGCAACGAGAGCACAGAACATGTTTCCACGGTGTATTCTGTAGGCTTTACCACTTCAACGTGTATTTTTTTTTTCTTACGTGTTTTACATCTTCTTGCTAGGAACAAGGATCCATGGCAATGGCTCAGAGGCAAGATCCTATAATTAGAACACAGTTCAGTTGGTTAGCAGGTAATTTACCTTTAGGGGAAGAAGTCTAATTATTGTCTTTGAAAAGCTAATTTAGCGTCAAACACTTCAGGTGTCTTTTCCCCTCTCTTCAGCAAAGGGAAAGGTATCCCGGAGCACTGTGGGGTCTGAGCCATCTCTTGTGCCTGGTGCTTTTACTGTTTTATGTTTACATGGCTGATTCTTAAAGAAGAAATTAGGAGCTTTAAAAGCAGCGCAAAGCGCCTTATCCCTTTGTTTTCTTCAGCAGGTGTGTGAAGCTTTTTTTTTTTTTGCTAGGAAGCGCTCCTTGACCTGCCGATAAATGCTCTAAGCGGGCGGACCTGTTTTCTGGCAGATGGTGTTTGTGAGTGACACCGGTTCCCAGCAGAAGCAGGCCCAGGGATATGATCACAGTGGAGTCTCTATAGAGCAAACCAGCCTGGTTACCTGACGGCATATGCTCTGCTGTGGCCTACACCTGCTGAAGGATGGCGTTTACACCACAGTCCCTGGACTCCACCTCCGAGAAGGCTGTTAATCACAGCTCACCACTCATTCAGGCACTTTTAAAACCAGAAAATAACTGACTAACCAGGGGGTACTTCACTTGAACTTAGTGTTGTGCTTTATTGTTGGTCAGAAACAAGACTGTGCTTTTGGTCTTCCAATAATTTAGACACTGCCTTTCTGCATTTCTAATTACTTGATGTCCCAGCATTGATAAAAGATGAGACGTGTCCCAACTCCATAGTACGTATAAATTGTCTACTGACAGATGCAAATGATTAAAATAAAGAAAGACTAGTGGTAAGATGGCTCCAGAAATATATGACAACAAACAAACTAATAAAGAAAAAATCTTTAAAGACGCCAGGACATGGATTTCAGCGATTCATGTTGGCGTAAGTCATTACATTGATTTCTTGCAAAAATAGTATACTACAAAGACTTACAGTACAGTAAATTACTACTGGATCCACTATGTCATATGGAAATGGGATACAGTCCTGTTTTAAGACAGAGAAGTTGTACTGTTCACTATCAACAGTGGATGGATAAATAAATGACTTATAGATCTCCCACAAACTAGAAACTAAATTTCTATTTCAAGTACTAATAAGCTCATAATATTCTAATTAGACACCCACCCACACTTTTCTGATAAATGATTCAAATTTATGGACATCTATATACTCACTGTAAATTTCAAAGCTACAGCCACTTTTTCCTCTGGCTCGGTGACTGTTTATTCCTCATTGCTGGTAAATTCCAGCCACACCAGCAGGGACCGAAGGACAACAGTGTCCACAGCCACAGGGATCAGTAACAGGTCCACTGCTGAAATATGTGCAAAGTGTCAATAGTCTGGAGCTCCTCTGTCCAACTGGAAGCCATTGAGCTGCTAAAACAGAACTGGTGATTAGGACACAGTCACCTCAGTCAGTGCCAATTCAGATGTCTTAGCTACCCTGGGCACGGCAGTTTGATCTGCGTTGCTGTCATTGATTCACAAGGCTTCCAGCTGGAGCAAAGATCCCCATTGAAGCGTGAGATAGAAACCTCTCCATCTTGGCACATCTTGGCTGGCTCAATCCCCTGCAGGCCATTAGGGATAGAATATGTTGTTTTCTATTTTTTTTTCTCCAGAAGAAAAATACAGTCTGTCTTCATGCTATAACAGCCATTACTTAATTGTGCCGGATTTTCCGAGCAGAGTGTTGCTTTAATTAAGCAGCTAATTGCAATGTAGCTCTTGATTAGCTTTGGGGGATGGGAATGTTCAGACAGGCTGATACGTTGTGCACACTTCAGAATCATTTACAGAAATTGAAGCTAATTTCGCTCTCTGTCTATTGCTGCATTAATTTAATTTGGGTTGCTTTTAGCTCATTAACACTTCTAATTAATACGTTGACATCACTATTAAGATGTCTCTTTGAAATTGGTGTCTCCTGATAATCAGGATGGAAGAGGCTGACGGATAGAGTAAGAGGCTGACTGGGGAAAATGTAGGAAACTCCTTCAGACTGAAGGGGAGGCAGACGCGACCCTCATTTATGAACCTCTAATATTGTATCATAGTGGACACTAATAGGAGGCTGTGGCAGGTGACTAAATTAGAAATGAAAGGAATGCTGATTGTTTTAAAATTTGATTGGGGTTACTTTGTGCGTGCGTGTGCGTGCATGCATGCACGTGTGTGCGTGTGTGTATTTGTGTGTGATGCTCAAGGGAGTTTGGGGGCGGAGGTGCGTCAGGGCCAGATGCCATACACAGCTGAAGATCACGCCTGAGTAACTGTGTGTTTGGGTTTGTCATTTTAATGAGCAGAATTTAGTGACTATGGGCTGGTAACGCTGCGTGAGAAGCCCCATTACATTACCATCACTTTAACCAACCTCCACTGACTAGTGCGTCGTGTGTAGTATGATTGTTTTTTTTTTAGGGGGTAATTTCAGAATAAAAAGGCGATTTTGGGAATTAAATTCATGTGAGAATTTATGGCCTATACGTTAATTTGTTGTATTTTTTCCTATGTGGCAAAATATTCTCCCTGTATTGTACATTTTCAACCATTACCTCATACCTTAAAGCATATAAAACAGATTTTCCATAAAACAGCCTCAAGCAATTAACCCTTTTTAAAATCCAAAATGATCCTCAGAATTTACTCGATAATATACTCACCCATTAAAGTGCAGTCTGGCACTGAAATTACAGCTGAATTATTGCGACCATTACCACGAAGAGGTTAAAAACTGCAGCGGTTTTTCTCCACATGACAACCACACACTCAGTCATGCCCTAAGCAATATAATGCCTCTCTGATTGACTTTCTCTCATGTTGTCTTCTATTAGGTTCCATAAGTTGAGAAATAAGCATTGATTGGGAAAGGATTCAGTTATTTGGCATGACAATCAATAGGGGACCTTGTTTTCCTGTGAAGTGCTTTCTTTGCCGAGTATTCCTGAAGACAGGCCACACTGTAGGAAAGCCTTCTGTTTAGCACTTCATTAAAACTGCCTCTAATAGGAGCCACCGGGGAGATGCTCCCTGCATCGTGTGTAAAAGCGATCAACATCTGCATCAATTAACCCCTTCATCCCCATGGGGCCCATTAGGCAGAGGAACACCCTTTAAAGCTGCGTATGGTTTTAACTCACAATGGAGGGTGAACAAATATAATTGCTTGTTTGCGTTAACATTCTTTTTGTTTGTGTATTTCAAGAATATGCTCATCTAATATTTTTCCAAACTGGACAAAGGCTACATATAGAATGAGAGAAAGTTACATCTCAGGTGGTGAACTGAGTAAAGAACAACCTATACAAGTTGAGTAAATACAAATGTCAATCTTGAAGTGAAGCTAATTATTGTTGGTGACACATATCAGTAAGTTTTAATTAACTAATTATTGTGTATTATAATAAGCCACAGTCATACATTATTGCCCAGATGTACGTCCGTACTGTAAGTGACATTCAGTGTTTGGATCCTTATTTTTTCTTTCCCGGATCAACAGACAGGTCCAATTAGAGAGCCTTCGCAAGCAGCAACAACAGTGTGGACACCTGGAATCACTGTTGGCAGAGCAAGAAAGAAGAGCATTTATTGGTATTGGTATTTATTGGAGTTTAACCACATTAGTGGAGATTCTGTGATTTATATGGGAAAAAAAAAATGTGTGTGTGTGTGTGTGTGTATATATATATATATATATATATATATATATATAGTTTTATATTTAAACATATATATGATTAAATATAACACATATAATAATAATAAATAATATAAACTGAATTACATTAGTGGACTGTACTGCATATTCACATTTTAAGCCATGATAATTTATGCAACAGATATTAATAGAGCAATTTTTCATTTACAGGAAGGCGTTATAGTAGTGCACCATTTCAGTAAGAACCTCTGAAAGTCTGAGTGGGAACATTTGCCTAATTAGACACAACTTGTTTAATTTTGAACGCAACGCAATATTATGGGTAAAACCGGGAGTGATTCTTTGCAGTATGATAAGTGACGTTAAACTAAATTCAGCCTTGCAGGGTATCTGCGTGATTAAACTGAATGAAAATATTGGTTAATTTTATGATCTTATATATACATGTGTGTGCATGTGTGTGTGTGTGTTTGTGTATAATTAGAATTAATCTGAGAAAATAAGAGTCAGTGCGCGGTGTTTCTCTCGTCACCTGTCCACAAGTGTTTATCCCTCAGTAAACAACGACAGCTGATACGTTTAACAAACCCCAAACCAAATCAAGACTAATAAAATCACTCATTTTGGTTAATGAGCATATTAACAGCAGAGGTAGTGTTTAAGCACAAACAAGAACAACAACATTAATAATTGCAACTCTCTAGTGCCTGGCTGATGTAAGCTTTAATAATTAACAAGTCTTTGTCTTATCCCCTAGAGGCCGTATTCCTATTATCCAACTAAGTTACAAACGAGTAATTACGCTGTCACTGAATGGTCACAACTGTTTACCTCAGAACGTCCCCTGGTTCACATTTAATACTTGCTCTCAATCTACACATATCCAGCTTACCTGACAGATGTCTCAGTTAAAGGCAAGGCATGGCATTTCAACTTATTTATTTCACTTTTCCTCCTCTTATTAGAGGATTACTCCTCTTACCTCCTGTGTTTACATATTAGTGCTAATCCAATTGAGTCAACAAGGGCACTTAGTGCAGGCTATGAACTGAGTCTGAGGGACTTAAAACAGGAGGGGAGGGGATATTAATTTACTTCAGATTTTAGGCTTCCAGGGAAAATAGTTTTGAACATCTGCTATGACAAATGAAGCATTGCGAGAGAGCATGTTGTCAGTAAGAGACTGAGCTGCCTGCTGTTGGAGTGAACAGTCGGCCTGTAGAGGGAGCCCCTGGTTATGAGTCTGTCTATAAACTACACTGGCACTAATGTAGTCCTCATAGTGTATATTTTTCTGGATTTTTAAACACCCTTTGGGGAAACATACAGTAAATCTATGGAATCTGATCTCTTTCTATTCCTATGCTTTTCTACTAAAACACACACCAAGGAACAGGCTGCTCGCGCACAAACAGCCCAAAGTTCACATATTTTCAAAGTGTAATACAAGTGATTAGAATAGGAAATGTGTTCAGTTTAAGTTTAGTCTGGGATTTGATGTAGGCGCAACAATTTCTAGTTAATGAGGATTCAGATCCCTGGGCTCTCCCCTGATTCTCCCTCTCTCCACCATCATCTCCATAACATCAGTCATGATCTTTGACCTGAGGGCCATACCCCGTGTCAGCTGAAACTAATTAGCCTTTGATCGCTGGTGACTGCACACAACACGAGTCACACCGGAGAGGTGGTTTTTACCATGGGATCTGGTTGCTACACTGGCGTATGCGCACAAAATACCTTGATGTAGAGATCGGACATCTTTTTAACTATATATATATATATATATATATATATATATATATATATATATATATATATATATATATATATATATATATATATATATATATATATATATACATATAAAATATTTATATATACATATAAAACTGATGTTATACACCACCTTTGTTCTGACTTTAGGTATCTGTAACATCAGTCACTTTAGTTCATGTTGAATTCATATTACGCAGAACTCAATTAATATGTCTTGCACTGTATCGGCTCATTATAGAGCCTGTATTTGTTTAGTTGAACCATTTATCTTTCCCTAATTAGTTATAGATCAATAAAGCAATTGATTTTGCAGTATGCTCAGATTCGGTGGAGGAGTTAAAGCATGAAAAATGCAATACAGCCTGACCGTTACATACAGACAGAAACATGACTCTTCAGATTTCCCTGTAGACTGTGCACACTCAGCCATTATTTGTGTGTCAAAAATGCCTTATGAATGACTGATCGTTGGGGAAAGAGCGTCATTTACAAATGCAAACAGAGTCCTAAAATCCCATCTGTGTTTGGAAAAAAAGCAGAAATGAATCTGAGCTTAATCAGGTATGTGAGCATAAATGATCCTCGGTGGCTTCAAGGAGGGTAAATCACAGCAGTAGTTCACGTCTGTAGAGGACACAGGATGACATGTTGTGTTTTGTCAAAGGTTTTTTTTTCCAGGCATTTTTATCATTAATCATTAGCCTGTCCCTCTTTCTCCAGGGCTCAGAGATGATGGCAGCTAATTAAGTAGTGGCTGGTGTCAAGTATACTAAGAGACCATGTTAGGCAGGAAGCTGCTCCCTCAAACCACTGACTTAAAAAGACATTTGTTCTCCAAGTCTTTCGCCCCCTAAACTTCCCCTTTTTTTCCCACCTATTTCTTTGAAATGTAGCAATCTACATTTCCTCTTTCCAAATTCCTCCTGCTGCAAAATAAAGAGCGTTAAATTATACAGCATGAAGGGTTCAAACATGCAGGCATGCAAAATGGTTTGGCTTTGTTCACAAAAAGCTGGTGGAAGACAAAATTTGGCAGTATGAGTTGAGGCATTTCAAGTGTGGAGCGAAAAGACTCAGAACATAGTGTCATAACAAAATGAATAAGCATTTTTTTTTTTCCTGAGAAGTTGAGCCGCTAATGTTTGTATTTTATTTTGGCGTTACTGAAATTACTCAAATTGTAATTGCTTTTTTTTTTTTTTTTTTTTTTGCCTCTCTTCAAAAAAGGTGCGGGAGGAACATTGAGTGAAAGGGCTTTGTGTGTGGTAGAACCACGCTAGTAAAGTAACACCCATTAAAACGTAATTTGCACCTTTAGGCAGTTCATTAATATAGTGAATGGTAGAATCACACCAATATAGTCTGTCCTCACCTTAGGGCACCATCTCTATTCATCAAAACACACACACATTTCTCATTTTCACTAACATTAGTCACCATTGCTGAGCTAAGGAGCGGCAGTCGTGAGACAATAGACACATATGTGTGTGATGTCCTACAGTCCCTGTCAGCTACCCTGAAAGGCCTGTCCAATGTCATTATTTATAATTTGGATACTAAATAAGGTTTGATGTGATCTGTGTCTTAAGCAGCGACGTGTTCACTACTTTCTGACGTTAATTCCTGCCGGGGTACACTCCGCTTGCCAAGAAAATAGAAACATAAAACGTATTCTCAGCGTTATTGTCGTTTTATCAGCGCGCTGCAGGCATATCATAATTTTTTGAATAGTTCACATTATCATTTGACTTAAATATCTATTTCAGGAAGGTTTTCACTTGAGTAATTGCCAGAGGCCGCAGTGATCCAGTCAATCAGCGTGACTGAACTTCATACACTTCAGTGTTCTTAACTCTCAGACGCGAGCTTTCTCCTCGATGAGGGCCACACATAAACAAATATGACTTGTAGATACACACCCTGAGGCCACGCTACAATGGCTGCAGTTCTGCTCTACACCAGCAGATGACCAATTCTCTGTCTTTTCCCCAGTGGACCGTTCTGTCTGGGTTCTCCATGAATTTCCCTTTCTTTTCATCACTCTCTGATGTCCAGCTGCTCCTGTCAACACCTTCTTACAGCAAGCAATTCATTGCAACATACTGGCAGCTGAGACCCCTGTGATGAACTTCAATCTGCCGTTTGCAGAGGGGGCTTCACCCTGAGTCGGGCTAATCAAGGGAAACACCCCCTTCCAAGAGGGAGGGCGTCTACAGACAGATTGAGCCCAAGTTACCCCGTAATTACCCTGCCACTGCCCCTCTGCTGCAAGCTGCTGCATCTGAACCCAGTCAGCAGAGGAACAGACACTTTGGTGATTACTTTCCAATCTGTTTAACAGTGAACAACAACAACCTATGTGCTTCCATTACGCTCATAAACCACAACTTTTTTTTCCCCCTGAAAACATTTTTAAAGGGTTCAGAGCACCAGGCATTTTGTTATGCTTCCTACGGTAACACAGAGCAAATGTCTCTTGCCGCGGGTTTCGATTATTTCCAACTTGGTGCAGTCCCTGGGGGGAAGTTCTCGGGGCTTTCTGAATTTTATTAAAGCCTCTACAGCTGATTACTTGGAGTGAGGTGCACAGGTTGGTGCATTTTAGGAGTGGAGTGGAGGCCTGACAGGGTCATGTTTAACATGTCCACAGGCAATCAATTCACCTTAACCCCTCCTGGTACTCCAGCCCTCTCCACCTAAGCTGTCCTTAATAACCAGGCAATGGCGAATTACTGATAAGGCACCGGGGTCTCTGACCTATATATCCCTCCCCTGTATGTATTGGAAAAATCCACCCTGAAAGAAATGTACATTTATAATGCATAGAAATGGTTAGATTAAACAATCACACATTGTGCTGCTGTGAAATTCACTTTATTTTTTCACTTTGCTCTACACGGAGGATTTGTTTGGTGTTTGCTGGGTGAAGCATTTGGACAAATTATCTAGATGGAATATATCAGGTACATGCAGTACATGAAGGGCTGAGTGAAAATCAGTAAAACCCTACACAAACATGGATATTATGAAAGCTGCAGCGTCCGGATTCGGTAATATGGCAGAAGGTTGCTTTTACTTTGTGGTAAATATCTTGAAAAAAATCTCAGATTTCTTTTTATGAAGTAACCAAAATATTGTCATGCACATAGTAATAATAATAATAATTTATTAATTTGTCATTAAATGTGTCACATAAATAATGTTTCAATCAATGGTCAAAGCACCAAAAGCCCATTGTGTTTTGCCACTCTACATTTGGTTAATAAGACTAAGTTAGATTATATCTAAAATCACACAGACACAGATTTATTGTAATGGTGGAGTTTTTCCAGCTTATTTTACTCTGGAAATCTTCTATAGCTCAGTGGTTACACTGCATTTCTCTTACATGTCAGTGACCTCTGTGTAAGTTTTTACTTAACAAGCATGCAAAGGGTTCTACATTTGCCCTCATATGACAGTGACTAATTGCCCTGAGGATGCGAGCTGCTTGTTAGGCAAAGGGAGGATTCTCTTGCTCTTCACTCGGTTAAATTAATTATTTCTCCTTTTCAATTCACTCTACCTCATCTTATAAAGGTTAGAAACCAGATATGAAGATTTTCTTTCTCTAATTGTATGTTGCTAATTTTCCTTGTGGATTTGCTCCCCGGCCGTGTTTTTTCAGCACAGAAACTTCACATATTGCAACTGTTAGAGACCAATTTAATGTATAGCAGCAATCTCAGCATTCGTTTGTACATAACCGTTTGAAAGCATGTGAGTCAGGACTGTTGTTTTATTTTTAAGTGGAATCTTTTCTGCTAATGCGGACTACTGCAGGGATTTTGAAGCTGATTTTCATGATTTTCATGAAAGTAAAGGTTATTGTTGGAGTTTTAAAGTAATTCAAGAAAATCCTGGTTTTATTAGAATGTATGCTCATCAGTCGTCACCAGTGGCCTTTCCTGTGTTAACACTTTCACTGTGCTGGCTATATGGAGTTAAAAGATCTATAAACTTGCAACAGTATATACCCATATTAAAAATTATCACGACTTCTTAGCAAAAACAAACTACCCTTGACTTAATCTTGGTGTTTTATACCTGACTTATATTTCTACAAACAGCAGATTGTTTGCACAGGTTAAAAGTGTCTGTGTAAAGTCTCATTTCAGCAATTTCTACTGCTCTACTTGATGTTTTGCCGCCAGCTGCCTTGCCCCTTCCCTTCTCTCCAGTCAGAGGCTTGTCTTTTTGTTCTGTCAGTGAGGTACCTGTGCAGCTGTCAGGGTCGCGGCTGTTTAGACAATTAAGAATGTTAGACGGAGGGGGTTAGTGAATGACTGAGAACATCAATCTGGCTGGACATTGTGCTCTCACATTACCACCCTGCTGTTTTGGTATTTATGCCCACTGTTTACACAGAGCACACAGAGGGGGTCCTCCAATCAATGCCATTATCTTTGCTAATACTTCTGGTGCAGGTCTACCAGACTCTCCTCCCTTAACGATCAAAATTAAGGTGTGCTGCATGACAGGAACTTTGCACACGTACTGCAGTTAGCATTAATGTAGCGCACCTCCTTTCCTGGTGTCACGTTATAGAACAGTTGGTTTTTCTGCATTTATCCTTCTTCTTCTTCAGGATTTCATCCACTCTGCGGATAGACAGTGTCTCAACCACCTTCCCCTGTGTTCAGCACCATTTCACCCCACCTTCCCCCAACCTTTACCGCCCCGTGCCTGTCCCTGGACAGGTTTCAGCATATAAATTTGAAAATGATTTGTCCTGCCCTCTTAATAATAGATGAGAGAGCAGAGTCAGGGTCCCTTCAATAAACTCCATCCTCGCTTTAATTAGTGAACAAAAAACGCCAGGCCTGCTGAGGACTCTGGCTTTGGCTCTGTGTTAGTAATTAAAACTGAAACCACCAAAAGGAGAGGAGAGGAGAAGGCTCTATTTTTAACGGGCAGGCTGTTTGGTGCCGAGTGCCCGTATAAGGTTCTGCAATAAAGAGTGATAATGAAGGTGTGAGACCTCTGGGGGCTGACTGGGCGCTCGCTACAATGGCTGCTCTCACACCAGACTGAAATACAGGGAGCAATTAGAGGAGGCAGTGCATAGACTGGCCACTAGAGATTAGTTAACACCTCAGGAGCTCCGCTTCAGGACAGGCACATGCTTGTTTTCTTTCTCTCTCTTTTGCTTTCAAGATAACACACTAAGGTCTTAATGATGAGATTTATTTTATTCAATTGTCATCGCAGACAGATAACGTTTCAACTGGTCTTGTTGCAGGTTGTGTCCGTATAGAAGGGGTCATTGATCTTTTCCCAGATTTGTAGTTTTCCTTTTAAATTATTCACACACGTATAAAATCTCTTACTGTCACAAGCTTTTCCTCCACATATGGGTTTAAACACTATGACAAGCGCTGCCTGAGTTGGAGGAGACCTTAAGCCCAAGAACCAATCAAGAGGACATTGTTAATGGAGGCCACATATAAGCCGTTAAGCCAGTATATGCATAATGTTATTTAATTGGAGTCATAAAAAGCCAATTAACCCCCTCCCCCCTCTCTCTTTCCCACTCTCTCAGTCTCTGTCTCTTTCTCTCTGTCAAATCACTGGGAATGTGTGCGCATGTATGATAGAAATTTGAGTGTGAGCGATGCTATTGTACGCATTTATTTTGTTACCTAAAACACAGACTGATACACCACTATTTTTAAGCCATTTCAAATAAATTCTTCAGGTCTGAAATCATTCCCGCCGCATTCAGATGTGTATCAGTTTCTATAAATAGGCAAATAAATAATGGAGTTCGGTCCTATTGAAATATTTGTAAAAGGGGGAACCCACAATGGCGAGGGGCTCCATGTGATCTCTCTTTTTTGCCTTCTCATTCTCTGAATATACGGATTTTGACAATATATTTGCTCCCAGGAAAATAGCAACAGTGGGTCGCAATATTGGATCTGTCAGGCTCAGGCCATTTAAATTTCAATGGCAGTAAAGTGGGGGAAGCAGACACTGTTAAATATGATGCTTGAATGAAAATCTAAACCCTCCAATACCTCTAAGCAATGTAACTCAATGAGATGAATTAACTGTAAATGCCTCATTCTCTGTGTGAGTGTCTTCCAATTTAAAATCTCATTATTCATATAAGATCCTGAACAAGGTGACTCTTAGGATAGATCGAATAAGTGAAGATAATCTTACCGGACAGTTTTATGCAAATAGGAAATGTATTGAATCAACTATGAGGAGAATGGGGAATCAAATAAGCTAATAAAGTAGAGTTAGGATGAAAAACACCATGAATAATGTTTCCTCGCTATCTCAGCTCAGTGCTTATGCCACTGCCTGCGAAGTTACAAAGTGTATTAATTCAAAGGATGCTGTCATTTAATGTGCATTCTCTTTAGTATTTGGTAAAAGTATTAACAGTTCGCTTCAATAAGCCTTTCAATGTCACCAAATCAGTGCACTACATAATCTCTGTTGCGACAATCTTTAAATCGTCACATTTACAATATCTTATGATTATTTCTTCACAAATTATTGGCAATACATCTTCGGTGAATGCTGTCATTTATACCACGAGGGCAGGTAATAATAGCTCATATTATTGCGCTGTACCAGTTAGTTAGGTTTTTTTTTCCAAGAAGACTTGAGACAGAGTAACCACTAATAACTGTTTGTTGGAGAGGTCCATCAGACAAGGATTGATTACAAGCCATCCCATTCAGGGCTGCGCAGGTCTGCGCAAGTTCATCCATAATTCATAGTATAAATAATGTAACATTCATTACACAGAAAATATGAACTTTTGTTATGGTTTGTGTCGCAGACATTCTGCTTATAAAGCTAACATACTCAGCGCTTTAATTTGTTCTTCACCCCAAGGGTGAACGCAAATGACAAATACAATGATATAATTATATAATAGCCTCACAGACAAAGCCTGTAGATAAAGGAACTCTGACAAGGCCAGGCGTGCTATTAGGAGGGGGATGCGTTGTATTTATTAACCTGCAGGATTAACCTTGTCCAGTAACTATACGTTAGAAGTCAGATTTGTTTACTTATTTACATTTGGTCACACACACATAATCTAAAAGAACTGCTCCGTGTTATTAGAACTGCAGTTGTGGCTTTGACTGACTTTCTCCATTGGACTTCAATGATTTGCTCAATAGTAGCGTAGGCAGGATGATTCTTACTACACTTACTTTTAGAGCTGAAGCATTTTACCCACTCAAAGCAGCCTCAAGAGAGAGTTTTTTTTTTTTTTTTTGTGAGTGTGTGGATTTGCAAGATTTATAGCAAAGACAGCTGTGTGTCAACGGCTCTGAGGCTACTGTAGGCCCACCCATCACTCCACATTAGGACTCCTTTGAACATAAGTATATTTCACTCTGAGTTGGTGACTTGGTGACGTGCGAATCTGTGGATGTGAAATCATACATTTTTTGAACACAACAGTGGTTAGAAGGAGATAAGCATGGAGGAGGAAGCCGGGACTTAAAGGAGATCACAAAGGAAAATTATGCACAACATATTTTATGGGTTTGAACTAATTTCCTAGACAAAAATGCAGACAATTTCCCTCCGCTTTTATTGTTAATACAAGCACTTTGTCTGATGTTCTCTCCAAGTGCGGTTCGTGTTTGTGGACATCGGGCGTTGTTTCATAACCTACAATGCTTCGGCAGCCTCTCAGAAATAAAATCATCATTCATTCAAGCGCAGAAGTAAACAATTTCACTCATGCTCAAAGGAATGTGACAAAGTCGGGGAATGGGGATGTGAAAGGAAGTGAGGAAAAACATTGTACAGTAAATCTCAGCCAGCGTGCAGGGCAGAACATGCTGTATAGGTGAAAAAAGACATAACAAATTGAGCAAGGCTGTAAATATGTCAAAATGAAAGGAAACCTGTGGTGAGAACAAGAAACCTCTCCTTCCTGTTCCCTCATCTGTCTCCACTACACTGACCAGGTCCATCTGGAGCAAAGCAGCTCATGCAGGTTCGTCATCTGCAAATCCCTCCACACACATTAGACCAACATCAAGCATCACTTCCTACAGTATATTTACCATAAAGCTTCCCTGGCATAAATCTGTCACAATGTTTGGCATGAGTTACTAAAATTAATTCACAGAAACTTCTGGGGCTCCAGCATCACGAGTTCAATCATCACACAGCACACTCTGAACTAAAAAACGTTTGCAATTTGAATGGAGCATATTTTCTGTGCACGGGAGCCCTTCCTGGCTGGCCATCCTGTTTGATTTGATGGGTTATTAAACACTTCTGTCAATAAAAAGCGTGGTGAATGCTAATTTCGGAGCCCTCCATCGATAAATGACCATGAAACCAGTGCAAATTAACCTCCAAATGTCATGGGAAAAGCCAGTGCCACAGCTATTACTGTATGTGCTTCAGGTAGAAAAAGCTTGTCACAGACTACACGTATATATATTGTATATAGCACAGGTGTTAAAATATGCATTTGGAAATTAGAACCATTAGAACTTTGCAGCACTTCCAAAAATGCATTGCATGATTAAGAAACTGCATTAGCAAGACAGCCAAGGCTTTAGTAGCAAAAGAGATGTGCCATCCATCCACTGCACCTGCCACAACTGAGACCCTCAAGTCTCTGATCGTTGGTCGGGCGCACTTTGTGCCGCCTTAGTGAGCTTGGGTGGTGTTGGAAGAGAACTGTAGGTTAGAGAAAAGGTGGTGATAGTCAGTATTTTCCTTATTGTTGACAAATCCCAAGAAGGGACCAAAACCAACAATAAAGTGATCTTCAATGCTAACAAGTATTGTTTGTGTAGCCAGAGTCATATATAGTGTATTCCTCTGTGCCACGGACCAAAAACTATTAAAAACAGTCACGTGGCTGCATTACAGTAGATGACAAGTTCTTTTATGGGCTCTATAGTTTATTTTGACTCAGTTCCACATGCAGTGCTGTCATAAATATTCACTATAGCTATATCAGCAGCCAAAATAGTTCTAAACTATGAGCTATTTACTCTTGTTTGAGTAGTTTCTATTGAAAACCAGCTGTACTGAG
Source organism: Nibea coibor (assembly GCA_023373845.1). Classification (NCBI taxonomy): domain Eukaryota; kingdom Metazoa; phylum Chordata; class Actinopteri; family Sciaenidae; genus Nibea; species Nibea coibor. Next base: position 14,106,781 of record CM041727.1, on the reverse strand, counting down.
CCTTTTTTTTTTTTAAATGACACATACATAATTTTTACAGTTGCACATCTTCAGTAGGACCAAATGGACTCGAGGCTACAAGCAAAGAAGTATTAAGAGACGGAATAATGTGTTACTGGTTTTGAGCTTTTCATGAGATTAATTAGCAGTTACAGTGATTTTATATATTGCCATACCTATCCTTTCAGTGTAAAACTAAACACATGATTATACTGCTGGGTGTAATTAGATCTAATTATTTCTCAAGTTATAGGGCTAGGAATTTAACCAGGTTGTCTGCATGTGTCATGCGGTTGCAATGGCACTTTAACTCTTTGTGGATGTTTATCTACACATTGTACCTCGCCTATTTGTGAGGACTGTGTAACAAGACAACTAGAGATTTGCTACAGAGTATAACATAACACAGTACATCATCCATGCTACCACACAGGAGGGTGTGAAAAATGTTCTTAATTGTGAATTTTTTATGTTCGGTAATACAAAATTATTAATTCATAGTCTCTTAAGTTGTGCTTTTAATATTGCTTTGTATTCATGAAAAATAGATTTGCTTTCACACAGAATTATGTATGCTTTCAGAGAATGTTCAGTAAAATAAAATCCATTAAGGCAAAAAAGAGAGGGAGATGCAAAAACTGTGGTTTTAATGCAACAAATCATTTGCCATTAACCTCACCTGTTATTTTATGGTAAGTAGGGTCTGTGTTATTCTAATAATAACTTCTAACAGAAACCAATCAGCTTAGGATCAGACCGCAACATAAAAAAAACAGCGACATTGTGACCCTCTATCCATTACACATACTACTTTTTGACATGCTGCTCTACAATGGGGCTTTTACATTTTGCATTTGTGATGTTTCAGCTGTTCCAGTGTCAAGCCTGACCGCACAACTCTGATGACAGAGAGAAAACAGCCCTGATGTATGATCCTGGTCTGTCACGACAGGTCAGTACCACATCTCATTCAACTGCCAGTGATACAATAAGTCCTACAACACAGGCTAACAAAGAGGAAAACGCATCTGTGTAAGTCCTGTAAGCGGTGTAAGACTCTGCCGTCGCTGTCCTTTTCACTGTCAATATCAACAGAAATGTCAACAGTGAGCGTCTGTCAGCACCTTGTGCCAGATAATCACAGGAAGTGGGGCTTGTTATAGCTGAGTTCATAATGCTCCCCTAAATCCTTCACTGGGCATCAAATATGGAGCAGTGATATTACTATTATACGTTGACATACTGTTTTCTCATAATATGATTATCAGTTATAACTTATTGCAAAACAAACATGACTTCACGAATGATCACCAAAGACTTGGTGAAGTTCATTCTTTATACACACTATATATTGTTGAGCTGAAACACACGCAACATATCCGGTTGTTTATTATGCCTTGACATTTAGAAACCAAACAACCAAACGTATCTTTTTTGAATGTTAACGTCTCCACAATGTGCTCTTTTGAGTCATATATATGAGTGCAGAAGTAAGCATTTATTTGCACAGCGGATGAGAGAAGCAATATTAAATTTCTTTGCATAAAATGCTCATAGAAATGTATTCAATAGATCCAAAGTTTGTCTCCTCACAATTTCTTATAGACTCTGAATAGATACAGGTACAGCACAGCCTTTCTTTCACAGTGTGGGAGGTTATTAATTTGGTCAATATTGATATTGTCCCATTGATATCACTATAACGGCTGAGTTAAGTCTACGGGAAAATCAATCCAAAGCGCATGCTGTCTTGGATGCTAATGCTTTTGTGATGCTTTCTCTGACCATAGACTGTTCTACTGTAGCAGGGAAGCTGTATGTGCATATATATGCTTTTTATGTTTTAGATGCATATCTCTTTGCCACTCAATGCAATTTTATGCTGACATTTGGCAGCACTGTTTGAAATGAAAAGGTTATAGTATCTAGTTATCTTGGTGCCTTTGTTTCATTGTTCTCACTCCGATCTACAAATCCTACAGGTTGTTGAGACTTTGGAGATGGCGATGATCAGGTGTAGGGGTGCAGATCACCTCAGTGACACCCAACGATATGTTCGTGGCTGCCAAAGGATCTATGGTGCATCGTGGTGTAGAACTTTATGTTGGCTAAACCATCAGAATGTACATTCGTACTCGAAAAAATTACAAATGTAAGTAGAGCAATATCTTAATCTAAATGGCCAGCATACTCAATATTGCTTCATAATGAAAAAGTTGAACAGAAATTAAAATAATCTATGCAAAGAAGAGTTTGGTCTGTTGTTTGATTCCCACTGGAAGTAGTTCAAAGTGCTTGCATGCATAATTTTAGTCGGCGATACAAAGGAGAGAAACAATGCAAAACTAAATAAAAGCTTCTTTAAAAAAAAAAGAAAAGTGAAATAATAGGGGTGTGAATACTTTTATGACAGGTTGGTAACTAATAAACAAACCAACAAACCATTGGAAAAATTTATTTTTACTCCTTTTTTTCTGAAAGTTTCAGATTTTAAATAAGATTTATTGTTTGTTGCTGCACTGACATAAAAATAATTAAAATAATAATTAATTTTTTTTTATAACGAGACAGCCAAAATAGAGCATTGTCAACATTAGCGTACTACTTTATGTGTTTGAATCTAGACCTCCGATTAAAATCACCACAGTGTGTGCCACAGACTACCAGACTCGGTGAATAAGACTAAGTTTACCACGATTATTGTTTGACACAATCTGCGCACACAGCCAGAGACGGGCTGATACTGCACAAATCAGCTTGCTAAAACACCCTTGTTAACATTTTAAACCTACGAAATCATAAAAGATGATGCCAGGGAATTTTTTCGACTTGCGTTCCCACTAAATCATACACTCTTGATTTGCAATTCCAAATCTAGAACATAAATAGGGCTTCACGGCAACAGCGTGAATCCAACTAAAAAAACCTTGAATAGATTTTGAATTTTAAAAGCGAGATCAAATGAAAATCGCACAAAGGCACCAGCAAGTGGAATTGAAAGTGTGATACAGATGAGGGGGGGTGCTGGGGAGGAGGGGGGGTACGGATGAAAACAGGATTAGACTCCACAGGCCTGGTTCCCACAGATTGCCTGAAATGGGGAACAGATTTAAAGCAGGTACTGTGTGTTGACAGGTTTGGGTTTTTTTTTTTTTTTTTTTTTTTTTTTTGCACAGGCATTTCCCTTTCCCTTTTTTTTTCAGCATGTCTTACACATTTAACTAGACCCATGTCAAAACCTGTTTACATGTCATGAAAAGAAGCGGAACATGTTCAAATCGGGTAAGCTATTGAAGAAGAAACTTGGATGATTTGACAGTTTGAGTCTCTTTAATATTACCCACTTTGAGCGGCCTGAAACAAATGATATGCGTGTCTGTGGTTTTGCCGTTAGTCTGCTATTAAACGATGTTGTAATTGACGTTGATTAAAATAATGTTATATTTTGCGTCGAGTGTGAATGCGGCTCTTGTCTACGCGTGTTGCGCACGCACGGCAGTGCACAGTAGTTCAGAGACCATGTTGTTGTTGCCTTGATTTTCTACAAATCAAACAGAGGCTGTATGCTTAAGCGTTTCCTCGTATGTCAGCAAGTTTTAGAGATTAAACTGTTTCATGTTTAATGGGATAAGGAGGAACATGAGCTTCTATCCAATCCTGGCCCAATTGAGTGTTTTTAATGCAATTTGTCAACTCCCTCTGCTAGTGGGATTTGTTCCATACTGTTAGATGTGGAGTCAATTACATAGTATCTCTGAAGAGTATTTTGCTTGAGAGATTGCTCATCTGGCAATATTAAAGCTACTTAGTATATGTTTGGCTGAAGTGAAGGAAATACAGTTTAACAGGTTTTTAAATTCCACATCCATTTTCTTTGAAACACAATTTACTGGGTGCAATTTGAAAATGTTTGATTTACCTGTTGTTGCATCCGCACACAGCGATATAAAATTATATGTGACAGTAGTAATATGGATCGCTGTTCTCAAAACAGCAGAGCAAATAAAACATTCACTTAACTCTATATGTGATTCTGAAATGTCCAATTTGATTAATTATAGACTCAAAGCATTACAAATGACTCACCGGTTAATGTTAACAAATATTCTCCCTTAAGGGCCTCTATTAATAATTTCATATTCTCTCCAAATATTATTCTATCCACCTGCTGCGTTTGATCCTATTTTTCCCTTTTTTCCCGTTTTGTGATCATACATAATTTAGTCCCTGGCCACATCTAATAAATGATGTTGACATATGCTCTTGCAGAGAGCACTGCCTGGAAGTGTTGGTTGATAAGCTTCTTTGCATTCTCACTGGATCCAATTTTGCCCTATCAGTACATGGCTCTGCTCACATGGTCCACTAGGCCTCGAGATGTCCCGAGGCTTCCGATTAGTGAAAACTGTTCAAGGGGGGAAAGAGATTTGTGTAAAATTCAAATTTGTCACCAATAGTATGTTTTTTAAGGGTCCCATTTTTTTGGGATTCTTGCCCCAGTGTGCACAAGGTGGCATTTATAAAGACCATATTCATGCATCTATTTATTTTTACGTTGTCATGTTTTACCAACTGAACACTCTCCTCGCCTTTGTTTGTTGTGGCTTTCAAATTAGATTCTAAGGATGTTTTTTGTGGCATTTCTGTTAAAAAGGTTTACGGTGTGCGTAAGGATGACATAAAAACTATTGTTCTTGGTGTGTGTGTGTGTGTGTGTGTGTGTATGTGGGGAGGGTCTGGGAAGGGCTGGGTGGGGGTGGGGGGTCACGAGCCAAATTCACACCCACAATACTGTGAGCACATGAATAAACTGCACCCACCGAGCCACCAGAATGTGGAGATGGATTAAAAATTGAAATTGCTTTAAGCGCTTATATCCAAATATTTGTCCATTCTCAGCCTGAAATTAATTCCTACAGTTCCAACTCAACACCAGCCAACCCTCCCCACCTCCACCTCCTCCTCCTCTTCTTCTGCTTCCTCCTCTTCCTCTTCTTCTTCTTCTTCTTCTTCTACCCGGCCCTGAGCGAGAGAGAATCAATTCGATCAATTCCCTTCTACCAATTGTTTGTTGTTTTTTTTCTGCTGACCACACCTCAAGGATTAATATTTGATTAGCCTTTAGGAGAGGTGGAAAGTACTTATTAACCTTATTTGTCAATCTGTCAGTGCCACTGCGCGGATTGTGCCTTGCGGCAGGGAGTGCGGGGCCGGAGGGGGAGGGGATCACTTCAGGGAATATCATGTCTTCCAGTGGCTGCTCTCCTCTGGATGTTTCATCATAATTATCCATTTTAGGCTGCCGCCACAAGCATGACATTCATTTCGGCATTTTGAATACATTGGTTAATTGATAATATGATACATTGTATCACAATAATGTAATGGTGTTGATGTTTAACTGCTGTTCCCTTCCGCAATTTGGCCAATTATGCCAAATTCTTTTCGGAACGAATAACAAGATGTTGTGGTTACTAATTTTATTCATAATTATTGTTTGTATACAAACAAGCAAAAAAAAAAAAAAAAAACTGACTATGTTGCCATTTAGGTCATTTTCATTACAGTCCATGAAGACAAAGCATTTACTCATTTTGAAATTGATGAGTAAACTTCCACACTGTAAGCAGTCCTTTTTTTCATTAGTAATTTTAATTAAGTCTTCTGCACAACACTGAAATTGACTTTATGTATAATTGTTCATTATACGTCTTGTTTTCTACAATGGGGAAATTAAGGGGCCTCAAATGGATGAATCCGAGACATGATTAGTCTTGTTCATCCCAAATGTATAATTTTTTTAATGCCTGGCGTGAGCTTTGCTGCAAAGTGAAATTGATACTCGGTATATGAAAACATTTAATGAATTGCCAATTCTGTTGTCAAAATCAAGCTAACAGATATTCTTCGGGGAAATTTAAGGGGAGGATGCACATTTGAACGTTCAAGCCTTTCTGTGAGACATTCATATTGAATTTGTTTTATTGACAATAAAAACACGGTTTTCCAGATTTTAAAAGAATAAAAGCGGCTCGGATGCAGTGTAAGCAGAACACACACGCGCTTTTACACTCAGTATTTAAAAACCAAGGGCTTTAACTGTCTGTTGTTTACAGAGTGCAACTCTTGCATCACAGCAAGCATATAAAGGTCTGGCTGTCTCTGCCTTTAAAGTGTTTGGTTCTGACTCCGGTTTGTGTCTAAATGATAACACCTCTCTATGCTCATTGGAGTCCTCACAGATCCGTCTCCTCAACCTCGGTGTTATCTGTGATCATACACCCCCGCGCTATCGAGCTCAGTCAAAGACCATCCCATGCTTTGCAGTGTTAATTACAGATCCTTTGATGTGATAGAACACAGCCCTGTAGAGATTGATTACTCTTTGAGCTAAGTTGTCTTCCAATTACTTAGACAATTAGCCAACTAATTAAAATACTTACCCTGTGCATTGAAAAAGGAAGAGGAGCGCTGCTGTGAGGATCTCCCTTGATATATGAGCTGCCAGGGATTCTCTGAGTGTCTCAGTTGAGGAGAAGAAGGCCTGGTGTGCTGACTGCAGTTCAGGAAAAAGGCCCAAAATTAGTCACTGCAGCAGACTGTGATAATAATGTTGATCGAGCATTCGGAGACGTTTATCACTTCCTGTTGATTAAGGATAAGGATGTTGGATCATCTGACAAATTCCACTTTCTAAAAGACAAATATTAACCACTTCTAAAGCAACGGTTTTTTGTTTTGTTGATCATTTCACTTTTTATCTATGCAGACACGGGGAAGGGAAAATGTAAAGAGCCAGTGTTCAGCCTGAAGTTCTGTACTGACGAATAATTAGACAGTTGACTGGAAATCACTGGAGCATGTCTGAATATTTACATCCAAATCATTTGTAGTTAGTCGGAAAAATAGTCATTTTGGGGCTCTTTATTTTAATGGTCCATGGAGGAATTTAGTCCTTTGATAAAAGAAGAAGAGAAAAATAATTTCTAAGATTCTCAAGAGGCTTAAAAATTATTAATTTAATAGCAAACAGTTACTGTTCCTTCACTGTTATCAAAATATTGAATATGTTGTTCATTTTCTTGCAAGCAGTAGCTGTGTTTGGCATATTTCTGTCCCTGTCGTGCAAAATAACTGCAGTTTGAGTGCGTCTGTTTACTGTGGATTGTTTCTTGCACACCAAAGCAAACAGACGTAAGAACTGTTTGTGTTTCTCATGGCGAATGACAAATGAGGCTGTCTGACTGACCTGTGGTGCCCGTTCCATATAATGACAGAGGAGCTGTCCGTACCACAAAAGCAGGAAGAAATCCTGGAAAATCAACCGGCATATTCAGTGTTTTCAAGGATGTTATAATTTGAAGGCCATGTTTTTTTGAAGGGTGCAACCACTTTACTTTACCAAAATCGGCCTCCAGAACAATGCACCACATATTCTGATCTGACACTCTTATTGGCAGGACAACAGTCCTTTGTCAGTACCTTCCAAAGCCACACAAATCATAGCTGCAAAAATTACATTTCTTTTTTTTTTCCTGGCACTCTTGCTAAGGTTTGGTTTGAGTTAGATTTAGAGGTAAGGAAAGATCACACTTAAGACCAATTCCTCCTTTGATTCTGACAGACAAGAATCCCTATCCCTAAATCCCTAGCAAGTTTTTTTTTTTTTTCTGGAACACAAACATTTCAGTCTTCACATTTTGGGTGTAAAGTGAAGATTCTGTATGTATATGCATGTCTTAAAATTAGCATTTACATTTAGCTCATGCTTTTGTCGAAAGCATCAGCTTTTTGGGGTTCAGTATCTTGCCCAAGGACACTTCAACACGCAAACTGGAGGAGCTGGGGATTGAACCACCGATCACCTGATTAGTGGACAAGCCACTCTACCTCCTGAGCCACGGTATTCTGACATAGAACAGAAATGGACAGTGCACAAATCAAAAGCGGGCAGTGATAGATTAATCACTGTTTGAACATAAACAAGTTTTTGTTTATCCTGGAGGACTATTCATGTAATGACACCAAAACATATTAGTATATGTTAGCTCTCTTTCTTGCTCATGACTTTACATTCATTTTGTAGATTCTTCAAAAATTGTAAGTACAACTAACAGCGTTAGTACGAGTTGTGCATTTGTACAGTGCGTTTTGAATGCTGACGTTCTAAGTGTATTTATGTTGATGCTAAGTTTATTTTTAGCATGGCAACTCATCTCTGAAGCCATGATGTCTGTGATTCATTTGACTCTACACGCCCACATTTGAATGGGATGAAAAGTTGTTTTTTGTGTGTGTGTGCATAGCATCTGACGGAGGCTTGTCACACTTATTGTCATGTCCCTTTAACCCCAGCTGGGCAACTCCATTATCCCCCCTCCATTGTAATGTTAATGCTGTGTTATCTGTGCAAAGGACAAATATGCAAGGGACAATGGGGATGTAGACATGCATTCAATTTATGCATCCATAATTGCTTTTGATGATGTAGATAATCATGTCGCACTCTGGAGAGAGTTTTTGCACTGGGCAAACCTTTAAAACCTTTATATTTCCTGATCAACTATGCCATGAAAATGCTATTTTGACAATATTCTTGCAATGGAAATTTTATTTTACTTCCATTTTATGCTATCAGGTTTTAAAATCACTTAGTTGCTCACAAAGTATATGTGTTCATCTCTGGTGGGAGTATTTCACTGACACTTAGGTGCAAATGCAACTGCAACAGAATTACTCCTTGAAGAGTGACTGTAGCTTGCAGCCTTAGAAGCAAGTTTTATGTCTGTGTGTCTATGAACAGATTTGAAAAAACATGTGGTGACGAGACATGTCCCATGACTATTAATGCCCTGCAAGCCAGCCATGAAGAGCAGTTATAGTTGTGATAGCTGACCCAAGATCAGTTAGTAATGTAAATAATGCCGATCTTTATGACAAATACTATGTGTAGCCCTGTAATTATCCGATCTGAAAATCCCTTTAGTGTTTCCTTTTCCCTGCTGTCAGTTTCAAACTCGCAGCAGTGTGTCTGATTGAAGTTGTTGGGACAGGTTGGATCGAAAGACCCCCCGTGATTAGGGGGTCAACAAGTCTGAAAGATCAAACTCTCCTTCTTCATACTCTAATCATAGACTATATAAAACAATCTTAGCACCACTTAACCTGTGCAGGGGCCCTGATATGGCTCGGCATGCTCTGTCTCTATTAATCAATCAGCTTCAGGCCTTCATGAGATACGGGATGCAAATGTGTGTTACAGCTGAAGGTCTTGTTTCTCAGGGGATTTTTTTGTTGTAATCATTCAGGTCTCAGTTTCCAAATTCCTGTGACATACTTAAATACAGGACTGATACAATCAATTGCAAAAAAAATTCACAGTTCACTCCTGTTACATCCGGGAAACACCAAACATGACCAAATATTTAAATGAGTTTCCGTTTTCCAGCTGGCAAAGAATGAATTAACTTGTGGATACATACAACTGTGTGCTTGAGGATTTATAATCAAATAGGCTTTTCTCTGTGTTGCTGTACCACAACATCTTCTGTGTCTCACTCTGTCAAACTTGTCATCTCTTCCCCCAGCTTATTCTCAGTGAAAATGTGCAGTATGATGAACTGACAACACAATTTAGGGAGCAGAACAAGCTCAGCTCTTTTGTTTTCTGGTGACAGCTGTGTGCGCTCTCTAACGCAGACACAAACTGGTGAGGGAAATGATAAATATGAGAGTGCTGAAATTCAATATCATTCACCTCTGTTGTCAGACAAGAATAAAATGCTTTAATAGTGTCTCATAATCTCTGACAAAGTGATGTTTTTAAAATCTGGCAGTGTGATGATTAAAAGAAAAATTAAATGCCATCCATCGTCATTGGTGGAATGAAATGAAATGGAAGTACATTTACTAAAGTATATATATATATATATATATATATATATATATATATATATATATATATATATATATATATATATATATATATATATATATAAGACATTATATCTATTTGTTTTATCTCTTATTTTCCCTATGCTAAGCTAAAGAGTAACCAACTGCTGGTGGTAGCTTCAGAGTCAACCACTCTTCTCATCTAACTAGTGCTTTCCCAAAATGTGGCACTATTCCTTTATCTTAGTTACTGTACAAATTAAGATTGGTGGACTCATAAAACACAGATGAAACCACCCAGCAGTATATGAAATGGTTCAATTAACAACAATAATAATAATATATGATGTTTTCTGGCACTTGGGAGCCACAGAAACAAGTTGGAGACATAATTATCTTCGGAGTTCTTACTTATTTACATATCCAGCAGTTTTGCAACATTGTAAGCTGTTTGTCTGACAATCTGCACTAATTTGGGGTTCAGTGTCTTGCCAAAGGAATGAACTGTTGATGAAACTCCATTCCTACTGAGCCATAGCTTCCTTTCAGCCGCAACTGTATCTTTTTTTTTTTTTTAGCTTTTTCATTTTTATCATTATGAAAGGGGAGCTTTGACCACTGTCTGTTTGTTTTGTTTTATATTGTTACTATGAAAACATAAATGGTAGCTGCTTTAACTAATGTTTTGAATGCAGGACCTGTACTGAGTATTTTCACAGAAAGGAACTGCTACTTTTACTCAAGTAAATAATCTGAATACTTCATCTGTCCATGTCACCGTGGCATATTTGCTTGTGGCAATAGATCAAAAGTAAAAACAGGACTTGTGTTATGTTTGCAGTGGTGAATGGTGCCTGGCGACTTCAGCTGAAGTTTAATATTTTACGCTTTTCGTGCCATTAAACTCAGCAGTTTTCTCGTTCCTATAGGTTTGTTTTTAGCTTTCCAGCTTCAAATGTGCATGTAATGATGCTACAGAGGGTCAGTTCCATTGTGAGAAACGACACACGTTCCACTGTGCACTTTGAATCTCTAGGCCGCTTCACTGAGGCCGACCATGTAATGTCCCTCCCTGCTGCTGTATACAGTCAGGGAGCTGCATGGAATAGCTGCTCCATCTTCTGAGGGTGGCTGGGCTGCTTATGAGAGGGACATAAACTACCACGCAATATCCCATTGTCTCTGGCCACTTAGTTCCTCTCATTGTTAGAGGTTATTTTGCCCTTATGAGGGGCAGAAGGTTTTCAGTGTCAGTGGCGGGTGATTAATGACTCACTGCGGCTCCCTCCTGCTGAAAAGTGCACACTCAGTCTAGACTAAGATTTCCCCAACCTACCACCTCCTTACCAAGGAGACATCCATAGACCATTTGAGGACTTTTAAATCCCTCAGAGACCTTTGTCCCCCTGAACTTATTTAACACATTTGTTCCTCTGACACAAAAAAACGTAATTGATTTTTAAGTGGAAAGGCACATTTTCGTCACTCCATTCCCTCATGGTTAATCACTTCTAATTAGCTGGAAGAGTGGAAAAGAATCAGAAGGTGTACTTTTATTTAGCATGTATTTCCTTAAAAACAAAATCTAGTAGCAGCAGTGGTGAGGAGCAGCACTTGGTGTCAGAAATATACAAAACATGATTTACGGTGTGTAGAAAATGAGACAGGCCAGCTTCCTGGATGACACCTTCAACAATCCCGCAAATCTCTTTGTATTTTGAGCAAAGACCATAGGAAACACTCCTGAATAATGAAAGCAGTATTCCCCTCATATGAGGAACATTACAAAACAGGGAGGAAAATAATGAATATATTTGGTGGCGAGGGTGTTTCACAGGGACGCCGTGTCTTCCTACGATAGAAACCATGCAGGGAGCCACCTTTGTTTCCTGACCTTTACCATCAAACACTATTCTTGTTTCCAAATCCCTCCGAGTACAAGAAACAACCAGACTCTGCTGGGGCCTATATGACTCAAATTATATCATTTGTCCAATTTGCTATTGTTTCATCCATGTCAGGATAATTTGCTTTGGGTTTCTCTGTAATGTCTTGGGTTTTGTCTACCCCCCCTGAGAGACCTGCTATACAGTGTGTGCCCTAGATAGACTGTTTATCAAGTGCCCCGTGTTCTGTCAAGTTGACTTTCCAACCATGATGCACAGATAAAATGTATAGCTTCATTTCACTGGTAATCTCCGGAGGAATAAGTCTGTGACCACGGCAAGAGCCTGTTTACCTGGGGTATTAATTGGGTCAGAGTTAAAAGCATGGCAGAGACGGTCTCGCAGAGGATAAAGACAAGACAGTCATCATTACTCAACACCTACTGTATAATGACAGCTTCATCTCTCCCTCAGTAGCCATCCCACTCCTAATTAATCTCATCATCTCTCCTAACAGTTGGACAGTCAGCAGCTAAACAGATTCAACATATGTTATCATCACTGCTACCACTCTGAAACCATTTCTCCTGCAAAGTGAATACTACAGTCGATCTGTCATTATATTTTCTCAAGAAGCCAAGAGAGCCTGTCAGCATCAGAGTTTGATATTTTCACATCAGCCAATTCTGCAAAGAAAAAACCTCCAGATCTGTTCTGTTTGCTTTTGAGTCTCGGCGGCGCGTATTCCCTTAAATGTGAGGTCACGATCAATCTGAGTCATAATTAATTTTTTCTGCACTAAATTGATTCATCAAAGCATATAGTGTTTTATTTTTTTGCCTCGTAAAAAAAAAAAAAAAGCTCGAAGCTTCACAATCAGTGTCAGATTTTGACAACTGGTGGCAGCACACTCATTAATCAACTTGTGAACTCGGTCATTTTCTGCCTCCTGGGTTCAGTAGACAGAGACAGCAGTTACAGACAGCGACCACCGTACGCAGTGGACTCCCTGACAGCTCCGTTTGGCTCCTCCAAATCATACAGGCAACCATTCCTGCGATGACTGAGGCCAATTCACAGGAACAGAGAGAAATCAGTAGTCTTTGCCATTAATAATGTTGAAGTGTTGAAACATCATCTTTTGCAGGCAGGGTGTCATGCTTCTCCAATTAATTGCTTGCTTGCCAAATGTATCTTTGCACATTATCTTGTTCTATCTTTTGATTGCATGTGCTTAATCCTTATCATAATTGCAGTTGCACACTGCCACTGGGCCAGTCATGTCTCATACCAAATTAGGCTTAAAATTGTTTACTGAAGTTGGATGCTGCTCACTTTAGCTATGAATTTAATATTGCAGGAACCAATTATGTGGCTGCATAAAAGATTAAGAATTAGAAAAAAAAAAATATCAAGATACAGTGACATTTACTGTGGCTATTGTTCCTTTATTCTGACAGGAGATGATATGCTTCCAGTCCAAGCAGTCCAGGCTCTTTGTGTATTTTATTAGCTTTTTGTAGCACATGAACAATTCCCAGGACAAACAAATCACTCCACTCAACCATCAGGGTGCCGGCAATTCAGTGAAGCTAGCCCTCTCTGGAAGTGTTTTAAGTCTCAGGCAGAGCACAAAGAGGAATAATAATGATAGCCATGAATGGGCTACATGGGTAATAGCGCACCGCCTCTATCGCTGCTTGGCATGTGAAGGTGTTGTTTTCACACAAGTTGTGAGATGTTAGCACGTTGTAAAGGCAGAGAAAGGTCAAGACAGCTCTGAGAGTCGTTACCAAAGCTTAAGGGTGATGCATTAATTCAATCAAACATCTTTGTTTCGTATTATGTATATACACCTGACTGTATGTTCCACATGGCCCGAATGAATGTAAAGGTCTCTTTTTAAATCTGTTTCCAAGTGTTCTTTAACCACATCATCATTTTTCTCATTGTCGCTGAGCATTTAGCATCAGAAAACAATAACTTGTATTTCAGTTTGAGTTTGTGTTAAGTGGTCACCACTGTATTAAAGGCCTTTCTTTCTTTTCTTTTGGGTTTGAGGGTGCTGGAGCTCAGATGAAAAATGGTGATGTCACATACTACCCTGCATTGCATTTAAACCATATAAAGAAAATGTTCAAAGTTTGATTGTTTGGTCACTGTCAATCAGATCCAATCAAAACACACACACACGCACACACACAATCATTTGGATCGTGGGTTGCATGTTTAAGAAACACACCAGCTGAAATTAAATCTGTTGTTATTTACACATTCTCAAAAGTTTGTCTCCGTTGAGTCCCCCCCGCCTGTATATGTGTGTACGTAGTGTATCTCCTTAATTCACAGCACCGATGTGAAGTGTGAACAATAGTTATCATTACTATGTGTATTAAAGTAAGTTTGGCCACGAGATGAACTATATTGGATTAAAAAAATACACACATAGCTCCTCTGAGGATTTTCAGTTTACTTTGGCACAACAAAAGCAGCAAAGAAGAACAGCGACGGAGTAAAGTGAGCAGTTTTACAAGTTAAGACAAAAAAGGCTGATAATTATGAGTTTTTACTCTGCTGCCGTAGCGCAGAAGCACTCTGCTGGGTCCTGTTGTCCAAACTGAACTCCATGCAGCTTTTATGACCTCGTGATCTTTTGTGCACTGCTTATGGTATGTATGTGCCCTCTTACTGATCTTGATGAATGGTAGTGTAAGGCTAAAGGCCTCACAGAGGGCTGGTGTCATGTGTCCAACTGTTGGTCCATTCTTAAGACAGTATTGCAGGTTCTCGTGAAAGGTATTTCTTATCCTCTGCAGTCTCTACGGAGGCATATTGGCAGACGCTGTTTGCTCTGTTAATTAAATTTCCTCTTTGCAGCAAATGAGGTCATATTCCACCATTGGTGTAATGTCTCTCTCATGTACAACAAAGGGAATGCAGAGAGTCCAGGAATCTTTACTGAAACAATCACTGTTTGTCTGTGGATCTATATTTTTGAGGAGCATTGCCATGGCAAAATTTGATGCCACTGCTTGTGGTTTTTATTGCTTCAATTTTACAGACAGTTGGGATTAATGTCAGTCTCTATAGCTTCCAGGAAAAAACGGGCAATAATGTAGGAGCCTTTTCCATTATTCTGAGGCTATACAGGATGAAATCATTTGTTCTTAACTCGGCTCGCAATATTGTTAAGATTGTAACAGCGTGCCATTTAAAATGTCGTTCATCATGATTCATGTCATATTGACTTACTTAGAGATGATCTCCAGGGTGGCTGTTTGTGCCAAAATCATTTTTCTGAGCTATAAATAAGTATATGTTTTATGTTATCGAACATTATGGGTTTTTTTTTTCAGATGAGTGTGATTCTAAATGACATATGTGTCTTATAAACCTGGGAAAGTGATATTAGTATGAGCGTTGACAAGCGCATTTGACAGACAGCGGGGTTAAGAGAGGACACTGCTGAGTGTCTCACTTGTTTATACTGGTACATGCCATCATAACTAAATACAACAGTAGAAGACATGCTTTTGAACCGAGAAGAAATAGTTATTTTCCCTAATTGGAAATGCTCACTTCCAGTGAATGAGTTGGGCTGCAAAGATAAGTTAAGTAAAAGTGGCCATCCAATTAAACAGCCAGGGAAATTTCCATTTTGATATCCATTTTCTTTCTTTAGCCATGTCTCTTTTGTTAAGAAACACTCAAGCCGAAATGAAATCAAAGGTTTTATTTACCTGTTCTTAGCCATTCGTACAAATGCAGTCCCCTGTATTATGCAGATATGACAAAGTCATTTTGTTAAAAACCACTCTGTGTGCGTCTGACTGTTTTAATTACTTCAGAATTCAGCATGACCAAGACTATTTGAGAGTGCCTAAAAGCTAAGGGGTCCGACAAGTATAAACAAAATGAAATTCCGACTGTTTGGAGTGTCGACACAAAACAATTTAGTGCATTTAATAGTTTAACTGATTAGAATAAATACTGCCATTTTGAGTTTAGCTGATTTATTAAATTGTTTGTAGAAAGTTTGGGATTTGTTTTCTCGGTCTCCAATCAGAGGTAAGCAAGACTGTCATATGTCACGGAGCATCTGCGTCAATGTTGAAGACCCTCTTGATTTCTGCCTTTTACTTATGAACTGTGTGACATTTATTGAAAGTAGAGCAAAAGGCATTGGTCAATGAAAGACAATGTTGTCAGTTTCTTTCTCCGAGACTGCTGCCAGTGCTCTTGTTCATAGGGAAGTTCATTAAAATATATTTACATAACAATACTCCCACTGGAGACTACTGATGCATATGTGATGGGTTCAGTAGCATTGTAGAGCTACATTATGAAACAACAAAGGGCCTGACAGGGGCAAAGCAAATAAAGAGTGGGACTTGGCAAGACAATGACTATTTACTGTCTGTGAACAAAGGCACAAAATGTCCTTTTGCTAAGGAGCAACACTGTTATCTTCCACTTCACCTCCTCTTTCCTCAACACCTTCATAAGTCAAAAGAAACCACAAAATGAGCAAATACAGGAACGACGGTCAGGAGGACTAATTAATGAATCAAAATGAAGGACAGTAAGTGCAGATAAAGAAGAACTTTCTGCAACAGATCTCTCTCATATTCATCAGCTTTCAGTCATGCGAACAACCAATCTTCACTTCACCTGTAGCCAAGTCGGAACTTATCAGTCATCATCAGATCACTTTAATGTGATACAGTTACGTGTTGTAAGCGAAGGAGTGAAGGTATGAGCTGTTCTGGAAACACACTGATCAATTCTGATTTGTCCAAGTTTCATTATGAAAACATGCACACTGCACAGGCACTATTCTGTAAACTCATATTTCAGAGGAGTCACACTTCACACACTGATTTGCCTCCAATCTTTGCACTCCTGCGCAGGTCAGCAAACATTACGCTAGAGTCGATTTCAATCACAACTTCACTGTGCTTCCACAAATTAAGTGGACGACTTCAGAAGTTTGTACGCAAACGTGTATTTTTATAATTGACCCAGATCACTGGATCTCAATAGGGAAACACACGTAGGGAATTTTATATTAAAAATGATGCTACTTTGGATTACATCTGCTAAATCTGATTAATTTATATTATCTCCAGATAAACTTTGGAATGCAAAATGAGAACTGTGGACAACCACTTGCAACGAAGGGGTCTAGGGACAGGGAGGACGATTAGATCAAGTGAAATAAGTTTTAAGTAATATAATATTTTTACACATTGTTAAGATTTATGTGCGTGCTAGAAAAGGGGGCTTTTCTATTTAGTTCTGTGTGTGAAAGGGTGTGCCAAGAAGAAAAAGTCTCTTTTACTGACTACAAGCAATAGTTGGACAGCATAAATAAGCGAAACACTTAAAAGTTGTTTCTTGGTAACTGGTTACTATGTGATAAGAACAGCACTCAGGCAAGCTTGTAGGAACAGTTGCCAGTGTTATTATTCATAAAGTTGAAATCTTTAACTTACTAACTTTTTTACTTTTTACATTTAAAATGATCCTCTTGCATTTGGGATATGACTTGATACTAGATTAGAATAAGTCATCGTTTTGGTGTCTGGTTGCTGCAAAGACACTCATCATAAAAAAAAAACTCCAGAAGAAAAAAGACATATAGCAAGCGCACACACAAAAACAAAAAAAAATATTAAACTGATCCGGGACGGTGGAGCACTCTGTGCTTAACAGACTATGCCACCATTCAGCTTTGAAATGTGTTATTGCTACATAGATCCTAAGACACTTCAAGAAACCGAATCCATAATTTCAGCAATAACGTGAAACAAGAGAGGATTTTCCACACTGTGATCTGTGATGTCACACTGATAGGTCCTTCATAGAGAATGGAGTGGAGAAATGCAAAAAGGTCACCAAGAGAGCAGCCAGGAAAATTTTCTGGTGATCAGACTACATATCACCGCTTTGGAAAAAAAAAACAAAAATAAAAAAATAAATCACTTCCACAATAAAGCTGTGCCCCATTCACTGAGCTGCCCTCAGGCTGTACAGCAGTTCTTTGTTTTCTGTCCGAGAGATGTTCAAGTTCATGAAACTGGACTGCACTTTCCATCACTGATATTGGCATATGTATGTTTCCATCCAAGTGTTACACAATCTCAAACTTGCAAAGATGCAGCACAGTGAAATGTGTTTCTGTCAAGCACAGTGATGCTAATAATCAGACGACAGTACAAAATTGTTAGATTGTTAGATCTCTAAAAAAATCTCCTCTGACCCACGTAGTATGACACTTTTATTATTATTTGCGTTGTTCTCTTTTGTTTTTTGGTGAATGAAAAACAGGAGCACGTACTGTACTGTGCAAGTTTAATAGATAAATTAAGTTGTCCACCTAAGCAAGGCAGGACAGTGTTTTTTTTTTGTTGTTGTTGTTGTTTTTGCAATATTCATGCATTTTTAGCCATTAGAAGTTGTGCCATTTCTATTATGTTTCATTGTTTTGTTTTTTAATATGCACACATTCAAAACGCCGATATTTCCCTAATTGAAATTAAATATTGTATCTGGGAAAAAGCCAATACAAACAGAGTAGAGTGAAAGGTGGGGATAATATTAGGTACCCGCAGCTGGAGAAGGGCCATAAAAATCTTAGTAGGGTGCATGAATTAATTAAGCAGGGCCCAGAGCAATATTCTTTCAGGGATCCCAGAATTCCTAGCTCTGGCCCTGCATGATAAATTCCACTTTAATGAATAGAGGGAATAGACATACTTTTGTAAACCAACCTAGAAATTACTGCTCAGGGTTCTCACAGCGGAAGTGGAATTCCTGTGTTGGGTTTTGGAGGAAATTATTAACTAAAATCAATAAAACGTAATTCATTAAAAAGGATGATGATTTTCTTATTATTGTTATTGAATGACGTTATACTGAAAAAAAATCCTTTTTGGAATTTGTGTCATCTAAAAAGACATTTTTAAAATTTTTTAATCTTTTGTTTGATGTCTCAAGCTCAAGCTGATGTCTCAACAGTTTAGTGAAATCAGCAAGCCGCTTGTACAGCAGAAATATAAGTAAAGGATCTTGGAGCTGTGCCAGTGCATACTGTGAGTGGGCTATCAGCACTGAATGAAGTAAAATCTCTGTCTACCATGTCGACCTCTGTAACCCACATTTTAAAATCAGACTTTATTTGTTCTGTGGATGGAAAATGATGTCAGACATAAGCCGGAGTCTATTTTATGGCATTAAAAACCATGTTGAAGGATCATTCGTGTTGACACTGACATCAACATTGTTAATCCTTAAAATCGCTGCTTTTAAAAACCTAAAATGGGGCAACAGTACATCAAGTACATCATTTATTAGCAATTGTGTTGTTGGAGTACAATAAGCACTAGAGGACTACAATAATATGCTTTGTAGGTGTGTTAGTGAGTGACTGAATTCCCATCTTTAATGTTTTGTTGTTACTATATTCTCATTTCATCATTAAATACATACAAATTCATTGTAAATAAAGAAATGTGGACCTGTAGCAGCCGAATGTGTTTTCTGTAAGAGATGAGCACGATTTCCTGTAGTGTTGGTTTTGGTCAGGCTGACACTGAGAACACATGGAAGATTAAAGTGGCTGATAGGAAGTCTCTATTAAATTTGCATTAACACATTGTGTAAATCTGCTGATGATTGCCTCACAGAGACCCCATGGTTCGGCGTTCCATCCCCAGCCTCTGTACACTGGCCAGATGGCCACTTCAGAATGAGATTGACACAGTGTTTTAAACTGATTTCATGCTAACTCTCAGGAGAAGGAGACAGACCATCCGCTCTGTTGGGAATCGGGATTACAAAATAGCCAATTAAAAAGGAAAGTGGTGAAATCTTGGCCTGATAAGGTGGAGATTAAATCGGTTATAGTTTATTAGGCAAAATTACTTATTAGAAACTATTCCTCTCCAAACAGATTTCCATTACCAGCCCAACTCCTTTTTATCTCCACTCCTTTATCTGATGGCTGCACTCTGTAATTATGAATCCTCCAAATAGCAATTATGACACCAATTGGACAGCATTTCCTCATACATTTCATTTATTCTCCATTATGTCTTTGAAATAGTGAACATCTTGGAAATTTTCCTTGGAAGGGAACAGCTGACCTCACTACATACAAAACATAATTTAAAATTATGATGAAAAAAAAAAAAGAAAGAAAGAATTCCACTTAATTTGTTGCCATTGAACCATAAAGAAAAAATCATGTCATATTTCTGTCCTTGTTTCCCAGCATCCATCATGTGCCCACCCGGTGCCATGTGTAATTACTCCTAGAGAATGGCTGAGCAGATGCGAGGGCTGTGGGTGAGACGGAATCAGGAGACTCCAGTGGGTCCCAGTGTCCCTGGATAACTGGTGCTTGCTCTGCTTCAGAGGCATCTGTGCAGCACCTGTGGACAGAGCAGCACCCCACCTGCTACCAAACATCAGCTGTCTATTTTTCCGCTGAAGCCCCAGGCCTCCCCTACAGCCTCTCCCCCAGGTCAGCCAGGTTCATGAGAAAGCCCCCTCTAAGCTTTTCTCACCTTCCACTAGTTCCTGAACATTAAAGAGCTCCTCAGCTTGTCTGAGGTTGATCTGCTACCTGGGACATCCTCTGACCCTGACGCTGCTCAGCCTGCCTCCTTAAACATTGTCAATCTCACACCATACCTGAGAGCTCAGCAGCTATTGGCCAACTGCAAAACACACAGGCGGTTTATTATACCGTCCCTCTTTGCTCTAACCAAACACTGAGCTCATATCTGAAGGCTGGCGCTGGATCCCTTCATTCTCTTCTAAGGGCCTGGAATAGTCGCTGTATCAGATTGATATAGATTGAATTCTTACCCTGCCTATTGTGAACAACCATTTGTATTCATGAAATCAAAGTATTTACCTCTAAGATGAGCATCTACAATGTATCAGTACATATACTGGAAGCTGAAGTGTTGATAACATGAAGCAATAATACCCGATCACATTTCCATCTCACCTTTCATCTGAGAATCTCCAAGCCCTTTACTCTGTGTGCAGATAACCCATCCTTTGCCTGCACAATGCGCACCAGAGTAATTGCAGCAGGGAGAAGAGGATTCATTAATTTTTTAGAAAATTACAGCAATGTGGCCCTGACAGTGAATTTAATACCTGTAAATGCTATGGCACATATTTATTTTTTTTATCATCTTCTCAGCGCGGCTCGCATTTTAGCTGCACATAATCATTTTCTTCAGGACACTGAAGAGACTTATTTTGTAATTACTGGAAGTGAAAACGTTTTTTGTTGGCTCGTTTTTTTTTTCTGTTGATTTGCACTAAAATACGGGAATTAACATTTTGACTGAACATATTATAGTTGACATTTTCTGTGATCAGGATTTAACTCAACAACTGCGACGAACAAAATATCGCTGCCACACTTTTTTAAATCATGGTATTTCATTTAGCGAGATGCGTCGAAAAAAATTGAACGGCAGTGGCAACTTTGCAATAGATCTTGAAATCACAATATTGTTGACACGCTGTATTAGCAGTGCTTTGGAGCCCTGACTAGTAATTGTTGGCAGGTCTTAAAAGTCACAGCGTTTGCAGTCCATCAGGCTGTTGGCATATCCAGAAAAAAAAAATGCTTCAGCTGTTCTATCAATTCAACAAAATGGCCTAATGAAAAACTGGCATTGTTTCATTGTGCCATCTATGGCATAATAGCATATGTGATGCCGCTGCCTCTGGTAATTTTCATATGCATGTTCATATGTTGCTCTGCACAGAGAAAATAAGGGGCGACTATAGCTGTTTGAGCGGAGGCTCTCAGTGCAGATATTGCACAAAGCATTGTGATGAGGGATATTGGGAGACCCTATTTGATTTCATTAGAAGGAAAAATTAGATGAAAGTCTTGATCTCAGAGGACACTTAGCAGTGCCTCTGGCAAATTGACAGACATAATGTTGTTTGATTTGCAACACAAACTGAACAGCTGACTGGCAATTAATGTATTTTACAAACAGAATGTTTGGTTAACCAAATCATATTCGCCTTATTGATTAAAAAAAACAAACAAGAAGTGGAACACAGCATGATGGGGAAAAAAACAGCATGGTGCAATATTTTATGTGCATCACTGGTGTAAATGTTTTCCATCGTAACTGGCAAATGACCCAAAAATGCATGTGTTATACAATATATATGATGATGAGTTGCTTTTACAGCATGTCAGTGTGAACATAATGTATCCATTAGAAAATTATATATAATTACCACAGTAATTTGTAATAATTCATAATGACTTGGAAGCTTTTAAAATATACATTAATTTTTCATTCATTCGTCTGTCAGTGTATTGCAAAGTTATCTTACATTTGAGAAAACAGTTGCTGCACGACCTTCAAGATGATCTGACAGTAAAAAGAATGATGAGGATTTTTACATGAATGAATAAAAATTCAATAAGCATTCTTTACTTAGCGTCGAACTGAAACAATTGTTGCAGCCTTTCCTGTTCCCTGTATCGCTTTGATGTGGTACATTTTTAAACTAATGATCCATCCTATGCATAGTGGCCTTTTGATGAAGACAATTGTGCCTTTTTGCACAATTACAGGTCATATTTGCCAGCCCCTGGCCTACACACATTTGTTTTCACATGGTGTTCTGGTCTGAGTGGCTGTCAGGGTCTTCTTTATTCATCCGTGGCTGACAATCATACTTTATTGAGAATGGAAAAGTGACGGCTAATTGATTTTACAGTGATACCGATGGAGAGACAATGAATGTGCCATCAATTCAATCCGCTATTTAATGGTTCCAATTTAGTCTGTAAATGCTCACTAAACTAATTTCACTGGGTGCAGCAATCTGAAAAGCTATCATATCTCTAATCTCCTCCTATATATTCATAAGGAAAAGGGAATTTACCCAATTCCAAGGTGTGGAGATGATCTGTTAGTGCAGTGTAAATGTTTAGAACGCGGCAATTGAGTTCATTTATAAGGATATGAAAAGTTTTATTGGCAGGGTCAGTGGAGTGGAACTGTTGGATAATAGGCAGTTACCGAGAAGTGTTTGAAGGCTATGAAGCATAGAGATGTAGGGAATAAAATGCCGGGACATACCGTAATCGGAAGCTAAACTGAAATTCTGAAACGGCACGGCTGTTAGATTCCCACTGATAAAAGGTTCAGTGGCAGAGGCCATTGCTATTCAACCATCTATTTATTTTCCTCTGTGCAAGCTCTTCAATTTTGGCCAAAAGTGGGAAGCAGTGAGCCGCATATGCCAATGTGGTGTGAGATGGTGATGTGGATGCAATGGGCTCTATTTTTCCATCAGAGCGTTTCCCAAACCCAATCATCATCGGATATGGCTTTGTTTCGCAAAGAGAACAGGATGTTAATATGGCTATTCTCTCAATAAAGGGAAAATACACAGTAGTCTTTTAAAGATGAGTTCATTCAATTCACAACACAATTCAGTGCCCATCAGTGTGACCCCAATACTTCCTTCCCTTCTTCTGTCATTTCCCTTCTTTTTAGCCCCATCTCCCCATTTATTTCTCCCTCTTGGCCTTACATGGACAAATACACACCAGCACATACACACACACACATATTTTATGCCTCCCTCTGTTTCTCTCTATTTCCACCCTCTTCCTCCTTTTCTCCAAGGTCTTGCCTTTGTTACATCTTTGCCAGAATTGCTTTTTTTTTTTTTTTTGTTTTTGTAGGGTACATGCATTTAAGGTCAACAGCCGCACAGTTTTTAAAAAATTCAGTCTCCTTTGCTGTGGGTATCGTGTAACCTGGATAGATTTCAGCTGGGACGTCTCTGATCACATCCTGTCACTATGGAGATTCCATCCGCAACCCCCCAGAGTGTCATGCTTTGCTCTATCGCAAAGACCATTCCCACCCCGCTGCTGTTTGTTTACGAGCTGCCGTTTAGACGTCCATTTAGGCTATTTTAGCCGTAATGTATGTTAGCCTTAATAGATGGAATCAGGATGGCAGAATTTGTGTTTGTCTCTTACCCAAATCAAAGCCTAAGATGAGATCCCCTGTTGACTTTGCCAGATGAGTGAGCAAAAAAACCCGAAATGATGATTTTTTTTTTTTTTGTCTTTTATATCATGAATGTTAATAAAGCGGTGAAGACGTGTTGAGTGATGTCTCAGCGGATGTGCACAGTGCAGCTAACGTTGGCAATTAGTCTACAGGAGAGAATTCCACTTTGGGATGCACGGGCGTGAGAGATGCTGGTGTCAGAGCTTCATGATTAGTTTACTGTGATATTCCTTTTGGGGATGGTGGCCCTACATGCATGCATGTTCCCATGAGGTTGAAATGTAAATATATACTAGATATATTGTTAGAAAGACACTTCAACCTATAGCAGGCATTGAGTCCCTTAAACCCCCATGAAATATTGATGAAAACCCTTTTTGGAAACCTTTTTTTCCACCCACTGTTTCACAGGCTCTGCTTTATAATTCATTCATTTCTTGCATAATAGTGACAGCAGTTGATGGGTCAACAGATACACTTTTCAAAATAAATACACGAAGAAAACACAGACTGCATTTACAAAGCAATTTGAGTATTTTTAAGTTCACGGCATCGAGCTGTGTGCCTTTGGTAATTTCACTGAGGTGTAAAATCATTTCTTTATTCATAAATTAAAATTGGAATTTAATAGGCTCTTCTTTCTTTTTGAGGGACTTGATTAAAATATCCATTATGAGATCAGCTCTTTAGTTTCTGTGTTGTGGATTACTTTTATCTTGGCAGACATAAATTATGGAACTCTGCTCTCAGAGGTAATTGCCTAAAATATATTCATTGTCTGATTCTTTTCAGTCATATCCCTGCAACATGTCTCTCATAGCTTTGATATCAACTAGGATTTTTCATTTTCTCATGATTTACCATTAAACTTTTATTTTAAATTTCTGTCATTTTTTTTTTTTTCTTCCTCACTGGGGCAGTTGGCTGCTCCAGTGTTTGTTCAACATGATTTGCACAGGTTTATGTGAGCCAGTGTAACTTGGAAAGTGGCCTACAGTTTGTTGATGAGAGCGATGGCACCATGACCTGAATTAGAGGGCTGCCGTTGCCAAATAAGGATGCTGCGACAGAGGCAGGGAAAATACCTTTAATCCCTGACAAACAAGCATCTTTGGCTGCGAGTAGTTTTTGTGTTTGGTGGTGAAGCCATGTGAGGGCCAGGGTTAAACGGAGGCCTCCGAGTAGCCAGGGGAGCCCAGCTCAACACAGATAAGGGTGATCATGCTGAAAATGACTCATAGGTAAGACCTCTATCTCTGGATACCCAGCTAGAACAAGCTTTATCAAGCCTGGTCCTGATCTGGATCTTAAAGACCAAACTGCATGAATTCCCTCAGCAGAGTGGTTATATAGTGGAGTGATGGATGCTTTGCTGCTTTGAGATGGAGGGCTTACCTTTAGCCACACGGACGATGGGTTTGCCTAGAGAGGTCATCGTTAACTTACAGATTCAACTCATTTATCTATGTATTCATTTATTTATTTATTTATTTTCTCAACATTTGCGAAGACGGATTTGGCACTAGAATTCACTGGTTGGCCAGGAATTTTGATTTAGCATTTTCACCAATCTGGCACATATGATAAGGTTTTCACAACACGATAATTCCATGTGTGTTTGGGCAAAAAATAAATAGTTAAATCGTGTTATTTTTTTAGCCCTGCCGAGATCTGAGTTTAGCCTCCTCTCCTGTAATTTCATTTCAGTTAAAAAAGATGGCAGGTGCTGATTGAGGGCTTTTACTTTCCATTATATCCTTCTACTTTACTTGGAATTCATTGTATGCCAAATCACCCAGCTAAGGCCATCTGAGTGTGCAGTGCTTAAGTGCACAAACCTCATTTTCAAATTTATTTCAATAGTGGAGAGGAGATAACAGTGTTTCAGTGAATCAAGAGTATTCCCTTTCAAATCACATCATCCAAGTCCCAACACACTTGACTCTGGATTAGAGGAACCAGATTAAAAACCTCAATTTAATTAGAGTGAATGGATAGATCTACCACTTGAAAGAGCAATAAGTAAGGTCCCACTTATAGAGAGATATCTGCTGGCCCACTGAGGTCTATACACCCCAGGTAAAATTGAAGATGTAATCTTTCCAGTGCAAGAATAAACTCCTCTGGCTGCCAGCCGAGGATACACAGAGCCTCATGATGTGCCCTGCTTTCCAATCACAGGCTGAAGCCTTGTAGCCTTAATGTAGATCAATTATAGGGCAGAAGAGTCACTGTCACATATGATTCACAATATCAATTTCATGCTCTTGGAAACTGTTTGGCAAGTGTTCCCTCTTTTTACATCTGCTAACCAATCGGAAGGCAACATGTCAACGTGAAAGTCAATTTAATGGTGTGACAGTTAACCAGTGAGTGCAATGTAGAGAAGATTTTCCCAGCAGTCTCTGTCTGTCATGGCCTGATATTTATTTATTTGCTGCATAGCCCCGCACAAATAAAATGTCACATCTCATTTACACATCCCACCCTTTTGTGATGCAAAGATTCGCTTTAAATGCTAACTGTGGGGACCGCTCGGGCTGATTAAAGACCCCTTGAAGCGTGCTCAAATAATACACTGTGGATGTTTAGAGAGGGACAGCGGAGATGTCGCAGCAGTGAACATCCCCAAATCTTCTGCTGTGAATGAATTTCAATAAATAAGTAACCAATCACTCATGGCTCATACTGACTTGATGCCAGTGTGACAGAAAGAAAACGTGTTCAGTTCAGCTTAAAGGAATAGTTTGGAAAATATGCTTATTCCTTTTCTTGCAGACAGTAAGATAAGAAGATACTATGTTTTTGTCTGTTAATTATTAGACTGACATCCAGGTGCCCGTTAGCTTAGCTTAGCATTTAGACTGGAAACAAGCAGTTAGCCTGTCCAAAGGTAACAAATCACCTACAAGCACACAGAAAGCTCATTAAATAACATGCTATATCTCGATTCTTTAAACCGTACACAAACCACAAAAGTGTAAAAACAACAATTCACCATTTTATGAGGCGTTATTTCTTGGCAGGGAACAGGTTGCCAGGCAACCAGTGGGGACTCCAGGAAATTACTGCCTCTATTAAAGAAAAAGTCCAGCACATAACCCCCCCATAAAACCCTGAATTGCATTTATGCCCAGATTAAACTAACAAGACGTAGGTGTGTTAGTTAGTGAGCTTCAGACGTTAAGGTAAACACCTCTGACAGGTTTCTTTAACTGTTCCCCCGTGTTTCTGGTATTTATGCTAAGCTAAGCTAACCAGCTGCTGGCTGTAGCTTCACATAACGGACAAAGTTGATACAATGTTTTTGTCTAATATCAAGAAAGTGTTAACAGAGCGTTATTTGTTCTTGTTCGGTGGTGGTCTTGGGTTTAAGGAACGAAAAATGAAATGAAAGTCTAGTTTTTCTTGAAACAAGTGTGACATGACAACAGTTTTTCTATCAGACATATCATGTATTATCTCAGGAGGTCCACCAAGCAACAAGAAGATGTAACAGTATTCCTCAGTGTTCACTGTTCTCACAGATTCACATAGACAACACAGGCCGCTGATTTCTATGTGCTTGTACGAGGCCAAGCAGTGGTGCTCTCAAGAAAAGGACAAGATGCTCTCCTCATCCTTGGAGGCACAGGTTTTGAAAATAAACATGCAGCAGTGCCAAAGCCATTTCACATTCTGAAAAGGCGACAGTCCACTAATCTATGAATAGGGCGCCTAGGAACCCCGGTGACAAATGTTATCTCAGCGTGGCATAGAGGGTTCAAACCCATTCAGCCCCCGACTCACAGGCCACTGCTAAGATTATGTCACCATAATCCCCAAGCAGGCTTTTTGTTGCCTAGATGGGCAGGTGATTCTATGTGTGAGCAAAACAGCACTGCAAGGGCAGCAAGGAGAAATTATTATTTATTCTTGGCATGACAATAGAGGTTTGGACAGTCAGAGTGTTGTCATATTGTATGTACACATTTGAGGTTTGGGGAGATGTAATTCCAAAGGTATAAAAATACTGCAGAAGATGGATTATGTTTTCATATCAGGTCTTACCTTTTACCCTTATCAGCGAGGGTGTATCGGGGAAGGGGAAACAAACGTTTTTCGGGCTGATTGATAAAGTGTGCGTCTCCTTTTTCCTATCAGTGTGCAAACATTTTTGTAGTGGAGTGGGGTGCATGTTTGTATGTAATATAGTAAACAAGAAAATGGAGACACGGGGGAGCGGGAAGAGGTCAGTTTAAATGGCACATAGCGCTTTTCTGATCCCAAAGGTAACACAACTCTCCGTGAGAAGGACGTTTTAATTGATTGCTATAGAACTATTGATAACCTAAAAAGCAGCTAGTTTTATAATAGCTTGTCTTCTCACCCTCGGGAGACACAGGAAATTTCCCAGTTCACCTATGTGGGATACATCAAACGGCCATTCAGCTACTGGTGATTTCACCAGCCTTCTATGATTTAATTGGGTTTGTATTGCCTTTAATTTAAATGATGATGCAGCCTTGGATGAGGTCACTCACAGGGTTGTGATTCGGTGCAAAGTAATTGAAGTTCCCTCATTTGGAGGAGGTTTGGGGAATTAATCGCTGGACGCTCAAGGACACAGAACCAAGATGTCCAGAAATAAGACAGGATTAATTGAAAATCTTAATTACTTTCTAAGGGCATAAACATCTCAATATCAATTAAAATGTGTTTCCACTGCACTTAGAGGATATGAGGTGCAGCAGTTAATTAGATGTAGAGACTGATGGGTGAGCTCACCGGTTTTCAATATAAGCCCTTCAATTGAACTGCTATGATTTAAGGGCATAAATAATGCATGTGAGGCTTTACTTTTTGAGCATTTTTACCTGTTATGTGAAAATGTTCAGAGTCACTAATTCAAAGTTGAACAAAGTTGAAGGTTAGATAGATAATATAAAGCAAGGCATATTCGGGTTATAATTCAAGTTTCTTAAATTATAGAGTGCATATTAAGCAGAGTTATATGACTGGGGCCAACAGGGAAATAATATCCTCCAGCCGCTTCGCTAGTGCTGTGCGGTTGACTGAGCAGATAAAAGCTTGGGTAAAAATGGCTAGTGGATGAGGAAATGTTTTGGAGGTGTAACAGTGATTGTTATTCAAGGGACACCCTTCTACCACAGCCAGCAGTGTGGCCTTGAGGCCTGTCTGTCATCTCACTGAATTTCACACTTCCTATTTTTTTCCTGGTATTTATTCATTTATCTATCATTCTTCTTAATTCCAGTTTATCTTTTGGGAATTGTTCAAGGCCCTTTGTTTCTATGTATGTTATTCCCCCCTGCCTCCTACTCCTCCTCCTCCTCCTCCTCCTCCAGTAGCCACTGCTTTTCTGCTTCAGCTGAGAAAAGGGACCAGTCATGAGCCATTTAACCATGGGAAAGCAGGAGGGCCCCTCTAAACTGGTATTTCTGAACCAATCTAGGTAGTGTATTCGAATTGCAGAGTAACAAATGGACAGTGGAAGGGGTTTGTAATGGTGATTAGAGTCTGAAATTGGTTCAGATTTACAGTGTCAGTCAGAGATGGAGAGAGAGGAATAAGCAGTCTAAGCGGTCTAATGGATCCATCAGCTTGCTTCGGCTGCTCAGTGGGCCGAGTGGGGTCACCAGCCATCCGCAGGCACCACAAAAGCACTTCAATTTTGTTAGGAAATGTATCAATTTAACTGACTCGAGCGGCACACTGAAAACCTAATGAATCTGGACTCAATTTTCCAGCACACTGCCTCTATGAACTGGAGGAAACAATGTTGGTGGTGAAGGGGTGAAGTCAGGCCATCGTGATTGGCTGGCTCTGACTTCCCAGCCTTCGGCACGACCAGTCAGGAAAACAGGGGCAGGCCTCCGTTTATCTAGCGATAGTGGCAGCACCGACTGCTGTCACTCATCTAACAATCACGTCATTAAAGGTAAATTGGCTTCTATTTCAGCGGGATGATAATGCTAATTGAGTGGCAAAACATAATACCAGGAACTGTTGTGTGCCGTTAAGGGGAGGAGGGGGACAGATTAAATGGCCATACAATAGTGGGCGTCAGGCATGGCAGATGTTGCTTTGTGCTGAGGACTGCATTGACATATCTCTTGCTTGTCAGGCCTGGGCTTTAGAAGAGACTTACAGGACAGGGGACCAGATGGTCTCATACAGAGGCTGAATAAAGCAGTTAAACAGCGGCACAGTTTAAAGACAACTCAGCTACAAGAAATGCGCTACTTGGTAAATAAATAAAAAAAAAAAAGAGTGGCACGGCTTTATCGATCCAACTATCACAAGCAAAGCCTGACAGCCAGCTAATGAATGGTTAGGCGTTTATTTAGCAGCCAGGCCCTGATCACCACTCACCCTCCCTTTAGTAGAGCTGTCAGCCAGCTTTTTCCTATTGGCTACAGAACGACAAATTCAGGGGCCAGCTCATAGCTGAGGTCAAGGTATATTGTTAAACGGCTTGTATTCTCTTCACGGGAGTTTTGTCCTTTGATAGATAGAATCTAATGTTGCATAAGTAGATTATCTAATTCAGCTGACACCCATTCGGAGGATTACGCTGACACTTTTTTAATGATGGCACACCTTGGATAGGCGTCAAGTGCATCATATAGTTTATAAAAAAGTAGGACTGCGTACGTCTATGTGCTCTATACTTACAGAGCATAATATAACGCTTGCTGTCAGGCTGTTATGGAGTTGAGAGGCTGCCCCTCCACTTGACCTCACCATTATGGTGAGCACTGATCTCATTTGACAAGGCCGGCTGGAGCAGCCCTCAATGTCTGACAAGTCTTTGGAGAAAATCCTCCTCAATGCAGTATTAATATTAAATGGAATGAGAGTGAAGGTCCAGTTGTAATCAGCGAGCATCAGATCCTACAGTGTAGTGTAGTAGACTGCGGTCCTTTATTTCTCATGCTTAAGGAAGAAAAATAACTGTATTAGAGCTTGTTATAATCAACTGAAGTGTATCAGGGAGGAAATTGCATACCTACACCAAGATATAACACCACACTGACTATATTGAGCAGGATACGTACATTTTGAAAATTCATGTCCACATTTATCTTAAAATTTTCCAAGAGTGTTCCAACAGTGTCAATAGTTCCCTTGTTGTATTTGACTATTATTTACAAGACTGTTACGGCCTAAATCGCACTGAGACTGTTTCTGAAAATAAATAAATCACAGTTTTGACTACGCAATCTGTTTTGATAAAAGGGACAGGGATAGATTACTCATGATCTTACCGAACCGGAGTGTGATGTGGGATTTCTGGATATTTCGCTGTCCTTTCTGTTTTTCCTCAATGAGAGCGGAGCAGGAGCTTTGTTTATTTCAGCAGGAACAAACACAAACAAGCAGATAGATTTGCGGTGAAGCCCCACGGAAAAGAGAAGTTAGAGATGCTATTTTACAGGTTCGCTGTGACTATTTTATTTTTTCTCTCCTGTCCATCCCCTAGGTGTTTGACTGTGAGACATTTAATCGAGGGACTAGCAGTTTCATATCAGTAACAAAAATCAAATAATGCAAGATGATTTACTCCCCCTAGCAACTAGGGAGCGTACTCTTAGCAACCAGCCAAGCCCTGGGCTTCGGTGTAATCAGCTTGAAAATATTTCAATTATTGTGTTGATTTTAGTGGATTTGAGAGGCGGCTGGTGTGCGCCTTGGTACATTCAGCCCATGACCTGCAGAGGAAGGCATTGATTTAAACAGGTGTCAGAAAGGAAACGTAGAGGCAATTTAAATGGGAATAGGATGGCAAAGTCATTGAGCATTGTTCAGTGCATGTGTGACATCCACCCGATGCTACCAAATCAATGCAGCTCAGCTGAACTAAAAAAATCTACCTGGAGGAATCGTCTATATGCCATGGACCACTGGAGCAAAAGGATTGCTTTTCTTTTCCCGCATAGCCTTGTCTTTTCTGTTGTTTGTACAAAATAAAATGAGACTCTTTAGCACATTAAACTGATTGAAGACTACTTGATACTGTCACTAAAACAGTTCCGGGAGACATTATACAGATTGTAAATCCTTGTTATCCCGGTCATATACAACTGGTGAAATGAAAGGTTACAGGTTTTTTAATGTGAAAATAATATAGATGAGAAGTTATTATTTAGGACATGAACTAATTTTGTAAACTGGTCTGTGGGATGTAACTTTCCCTCACAGGTGCGTTAATGTTGAGTAACTTTCTAGCCTGACAGCTTTCATTTCTAATTTCTGTATGTAGTAATCTTCTCAAAAAGTCCTCAAAGGTACTTATTAGGACAAATATTTCAATTACACAGTCAGTCGGGGTCATGAAATTATATAGGAAAGTATACACCTGAGGTAAATCACACTGCAAGATATAAAAAGTTAGCATCACCTCAGCCAGTTACAATATTAAAGGGCTGCTTACACAATAATGTGTAAGTTGGGTTGGGGGATATTTGAAATCAATATCATAATAGTGTGAAGAGTGTTAATACAATGACAATGCATGCAAAAAATTACATTAAAATAAATAAATAAATAATCTAATTCGTGCTCAGTGCTATGTTTCACTGCCACTGTTATGTATTACATCAGACCAAACTCTCCATACACGTCAACTAAAATCTTTAAAGGTCCAGTATGTGAGATTTAGGTTAACATGGTTAATGGACTGTACTTATATAGCACCTTTCTAGTCTTCCACCACTCAAAGCACTTTTACACTATATCTCATTCACCCATTCACACACATTCATACACTGATGGGATTGGCTGCCATGCAAGGTAGAAACTTCTCATCAGTTTTAGGAGCTAACCATACACACTGACAGCACAGCCTTCAGGAGCAATTTGGGGTTCAGTATCCTGTCCGACATACTTCCATTATACAGTAAGTGTAACAATGTTTTCACTGGTGTACAATCACCTGAAAATAAGAATCTTTATGTTTTTGTTACATTGGAATGAATTATATCTACAGACGCTGCAGATCTAACCAGCTAACCATTAAGTTTTACAGTAGCCCAGAATGGACGAACTAAACACTAGCTCCAGATCTTTCATAGTTTCTCCTTTATTGTTGGAGGAAGCGGGTGAGTCAAGGGGATTCCAATCAGCAACGCTGCTAGATGCCATTAAATCCTACACACTGCTCCTTTAATTCAACTGGGCGATAACAAGATAGGTTCGTGGTATGAATATATGCCACTTCAAATGTGGCCATTCTGCATTTTGCTGATATTATTTCTAGGATTTAACTTGAATGCAGGACTTTTACTCTTAATGGAGCATTATTATGGAGTGGTATTACTACTTTTACTTAAGTAAAGGATAAAAATACTGCAGCTATGTTAATAAATTATATTCGGCAGCTGAGGTAATACAGATAGGTTTGAGAAGTTTGAAAAGACCCCACACTAGAGCCTAGATGACAGCGTTTTAGTCATTTTATTCCTGGATGAATCCAAGGCTAATCATTTGTTAAAGAGTGATTTTTCTCTTATCGCGGAGTGAAGAATTGCTTGGTCTGTATTTGTTTCAGGTGTCAAAGTTTAAAACCATAAACCACTATTATGTCAAGAACTTTATTGCTTCTCACATCATTTTGCTTCTCCCTAGCTGCTGTGATATTTTCATCTTTGAGGGGGCTTTATTTAAATAACAGAAATTGTTCTGGTTTCTTATAGTGACACCATACCATACAGCAATTAAATGTGTTGCACTTGTTTTGTGCTGCCACTGAATTACTTGGATTTACTGCTTGAATCAAGCCTCGTGTTGATAACAAAGCACCCACTGTTATAATGTGGGCATAATGTGTAGGTGTTATGTGTTATGTGAGCGTGTGTGCTCTTGTGTGTTTTTAGTGCTCAAATATAATTTCTGCTCATTTGGAAACAAAGAATTACTACCGGCTTAAAGTTCATCATTTATTGAAAATGCTGAAAATGTAGAAGCACGTCTTTGAGTTGACGGTCTCTGAGTCTGGAACATTTCGTCTTGCCTATATAGTGGCAAAACCCTCTAATCAAAGGATAATAGGAGGGTGCTTCTTTAATCTCTATGTACATCTGTATATGTTTTTATTAAAGAGCCAGAATCTGAATCTGTATATTTTAATTAATTTGGGCATGTAGGAGGAAAAGGAAAGGTTTTTTTCTACACTAATAAATAATTGACACTCAGAATATAGTCATTTTCTTCAGCACTGTCCAAAAATTAGCCAGTTTTCAGCTGGTTGATCTTTAGTTTTACCTGGAGGAAAGAAGACAAACATACCCTCCAAGTATGGCTATACAGGCAAACCTGCAATATGACCTCCCTAAAAAAATCATTTTCAGGAGCCCCACTGTATGTATAGGAAAAAGATAAAAGGACAAATACTAGTTACCATGGGCAAATTGACTAGTAAAGTGAGTCTATGTGAAATTCATGAAGTGTAAACATCAGGCACCGGTGAATTCTGGGTTCCCTTTGACCACTAACTTGAGACCTTTTCTTGAGTAACAACTGCTGAGAGGTTTTTAAGTAGGAAATGGACTGAGGACTGGGTGAAAAATGAAAGCGAGAGGAGGAATGAAGGGCTGCTGCTGACCTGATGGGTCTGTAGAATGATCTGATTCACGCTGGAATAAGAAAGGACTGTGAGCTTCGGAAACAATTTGTCAAAAGTAGGCTAAATATATCATTTTGGCATTTTTCTCAAATACAGAAACTCAGATACTGTATGTTTGTTCCTGATATAACACACTTTGTTCAGTGTGCAACACGTGTAGCTTTCGCTCCCTTTAGGTAGTTAGTCAACAATTAACTTGTTCGAGTCGAGGCCTTTCTGCTGAAGCAGGATTCAAATTAACAAACACAATTGAGGGTGTTGTCATTATCCCTGCACTAGATGAGCAATACATCCTCCTCTCTGCTGTTTGTACCATCACGATGCGCGGTTATAGAGAAAGAATACAAATAAACAATATTTCCTGAATGAGGTCAACCCTACCTCTCTCAAACCGCCTAGACACAGGAGTACCCTGTGATTTCAAGTACCAGGGTTTAATCAGATTGAACTCAATGTGCAAAGCAAATGAGTCTGATGAGTCAAAGGAGAGATAGAAATGAATGGGGAGTGAATTTCCAGCCTGACTGTGTCACAGGATAAATCCACTCATTTGTATCAAAATAAAATAGCATGATATGATATGATGAGGCAAAAAATGTCTTGGAAAAGTCTTTGCTGTGGACAGTCTCATGCCAAAAAAGTTATTAAATTAGATGCAGTGTAGTGTGGTGTAGGTATTATAAGGTACTGGATTGGTTACACATTAAAATATACATGGTTACTCCCCTCCATCACTTGATTGAGAGCTCCTTCAACCTCTCGGTGGGGAGGCGCTGCTCCAGGCAGCTATTTTCACTGGTGTTGAAAGTCTCTTAATTTAGGGCACAGGTAGTGGGTCTCATGAAAATGCACTGAGTATTCTTAATAGGACCCCGAGGTGGAGGGTATAGTTGAGGTGATACTCTACTGTTATATGATAACAGGCTGGGGGAGTCCAGGGTGACATCTTGTCAGGTGGAGGCAGGATTCCTAGTAGCACCCCTGCTTGTAAAATGTTGTAAACTTCTTTGCCTTCACCCACATGAAAAAAATCATTAGCAGGCACAGCATGCCGGAGGAAAAAAATGCTTCTGTTAGCTGTTATACTCAATCGTAACCATGTACAGTGGCATAGCATGAGGCAGAAATACTTGTGTTACGCTTATACTGATGTTTGTTTGACCACCAAAGTTAGAAAATAATTAAATTAGAGGAATCTGTTTCTAATCAAACATCAACTTTCAATCAATTTGCACAAAATCATCTCTATTTAGAACATCAACATCAAGATAAAGCTCCTTCCATCCATTAGGGTTAGGTTAGCAACAGATCAGTCGCCATTTAATTTCTGGACTGTGGAAGGAAATCCGGGTTTCTAGCTTGCTGTAAGGTGACAGTGCTAACCATTACATCACCGTCTCAAGTTATTTCACGAAAAAAAGTTTTTCTTTGTCTATTGATCCACAATAACTATAACTTTTTAACTATAAACTACAAAGCTCAACCGAATCCATGCAAATTACTGTTCCTGGAAACCTATGGAAATCTAGGGGAGAAAAAAGAAGCACATAAATCACAGCTAAATGTTAAATTTTAAGATCAATGTGTTAAAAATCTGTCTGAAAATGAGACTTCAGCTGTTTGAAACTATTTTCTGTAAGAACTTTTATTATTCGGCCCGAAAACAGCAATGGAAGGACGGGGCTGCGTCTGCCTGTAAGCAATTGGCTTCCTCGTGAGTGTATGTTCTCGCACTGAGACAATAACTTAATAGAAACCACATAGAGACATATCAGCACTGTGATTTTTTTCCACTTTTAAGCTTCAACTATGCAGTTTCTATAGATATCTATCTGGAGGTCTTTATCAAGAAAAGAACAGAAAAAAAAACATCAAAAAGTGTCAAGTTAGAAAGGTGCTAATGTGTGTGATCACATTAATCGTCTGACAGGCTCTCACGTTCAGCGGTTAGTCCATTATGATTCACACTGATGTGAGGTCTAGGTGTCAGGTGTCATAATTTAATTGTGTTGTTTTCTATTTCTCAGGGATACTTTAGGGACCGGAAAGCAGAGTAATGTAGCAGAGTCCACCTCTGCTCTCTCTCATTCCCTCTCTCTTTCTTTCGCGTTCTCTCTTCTTAATTGGAGACACTGGGGGTTCACATCACTTTTCACTTTAATCTTGACCTTAGAAGATAAACCACTGATAAAGATGAGAATCATTATCTGCCCAGAGAATTCAAGGAATAATTTCCTCAGCTCATGTTCTATTCATTAATGGGAAAGCACTTTTGTAGTGGAGGATATCTTGAATTTGCAGACATGCTAAGATCTATGACAGAACGGGTTTTTGTCAGCGTGTTGTCTGGTCAAAAAAAAAAAGCTGCCTAATGATTCTTGGAAATTGCATTTGCCATGTGACTCAACTTCTAAACAGTTGTTTAGAATATTCTCAGCATGCATATTAAATAAAACAATACTGAAAACCTGAAAATAGCTTGAAACATGACCACATAATATCTGTTGTAGATCAATTACTGAACAAGAAATAATTTCTCAATTAGGTGTATAGTAACCTTATCTTAATAAGGTTACCATAAAACAATGACATCACATTTCATCTATATATTACGCTGGTTCATTCTCAGTTAAAGGTTGTGTGAGATTAAAGTCTCTCACATTTGATAAACCTACTCCCCTTAGTTACTGTTGCTACACCTGACAAGCTTTCCGTTATTATTTCCATTCTCCTCTTGGTAATTTTTGAAACAATACAGGTCTTTGATTTCAGACAAAAGCAGTCCTCTTCATTTCTCTGGCTTTTGTCGCCTAAAATGACAAAGTGTGACTAGCAGATTTTAGCACCTGCAACTAACTAGCTAATTAAGCTAACGTTGGCTTCATGAGTTGGCTGAAAATGGCTGTCTCCTGCTGACTTTTTTTTTTTCATCTTTCAAGCTAACTTTCTAGTTTTACAAGAAGAACACTGTAAAAATGGTCTCAAATATGCATACATGGATATCATGCTGAAAGAATAAGGCTCAAGCTGCATGTCCCTGGCAAAAATTAAGCATCCTCACCAGTTGTTCCCACATCACAGTTAGCTGTTTCTAGTACTATCACAAATATCGAGCCAACTCGAGGGTTTACCATGCAGTCAATTATACCAAGTGTAAGTTTTCCCAGCCACAATACTTTATAGAAACCACAATATTACATATAAACAGTGGCCATATTCATGTCTAATTTCACAGATCATTCCTAGTCTTAAAACCCTAGACTCTACTTGGGTTTAGCATCATGTCTGTCTGTTTGAAGGACAAACTTGTGTTGTGCTGGAGAGGCCACTGACTGCCTTCCATCAAGGACAAAGTCACCTTCCTCTGGAGGAGAATCGAGTCCTCTGAGACACTCTGTGGCTTGTGAGTCTACTGCTAGAACTAGGTCAGCTCACCTCTTTGCTGGAAGTTATACTATTATTTCCTTAATGTCGTCTCGCTCCCCGTGTGTGACTTTCCTTGTGATTGACTTGTTTGGTGTATTCTCCAGCCACTGCTGATGACAAAACCATCAACACACATTTGTGGTACTGTCAGAAAAGTGATTCAACAGAAACAGGTGATGTTACAACAGCGGGACAGATTAAGATACTACACAACCTTTTAAGAGTCTACACTATGCGGTTATTGATGTTTCCTCAGATGGAAAATCATTTATGTATCCATGAGGGTCATATCACCGTTGAATACAGATATGAAGAAATGATCAGGCTCAGGCACCAAATTTGATTATGACCATAAGAGGTATGAGTGTTAGTAGAAACAAAATTATAGCTGCTTATCAGATTTCATGTCAACATTTCAGTGGACCTGCATTAAATGAAAGGTCAGGTGAGGTGGTTTTAAAAGGACAGGATACTCACATGCCCAGAGTGAAAGAGTTTGATTTCTTTAAACGAGGCTGCTCAAATCTCATCTCCTGTTAACTTTAGAGGTCATTTTGACACAAAACGAGGACTGCAGACACAACAATGCTTTCAGCGTACATATCGGCAAGTCAGTACTGCTTTAAGGTAGACTGTGAAACTAAGCTTTATCAAACCGCGGAATAAAATTGTGTCAAACATTTAGTTAAAACCATCTAAAATCACACTCACTTCCCTTTGCATGTTCGAATACCTGTTGTTCTTAAGTCTAACTTTGTTGAACTTGATATGTGCCGGCTTGTTTTCTCCCTGAAGTATGTGAATCAAGTTATTTACAATCTATATCTATATAGTACAGTACATTATGGTATAGTACAGTAGTAGTAGTAGTACAGTAGACAGTATAACCTCTGTCCTCAGGGTCAACACCATCGTAGACAAACTTAATCAAAACAAACCCGACAATTTAATTAAAAAACCTAATTCATTAGAGTAGCCAGAGTATATCGTTTTACTGCTGCCATTGGCCCTCCATTGAGGAATGAAAGTCTGCTGGCTGGGATGCAATATGGGGTCTCTTAAAGGAACATTTACCCACTAATGACAGAATGACAGAGCATTCACGCTCATTGACTGAGCGATAAATATCTATATCTAATTTGCTAAAATAGCTTAATATATTTAAAATTCATCTTCTGGCTCATCTCATTAAATGAATACACACTGGATATGTGTTGGACTAATGGCTTTGAAGGATGTTTTATTACCATAACTTGTTCATTCCATAACTAGCGATATACAGGAAGTGGTTTGAATCATTAAAACGGGTTTTATGGTCACATTAGCATCTGTCATTGTTGCAAACCTCTAGCATCTATCAAACAGAGGTTGGAAAACTTGTCCTTTGTAGCGTTTCTACCTACATCATGTTTTAAGTAAAGGTAAGTAAGTAAGAATCAAACCTGCAAACCTATTTTGGGGGGCCTTATTTGCTATATATGGAGAGAAGACACTGTATAGATAACACTATTTGCCTTTAAAGAAAAGGACAGGGTGAATGCATGCATTTTTCTAAACTGCCTATACAATTGGCTTAAGGAGCAGCATGTGGTGCTTTAATTATTTCGTCCCTTTCTTAATCACTTATTTTGAAAGCCCTGTCCACTCATCGATAGCAGAGAAATGAATGTTATGTCTTAAAATGCTCCTTCCTCAGGTCCTCCTCAACCTGTCAATAAGGAGTTGGGAAGGAGGGATCCTGGGCCATACTCAGTGCTGCTGATGGATATGCTCACACCTCCAAGAGGTAAACAGCATTGATTCTGTCCCACTATCACCTCTAATTTGCTTCCAGCCTCTGCACAATGAGCTCCTTTATGACTAATCACACCCATTTACAGGACTGATACAAGGCATTTTTTATTTTCAGAAGTGTGCCTGGAGCTCTCAGACACACTGTGTCAGTATTGAAATGTTTCTGGGCTGTCACATCTTGCCACTTCCTTAGCTCTAATGTGATCGATTGGGCCAGCTACAGAGCCATAACATGCTCCTCGACAGAGCACTTCTATAGTAACATTTCAGGCCCAGTTGAACCCTACTTCCTCTGGGCCATTAAATGAAAAACTGGACCTCAAGTGGGTCTCTGAGTCTGGTCCATCCCTGAGCTTACAGGCACGTTAATGACAGAAATTGTACATGTCAGTACTACCAAAGAGCCCAAGGATTAAATAATGTGCATGTAATAGTGAGATCTGGGGTCTTGGCCTTGATGTGCTAAGAACATTTGCAATACCACTTTAATGACGAAAGGAAAGAGCCGGGTCTGAGACTCTTGCCTTAGAGGACATGTCAGGCCTTTCATGGGAACCATTTTTAATTGCAACCAAAAATGTCTATTAGTGAAGTCTCCCTTAGGCACATATTGTATCCATTATAGAGGTCATACTGTTAGGTTGAAATACATCATTCCAAAGACTTTATCACTATATCACTGTATTATCATTATTATTGTTATTATTTATTATTAGTAATATTTTTTTTTAGCTGTGAGTTAGTCTTGTCATTTATTCTGTCATTCTCAATCACTACAAAATTGTGCTCAAACCCAAAGACAGATAGTGTTGTTTGCTACCTTTGCATGTGAAATTTCTCAATATATGTAATATTACAAGCATAAACCAGAGAAACAAATGTCAGTAAATTCCATGAATTCAATTCGAATTCGTACTTAGATCCGTTATTAGACCCATTTATGTGGACCAACTGGAACACACAAGATGGCATTAGTCCCAACAGTGATAGCAGATAGCCCATGGGGCATGTTTGCCAGATTTAAGACTTATAAAGAACTGACACACACAAATAAATTTGGACAGTGTTGCTTTAACATCTGAGAACACTATTTAACTCATCCCATCTCAGGAAGTTTTCACACTTCACACTTCATTAACCTCTAGGGCACAGATTCCCTGGGAAGTCAAGAAAGGAAAATGCTTGTCTTTTTCATATAAATCACCACCAAGCGGTAAGCCCCCAGTGACAACATTTACATGCGCACAGTATTCCAGATAATAGCTGATATTTCGGTTAAGGTGCGATTCAGTAAATGCTGTTTATATGCACCTTCACGTCTCGATCACAAATATCCATGTACACGTGCATAAACAGAATATTATGAAAACCAAGCTTGCACTAATCGCAAAAAACAACAATAACTGTGATAAGATGAAGTTTACTTGTCTCAGTATCCCAGATTAAATTGACATATGCCAGCTACCAAAGCAAGTGTTTACATACACAGTACTCTAACACGATGGAGCCCAGTTAAATATATTCTCATATTTGTTTACTGATATGCTTGTGCACATAGCCATGTATACAGAATTTTCGGATTTCTGCCGTGTAGATGCAGCTTTCAGACTACAGAATTTAACAATAAAAGGGATTCAGTGTTGTCGCATACATGTGCCAACCCATGAAGACAGTATTCAAACTCATTGCAATTTTTTTCACCACTTATTAATGTGTAAAAATACTTTTTTCTTTTATAACAATGATATTTAACTGATGTGTTGAGAGATTACATTTTGTTGCATTAGAGTTTAGTTTTAATGCACAGGCTAAATATCAAAATTGAATCCCTTTTAATGAGGTAAAAATTAAAACTTGATATTAGAAATCCAACCAGGTTGAGATATGTGTTTTAAATGTATTTAATAGAGATAAATAACTGAAGCGTATAGTGTTAATTGCAGGGTCATTTTTGTAATGTTAAATCTTTATTGGTCAAAATAATAAACAAATAAAATGTCCTAAAATAACTATATCTTCACTGATCTCCAAAACAATAAACACAATATTACTGAAAAATACTCTCTTTTTATATGGATATATATAAGGACATAGCAAATAAAGTACTTGTGGGATTATCAGTTTGAATGAACTATGTCAAAATTCTCGATTCAAATCTCATTTTGATTGGATTCAACTGGAATCATTACTTTGGAAAGCAAAATTAAAACACAATATAATCATGTTTGCATTATATAATATGACATTTTTACGCAGCCCTATAAACAGTAGCTATGAGATAGGTTAAAGATGGAGATGTTAGTTAAAGTAGCTACAAAGCCACAAATTAGCATTTTACTATTCCCTGTATTGAATAAATTAATTTTTTGACAATTTCCTCACATATAGTCATCGCCAAGTCCATTCAGTGTGAACGTATGGCTTCAGGATAGTGGGCTAGACAAATTTGTATCGAGTCTAAAGTTTTCTGGGAAACGCTAGCAAATGTACTTACTATTGTTTTCTTGGTTTTGTTTGTTTTGATGTTACTTTCAATATTTAAAGTGTTTCAAGTCCCCACACATCAACAAGAATCAACTGAATCCGACAAAACCAGTGATCTCGATCTATGAGGACCCGAGGCTTTGTTTTTGTCATCCAGCTAGTGCTGCCATACTCCTGGCTAGCTTGGCCACTACCTGGGCATTACAATAATCATTTCCTGTCTTTATTCCATTTCCTTGGTGGTCGACATTGACTCATCCAAATCCATTTTGTGATGTAATGAAATACATGACGTCCATTGTGCATATACACAGTACAGCAAACCACAACGACGTTCTTAACTCTGATAGTTGGCATACAGTTTGAGATTAAACTGTATTAGCTGTAACATACACAAAAAAGCAAGACAAAACTTAGATGTGTGTAGATACTTGAAACAGCTCCTTGTTTAAACTTCTCTGACAAACTGATGTCACCCCCTGTACAGTAATTCAACAATCTGCTGCCAGTTTTGTGCTTTTCTGAGAAGTCCACATGGGACTCTGCTCTGGAGCTATGTCCTCTTCCTTCGATCACAGCAGTGTCTTGCCTTGAATGATACTTCTGCGCACCTTCGGGATGTGGTTACTGAACAAAAGATTTCACCCTCCCAAAGCTTTCAGGCAACAGTTGAGGATGTTCTCCAGGGTTCCACTTTTGAGCTACATACAAGCTGGTAGTGATTCACATTTATCCGGCAAGAAGGATTCAGAGAAATTATAGGCTTATTGAACTATAAAATCCTATACTGGGACCCCAAGCGCTGAGGTTACCTGGCTGTACTAATTTGCCCACTGCTACTGCTGCAACTGCTGCTTGGACAGATGGATGGCATAAGCAGAAAACCACTTCTCTCTTCCGATCGCCAGGTTATTGGATCTTGTTTGTGTATGGTAGATTTGAGGGTTTGGCTAGAAGTTAGAGGTAGACTACTGAATGTGAAAACCTGATGACTCAGAGGATCCTATATAAATACTATATGCATTGAAAGCAGGAGTGAGCGCAAAGGTGGTATTTACCTTCCTTGGATGGATGCACTACAAAACTGCTGCTCCCAAATGATAAACTTTGGATGGCTGGTGCATCAATCTACAGGCAGCAGTTGAAGAAATCTAGAATTAGGAACTGTGGCTGGTTGAGTATTACGTTATACCTTGTTGCATACTCCTAATCAGCTCGAGGGTCACTGTATCAACTCCATCCTTGTGCACTGAAGAAATCCCTCTAAAGGTAGTCGGTTCAGCATTACACAGAATACTTGCAACAGGTCCTGGATTTTTTCTATCTGCATTACTGTGTGTAAAATGGAAGTGACCGCTGATCTTTTTGGAGGATTTAAAGTATCTTATTTGTTACTCAAATGGCTCCTCGGTGAACCCAGCAACTTGTTTTCTCTTCTCTCTTA
Source organism: Nibea coibor (assembly GCA_023373845.1). Taxonomy (NCBI): domain Eukaryota; kingdom Metazoa; phylum Chordata; class Actinopteri; family Sciaenidae; genus Nibea; species Nibea coibor. The sequence continues at coordinate 14,063,137 of CM041727.1, read as the reverse complement.
TAAACCTCTTGTGATATCCTGCCCTCTAAATGTTGAAAAAGTCCCCTTTCATCGTGAAACAAAGGTCCTTTAGAGTTCCACTCACTTCATCTCATGCCTCCTTGAATGGCTGTTTCAAGGGCCTAAGCTCCTGCCTCAGCTGGCTAATCATAGCCACTGGTCATCACGTACTACACCAAACCTTTTAGAAGCAAGGCCGATTGCTGTTATTGCCTGGCGTTTCCTGTCAGTGTCACCCATCCCTCTTGGATTAAGGATTGCTCTCACATTCTCTTAAATTAAAGCCACTCCCAATTGACAGCCTAACTCCTCCTACACCGTGTACTCCGCTTTGGCTTAGCCATCCGCACATGGAGGGTCTGTTGACTATGTGCTACCTCATAATCTGGCAGGTCTTAGATCTCACCCTAAGTTGTTTCTGTGTGACTCACCAAGCTTTCCGTGCAGGCCTTGTGGCAGATTATTGACAGTTATGTGGGTTATTTTCTATAGATCTGCAATCCTGTCTCCAGATTTGTTGCAACCGTTTTCCATCTCAGCATTCAAACATGGCCGCATTAACCTCTGAACCCTAACTAAGTGCTTTTAGTTCCCTTACACTTAGCCATACGTTAATCATGCTTTATTTGCTATGGGCAAGTATTGTAGGACCAAGGAAGAAAAACATGTATGTTGACAATGCATGTTTTTATGTGATCAAGATGAATATTGGCTTTAAATAAACAATCAAGATACCATGGTTACTTTATTCATCCACTGCTGCTGTTAAAATAGTTTATATCGTAAATAGCCATGATTACTCCAATGTACTGGGATACTAATAATGGTGTGTACCAACAATTTTTTTTAGCATTTGCACCAACAAGATCGATATAGGATAGGAATAGGCCATCCAAAGGATACTTGAGTTCCAAAGCTCCAAATACTTACTCTACGCATGGGCAATATCTGCCAATTAGCCTACACATGTATGAGTTTGGAGCCAAAAGAAGAAGAGTTTATTTGTAAATTGTTTAAACCATATTTATTCATAAATAGAATCACCACAGAAGGTGATAATTGGTATGTATAAATATATACATAGATTGTTGTAATTATATATATATCGCCATATTGCCTTACTTTGGAAGAGTATCAATGTGTTTATACATAAGGGATGTGTTAATAGCGTCATGAAATAATGCAAAACTTTATTTATTTCGGTGCATTTTGCTATAAAAATATTTGATTTTTGATTTTTCTTGGAAAGATCGTGTTTCACCTGCGTTGATTATGTGCAACAGAAGACTGAGCTCTCAGACGCCACTCCAAGTTACCTGAGGAGATGCCATGGATCCCATTCACATACCACTCTGCCACTCAAAGTGACTTATGATGCAGGCTGTAAGACATGTGGCCTCAGCTAACATCCACGCATCAAAATCATACCAAAGCAGCTCATGTCAGAGAAATCTGCATAAAATCGGTAGTATACCTTTAATGTGGAGCCTACACTGTAGTACTGAAGTATACTGACTGTACAAAGAGTAAATGGCAAAGCTGTACAGAAGAACGGCATCTAGACTCACCACACAGAGAAATACATTCTAAATTAGGTTTGTTTATTTGGTTTACTCTTCTATTTATTACGTATCGAACTCACCTGGGAATTGAGCCGGTATGCAAGCCTCATCTAGAGAAACTGAACCAGATTTCATAGTCATGACAACCTGAGACAAGTCAAACAGTCCAAGTGTTCCCCAAAATGACTTAGCGCTGAAGTACTTTGATGTGTTCTTCCATGGATTTACTCAGTCTTTTGGATACTGTGGTGGAACGTCACAGTAGGAGTTGCCAAACTTGCTTAAATATCACTTCACATTGCACTTCAGCGTGGCTTTTTGGAAGGAGTAAGCTGCCGAGTTTAAGTACTAAAGACAACGAGGTGTCAGAAAGCGGTTGTTCATTTACTTTGAAATTTATGTCCCAGCATGTCTGCCACTAGCCTTACAAGGAGACCCTCTTATCCTTAAATTACCAAGACATTTTTTAAACACATTATCAGCTTTTTCTAATATTTTCTTTGTCGTACGAATTGTTAGGTCCTGTAATCCAAAAGCACAATACAGGTCACTTTAGATAATGAGGCCAGACAGATAGTAACAGGTGTGACCGTATTGAAAAGACTCCTGTCACCTCTCATATCATCATACAAGAATGCAAGTGCTCTTATTGTGAAGAGGAGTCTAATATCTAATCCTTCCCTTCAGCTATTCCGAGACAATATGGAGCCGGCATAATGCAGAAATGTGCAATATTTAATGAGGAGGACTTTCTTTAAGGAAGAGGGAAATGGTGCGTTATTGCATTAATGTTATTGCACTTAACTTTGCAGTCTTCTGCATTGTGTAAAAAGAGGATTCGAGTTATTTGATTGGTCATTGTGAGACATGTTCATTTGTATTTTTTAAAATTATTATTATTATAGAATTAGTTCTCAAATGTTAAGTTTATGTTTTGAAGGCCGCATGTTTAAAAAAAGAGGTAATGAATGGGCTCTTCAACTGTTTCCTCATTAGTATTATATTTTCTCTTTGTTGTCTAAGTCACATTTCTCATACTACAAGTAACATGTGAACGTTCTGTCCAACATTTTGACTTTCATGTTGTGGATGTGAAATGCTCGTGTTTACTATATGCAAAGAGGTCTTTGTTTAATTTCTAGTACTTTTTCTTTGGCAATTATCACTATAGCACTAATTCTAATATAACATTTAAAAAAACAACTTAGGACTCAGTGTATAATATATAATGAAAAGGAAGACTTTTCTTTTTTCCATTTTCATTATATGCTGCATTTTCAATAGTCAGTTTACTCCGTCCACAAAGATCATGGAAACTATTAAAGAAAAAGGAAACATCACAGAAGTTAGAATGTTTTACCATGACAGCATAAAGTTTTTAATCTTTTTATCCTGGGTTTTCAGTCAGCTATCCAGGGTAAAATGAGTAAAATATATATTTAATGCTGTGTGAGTTTGTCTAGTGTGAAAACAGTCCAACTAAATTAGAGCTTTAAAAAAAAAACAAGGTCAAAGTGCAGACAGTTAAATGGGTCACTTAAACTTATTTAGCAAATACTGTGTACAGTGTTAATGAATCTTTAAATTCGACTAAGTTTGGATGGTATGGACTGTGGGGTTGTTTCGCGTTAACAGCACACACTAACGTGAACTGCGAGTGTTCAAGTGTTATTAACTACATTTTGATTAGAGGGAATTTTTTTTGCGCGAAATACTGGGAGATAATTAAAATGATTTTAAGGATCGTCCAGAAATCAATGCAGATGGTAATTTCAAGCTTATCCCAGGTATGCACGGGACAGATAAGAATGATTAAATCCACCGGCGCATTAATGAGTATGTAGATGTAAAATAATCCTAAAAGGCATGGCAGAGTTGCTGCAAGGAGAAGCCAAATGTCAAGTGCCATTTTATTTTATGGAAGATCCCTTTTTTAAAGTGACACGGTTCTTTCTTATCCGAGCCTCTGAGATCTCATCCGGTGACACAAAGCGCACGAGAGTAGCCTGTACAGACAGACGGATTTGTGGCGAGAACACAGGCTGCCCATTTCACTTCATCTGGGCATCAAACTTGTAAAAAATCCTCCCCTGTCACAGATATTTGGAAAACTCATTCATTGGTGTCAAATAAGGTGTGTGGGCAGAGCAACAATGGAATAACTCCTCGTGATGATCACAAAGAAAACATTTTTTTTTTTTTTTTTTTTTGTGCTGTGGATGAAATTTTTTGGGGGTAAATCTAAAACTCAAATCTCAATTAATGCAACTCCTGAAATAAAGGCAATGTGTTTCCATTTAATGTAGTCGTCCTGAGCAGTAGGAGAGATCCCCTTTTTTTTTTGCCTAATCTGAGTGAGTTTACTCGGGTATAATGTGGGAAATAAACCGATCTGCTGTCTCCGCGACGGAAGCCCGTATAAAAAAAACATTTGGTTAGTCATTTGGCTTGGAAATGAGAGGCTTATTTCTGAAGACGGTGATTTCGTCTGCAGCTCGAACGCTGCAAATGAGACCCTTAATATCGTGGCCATAATTAATTGTGCAAATTTGTTTCTATTAAATAAAACTAACACATACTGAGAAAACTCTATTAGCCTTAATTAAGCTTGATATCCTAATTTAGGGAATGTGTGGTTGAAAACAAGCCGTTTTTGGTAGATTTTTTTCTCTGTCTTTCTCCGATAGTGAAAAGCCTACCAGCTTTCTGCCTTTGGGCTGCTTTTCCTCCTTTGAGAGTTGGAAATGAGAAATGGAAATGGAAATACCAGGAGGTGCTAAATTAGCTGCCTGATCTGCACTTATTGCCGCATACAGGCCCCTATTACTTTGCCAATCTGTGCCTCTCTTTTAGCATTCCGGGCATGGAGAAGCTTCGAGATAGCAGATTTATCAAATGGGAAAATGAATGCATGATGATCAGTTAAATTGAAAATCAGCGTCTGCATGACAGCCCGACCTGACACCTCCGTAATTAGAAAGAAAAATGATGGCGTCCGATGCATAATAGAGCAAAAACAATTTACACTCTCCCATAATGATCCGGCGTTCAAATTGAAAATTTCTCCGGGTATAAATTGAATTCATAAAGTATGATTCATGGACGACACATCTCCTGGAGGCTGCCTGGGCATATCGATTGATAGTTTGTCTTGAATCATGCAGCGTGCAGCTCTCAGGCAAGAAAAGCTTAACTACTTAAGCAAATCGCTAATTTCACCTTAAGGCCACCAATGTGCAGCCAGCGATACTCCTATTCAGTGTGCTAATGAATTATGGATGAACTGGGCATACGTCCCAAATAGCCTAAGAGTAGCAAGGAAAACACACACACACCGAAGAATCCGAGGTTATTTCAAATTGGCCCCGGTTATCCCACAATTTGGGAAATAAACCATGTTCCACTATGTTTTTAAAAGAGCTGACAAGCTATGAACGCATCAATTCATGTCTTCAGTTATGTCAGAACATACCTGATTGTATAGTGAAAACATTTAGCACGTTGGAAGCTTATAATAAACCTAATTTATGGCAAAAATACAAGGCGGTTAGAAAAAAAAACACAAGACCCTGTAAACTCACTGAGGAGTGGAATATTATCAAAAAGTTTTAGTAAGAAAAAATAAATAATACACAATGCGGTTTCTGTGATCTGAGCTCTGCGAGCAGCGTGCAGACACAGAGGTTACACCTCTAAACCTCGGCGTGTGCAGGCCTAATCTTCCGCATGTTCAGAGTGTGTGCCATGTTGGCTGCGTCTGCCCCTGCCCCCCACCCAACCTAATAAGACATTGCTTCCTAGAGCAAACAGCTGCATGGGTTGAAATTTATGTAAATATTTTGAAAGGGACACTGGCTCAGAAATTCATTTGCGCCGGCTCAGACGTAAAGCTCAGCCCTCTGATTATTTTCAATTTATTTGCAAATCAAGACCCAAAGAGAACACTAAAGGGCTTGTGGATTTTAACAAGGCTGCGAGCAGCTAGAGCTGGACTGGATGCTGCTGCTGTTGTTTTTGTCTTAAGATTATTATTATTATTATTATTTTATGCAGGTTACACAGCACACAGCAGCCTCGACATTTCTTCTTTGGGTCGACGTGATATTGTGGTCAGCACTGCTAATATTGCAAAAGGGAGCAGATGTCCCAGATCCCGCATGGCTTCCCTGGGGACCACCAACCCTATTAGAACAAATGTGTTCTGCTATTGTAAATAGGCACGTTTGCCTCAGCCCGTCCTATTACAGCCGACGCATGATCAATAGGCTGATAACACAGAAACATCAATGTAAAGCGACAGAACAATGAGGGATATCATCGAACATCTATCTTAATATAGCCCTGCTACAAGGGGCCCTGACAAAGTGGAGAGAGAGAGAGACAGAGAGAGAGAGAGGGAGAAGAAGAAGAAGAAGAGAGGAGGAAAAAAAAAAAAAAAAGCTCATGAAAATGCCTCCCCACGAATCCCCATCTCCTATCCAATATGCACAAACACACACACTCCCAGCTGCCGGGGCTATTATTTTCCTATTTCAATTTGACACCCAGGCCTTTTCATGCTAATTCTATTATTCTTGGAAGTTTATGTGATTTCATATCACTAGAAATCGGTAATGTATTATAACCCCCTTTGAGCTAAAATAAACTGAATCCCCCTGCAGTAGCCACCGGGAAAATAATTACTTTCATATCAAAACTCTGCAGGAGTCGAGCGGGTCCTTTTCGCCTCAGGCTCGTAACCTCATTTCAGTGGGGGCTTATAGATGAATAAATTTGTTAAGGCAATATACAAAGTACAACATGAGATTTCTTAAGAAAGCCCTTCCTACTGTACTGTAGTCCTGCACTGCATGTGCTGCTATTTAAGGTTCTCACACGGTTTGAGGTGCTTGTATACAATAGATTTATTTAAGAAAAAAAAAAAAACTTACATATATAAATAGTATAATACCTTTTTTACAGCTCTTGAGGATTTTCGTTGGTCTCGTGGTCTCGTGTTTTGTTTTGTTTTTCCTTTTCTTTTTCTTTTTTTTGACAAGTTATCACACATTAAAGGATATCTAGAGACTCCTGACTCACACACATACACACTCGCAGAGAGAGAGAGAGAGAGAGAGAGAGAGAGAGAGAGAGAGAGAGAGAGAGAGAGAGAGAGAGAGAGAGCACACCGTTGTCAAAATATCAGCAGAGTGGGGAAACCTAGAGATGAGATGCAAAGATGTAGTTTCAGGTTAAGCTTTGGCCTAATGAAAGGTGTCGTTTAGAGGCTATATCAGTATGTTTCTGTTTGTTTTTTTACCCCCAAGGATTTATTCCAAGTCGACATCTTCTTTAGAGTCTGTCTTTGTCTCTGCCGGACTGTCACTGAGGACAGACTCGGTGTCGACAGGGTGGTCCTTGCTCTCTAAATGCTCTTTTCTGTCTGCATCGACAGGCGCACTGAGCGCCGGACTGTGTTCGTGCAGGGCGAAAGTCGACTCGCTGCAAATCACAGAGGTGTGAGTACTTTTGGGAAAGGCGGCCCTGGACGGGCTGGTGTGCGGTGAACGTGTCTTTTCCTCCGAGCCCACCTGTCCCTTTTGTGCGTCCGCGTCCGCGCAGGCCGGGGAGCTGCTCCTACATCCCGCAGAGCCCGCAGAGCCCGCAGAAACGCTGCAGCGGACGTTGGACTGGGGTTTCTCCGCCGGAGGGGTGTCACTGTCAGAGTTTGATGCTGCTGTTGTCTTCAGAGCAGTTTGAGGAACAATGAATCCAAGCGGCTGTGTGATGGGATAGAGCAGGAAGTGTCCTTTCCCTATCAAAGGCCGTGAGGAGGGTAAGGCCGCGGGGTTGCGTCTCGGTCTGGTGTCCGATAGGAGGCTTTCGACGCTAAAAGGGTTGAGTTTCTGCACGCCGGAGGCTCTGTTGTTGCTGGAGCACATGCTTGACCGCTGGCTGGCGTCGGGCGAGTCCAGCTCGGATCCGCCAGCATCCTGGTCCAAGAGTCTTTGGTTCTGGTTTTGGGTCTGGAGAGGGAGAGGGTGAGGTGTTTGGTCGCAGCTCGATTGTTTTCCCCCCACAGAGTCAAAAAGCGGGCCTGTGGTGTGGTCACTGTCGGTCACATGCGACACCCCGCTGTCGCTGTCCGATCCCGGGGTGTGAAATAAATCCCCAGACAGCATCTTGTTCTGGGACTTGAGCAGCCGTCGCTCCTGCTTTCGTTTCTTCTTCTCCAGCCTGTCCAGCTCTCTCCGGGCGATCTCCTCCGGGTCCATGGGCTCCCCGCTGCAGGTGGTCGGGTGGGCGTTGTGAGCAGGTCGACCCGGACCTTTCTTTGTGTTCTCCTTTTTCCTCCATTTGGCTCTGCGATTCTGAAACCACACCTGCGGAGAATCAAAGTGGAAACATGTGTCATGTGCACTTCTGTCACTGCGAGGGGTAAATTAATTAGGCCAAAAAACGGTCGCTGCATTAACAATATGATAATTAAACAAATAGTGAGGTTACATCTTGCTCTTGCTGTTTCCAGTGCAGGCCTTTAATTAGGCCTTTGATTAAACTCCAATCTGTGCACAGACAAGGCAACAAAAAGTTGGTATGAAGCCCAGCAAAAGAAGACTTACATCTGCAAGCCTGCTGACAGATCTTCATTTTTTTTTCTCATATAAACTCCATAATTACACTCAAACTTCCTGTTGTTATCAACAGAAATATTTTTTTTTTCTAATAAAATAAAGATAGATAATAGATTGGTATGTTCAGTCATGCAATTCAACTAATTGTGGTTGGCAACGAGAAATCACTGAATATTTTGGGTCTTTGTTTATCCAACCCTGTCAATATATTTGACAATTATAATGCCATGATTGATGACTGAATGAGTTACTTCAAAATAAAAGAGACAAAATATCAGCTGGTGTTGAAGGCATCATTATTTTTAAAATAAAGGTGTAATTAATATTGATTTATTTGACTAACAAGAGCCACGACAGGTCAAGTAACACACATGCATGCTGTGAGTCATTTAAATTATTAGTAATATTATTTAAATTATTACAAAGCAGGACATATATATTTTTCTTTTCTTTCTTTTTTTCTTTTTTTGTTGATAAAAAATTAAATAGTGAGCTTGAAGGGAAAATAAACAAAGGAATATGGGAACATGTACACAAGCTTAACACCACAGCTAATACAGAAATGTAATATTTACCTGAACCCTCGATTCTATCAAGTCCAGTCGGAGAGCCAGTGCCTCCCTCATGAAAACGTCCGGATAGTGGCTCTCATTAAAAGCCTTTTCTAATTCCTCCAGCTGCCAACCAGTGAAATTTGTGCGAGTTCTCCGTCTCTTGCAACCGGGGCTATCTTTGTCTGGGTCCCCCGAGTCTGACAGCAGAATGAGAATAAACGTCAACAATTGAGAAATAGATTTTTTTTTTTAGCAATTAGCACATTTCAACACGACCCTAACACGGCTGGTTTGGTGCATGTGCAACGAATCCTGCAAACTTTACAGCTGAAGAGGGCGAGTGCGTTTGAGATTTTTGCAGCCTGCAGCTTCTGGCAAATCTGTCGCCTCTTCCTGGAGAAGAGGAAACCTTCACGTGTAAACACGGGCATCTCCTCGCTCTGGTGTTTACTGACTGACAGGAACATTGTTTTTGCCTCGGTGCATCTTCAGATTTCGCTGATGGAAATGGGAAGTGGGAGGCGAAGAATAGTCCTCTGCCTCCGTGTGTGGTTTGCCCTTTAGAAAAACACCACCGGGAGGATAACTTGCATCGCAGTATGCGCTGTCTTTGTTTTCTTTTCTGTTTTTGTCTTTGTGTGACCAGCCTAAACCTAAACGCAGCTTATTTGGGAGTATGTAATGTGGCTTACCTGACAGTTTGTAGTGCTGATTATCTCCATTCATCCCGCAGCCCGCAGACAAGAGGGGGTTGGAATTACCCACCGAAGCCGTGCAGGAACCATTAAGTAATCCGTCTATTGAGAAAGGAACCGCGGACGCAGATTGAAGTTGATGCCCGGCTAATTCGTAAACGTGATGGTGGCTCAGATGGTACGGGAAGCCAACCATCCCGCCGAGAGAGCCTCCGAACTGGGCGTGAGGTGGATCCAGTATCCTGCTGTCCATCATCCCGCAGGCAAAAGGAAACGACGTCTGGAGGCCGGTGATGGGAATTTAAAAAGCATGCAGCGAGTGTGGCCAACGAGTAGGGGACATGATGTGAAGGGAGGGATGAGCTGTACTTTATCCACATGAACCTCCCAATAATTAGCCCAGGCTCTGGGAATATGAGACCCAATGAGAAGCGGTAATGGGCTCTGACGTCAGAGACGCGCTCTGCAAACGCTCCCCGTATCGATTGCTAATTAAAGCTGACATCCACCTCAATAAACAATATCAGAGCTGTCACAACAAGACAGGAGGGCTTTGATAAGAACTACACCGCAACTACACGGGGGACCCACCGGGAGGAAGGACTCAGTGAACGCCGGAGAAGAAAGGGCTACAGGCGGATAGGTTAGGCCAGAGGCTCCCGGACTTTTTGTTCAGCGGAGGACCTGCAAATAGCTGACTGTTAGACAAGAAAACGATCTGACTGTAGCTGTTGATGATTACTGTTTGCAGTGCTCTTATTTGGTTTGCAGTCTTATTAGATGTGCGCGTTTCTTAAGGAGGGGGTGTTCAATAATTACAAATCTTCATTGATAATGTTGAAATAAAACATGTCTTTGTTTTCATAGGTGTGCAGCACTGAATCTTCTTTTTGACTCTGGGACCCGTTTCCCGTCCCTGAGCCCCACTTTGGGAACCGCTGGGTTCAGTCCTAGTTAGTTATGGATCAGCATTTAAATGCGGGTTGACACGCAGGGCGTCAAACAAACGGGCTGGGTGTTGAAATATGGGTGTATTTAAAAAAAAGGGGGGGGGGGGGGGGGGGGGGGGGGGGGGGCTGAGATATTTGCTGAGGGCACAAAGCGAAAGTGAAACTATCATATTTTTACTGTTGGAGGAGGGAAAGCTTCAGCCACGACCCGCGCTGGGTTATGTACAAAATATATGACCGAATTAAAGCTGCAAGCAGCGTTGAACGGGCCCTCGCACTCCCACGCAACTCGACGGGCTGGCACGTCGGAAGGCAGCAGTCGAAAAACGCGCGAGCCTTTGACGCTTTCAAAGCGTTTCGTTCAATTGAGCACACACATTAGCCAGAATTGGGACAAAAGGTCAAATTTGACAGACCGCCACGCCCACACCGTTTCATCAAAATTCATGATTTTGATAACTTTTACTCGGGAAGGCTATATGAACACATCTGCCAAGTTTGAAGTCAATTGGATAAAATCCCTAGGAGGAGTTCGTTCAAATATGACCCCTTCTCAACCAGGTCGAAACAGCAAAAATGGTGATTTTCATTGTTAAATATCTCGCTCCCTGTTAATTTTAGCCCATTGCTCCAAGAGACTTTTTTGTAGATCTTGTCTTCGCCCAGAATTCGGCTAAGGTTTCATAACTCTGTGTCCAAAACTGTGGCGGGGCTGCTTGAAAGAAAAATTCAAGGGGGCGCTATAGAGCGATTTTGCCCCGCCCCCTAATTAAGTATGCAGCCGATCTTTGCAGAATATAGACCTAAACAACCACAAGAAGTTTCAGACAGCTCAGACAAAGTATATAAAAGTTATAGCACGTCGAATTTTCATGGCGACACGCCAAATTTCTTGGCCCCGCCCCTCTGAGGCAGTAAATCCGAACCTCACGATTTTGATAACTTTTCATGGTCGAGGCCTTAAGAACACACACGCGAAGTTTCAAACAGATTGGATGAAAGCCCTAGGAGGAGTTCGTTCAAATACTACCCCTCAAAAAACACGAAAACGCCAACTTTGAAACAAAATGGCCGCCGTACGCTTCGCCGTAGCCGGGGTCACCAAGAGACTTTTTTGTGCGTCTCGGTATGTTACATAGTCCCTCCAACTTTCGTCTGCGTGGATGAAACCGTGTCCAGGGGCTCCTCCGAAAACCGAAACCTAGGTGGCGCCGTAGAGCCATTTTTATACGTTCATGTGCGAGACCCCCAAAATACGTAAATTTACGCCTGACTTTGGTGGGGTAGGCAAATTTTCGTAACTTTTCGAGTACATATAGGCCGTCGAAAATGCGATTTAACTTGACTAAGAACGAGAAAGAAAATAATAAAAAAAAAAAAAAAAAAAAACGAAAAAAAATAATAAACATTTGAAATGCAATAGGGCCTCGCACACAGTGCGTGCTCGGGCCCTAATAAAGGAAGGTTCCAACTACTCAAAGAGCAAGGACAATTCAATGGGAGACAATGAAATATCATCCTCACACGTGCGTCCACAACATTTCCTGTCAGGAAACCAAATTGGAAAAAAAAAAAAAAAAGCTCCTCCGCTCGTGCAACCCCTCGTGCACCTCAATATGTGACTAGCCTAAATCCTATCTGCTCATTAGGTTTTCAAATAATTAATTCGACTTTATTTATCCCGAGTCTGGCGCTGTCATAATGTTAATCAGAGTTGAAATTTCGCACCCCACTCATTCCCTGACCCTTGGCACCCGGATTGGCATGTTGTAATAACCTGAATCTCTCAACAGAAGCTGCGATAATTGTTACCCTATTAGCATGCAAATTGTTTAATTAATATTATTATGAGGAAGTATATAATCCGCTCGTCACTTGACCCCCAAGCCCAAATAACAACCCTCTGTATTTCAATGTGTAGCCCTACATTTTAATGAACTCCTCAGAAATGATCTCGCCTGTTTATCCATCTTGCTTTGTGTGTGTGTGTGGTGTGTGTGTGTGCGCAGCAGCAGTGGGCTCGTCTTTGAAGCCCCCCCCCCCTTTGTATTTTAACTTTAATTTTAACGCACGCGGACAAGATCTTATGAATAATTCCTCCCCATTCATTTCTTTTTGAACATCTAAAATTCAATAATTGCTTTTCGTCATTTTCCAAGCATATATAGGCTGTCCCCCTCCTAACTCGGCCGCACACAGGAGCTCAGTGAAAGGCAGCCTCTTGACACAGTCTCCAGAGACGTTGCATTTAAATCCGTTTTCCTACAACCGGGTGACATTGTCAGATTCTAGCTTTAATTAACCCGATAATAAGGCGAACAAGGCCAGCGTTCAGACGCGCTGTTGCCCTGCCTTGTTACCCTTTTTATAACCGGCCCCCTTTTGGCAGCTGTTCACAGGGAAAGAAAGAAAATAACAATACAAATATTTATTTGATATTTTCTGGACTTCTGAGTCGTTTTGCTGCTGCAGCCCGGACACGCGCTCTTTATTCCGTTTATGTATCGTTGATGCGGATCAATAAGAGCGCGGGGCCTGCAGGCTAATTGATTAAGTTTCCATCTGAGGAGAAAAAAAAATTCCTGGACACATGAGTGGTGGAGGGGAAATCATGACGGATGCACACACTTCAGTGTTTTCCTCCTTCAAAACCAACATGACATATTCCTTCACACACTCTTTGGATATGTAGAAATTCAAACTAAACATCAACACTTATCAGACTTGCATTTAGAGGATAAAGCAGCCTTTACCTCCCATTACTGACATTCAATCTCAAGAAGGGTTAGAAGCCCGGAGAGTGTGTTACACCTCTGATGAGATGATGATTTGGCTTCATGCTCAGACACTTCTATGGAAACTGTTAATGTCATCAGTGAGTGTTAAATGTTGCTCTAATCACTTAGGGGTGCTCTTAAGTTTAGTTTGAGTCCACTGCTCACCTCACTGATGGATGAGGTGAAGAAAACCAGCAGTGACACTGATGGAGCACACAGAAATCCCACCTAACACACACACACACACTCTCTCTCCCTCACAGACACACACTTTTAATGAAGGGTTCAAAAGTCCAAGCATGTTTTCTGGACTCTTTGTACCCATCAAAGTTACTTTCTGGGGCTAAACAAACAGAAGTGAAGCACCTCTACTTGCACTTTATGGCTCAGCTCCTTTTAATAAGTCTCTTTAATGCCAACTTTTTTCCTGTCGTTTCACTGTTTGGCTGCTACTTTCTTAAGAGGATTGTGGAGCAGCACACTCACCTGCCTCCAGATAACCAGATAACTGCATTTCACAGGCATGCCAACTAAATAAAGGTGTTCAAATGATACACACACACACACACACACACACACACACACACCCCAAAAACTCCAAAATAAGACAGAGGCCTTATCATGACGCCCATCCAACACTGATGCTTACTTTAGCAGCACAGAATCAAATTCATTTTTAATTAGGCAGGCAAATTAATAGGCAGCAGTTTAGGAGTTTAATTACTCAATTAACTTCACGCACGTTAATTTTTAACTATCTAAATTAGGTTGCACATTATTCGATTTGATGATAATTATAGAATTAAATCTAAATTAATTGTTTTGGATGATTTGGATGAACTAGATGCAATTCCAATTAAACAGAGAAGGGGAGAGGGGAGGGATGGGGGGGGGGGGGGGAGAAGGAGAAGAAGCTGGTTGCCATTTTAAGCTCGCAAATCCTTTGATTCGATTTGAAGCAAGAAACTCTGCCTCGAAAAATTTTTCCCTCTGATCCTACAAATTCTCTCCCCTTCTAATCCCACAATTAAAAGTTTCCTCCCATCTAATTATCTGTAATTGTGCCGCTGTCAAAGTAGAATGGAGAAGTGAAAGCGATTGATTTGGACTTTTAATTCAGTTCATTTCTGATAGAAGAGAAAGTAATTCCCTTCAAATTACCTCATTCAATCCTGACACCCTAATGCCCTTCAAAATCTTTTTTTTTTTTTTTTACTCGCCAGCATTTATATATTAAAAATGAAGCTAGAATGACTAGTGCCTCCTAATAATAATAACCAAACTTCCATTAGAATAATAATTTCATTTCAATTAAAACTGACTTATCACCTTTGCTAAAACGTGCTTAATATGCCGAAAATTATCAATGCTTGAAGGAGCCCAAACTGGGGAGTCTAATTGTAATCAGCAAATCAGAGGTGCTTGTCGCTGCCGTGCCTTTGCAGAGAGGCAGTCTCGGAAATAGAACTAATTTACTCAACTCCCCCGGGAAATCCGCTCAACAGATTAACATTTTCAAAATATAGTAATGATATAATTTGAGAAATGGTGACGCCAATTTGTGAGGAGCCTTTGTGCAGAATAATTTGCATTTCTTTTTTTTTTTTCCTCCCTTCCTCTTCGCCACCGCCTGCATTTTGCCCCCGTTAATTACAGCTTCGCAGATGAAGGGTGTGCTGTTTGACTCAGTGCTTATTATTCAACTTCAATCTAATAATTCAACTCTACAGGAATATACATATATATATATATAAATATAAAGTGTTAGCCTATCCGAATTTTTAAGCCATCCTCCATATAATCCCAAATGGTTTTGGATGGCTGGAAATATGAATAGGTGAATATAGTCTGCCTGTCACTGTGGGTCTCTGTTATTACAGCTCATATAGCCTCTGTGCATCCTGCTGTGTGTGTGTGTGTGTGTGTGTGCGCGTTCATAAGAAATACCTCCCTTGATTTTAAGCATCCTGGACAGCATCAAACACCCCAAAACTCCTCCTGCAACAAACACCACCAGGAGTGGGATGTGTAACCCTGCAGGTCACCTTCTACCTCCACATTATGCAGGTGTGTGAAAGTGCACTGTGCACAACAGTGCCTTCACAGGAGTTACATGACTAAACTTTTCAAGCAATCCAAACACACACACACACACACATACACACATAAGAAAAACATGGATAAAGTCATCAGAAGCTGTAGCTATTTATTATCATCAAATACTAACTAGCTCGTGCAGTTTATTTTGGCTGTAGCCAAATTGGAAGTGATGGCAGGATAGCTACCAGTCCCTCGCTGCTTCCTCACATTACAAAGATCTGGTAGAGAGAGCGGTGACTGTACTCTGCAGCCCGGCCATCTGCTGCTGTACACAAAAAAAAAAAAAAAGAAGAAGAAGAAAGAAAAAAGAAGAGAATCCTAAAAAACCCCAGAGATATTCACTGTAGCAGCACACCGCAGCAAAAGGCAAGACAACATGTTCAAACACAAAAAGACAGGCTGGAGCTTCGCGTGAACTTCTGCAGGGCGTGCACGACAAACACTGTTTCCCCTCCACAGAGGAGTGTGTTTGAGTTTACTGTCACATTCCGCAGGAAGACATCCGCTCCACTTCATCCTGCATGCTGCGTTTTGTTAGAAATCAACTCACACGCCTTATAAACACGACCTGACTAGTAAACCCACAGACCTTTAGGCCTCCTTGGCCTCTGGTGAGGGTGTCATGATGATGATG
Source organism: Nibea coibor (assembly GCA_023373845.1). NCBI lineage: Eukaryota > Metazoa > Chordata > Actinopteri > Sciaenidae > Nibea > Nibea coibor. Next base: position 14,047,251 of record CM041727.1, on the reverse strand, counting down.
AACACTTTAAAAGAGCAGCTTCAGGGTGGATACAAAGACCTGTTGTGCCCTCTAGTGGCTGTTTGCTTCCTGTTGTTTGTTCCACTTAGTGTGCTCCGAGCAGGAGCGTTGACAGACGCGAGCACACACACATAATGAAGAAACGTCTCGAGGGATTCCCCAATCAGGACGAGTAATATGTGGCAGGGCGGACAGACAACACATGCAGCTTGCTTACGCGAGAGCTGAACTCTAACCTCTGTCACCGACCTCTGACCTCTCGGCTTCCCCACAGCAATAAAGGGCTTTATTATCACTGTCATATAATTGTTATAGAAAAAGAAAAACACTCTGACTTAATAAGATGTCCTGTGCAGTATGGAGCCTACAGCTCTGCGGTCAAAGCGGGTTTAAAGAAACTAAACATCTAATGGAGATGGAGCACATTATGTCAAAAGTGCAAATATCTATACAACGTGAGCACCTTCGATTCTCTGCTGAGAAAACACGACGTCACACATTAGACGCTCCGTCGAGTGATTGCGTAATCCCCTATTATGGCTGATGATGTGAAATTGCATCCTCGGCAGCAGCAGCCGTAGAAGAAGAGGCCTGGGTCTGCGGCGTGGGAGAAAACTGGAGGGACGTGTGTGGAGGGCCAGGTGTTTTCAGAGTGCTGCCATCTGGCCGCAGCGTTAGCAGCTTATGAAGGCAGGTGTTGCAGCGCAAGGAGAGACGTTTATGCGCTCTGTAACTGCCTGTGTGTGTGTGTGCGTGTGTGTGTTCCTGATGATGAACTCTTTAACATCTCAAAGGAGAAATCTGTTGTGGTAGTGTCATTTAAATCACTTACTTTATTGATCCCTTTGTAATCATTTGGTTGAAATGTGCAGGGGCGTCACAGCGACACTGAGACATGACTATCATCTTCTAGTTTTGAGGCGTTTGCTCAGTTATCATGTTATTAAGAAGCTTTAAGTTAAGCCAAGTTGCAGCTTTAACATTAAAATAATAATCAAAGATTTTCACCATGTAGTGACAAAGGCACGTGATCATAAATAAAAGGCACGTGATCATAAATAAATCCTTTGGGACTCTGCTCGTAGCTCGTCCTCAGCTCGGTGAGCAGCGGCTTGCCGAAGAATCCTGCTGCCATCAGCTGGTAAAACCTGCAAAGACAGCGCTCAGCCCGGTGGCATTAAGCCGAGGAGTCCTCTGCTCTGATAAATCAACATTTTAAGGCATCGGTTTGTGAGAGATTTAGCCTTCGTGCCGTCTAAAACAATGTTTCACACTATTATATTCACTCATGAGAGAGAGCAGCCCAAACTCAAATCCAAGAACATAACTCCAGATCCATTCTCTGTAAATTGTCAAAGGATTGGATGATTGGACCGCAGTTTAAATAATTGATGTCACATTGTGATATTGGAATTATACGGCTCTATCTTACTTTTTAATAAAACTGAGTCACACACATTCTCGTGAATGCTGAATATTACTTTCGGGGTTAAATATTTCAAAGGATAGAGCAGAAAAAAAAGCACATAACTATTTTTCTATCTGGCACGCCAAGTCTTCAATGATCAGTTTATCAGAGCTGCTGCAGAGAGAACCTCATATTTCCAGACTTAAAAGATTGAATTTATTATGACTCCTATTAAGTCTAAATCAACTCTCAACTTGGCTAATCCTACAAGAAAGTCAAATAAAGATACTAGTGGGAATATTTAAGGCAAACTTTATGATAAGAAAAAATAAGAAAGTGACATTCAGGAGTTAGAGACATGGATTACAATACATAATGACACGACGAGCAGTGTGTATGAAGCATGTGCAGAAGTAAAGAGTAGAACATAGCGTCGCAAAAAGTCTGGGGGATTTCAAAGTTGGAAACTTTCTATAGGAATTAAGAGGAATTTATGGTAATAAACATGAGCCAGAGCACAAGACTATTGAAGCCACACATTTGAGCCCGTGGATGACATAAAGTGAAGTAAGTTTTGATGATATTATGGGGTAAACATATCTGATGTATGGTGTTAATGTTTAACTTGCAAACAGCACATGAACATACGTATCAGCTAGCTGTGTACCATATGAATACATATGGTACACAGCTAGCTGATACGTTAGATGCTAAATAAGCTACAGCCAGCATCATTTCATTGACCCCTTATAAGGCTATCTCATCATGATGCTAGCTTACCCCCAATTACTAAGTTACACCCAATTTCTAGTAAATTCCCATAAATTTCCATGGAATGTTTCCAAATCCCCAGAGTAACTTCCCACAGAAAGTTTCAGGAAATTTACTGGAAATTGCCCACCACTTTGCCAACCCTAGTAGTGCAACTCTAAAGGCCTCACTGAGGTAGAAGCGAACACACAGTAGCACACATACGTACAAATAGTGAATATACAAGATGCTGTATATGTGATGAATGTTACGCAACAGAACAGACATTACGGAGGGACTCCAGTCAAATCTATAACCTTGACCGTAGAGTCACAGAAGAGCTCGGTTCTGTTCGAGGTTTCTGCCTGTTAAAAGGACGTTTTTTTTCGTGCCACCGCCACCAAGTGCTTGCTCACGCTGGGAACTGTCGAGTCTCTGTAGATAATATTACAAACAGTACAGTCTAGACCTGCTCAGAGAAAACTGTCAGGAGATAACTTTTGTTATGATTTGGCACTATATTAATAAAATTGAATTGTATCGTAGAGGACGGCGCAGAGCTCACATCAGGCAGAAAACAGCAACAACACACAGTGATCTTTTCCCCTGTAGTTAAAAGGAACTTCCCTCGTTGCACCTCCCATGTAATACTGCATGTGCAAAAAAAGTGTCTCCTACGATGCAACACTCACACGCTGTCCAGCTAACGATAATGAGAAAAAGAAGAATTGCAGGGTTCAGTGAGCAAATTCACCTCCTAAAACATACTGTGAATAAACCAGCAGGAGCCCACAGGTACCTGCGGTTGCCAACTGGCCCTCTATTAAGCAGCCAACTCTGCAGTTAAGCTACCCCGCTCTGCCTCTCAGGTAAATGTGTCTTCACACACACACATACACTCAATGTCTCCCACCCATTGTCCCATGGGTGAACTAATCACTGACACCACGAAGAGGTCTGGGTGCTCAGTGGCCCATTACTGGTCCTGTGTTAACATTACAATACAAAAGCTTTTGGGAAGTACAGCATGAGATGTTCAATGTGTGTATGGGGAATTTCATATGTTAGTACAGCCCCTAATGAAAACAGTCATGCATGTTAATTTGTGTGCAACAGATGACAGCAGACAGCGGCCTCTGTTCCAGTCTTACATTATGGCTAAGAAAACACACCAAAGGGATTATTATATATTGCACTTTACAAAATATGTTACAAACACTGAAATGCACAAATTGTCTAAAGAACAACAAGGCCCGAAAACAGAAACCATGAGGAGGGAAGTTGTTTTGATTGTATAAAAATCATCTGCATTTAGATTTTAAACTCTGGAGAAAAGGAAAGAAGGATCCAATGGGAACAGGTGCTCCAAAGACAGAAGTCTGGATTATATTTCATGGTGTGTAGGGATTCATATTGTTTGGTGACCATATGTTGTCCGGCTACATCAAGTGACAAAATGTAGATTAAAACTGATACTATTACCATTACAATCAATGATACATTTCAAAGATTAATATAATATAATATAATATTATATAATAAAATATAATATAATATGAGACAATTTCCGCTAGTTTGTTTCTGTGTTTTATTTTGAAATACTCACCGGAAGTCTGCTACGTCTTTATTCACGTTTGTGTGACGAATTTGATGAGTTGCAGTTCCAATGTGTGCCCACTATATTAATGTGAAGTGTTATGAAAGTTGCCACAGTATTTATTAGTCAGTAGTCATTAGTTGTCATGCTCTCTCAATGTAATTTGTTGTTTAATGTTAGCTTACTGCTTAGCAACACTCATGCCAGCCCCACTCATGTATTAGCATAAGTATTAGCATATCTTAAAAACTAGAAGATCGTTTAAAAGGACTTACCTTTGTTCTGGCGGTGTTTCCAAAGTCCTCAAACACTTTTCCGACCACATGGATAGCAGAATATTCAGTCCACTTCACGATAAAATAATAATTTAACCCGTTTCCTAAGTTGAAAGTCTGTTCCCCGCAGGCTGACCGCCATCTTTGTTTTGATAAGGAAACAGAGGCAGGCCTGCACACCAAAACATTTATTAAAACATATTTTAACAGAATTTGTTAATAAATGTTGTTGTTGTTGTCCATAACAATTACACTCATTATAGGCTGCTCGAATTAGAAATCAATACATTTCTAGCAGCATTAACTGTGTTAATTGAGAAGTTGCGGTGTCGTCTTTTGACCACTGGAGGGCGCCTCATAGCGTCAAGGTAAACGCAACACTGTACGACCATCTCCGGTAAAGCATTTCAAAATAAAACAGTCAAGCGACGGCAGTGTTTCGACTTCCTGGTCAGCACGAAAAATCACTGTTATGTGCCAGGTATGCGTGCACCTACGGGAAAAACAAGCTTGACAGTTGCAGTAATCCAGTTATGAGATGACCATAGCTTGTGTCAGGAGTTGAGTAACATGTTGGGTTAAGTAAGGTCCACTGTCACATCCACAGTTTTTTTGTTCTCTCGTGTGGTTGAAGAAGAACAATGAGGATAGATGTTATATAAATGTTATATACAAAATCAAATATAAATTGACCATAGAAATAAAAATGTTTTATAAAAATATGAGAAAGAACTACACATAGGGATAAAGGACTGTGTAGAATTAAATTATGCTGTGAACAGATGAATGAAAGTCACAGTCACAGCGTGAGACAACCATGGTGCCAGTGCTGATTGTCCAGCTACAATGAAGAGGAGGATGATGATGTGACGCTGAAGTCTGGGCAATACAGAAGGGGCCAGTGGCGTCCTTCAGGTGTGTCAACACCTGTCTTTCAAAGGACTTCATGGCTACAGACGTCAGGTCGATGGAGCAGTAGTCATTAGTGATGTGCTGGAGGAAATCATGAGGTAATGCTACACAACTCCAGTGATATACTGAAGATGGAGGTCAGCACAGACATTCAGGTCTTGATCTTCGATCTCTGAAAGAGCAGACACATCATCTTCAGTGGTCCTGAGTGCAGGTGGGGGGTTAGTGGAAGGGGTGGCAGGGTTATGCATAGTTGTTCATTCGTTTGTGATTTTGAAATGATTCACAGTGTTCACAATAATTCAATGTTCTAGTTCTCAATTTTAATCACGAGGGCAAAAAAAAAAAAACCCAAAACAAACAAACAAACGCATCTTTCTACATTAGCCTGTGAAGTATAGTTAGTTAGCCTGTCAAAATAAAAGTAAAATAAACAGTTGTGTTGTTCAATATTCACAAAATATAATGGAGAGAGACCCATGGAGGCTGACGACACCATGTAAGACACAATAAAGTCTGGATTCTTCCAGAAAGTCTCGCTCTTTCCAGACTTTACCTGTCACACCCACGAGTCTAAAACCACACCTGCGGCGACGTGTTTCCCCTGACGGCCACTGACGTCATTGCGTTAGGAGGAGCATGCGTGATGACGCATCAGACCCCGATGAAAACAGACAGCTCAGCGGCTAACAGGCAGCGCTGCTCGGGTCTGTGCTGCTCACACCGCTGCCAGAAAGGCGCGATTAACCCTGGGCATTTTAAGATCTTTTAATACAACATCACCGCCTTCAACTATCGCACGACAGACCTGCAAGAAAACGAAACGTGGTGAGTTAAAAAAACAAAAAGCAAAAAACGAACAAAAGCTAATGCTAGCTGTCAGATTCAACTAGCCAGCCTAGCTTAGTCAGCTTGATTAACGATGGATTAACGATGGACAGCAACATGAACCGAGTGTGTTTATTCACGGGCTTTAGTGTAAAGAGGCTCCACATGTGTTTGTCTTCGCCCACCTAGAAAAGACAACCTAATGTTTGCTTTGTTACCGCTTAGCGACATGTAAGCTAGCCGCTAGCTGGCTGCTTTTTTATTATTAAAACGAAAAGTCACGTCTGTTTGAAAAACGTCCCCTGACTTGGTCACAGTGACAGAAACGTCATATAATACACGTTTTATCTCTGTTATAAGATCGTGAACACCGTGAGCTGTGGACGGGAGAAGTTGTGTAATCAACCCAAGCTTGAAGTTAGCCTAGCTTAGCTCAGCTAGCGGCAGTCGTTTAGCTGTAAAAAGTCAGAATATCTAGTTTCCAGCTGTTTGCTCGATCGAGACGACTTCTGGAAGACAAAATCACAGCCGGCTCAGAGCTGATACAAACTGTGCGAGTTGTAAGCTTTTGAAGAAAGTTGATACAACTGTTTAAAGTCACGATGACTTGGCTGATATCGCCTCCGCAGGGGTTAGCTGACAGGCAGTGAGTCAACAGCAGCTTCGTTAGTCACAGCTCTGCGTGTAAACACCAAACATGTTGTTTTCTTCCTCCTCCAGGTTGACTTCATCGCTGTCAGACTCTAAAGACATTTCTGCCATGGAGTTCCCAGATCTGGGCGAGCACTGCACCGAGAAGACCTGCAAACGTTTAGGTGAGTCCTGTGTGGGGAAAGATGACAGTGTGCCACCAGTCTGTCGAGCTCGCTCTGACACGAGTCTTACTTCATGTGGCAGATTTTCTTCCTATGAGATGTGACGCCTGTCAAGAGATTTTCTGCAAGGACCACATAACCTATGCAAATCACAAGTGCATGTCATCCTACAAAAAGGTAATTGATAACTGTTTCTAAGTTAACTTACTATACTACGAATGTGTTTGTCATTTTCTTCACGTCAGGTTCAAATAAAAAAAGATGTACTGCAGTGAGTGTCAGTGTATTATAAGTTAGCTAACTTGTGTTTTTGGATCATTCATTGCTTTAAATTTGAAGTATCATCACTCACTGTGTCGTTGTGCATTAGTACTCATAAAGGAAAGTTCCATAGCATCCACCTACATAAATCCCCACTGCAGGTCTTCCTCATCCTGATAACCTCTGCGTGATATTCTGGGTCAAGATTCTGTTTCAGATGGTGTTAAAGGAACCTTTGTGCTCCTCATATCCTGGTTTACATTTTCCTGTACTTCAGATCAGAGTTGACAGCAGTGGTGATGGTAGTATAAGCCGTGCAAGTGTATGTATGTATGTAAGTTATGTAACCTCTTGAGTGTGTTTTATTTCCCCTGTAGGATATCCAGGTCCCAGTATGTCCTCTGTGTAACATCCCCATCCCCATCAAGAGAGGAGAGATGCCCGACATTAAAGTCGGCGAACACATCGACCGAGATTGCAAATCGGACCCTGCACAGAGAAAGAGAAAGGTTAATATAAAAATTATGCACTTCATCTTTGAATCAGTTCAAATCTGCACCATCATAACAATAACTTTCTGTCCTTCTTTCAGATTTTTACAAATAAATGTTCTAAAGGCGGCTGTAAGCAGAAGGAAATGATGCGAGTGACCTGTGATCAGTGTCATTTAAATTACTGTCTTAAACACCGGCACCCTCTAGACCACGATTGTAAGACTGATGGAAAACCTTTGTCCAAATCAGGGTGGGTACAGTCACATCACACGCTTTTAGATCTTTTAGCTCTTCTGTCTACAGTATCTCAGTAAGAGTGACTTCCTGTTTTGTTTTAGACACGCTGCCTCGATGAGGGCTCAAGGTGCTTCCTCCACCTCTGCCTCAGGCTCTAGTTCATCTTCTTCAGGAAACTCTAGACCTGTTTCTAACGGCGTGAGTGCAAACACCAGAGGACACAACAGCAGGTAAGCACGTCTTCTCAGTATTGATTTTAAAAGTTTAATATAAACCTGTCATTCTAATCAAGTTTTTATATAGACACCTAAAATATGAATTCACTTCTTGGTTGTCTACTCCTTCTCCTAGCTCCACCCCGCGTTTCCCTACTTCCATTTCAGCACAGAATGTAATGCCACCATCAGCATCCTTTCAGGCTGGCCTGGTATGCACATTATTTACATGACCTCACCACATAATTTTGTTCTTTTCCCCAATGTGTGTAAACACGAGTCTCTCTCTCTCTCTCTCTACAGACAGAGGAGCAGGCTTTACAAAGAGCTCTAGAGATGTCTTTGGCTGATTCAAGGCAGACAGTCCAGCCGACCCTTAGGTGAGGAAATGTCATCAAAAGAATTATCCAAGAAATACCCCAAAAAATATCAGCTCAACATCACAACACATTTGAGGGTGGAACTGTGTGTTTTTCTCGCTGATCAACGTTAAATGAATCTGGTTTAATAATCGTCAGTGCTCTGATGCTTTCAAAATCAAGGTTAGCAATATTTTTTCACTAAAATATGTAAAGCACGAAACTGCCAGAATTTTACAGGGAGGAAAAGAAATCCTCATCGAGCTAACTCGTCAGACGTCCTCTTACTTTTACGGCCCGCTTTTGATTGTAAATCTCAAGTTGTGGGGCATAGTTGGATACTTAGACAGATTTATCACCATACCTCTTCATACACACACACACACACACGGGCATTAGTTAAATGTACTGTACTTTAAATACTGTAGAACTGGCGTGTGCGTCTGATGCGTTGTTGGTGTCTCAGCCCTCAGGAGCAGGAGGATCTGGCTCTCGCTCAGGCTCTCGCTGCCAGTGAAGAAGAATACAGACGCCAGCAGCAGAGACAACAGGTACCCGGAAAGCTTAGCCGTCAGTAGCATGCTAACAGGAGCGCATAGAGGTACACTGTTGTCATGGCAACCCATCCCCTTTAAACTATTTTTTTGGCAAAAGATGAAAGCCTTATTATTCTTAAGTGCATTTTTTTTATTGTTACGTGAAATGTAATGTCTTCATTTCTAACTGTATTTTCTCTTTTGTTTAGGGGAGAGAGTCCAAACAGTCCAACTGCAGCCTTTCTTAATCTCCGACCACCATTTAGACAAGCTGTGCTAATTATCTACTAGACATCTGGGATATCAATTTCCAGAATCAAGGATTGTTAAATGAAGACATAAAAAAAAGAAGTTTGCTGAGATATTACCGCCTTCTACAATATAAGCACATACTGTACTTTCCCAGCAGGATCTGTCATTTTTACTAATGATTTGCTCTGTACATATTTTCTATGCCGATCATGATAAATCCATTATATTACCATATATGAATATTGAATAAATTATTTCAAAGACGCACCCTGAAGTTTGCTGAATTGATTCAAATCTGTCAACTAATTTTACACTGAAACTCTGAGGGGCTATCAGCAAGTCCATTAGAGAAGTGTGAAGTGGAAATAAAATGAAATAATTATCAATAATTATTCAGATTTTCAGCAGGAGGGATTCGAGTCTGTTCATAGATGACTGCGGTGTCTGTGCGTGATGAGCACATAAAGCTGTGACGAGTGAGAACACTGAACTTTTTTGTTACTGTTTTCATACACTTCAAGTTTTGGTCTTCAGATGTCATCAGGTAAACATGAGTTGTAGATAAAAGGGAGTACAGGTGATCAACACTGAGATTTTCATCCAGTGTCTGTTAAAGACAGTGAAAGACAGTGAAAATAAATACTTGCTACTGTACGAGTTCTTACAGCAGAGGGCAGTAAGACTTCATAGATTACTTAAAGCTTAGCTGTTTACTTCACACCTGTTTGTGTGAAAAGACCTGCTGTTTTATTTATTACTCTTTATATATATAAATTATATATATTGTTTTTGCTTCCATGATGAGGAGAAACACTGTCGAGGTTCACTGAGCTCCTTGATGTGACCAATAATTGCCAGCAGTTGAAATGTGGCCTAAACCGAGCCGAGGCATTTACATAATAATATTTAGCACAGCTGAAGGGCATGCAGCTGCTGGTCAAGACCTCATCAACCTGCTGCTGTTAGCACGTGTCACAAAATAACTAATTACCATCATTAAGAGTGTCAGAGATGCACATACCTCGATTTTTAACACACTGTCTGAGTATTCATCATGTAGAATGGTGTTTCATTCTTTAAAACACTATACACAGTTTATTAAGAGAGTTCAAGCCTTACTATCAAATTATGCATTTCATCTGATCAGATGAAGCAACTTGCTGCATATATTTGCATATTTATGAGGCGCCTAATATTCATCCAACTGCTGTAAGTACTGAAAGCTTTACATGAGATTTGAAGGCCTTCATGTACGATGTAAAGGCACTGTTATTACGTGAGTCACTCTTATCACTGATAATTGGAGGAGATTCAGTGCAGATGATTCATTACGCTGCATCGCACTGCACAGTAAGGCAGTCGTCGGCAAACGCTTTGAGCCTCCTCGGAGTTAAACACATTTTCAAAGTGTCTGCAGTCACTGCGGAGAAGGGCACCAGTTACCAGGAGTTAAAAGTAGAAAATGGATGGTTTGCAGAACGCAGTCAAACCCGGCACCTGATGAGATGCAGTGTTTTGTTGCCTCACAGTTATCAAAATGAAAAAATTTACCACCTTAAGTATTACAAATAGAGAGAGATGAGAATTAATAACATTTTCCAGTTGTTAATTAAAACACGTCACACAGGACTCTCACAGTGGCCCCGGTGCTTGATATTTTTCAGTGATTAAGCAGACGGATCATGCACTCCTCACATTCCTCTATACTTGTTACACAGGCTGAAGTGGAAGGGTCAATAGAGACGGAAGATCAAAATAGAAAACAACATTTTAAAACAGAAATTCTGGATGTGACTTCTGCAAAGGTCATTTCTCTGGGTGGAGAAAAACATTCAGGCCCTGACATGTTTAAGACGAAGCTTTTTCACCTCTCTTGTCTCTGAGGATCTTGGTCCAGGCTGTGACGAAGCTTGTTGAGGCGTAAGCTCGGTGCACCTGATGCCTGCGAATCAACAGCGTCCTTACCTCAAGTATCTTGTTAACTTAATGAGTAGTAGAAGTAATGAATGGAGACATGACGTGCTCTGGATTGTTTGAATTTCTTGCAGACTTTCTGATTTTGTCAGCTGAGGGGAAATTGATAAACGGTTTCTGAGTGAACCGCTGTGACTGTGCGTGGGGGTAGAAAATGATTCAGCAGCGCTGGCCATGAAATGTGGCCATGAATCGATTGTATGTCTTCGCAGAAAAGAGTTCAATACATGACTGCATACTGGCAGTGTTTTGTTAGTAGTGATGAAAATCTTATGTTGGTCCAAATGGTTATTTCTCACATTTCTATACAAAAAAGTCCAAAATGATTGATCACATACATAAAATAGTTTTAAAGATGGTTTCAAGTTTACCCCTTGCGGATTTAAGACCTGGAGGCTGAAGGTGGAAAATACAGAGTTATAACACAACTCCAATTCCCTGGTTTCGTCAGTGTCATTTCACCACACAGCAGGAAAACAAGAGAGCACCCAGAACGTGCCCCAGGAGTGTCAGAAACCATCTGATCGGGTTAATTTAGACCAAAACACACAAGAAGTTCCAGATTAAACAGATAAAGTACACATTATCATAAGAAGCTTTTGAGGGGGTTTTTACAGAATCGATTGCTATGGTAACACATCTGTGTGTGTGTGTGAAACAGATTCACTCATGCAGAGTGCTCATGAGGATTTTACTTGAGCCGAGCAGATGGTGAGTGAATATGGAGAAGCACAGCTTGAGCATGCATCAGCTTTACTTGAGATGTCCAACTGGATCACCAGCAGCACCGGCACCTGGGCTACCGGTTTGAAAAATAAATAGACCATAAATCACCACACACAGGTGACACGTAGCTGTGGAACACAAACAGCATCTTCATTTGCTGCATTAGCAGCAGCAAACAGAAAACGTTGATTTTCTTACCCACTCAGTTCTACTACACCACATACTGCGTACATTTTGTGATTGTCTTGTCTTTGGATGTTGTTATGGATGAAAATGTGATACAGTAATTACAGCCATTTAAACACTGGAAGCCAAAGGCTTAGTAAGAGCTCTCAAGCTCAGTAGGTACGATTTTATTCTATTATTTTTTTTTTATTATTATTGTAAGTGCTAGGTGTACTTGACATTCATCGGGATTTGAAAGTGGGACAGGCTGGGCAGGAAACGCTTCGGCTGAGTGTAATTTTCCCACTTTAATTTCTTCCCACTGTAATATCTTCAATCATTGAGATGAGTGGCGTACAAGATGAAAGCAGGTCAGAGTACGGGACACAGAAAAAACTGATTGTAAGCTCTGTAAAATTAGTACTTAGTGCTCAGATAACGGGTCCCAGCTGTTAACACTGTATACCTGGATGAAAGTCTGTGTGACAAAGGGACACATTTAAGGAAAGGTTAGTTAATTCTAACCAAGTAAGCTGGTATACTTCTGCCTGCTTATACTTTACCTTCACTCTACGGACCAACTCATCCCAAAGCATGTCATTTGGACTGGACCTGGCTTAGGTGGGGTCATTGTGGAGGACAGGTTAACTGATGCAGCACTGTATCGCTCTCCGTCAGGTGTGTTTTGGATCAATGTAAAACAATTTGATGGTCCGACTATGTGCAAACCAGGTGGGATGGCATGGCGTTGTTATGGCAGCCAGGCTGCACCACCTTCACAGTGGGAACCACACATGCAGATGACATCTGTGTCTCCCACAGCAGTTAAAACCTGAAAATCTCCTATTCGGAGTCATGGTACAGATTTCCACTTGTCTAATATTCATTCCTTGTGTTTGTTGGCCTGAGCAGTTCTCACCGTCTTGTTGGTGTGTTGTGGTTTGCAGCAATGTGAGATGCGTATGCTACTTGAAGTCTGTGAAGCATTTATGTCGGCTCTAATCTGAGGTGCTGTTAATTGTCAATTTCTGAGGCCGGTAACTGTGATGAGGCTCTCTGCAGCAGAGGCAACTCCATTCCTAACGGAAACTGCTTCATTACAGCGTTTGATGGTTTTTGCAGCTGCACTTGAAGACGAAGTTCATGAAAGTTGCTGTGGTGTAATAGCATGGATTACTACAATAGTCAAATAGGACTATTCACTGTACGCCAATACTACCTCTGAACAACACAACTGATTGTGCCAAATGCATTAAGAAAATCCATTTGAAAACCATTTCTGGCAGCTAACTCATGCAGTGTGTGCGATGTCTCGATTGTCTTGATTTATGATGAAGATGGTTTGATCGTTTGTCCACTCAAATTGTACTCAGTTCTGCTTCACATTTATTTAATTAGTTTGCAGTAATGTCACATTGGGCAGACAGCTAAATAAGTCACAAAGACTCAGTAATGTAGCTGTATTTGTCAGTTTCATGATAGAAATAAAATAAAAGGTCACTCATTAGCCGCTATTCCATAATTAATTATAGATTGATGATTATTTTTTTCTTTGCTGCTGATTGTTGTTTGGAACGACCTATCATATTCAAGGATCAAATGCTCAGAGTTCATTTTGTTTGTCAGTGGTCATTTTGCTTTTTTTCCAGTTGGAGCACATAACATTCCTTGTTATATAATATTCCTTGTTATGGCACTTGTCAAGCCTATGAATGAATATCACGAGGCGATTTCGGAGAGCTGCCTATTTTTACACTCCAGCTTCCATCAGTCCAGCTGTCCTTCATGTCTTCTGTGACTCTGTGCTTGTAATTATCTCTGCTTCTCATTTCGCCAGCACTGGATTCACAATTCAACCACCCCAAGGACGCAGGGGAGCGTCTGCCTTAACTCTGCACCATGATCAATAAAAAGCCAGTTCAGGTTAGTCATGCTCAGTCAGGGATGAAGCGCTCTTCTGGGCATGGTCAAATTTAAATCACAGGGCAGGTTATGACAACAAGTCATGTGTGTTCTTTAGAGACCAACAGAAAAGAAATAGATTCTCCTATTATCGTAAAAACAAACAGCTTTAACATCCCATGGCATATTATCTGTTTTTCAACCCCACAGTGGATTAATCACCATGAATTTGTTGAGGCAATGGTTGGGCACTCGGGGGTGAAGCATGTCTTCGATACAGTACACAGGAGATGCAACCCAACACCTCTGTCCAGCTACTGTAATTACTCTGCAGGCTGTGCTGTGTGATATCTCCAGCATGTTAACATACTGATGTACATCCGCTGGCAATCAGTGATTGGTCTGTCAAGTAGGCGTTCTGACATTTGACAGAATAAATAGAAGTGTTGATGGATGCTGGAGGCTCTAGAGGAGAAGTTAGGGGATCATCAGCCAGTTGGATTCATCCTCAGGGGACCATTAATGTCTCTACAAGATGCCATAGCAGTGTATTTAATAATCAGCCATGTCACTAGCGCCGTTTTCTACCAATACTTAGAGCATTTATATCTTATCATCAAGTTGTATCCGAAGAAACCTTTTTTTCATGATCTAGCTGCTATCATTCATCCGCATGCCATTACAACCCTCAATAAATGTTTAAGTGAACAAAATTAGCTTTCTGGAGGAGAGCCAGTTTTAGTAAGAGAAACTTCATTGAATTGAGCATTTAGAGCAAATAGCTATGAAGTTTAGCAGAGATTGCTCAGCTCTTTGAGGGAGCTCTCACTGAATTCAAGAAGCGACGAGGAATCTGCTGAGAAAGGAGGACGACGAGGGAGCTCTGGCAGCAAACGCTAATGTGCATGGGGTAACAGTAATGAGTGATAACTTAATAATATCTGCACTGTGCCCCTGGATGAATCAGGTCCGAGGCACACTTCTGGGACTGAGTCAATCAATCGTGAAGCATCTCGGAAGCACAATATCAGCGTTCCTCTTCAACCAACACTTTGCTTCAGGACAGAAACATGTGGTCCGTCGCTCGTTGCCCCTCTATGACAAATTCTCAGTGGAAACAACATTTGAGAATCACCATATATGTATATGATATTCACTGCATTTGTTTGTAGTGTTTTTCTGCAACCTGAAACCACAGGCTTAAATCACTCACACACATGTTACTGCACTGTTACAGGCGGAATTGTAAACTATAAAATTGTATTGAAAGCTGTGGGTTGTTTAATAGCAGAAAGGTTTCTCTTGTCACATGATTCTTGTTTGCAGCTGTACACCGTGATTACACGCAGGAACATTTCATTTCAAGAATAATGCAAGTGGCATGTCTTCAGTCAGGTTTTTCTGGTTTTAATAATAGATGGATATGTAGATACATCGATATTGTCCTTTTAGAGGAAATTGGTTGCCCCCGTCTCCATATAACCTCACATAAATGCATATCTACATTATACACCACAAAAATAAACATCCAATACAGCACATTTATACATACAGCCTCCAACACATCACAGAGGTGTTTTAAGCGACGCTTTGGCAGAGGGCACAGAACTCCTGTCATAGCCTATTTCCAAGCCAAGGACCTGTATCTGCGACCAGATGGGAGCAGTGTGATGGATGTACAGTAAGTTGAGGGAGTGGCTTGAATGAATTGGGCGTTGAACTATTCTTTAAGTATGATGTATGATCAGCTGAGGCTGTGTTGGAATGGGCTGGAACATGCAGCGTCTCATGTATAAACATATGTAAATCGAGCCGTTGTTACATTGTGTTCTTCTGCCTGAGTCACTCCAATAGCTTCAGAGCTACCTGTGGGTTCATGGTGTTCTCAGCAGCTGCAGAGAAAGTGACGTATAAAACAAAAGTAGCACTGAATGTTTCAATCAGTGATATAAACATGAATATGAAGAGTGCTTTAGCAATAAATACAGCCTCCTCCCTGACGATAAAGGGGGTTGCTATGAATCCTAACCAAACAAATTGGGATTTTCCTGCTAGACCCTGTGCACAATTCCCCTCAACTTTCCTTTGTTTGTTCCTGTTTCTTCCAGTCTGTTGATTGCACAGAAGAAATAATTTATTCATGGCACCGTGAGAGCTGTCCATCTATTGTTTGGAGGTTTTGTTTGAAGTGGCGTTTCTGAGAGTAATGAATGCTTCTTTTTCCTGACGATCAATTACGTTTGTCAGCCTGTGAGGCTGTCGGGCATGCTCAAGGTTCCTCCACGAAGCCGAACATTCTTCTTTTGTGTGTTTGCCATTATAGATTGGGGTCAAAACAAACTCAATTACACCTGTATTGACAGTATGCTTGAACAAACAACCTACTATAGTGTTTATTATCTAATAATCCGTGGCTTTAGAGTCATTGCATAAGTCTGGATCAGTTGAATTTGGTTCAAGCAAACAATAACTGTGTTTACTATATAAAAGAAATGGTTGTAGGGGAAGTGGAAAGTGTTGAAAATTCTTATCATTATTTTATTGCCGTGAGGGGGCAAAACACACTGTAATAAAGTTTGTACACTGACCAATAAACCTATAAGCCACTAGTTGTCCCTAGATCAGGTCGATGGTGCAATTTTTTTCTCCTTCAGTGCCGAGCCCAACCACCGAGGAGTGAGCACAATGTGGGATAATATCCTCTCATACCTCTGAAACTGTCATTTTTCACAAAGTGCCACTGCAAAAATACTGCAAAGCTGAATTATCGGAAAACTTCAGGAACCCTCAGAAGCTGCAAACAAAGGCAAAACGCACTTTGAAGGAGATGAGAGCCAACAGTGGCTCTCCTCTGCCTCATATGCATTGTTTTCTTTTGTACCAAAACGCAGGACATTGGTAGCACACCCCGGGACAAATTTATCCCACTTAACATCAAGTGCACACACGACATCGTCTGCATTCGTTTCTATGACGACTGGGGGGTAATGTAGTACATTAGGCAGCTGAAATCTGGACTGACCTGTTGGTATTTTGCAATGCAATATGCATTTTCAATCTGCAATCAAACTTTTTTTTTCCTGTGACTGTGATGAGTCGGCTGATGAGGCTCATTTTGTGTTTAGATTAGATTTCTTTTCTCATCAGACAGCTGTCTGACTCAGAAGACCAGAGCTCACTGGTGGAGAAGTACTCAGTGATTGCACACCAAAGACATGAAATAAACCACTGGCTGACACGACATTTGCTCCGACAACATGTCCATTTAAAAATGTACTGAAAATCCACCTTTTTAAAGTTTATCTTTCACATGAAAAGGTCATTTGAGGCAAACATTTTGCCGTCATGAGACTAAAGTAAAGCCAGAGGGTTCTGTGTTGCATGCTAATTTGCTAATTAACATTGCTAAACAGCTGGCAGACTGGTTGTTGTTATAGTTTGGATGAATTTGATCATAATTTGGTCATATAGTTATAATATAACTGCTTCTGTATAAAATTTTACAATCCAAATAATGATAGAAAGGAATAAACAATACTTCTGTGAAGTGATCTTTCCCAAGTTTAAGCAATAATGTTAAACTATTATTATATCATTAGACCCTAGCAAGCATGGACGTAAACCCAAAAATAGTAGGATTGTGTTTTCTAGTTGTCTCATTTGTTGTTAGTCAGTCACTGAATAGTTTCGCTTTACTTGAGCTGTTATGCTAATTTATTTCCTTTTTTAAATAATTCTTGCCCCAAAGTCAGTGTCCGTATGTTAGATGAAGCATTTTACTGTAGCTAGTAATTATCTTTTTTTGTAGTAGCATCATTTAATTCGTGTAGTATGTAATGAATCAACCACTGTGAGCAGCCTTGAAGGCTTCCCACACAGTTTGAATAAAGGTTCATTCAGAGCTTTGTGTTAGACAAACAATGATTCACGCTCTTCTCCTTTCGTCTTACGTGTGAAGTCATTTTCAGAAATAATAAAGTTAAGAATGAGCAGCAGGACTAAGAGGGCTCAGGGCTGTATTTTATTGACTAAACATCATATTCAGTCTCATTCAGTCACAATTATACATAGGCTTAACTCAGATCTGTCCTGGCAAGGCTCTGAATAAATTGATCAATATGACTTTCCTCAGCTGTAAAGACTGAGGCCAAAGGCGGGTATAGACTGAACATAATAATTATGTGCTCTACTCTCCACATGTAATTATTGCTGTTTTAGCCATCCTGGCCGCTGTAAGAGAAATTGATTAATGTAAAGACACAAGGCGAGACTGTGGTATAATGTATGGCTCAGCCAGTGGTGGAAAAAACTAATTACATTTACTCAAGTACTGTACTGACATTTTAGTGCAGTTTCAGATGTCTATGAGTTGCAGACGTGATGTGTTCAGGGCCCCAGAAAAAAGCAAAGATTAGGGAAAAGTCAAAAGAAATTAAACTTTTGTCGCTGAACTTGGCTTTTACGTCTTATTAACCATCTCACAAATTTATCATTTGACCCTTGAGAGAGGTTTTGACCCACAGTTTGGGAACCACCAGACAAAACTCTATATAAAGTAGTCCAACCAGCTACAACAATGCTTTAATTTGTTAGTATGAACAATAGTCAGATGGGGCCTTCTTTATGTGATATTACTTCTGATATTACTGAGTATTTAAAATCGCTGTATCTATTTTTTTCTTTACTAAAAGATCTAAGCATGTCTTGCACTCCTCACCGATGGATCCATCAGCACAGTGTTGCCTCTTCTCCTTTGTCTCCCTCCAGTCTGTGCACAGCAGGTTTCAGATAATGTAAATGCTCCGGTGATCACGAGCCACGTATGTTAGGTTAACACTTCACCTCAGACGCACCGCACATTTCCTCTGAGGCTATTGCTGTGATTAATCTTCCGCATTGAGAGGGGACCAATAAAGCAAGATAACGTGCGGCATAAAAAGCATTCACTCATGATGTAATTGATTTGTACTGTAAAAGTCCAATATTGAATGCCTGTGTTCCCGCCTCGGCAGAGGACTAATTAATAAGGTATCTATTCAAAATAATTGAGTTGTGAACATGTGAGTCTTTCAGAGGCGTCGAATCTTGAAGTTAATGAGTCTATCAGTATTACTGTCACACTTTTATTATAGAAGGTTTTTGACTGCTTGTCCATACGGCTGTTCATTCACACAGGCCATGTGCACAATGCTTTCACTTCATTTTGCTTTCATGAGTTCAGAGACAGCCACTTCATGTCCCTGGACTGAAGGATATTCTACTTTCTCTGATAGTGTTGTCGTTGTTATATGTCAGAATTTATTATCAGTTTTATTAAAGTACAATGGCTGCTATTCTGTGTTGAATCTACTCAGAAATGTTAAGTGAGCAGGAGATTCTATTTGTTATGACTCTGAGAGCCTCAAGCTGTTTGTTAATAATTCACTATTTCACTGCATCTCTATGTAGACTACTCTGTAAAATGTCACGCTATTCTTTGTGTTCCGGCTGGAAATCAGTCCCATGTTTTCGCCGTCCTTTGGAAGTGATCCATCTGTGGTTGCCATGGAAACGTTCGCATGAAACAACACCCAGAGGTATTTCTGAATGTTAATTTGCCTTACGCTGAGGCCAGAATCCATCGTTGTCCAAACTAACCTGTTTGCGTCATCGGCTACATTCCTCACCCTCCGTGCTAAATGAGTGTGGTCCTGTTTCTGAGGAACCAGTGCAAAGATGGAGTTTTTTTTTCCAATTTGGTAACTTTGTAGCTCAGCGATAAGACGCAATCTATGCATCTATGTGTATGCATACAATTAATGTAATGGCTTATTTCTGGGCTTCAACAGTGACATGAATCTTTATTAAACATTGAGCAAGCAGGATAAATATACTGAAACATCTTTAAAGGAAACAATAAATGACAGCATGTAAATCACAGCAATGAATGAAAAAACAAAACACGTCTTTGTTTTCCACAGCTGGTT
Source organism: Nibea coibor (assembly GCA_023373845.1). Lineage (NCBI taxonomy): Eukaryota > Metazoa > Chordata > Actinopteri > Sciaenidae > Nibea > Nibea coibor. Next base: position 14,027,579 of record CM041727.1, on the reverse strand, counting down.
GCTGTGTGGACACATCGCTCCATCCAGCCAATTTGTCTGACCCAGTGTCATGCAGTTCGTTGACGGATGATAGCTGACAACAGCTCAGACAGCGTGTGCTTGTGTTTGGAACAGGGGGGGGGGGGGGCAGAAACGTGTCAGACAGAGGGCTGTGAGGTTGCACTGAATATTACTTTATTCACGACTCACTGAGGATCCTGAGCCAACTCAGCCACCACAGGAAGAGCAGCCCACGGCCGACCCTGTTGATTGGACCACATATTCTTTACTGGCACTGTAGATGGAGCTTAAATGACTCATGTGTGTTTACAGCTGAACCAATGAGTAAATAACAGGTGAAAGTTAGTGCTTACTCAAGAATTGCAGATCGGCATCAAGTTGTTGGGGCCTTGCCATAATAAAAGCTCGGCGTATCTTCTCCTGCACATTAATCCTGGCAGGAACCACCAGGTGATGCTGTGTGCACACTTAGTTTGATGTATGGGTGGGTGGGTGGAGGCACTGACTGGGTTAAAAAGAGCAGGAGGGAGCATGAAGAGCACACATCAATGTGCGGATATTACATTCTCAATGCTGTATGAAAATAGAAAGCTAAAATCGGCAAATATCAGGAAATAAACCTCAAAACACTGTTTTGCACAAATAATTTTATTTTTGTATATAGTTTTAGACATTAATTGCGAGAGGCCTTTTTATTTAGCAGATGGTATTGGGCACGACGAGGTGAATCACAGCTCAAGTTAACAGTCGATGACAGTGGTCCTGTCTGTTGCCTATTCTCCCTTGCGTGAGTCACACTCGTCCCCACTTGAGCTGACAAAAGCGAAGCTTGACCCCTCACTGATTCTTCCAACCTTTCCATTCATCACTGATGATGTGGTTTTGATTCTATTGTATTTTCATCATTTGTTTGTTTGTTTATTTGGATTCCCATCAGATTGTATCATGGCACTTATTCTTACTGGGGTCAATATAAAATTACATACAATGATACAAGAGCACAGACACAGACTACACATCGTCCAACATAAACATTAGAACTCAATAAAAGACAATATACACTGCCTTTGCACTGCCACATGTCTAGTAAAATTATTAGTGAATCCACACCTTCCAAAGCTGTTCACCTCTAATAGTGACTAATAGTCATATATGTATTCATGCTTAGTATGAAAATGTTACTGCCACTATGCTCATAAAAGTAATAATAATAAAGATGCACCTTAAAGGTGGAATTTGTGAGAATGTAAGACATTCAAGGGTTTAGAAATTCCCAAATAAACATTAAATTAGCAATAAAATGTGAAGAAATAACTACTTTTATTGTGCTGCAGAGATATCTGTTGAAGTTAGCTTGCTAACCAGCTAAACTCACAAATGCTTCTCTCCTGTCGCCATCATAGTCTTAGCCCTCCGTGCACAGGGAGCAGTGGTAAATGGGAATCACCGTGGCAATGAAGCCAGCACAGAACCGCCAAAAACTGCAGTTCCTCGGACAGCCACTTGAGTCTGGCTGCAGAATAACTTGGTCACCGTAAGCCCCCATATTAAAACTTGTCACTGAGTGATGCATATGATTTTAAAAGTTAGTTTAGTCGTGATTGGATGGAAACAAGAAAAGATGGGAAAGAACATTGTCGTTAAAAGAACAGTCATTTTTCGGTTAAATGGAGAACGACTGTTGGATGAAAAATGATTTCCCGTGACTGATTATTTTCTCCCCAGAGGCACAGAGGCTTTTAAAGAGACAATCATATTGGAAGTCCCAGGCACCCATAGCGACGTCACAAGCCTGCTTTAATTTTCAAAACATGACACTGAACTAACATTACCCAAAATTAAAGCTCTAACAACATCGACACAGGCCACATTATTTTCCCCGTGTCCCTCCTGAACTGACTGTCTAAATTGAATCGTGCCCTGTCTTAGCACACAATGTTTTTGCCCCACCTTATTTGGTTGCATGTGGACACTCCTCAGGAGGGCAATCAATGTTACTGAAAGGTTATTTGTCCGGGAACTTCCTGATTATGCACTGATTGAGAATAGACTGCCGAGCGCTGCAGCCTCCCTTCCGTAGCTCCGCTCTGCAATCCTTTTCTGCAGTGAAGTGTGAACAATAAAGTGAACGTGGAGGAGGAGTTCTCACCAGGGGGAGAGGGGCTGGTGAGGTGGGGGCGGAGAAAGAGTAAGATATCAGCATCACAGGCAGATAGCGATGTACACTGGGAGAACAGAGGCTTCTGTGTAGGGAGTATGAGCATCTTAAGAGAGCAGGTCTGCGGGCAGTGTTGTTCTTAATCTGAGCGGGAGAGAGCTGAAGCTTTGGATACTGCCACCCCATCACCAGCTGGGTAGGTTTATCGTACTGCATCTGCATGCTGACTCTGAAATGCTGGAACGGATCTATAGCAGATTTGCAATTCAAATTTGTGAACAACATTCAGCCTTTTCTTTCTCTCTATCACAAGACGCAGAAATGTTAAAGCTTGGCTGCTCGGCTGGTATCTGAAGTTTGGTTGTTAATCTTAACACCTACCAGAAGAGGATGTTTCATCATGTGTTTTATTGTAGCTCTTGTTGCTTATTGATAAGGATGCAAAATATTGTGATGTAACCACTTGACCTATCTATTCCCGCTCATCGTTGATCACTGCTGAGGACACTCCTGTCAAAATAAAGATGTTTTCCCACAGAAGCTGATCACCCTCCTCCTCCTCCTCCTCCTCTCTAGCTCTGCTGTTTTCATTACTCATTGTCTCATTTCCAAAGACTGTAAATGACACCATCATATCCGTCACACTGGGCTCATTCCAAGTCTGCAAATTCCACAACCCGTCATGTCTCACATGCTCTATCACCAGCTCATGGATCTAAATGCATGTCTCTCCCAGTCTCTCTGATCCCCACTGAGACTGTTGCACATGTTCTCCGCCGGCTGGTGTCTTCGCCCTGTTATTCCACTGCAGTCGGAAATGTAATATCACTTCAAATTGTCTTCCCTAGTGGGAAGAAAAGGGACTCAACCGCACCATTATATAGCTAAAGTCAAGCATGGTCACAGAGCTGGAAAATTCCTCTGCAGCATCAAGCAGCTGACACTGTGATGCGTCCTCTTTATCAGTTTAATTGGAATAAATTCACCCCATGTGCAGAGTGTCATTTCACCGTGATCAGTCTCATTTCACTCTCGGTCACGATTCTGATTATGCAGCTAGACTGGCAGCAGAGTGCATATTCAAAGGATGCTGAAACTTTAATCATGTTCAATAATTCATTTCAAGATGGTTACTGCTGAGAATGGAAGAAAACAATACTGAGGATAACTTACAATAATGCCACAACATTTCACTTTAATGCTCCAAACAGAAGAATTTGAATTGTCTGTGACAGTTTCTGTCATCGCCTTCATCACTCCTGACAAGACAGCTGCCAGAATGAAATCAAATTTTTTCCATCTGCAAGTCGCTCTGCTGCAGTCTGAGCTGCAATATTATTTCAGCTCCATGACTTTTATAAATGATCTCATGTAGTATGGCATCAGTCTGGAGCATAATTCATCACGCAGCATTTAAAATGCTGTTAATTAATGTGGGATAATTATTAACCTTCATTCATGCATCTTCTGTTCAATTCAGATCAAGCTCTTTTCTTGCTTTGGGGGGAGTCCATGAAAAATATTTTTCTCTTCTCCTTTTTAGTCTTAAAAAAAAAGATCTGTGATGTTTGTAGCCGACGTTTAAAGGTGATATGACATGGATATCTTTCGCTGCAGAAAACTGTCCATTTAGGAGCCATCACTGGTCAAAGAACAAGTGTTTCTTTCGAGTCTGCATGGCCGAAAGAAAAGCAGCATTAACAGCTAATTTAAATTCATTTGCGCAAGATGTGGTGCATCTGCTTCCAGCTGCCCTTCATTACCTTTTGGTACTCCAAAGCTTCTGGATGGCAGTTGGATTCGTGAGTTCAGATGTGCCTGCTCTTGACGTCGCTGAGAAATCACAGAGTAGTCTTTTGAAGTGGGCAAATGCAGTAATATTTCTCCAATCCAACAGATCAAATCTCCTAGAAATGAGGTTTATAACTACCAAATGGTTCAGATCCACTTAAGCACTGAGCAATGTGGCACCGTCATCAAAAACACGCAGTGTCTACTGTCTCTGCAACTCTTTGATGGACAGATGGAATTAAATGAAATATTTGGTAACATCAAGCCCGTGTTTTCTCACTGTGACTCATACCAAGTGAACCTCTTTGCTGTTAGCCTCCAATTTTGCACCACTCATCCAGCAATATGACAATTTGACACCACACACACACACACACATACAATATCAAAAAAAAGAGACAGCCTCAGAGTGCACGTTGACGTCACCATGACGGCCATTCACGTAAGAAGCTTTAACATTACACACAGAAAGCAAATGTCTCACAGCTGAGCTGGATTTCTGCTCTTGAATCTAACGGAGGAGAGCACTCTTACAGCCCTGGGTTTAAAATAAATTCCTCAGATTATCACCCGCTGCAAGTGGCTTGGTCCACTTACGTGAAAACCAGTCCATATTTGAAGCCAACAAATCGCTGCAGTGCGTGACATGATTAAAAGCTGGTAACGCGTAAAGTCTCCGCTTTCCATCACTAACTGTGTTCAACAGATGATTTATTTAAGATCCTTTAAATTTAACATCTCCCCTTTTTTTTAACCGAAACTTAAATCTAGATATATACTGCGTGGTAACATTCCTTCTGAAAATATTCCCAGGGTATATATCAGACAAAATATCACCAGCCAATTAAAAACAGCCTCTCATTCCTGTCTAATTAATATGTGCTACATGACTCCACTGGGGATTAATTGGATGAAGAATCTTCTGGTGCATGCAGGCTTGTCAACTTTTTTCGTTTCAAATGTATTTCAAAAGTTTCAAAGAGCGCAACTTTGGCAACTTTTGCCCAGTGAAGAGAAGTACATAATGTTGGATTGGGAACAGTATTCCCAGTTGATGTGGTTTCAACCTGCAGTAAAAAAGCTTTAGGACACATCATAGTTTTACACATCTCTTCTTGCTTCTCCTGTTTCAGACTTGCAAAATGTCTGACTTTGAAGATTTCAGCAAGCTTGGCGGGCAGGCAAATGTGTCTGAAAGCTACCAGCTGAACCCCACCAGCGTGATCGTGTCAGTGGTCTTCTCCCTTATTTTCCTGCTGGGCACCATCGGCAACAGCCTTGTGCTCGCCGTGCTTCTGCGGAGCGGCCAGGTGGGATACAACACCACCAATCTCTTCATACTCAACCTGAGTGTGGCTGACTTCTTCTTCATCATCTTCTGCGTCCCCTTTCAAGCCACCATCTACTCTCTGGAGGGTTGGGTGTTTGGCTCCTTCATGTGCAAAGTGGTCCACTTCTTCATCAACCTGACAATGTACGCCAGCAGCTTCACTCTTGCTGCCGTCTCTGTTGACAGGTATGGCATCACAGAAACACACTGCGGCGTGTTATACAACACAAGCTAATTTCCATCTACCTACCAGGCCCTAATGTACCATTTGAATAGGTATACAATTTTCAAATGACCTTGATATAATTATTGTTCTCAAATAAAAGAACTGGAGGGATGATTGTTAGCGAAATGGAGGCCACATTTCCCATGAAGCACTTTGCTTCATGTTGCAAATTGTTGTTGCTACCAGGGCTGTAACTACAGCAATCATTATTTCCATTATCTGTCAGTTATTTGTGGAAACATAAATTATTGAAATTGTTGAATGTATTCAGATTATCTGTAGCTATCACCAGTATTTCATTTGTCCTTGTGCATTGAGTAATCTTTAGCTATTAAACACAATATTGTAATATTATCTCTGGAATCTAAACATATTTATAAGAGAAGATGTTTTTTTTTTTTTTTTTTAACTTTGTTGTAGATGTCATCCAGTTCCTAAAAACAAAGTTTCAAGGTTTTGGTGCAGCAAAGGCATATTGCTGCCCCCATCAAGTCGAAAGAGATCAAATTCAAACAAGGACACATATTATTAATTCAAGGGTATTAATCAGATACAATCAATGAATACATTATTATTAAGACTGAAAATCACGATGCATCATATGCGACACGAGAAATACCATGATATAGTACCAACCATGACCAAACAAGTAATGTCACTAACGTTAGCTGTGTTATGGCTTTGCAAACCATCGCTGAAGTCGCTGCTGCAATGCTAAAAATGTAATTCGAACCACACAGGCATCATTTACTACACCGTTAATTGATCACTAATGAATGAATGTTAATCACACTTGGCGAGAAGCAGGAATTTATGACATACCCTGCGCTCATTCATCGTGAGTCAACAAACCAGTAAATCATGCATCACTCGAGTGCGTGCTTTGCATGCTTATCACAGAGAGTTGCGCTTACAGGTATTCTCTGTGACAATAGTTTCATTCACATCCCCTTATCAGTGTGCACACGTTCTAAAAGGCAACAGGTTCAGTATGATACCAGGGAGCTTTGTTTGTTCGAACTATTCATTCTTTTATTTACTACAGTGAGGTGCGTTTAATTAATCAAGCATTTATTTTTCTCATCTGATGATCAAAACACTATTAATCTCAAAGACAGGAAAACTATTATTCAGAGACCAGCATTAGGCAGATGAGCTGGATCTGTAATTGAATATTTTATGAGAGAATCATACTTTATGGCTGGCTGAAAATTATAACTCCCACAGTGTAAGATCTAAGCCGTCATTACACTGTAGTTGTTGGGAAACATTGTCAGCTTAGTCAATATGGACAGAGTCAGTGTGCAGCTGCCCTCTGCAGAAGACATCCTTTGCTCACACTGGCTGTGTTTACACTTTAATAGATTTTTAGCCTGCTAGCCAGACGTTACCTGCTCAGTCTGGAAAAGAGCAGGAACATCTGAGTTGGGAGGTTAATGAATTTCTGCTATTTTCTTCCTCAGTTCCTGTGTAAGAAGTGAAAAAAGCAGCAGCAGCTTGTAGTTACACTTCAGACCAGGAATCCCCAGCAGGGATTAAATCACAGTGCAGCCTGAATGAGCAGCAGCATACACGCTCGCACGCTCACTTCTAATCCAAAGTCTTTGCTGCTGTAGCCTGCCGCCCACACTTTTACTGTGACTTTATGCCAGAGAAACATCCAACGTGAAAATTGATTCCTGATAAAGCAAAACAAGTATGGCGTAATTGCTTCTCATCAGAGGGTTGCGCAGAGGTATATGCTAACATGTAACTGAGGAGATACACAATACACACAGCAGATGACTTGACTTTGTCAAGTGTGGCGATACTTAGACTTAGTTTAATTTCATGCAATGTGGTGGTCGTATTTCATTCAGCAAATGTTCCCCAGACTGCTTTTCTACATTTTCCGATTCAGCAAAATCATGAGTCCGTGAGAATCCAAACAAAAATGCAAAAAACCCTCTCTGACATGAACAGACTGTCCATTAGCACATGTGACTTAATACCTGAGTAATACCTGAGTACTTGCAGTTGTCCAAGCTGCTGAGCCTCCATGTGTGACAAGGAGGTTCAAGATATCCTTTCATGTTCAGCTCTGGTTTTAAAGACCAAAGAGGCTGCTTCTGATTCTGGAGAGCCAGCTGAAGTGTCCTGTAAATGCGGATAAGGAGGACATGGATGTGCAGCTTTACCCAGAATCCCTGCCTTGGGCAAAAGAGGCTGCATTACTGCAAATACAGCCTTTCTCTCAGAGAACAGCAGCTCATTAGGCAGCATGTTCAACTTGTCAAGTGCATCTTCAAAAGACGAACAAACCAGGCGATGAGGAGTCAATAACTTCAGCAACAGCATGTGAAAAGCAGTGCGGCGCCAGATTATTGAAATTGACTGCTGCCATACAACATCAGGCTACTTCACTCACGATAGCACTTTACGGTATGCGCGGAGGGATCTGCACCTGTATTGCCCACCTGCTCCACAACATCAGCATCGCAGCACAAGGCACATGTTCCGTGCTATTGTCTTTGTTTTACCAAGCAGTCCAAGCAAGATTAGATCCGGCTGATCCTTTCTGTGGACATTTTGACATTATTTCCCTAAGGTGTTTGCTATTCGATAAAACCCACAAACAGCTACGGTGAGAAAGATTATCCATGCAACAGCCCACAGTGTGAGCCACGACATTCATCACAGTGTGCGGTGTGGTGGTTCCACTTTCTATTCTTTCATACAAAATCATAATCATTAGAATAGCTCTCACTCCCCACCAGCCTACAGTCAAAACATGCAAAAATATGGATTAAACTGGCTAATGAACTATTTCACTTCATAGTTTCTGTCATAGTATATGCTATGTCAGATTTTACTTCAGAAATTTAGATTTGAATGTTTACGTTTAATTTCATTGCACTTTCAATCATGAAAATGGTTGTACTAGCATGTCCAATAATTGTTATGTTCATATGTTTTTTTGTTTCTCTGTAGGTATCTGGCCATTCGTTACCCACTGCGCTCCAGAGAGCTACGGACCCCATGTAATGCAGTAGTTGCCATGGTGATCATCTGGGGTCTTTCTCTGGTCTTTGCGGGCCCGTATCTCAGCTACTACGACCTGATCGATTACGCCAACAGTACTGTGTGCATCCCCGGCTGGGAAGAGCAGAACCGGAAGGTGCTGGACACATGCACCTTCCTGTTTGGCTACGTCATCCCTGTCCTGATCGTGAGTCTCTCATACACCCGAACCATCAAGTACCTGTGGACAGCCGTCGACCCTTTGGACGGTATGTCAGAATCCAAGAGGGCGAAACGTAAAGTCACCAAAATGATCATTATTGTCACCGTGCTTTTCTGCATATGCTGGCTGCCATACCACGTGGTGATCCTCTGCTACCTGTACGGAGACTTCCCCTTCAATCAGACCACGTATGCCTTCAGGCTTCTCTCTCACTGCATGGCTTACGCCAACTCTTGCGTCAACCCCATCGTGTACGCTCTGGTGTCCAAGCACTTTCGCAAAGGCTTCAAGAAGGTGTTCAGCTGCATCCTCAGTAAAAACGGGAGGAATAAAGTTCACGTGGTCCACGTGGCGAACACCGTGCCTGGGTTCGAGGCGGGCTCCACGGAGGTGTCACAAATGAACGAGGAGAACATAAGACAGAATGAATGTGAAATGATCAACAGGCCGATCGCGGAGCCAAGGGAAGCCACGGTGACGCTGAATTTGCCCTTTCAGCGGCAGACTTGACAAGTTATTCAGCTTTGCTGAGTACAGGTTGCCTTACGTGAAAGACACTGAAACTAATATTTACAAAAGATGCGCCAACCCATCATGATATTCACACTTTGTGGTGGCAAACGGGAGAGGGGATAAAATCATTCACACACAAACATATTTACACAGATAAACACAGAGTATTAAATCTGCATCCCAAAAATGTGTTTGTTTCATCATTTGTCACATCACTCTTCACATAATGTCCCATATACGCTCTAACACTTACTAAAAGTAAAATTCTCAGTCTTGTTGTCCTGTTTCCACCGTTTGCCTTAACCATGGTTTATCGTTTTCAGTATTTGAGAATCTACATTAACCCAGCACCTTTTTACGAGCAGCACAGAATGTGTCTCATAATGTCACACCATGTTTCACCATCTCAACTGATCCCAAAGATGTTCAACGCTTGGCGACTCGGCACCATTTGCTCTTTGTTTGACTTCAAACGAAGTCAACCGATGCAGGTTCAGGGTCATTGTCTTGTTCATGAAGACGAAAGGACAGGCATTCCTCTGCAAAGTGACGCTTCTCCTCCGCCAGTGTGAAATCCATCTTGTGCCAGTCATCACAACACTGCGGTATTTCAAACACCTTGTATGCTCTGCTACTTGAATCACTTATGTATTCTTTTCCTCACAAAAGCTCAACTGTGACTGTAATCTTCAAGGTCTGACTAAACCTTTTCGACTGGCTTTGTGGGTCGAGTCTGTTATTTAGGCTGTCTAACCCTCAGCGGGAGGCTATTTGACATTTTCTTTTGTATCTTGCATGCAGATTCTGTTCTGTCTTGTCAAGATTATAATGTAATTATCAATATATTTACAACATGGCATATTTACAACATGTAAGAAAACACTGAAGCAGTTGTGTGCAAACAGGATGTTCAGTTTCAATTTCATACATGCATTTTCTCAAATTTTGGTTTGAAATTTGGTGGAAGAAGCTCAAGAATGAGGTGCCATAGGGTATACATTTAGTAAAAAAGAGAACTTCTAAGAACTATTAGTATTTGATGACTATGACAAACACTTTTTTCAGCTCTTGATGGAAGACTCTTTCGGGCTTTTTGGACCCCACACGAAAACATTTTTGTGCTTTACTTGTATTTTGTAATGATTGTATTCATGGCATGTTTCTCACTGATGTAAAATATTCTATATTCAAATGAATATGTTTATCATTGAGTGCACCTAAGCATTTAGCTGTGTATTTAAAAACGTGTGTATTTTGTGAACTTCAAATTCTAAAAGCTGTGAACATGGTTTGTTTCTTTCTCTCAGTGAAAGCAGGTCATCGGTATCTCTCTCTCTCTCTGTTTCTCTCTCTGTTTCGCTGTTTGTGTCCTACCTCAGAGCTGTAAAAAGAAAAATCTTGTTGCCTCTTAGTTGTGTTCTGTTCATATTGTTTATGATGCAATTTTCCCTCTTTAGAGAATCATTTCCTAATGGAATATTTTCCTTTGCCATGACCAATTTTTCCTATAGTGGGTCTACTGTGATTTTTCCCTTTGCATCTCCAGTATATATTTAAGTGTCTCTCTGTTCTGTTCAATCATGTTAAGTTTTCCAATGTAACAGCCTGTAGATTCTGAGAGTACATATATATATATTTAAATAGATATTTATTAAAATGTTTCAGAACATAATGTACTTAAATTACCAAATAAAATATTTTCTGCTGTGAAATTTTAGTAGTGTTTTTTTTATTATTATCAAAATCAAAATGTGCATGGATGCGAACTATCTATCTATCTATCTATCTATCTATCTATCTATCTATCTATCTATCTATCTATCTATCTATCTATCTATCTATCTATCTATCTATCTATCTATCTATCTATCAAAGCCAGCTACACCATCACATTACAGAGGAGATTGTATAACACAGCATACACACACAGGAGGTGAGACAGTGCGAGGGCAGAGGGGTTGCTTAGTTGAATATGTTATCGTCTGCCTGACCGAGGTTTGCTCATGATAAAATGGCACCTGCTGTGGCTCTGAAACATCAGTAAACACAATGACAAAGAAACGCACGACTGAGCAGTTCATATCAGGAATCAGGAATTTTGCATAGCAAACATAACATTTTAAGCAGGTTTTAGCATGTAATGAAATTTGATATGTTATATGTTTAAGGTTTGATATGCAGTGCTCTGTATATAATGTCTAATATCCATTTATTTGTTTGCCTTGGGCTGTTCACTGTTCACTGCTGCTGTCTGCAGCAGGAGTAAGAGACTATATTAACGATCGCAGCACACCAGAGCAGATCCCCAGAGATCGGAGCTTCTCTGGGAAGTAAGAGCAGAGCCAGAGGCAGCACAGGCCGTTCTGTACTTAAAAAAAAGGGACACAAATGAATACATCAAGCTTCTAATGGCGAAACAGAAGCAAACTACGCCGATATTATGTAATGATGTTAAAAAACTTTTGAACTAAATTCTACCCTTATAATGGATTTCTGTCTGCACAGGGCGGCAGGACTGAGGCGGGAAAATAATCAATAACCTGTGATGTTGTACAAACAAATGGGCAATAACCGTGCTACATACAGCTTTGTGCTGAGCGCCCTGACAGATCTGACAGGTTCATAAGAGGCCTAAAGTAGGCCATAACAATGAAGACATCTGTTGTAAAGATGTGGCTGCCTTACCGTCCTTAATGGAAGCCCAGAGAATGGTCTCTAATGGTCTTTTGAGAAATAAAAGCTGCACCATGAACAAGTATTATTCATCTGTGTGATAAAATAAAGGATGTGTCACGGGCCTGTGAAATTATACACTTTCCTTAGTGACGAATCAGTCACTGGCTTTGTGGACACACTAACACAGATCTAAGAACATTCAAAGGAATCATCACAACAACACTTACAATTAGTAACAGTTGTTCTAACAGTGACTGTATTTTTTTGTGATCATTGTAAAGGTCGCTTAATGATCAAATTTTGCAGGATCATGTGATTATGACCTCTTCTGTCTTCTGCACATCAGACAGCAGATGACATAAAGAGGCGCACTGACCCGCACCAACAACATCTCCATTATTGGAGAAGGAAGATGATCTACCACCGAGGGAGCTTTTACTGAAACACACATCTTGTTCTCAGGTAGCTGAATCCGTACCTACAAGGAGTGGTTAGAGTGGGTGTTCTTTTGTTGATGCATCATGTCACGGAGGTGCAGAAATTAGGATGATTGTAGGAAAACGTATCACCTTCGCAAGGTTGGTGTATATGCTACAGTTGCTCAGGAAACCAAAGAGCAATTACTCTTGGAGATAGTTTAAGGTTACAGTCAGGCCGGATATAACATATTATATAATAGTATTGGTTTTGCAGACCAGACATTGATGTGCACAAACAAATAGATGCAAAGAGTGGATCAAAGGGAGAAAGTCGGAGGTTTAGGTTGGACCAAAAATTGATCAAGCTCTTGGTTTTACTATTTGAAAATCAATTTCACTTCAAAGGCGGCAAAGGAAAGTGAGATCAGCTACACTATGCATCATGTTCTTGAAATAGGCTGCAGGTTTAATGCATGGAACTTAGAAAAGCCCAAAGACAGGCAACCAGTTGATTCTAATAATTAGTTTGCGTACCTGTGCTAATTGAAATCAGTTGTCAGTAGGTTAGTACTTTCACTCTTTGAAAAAAGGTTACCCACATCTGAATCATTTGTCACCGAGCCGTCACAAGAAACAGCTCATGATCAGTAGAGGTAATGAGCTTTCTCGTGACCTTCACAAACAGCATTGTTGAGTTACATGGATACACAGTACAATGGAGGCACTGGATACCAACAGATTTCTCAACTTCCAGATTGCTCTCTCTCTCTCACACACATCTCACACACACAAGATTTTCACATATGCAGGTAAAAATAAGAGTAGCAGGTACAGTCATCACACAGAAAACAAGCACAATGCACGTCACTGGCACAAATTTGCCACACAATGGGCCAGAAACTGTAAGAGATTCATCCCTTCATACAGTGGTACTTGTACTGCTTTTTTAGAATGTTAATATTTCTTTGTCTGTGTGTTTTTTATTGAGTTATATGGTCCAAATTTCATTTGAATAGCTGCATTGGAAAAATGTAGACGTGCTGAATACTTATTTCCCCCACCGTGTCCTAAAAGTGAAACTATTTGTTTGCTGAGAGACTGTTTTATGCTTCATAATCATGATATGAAAAAAACAAAAACAAACCTTTTACCAAATCAGTATTTGCAACACAATTGTGGTTCTCTCCAGATGCATGGCACAATATCTGAGGCAATTACTGATGATGAGCATTAAATGCCAAGTATCAAGTCTTTAGCGGGCTCAGCGGGAATCGATACCAGGCATTTTGTGTTTGCTTCACCTCCTTTTGATGACATAACACCTTTTATTGGTACACAGTTATAAATCCAGCTTGTTTCAGTGTTGATTATGTGTTATGATTGCAACTTTTTGCCTACTCCTTTTCCAGTGTTCCCCAGCGTCCCATCTTCTAATCAACCTGTACATTCTAAAAGTCCAGCTCAACCTCCCACACTCTGCTAGATCCCCCAGGGTCCCCTGTGGTAACTACTCTAAAGCCAGCTCAGTGAATTTTTGAAACTTGATCTCCCTGTTTCAGGAATCCTGCGTGCCTTCGTCTGCCGGAGACTAGATCCTGTCACTCGGCCTCAGAGAATAGTCTCCATTCCAACTTCTTCTACTGGTTTCAGATATTGCTGGTCTTAGTCTGGCTTGTGTTTGCATATTATGTCTGCCGTAATTACAGTAGGTGCAATGTCCTAATCCTTTTCCCAAGTCCACAGAACATATGGAAAACTCCTATAACCTCCCCAGCACCCCTGTGAAGGTGGTCCATCGTTCCACAGCCAGGCCAGAATCTGCATTAATCCCTCCCGAACCAGAGGTTTGATCGGTCAGAGCCTTATTCCAGCACCCTAGAGTACACTTTCACTGGGAGGCTAAGCAGTGTGACACGCCCTAATAACTGGAGCACCACCACCCCGGTCTGTCACATTTCCAGGTTTTTGCTTCAATGGCTGCCAGAGCTGTAGCTACATAGGTTGCTTGCATTTTCTAATCTCATCTCATTAGTCCAATATGAGCCTCTGGTCACAGCATGCAGTAGCAGCCTATCTTGAAATGCTGCAAACATCCTGTTCAATCATCCTATGTAAATGGCTCCACTGAGTATGAAGCGTTGATGAGCGTGTATGAGTCCAGGTACAAGCAGCACAATTCCTGGTAATCGCTGGAAGGAAACTGATTCATGTTATTTATTCTAAATCAATATGTTAACAGCGAGAGAGGGCTGGCAGTGTTTGTGGCACTCCATTCCTCTAATCTACATAGATATGAGGTCAGTGGAGGTTATTCAGCGGAATTCAACAGTGAAACCTGCCCAGTTCAGCATACAGATTGATCCACAACTCAGTCACTGTACATCATCCGATATGCTCGTCCAAGCAGTTCTGGTGGAAGAAGACGTACTGAATATTAGCAGTAAACTAAGAGTGCCCTCTTTAGTTTGTGACCTGACACTGCACTTCTGCTCAGCTTCAAAACAAAACGGCCGCTGCACACACACCCGTTAAATTATGATTTAACGACAAGTCATCTTGCACACTTCAAATGTTCTTAACTTCACTTGACACGGCCTTTAACCCGTTTGCAGAAAACAATGATGAAGGTTGGGTCAGTTACACTCAGAACTCGGGAGCGGGTTTATTGCATGTATTTATTGTCCAGGTACCGTTTCTTTTTTTCTTTTTTTAAAATGGTAACCATGCTAGTTTGTGAACAGAAACAGGTCCAGGGTAGTGAATGTGCTGACAGGGCTGCTGGTTGATGACAATTTAAGTTGTACATATTTACATAAAAAAAGGTGGAATATTGAAAAAAAAAAAAAACAAACAAAAAAAAACAAATAAAATAATAAACAAAAGTCTAAACAAAAATATAAAGCATTTCCCTGGTATTTTTGTCCCCAGATCTGTCTGAAAGTCACACTGCAGACATCATTAGCATAGGAATAAAGGCACTCTCAAGTTTATTATATACATTTCATTGATCTTAAATAAGGGAAGTTTCACAGTAAGAATAATTGATCATCTATATTTCAAAAGAAATAAAGAAGGAAAAGCAAGTTAACACAAGCAGTATTTAACTTGGTCATGTACTCAAATGTATAATTTAACACATGAAGGACTGCACTAAATATATTAAAGAAACTGATTTAAGTTAGGAATCTAAAAAATGGGCAGCATAGCATAAAAATAGTTGAGGTACGGAAAAAAAGAAAAAGCCTTGGATCTTAATGTCACATAGCTTCGCCTGCTGACTCTGTCATGATTTTTTTTTATTTCCATTTCAGTTTGTGCTATCCCAGTGCAAATGTGTCATTTACATTACCAGAGGGAGCAGGGAAAAAAAAAAAAAAAGAGATATCTTTTCCGGGGTGCAGTAATAACAGAAGACGCCCTGCAAGCTTCGTGAGCCCAATGTCTGATAGTCATAAGATGCATCAGAAAATTGCAATCATCTACACCTTGTCCATTACAAAAAAAACAAAACAAATCAAACAAAAAAAAAAAAAACGTGAATGCATTTGTGAAAAGGGTACCAAATAATAAGTGCTGCCACAAAATGAAGAGGAATATCAAAGTGAAAGGGTTATTCAAGAGCATGCCAACCATACCTACCATCCACTTTTTTTTTCTCTTTGGTGTAACGTGACCTATCAAAAGTAGATCATTTCCACTAAACAAATCATTCCTGCCAGGCACGAGATGTAGCTGTGACAAACTGATTGATCAACTGGGCGGTGATTAAAAGTTTAAGATGGTAAGTCTTGGGCATGCTGATAAAAACAAAATGGTTGTAAACATAATTTCAACATTTCAGTTATCAGCCCTCATCAGCTCCCGGGGATAAAGTCTACAGACTGTTCAATGGTGCAGCACTTACAGTATGTAAGTACGCCTTTATGCAATCTTCATTGCACAAACCGTCGGTAGTATTCTGATGACATTCACTGGCCTTCTCATTCAAAATGCTGTGATATGACCTGTGACGAACAGACGAACAAATTACTCATCCGCAATCAGGATTATTCATCAGAATGATAAAATCTTTAGAAAGGCCTTGCTGGTCTCATATTTCAGCCCGATGATAAGACACATTTAGGCTTTCTATTACACTATTATTATGTGTAGCCACCAATCATTTCAAACATTTATGTTACTTATTTAGCGAGTTATTAATATAAATGCCCAAATGTAGTTTTTGGATGAGGGCAACACAATTATTATGAACCGACTTGCATAGATATTCACCTTGCAATTTCCAATCATCTTTTATTTTTTCAGTATTATTGCATCTACTGTGTTATTCCAAGGCAATCCTTTTTTAAACTTCAACTATGTTGGGTTAAAAACATCGCAGTAGAACACAGGCATTAGCTACATTTGCATGTAGTGTACACCAAATGACCATCGGAATAAAACATGGACTATATGCAGTAATGTGACCCAATAAAACCCTACGATAGATAATAACTTAAGAAGTTGGTGGCGTGTTAGATTGCATTTGCGTCCTCCTTGTTGTATTTTGTATCAAATACAAAGACCAGCACAAAAGCTGAGCCTCAGATTGCAGGAGGCTGCGCAGGGGATTTCTATTTTTATGGTCACTGCTGTAGAAATTCACATTGCAGCCTAAATTAAGACATAGTCAGTGGTATTTAATAAAAAATAAAATAAAATCAAAGTGCAGCCTGACTCAATGCCACAAAATAAAGTACTGTGAAGTATTAAAAACACTAAGAGGAACACAAACATTAGAGTCCAAAGGGCTCTTACAATAAATGAGAAAAGAAAACAAACACAAATCAGCCTTATAAAGGGTTCTGATAGTCTTCAACAGGGGCGACACTCCCTCTTCAATAGGATTGAAAATGAGCATTTAAATAGTTAAATAGATATAAAATTTTGTTATCTTTTAACACAAACTGTACACATCTTGTACCAATACATATAAAAATTACAAGTGTGGTTAAAGGATACCCTCTGATACATCATATCAAAAATATGTAGCTTTAGTAGCACTTTTGTTTCATCTAATAAACTTTACAATGCTACATTACACTCCAAAGAAGTGAATGAGGTCTTTTTTTCTAGTCCACTGTTCACTGCTGTGGTGCTACCAAGCCTCAAAAGTCACAAGTCATCCGTTATGACCATTATGATCAACTTCACGGCCACTCCCTCTATATCCACTTTCTTCTCCACTCCTCCGGTGTCACTGCTAAAACACTTCCTCTTTGCCATCCGATCACTCCTCGTGCACTGGCTTTTCCACTCTCTCCTCTTCGACGCGCGCTTCAATCAATTTTTTCGACTTTCCCGATAATCTTCTCCTCAAAGATGGGCAAGATAGCATCGTCTTCGCGTACCTCTTCAAACACCACACCGCAGTCAAACTCGTCGCTTACCTTCTTGAAATAATACCTGAAAAGTGGAGGAACACAGTTACTTTCTAGGGTTGTTTAAATGCTACATCAAAACCAGTGCGATGGCTTTGAAAGTTATTTAAGTCCTTTAGAAAAACACAATTTTACAGAAGCTACCCTTATTTAACTGGTTTGGATTAGAACTAATAATCCCACAGATCTACGAGACAACGACAGCCCAAAAACATTTGAAAGACTATCTTCTATTATGATGTATATTTTCGAGACTTAAATTATGTTGTGTTACAGATAGTACTGCTTGCTGATAATGAAAGCCTGTATCCTGAATTTTAGCTGTGGTACATCTCTTGAAATAGATATCCATGGAATTCAAACAGCACTGTAAATTCACCTGTAATTTCCTTTCTTTGTCAGCAGTTCTTTGAACTGGCCCAGTGTGACAACCCTCCCTCTGACGGACGTCCTGTACGGTATCAGCTCCTCGCAGAAGTAATACGCCACAGTAATGTTTTCACACGGCGACTTTTTAGTGGCTTTATGTCTGCAGGTGGAGAAGACAGAAAACTATTTAGAAAAGTTGAACGTTTCACATTATGAACACCTTCGCGTGCACTAGGGTTTGCTGAGACTGAGGGGAATGACAACAACAAACATGCTCATATTCATGACTAACTGAATTAATGGAGCAAACAATGACAATCAAACACTTTACGAAAAGTATAAATAAAAGAGATGACTAAGTATTAAATAATCAGGTGAAATGCATGAAATGAACAGGAATGTTAAAGTGGCTGATATCATTCTATACTTATACTCTAATCAATATGTGTAATTACAGGGAGTGGGCTTCACATCCTGACTCACTGCAAAACAGCTTGGACATTTCTGAGCGTTAGATTAGAACAGACCAATGAACAAGAAGCGTTTTTTCAATAATCAGTTCTAGAGGAAACGCATCTAAAGATAGCTTATATGGGGAGAAAACATGGTCAACAAGGAATGCTGAGGATGTATGGGGAGTGCACAAATGGAGCTAGAAAACCAGAACAGGCATCACCATAGACGCGGTTTTGTTACTGTCTACTTTAGCAGAAAATAGAAGAAGTGTTGAATCTCCAAACAGCAAGCACTGGTAAACCTATAAATGTCTGCAGGACTGAATACCACCAACGGGAAGTGGAAAATATATTCCTAGAGCCTTTTAATAAACTTAACCTTTAAGAAGCTCGCAGCTTGCGTAGGTCTGCTGATCAAAAGTAATTATCAGTCAGCTCGCCAGCAGTTTAAGTACGTGGGTGCACTCGAGAATTCATGATTTCCTCTGAATGGGAGAGGCTTTGAAATAACGATCTTACCAGCAACCTTTGGGTGTGCCATGATGTATAATCAGATAATGTCAACTGTGATCTAAATTTTTTTAGCCGGATATGTGTTGTAAGATCTTGATCGACCACATAACTGCATCTGTTTTTGTCACTGATATTTGAGCCTTAGAGGAGGCAGTGTACTGGAGTTGTTTTAAAACCAACGCTTTGTCTTCTATCAAACAGCTCGTGGAGGCAAATAAGGAACTTTAAAATCCTTCCTTGGCGCTCGAATGACGCAATTTGTGTCAAAAATCGGACTCCACTCTGAATGCGCAGACATTATACGCATATTTTTAGAGTAAGTGTGACGTGCACTTTCCCAGAACAGAATTTATTAATCTGCCAAGAAATCATATAAAAGAGACTCTGCTTTACATGCCATTATGTAGCAGTTTCTTTCTGTGCACAAGTATTTTTTAGTATCAAAATAATGTAGTCAGAGCTGTCCATACACATAATATATAAAGTAATTCACTTTGTTTTACTGGTATGTTCACTGGTATTTCTGGGCAAATTAAAATGTCTGTTTTTGGTACTTTTATATCTTATGTTCAACTCAAAACACCACCATCAAGTTATTTTCAAAAAATTTCTTCCAGATTCCAATCTTACAGCTCTAGACCTTTTTGAGCTTTGACATTACAGCTGCTGAAAAAAAAAAAAAAAAATCAATGGTGATCGAGATGCACACTAAGTCCTGATCCCCAGTCCTCACAGCTCCGACCAGAGGCTTCACCCACTGGCAGTGCCACATATTGTGCCTTTCATCTGCCTCTTACGCGGTTCTACCTATTCCCCTCCATCTGCTAAGTATCCTTCTGAGAGGGCAGTCAAACATCAAACGGAGACATGTTTCTGACAAAACATCAAGCCTTGACTCAATTACTCTGCAAAGACACTTCTACTTCCTCCGCGATACTCTTCCTGGTCTTCATGGAAAACAACCAGCAACAAACAAGTGTTTTCTACCATCAGGCCTGATCCTTTAGTGTCCAGATTAAGGACGCTGAAAATAGTCTGCCACGTGTCTAAAATCACCATCGATGGCTATATTCAATAATTTAACCTCTCTTATAAATCAATGCATCGTATAGATGTGATAACGCACCTTAACGCACCGCTCAAATCTAAAAAAAATGATGTACTTACTTCAAGACATTCTTTGTCTCCATCTTGTCCATTATTTTCTTTTTCTGGACACCATAATTGGCTGGCTTAACATGCCACATGCAGTGTAATAGCTACCAGTATGTGGCTGCTGGTTGAGTCTCATCCACACATTAATAATAATAATAATATGTATAATAATAATAATGTATAATAATACAAAATCTAGACAAAATACCACGTTAAAACAGTGTGAGATACTACATGCTGACATTACAAATACAGCACACAGAGGAGGGAGTTAGGGGAGGAAATTGCCCATTACTGATTTCTAAATGTTGTTCCTTGGAGCTCTACAGAAATACACAGTCCTGTGTGAGTAATCTAGCAGTAATGAGAATGGGAAGTGAACTGGGTTGCCGTGACCTATGGGGCTATTTGGAGACAGTGGGAAAAGTTACTGGTAGGACACAGTGGACATACTCGGGCTCGGAGAGCTCGCTGTCAGATACGGCGGGCACCACGCTGAGCGGAGGGAACAGTGCAGGCCTGACTGCGGTGCGACCCCTCTGGATCACCTCCATCACATACCTGAGGGACCGAACAACCCCAGCAGTTAGACACAGACTGGTGCTAAGAAGCACACAGGCTAGAGAACAAAAGGGTAACTGTTTCATAAAGAGGAAAGATAGTTCCGCCTTCTTCCCCTGTGGGTCAAGTTAAATAGCTTCTGTTGGAAAAAGAAAAACTGCACTGATGAACTGAACAGAAAACAGTAGTAATGGGACATGTCCCTCCACTTACCTTTGCTTGGGTTGTAAAGTTCCAGACTTAATCTTCTCCTCCTCAAGCCGCCGGCGCACCTCCTCCAGCTGGATGAGGGGGCTGGGAGCTGGGTTGGGGGGCATAGTTGGGTCCTGGATGAAAGGGTGAGACGGCTGCACGTTGTTTCGCAGCTGGGCGCCGACACACGGTTGCACCGACCCCAATCGCTCTGTTGAGCTGAGACGGGATCCCTCGTGGCCTGTGGGCCTCTTGGACCCAGCGGTACTCCTAAAATGTAAAGTCACGACTTAAATAACAGCAATCCTAATTAACAATGACTATTCGATCACTTCTTAGTCAGTAGAGTATGATATCTCATGCAATGATGTAAATATACAATGAATAACTTTCACTTTGCTTTGGTTTACTACTGTGCTGGAAAGGGAAAGGTCCACTGTCAGCACTGACCCGTATGGGCTCCTTTTATGCTGAACCATTTCTTTTTGTCCTTCCATCAGCCACAATAGGATCTTCTGGTTTTTCTCCATCTCCTCTGCAGGTCCTGGCATGTCATAAGGTCGCACTTCCTCGCCTTTCTTGAATGCCCTTTTACACTGGGCGCCTCCTTTGTTACTGTATAGTGGAAAAAAGAAAAAAACTGGTGAGTAGAAAAGAGAAAAAAACATTAATGCCAAAAAGGGAAATAATGCTTGAGTTTGGTGCACACCTATACCCTGGATGCTCCATAGGGTTTGATCCCATGCCATCTGCATAGCTGCGAGACTTTGATCCATAATGACTCGCCTCCATGCCCCAGGGAAAGCTGCCGTGCGCACGCATGGCTGTTTCAGACTCCACGTGCTCTTTGGGCTTCCCGACGCCTGTGTGGTGGATGTGGTGCACATGTTTATGGTGGTACAGGTGGCTGGTCTCTCCCTTGACGCCGTGCCTGGATGGATGTTTACCCTGGCTTGAAGACAGCACTGATCCGAGTCCCATCCCTTTGCCTGCTGGGAAACCATCTGGCGAGCGTGACTTGGGAGAGTGACGTCCTGTGCCTGGTGACTGGCAGCCGGGAGTCTTCATAACTCGCTGGACGTGGTCGTCCAGGATGCTCTCGGGGTTCTCCTCGTGCGCATCTCTCATTAGAGGACCGCTGTAGGTGACGTCGGCGTAGCGGGGGATGTAATTCTGCGAATAAGCACCAGGGGGGAGCCTGTGACTGGATAATGCTGACTGACTGGCTTCATCGCCTTCCTCTTCCTTTAGAACAAAAGGTACACACATAAAACAAAACATCACGCAAAGGGGAAAAAAATCTAGTCTAGAAGACAACCTAGACAAATAAATGCAGTTTATAAGCATAGGCTGTGAATATCTGAAGCAGATTTCATCAAGCAGTGATAAAACTGCACCATAAAATATATGGATTTGAGGATTTTTCCCATAAGGCTGCATGTTATTCTTTTTTCAACCTGCAGATGGCAGATTTTCATCATACACTAATATACGCCTTCTCATTTTTTACTGCAGCAGTTTGGAGGCACACCAAGGTTACAACAGTATCAGATTCAGGGGGCACCGCACATGCACATGGCGCGTTTGTGTTGCTTCGTGTAACAACGAGTGCAACCGATACAGTTTTCAACTGAGTGGAGACAAAAATCACGCTCTGACACAATCTGCTCTGGGGGATCATGGGGAGGGGTGCTGCGAGCAGTCATAATAGCTTTTGATAAGCCGGCACCGTAGGGAGGGGAGGATGTGCGGTGGTGAAATAAACAGAGCGGTGGATGGAGCAATTCGGTCATCTGAAACCGGCAACGGGGCAGGTTGCAATCACACGCCACCATTAGTACGAAAACTATGAATAAATGAAGTGCTAAATGCAATATTTTGTTTGATTGTTGTGAAAAAAAACAGCAGCAGAGATTGTAGCAATAGTTGCAATGCACACTGCAAAGTGGTTGAAGTACTGAGCACCATGCAGAGCTTTTATAAGTCAGGTGTCCTGCAAAGTTAGGCAGACTTTAAGCCACTCAATAACGTTTTTTGTCAGTGATGTTATAATAGTAATTATATTAGTAATAATACTTAAATAAACTTCACTTGTGAGCAAACCAAACCTGAGTTCGCCGCTGCCACAATCTGCTTGCCATAACTGCAACTAATGAAACATGAAAGGCTTCCTCCTCCTGCTCCTACATGAACTTCACTTCCCCGCGCCCGCTGCTTTCTAAGATTCAGCGATATTGTAAAAAGATGCCGCGTGCAGGCAAATATTTTTGGCAGGTTTTTAAATAATTGATGTGTTTTTTTGTATTTATGTATTTCTGCACCAGATCCAGTTATCTGTGTTAGCTGAGCCCAGTGGAAGTTATTCATAGAAACCACGACATCTTCATTTGAGAACATTTTTCCACTCTATCCACTTGAAAATGAAAACCCTTGACAAAGAGCAGTAGATTCTACAGGTTAGCTTAGGTGGCGGATGGGGATTTGCTGATAATAGTCTACAGCAGCTCATTTATACAAAACTGTGCCTCTCTCAGCGAGGAGTAATAGCGTACATAGTTGCATCCTCTGTTATCTTGTTAGCACCAAATAAAAATCCAATTCAGACAAGCGATGATTATCCTGCTCACATGAGTCTTTTGCCATTGATTTACTTTTGTGAACAGCATGCTGCTGCTCTTGTTTACGTGAATTATCTAGTGCATAGCTGGGACAACAAGCTCCATTGTTCCACAAGATTACGTTAAGTGAAGCCATAATTTAATTCTTAGCAGGCTGTGTCACAGAGCTGTGGCAGTAACTTCACTGTGTGGGCCTTTTTCCTCCCAGCGTTAAAATAATGTCATCAATCTTTTAACGAGATGGTGGATTTTTCAAATCTGATTTTAAGCTAGGGAAGTTTTTCATGAATGGTAACAAAATTAGATTTAATACCTCCGAGATTGTGGGTAAAAGTTCACATTTCCTTTTCTAAATGCACAGAATATCACTGCACGCTTGCCTCCAGGTTTAATAAAGCAAACCTTGAGCCGTGCGTTGGCAGCTCCTCTCCTTTCAGGGCCAAACCACATAAATTGTCTGCCTTGAGACTCGATGCTTGGCTCTGTGCACTGAGGGAGATTTCATTTGTGGTAGCAGCAACTATTTCATCACCGCTCAAGTGACATCAAACAGGCGGAGCACTGTTCCAGGCTTACAAGTGGCCGAACGTGCAGGTGCTCCATCTGATTCATCGCCACAGCCAGATTGCTGACAGGCCAAGGAAGGAATTCTCCAAATGATTCATATTGTTTTTTTTTATTGAACGTTCAAATGGGTAGCCTCATTAATTTCATTAAGCCCAGACGGCTTTAAGTCTCCTTTGTTACCGAAAACTTTAAGCCCAACAGTCAGACACTCATCTCACTTTCTGGCTCAGAAATGCGCTTTGGTGGTTTGACTGGATACTGCTCAACATCCCATCTGCTTTTCAAAACACTATCTATGATCATAATTGATTTAATCTCTTTTTATTAAAGTAGATTAGAGTTATTCAAGTGAAAATCGAGTCATTTCAATTCAAAATTTAAAATGAGATTCTCATAATCTGGAAAATAGTTCTGTTTAGCGTGTTTGGTCTTTTGAGTCTGAAGATGCAAAACACATTCACATGTTCAGATCCCAACCTGCTGTGGGTCACACACAATACCACTGGCTGTGTGACAATCTGCCAATGAAAACATCACCCCCTTCTTCAGATTGATCTCATAAATGGCCTCTGTGAACTCTAATTGACGGAAATAGCGATGGAGAAGTCGCTAGGACAGTCTATGTAATTTCTGGCAAACAAACTTACAACAAATCACGTGTTATTCTTAAAAAAAAAAAAAAAACTTGCAAGAAAGCTAAGCTGGTTTACTACCTTTTAATTATTTTTAATACCCCCCACCCTGTAATTATATGTCACCTAACTGAATATGATTTCTACTCCATTTACAGAATATGGGAAAAATTGACTATATATGATATAACTAGTCCGCCATGTTGAATGTTTTTACCGTAGCCCAGAACAGACATAGAAACAACTGCAACTATACTGCTACATGCCTACACACTGTTTAATGACACTTAATGACAAAAGTTATAAACATTCATAAAGACTGGATGTTCATGACAGATGTTGTGTCATGGATATGACGTAGGCCTCTTTAAATAAAGTGGTGCCCTAAATGATATAATCTTTTAATGTAGAAAATAAGTGGCAGATTAAACCTTTAATAAAAATAGCAGTTGGCTTTAGCCATGAACTGCTTCCACTGTAGCCATCCATGCATCAATTTTATTTTCCCCCCCTGGCCACGAATATTATTCAGTTGGTGTCACCAGGAGCTTAACATGGCAGCAATAATATTCAGATCCCATCCTCATATGACTTGAATATGTAACTTCTCACTAACTGATAAAAGCAGCAACTCGAGGAGTCAAAACATGCGTTCCTTGTCCTTCCCTGCATGGCCTCAATTGTATGGTGAGGCGTCATTTAGTGTCCAGACAGTGCTCTCCAGTCTGCACCTCCACAATGACTCCTGAAAGCTGCTGCGTATTCACATTGTGTTCACCTAAAACAGTGGATCCGCTTGTTGTGTCTTAAACAGGAGACACTGGTTCCGAAAATTAAGCGAACATACCAGTCGTACTCTCTTCAGTCGCTCCTCTAGTTTCTCTTCAGCCTCCCTTTCTCTTTGTATGCCCTCCAGTCGGCTGATCAGCTCTGCAGCAAACCTTTCCGGCTCCACATGTATATCCTTTGGAATCCGGTTTGGGCGCTGGGGGGGGGGAGAGAAATGTCACACTGTAAGCACTCTCCAGTTCTGTCGCTTCTGCACTGCTGTCAACACCACACGAGTTTTACCGTGCTGACCTCTTACGTCGTGTCACTGACCGTATGAAGGGACAGAAACGGAAGCAGGAAACATTGACACGGACGGTGTCGAGCGTCCGATGGGATAAGGCATTTAAATCTGAATGAAGCTGCTACAACTGAATATCACTGAAGCTGATCCTTTTTTGTTTTGCCTCACAATGGAGAATGCATGCTTAACCATTGTGATAAATTCCATCGGGGCTCAGTGACATTCATATGCTTCTAATAAACCATTCCTCCTATCCTTAACTGTATGCACACAAGAACTGAACCTGGTTTAGATGGGAACCTTTTTGTTTTACGTTTCAAAGTCGTTTTGGGAACATGAATTAGTTAGGATAACAAATGTACTGTAATCCTAAATGATGCACACGGTGTCTTGTTTTAATGCATTATGTAAAGCACATTCTGAGTATGAAATGTGACACAAATAAGATATGAGTGACGTTTGTTTCCTCTCCTGCCAGCATTACTTTCTGCAGTGCAATTATGAGGATCCAAAGCTGTTAACGCCTGATTTGGAAGCAGTTTATCTATAAAAGGAGGTTGGAAAACAAAGTGACATTTAAAACAAAGATGCCCTACAAGCGCTGTCAATCCCCTTATTGCCAATGAAGTGAAGTTGTGATTCATTTGTTGGGGCAGGGAAACGTGAGAGTTACGCTTTGGGGATTTGTTTGCTCTACTATACAGTCAATTCATGCATCCTAATAGGATGCTACGTGTGGAGTTTTAATTTGAATCTTTTACTCCGAGGCCTAATTAGGGCCGGGGTTTTCCTACCAAGAGACAGTGTAAGCTGCAGAGGGAGGCATCAGGCTGTCACAGGGGAGGATTCATGTCTGCTAGGCTTCAGCACACACAGCTTAGGAAAGCATCAAGCTGCATTTAGACAGACTTCTCTTTCACCATCAGCTATTCTTATACTCCATCACAGGCCCTGCGACACAGCAGAACTTAAATATGCACATCTCCAATGGTGGAGCGGAGGAAAATAAGGCAGAGACAGACAGTTAAAGAGAGGTGTAGAGGCAGAAAGGGAGAGAGGAGGAAAAAGAGCCCATGAATAACTCACTGGAATATGAGGTAGTGGCACTCGCCCATTTGCTTTGGCACTTTCGTGCATCTCCCGGCGATGCTGTTTGCGGTATCTGTAGGGTGGAACTCCATCTCTGGAATTAACAACAAAGACATTTTCATAAAACATCCTCATGAATAAACAACGTGGGCAGCTTTGAAGTTGAAAGCTTTCTGCTGCATTTTTTTCTCTTTTTTTTGCCTAAAACGAACACCTTGATTAATCAGTACGGCAGGACAGGCGTTCTCGCGGGCTTATTGTGTCCCTTCTGCACCACAAGTGGTCTGGCAGATTACAGTTACATGTGAACACATCCGTGCGTCTGTAATTCCGTGTGGTATTGGTCATGCTGGGTTTCGCACTCTCCCGTGCTGGAAACTCTGGACCAATTAGCTGATAACGGCTCCTAATCCATGCAGCTTCAAACGCATTTTTGTCCAGTTGTGTAAGCTTTGAAGTTTCTTTGGCATAATTCCCCAGTGCCATCTCTGCACCTAGAAAACACTATTTTTTTCACATCTTCTTTCACCAGCACATGACTGCTTTGCACACACAGCTGAAATACAAGTCCTGCGTACAAGTGATCCCAGACGGTAGGAAACATTGCCTTTGGCCTTGTGCAACAAGCATTGCGCCCAAACAATGTTACCTGTGGAAAAAAAGACAAATCCTGCTTTGTTCACCCCCCAAATGAAGAACTGTGACTATAAAGAACCACTCTGGAAAGATTTCAAACCACTGACACATTTGCAAAAGAGGTTAGTGGGTTAATAGTTTCATTTCTGTACTTTCTATCAGACGTGGTTGTCCGTTGCTAAGAGCGAATTATTACAATTCCTAATTAGTGTTAGAGATCAATTCTAAAAGCTTTTACTGGTTTGGCTAATGAGCAGCTGAGGCTTTAGTAGCTTCTGTTCTGCAAGCAAGACGAGCAATTTTGAAAACAGTAAAACTCTTTCTGTCTTAGAGTGTACCCTCCTTTGAAATAACAACTGTGGATACTTGGTACAGTACTGAGTTCTGTCCCTCATTTCGGTGATAATCTGGCGAAAATTAGTCAGGCATAACCTTTAAGACTTGGTGTAACAACATTAAGCATGATGGGTGTGTGATGAGGAAATACGTACACACTGCTGTCGGTAAGGGAAATTGTGTCTGCGTCGCTGGACATACTCTGCTGCTCGCTATCGTTGGTGCTGGTGGCAGGAGCCATGGCATAACCGGTGTTGACATAGTACGGGTTGATGGGCTCCCGACATGGTGCATGCCTGGAAAAGAAGAAATACAGGAAACGCTGATGAAAAAAATATATACCAGAATAGACCATGATTTTAGACGTGCTGGTAAAAATGCATTTCTAAACAAAGTACAGCACACAGCTAAATTAAGAACATATTGTTTTATTATGAATGGTTATCTATCGTGAGAGGAAATCTCTCCAGAAGCCAGAGACTTGTCTATTCACATTCTCTAAAGAACACAAAGGTTCAGCACTATACCAGAGGATTATTCAACTGTTTTTGATTTAAGAACCAAACGCCTTTCACTGCTCTCTTGGTTTCATTTGATGCTCCAGATGGGATGGATAAAAAAAAAATAATAATAAATGATGATGGGTCTTGCAAAGCAGCAAATATTCTTGGGCAATGCGAAGAGCTAGGCTGGCAGTACGCTCCAAACTAATTTGAACGTGGAACATTCACATGGGCATTTCTTTCTTTGCTGTAATCCAAACAAACCTACAGCCAGAGAGAGCTGCCGTTTGTGAGCACTCCAAATTCAATGCCTGAGTATTGAACAGTGGAGTATCTGCAGGCCCTATTATGATGCGCATTCTTCAAGAGTGTCTACAGATTTAGAAAGGAAGCGTCATTTGACACAATTTACTTTCTCGGTCATTGACTTTGCTGAACGCACTTCTTACCGGGCTTTGTACACATGAATTAAAGATGCTAGGCATCATCTCTTTTTATTCAAATTGGAATTCCCTGAAGCATCCATCCCCAGCTTTCTCTCCAGGTTTGGAATGCACTCAGAGTTCAAAATAAAACCTTTGTGACCAAGTGATTTCCATTCGCACCTACGTTCAACAACAGTGAATAATTATAGCGCCAGGTTGGTGAAGAATTGGGACAAATAAAAGTGCAGTCCACAGGAAATGAGTTCTAAGCTGTGATGACATCTGGCAACGCTTCCATTCAATCTGTCATTTGATGAGAGACAGATGAGATGATTCATTAAGCAAAACCATACTGCAACACTGCCTACACTTCACATATCCACAAATAAATAATAATAACCAGAGTCTAGTACAAATAAAATCAATGAAAATTCACTAGAAAATGGAACAGCTCCGTAATCTGTTTTATTTATCCTTGTTTATGCATAATACTCTGCTTGGAAACACAAAAAAAACAATGAATATAGCGCCTACATATTTCAACTCCATTAAGAAATAACTGTGCTTTGTCAAGCATGTTTTATTCATGAATTTCTGAAAAGTCTTAGCCACGGTGTCCTCAGCTGGCCTCCACGTATAATCAAAACATCCACATGCCATTTCTTTATCTCTCCCTCCAAAGTCAAGTTAAATACAGGACAGTATAAAATAAGTAATGACATATTTCCCTTTTTTAATGTCTATTTTTTTAACTGATATTGTTTAACACAACTGTTTCTCCATTTTGTTATTCCATGTTTGTCTGCTCTTTATTCTAGCATGTAAACTATTAGGGCCCTCAAAAGATCGCTTGAAGGAAACAACAGCTTTGATTAAAATTGTAAAGATGATGAAGTGTCGTCTTTGAAGCGCACGACTTACTGAGAGCTGCTCGCATTTTAAACCATCTCGCCAAACATTAATGTACACAGAGGTCGTTCTCTTTCAAGTCAGCTGATTTTTTTTTTTTTTAAAGCTGATCTGAAAGACTGTCTAATGTCTTTGTTGCCTCTCTCTTAAAATATCAGACACAAATGCTGTACGATTCAGATTCATGAAAAGCCCAGGGGTGCTGCCAAAAGGGTATTTAAAAATGAAGCGTGTCTTTCTGTAATTCGAGCCAAAAAGATTGATTGCTGAAATAATGATGCGAAAATAAACCCCAAACTGTTTCACTCACTAATTAAACTAATTCTTGTATTTCTCTCTCATATTTCAAGTGAACATTGATCTTCTTGCCTTTGGTTATGTTCCTCCCCCTCCAAAAAATAATAAAATAGAACAAAAACACAAACAAGCTTTTGGTTTTTTGCTTGCATGCTGCAGCTATCAACCAGAAAAACACAGCCAAGCGTAGAAAGAAAAGAAAGTCTGCAGCTGCCCGGCTGATGTCAGATCTGATTTGAGTTCAGATCGGATCAGGATTTGTTCCATCTCCGCTGTCTGTGCTGCTCTGTTTTCCAGCGTTTTAGACGCAGGGAAGTTCTTATTTGGAAGGTATTGTCTGTCTGTCAGCTGACATGAATTCCTGTCCCTCCTCACAGCACTGGTGCCGCAGCAGCAGAGGTCAAATATGAGAAAGTGTCTGGCAGCGGCGTGAGGTTTGCAACAATAAAAGGGCATACTGTTCCTTCAAAAAGGCTACTGGACTTTTTTTTTGCTACTTCAAGTGGCCTCTGTCGAAGATGTGTATGACGTAAGAAGCTTTACAAGTTTGTATCAGCAGTGACATGAGTCATATTGTGGTGAGCAAGTTTTCATTTCATCTTTATTTGTTACACTTCCATTTGCAAAGACACTTGCAGTGTGAATGTGTAACTAACGCTCACTTGTTTAACATGATTACAATTTATTATGCCGGAGGATCACAAGTATGTAAACAAGCATCAACAGTCTGATTACTCAGAGCCCCCCCCCTCCTGTGTGTGGCTGTGTCTTAAACCAGAAAGACACCGTACGGATTAAGCCAATTTTAGGCAAGAACTGGTTGCCCCAAACTAATTTTAGAATGAGGCCAAATTTCTGCCAGATCGGCTGTCATTTTATGTGCAGCTTGTGTGTGTGTGTGTGTGTGTGTGTGTGTGTGTGTCGGGGGGGTCATGACACCTGATTAGTTTCCCTGATCTGATGGATTACTGGCATGACAGTCTTGCAGTGTGAGCACTTTAAAATGCTGATTTCCCGTACGGCTACTGTCAAAACATCCATTACAAACGGAGTTTGTTAGAATATTATTGGAGTACTATTTTACATTTTGTGGCTAAAACTGTATGTAAAACTGAACCTCCCTGCAGACCAGACCAGGGCTTGACAGTAATGGGAGCCAGGTCGCCAGTGACAATCATTTTGATAAATTGGCAACATGCATGGCAAAATGAATACATTTTTAATATCTGTGGCATCAGTGATTTAAATACCACAGAACCAGAACCAGCCAGGCTGAACGTGCGTTTACTCGTGTGTGCACAGGCATCCGTTTTAGAGACAATGGTAAAGGAAATGAAGTTGTTTAACTGTGGGGTGAAATGTTCGACTAACCTGAAAACATAAGCCACAAAGAATTTTGTCTGGTTAATGTAACAATTCTCACATTTGCAGTATAAAGATAAAATATAACTGCACAAAATAGAAGGTGACTAAAAATGGCCACCAGGTTTCGAATTTCAGCAAGCAAAAGCTGATGCCTGGTTGCCAGGATGTCTGCCCACAGACAGACAATAGTCTGCATCTTCCAGCCATCTGCGGCTCCATATTGTTCTTTTATTTTGTCTTACTTCCTGCTCCATATAGGATTGCACACTGTAACGCTGCCTTTGTCATTTTTTCGTGCCTAGTTATTTGACCTCTGTGAGCATAGAAAATTCAACTCAAATGTCCAAACAGCTGTCCGGTGCGACCATCAATACATGAATCCCTTGAAAAGTAGTGTTTTCCATCATGCAGTCTCATGATTATTGAGCACCTTATTTACAAGACTCAAGCTATAAATCATTTTCAATAATATTCAATCAATAATATATTTGAAGTTGACATAAAATTTAATTAAAATTAATAAAACTTCACCAGCATGTCTTGTTTTTTAAAAAGAGGATTTGCACTGAGCAACAGCCTGCTTCACACATGCAGGTGTCACTAATGTCATTAACGATGGCTCTGTTACATGCAAGTGACATGACAGCTAACCAGCATGCGCCTGAAACTGAAGCATCGTTAAGTATATTATTTACAGCCGTGCTTCTTCTACTGCGACCTGTCAAAACGTCCTCCGTGAAAAAAAAAATCATGTTTTACTTCCCACTTTGCCTCTCGCTATGTTCCTGCCATCTGTCCACAATTTGGTCGCATGGTGAAAGCTGCAATTCAGTGGCTGCAATTTTCCAAACGTCATCTACAAATCGTTTGTAGAAATACTGAGATAAACTAATATATGGCCACACAACATGACCAAATGTGCGCGTTTCAGCTTCATGCATTTCATGACACTCAAAACAATTCAACGAAGCAGCTTGCTTTAAACTGTCCAATGCAATAACTAGTACAGATATTCAAATCTGTTGTGTGTTCATGATGCACTGCACGCCCGGGAGTAAAAACAAAAGCATGTTCAGGCCGGAGACCTAAACAGTCTGTGATGACAAAGTCAGCAAAGGTGCAAATTATATGAAGCACCAACATTGGTTTAAAAAGAGGACTAACTGGATCTGCGAGAATCACAAACAGCCACAAAATGCACACAAGTCAGACGATAAAGAAGCAGAAACAGACAAGAAGTGGGACAGATGCTTCACTGAACTAAACTAAACTAAAAGCAACTGTTTTTCAGCATCTATCAGCAGGCCGTCAGCAGATTTGGCACTGGACGTTTTCTAACATCTGGGTGAATCTACTTTGACCTCTCACGCTGAGAATGAAGAGCATTATTTTAATGCTGCTGTTGCGCACACACATAGCTGGCCTATGTAGTCAGCTCTTGCACTGCGGCAAAAAAAGAATGAAATCAAACTTTCTAGACTACCGACACGTAATGAAAGGCTGAGCTATTTGCTCGACTGCAACTGGGTATCGAGCTGAGTGTTCTACTTCACTTTATTACTTTTGTACTGATTCTGAAAAGTGTATGAAACATGACACATTTACACTGTTGACATGCATATACACGTAAATGGATGACGCCAAGAGGAGGACGTATTTTACAATGTTTCATTGTGTTAAAATGTGTGAGACAAGATCATCATCCTGATTATTTTTGTGGCTCAACAATCTCAAATCAGAGGCACAGCTATCAATCAACATCCATAGCTGTGACGAACATCCTAATGCAAGTTTCACATCTCTACATTTCATTACAGAAACATATTCCTATCCGTGTAGACTCCATATAAGAAGAAGGGTGAGTGATTTCAGAAAGCTCCTCCAACAAAATCATGACTTCATCATTGACTACAAAACCTCGTCCAGCAGGAAAACATGATTTCCGCACTGCCTGCACAAGAAAAACAAGGAACACTACCTCAACCTTCTAACAAGTGCAGCCTCTGACACTTCCTTTCCACCACAAGTGTAAATACACTATCTTCCTCTCATCAGCTGTCTCCTGCGCTGCGCTCACTCTTTTCATTTCTGACTTCAAGCAGCATTCGAGGTATTGTGGGGTTTCAGGTTTATTTCTAATTCAGCAGTTTGCAGAGAAAAGCGGTGTGGTTAGAGCTGAAGAGTAGCTTTCTAGATTGCGGGAAGGATTTACCTGTACTCGTGACTGTCCTGGAATCTCGCGCTGTTGGCAACACGCTGCGGTGCCGTCTCCATTAGCAGCTTCTGAGTAAGCCGGTTGCTCGGTGTGGGGTCACACACCGGCTGCTCCTCGGGCTCATGGTCACATCTCCATTCCTCGTCCTCGTTTAAAGTCGGCAAATAACCCGACAGCCCCTTTCCGTTCCCAGAAACAGAGCTCTGATCACTGTACAGTTTGGGGCTTTCTCCTCCTGTCCGCGTGTATTCCAAATATATGTCAGACTTAAGGAATAATGGGTAGGTGTTTTCCTCCATCATAGTCTGTATCTCAGTCTGAGCCTGGTCAAACATCGCAGGATCAATGTGAAGCTTCATGACGCAGTCTTTGATGAAGGACTTGGTAGCCGGTTTGATCTGTCTGGAAACAATCCCATTGTTATCCAGGATGTATTTCTTGTATATAGCTTTTGCGAGTTTTACCTTCTTCTCCTCGTTAATCTCATTGGCTTCAAGTTTGCGGAAGCCGCTGCATGCGAACCAGAAGTCCAACATATCTGCGCACTCCTCCTGCTTGAGGAACGTCCTAAACAGATGGATGCCATCTTGGTCATCCAGGAGAGAGTGAAGAGATTCTGCCCACTTTAAGTAGGGTGGCGTAGGGGAAGCACTTCCCTCGGGCTCATAACCCAGGTCCAAGTCGGGTCGCCTGGGTGTAGCCACGGACGCCTCACATTTGAGGTTCTCGCTCTTTGAGGAGAAGTTGAGGTTGCTGTACTGGCGTCCATCGCTGCACACCAGCTCACCCTCTTCCCCTGGGACTGGAGGTCTGGGAGCATCCTCAGTGAAACTGCCTCCCAGGTCTGTTAAATAGCCCCTTTTGTCGCTTATGCTCATAGTCCCAGCATCCATAAACCACGTCCCTGTAGAGCCCACACTGCACAACTATCAGATCCAGCCCTCTGCTTATGCCACTGCAAAAAAACTCCTGCAAGGAGGAAAAACACATAATGAGATGCAGTTTGTCACATCGCTAAAAGGTACTATTGTGCTAGCTGTGGCAGGGCGCTGTTATGAGAATATGTTTTAGTGCACTGATAAATGGCAAAATAATTCTATGCAGCGATTCACTGATAACAAACACAAGCATATTCATTTTAATATACCGAGTGCTGACAATTATGTGCCATAATCTCCCTACACCTGGTTAGAAGAGGACTAGTACCTCTTGGGGATTTTAAGAATTTTGCCCAGTTTGCATTTTTATGGGATTTTCATGAAAAACTCATGTGGCCAGTCTCCAGCTAAACATTAAAATTCATGGAAAATTCTGCAGAAATCTAACAGATTTGAAAAATGTGAAACAAGCTAAATCCCCCCAAAACCAGAAAGCAGCTTCTGGTTCAGGTTTAAACACGGCATGCTGATAATGTTGGCTGTTCACGCGTTTCACATATGAGAAGTATGTTAATGCATTCTTGCAACTGCAGCACCGTGAACTTCCATTTGAATTAGAGAGTCACTACAATAAAACAACTGGTGATGAAATCAACTTGAACAGTGATGACACAAGAGCGGGCTTTGATCTGCTGACCTAAGCACTCAAAACCGGAGTCATCAGGATCATAATGTGGTTTTGATTCTATAATGTACTGAGTCACATTCAAAGTAATGTGGCAGTGTTGTGGTAATCCAGGCCAAGAACCATGGCTTCAGTGGTGTATGTGCAGCTGAAGGCAGCTTTCTACTTAGCAGTATGAATTCAGTGTTAATGTAGTGCAATCGTTTCCTCTGATTTATATGCACATGCATATCATTACGTTACACAGCTTCATCCAAATTAGTATTAGTGTACTATCCCAATGATGAATTCACTTGAGGTTTACAGTATGAACTCAATAATGTAGCAGGCTCAGTCTCTCTACTATTAGCTGATATGAGCAGCAGTGCAAAGGATACTTTATTGATCTCTGCGTCTCCTTATTTTATTCTCCTATCATCAGAGTGCAGGATCAGCTGAGCGATTTTAGGGATTGAATGTCTTGTTCAGGGACACATCCTGGTCATCTTATATTGTCCCTGAGTCTTCCTGCTGAGTAAAGCCATATCAGCACCTTTATGTCCACACCTTAAGACTCAGCTTTCCAGATACAGCATCAGTAACTATTTTAGAGCAGATTTCCTGGTGTAACCACAGCGCGGCATGTTTCAGTTCCTTCCTTTTTTTCCTCTCTTTGACAGCTGTGCGCAGGACGAAATCACGGTGACCAGAAACGGCTCAGACGAATCGAAACAAGTTTCAGTCAAAGAGATTTAAACCTGAATTCACTGAGTTTTAAATGAAAAACGAATCTGATTTATTGTTGCAAAAAAAAAAAACAAAAAAAAAAAAAAAGGTTGACGGCCGGGCTTATTCTAGCAGCGATTTCAAAAGAAAACATTGTTTTAATGGTGCCATTACATCCCCTTTAGGGCACACCCACTCACTGTCTTGTTCAATACACACACAAATCATCTCTCTGATTGAACAAAGACAGTCAGGACTCAACTGGAAACACTGCACGGTCCTCAAGTGTGAGCAGCACGTGCACCGTGGCCAGGTGTGCTGGGGCTGACGACGAGACCCGTCAAACGTGGACAAGCGTCCACGCAGACACGTTTCGTGGCTTGTTTATCAGCGCTGAGGATTTAACGCTGTGGCCAAAGCAGCAGCAGCAGCAGCAGCAGTCACCCGGCTCTCATTGATGCATCGGCACGGGGGGGAGCCGTGCGGTTAGCGCATTGATATTTAAATGAACGGTTCTGCGGTCACAGGTGTGTGTGTGTGTGTGTGGCCGGCCTGACAGCAATATTCAGAAAGGTTTGCTAGTCGCCTGGTCTGTTCCTCTGAAGTGAGCCTCTCATCACATTCGTGTCTTGGCCTCTCCAGAATGAGCAGAAACAGCAGCGGCTAGTGGGGGAGGGGAGCCAGAAACAAACTCCGTACACACACACACTTACATACATACACACACACACACACACACACACTGAGCCAGGCCTTTCAGCAGCCGACCGACAAGTGCACAACTTTGTCACACTATTCACCTATTAATATCCGCGCTGCCTCCGCTAACAGCTACGAAACTAAACGAACAACGTGACGGCCGCGAACATTTCCCCCGCCGTCAGAGGACACGGAGGGAATCCCACCTCAATTCCCGGATAGATTTACGAGCAGCAAAGCGATGGCACATATCTCCGCGACTACCGCAATCCCAATCTCTGTGCTGGTTTACAGGGAGAGAGAGAGAGAGAGAGACAGAGACAGGGGGGGAAAAAAGTGACATATACTTAACCGGTGGAGATCTTCTTGCTGCTTTCGAGTGCATCGGGGATTTGGACGTGCACAAGTCACCGCGGACACTGTCATAGTTGCGAAATGCAAGACTTTAAAAATAACAAAGAAAACAGTCCGCTCTCTACCTCTCCATGGCTGTCTCTCACTGTCTGTGCGGACTGGAGCCGAGGCTGCACAGCAGATGATGCACAGCGCCTCGCCCGTTCACTACACAAACTACCAGTGCTTAGTTTTGGTACATGTGGTACACTGATATCTATATATATTTTTTGTCTCCCTCTGTATCAAGAATTAAAAGAAATGTCTTGAAAAATAGGTCGTAGCATCCCTCCTCTTGCCTTTTGACTTAAAATCCACTGAAATGTTGCTCAACATTCAAAAAAGATTCAATACTATTTTAAAAACTAGTGGCATATTTTGCATATTTTCTGAATAATAGGTAATGCGCCCCATGATAACTGTCTTTTTCAATATGTTTACACATGTGGACATCTGAACCTTATTTTAACAATACTGAGAAATAAACGTCATCAAAAAATAATAATTTGATTATTTGGAATGCAATTTTCTTGTTAGGAAATCATCATGAATTAAAATGCTTCAAATTAAAGTACACCAAATCATGTGCAAATAATTTGAACATTGCCAGCGACATTTTTGGAGGGACCTGTCTCATTTAAAGAACCAGTGTGTAGGATTTGGGGGCAATCTAGTGGTGAGGTTGTGAATTGCAATCAGCTGAATACCCCTCACCTCACCCTCTCCTTCCAAGTGTGTAGGAGAACCTACGCTGGCCCTGAAAAATGCAAATGTCTTATGTGGATTGATTTGTCCGTTTTGGGCTATTGTAGAAACCAATGACAGTATAAAGTGACGTCACTCGTAGGTTTCCAAAGCTCTGTTTTGAAGCAGAAAATATGCAGCGCTGGCCACCGCTATCTTGGATGTACTGCTTCTTCCGCCTCCCGGATAAATCTAAATATCTGCAAAAATGTGCATCATTGGTGGACCTGAGGCAGGCCGAATGATGCCTGGGTGCTCTAATAAGCCATCTGCAACAGCACCTACCTGTCAGCCAAAGCATTCACGCTGTTAATATTCAGGTGTAATATTAATAAGTTATGCACAACTTTAAGATTTAATATAGTTTGAACTGGAGAAATCAGCCAGTTCACTGTGTGGAGAACAGTGAAAACTACTTCCAACATGCCCAGATCAGGACACTCAAACAAGTTCAGCCCAAGAACAGACCACAGGACGCTTAAAGAAGTCTTCAGCAATCTTAAAATGTCATCATGGGATCAACATGTAGCTCTTGCCACAGTTGATGTCAAAGTATATGCATGTACCATCGTCATCAAATGACTGCACAAGTTTGATTTTCATGGTGTGCAAGGAGAAAACCCTTGCTGTCAGAAAAATCCCTCCAAAACACCAGGGCAAGACTAAAGTTTGCCAGAGAACACCAAGACAAAGACCAGGACTTCAGGCATAATGTTCTTTGGATTATTATTGGGCACAATTATTTGGGCACAGTAACAAAAGACATATTTGGTGCAAAATGAAGAAATCATTTGAGCAGAAGAACCTCATAACCCTGTGTTTCCATGCTAACTGTGAAACACGTGGGGTGCTTTGCTGCAGCAGAGTCTGTTCAGTTCACTATCATAGAATCCACTATGACTTCTTTATTGTATCAGAGTGCTTGAGGAAAAAGGAAGACTGTTTCTCCAAAAATTGAAAAGTGAAGAGGATGTGGAGCATACAACATGATGAAGACCCAAAGCAATCCAATAAATCCACCAAGGAACGGCTCCAAAAGAAAGAGATGCAGAGTACAGGAATGACCAGAGCCTGAATCGTATCGTAATCCTATTGAGATGTTGTGCAGTGATTTG
This sequence comes from Nibea coibor, assembly GCA_023373845.1. NCBI lineage: Eukaryota > Metazoa > Chordata > Actinopteri > Sciaenidae > Nibea > Nibea coibor. The sequence goes on along the minus strand of CM041727.1, from coordinate 13,988,695 downwards.
AAATTGGTTGTGTATGCAAGAAAGTTAAATTCTCAGATCTTCTCAGAATTTACATCACCTTTGAAAGAATAATTTTAATACGACTATAAATCATGAGTATCTTTGTACTAATGCAAGTTAGATTATTGATAATGGAAGATCTACAGCCCACATGACAATTTAGTTTTTCACTTCCATAAACTTGGTGGGCTTCGACAACAAACCTGATGCAGAAGAATTGTTCTAGTTTTTAAGGTCTGTCATGTCTGCTTCTACTAAATCTTTATCTTACCAGTGTAAAAATTATTTGAGGCCCTTTTCATACCGAATATAATAGGACATACAAGCTGCATATTTGCCAAAAGTGTTTATAGAGCAGGTTGGGCAACAATGTGCTCTGGAGGCAGCCAGTCTGCATGTTTCCATTCCAGCTGAACACTGCACCAGATCACTTCACTGATTAGATTGTATGGGCTGAAGGCACTTTGATCAGGTAGTTTAGATCAGAAATAGCATAAGAGTGCGCACGTTTCACCTTGCCACCAGGAAGTTTCACCAGAACAGCTGACAAAGTGGTAAACACCAGCTGTAAACTTAGGGGAACTCCATTATAGCAGACTTTATGAGTAATGACATTTTACCTAATGGATAACTGGCCACAAAGTTAACCATTGTCTGCTATCATGTCTGGTTTCCAACAAACACACATACTGCAGTGAAAACTAAACAGAGCAGTTACAAACCTCTTCTGTATAAACACTGCATGTACAAAGAGCAATCAGCATGCCGCTTTTCACCATTAGGCAACATTTAAATCTTTATGTTGATGGTTCTGTCACAAAGCTGGCACACGGAGCTGCAATGATTTGCCTTGATGTGTTGTAACAACCAGTCCTGATGCTTTGAAACAAGACATTCAATTCAGCAATGTTTCAACTGGGAACTTTTTAGCAACTCAATTATGCCATTACTTTATGACTTTACAGCGCAAAGAGTAATGGAAAGACTGAATGCAGCAATAAATGCTGTTTTCATGGCCGGCAATCATTGAGCAGTCACAAGGTTTTACTGTCTGGGATGAAAGTCCATTGGGACCCCATCGAAACACGTTTGATTATGTAATTAGCTCACACCGTTTGGGAGCACGAGAAAGAACAGAAATATATATTTCAAACTCACCTGAAACCTAGAAACCTCTTAAAGTGTCCAGAGTACGCTGTGCTTACAATATTTATGCCAGCAAGATAAAACATGAAAAACACCCAACACAATTCAGCTTCCTCCAGGCAAAATTGATTTTGGGCAACAACAAGCATCATGCTCAAATTCTTTTTTCTACTTGATACTTTGTTTTCTCTGACTTGCCTCTACTGTATTTCTATTGTTATTATTTCCAATAGAGTTCAGTGTTTTCAAAACATAGATGTTAAATGTCAGGATTTTTCAGAAAATGGTGAGAAAATCCAGCCATGACACTGACATCTTCACACACCCCTGTTGATTTCTGGGTATTTCCATCATAATTACATAATGACGATGAGACATTGTTGATGAGTATGGTTTATATTTTGCAGATCCCCAGCTCTATGATCAATACAAAACCTTCTCAATCTTATTCGCTGCCTCCTTCTGTATTCTGTTGAAACATAAGAGGCATGAAGCTGGTTCGTGTGAGGGTGGATGACACTGCAAAATGAGCTGACTGAACATAACATTTATTTAAGAAATAGTTGCTGCACTGTGCAAATTGTCTTTGGGCAAACAGCATTTCACCAATTCCAATACACGTCAGGCATTTTAATTGGTCCCCAAAAGCTGTAGTGGATTATTTATTTTTAAAAAAAAAAGCTTCCTCTCACTGAACATTCATTTTGATAATCAAACTGGGTGTCACTGTGCCACCATCGACAGCCCAGTTGCACTGCTCAAGAGGGAGTTACTGTCTTCAACTTGAATAGGAGGCGAAAACTAAAGCTGATTAGTGCTTTAAGTATTCTGTCTGTGCCTGTGTGTGCGTGCATTTTGTAAACAGTTCATCCGAATTTAAGGGAGGCATTTTTTACCTTGAGTTTGATTGTCTTCCTCGCACATCCTCCAGCAGTACATCCATTTATTGAGGATTCCATTGCATGGTTATTTAACACATCTGGCTGCAGAAATGGAAACATCCCTCTCATCACCTCGACACGAGAAGGACTGACCAAAGCGGAACATCGCCATAATAGTTTGTCTTTGCCATCCATTTGTTCCTAAAGGAGAAAAAAATATTTGTTAAATTTGCTTTATATATAGCAGCAGAAAAGACTAGAATGCAGGAGAGCTACTGTCCAATATTGACAATATAATCTACATTATTCAATAAAAATAATTTGAAAAGTCTTTATTTATATTTTGTGGTTTTATCAGTTTTATCATGATACCAGTGAGGTATCTACCACATCTTTTATGCCATAAAATATGATATGAAATTCACCAGAAAGACAACTCATATATTAACTTAAGATGTACACAACACCCCACAAGTCCATTGCAGCTTTTCTGCTAGCTGGAGCGTGTGAATTATAAACAGTGCTGTTATAAACATTTATTAAAATGGTGGTCAGAACCTGGCATGGTCAAATGGAGGGCAGTGCTAGTAAAGAGAAACAAGAAAAAAGTCCATGAGTTGTGCAGGCAGCTGATCTGGAGTCATAAAGTGTTCCTAGACTAGTCCCTCGCTATGAGCTACAATTTCTCAGTTAATGAAAAGCAGGAGGATGATGAAAACAACAGCACAAACCATAAACACAGCTTCAAGAGGACTGATGTGATGACAACGAAAGCACGGACCAGTCAAAAGGAGGGCCGGATGTTGGCTTCTCACACTCAAAGGCTCAAGGTTACAACAGCATATGCTAAAGTAGAGCAGAACAATGTGTACATGTACAATAATATTTTCCGTGGTCTAACTGGTCATCTACTGAAGTCCATGAATGCAAAACCTTGAGCTGCACTCACTTCTTGTGACATAGCTTATCTTCTTCAAGCATCACTTTTATGGAATTTAGGCTTTTTGCAGAAAATGATATCCATACAGGTCCTTGCTCGTGTCAGACTAAAGATATTGTGGTTGTTGTTGTACATGGCATATATTCCTAATCTACCAGGAGTATCATAAATAACTTTTTTCACTACAGAGAAAGCTGTGAGTACAGACTTCAATTATAGCTAATGATCAAATAGTATAAAAGTATCAATGTTCATTTTTGACAGGGCAATAACATGTTCTACAAATCTTTATTTGCCTCAAGAACACTAAAATGTATGCATTATCAAACTATAATGTATTTGACTTCTGTTGGCATCCTATTTGAAAACTACTTAATGTCATGTTTCAGTAACACAGGAGCAGGAAGTGGTGTGACCACAATGTTGGCAATCGGAGTCTCGTGAACAGCTAGAAACAGCTGGGTATGGATGGAGAAACTACAAACAAGAAGCCCTTAAGCAAGCGGCCCAGTGGAGCTGCTTAGCAGGCAGAGGAACAATAGAAGACGTTTCTCTGTTCAGCTCTGAGGTGTGACTGTATGAACCAGATCTGGTTATTCATGAAATCAGCTAGGCTTGTACAAAAGTAGTATTTTAAGTCAGAGTTACTAAAGAAATACAGTTGTAAAAAGCCTTCAGTGAGTGTCATTTGTCTGTTTGTCTTCACTGATGAGTGATGCTAATTTGATTATATCATATTGTGATTATGTTTTAAATGTTTTGGAATTCTTAAGCATCCTGCTGCAGTTAAATGTTGCTAAAGGACAACTTTATGTTCCCAATTCAGTCCTTTCAGTTGTCTTTTGTTCCACCTGTCACTGTGGATTTAGACTCCCTAGTAGGCCTTGGCTGAAATAGGCTTATCTCTGCTGAAGTCTCTCTGATGAACAAAAGCCCATTAAGGCGTTTAAATAAATGCTGCCATTCGAGGAGCACAGCATAGAGATTTCTATGTTTCAAATTGGCTGTCTTTAAAGAATTCACTAAAAGTTAAGACGAGCAAAAAGAAACAACAAGACAAAAAGAGAAGATATCTTTCAAAGCTAAAAGTAGAAAAAATATTTAGTTTATAGACTAAATTGAGACACTGATGAATCAAGTGATTTAGATAAGAGGGCTTTAATAAACGTGTGTCAGGCACATTATATGTATGCAGTGTTTGTTTTAAGTTCTGAAAATTATGAAAAGATATCAAAAGACTGTCAGAAAATGTATTCTGGAGTCCTGCTGATGTCCTTTGTCCCGGCTGAATATATCATGACTAACAAGGCTTGGAGTGGATTAGGCACAGAGGATTGAACAATTTGCGGTCTTGAGTTTATTTTGCTGGATATCCTAGTTCACAGAACACCACATTCTCACAAGAAGGGAAAATCTAATCAAAAGGCCCGTATTTCCTATGGTGATATAACACCAAAGACATACATCCATAAGCGTGCACCCAATGGCGAAAGTACACTGTCGGACTTCTGCTGGCTTGAAAAAAATTCAAATTCATTTAAGCGTTCAGTCTATCGGGGTCGTCGGTAGTCTGGTCATGGGATGCACATTGACTGGTCAAAACAAATGATGCGCTTCGGTTTTGATGAGAGGGAGGACACAACAATGCCGGCATGGCACCGACATGAAAAATGATAACAGACATAATAGGACAATAAAATACAATAGGAAGTTACTAGTAACTGTCGTTTTCACGATCAGAGATTGAAAAGCAGCCATCATACCTGCTGGTTTACCTTACTGTGTGGTTGTTGGTGTGTTGAATCGCAGACTGCTCCCACCGCTTTTCTATGGATCGAATATAGTCCTTCGTAGTCTGCAGTGAAGACTGCCGCCATCTTTAATCACAACAGAGTCCATCTGTCGATGGTTCTTCCCTTTCTACCCTCTCTTTCTCTGTTCCAGTCTCTCTGTTCCAGCCCTCTCTGTTTGTTGTGGGGGGTTCTTATTTCCCATCCAACATCAAACCACCATATCGACAGGCTCATGGGCCGCCCAGTAGGGGGGCAGCTTGAACATACTGCATTGGCTGTTGTCCTTTTCCAAGCCGCAGATTAACTGACCACATTTATTTTTTTCTCAGAATGATACAGACAGCCTGCGAAAAATTATTTCAGCTCTCAGGCCTTTGATTTCAACAAGCCCGGCCTCAAAGCGCTTCCATGATTGTCCATGAACGCATCGTTTTCTCAGATGTTCTGATTGATGGGATTTGGAGCTCTCTTTGAGTCAGGCCACATCTGTATGACTACTTGCAAATTTCATCAAAGATGGACTCTGATAATTAAACGGAAAAAAATTTCTCTCCCAATTTCCAGCTGTTCCATCATATGTAACGTAAAAAGAACATCGTCCTTTTAAGCGAAGCTCAGCTGGAATTCTTTGATGTCACTAACTGAAACTAAATTGACCTGAGCAGCCTCGGACTACATTTATAGGTATAAGCAGACTGTCTGTCTGCTTTTATCCACCTAATGCATTTCATTTAAAGTGACACTTCCTTTTTTGTCCCTCCTGGTCCATTTTTTGCGATAAAAGCATGAATGCAAAGGCGTATCTTGTTTACTGTCACTGTTTTGTTCCGCCAAACTCTTTCAATGAACAATAAGAGGAGTTGAATTTCAAAATGGTAGATGCTCTCACCTTCCTCTCCTGCTGTGTGGCTCGTCGGATCTTGTTTCTGTGGTCCGCCATGACTGGGCGCAGTCCCCTGCCTGCCACTCTGCAAGACTTTCTCCTACTCATAAACCTGTTTCTGATTCTTACTAGTGTGTTGCTGAAAGATGAGCATCTTTACTTTATATTGCAGCTTCAGCCGTGCGACCCTATTGGAGGAAACAAGGACCAGATGATTGTCTGCACAATCGTATTGTAGCTATGGTAACAGACCCAACAGGCATGAGCGTTGTGTACCTAATTGCTACGTACACATTAAGCGACAGGGGGAAAAAAAGAGAAACATAAATTAAGAGACATTGTGCCAGTTCAAATTGGTTTCTTAGACATTACACATTTTCACCCCAAAGGCTTTTCAATGAACTGCATCACAATGTGATATTTTATTAAAACTTACATCCATCTGCGGTATGAAGTTGTGAAAACAGCCCAGTGACTGAGGGGGAGAATGCAAAGAAAGGAGGAGAAAAATGGATGAAAAGAAATTTTGGAGAGAGGGGGAGAGATGATATTGCCTTTGTTATGTAGCTTTATCTGCTGCTTACCTTTCAACTGGATTTCACACTTGCATGTCTGCTTGTAGCCGGGGTCAGATCCAGCATACCCTTCTCACAATGACCAATTTTCTCCTCACACTGCACCAGCACAGACCCACAGTGTTGGCTGCCACTTGCATTTGTCTGGATAGTAATGCATTTGAACACAGTTTGTTTACAAATTTTAACGTGCGAGTAATCTGTAGAAGCACATATCTGGGTTAATATATACAAATAAGCAGGAGTGAGATCATAAGACATCACAAACAGCAAAAAATCTATAGACGTCTAGTATGTTATTCAGGTATAAACCAGGAATATATTGTAAGCAGTATAGTTTTGCAGATATTTCCATATATCACTTTTAATAAAATTCACTTCTGTCATTCAGCTCATAAATCTTTAATTTTAGCTTAGCTCACAACTGTATACAGAAAATGAGCTAGCTAGTGTGGCAGTAAAACTTTTCACAGAACTTATTTCTAAGTCTATTTGAATAGATAAACATCAATACGTTTAAGCTGACGTGTTATTATTTTGCCTCAGGGTGGACCCGAGGCTAATGGTTCAACTTTACCCACTCTAAGATGAACTGATGCCAGCATCTAGCTAATGCTAGCATCTTTTTTATACCGTCATTGGCCAGCATGTTAGCATTTAGCTAACGTTAGCATTATTTCTTTCATTTCTTTCTACTTAACACTTGTTTTTTTTAGCATGCGGTAAATGTGGTAACATGTATAGCAGTCTCTTTACTTTTTATAATAATCAATATGTTTTGGAAGATCAGGTGTGAAATGTAACTGTGACGCTATTCTAATATACAATACACACCTGTAAATTGGCTATTGCTACGGTGTAATCTGTACAGATGGTATAGAAACATTTGGGCAAATAACTTTACACTTTCTGCTGAGAGTTGGTTTACAGTTAGAACATATTATGCCAGACAGGTAAGACTGTAAACAGCTAGCCTGACTCTCCCCAAGTGTTACAAAATACACTTACCGGCACATCTAAACAGAGCTCAGGGCAATTCGCGGTTTTACTGAGGGATGTCTCTCGAATTTCATTGGCAGGTGGTTGCCAGGCAACCAGCGGAAACTCCAGGAAGTTAGTGGCCCTGAGCTAAATTAGCCTGCTGCTAATAGTGAAACATTTTCTTTCATTATACGATAAGAAGGAGCTACAATCTTAGATTAAAGTTGACAATTCTGTGCATCTCTTGTATACAGCATAGTATAGAGCTGGCTAAGGAGGGCTAGTGTGAGTGTGGCTGATGATATTACGAGCTAGGAAACACTAACAGCTCTGCTATTTCATGGTTAGCATGTCTGCTCTTGGTTTGACACGGTGATGTTATTGTTGTGTTCTCTGGCACTTTGAAATCAATCTTAAAACTTGATCCGTCTTTCTTGATTAAACTAGCCTACAGGAAGACTTCTTACAAAACAAAATTCTAGATTAAATAAACCCTCTGTAACCACATCATGGCGACTCAGCTAAAAAGCTTAAATATAAAGGACTGAGAGGAGGCTTGGTAGATTAGTGCTGTACATTATTTGGCTGGTCAGTCATCAGAATTCAAACACAGAAAATCTACTTGGGTCTCCTCTCTCTTGTTTACATACTAAAAGAGCTCTGCAGAATATCTGTAAAACAAAGAAATAAATATTCTAACACATTCGGGGCACAGGAGTATTCATGCACAAGCACAACAAAATAAGATGTTTCTTCAAAGCAATGCACCAATAAATAATTAAATAGATTGCTGCAGTAATACATCTTATTCTCTCAGGGAGTGAGCTGTTGGTGTTCCCCACGTGAACAAAAACACCCCAAAATCCATGTGATCTCTGACTGGGACATATTGTGTCTCTGAGGTTATGCCACCAAAAAAGTCAGTTCCATGTGACATTACAAAAGTAACTTCTTCTCCATCCTTCAGGTTCACAGGTTCAGAGCTGCTCATCCTGTTTTGTCATCAATTGTACAGTTACTTGATTTTAACATTTTGTTCAATAAAGTTTCTTCTCAAGGGCATTAAGAGCATAAATCCCCCCAAAACAAACATTCATTCCCTAGGATTATTCACACTTACCGCAAAAACCTGAAATGATCAGATATGCTATCTAAAAGTTTTTTTTTTTTTAAAGTTTCAAATAGATGGAGCACAAAAGCAAACCTGGACTTTCCAAGAAAAAGCGTCACATTTCAAGGTGCTCTGAATTAAATCTACCTATGCGGTCTATTCAAAAGAAGCTCCTCTTTTGGTCTGTGTGCTGACGATTTGCTGTAAGCAGGTCAAGGTGAATACTTCACATCTGTGATTTTCGCTGCTAACACATTCCCAATGGAAATGAGTCTTATTCATTTTTCAAACAGCCTCTAGGATATCTGATCCAAAAAAGGGGGAAAAAAAGCCCCTCAGGCGAGCATTCATCTTTGATGTTTTGAAAAGAAAAGACAGAGAAAAGCTGCAGTCGGGCTTCATGCATATTGTATTGCTGAGAAAAGAATTACAAGCAGCCTACTGGTTCTCATAGTTATTAGCTATGCAAGCTCAATATCAGTCTGTTCAGTGCTGGACAAAATATCTTGGAAGGTACTGCACAGATTGGCATTAAATATGTTTGGATATTAATTGCAATCAGGAGATTGCTGATGATTTTGTTGACCTCCTGACCTTTTCTTCATAAGGCCGACATTTCCCATGGACAAAACGTTGGCATGGTGATTGTTATGTGTTACATATCAAAAAACCTGACAGTTATATCCTAAAGTTTTTAATGACATTTTCTATCACTGTCAGCCACGTAGAGCAGACACACTGAGATCTTTTGCACATCTGTAATTGCACTGAAAGTTTATTCTCCTGAGCCTTTTAATTATATCTATCCAGTGGCTTTCATTAGCAGGATGAACACCCACTAATTCCAAGATTTTAAGAACAGCACAGCGGTATCTTATGCTGTCCATCCTCTCCTACACTTGTATGTTGTATTATGGATGTGATCATTATAGCCTGAAGGTAGCATAGTTGTATTTTTTAGTGAGTTAAATTAGTAAAAGCAAAGAGACTGCACAGAGCTACTTCCACCTCCATTGTGTTTCTTTGTTGTTAATATTGGAGGTAGGAGAGCAGAGGCTTCTGCTTGCTGAAATCTGAAGATATTGTTTACACATGGTAGATAACAGCCTCCCCTAGTGGTCCAGTTACAACAATACACTTATACTTGTAGCCTGGCTCGGCAGCTCACGTGGTTAATATGTACGTTGGAGGCAGGAAGTCGAGTCCAGACGAAGTTTAAAGTCACTTGTAAAGGCTATATATTAAGGAGAGCTCGCATTCGCACCGTCATAATTGTTGTGTGCCAACACCGACAGCAAAAATACAAACCAATAAGTAAGTATGAGGCCCACAAGAAAGCATGTAGTGGATGGTTTCAGCGCAGGCGCGGTGGCCAAGTGGTAAGGCGTCGGTCTCGTAAACCGAAGATCGCGGGTTCGAACCCCGTCCGTGCCTTTTGAGGTGTTAAAGTTTCTACGCTTCATATTCTAACAAAGTGTTCAACGTGAGCTGTTCTCATCCACAGTAGCTTAGAAGTTCACTCCTAACAACACTGATGCAGATTTGCACTAAGCATTAAATGTCTCAAAGAGCAAACTCATCACTCACTTTCCTCACATTTTATTATATAATATTATATATTATAAGTATTTTTTTACCCACTTGTTTGAATTCCATAACCACTCAACAATTTCAAATAATAATAGGAAAAAAAGGATAAACAAAGAGAGTGAGGTGTGGTGCAACAGTATGTCCACAAGAGGCACTGTGGGCCTCACCCACTCAGGTTGAGCCTGCATTATAATGACAGGATTCAATTTAAAACAGTAAAGCCACCTAAGCAAATGAAGTCATATGTTATAAAATGAATAGTACTGTTTCAGATTGTTGTTTTGAGAGATTGTGATGTATTTCAGATCAGGTTTGTGTACATGTCATCCTACAATTTGGTGTGGGAACCATGAAGGCATATTTGAATAGTTTGAAGAATGGCTACATTAAAGTTAATAATCCCATACATCTAATGGTGCAAGTGTGTGTTCAATTCATGTTAAGTAAGTTACAAGGTATAAAATACGAGTTAGCGGGATAAAATAGTTAATTCAAGTGAGATTTCAGTCAAAGAGAACAAAATGCTTTTGATTAATATGACAGGAAAACAGTTTTTAATTGGCAACCTGAAATACCAGTGTGTGAGAAAGAACAAGTATTCAGATTTACATACAGTGAGTCCTGCAGGACTCCTCTAAATTGAAGTTGAAAGTATATTGAAACACAGTGTTGTGATTTGAAGTAGAGGTGGACCCGCCTGCTCTGCACCAGTTTCACCAATTTGTCTGTGCTCATCAAAGGTAATTTTTTTTCTTTTTTTTTTTTACAATAACCCACATCCCATTGTGATAATTTCACCATAATTATGCACGCTCAGCTGACACTCCTCTAGAATACTCATACGGTTTCCTGGGTAACGCTCTGCTACAAGTGATTCATATCTCCATGCTGCAGCATATCATCGCGTTCCATCTGTTGAAATGACCCTTTGTAAAAATGATGCATGCTGATGGGAGGGAAACAACTGGAAGCTGCCGCCGTGGTTTGAAAACCTTAGTCAGCAGCACTCACAGCCCATCGCTGGTGGATAATGTCCAAACTCCAACCATCATTGTGAGGTAAAATGCTGCATTTAGCACATATAAATCAGGACCTTGGTCATTGAAAATAAGATCCAGATGGCAAAATGACTGGTTCTGAAGGTTATTCAGTATGATGGTGCAAAAGGACGTCGTCCGTGTATATGTGTGCACGTAAACAAGCAAAACGCAGCATATTTTTAAGAGGTGTAAGGATGTGCTCAAATGGTGCAATCATTTTCCATGTGAGCTCTAAAAATGGATCATATGCATCATCCCGTCAAGGTCACTATGATTGACATCTATTAGTAAGCTCATGCTGTAGTGCCAGCAGCTTGTTTCCATGGTAACCTGTATGGTTTTATTTTTTTCTTTTCTTTTTTTTTTTTAGGATAGTGTCAATATTAATAAAACAAAATCCCACACTCGATGAAAGTAATATGAGGTTACAATTTATTTTCAATTGTTTTCCCTGTACCAGGACGAGCTTTTGATAGATGACTTGACAGAGGGTGAGAGAAAAGAATAAGGTGAAATATTTTCAAATCCATCAACCTCAGCTGATGCTACCATCCAGTCAGATTTGGCCAAAGAAATATCAAGGCAGTTAAAATTAGAGAAGAACGTTTACCATAAGTGTACTATAGCTACGTAAGCAAATGACTCAATGACACGTTAGTGGCAATGATAGCATTTTCTTCAACAGGATTAGGAAAGCAATTATCAGGAACCTTCTAAATAGTTTTGTCTTTCGCATCTACTATTTAAATCCCAGATATAGTAACAGACTCTGCATTCCTTATGTTTTAATGATCAAACTTTTACTGTCTTTTCCCAGTATTTTGTGGCACAGATGGTGTGTGCGGTAGAGGCCTGGAGAGAAACATAGAAAGTGTATCTTCTCACAGAGTCTCTCTTGCTCTTCTCCAAGCTGGTTAAAAAAATAGCAGAATAAGAGTTGCCCTTCCAATTAGGAAACAGCACAATGCAGAAAAATGCTGTCCTAAGCAAAAAAAACAAAAAAACACCTATACCTAGAAAATTGGAGCTAATTGGCAAGATGGGGTTACTAGAAGCGAAAGTCAGAACTTTTTCACCTTAGTCTTCATTCTTAAAATATTTAACACTGTCTGATCTTATTTCCTATACTTCTCCCCCTGTGCTCCAAGCCCTTCAGGCATTTTCCAGCTGCTACTTATAGAATACTGTAAATTCAGCCCCCTGCTGGAATCCTTAGGTAATGACAGATGATGCTCACATCAGTCTGTATAGCAGCCTTTAGTATGGACCTACTGTACATGGGCGCTGCCATGCAAATGAGAGGCTGAGGTGTTTGTACAGATTTTGTGCAGCATATTTGCTCATTTGTTTGTTATTGTCACCGGCGGTGTAATACTGCCAGGAGAAGTAGGTGTACCCGCTTTCATTTAAAGTGATTATGTTTTAAACAGTGACATGCCATCCGTCTCCTTCGTATTAAGCTCGGCCAAGAACGGCTCAGTAGTATTTGCACATTGTCAGTTAACATCTGCTGCTTGACTTCAGAGATTAATGACGAATATGAAATCAACATGAGCCACAGCTGAGGTGCAGACTTTGCAATAAATACTGGATCGCAGACAGATGAGACATGCATTTTTAGTGTAGTGCTTCGTATTCCTTAGTCTATCCACACATGAAAATTGGACAACCTCCGCCATCGTATGAAGAACTGCAAAATAAATATGTATACTATGAATACATGTATATATTCTGCACTACTGCATCACTGTTTATCACCAATATTAAACTCTAAATGGCATAATTTTCATATATTTATAGACAAAATCATGATTACTTTTTGTACAAACACCTTTTTGTACAGCACCTTTAAAACTATGAGCATTTAGAACCTTCGCAATTGAACCTCACGAATCCCCTTGTTCATTTTTTTATTATTATTTTAATCTTTTTTTTTCTTTCTCTTCTGCCACCTGCAAAATAAAAAGAGAGAAGAAGAAAAAAAACACAAAGGAGACTAAAATAGGAGGAGGAGGAGGACAAAAGAGTCTGTAACATGCAGTATGTTGGCAGCATGTCTAGGTCTGCCGTTGGCTGCACACACATTGATTTCCTCGTTTGTGTGGGCGGTAGCATTCTGAACTCAACAAAGAATTCTACACAATATAATAAAATGGATTGAAGCCCATCAAAACTGTGTATTCAACTGCATTTGAGCAGTTATTCTTGAGTCATTAGTTATTATTTTTGTATTCCTCAGTCAGTACTAGTTGGGCAAACAGACGCGGAAATCATATCGGTATGGTCTTCTTCCTGAAACAAAAGAAAATCATTTGTAATATGACCAAGTGAACATAACAGCCCAAACAGAAATACACATCTCATGGTTAGAAGTCGTACTCTGCCCTGCACATGGTTGTTACTGTTTATGTTTTGAGCTGTTTAAGCCAAGATTTTATGATGTGCCATCTGGCTCTTGGCTTAGGAGCCACACAGTTGATTAAAGGACGCAATTAGCATGGAACAGGTTCTGTCAGCTCATCTGACAGTTATTAAAGAATGCACTCATTCATTGTAACAAACACACTGTCATGCGCATGTAGGTTAGGTGACTGGCATTTCTTCAATCGCAGGGTTTCTTCCTGAGCACCACATTCCGGCAGAAATGTTAATGGGAGGTCAGCTGAGTTGTTTTTAAGCAGGGTACGCGTGTCAGCTGCAGCCAGTCTCAACCACTGATGACTACTGTGAAGTAAAGAATTTGGTGGGGGGGGGCCTGAAGGTGTAGACAAGGAGCTCAAACTGGAGGACAAGTTAGAGATCACCCAAAAAAAAAGTGCTGAAATGGTTGAACGGCAACTTCCAGGCAGCGGGAACAGAAGAGAGGCGTGTGCTGCCTGAGGAAAAACCTCATCAACCTTCACAGGCAACAAGAGGAGGGAGGACCAAGGATTCAGGAGCGTCTCACGGGGTCACGAGACAGCTGGCTGGGCAGAAATGAAACGGACACCTCGGGTGACGCAAAGAAACATTCCGAGATTTATCGTTCATTAGTTCCCCTTCAAAGACATCAGACGAGACATTTACTACCCGGTAAAAGACGTCAGAATAGCCTCATCGTGAATCAAACTGTTCTCTGCAGTGCTGCTTTTGCTAAAAGAAACAAATTAAGATCAAAATATTCTCGCTTGACAAAGCACAGCTTGTCTTACACCACGAGGAATGCTGAATAGATGAGAGCCTTGCAGTTGAGAAGCAGTTTTTCCAGTTTCTGATCACGTGAACTCAAACACTGACTCATTCTGTTCTTCAGCTAGGACAAATGTAAAAGCTATTTTCAATTTAAGCACCACAAACACAGGCCATGAGAACACCGGGTACTTATATACACATGTAAACACTTCAAAATGAAAGGCATAAAATTTGCAGGAGGTAGAGCAGTGCGATAAAGCCTTAATTCTTTTTCATTTTTGTTTTCATTTGCACAGAGATCCAAGAACAAACATCAACAGGAAAGTGGGACTTTGAGGCACCCTCTTGGATGAAGTGTATGACTTCCATAACTTCAGAGCTCATTCACGCCGAAGGTTGGACACAATCGTGCAAGTGTTTGTGGGCCATGACCCAGATACTTATTTCCAGTCCTGGACTTTGGACACTGCACTATGGCATCATCTCCCATTTCAGTCTACACTTATGAGCCATGCGCTCATTTAACAAAGAAACGTGTGTTTCCTGTGTGAACTCACCAACTACGCTTAGCGGCGGAAAAGCTCACTCGAGTGGTAACATCTGGGTGGGTTTCGTGTCGTGTGATTACAGCCACGATGGTGGTACCGCTCACTGGGTGTCAGAGGGGAAATGAAGGCTTTGACTTGACAGTGAGACTTTTACCAATTTGATGAAGGAGGTTCCCGAAGCCAAACCCAAAACCAACTGTGGTGGACCCAAAATAGAGTCACATTCACTGCATGCAAAACACTCAAATCCACAGTCAATAACAGGCAGCTCCTTTATAGAAACTTCAATGTATAAAATATGTTTTTTAAACATAAAAATCAGTTTTATCAGTTTTATTTAAGTGCAAACTCTCTTATTGGTCAGGTGTAGTCACATATATACTCCTGTAGTGCCAGTGGGCTTTAAGTTTAGTACTTATGGCACCATCTACAGGTGAATATCTAGACTCCACACATTACAAACCGTGTGATGTCCTGCTGGTTTCATGACACTGTTTCTCCCGTAGAGGCCTCCCGCTGTGCAAAGGTTGTAGATGTGAGACGACCAAAGAGCAAAGTGTGAAACAGCCAATGAGGCCATACACATGGACATTTTATTATGGGTATATGAGATCATTTAGCAACTATTTGGGGAAGTTCTTCCACAATCTGTAACCATATTGCGATACTGTCAATGCCTTAGAAGGAAATGAATTTTAAAAGACCTGCAAGTTTTCACACAGTTTTACAATAACATATACATTTAGAAATGAGGTCTGAGTCACTCTGCTGACTGTCATGCTCCTGGAAATAGCACAGACAATGCAAGTGAGAAATATACAACTTGCGACTTGAGTCACAGCAGATTTTAAAAATAGAAATGTGGAAAAATCTCAGTTTGTCCATTAGCTCACTAAATCTACATCCCCCAATGAATGAAGGTCCCTCACAGACAGGGAGTCAACTTCACCGCAATAAGGCAGGCAATGCCCCGCACACATTTCAACAAATAAAAGTGCTGTTGTGAGGACTGGCTATCTGATCTATCCCTACCCGATTAACATATGACCTACATGCTTAGCCTCAAATGAGTTTCAAAAGAGGAACGCTCAAGTTACCTGTATTTTGTGTGTGTGTGTGTGTGTGTGTGTGGACTTCTCGTAAGGCTGTAATCTTCAAAACTTTCCAGACAGTCACGGGAAAATCAAAATCTACGTGTAGGTGTTCATTTACTGTAAGCTCGTTTGGGGTTTTTAAAGTAGCTTTTATTAAAACAATACATATGTTATAAAAGGTGTCTGCAAAAACACTGTTGTTTTGCCATTTCATTAAGAGTCGAATAATGATATAAAATAAAGGCCGTGTAAAAAACACAATAAAAGGACAGAAAATGCCTTTTCCTATTTTACAGCGATGACATTACCGTGATTACTGCAACATGTTTTATATACAAAAGGCACAGATAGACACATGTATTATGTCAGTAAATATTACACATTGGATGTTCGTGTCCGCAGAGGAAGTCTGGCCATAGGGCATATTTCCGGATGAAGGGTGACTTTCTCAAACATTTGGCCGCATCTCTGTCGCACTTGCACAGGAACTTTTCACATTTGTCCTTCAAATTATCTGCAGAAGAAGAAGGCACATGTAAATGTCTTCTTTCGGAGACAAGCTTGAAAAGAAGACTTTCAATAATGATGAATGAGTCGGTTGTTTTCTTTTTTCTCATTAACGTTGTGAAATCTGCCGCGATTACTTGTTCTAATCCTTGCCGTCTTGGCTGTTAGTCTTACAGATGAGTCCAGCTTTATTCATTTAGCCTGCTAATGGTTCATTTGGTGCAGCTTCTTAGAAAATGAGAAGAATTGGGCTACTGAACAGAAACACACAGTTATTGCGAAAATTATGAGCTAATTTCACATTGATTTATTTGATTTATTTATTTTACAGACCACTACTTTTGGTACTAAATGTGCAAGCCTCGTTAAGGCTGTTGCTATTTATATGCAGAAATTACAGTGGTCTATACATGTTGTAAACTTCCTGTCTTCCCCTCCGATCAGCTGCCTGCATGCTATTTTCATAAACACTAGGGAAATTTGGAGATAGCAAACAGCCTCATCCGTGTCTCACTTTCAGGTTCCCTCACGTCAACGTGCCATACTGACACGCATCATGTTTTCATCTGCTGACACATATTTTCCAAAAACACACAAAAAAAATGTTCGAAAAGTGCAGTACCGCACTCAGCTGTCCTGTCTTCACACGTCCACTGATACTGGTCTGTTTTGGTTTTGCAGCCGAGGAGTTCCGCATCCCCATAACAGCAATCATGTCTGTGACAACACCTACGTACAGAAAAGATGAGGAACGTAATAATTGTGTTATTCTGAAGGTGGAAGCCGACTAAACAAGACAGGGTCAAAAAAGCAGTAGGTGGAGAGTCGCAGCCCTGTGGTTTTAATCGCACCACGGCTATTTTAAAGGCAGGGCACCATCACCACATGAGTTTTCACAACAGATAGTTACCAGTTAACTGGTTTGAGGGGGCTCAATGTCTTGTGGCGAAGAAGGAAAAGAAGGAGACGGCAATTAGGATTTGGGTGTGGAATTCTTGGACCTATTTTCAACTACTCATTGGACCATGTGAGTCTGCTCAATTGGACACCATCCCCTCCTTCCAACCCATCACCCAGCATTTGTGGTTCGGGCGACTCATTCAGCGGCGGAAACAGTGCGTACTCGAACAAGATGCAGGGTGACTGGGAAGAACCAAAGGCATCCAGGGGGAGGAAATAATGTGTACACACCATCCGAGGAGTGGAGAGCTAAACATCACCACTGCGCGCTGAATTATATCTTTTGCATTGCATAATGTATAGGTAGACTATATATAGAGCCCCAAGTGAATGTTTACATTTCTGTACACGCTATCATCAGGTGTCCAGCCTTGAAAAATAAAATAAAATAAAAAACAGACTTGACAGTGTCGTATTTTCTCCTTTCAGGTTTAAGAAGAATGTGATTACAGCTGCTGCCTCACCAGTCTGTCCTGTCTCTGGGCCAGCCTTGACCACCCAGTCCACAATAGCATCCGTACATCATGTAAGCCAAGGCAGATCTCCCTGTGCTGCATTTGATAGCTCCTGCCAGCTCCAGTAAACCTCTTTTTGTCCGCTGGGACTTGCGTGAACCTGCAGAGGCCACAGCCACTGCGAAAGGACATAAACAACAGAAGAGGAGAAACAAGCTTGCATCCCTTCTTTAAACAAGTGTCTTTACAGCCGTCCACATCGTTTATTGTCTTCCTGTTTGGGGAGGTTTTGAAATATGGCACAGAATTCAGGTGTGGGCACAATAATAGAAACACGGTCTATCAGGTGCACCTAGCAGAACAGTGTGTATTATAACATGAACTGTTATAGGTGTTCACTGTTTCTACTATGTTGTTCCACCCCATTTGTAATAATGGAAATTATCTGTATAATGCAATAATGCAAGTGCAAGAAAAACAAGATGTATTGCAGTTGTATTATTATTATTACCCTTATCTGCATTAGTTGTAGCTACAGCCGGTGTACCTAATAAACTGGCAACTGAGTGTGTGTACAAAATTCCATTTCTAAATGACTACAGAAGCGAAGAAATCTGGAAAGGTGTGTGCGCAATTTGAATCTGTTTCTTCAAGACACATGCAGGCATTACTTCAATCCCACTGACAATCAGAAGTCACAGTAAAGTAGTGGACAGGACTCAGAGGATTGACTTTTACTCACCTGACACAAAGCTTCACCTATCTGGAAGTTCAGACTGAATGATGGGAAGCTTCATAATCGTGTGGCGCAGAATCGCCTGAGTCTGTTTGCAGTTTGCTCTCTTAGAATAACACCTTCACTTGTTTAAACACAGGTACCGGCAAGGCTGTTACGTGTACTGCCTCCCTCCTGTGTTCTTCAAATGTTTTTTTTTTTTCCCCAAGTCTGTTGTACAATTCCTCACTATGCTGCTCAAGTACTAAGTAAATCATCAACTTACCAGACAACAGGAGAAGTATCCGGTACAACGCAGTCATTGCATGCAACAGGCGGCTGAACTCCACACAAGTGTCACTTACAGCCCGTGAGTGTAGCGTTGAGTCTCAAGCTTTTTTTAGATGTTGTTTGAATAATCTCCTGAGCATCACCATTGGCTGGAAACTAATCCAGTATTTGTACAACTGTACGCCATCTAGAGGAAACAGCCTGGAACTTTTTATAGGTTCTTCTCAGCTGGATGAGTGTTTGCATCTCTGGGCTTCATGCAGTGTTAATGTGTTTTGTAGCAGATAAAACTGATTCCAGAAACTCATCACATAAATAACAATAATAATTAAAGCTGCAAGCAGCGTTGAACGGGCCCTCGCACTCCCACGCAACTCGACGGGCTGGCACGTCGGAAGGCAGCAGTCGGAAAAGGCGCGAGACTTTGACGCTTTCAAAGGGTTTTGTTCAATTGACCACACACATTAGCCAGAATTGGGACAGACGGTCAAATTTGACGGACCGCCACGCCCACACCGTTTCATCAAAATTCATGATTTTGATAACTTTTACTCGGGAAGCCTATATGAAGACATCTGCCAAGTTTGAAGTCAATTGGATCAAATCCCTAGGAGGAGTTCGTTCAAATATGACCCCTTCTCAACCAGGTCGAAACAGCAAAAATGGTGATTTTCATTGTTAAATATCTCGCTCCCTGTTAATTTTAGCCCATTGCTCCAAGAGACTTTTTTGTAGGTCATGTCTTCATCTACAATTCGGCTAAGGTTTCATAACTCTGTGTCCAAAACTGTGGCGGGGCCGCTTGAAATAAAAATTCAAGGGGGCGCTATAGAGCGATTTCGCCCCGCCCACTAATTAACGATGCAGCCGAAATTTGCACAATATTGGTTTGAACAACCAGAAGAAATTTCAGACAGGTCTAAGAAAGTATTGAAGCACAACAGCTTTACCTTAAAAAACAGCCAAAAAAGTAAATGGAGTTTGAATGTTGTATCAAAGGGTCAAAATGTAATGGAGCGCCACGCCCACATTGTTTCATCAAAATTCATGATTTTGATAACTTTTACTCAGAAAGTCTATATGAACACGTCTGCCAAGTTTGAAGTCAATTGGATAAAATCCCTAGGAGGAGTTCGTTTAAATATGACCCCTTCTCAACCAGGTCGAAACAGCAAAAATGGTGATTTTCATGCTTAAATATCTCGCTCCCTGTTAATTTTAGCACATTGCAGCAAGAGACTTTTTTGTAGATCTTGTCTTCGTCTACAATTCGCCTGAGGTTTCATAACTCTGTGTCCAAAACTGTGGCGGGGCTGCTTGAAATAAAAATTCAAGGGGGCGCTATAGAGCGATTTTGCCCCGCCCCCTAATTAATTATGCAGCCGAAATTTGCATAATAGTGTTCTTAACAACCACAAGAGCTTTCAGACAGGTCTGAGAAAGTTTTGAAGCACAACAGCTTTGCCTTAAAAAAACAGCCAAAAAAGTAAATGGAGTTCGAATGTTGTATCAAAGGGTGAAATTTAATGAAGCGCCACGCCCACACAATTTCCTCAAAATTCATAATTTTGATAACTTTTACTTGGGAATGCTATATGAACGTAACTACCAAGTTTGAAGTGAATTGGACAAAATCCCTAGGAGGAGTTCGTTCAAATAGGACCCCTTCTCAACCAGGTCGAAACAGCAAAAATGGTGATTTTCATTGTTAATTACCTCGCTCCCTGTTAATTTTAGCCCATTTCTCCAAGAGACTTTTTTGTAGGTCATGTCTTCATCTACAATTCGGCTATGGTTACATAACTCTGTGTCCAAAACTGTGGCGGGGCAGCTTGAAAGAAAAATTCAAGGGGGCGCTATAGAGTGATTTTGCCCCGCCCCCTAATTAATTATGCAACCGAAATTTGCATAATAGTGTTCTTAACAACCACAACAGGTTTCAGACAGGTCTGGGAAAGTATATGAAAGCCCAACACATTTGCCTGAAAATTACCCAAAAAGTCAATGGAGTTCCATTTTTCGTCGAACGCTTGACTTTGACGCACTGTCACGGCCACGCCCTCTGATGTCAAGTTGAAATTCTTTCTCAGATGTCAACACCAAGGCCTTAACAACATCTCCAACTAGTTTGAGGTGGATATGGTCAATATTTTCCGAGCTGGACGTCATTTCGTAAAAGTGGTCTTTTCTGTCGCCATTAGGAGGCGCTGTGAAATTCTCCAAATATTTTTATGGAAATGTATTCTAGGCCAGACTGCCATTATATATCTGAGGTTTGGTGAAGATTGGAGTATTTTTGGCAAAGTTATACCACGTCGAAATTTCACGCCAAAACGCCAAATTTCGTGGCCCCGCCCCTGTGAGGCAGTAAATCTGAACCTCACGATTTTGATAACTTTTCATGGTCGAGGCATTAAGAACACACACGCCAAGTTTCAAACAGATCGGATGAAAGCTGTAGGAGGAGTTCGTTCAAATACGACCCCTGAAAATGACCCCAAAAACACGAAAACGCCAACTTTGAAACAAAATGGCCGCCGTACGCTTCACGATAGCCCGGGTCACCAAGAGACTTTTTCGTGTGTCTCAGTAGGTTACATACTCCCACTAAATTTCGTGCTCGTGGATGAAACCGTGTCCAGGGGCTGCTCCGACAAATGAAACATAGGTGGCGCCGTAGAGCCATTTTTGTTCGTCCATGTGTGAGACCCCCAAAATACGTAATTTTACGCCCGACTTTGGGGGGGTAGGCGAATTTTCGTAACTTTTTGAGGACATATAGGCCGTCAAAAATGCGATTTACTTGGGGGAAGAAAAAGAAAGAAAAAAATAATAATAATAATAAAAAATTAAAGCTGCAAGCAGCGTTGAACGGGCCCTCGCACTCCCACGCAACTCGACGGGCTGGCACGTCGGAAGGCAGCAGTCGGAAAATGCGCGAGCCTTTGACGCTTTCAAAGCGTTTTGTTCAATTGAGCACACACATTAGCCAGAATTGGGACAAACGGTCAAATCTGAGGGAGCGCCACGCCCACATTGTTTCATCAAAATTCATGATTTTGATAACTTTTACTCAGAAAGTCTATATGAACACATCTGCCAAGGTTGAAGTCAATTGGACAAAATCCCTAGGAGGAGTTCGTTCAAATATGACCCCTTCTCAACCAGGTCGAAACAGCAAAAATGGTGATTTTCATGCTTAAATATCTCGCTTCCTGTTAATTTTAGCCCATTGCTCCAAGAGACTTTTTTGTAGATCTTGTCTTCGCCCACAATTCGACTGAGGGTTCATAACTCTGTGTCCAAAACTGTGGCGGGGCTGCCTCAAAGAAAAATTCAAGGGGGCGCTATAGAGCGATTTAGCCCCGCCCCCTAATTAATTATGCAACCGAAATTTGCATAATAGTGTTCTTAACAACCACAAGAGGTTTCAGACAGGTCTGAGAAAGTATATGAAAGCCCAACACATTTGCCTGAAAATTACCCAAAAAGTCAATGGAGTTCCATTTTTCGTCGAACGCTTGACTTTGACGCGCTGTCACGGCCACGCCCTCTGATGTCAAGTTGAAATTCTTTCCCAGATGTCAACACCAAGGCCTTAACAACATCTCCAACTAGTTTGAGGTGTGTATGGTCAATATTTTCCGAGCTGGATGTCATTTTGTAAAAGTGGTCTTTTCTGTCCCCACTAGGAGGCGCTGTGAAATTCTCCAAATATTTTTATGGAAATGTATTCTAGGCCAGACTGCCATTATATACCTGAGGTTTGGTGAAGATTGGAGTATTTTTGGCAAAGTTATAGCACGTCGAAATTTCACGCCAAAACGCCAAATTTCGTGGCCCCGCCCCTCTGACGCAGTAAATCTGAAGCTCACGATTTTGATAACTTTTCATGGTCAAGGCCTTAAGAACACACACGCCAAGTTTCAAACAGATCAGATGAAAGCTGTAGGAGGAGTTCGTTCAAATACGACCCCTGAAAATGACCCCAAAAACACAAAAACGCCAACTTTGAAACAAAATGGCCGCTGTACGCTTCGCGATAGCCCTGGTCACCAAGAGACTTTTTTGTGCGGCTCGGTACTTTACATACTCCCACTAAATTTCGTGCTCGTGGATGAAACCGTGTCCAGGGGCTCCTCCGACAACTGAAACGTAGGTGGCGCCGTAGAGCCATTTTTGCTCGTCCATGTGTGAGACCCCCAAAATACGTAATTTTACGCCCAACTTTGGGGGGGTAGCCAAATTTTCATAACTTTTCGAGTACATATAGGCCGTCGAAAATGCGATTCATTTAGCGGAAGAAAAAGAAAAAGAAGATTAAAGCTGCAAGCAGCGTTGAACGGGCCCTCGCACTCCCACGCAACTCGACGGCTGGCACGTCGGAAGGCAGCAGTCGGAAAACGCGCGATCTTTTGACGCTTTCAAAGCATTTCGTTCAATTGACCACACACATTAGCCAGAATTGGGACAAACAGTCAAATTTGACGGAGCGCCACGCCCACACCGTTTCATCAAAATTCATGATTTTGATAACTTTTACTCAGCAAGTCTATATGAACAGATCTGCCAAGTTTGAAGTCAATTGGATAAAATCCCTAGGAGGAGTTCGATTAATTATGACCCCTTCTCAACCAGGTCGAAACAGCAAAAATGGTGATTTTCATGCTTAAATATCTCGCTTCCTGTTAATTTTAGCACATTGCAGCAAGAGACTTTTTTGTAGAACTTGTCTTCGTCTACAATTCGGCTGAGGTTTCATAACTCTGTGTCCAAAACTGTGGCGGGGCTGCTTGAAATAAAAATTCAAGGGGGCGCTATAGAGCGATTTTGCCCCGCCCCCTAATTAATTATGCAGCCGAAATTTGCATAACAGTGTTCTTAATAACCACAAGAGGTTTCAGACAGGTCTGAGAAAGTATATGAAAGCCCAACACATTTGCCTGAAAATTACCCAAAAAGTCAATGGAGTTCCATTTTTCGTCGAACGCTTGACTTTGACGCGCGGTCACGGCCACGCCCTCTGATGTCAAGTTGAAATTCTTTCTCAGATGTCAACCCCAAAGTCTTGACAACATCTCCAACTAGTTTGAGGTGGATATGGTCAATATTTTCCGAGCTGGACGTCATTTCGTAAAAGTGGTCTTTTCTGTAGCCACTAGGAGGCGCTGTGAAATTCTCCAAATATTTTTATGGAAATGTATTCTAGGCCAGACTGCCATTATATATCTAAGGTTTGGTGAAGATTGGAGTATTTTTGGCAAAGTTATAGCACGTCGAAATTTCACGCCAAAACGCCAAATTTCGTGGCCCCGCCCCTCTGACGCAGTAAATCTGAACCTCACGATTTTGATAACTTTTCATGGTCGAGGCCTTAAGAACACACACGCCAAGTTTCAAACAGATCGGATGAAAGCTGTAGGAGGAGTTCGTTCAAATACGACCCCTGAAAATGACCCCAAAAACACGAAAACGCCAACTTTGAAACAAAATGGCCGCCGTACGCTTCGCGATAGCCCGGGTCACCAAGAGACTTTTTCGTGTGTCTCAGTATCTTACATACTCCCACTAAATTTCGTGCTCGTGGATGAAACCGTGTCCAGGGGCTGCTCCGACAAATGAAACATAGGTGGCGCCGTAGAGCCATTTTTGTTCGTCCATGTGTGAGACCCCCAAAATACGTAATTTTACGCCCGACTTTGGGGGGGTAGGCGAATTTTCATAACTTTTTGATGACATATAGGCCGTCAAAAATGCGATTTACTTGGGGGAAGAAAAAGAAAGAAAAAAATAATAATTAAAGCTGCAAGCAGCGTTGAACGGGCCCTCGCACTCCCACGCAACTCGACGGGCTGGCACGTCGGAAGGCAGCAGTCGGAAAACGCGCGAGCCTTTGACGCTTTCAAAGCGTTTCATTCAATTGACCACACACATTAGCCAGAATTGGGACAAACGGTCAAATTTGACGGAGCGCCACGCCCACACCGTTTCATCAAAATTCATTATTTTGATAACTTTTACTTGGGAAGGCTATATGAACACATCTGCCAAGTTTGAAGTCAATTGGACAAAATCCCTAGGAGGAGTTCGTTCAAATATGACCCCTTCTCAACCAGGTCGAAACAGCAAAAATGGTGATTTTCATTGTTAAATATCTCGCTCCCTGTTAATTTTAGCCCATTGCTCCAAGAGACTTTTTTATAGGTTATGTCGTCATCTACAATTCGGCTGAGGTTTCATAACTCTGTGTCCAAAACTGTGGCGGGGCTGCTTGAAAGAAAAATTCAAGAGGGCGCTATAGAGCGATTTTGCCCCACCCCCTAATCAATTATGCAGCCGACTTCTGTATCTTTTTGGTCTTAATAACCTCAAGAGGTTTCAGACAGGTCTGAGAAAGTATTGAAGCACAACAGCTTTGCCTTAAAAAACAGCCAAAAAAGTAAATGGAGTTTGAATGTTGTATCAAAGGGTCAAAATGTAATGGAGCGCCACGCCCACATTGTTTCATCAAAATTCATGATTTTGATAACTTTTACTCAGAAAGTCTATATGAACACATCTGCCAAGTTTGAAGTCAATTGGATAAAATCCCTAGGAGTAGTTCGTTTAAATATGACCCCTTCTCAACCAGGTCGAAACACCAAAAATGGTGATTTTCATGATTAAATATCTCGCTTCCTGTTAATTTTAGCACATTGCAGCAAGAGACTTTTTTGTAGGTTATGTCTTCCCCTACAATTCGGCTGAGGTTTCATAACTCTGTGTCCAAAACTGTGGTGGGGCTGCCTCAAAGAAAAATTCAAGGGGGCGCTATAGAGCGATTTTGCCCCGCCCCCTAATTAATTATGCAGCCGAAATTTGCATAATAGTGTTCTTAATAAACACAAGAGGTTTCAGACAGGTCTGATAAAGTATATGAAAGCCCAACACATTTGCCTGAAAATTACCCAAAAAGTCAATGGAGTTCCATTTTTCGTCAAACGCTTGACTTTGACGCGCTGTCACGGCCACGCCCTCTGATGTCAAGTTGAAATTCTTTCTCAGATGTCAACACCAAGGCCTTGACAACATCTCCAACTAGTTTGAGGTGGATATGGTCAATATTTTTCGAGCTGGACGTCATTTCGTAAAAGTGGTCTTTTCTGTCGCCACTAGGAGGCGCTGTGAAATTCTCCAAATATTTTTATGGAAATGTATTCTAGGGCAGACTGTGATTATATATCTGAAGATTGGTGAAGATTGGAGTATTTTTGGCAAAGTTATGGCACGTCGAAATTTCACGCCAAAACGCCAAATTTCGTGGCCCCGCCCCTCTGATGCAGTAAATCTGAACCTCACGATTTTGATAACTTTTCATGGTTGAGGCCTTAAGAACACACACGCCAAGTTTCAAACAGATCGGATGAAAGCTCTAGGAGGAGTTCGTTCAAATACGACCCCTGAAAATGACCCCAAAAACACGAAAACGCCAACTTTGAAACAAAATGCCCGCCGTATGCATCGCGATAGCCCGGGTCACCAAGAGACTTTTTTGTGTGTCTCGGTATTTTACATACTCCCGCTAAATTTCGTGCTCGTGGATGAAACCGTGTCCAGGGGCTCCTCCGACAACTGAAACGTAGGTGGCGCCGTAGAGCCATTTTTGTTCGTCCATGTGCGAGACCCCCAAAATACGTAATTTTACGCCCGACTTTGGGGGGGTAGGCAAATTTTCACAACTTTTCGAGGACATATAGGCCGTCGAAAATGCGATTTACTTTTAGGAAGAAAAAGAAAGAAAATAATAAAAAAAAAAATAATAAACATTTGAAATGCAATAGGGCCTCGCACACAGTGCGTGCTCGGGCCCTAATAATAATAAAAAAAAAAATAATAAACATTTGAAATGCAATAGGGCCTCGCACACAGTGCGTGCTCGGGCCCTAATTAAAGCTGCAAGCAGCGTTGAACGGGCCCTCGCACTCCCACGCAACTCGACGGGCTGGCACGTCGGAAGGCAGCAGTCGGAAAACGCAAAGTCTTTAAAACATTTTGTGCAAGTTGAATACACACATTAGTCAGAATTGGTACAAATGGTCAAATCTGACGGAGCGCCACGGCCATACCATTTCATCAAAGTTCATAATTTTGATAACTTGTACTCAGTAAGTCTCTATGAACACATCTACCAAGTTTGAAGTCAATTGGATAAAATACCTAGGAGGAGTTTGTTCAAATAGGACCCCTTCTCAGCCAGCCTGAAACACCAAAAAACTGTGATTTTCATTGTACATTTTAGCCTATTACTCCAAGAGATTTTGTTGTAGATCTTGCCTTTGTCTACAATTTGGTAATGCTGCTACAAGTGAAAATGGAATTGGGTAAATCACACCAGTGTTACCTGAGTAGTACGTCTGCATTCTCTCCAATCCATGTATACAAACTGCACCTCTGTTTAATGCTTAATGGTTTCATACATTTTGACAAAGTAGCTGTAATTTTTTTTTCATGTGTCACAAAGTTATGTATTTATCATAATGTAGTCTGCTGGTGAAGGTCGTACAATGAAAATGGTTTTATTAGGAAGAAGTAGCAGTAAATGAGTTTTTGTCCTGTTCATGAAAACACTCAAATCACAGGTCTACTGTATAGTATGCAGTAGACAGACCTGGTGCATGTTTGACTCTGTGATGTCCATGACACTGGGAGACCAAAATGCCCATTAAGCGCAAAGAAAAGGTTGAGCAACGACAATGCTAATCAGCCGCATTTAACCTGCATTCCTGCATAATGGCCGATAATCACCTGTACTTCTTTCTCATTAAATGGAGATTCACAACGATCAAACTGTGATCAAATATTCAACAGGATGCATTATGTGATGTCCATGACACTGGGAGAGCAAAATGCCCATTAAGCACAAAGAAAAGGTTGAGCGACAATGCTAATCAGCTGCACTTAACCTGAATTCCTGCATAATGGACGATGATCACATGTACTTCTTCTCTTTAAACGGAGATTCAGAAAAGAGTTCTTGTTTTATGGTTCAGTTTATTTAAGTCGAATTTAACCTGTTTGATGGACAAAAATGAAAATAGAGGAAATGAAAAAACAAAACAAAAGGTAAATTCCAAACAAACAATCAAACAAAAAACCTGCATACCACATAATGTAGCTTACACCCAGAGACCGGCAAATTTACCGGACTGGAAAGCAGCCGACAGATTTATTAGGTTATATTATGATTCAATAATTCCAAAGGAGGCTGAGTATTTATGGTGTTTATATCTAACATTTCGCTGTTGACTAAATCAACAGAATCAATGATGCGTTTCTTTGTTCGCGCTCCCGCTCTCTCTGTCTCTCGCTCACGATCTGATGGAGTGAAAGCCACAGCTGGACACACTACAACAGCTGATCATATGTAGCCATTAATATAACTGTTATGATTGTGAGAGGAATACGTTCTCAGAAAGCGAGTGTGTTTCATAGACTTCAGAAAGCATCAAACAGATATAGCCCTTAAAAATAAGTTACACAATTGAACGGGCCATCAGACGTCACGGGGACGAATCGTGCAGTGTAACAAGACGTCATTTTAAATGATTACATGAAAATGTTATCAAGTCATTAAATCACGGCTGCACTTCAGAAATGACGTAAATACGTAATTGTTTTATTTTCGCATTTTTCCTGCTGTGGAGACAGAAGTGTCTGTGAGGAACGAGTTCACGTCGGTGGATTTTTGCTTTCTTGGCCACTAGATGCGCTCATGGTCAATACCAATGATTTAGCCGGGCATGTTGCGAGGTGAGTGGAGTGATGGGGCCACAATGTTCAAATTTCTGGGGGTTCGTGTTGTTTGTAAATCAGCGGTGTGTTTGTGGCTTTGTGTTTTTCTGCGCACATTTGCTTGCGGAGACTGTTACTGCTCTGTGTTACGATTCAAACTAACCGCTCACACCGAGGCTCAGGGGCGTGGTAATGAACAAAGGTTGCTGGTTGGTTTTCAGGTAAAATGCGGTGCTCAACAAAGCCCCGCCCCAGGTGAGTACTATATTATCCGGAGCTCAGGTGAGGCTCGCTGGTTCTGTTTGCGTTAGCATCCCGGATCTCACTCG
The DNA here is from genome assembly GCA_023373845.1 of Nibea coibor. Lineage (NCBI taxonomy): Eukaryota > Metazoa > Chordata > Actinopteri > Sciaenidae > Nibea > Nibea coibor. The sequence goes on along the minus strand of CM041727.1, from coordinate 13,959,914 downwards.
TTGCTTCAGATAGCGTTGTCTGTCAGAAATAGCGGGAATCTTTTGCTCTTTGGATTATTTCTTCAAGAAGTCAAGCTCCAGTCATTCTTGATCACGGTAAGTCACTTTTTACGGTATATGGATGTTACATTGTGATATGTGTGTGGTGCATGTTCCTGTTTTGTTAAATATAAGTTAGTATGTTAGTGGTAATATTGTGGCTTAATGTGGTTATTGGTTATTGTATCTGTTGTGAAATATATGCACGATCACAGTGATATTCATATAAAATTGATAGGCAAATAATATGCTACAGGATCAGAGTATATTAAATATGTAAAGACGAACTATGTTGGCCAGTGGTCCACAACCCCCGGTCCGCTGCCCGGTACCGGGCGGCACACGAAATATTAATTATTTCGGTTTTATGTATTATCTGAGTATGGACGATCTTTTAATTTGAAAAACCCTTTTATTTTATTGAGAAATGATTGTTTCGGTCGCTTGCGCTGCGTAACGGCAACGATGCCGACCAGTCACGGTTCAGAGCCCCCCACTGTCCTGTGTTCAGGATAGTGATAGAATTTTTGCGTTAAATTGTGTAAAGATGTTCAGGTGTTAGACACACAGTATATGGCCACAATGTCTTGTTACTGGGTAAGAGTAATATAGGTAGCTTAAAATCTAGTGTTAATTATTGTTTTTCTAAATATTTAAAAACAGTTGTATGCCCAATTTAAATTAAAATATCAAAGTGATGTGTTGCACATGGAGAAGAAAAAAGAAAATGAGTGTTTTTGAGGCATAATGTTGTTATTGGTTATTGTAGTACACATGTTTAGTTTACTGAATTTACTGAAAACATATTGTGCTGTTCATTGTTGCAATAGCAAATGCAGATGTAAAATGTATTTGTGATGTGTCCTCTAAGGGGCTGCATGTGTATGTAATGTGTGTTCCTGTTTTGTTAAATATAAGTTAGGATGTTAGTGGTAATATTGAGGCTTATTGTGGTTATTGGTTATTGTAGTATACATGTTTAGTTTAGTGGATTTAGTGAAAAACATATTGTGTTGTTCATTGTTGCAATAGCAAATGCAGATGCAGAATTTATTTGACGTGTCTGCAGTTTGATCCTCTTGATACAAAAGTTGCACAAGTTTTGTGCAAACAATAAATGTACAACCCTGGTGTTCAGTGCATGGCTGTGTCAGTAGTCAGTTTAACAAAACACAATGTTCATTGTGTTGTTCATAGTGCAGTGTGTTTGTCTGATCATGCAGTGTGATGTGATGAAATGTACACTTTAGATTAATGAGAATTAATGGTTCTGATGTCACTCCTGTAAATGCAGATGTTGAATTTATTTGTGATGTGTCCTCACAATCTTTGTGCAAACAGTTAAATGTACTTTTAAATGGACTTTTAGAAGCAGGATAGACAGATGTGTTCATTTGGCATGTTGTGAATTCCTTGCATGAGTGACAACACTGTGTCTGGTACACCCAAAAAACACATTAAATTGAGACGTGCTATTGTCAAACATGCATAAAAGAATGCTGTTCAGTATAGGAGTTATATATATTGTAGTTTCCATGTTTAGTTTAGTGGATTTAGTGAAAACATATTGTGTTGTTTGTTGTTGCAATAACAACTTTTTACCATTTTATGGGACATAATAAAAGTGTTGTTCTGACGTTTTTCACTTAAGCTATATGCTTAATGCAATGTTGTTGTCCTGATGTTTCAGATGCCGCGTGGCAAGGGCTACCGTCGCTCTCAGGCTGCCAAGAGGAGGGTGGAGAGGCAGGAGAGTTGGCGTGTGGACGTCAACCCTGTTGACCGTGTACCTTTGGGTATGTACTACCTGTGTTTTGTTCTTTCATGTGCATTTTAAAATGCATTTGTCTTTGTTGGTTTTTATTTTTTTCTGTGATATTGACTAACTTCTCATGTTATATTGTATGTCCTGTTTTTTCAGTCCGTGGTACCGGTCAGCGCCACAAGGTGAGAAGGTGGGAGGAGTCGCTCCTGACCAACAAGCCGCACAAGTTGGTCATCCCTGCTGCGCACGCTGACAAGAAGGTATTATTCGAATCCAAATGATTTAAGAGACAATGAATGCATTAAGTATATATTGCCATGTACCAACTCCTCCTGTATTTATTTCATTTCAGTTCGTTCTTCTTGTCGGTGACTCCCACCTGCGTGCCTTGGTGGATGGGTTCGTCGTGATGCCAGAGGGACCGCTGTCCTTTGGCTTCATGTGCACCCCTGGGGCGACGGCAGCGCACCTGAGGACCGAGCTCGTGGCTGCTGTGGTTCCTCGCCAGCCCGATGCTGTCGTTGTCCTGGCCCCCAGCAACAACCTCACCGCTTGCAGGGGGCTGGAGGACTCGTCTGCAGATTTCGCCGCCCTGGTGAAATCTGCACGCAGCCGTTGGTCCAACGTAAGTGTGAATTTATGGTTAGAAGACTTATTCTGGACGATGTGTGTATTTTTGCAATGTTAAGATTATTGGCCTTTGTAATAACATGACATGTGTTTGGCAGGTTGTGGTGCTGGACTTTCCGCCTCGACTCAGTGTTGCAGAGGCGGAACAGCGGCTGCTGCGCATGGCATACCACACTGTGTGTGTGGAGCAGGGTAAGTTTAAATTACACTGATATGTTGGAAGATTGATTTATTTATAGCTATGCTACTAAATAATCATTTGTAAAGTTAATTACATGAACTCATCACCTGTAATATGTACTAATTATAGTGTCATTCATATTTGTTTAGGCGTTCCTTTCCACCACATTGCAGAGAACTTCCCTCTGCGACAGCGTGACTTGTGGGCCAGAGATGGTGTAAGTAATTTTTTTTTTTTTGCAGCAAAAGATTATACAGCTGGGAAATATACTGTGTAGTTTAATGTAAATAAGTCGTTATTGCCAATAAATGATAGTAACCTCTCTTGAATTTTGTTTTTTCAGACACATCTGAGCGACAACGTTGGTATGCCCATCCTCGCATACCTTCTTTGGCAGGCAGCTGACAGGGGGCTTGCCGTGCCAGACCCAGAGCCACCTGTGCGGGCCGTTCCCACCCGTCCGTACCGTCCCCGGTTTGCCCCCCAGGTGGTCGTGACGGGTCACGAGCCACAGCCACGCCCAGCAGCCAACCCAGATGGCTGGGTTACAGTGGTTCGAGGCCAGAAGGTAATATATATTTGATTTATGGAATCACTGTTAATGAAATCCACATACACTGGGCTGTTATTTGTGGCATAACACTACATTCATGTGTAACACAAGCATTTGTCTCTTTTATTTTATAGCTCAGTTTGCCTGAAGCTGAGCTGGCGGCCTTGGACGCTCAGGTGTTGCAGCAGAAGGTATGTTATGATGAATTTATACATGATCTCACAGAAGTTTACATGTTGGTGGATTTACTTTGTGGGTTTTATGCTATGGAAATTGACAGTAATCTTTTATTGTCATTTTACAGGTGGTGCTGAAGGAGTGTTTCATCCCACTCACTCCTGTGCGGTTCAGCCCAGCCTTGCTGCATGCTGTGGAGAAGACGAGCCCGTCTTTTCTCCCTTCTCCTGAGGTGGACACTGCTGTGCGCATCCAGGTAATTCACATTCTTTCTATCTTTTTTTAGCATGGCTTGTGTTTGCATTAATCATCAGTGCTAAATTTGAATAAATCTACATATCTAAAATGGCACATTGCAGTAAAATGTTTTTTTTTTTTTTTTTTTTTTTTGATATTTTAGAAGCGAAAGGTGGCACCGAAGCGCAAGACTCTTGTTGCTAGGAGAAGGCTGCCAAGAGAAGAGGTCAGTATTGTTGGTGTTCTTTGTGTTTTGGTTTGACAGTATGAGAACATATTTAGTACATATGGCTGTATTCCTGCCTGCATATGTGTTGTATTTGTATATTAATTGTGGTTTGTTAATTGCTTCTGCAGGTGCACACAGTGGTGTCAGATGTGGAGGTGTTGGCTGTGGTAACACCATCCAGCGCTTCTATGCCTGTGGCGGATGAGGTTTGTGATTTCAGTTTTTTTTAATAATATCAGGAGATTTTAGTTGGACATTGCTGAAGTTATGTGTATAAATCTCAATACCTGCTTATTTTGGATGTTACTTGCATGTTGTAACCATTTGTGATTCTTTTGTTCTCTTAGGTGGACACCGTGGTGTCAGATGTGGAGGTGTTTGCCGTGGTAACACCTACCAGTGGAGCTTCTACGCCTGTGGTGGATCAGGTTTGTGATTTCAGTTTTTGTTTGAATAATATCAGGAGATTTTAGTTGGACATTGCTAAAGTTGTTATGGATAAAGATGCCTGCTTATTTTGGATGTTATTTGCATGTTATAACCATTTGTGTTTTTTTTTTCCTTTAGGTTGACACAACGGTGGTGTCAGATGTGGAGGTGTTGTCCGTGGTAACACCTACCAGTGCAGCATCCACGCCTGTGGTGGACGAGGTTTGTGAATTGATTTGTTGTTTGAGTGTCATCACCCTTTTTGGCGAATGGCCAGAAAGCACACTGCCTGTACTTTAATTTGGTCATTAACAATTCATTGACATGCTTTTTATTTTACAGAACGAGGCCACACACCATGCTGTGGACCTGACGCCAGAGCCAGGAGTGAACGTGCCAGTTACAGTCCGTGGGGGAGATGAGGTTTGTACATTGAATAGTTTACAAACTTGTTTTACCATAGTTGGTAAAAAAAATACATTTAAAACCCCCTTTCAAGGGGCAAATCTTGTTTACCTAATTACAGCGTTAACACATCCTTCAAGTTATTAAAATCTGTTGTTTTTTTTTTCCAGGTACAGCCACCACATCCTGCCACACCAGGACCTGCACAACTGGGTCCAACTCCAGGAACGAATACGGTCTGTGACATTTCCTTAAAGCATGTGCATGGCTCGATTGTGCAAATAGAGAAAAGTGTCAGGGGGTCATTCCATCAGGGGGATGCTTTGTTAAGCAACCCTGGTGTGCAGTGCATGGCTGTATCTTTAGTCAGCGTAGCAAAACACAGTGTTCATAGCGTTTTTGACTGGGCGACGGAAGATTTGGACAGTGTTTTGTTTGTAGGCGATGCTTTGTACTCTTCTTTGCACAGTAGTAACATGATTAGCGGAGAGTCTAGATTGTTGTGTGTTCCTGATTTGCCTCAGCAGTCAGTCCTTTATGGACAGACCTTTGTTTTTGAATACGGTGAATGGGTGACGGGGATAGTTGGCATGGAACAGGGAGAGGTTGTTAATGCAGGTGTAGCGATGTCATTAATGAAAGGGTTAGAATACATGCTTGGCAAATACAGCACATGTTTTCTGACGTTGGCAGCCAGTACATGTGCTGTTATTTGTGAGCATGGTCGCTATGCAGTAGTTGATTCACATGCCCGTAATGCATGTGGAATGGTTGACGTGAACGGAAAAAGTATTGTTGTACATTTGCCAACTCTTGAAGATGTTTGTAACTATGTAAGCCAGTTGTCTGTTTCTCTTGGTGCTGGACAGAGGCCTTTTGAGATTGCTGCTGTTTCTGTGACAAATCCTGTCACAGATGACCACAGTTCAGAGTGTTTGTCTGAGCATGTGGTGTGTGCTGAGAACACTGTAGCTAGCAGTGACTCTGAATCCGATTTAGTCGTAAAAAGCAGTAGTTGTAAGCGTAATAGGGCAGATGTAAACTTTACATTTAAAAAAAGGAAAAGTTCTGACATCACTGCTGTAAATTCAGATGTAGAATTTATTTGTGATGTATCTTCTAAGTCGCTGCAGTTTGATCCCCTTGATAAAAAAGTTGCACAAGCTTTGTGCAAACAGTTAAATGTAGACTGTGAGAAGCAGGATAGGCAGATGTCTTCGTTACCTGGCATGTTGGGAACTCCTTGCATGAGTGACAGCATTGTGGCTGATGGTAACTGTTTCTTTCGAGCAGTGTCTCAAGCTGTGTCTGGTACACAAAAAAACCACCTTAAAGTCCGGCGTGCTGTTGTCAGACATGTAGAAAGTAATGCTTTGCAGTATAGGAGTTTTTTAAGATCCCAGTATTCTTCTGTGGATGAGTATCTTAGTGTATCACGAATGAGGTATGTTGGTAGTTGGGCTACTGAGCTAGAGATTCAAGCTACTGCAGATTTCTTGGGTGTTAGTGTTTATACTTATTACAATGATCGCTGGCTGCAGTATTCGTGTACAAATAAGGCCATGTCTAAACAAGGGATCTACCTACAGCATGTTAATGGCTGTCATTATGAAGTTGTTGTTTGCGTTAATCAGCCTCGGCTGCAGAACTGTCACAGTGATAGAAATGTGTGCTTTGAGTTGTGTAAAGATAGTCAGTCATTAGACACCCAGTATATGGCCAGAAGAACTTGTAAACAGGGCAAGAGTAATATAGGTAACTTAAAATCTAGTGTAAATTATTGTTTATCTAAGTATTTAAAAACTAAGTCGTATGCCCAACGTAAATCAAAATATCAAAATAATGTGTTGTACATGGAGATGAAAAAAGACATGTTCAAAAGGTTATATCATCAAAATATGTTGTTTAAGGAAAAGAAAAGGCAAATTAGTATGATTCGATATAAAAACAACAAGGATATTATTAAGGACAGTCATAAGATGAAATACCAAGAGAATGATTTGCATAGAGAAATAAAGAAAAGCATGAATAGAATGAAATACCAAGAAGACGATTTGTATAGGCAAAAGGTGAAAATAAACATGAATAGGAAATACAGAGAAGATGATTTGTACAGGACAAAACTCAAAGACATGTGTAAACAAAAATACAAAGTAGATGATTTGTATAGAAAGACAATGATAGACCATTATAAAAGAAAATACAAACAAGATTATTTGTATAGGGAGAAAATGATAGACCTTTCTAAGAAAAAATACAAAGATAATGATGAGTATAGGAAGAGCGTTAAAAGCATTTACACAAAGAAATACCGTGAAAATGATTTGTACCGTAACAAAGCCAAAACAATTTATAAACTGAAATATCACAAAGATTTGTTCTATCAAAATAAAGCTAAAGAACGCAGTAAAATCAAATATAGGGTTAATCTCACGCATAGAGAGAATATTAAAACTAGAAGTGCAAAGAAATATCATGAAAGTGCTGAGTTTAGGAAGCGTGTTAGTGGAGGGGTCAAAATTAAAAGGCAGCAAATAAAAATACAGGCTGAGGATTTTGATTTTGTTATGCAGAGCTTTTTAGACAAGGTTAAAGATGGTCCAGATTTTGTGTGTTGTGTGTGCCATAGGTTGTTGTTTAGACACCAGGTGTTGCAGTGCAGGAGAGATTATTATAAGAAGAAAGCCGGAGTTTGTTTGATTGCAGATAACTGCATCACAGAAAACTATCTACACGTGTGCACTACAAGCTGTGAAAGGCAGTGTTGTTGGGTAAACACATCTAGAAGTCAGCTTTGGATCTGTTACACATGCCATTATAAAATTAATAAGGGTCAAGTGCCAGCTGAAAGCATCAAAAACAATTTGACACTTGACCCTGTTCCACTTGAACTGGCATGTTTAAATAAATTGGAGCAGCATTTGATAGCCCTGCATATTCCATTTATGAAAATGGTAGCCTTGCCTAAAGGTGGGCAAAATGGAGTCCATGGACCTGTTACGTGCGTTCCAGCAAATATTATTCAAACGAGCAATTTGCTTCCGCGTACTTCCATGGAAGGGTCTTTATTGCCTGTTAAGCTCAAGCGCAAACTTACTTATAAAGGGCATTATGAATATGAGTATATAGATACAGCACATATTAAACAAGCGCTGCAATATTTAAAAGAAAATAATGTTTATTATAAAGAAGTTAACTTTAATGGCGAGTGGTTCAATGAATTTTGTAAAGCTGATGAAGCAGATCCAAATGGCACTGAGGATAACATTGATAATGTTGAGCAGTCCGCTGTGCAACATGATGAACTTTTGCATGACAGGCAGCAGCACTGTATGTTCCAGGACACCTGCCTGATGCCTGTCGATATTGGTCAGGAAGCACTTGACCAGTATTTTGGAGATATATTGAATCTGGCTCCAGCAGAAGGAAACTGTCCTGTGAAGTTTCTGACTGATCATAGTAATGAAGCCAGATGTTTCCCAGTGTTGTTTCCCAAGGGTAGCCCTACATACCACGATGATAGACAGCATCGTTTGACATTGTCGCGGTATTTCAATAACAGAATTTTAAATGCAGATGGACGCTTTGCACAAAATGTCGAATATATATTTTTTGCTCAATATATGTCCGAACTTGAAAAGGTTGTGTCAAATGTGTCCATTGCACTGAGAAAGGGCAAGGGAAATTGGAAGGATCACAAAGTGAGTGGTGAGGCCTTCAACACTGAGGAGTCGCTGAGGAATCTTTTAGAGTTTGATGATGGGTATCGGTTTTTAAAACCACTTAGAGGTACCCCGGCTTTTTGGCAGGGAGCACAGCGTGACTTGTTGGCTTGTGTGAGGCAGCTAGGCATCCCCACGTGGTTTTGTTCTTTTTCTGCAGCTGATATGCGCTGGAAAAATCTTCTTTCTAGCATTTTGAAGCAGGCAGGTAGAACAGACACTGTAGAACAGCTAGAGTGGGCAGATAGGTGTGAGCTTTTGCGGCGTAATCCTGTCACTGCGGCAAGAATGTTTGACTTCCGCTGGCATTGTTTCTTGAGAGAAGTGCTGATGTCTCCTGCAAATCCAATAGGCAAAATAAAGGACTACTTTTATAGGGTGGAGTTCCAGCAGCGTGGCTCCCCACATGTCCATTGCCTCTTTTGGATTGAGAATGCTCCTATTATTGATAAAAACACAGATGCAGAGGTAATTCAGTTCATTGATCGTTATGTGACATGCGAATTACCGTCCAACGATGAAGAATTATTGGACACTGTAACATCTGTGCAGCAGCATTCTAAACGACACTCAAAAACCTGTAAAAAGGGCAAAACTGTGTGTCGTTTCAATTTTCCCAGGCCGCCATCTGCACGCACGTTTATTTCTCGTAGTATTACTGACGAGGAAAACACAAATTCATGTGCGTGCAAGCCGACTGAGGGACAGACGCCGGCACAGTGTGCTTGCAGATGTAGGGGAAAGGATAGCTTAGCTCAAATGAAAACGGAGGTTGCTGCAAAGATCATGTCTGCAATCAAAGAAGCTGTCAGAAATGACAGTCTTAACTTTGAAACAGCTGAGGAATTGTTTCGGCATGTGGGTGTCACCCAGGCTCGTTTCGAGGCTGCCTATAATTGTTGTGCTACTAAAACGCAAGTTGTATTGAAGAGGCAGGCTAACGCTGTTTGGATCAATCAATATAGCAAACCCCTCTTGAAGTGTTGGAATGCAAATATTGACATCCAGTTTGTTGTTGATGCGTATGCCTGTGTTGTGTATATCATTTCTTATATCTCTAAAGCTGAGAAAGAAATGGGGTTATTGTTGCAGTGTGCACAACGTGAGGCAGCAAAGGAGGGCAACAGAGATGCAAAGGACAGCCTGAAAAATTTGGGGAGTGTTTATCTCCACAACCGAGACGTGTGTGCTCAGGAGGCTGTTTACAGACTCACAAACATGCATCTGAAAGAGTGTTCTCGAAAAGTTGTTTTTGTTCCCGTGGGTGAAAACATTGTTCGAATGAGTTTGCCGTTAAAGGTTTTACAACATAGGGCTTCCTCAGATAACTTTAGTGCGGATGACATGTGGATGCTAAACATTGTAGACCGATACAAGAACAGGCCAGGGAGCGTTGATTTTCAAGACATGTGTTTGGCTTCGTTTGCTTCGCAGTATCGCGTTTTGTCAAAAAACGAAACTGCTGTTAATAAGATCAAACTTGGAAACGACTGTGGTTACATTGTGAAAAGAACCCGCACACAACCTGCAGTTGTGCGTTATGTGCGGTTCTCTGAAACAAAAAAGCCAGAATTGTTTTATCAAAGCATTCTGCAGTTGTTTATGCCATATTACACAGACGGGCAGCTAAAACCTGTGGGCTTTGAGACCTTTCAAGATTTTTATCTGAATGGCCAGGTGAGATGTGCTGACAATTTGATGCATTCTGTCAAATCTGTGGTTGACAGAAATCGAAGCACATTTGAAGTAGAAAGTGAAGAGTTAGACAATGTTGAGGAGCAAATCAACAATGATGGGATTGTTGAGGATGCCTGGTGTGAGTTGTGCCCTGAACAGGAACTAGATAGGTTAGAATGTAGGGAAATGCGTAGAATAGAAACACAAGCCAATGATGAGGAACAGTTAGAACATATCCCTGACTTAGCTGTTCAGCAAGAACAGATAGGTCATTTGGAAAAAAGGAATTCCATCATGTGCAGAAGTGACGGTTTGGCGTTTCTTCGCTCTCTTAATGAGACACAGATGGGTATTTTTAATCAAGTCAGACAGTGGTGTGTGCAGCAGGCTCAGGGAAAGAAGCCAGACCCATTCCACATTTTTGTTACAGGTGGTGCTGGCACTGGTAAAAGCCATTTAATAAGGGCTATTCAGTATGAGGCAACAAGGATTTTAGCACCAGTGTGTCGTCACCCAGACGACATTTGTGTTTTGTTGACTGCTCCAACAGGGATTGCCGCATACAATTTACATGCAACTACTATTCATAGTACATTTAGTATTGGCAAAGATGTTCGCTTACCATACACACCTCTGGGTGAGGAAAAGCTGAACTCTTTACGTGCTAAATATAGTAGCTTGCAGATTTTAATCATTGATGAAATCTCCATGGTTGATCATAATCTATTGGCTTACATCCATGGAAGGTTACGCCAAATTAAACAAATAGGCGACAGTTCCCTGTTTGGCAATATAGCTATCATTGCTGTTGGAGATTTCTTTCAGTTGCCTCCAGTACGTGGGAAACCACTTTATGTTCAAAATGTTGGTATTGATTTGTGGTCTGGTGTATTCAACATTGCAGTGTTAAACACAATTGTTCGGCAAAAAGATGAGCAATTTGCTCAACTGCTGAACAGAGTGAGGACACACTCTAAGGGCACTGCGATGTTAGGTAGTGATGTGCAACTGCTTAAGTCTCGTGAAACCGGTGAAGAGAGCTCTGCTCTACATATTTTTCCGACCAACAGACAAGTCAGTGAACATAATTTGGAATTCCTTCTGAAAACATGTCCTGATTATGTCTGTATCAGTGCTCAGGATTATATCAATAGTAAAAAAACAGGCAAGCTTGTGTTGTTAAAGGGTCATCATTCCAATGCACGCAATACCTGCTTGGAGGAAGACTTGCTTTTGGGGAACGGAGCCCGTGTCATGTTGTTCAAAAATGTTGATGTTGCTGATGGTTTAGTCAATGGGGTGTGTGGCTCAGTCACAAACATTGTTTATGGAAACAGTGATAAAACGTTTCCTCTTAAAGTCTACATCAAGTTTGACAATGCTGACATTGGCAAACTCTGGAGGAAACGCTGTGCACATCCCCCTGGTGTTGACAAAGCCTCAGTTGGCATTGATGCTGAAGAGGAACGGGTCACCTGTAAAGGTGGTATGCGACGTCAGTTCCCCCTCAAACTTGCTTGGGCCTGTACAGTCCATAAAGTACAGGGCCTTACTATTGATGAGGCTGTAGTGTCGTTAGACAGAGTGTTTGCACCTGGACAGGCATATGTTGCTTTAAGCCGTGTCAGAAGTTTATCTGGTTTGGTTCTGAAGGACTTTGAACAAAAAGCCATATATTGTAAAGACAGCATTAAAGAGGCACTTAACAGCATGTCCCCGTTTTTGATTAACAACATTCAAACATACAAATGTGGAACAAATGCTTTCAGCGTCTTTTTAATGAATGTCCATGGTTTAGGCTGCCATGCAGAAGACCTGGCTTTGTGTGTACAGCATTTGAAGCCTCAGTGCGTTGCTGTTACAGAGACATGGTTGTCTGATAGTCCCTCAGTTGAAACTGTGACCATTGACGGTTATCATTTTCATAGTGTTCCTAGGAATGTGTGTTATAGTGACCCCAGACTGTTGGCCATCAAAGCCCAACAACATGGTGGTGTTGGTATGTATACCTCAGACAATTTGGACTTTGACATTATACAAATACCATCTGTCAATATCGAATGTCTGATATACAATTTTACAGCAAACCAGATGTTGGTTGCAGTTGTTTATCGTCCGCCATCGTATCCCATCTCTCTTTTTATAAAGAATCTTGGGAAGTTGCTTGAGCACGTGGAACCGCTAAGTGAAAGTGTTACTGTCATGGGAGACTTCAATGAAAACCTGGTTGCGTCTAAAACTATTTGCAACTTTATGACACAGAGAGGCTTTGTTCAGCATGTTTCAGAAGCCACAACAGCAAAGGGAACACTAATTGATCATGTGTATGTTAAAACAACACATTCTGATGTTAGCTGTGTCGTGCTGCACACATACTTCAGTGACCATGATGCAATTATGTGTGAATTTACATGTGGAACTGATAACAATGTTGTAAACATAACATAACTGCTAGTTAGTCTTAAGTTGTATTTGGCAAAGGAGGTGGAGAGAGATTCTATTTCACTATGGATTCCTTATCTCTGCTGAGTCAAATATGGATCTATATCTATGCTAATCTTTCATGGGAAAATAGAGTTGTACATCATAGGGTGAGCTGTGTTTGGCAACAGAGTTAAGGAGAGAGAGAAGTCAAACATGAATCCTTTGCAGTTTCCACACTGCAATATAGAAATATAGCTGTAAAAACATCAGTATGTCACGATAGAATGGGCTGTATTTGGGGACAAAGGTTGAGATTTTTATTTATTTATGTATTTATGTGTTTGCTTATTTATTTATTTATTTATTTATTTATTTAATGAAATAAATTTATTGTTGATGACTCTATTCTACTTTCCTTCACAGCAATGTGAAAATATAACTGTAAAAATATAACCGTATACTCCTTTTTCATACATATTGCATGTTGATGATTTCATAACAATTAATAATAGGTTGAGTTGTATTTGACAAATGATGCAAACATGAAGTTTCTGTTTCCTAATGGATACTCTAACTCAGCTGATTCAATACAACTCTTCTCTATGTAATTGCACTTCACTGCATGACATGTGTCTCCTAGAACATAATAGCTATGTTGTCACCATTTAACTCATCATAAATTTCCTACTAACAATATTAATAAATCTGATGTATTGATTTATGTTATGAAATACTAACCACTTACATACTTCCTATTGAGTGACTTACTTAAGTAACTTATGATTAAACATGTTAATAACTGCACGCTTTTACTAATTGTTCACCTTAAACAGATCATCAAATACTTGTTATATTATATATTGTGACTTATATGCTCTAGCTATATCTATAGGTCCTGCATTTGCACTCACACATTTATGAGATGGACATAAACCCCCTGTGGTGTACTTGCTTGCTGTAAGGTTAATACATACACACATATTACGATCAGGTACAGGACCATTTCCCTCCCTTTGTTTCCCCCTATGTCCCCTTCCCTATGTGGTGTTGTCTGTCTATTTTGTCAGTCTGTGTTTCTGTATACAGTTGGGAAAATCGTGCACTCACCTGCCTGCATACCTGGATTCATCACAACTGTTCCTGAGCCTCCTGCACCTGAAGCATCAAATCATACCACCAATATTCTCCTCATCCTCTGACTGTGTATGTTAAACTGTCAATCTAATTTCTTGCTTGTTCTTAGGATCCATATACTCTTATTTAACATACATTTTTCTTGCCTATATTCCAGGAACCTGTCAGTATGCCGACATGATGTTCTTCGTCTTTGCTCTATCTCACACACCTAATGAAACCTTCATTCCTGTCCATGGCTGCTGGATTCATCTACAAACACTCACCTCTATCTCCATACAGATTACTAATAAGTCATTCACTTGTACATTCAATAAAACACATTTATTCTTAAGCAAAACTTAAAGTCTCCTATGTGTGTTTTATTGACGAAAACGTTTAACCCTGCAGCTGCAATGTTTACTGACAATTTGTTCTTTGGAGTGCAGCCATTTTTCAATGCCACGTTTCAATTAGATGGGAAAATAGGCTACGCACATTAGCCAGAATTAGAACACATGGTCAAATTTGATGGAGCGCCACGCCCACACTATTTCATCAAAATTCATGATTTTGATAACTGTTATTCAGGAAGTCTATGTGAACACACCTACCAAGTTTGAAGTCAATTGGACAAAATCCCTAGGAGGAGTTCGTTCAAATAGGACCCCTTCTCAATCAGCTCGAAACAGCAAAAATGGTGATTTTCTTTGTTATATATCTCGCTCCCTGTTAATTTTAGCCCATTGCTCCAAGAGACTTTTCTGTCTTCGTCTACAATTCAGCTGAGGTTTCATAACTCTGTGTCCAAAACTGTGGCGGGGCTGCTTGAAAGAAAAATTCAAGGGGGCGCTATAGAGCGATTTTGCCCCGCCCACTAATTAACAATGCAGCCGAAATTTGCACAATATTGGTTTGAACAACCAGAAGAAGTTTTAGACAGGTCTGAGAAAGTATTGAAGCACAACAGCTTTGCCTTAAAAAACAGCCAAAAAAGTAAATGGAGTTTGAATGTTGTATCAAAAGGTGAAATTTAATGAAGCGCCACGCCCACACAATTTCCTCGAAAATCATAATTTTGATAACTTTTACTCAGGAAGTTTAGATGAACACACCTACCAATTTTGAAGTGAATTGGACAAAATCCCTAGGAGGAGTTCATTCAAATATGACCCCTTCTCAATCAGCTTGAAACAGCAAAAATGGTTATTTTCATTGTTAAATATCTCGCTCCCTGTTAATTTTAGCCCATTGCTCCAAGAGACTTTTTTGTAGATCTTGTCTTCGCCCACAATTCGGCTGAGGTTTCATAACTCTGTGTCCAAAACTGTGGCAGGGCTGCTTGAAAGAAAAATTCAAGGGGGCGCTATAGAGCAATTTTGCCCCGCCCCCTAATCAATTATGCAGCCGACTTCTGTATCTTTTTGGTCTTAATAACCTCAAGAGATTTCAGACAGGTCTGAGAAAGTATATGAAAGCCCAACACATTTGCCTGAAAATTACCCAAAAAGTCAATGGAGTTCCATTTTTCGTCGAACGCTTGACTTTGACGCGCTGTCACGGCCACGCCCTCTGATGTCGAGTTGAAATTCTTTCTCAGATGTCAACACCAAGGCCTTAACAACATCTCCAACTAGTTTGAGGTGGATATGGTCAATATTTTTCGAGCTGGACGTCATTTCGTAAAAGTGGTCTTTTCTGTCGCCACTAGGAGGCGCTGTGAAATTCTCCAAATATTTTTATGGAAATGTATTCTAGGGCAGACTGTGATTATATATCTGAAGATTGGTGAAGATTGGAGTATTTTTGGCAAAGTTATGGCACGTCGAAATTTCACGCCAAAACGCCAAATTTCGTGGCCCCGCCCCTCTGACGCAGTAAATCTGGAAGTCACGCTTTCTGATAACTTTTCATGGTCGAGGCCTTAAGAACACACACGCCAAGTTTCAAACAGATCGGATGAAAGCTCTAGGAGGAGTTCGTTCAAATACGACCCCTGAAAATGACCCCAAAAACACGAAAACGCCAACTTTGAAACAAAATGGCCGCCGTACGCTTCGCGATAGCCCCGGTCACCAAGAGACTTTTTTGTGCGGCTCGGTAGTTTACATACTCCCGCTAAATTTCGTACACGTGGATGAAACCGTGTCGAGGGGCTCCTCCGACAACTGAAACGTAGGTGGCGCCGTAGAGCCATTTTTGCTCGTCCATGTGTGAGACCCCCAAAATACGTAATTTTACGGCCGACTTTGGGGGGGTAGGCAAATTTTCATAACTTTTTGAGGACATATAGGCCGTCAAAAATGCGATTTACTTGGGGGAAGAAAAAGAAAAAAAATTAAAGCTGCAAGCAGCATTGGACGGGCCCTCGCACTCCCGCGCAACTCGACGGGCTGGCACGTCGGAAGGCAGCAGGCGGAAAATGCGCGAGCCTTCGACGCTTTCAAAGGGTTTTGTTCAATTGACCACACACATTAGCCAGAATTGGGGCCACGCCCACAGCATTTCATCAAAGTTCATAATTTTGTTAACTTGTACTCAGGAAGTCTCTATGAACACATCTACCAAGTTTGAAGTCAATTGGATAAAATACCTAGGAGGAGTTTGTTCAAATATGACCCCTTCTCAACCAGGTCGAAACAGCAAAAATGGTTATTTTCATTGTTAAATATCTCGCTTCCTGTTAATTTTAGCACATTGCTGCAAGAGACTTTTTTGTAGGTTATGTCTTCCCCTACAATTGGGCTGAGGTTTCATAACTCTGTGTCCAAAACTGTGGCGGGGCTGCTTGAAAGAAAAATTCAAGGGGGCGCTATAGAGCGATTTTGCCCCGCCCCCTAATCAATTATGCAGCCGACTTCTGTATCTTTTTGGTCTTAATAACCTCAAGAGGTTTCAGACAGGTCTGAGAAAGTATATGAAAGCCCAACACATTTGCCTGAAAATTACCCAAAAAGTCAATGGAGTTCCATTTTTCGTCGAACGCTTGACTTTGACGCGCTGTCACGGCCACGCCCTCTGATGTCAAGTTGAAATTCTTTCTCAGATGTCAACACCAAGGCCTTGACAACATCTCCAACTAGTTTGAGGTGGATATGGTCAATATTTTTCGAGCTGGACGTCATTTCGTAAAAGTGGTCTTTTCTGTCGCCACTAGGAGGCGCTGTGAAATTCTCCAAATATTTTTATGGAAATGTATTCTAGGGCAGACTGTGATTATATATCTGAAGATTGGTGAAGATTGGAGTATTTTTGGCAAAGTTATAGCACGTCGAAATTTCACGCCAAAACGCCAAATTTCGTGGCCCCGCCCCTCTGACGCAGTAAATCTGGAAGTCACGCTTTCTGATAACTTTTCATGGTCGAGGCCTTAAGAACACACACGCCAAGTTTCAAACAGATCGGATGAAAGCTCTAGGAGGAGTTCGTTCAAATATGACCCCTGAAAATGACCCCAAAAACACGAAAACGCCAACTTTGAAACAAAATGGCCGCCGTACGCTTCGCGATAGCCCCGGTCACCAAGAGACTTTTTTGTGCGGCTCGGTAGTTTACATACTCCCGCTAAATTTCGTACACGTGGATGAAACCGTGTCGAGGAGCTCCTCCGACAACTGAAACGTAGGTGGCGCCGTAGAGCCATTTTTGCTCGTCCATGTGTGAGACCCCCAAAATACGTAATTTTACGGCCGACTTTGGGGGGGTAGGCAAATTTTCATAACTTTTTGAGGACATATAGGCCGTCAAAAATGCGATTTACTTGGGGGAAGAAAAAGAAAAAAAATAAAAACGAAAAAAAATAATAAACATTTGAAAAACAATAGGGCCTCGCACACAGTGCGTGCTCGGGCCCTAATAATTAAAGCTGCAAGCAGCGTTGAACGGGCCCTCGCACTCCCACGCAACTCGACGGGCTGGCACGTCGGAAGGCAGCAGTCGGAAAACGCGCGAGCCTTTGACGCTTTCAAAGGGTTTTGTTCAATTGACCACACACATTAGCCAGAATTGGGACAAAAGGTCAAATTTGACGGACCGCCACGCCCACACCGTTTCATCAAAATTCATGATTTTGATAACTTTTACTCGGAAACGCTATATGAACACATCTGCCAAGTTTGAAGTCAATTGGATAAAATCCCTAGGAGGAGTTCGTTCAAATATGACCCCTTCTCAACCAGGTCGAAACAGCAAAAATGGTGATTTTCATTGTTAAATATCTCGCTCCCTGTTAATTTTAGCCCATTGCAGCAAGAGACTTTTTTGTAGATCTTGTCTTCGTCTACAATTTGGCTGAGGTTTCATAACTCTGTGTCCAAAACTGTGGCGGGGCTGCTTGAAATAAAAATTCAAGGGGGCGCTATAGAGCGCTTTTGCCCCGCCCCCTAATTAATCATGTAGCCGAAATTTGCATAATAGTGTTCTTAACAACCACAAGAGCTTTCAGACAGGTCTGAGAAAGTATATGAAAGCCCAACACATTTGCCTGAAAATGACCCAAAAAGTCAATGGAGTTCCATTTTTCGTCGAACGCTTGACTTTGACGCGCTGTCACGGCCACGCCCTCTGATGTCAAGTTGAAATTCTTTCTCAGATGTCAACACCAAGGCCTTGACAACATCTCCACCTAGTTTGAGGTGGATATGGTCAATATTTTCCAAGCTGGACGTCATTTCGTAAAAGTGGTCTTTTCTGTCGCCACTAGGAGGCGCTGTGAAAATATCCAAATATTCTTATGGAAATGTATTCTAGGCCAGATTGCCATTATATATCTGAGGTTTGGTGGAGATTGGAGTATTTTTGGCAAAGTTATAGCACGTCGAAATTTCACGCCAAACCGCCAAATTTCGTGGCCCCGCCCCTCTGACGCAGTAAATCTGAAGCTCACGATTTTGATAACTTTTCATGGTCGAGGCCTTAAGAACACACACGCCAAGTTTCAAACAGATCGGATGAAAGCTGTAGGAGGAGTTCGTTCAAATACGACCCCTGAAAATGACCCCAAAAACACGAAAACGCCAACTTTGAAACAAAATGGCCACCGTACGGTTCGCGATAGCCCGGGTCACCAAGAGACTTTTTTGTGCGTCTCACTAGTTTACATACTCCCACAAAATTTCATACACGTGGATGAAACCGTGTCCAGGGGCTCCTCCGACAACTGAAACGTAGGTGGCGCCGTAGAGCCATTTTTGTTCGTCCATGTGCGAGACCCCCAAAATACGTAATTTTACGCCCGACTTTGGGGGGGTAGCCAAATTTTCGTAACTTTTCGAGTACATATAGGCCGTCGAAAATGCGATTTATTTTGACTAAGAAAAAGAAAAATAATAAAAAAAAAAAAAAAAAAAAAAAAAATAATAAACATTTGAAAAACAATAGGGCCTCGCACACAGTGCGTGCTCGGGCCCTAATAATAAAAAAAAAAATAATAAACATTTGAAATGCAATAGGGCCTCGCACACAGTGCGTGCTCGGGCCCTAATTATTATGGAAATGTATTCTAGGGCAGACTGTGATTATATATCTGAGGATTGGTGAAGATTGGAGTATTTTTGGCAAAGTTATAGCACGTCGAAATTTCACGCCAAAACGCCAAATTTCGTGGCCCCGCCCCTCTGACGCAGTAAATCTGAACCTCATGATTTTGATAACTTTTCATGGTCGAGGCCTTAAGAACACACACGCCAAGTTTCAAACAGATAGGATGAAAGCTGTAGGAGGAGTTCGTTCAAATACGACCCCTGAAAATGACCCCAAAAACACGAAAACGCCAACTTTGAAACAAAATGCCCGCCGTACGCTTCGCGATAGCCCGGGTCACCAAGAGACTTTTTTGTGCGGCTCGGTACTTTACATACTCCCGCTAAATTTCGTACATGTGGATGAAACCGTGTTGAGGGGCTCCTCCGACAACTGAAACGTAGGTGGCGCCGTAGAGCCATTTTTGCTCGTCCATGTGTGAGACCCCCAAAATACGTAATTTTACGCCCGACTTTGGGGGGGTAGGCGAATTTTCATAACTTTTTGATGACATATAGGCCGTCAAAAATGCGATTTACTTGGGGGAAGAAAAAGAAAGAAAAAAATAATTAAAGCTGCAAGCAGCGTTGAACGGGCCCTCGCACTCCCACGCAACTCGACGGGCTGGCACGTCGGAAGGCAGCAGTCGGAAAACGCACGAGCCTTTGACGCTTTCAAAGCGTTTCGTTCAATTGAGCACACACATTAGCCGGAATTGGGACAAACGGTCAAAATCTGAGGGAGCGCCACGCCCACACCGTTTCATCAAAATTCATGATTTTGATAACTTTTACTTTGGAAGGCTATATGAACACATCTGCCAAGTTTGAAGTCAATTGGATAAAATCCCTAGGAGGAGTTCGTTCAAATATGACCCCTTCTCAACCAGGTCGAAACAGCAAAAATGGTGATTTTCATTGTTAAATATCTCGCTCCCTGTTAATTTTAGCCCATTGCTCCAAGAGACTTTTTTGTAGGGCTTGCCATGTTCTACAATTCGGCTGAGGTTTCATAACTCTGTGTCCAAAACTGTGGCGGGGCTGCTTGAAAGAAAAATTCAAGGGGGCGCTATAGAGCGATTTTGCCCCGCCCCCTAATTAAGTATGCAGCCGATCTTTGCAGAATATAGACCTAAACAACCACAAGAAGTTTCAGACAGCTCAGACAAAGTATATAAAAGTTATAGCACGTCGAATTTTCATGGCAACACGCCAAATTTCTTGGCCCCGCCCCTCTGAGGCAGTAAATCCGAACCTCACGATTTTGATAACTTTTCATGGTCGAGGCCTTAAGAACACACACGCGAAGTTTCAAACAGATTGGATGAAAGCCCTAGGAGGAGTTCGTTCAAATACTACCCTTCAAAAAACACGAAAACGCCAACTTTGAAACAAAATGGCTGCCGTACGCGTCGCCGTAGCCGGGGTCACCAAGAGACTTTTTTGTGCGTCTCGGTATGTTACATAGTCCCTCCAACTTTCGTCTGCGTGGATGAAACCGTGTCCAGGGGCTCCTCCGAAAACCGAAACCTAGGTGGCGCCGTAGAGCCATTTTTATACGTTCATGTGCGAGACCCCCAAAATACGTAAATTTACGCCTGACTTTGGGGGGGTAGGCAAATTTTCGTAACTTTTCGAGTACATATAGGCCGTCGAAAATGCGATTTAACTTGACTAAGAACGAGAAAGAAAATAATAAAAAAAACGAAAAAAAATAATAAACATTTGAAATGCAATAGGGCCTCGCACACAGTGCGTGCTCGGGCCCTAATAATAATAATAAAAAAAAAAATAATAAACATTTGAAATGCAATAGGGCCTCGCACACAGTGCGTGCTCGGGCCCTAATTAAAGCTGCAAGCAGCGTTGAACGGGCCCTCGCACTCCCACGCAACTCGGCGGGCTGGCGCGTCGGAAGGCAGCAGTCAAAAAATACGTGAGCCTTCGAAGCCTTCAAAGCAGTTTGTGCAAGTTGACCACGCACATTAGCCGAAATTGGGACAAACAGTCAAAATCTGAGGGAGCGCCACGCCCACACCGTTTCATCAAAATTCATGATTTTGATAACTTTTACTCGGGAAGCATATATGAAGACATCTGCTAAGTTTGAAGTCAATTGGACAAAATCCCTAGGAGGAGTTCGTTCAAATATGACCCCTTCTCAGCCAGACCTATATACTAAAAATGGTGATTTTCATCATTAAATATCTCGCTTCCTGTTCATTTTAGCCCATTGCTCCAAGAGACTTTTTTGTACGTCTTGCCATGCTCTACAATTTGGCTGAGATTTGATAACTCTGAGTTTAAAACTGTGGCGGGGCTGCTTGAAAGAAAAATCAAAGGGGGCGCTATAGAGCGATTTCGCCCCGCCCCCTAATTACACATGCAGCCGATTTTTGCATCTTTTTGGTCTTAATAACCACAAGAAGTTTCAGACAGCTCTGACAAAACATATGAAAGCACCACAGCCTGTGTTTAAAAAACAGCCAAAAAGTCAAAGGAGTTCGAATGTTAAATCACTGGGTCAAATTTGATGGTGCGCCACGCCCACACTGTTCCTTCGAAGTTCATGATTTTGATAAATTTTACTCAGGAAGTCTATACGAACGTAACTACC
The DNA here is from genome assembly GCA_023373845.1 of Nibea coibor. Taxonomy (NCBI): domain Eukaryota; kingdom Metazoa; phylum Chordata; class Actinopteri; family Sciaenidae; genus Nibea; species Nibea coibor. Next base: position 13,938,197 of record CM041727.1, on the reverse strand, counting down.
AAGTTTGAAGTCAATTGGACAAAATCCCTAGGAGGAGTTCGTTCAAATATGACCCCTTCTCAGCCAGATCGATATACTAAAAATGGTGATTTTCATCATTAAATATCTCGCTTCCTGTTCATTTTAGCCCATTGCTCCAAGAGACTTTTTTGTAGGTTATGTCTTCCTCTACAATTCGGCTGAGGTTTCATAACTCTGTGTCCAAAACTGTGGCGGGGCTGCTTGAAAGAAAAATTCAAGGGGGCGCTATAGAGCGGTTTTGCCCCGCCCCCTAATTAATTATGCAGCCGAAATTTGCACAATAGTGTTCTTAATAACCTCAAGAGGTTTCAGACAGGTCTGAGAAAGTATATGAAAGCCCAACACATTTGCCTGAAAATTACCCAAAAAGTCAATGGAGTTCCATTTTTCGTCGAACGCTTGACTTTGACGCGCTGTCACGGCCCCGCCCTCTGATGTCAAGTTGAAATTCTTTCTCAGATGTCAACACCAAGGCCTTAACAACATCTCCAACTAGTTTGAGGTGGATATGGTCAATATTTTCCGAGCTGGACGTCATTTCGTAAAAGTGGTCTTTTCTGTCGCCACTAGGAGGCGCTGTGAAAATCTGCAAATGTTTTTATGGAAATGTATTCTAGGGCAGACTGTGATTATATATCTGAGGTTTGGTGAAGATTGGAGTATTTTTGGCAAAGTTATAGGACGTTGAAATTTCACGCCAAAACGCCAAATTTCGTGACCCCGCCCCTCTGACGCAGTAAATCTGGAAGTCACGATTTTGATAACTTTTCATGGTCGAGGCCTTAAGAACACACACGCCAAGTTTCAAACAGATCGGATGAAAGCTGTAGGAGGAGTTCGTTCAAATACGACCCCTGAAAATGACCGCAAAAACACGAAAACGCCAACTTTGAAACAAAATGGCCGCCGTACGCTTCGCGATAGCCCGGGTCACCAAGAGACTTTTTTGTGCGGGTCGGTACTTTACATACTCCCGCTAAATTTCGTGCTCGTGGATGAAACCGTGTCGAGGGGCTCCTCCGACAACTGAAACGTAGGTGGCGCCGTAGAGCCATTTTTGCTCGTCCATGTGTGAGACCCCCAAAATACGTAATTTTACGCCCGACTTTGGGGGGGTAGCCAAATTTTCGCAACTTTTCGAGTACATATAGGCAGTCGAAAATGCGATTCATTTAGCGGAAGAACGAGAAAGAAAATAATAAAAATAAAAAAAATTAAAGCTGCAAGCAGCGTTGAACGGGCCCTCGCACTCCCACGCAACTCGACGGGCTGGCACGTCGGAAGGCAGCAGTCGGAAAATGTGCGAGCTTTTGACGCTTTCAAAGCGTTTTGTTCAATCAAACACACACATTAGCCAGAATTGGGACAAAAGGTCAAATTTGAAAGACCGCCACGCCCACACCGTTTCATCAAAATTCATGATTTTGATCACTTTTACTTCGGAAGCCTATATGAAGACATCTGCCAAGTCAATTGGATCAAATCCCTAGGAGGAGTTCGTTGAAATACGACCCCTGAAAATGACTCCAAAAACACGAAAACGACAACTTTGAAACAAAATGGCCGCTGTACGCTTCACGATAGCCCCGGTCACCAAGAGATTTTTTGTGCGGCTTGGTACTTTACATAGTCACGCTAAATTTTGTACACGTGGAAGAGTTCTGAGAGAAAGCACACAAAATCCCTACACAAACAAATGTGGCGACACAAACACAATATATGCAAATATTTCTTTATTTTTGACGAAAATAAATAAAATAAATAAATAAAAAAAAATACAAAAATGTAAAAAAAAAGTATAAAAGAAGTATAAACTATAAAAATTACTCTACGCTAAATGGTTGTTCTGGTTGTACTTCTAGGTCGATGTTGACCATTTCCGAGTCTGAGATTTCTGCAAAAAAGGAAAAAACTTTATTATTAACAAATCATCTTCTACTGTGCGTCATATCACATTCATCTGAATGTTTCATGCTGTTGTGTCACTTTACTAAGCACATTTACCTGTGTCTTCATGTTGTCCTTGTTCCTGCTGCATTTGAAGCTTCTTCAGTTCTGCTCTCAGTGCTGCTATTTGCTTCTCTTGAGCCTTTTCTTTTCTTGTCTTTTTTGCGACCAAATTCATGGTTTTGGCCATAATAGGCACACCCATTTTATACAATTCGTCCCTCGGAATGTCTGTATCCTTTAACATGTACTGTTAACACAAAACACAGCACAACATATAAATGCACAAGTTACACAACACACATGAAACACATATGCAACACATTTGTAAAATCTAGAACACATGTAACGTCATTTTAACATCACTCATTACTTACACAAAAGAGCTGCAGGTCTTGTTTTAAGCCATGGGCCTCAGGATCCTGGACAGTGGCGAACTTTGATGGCGAGAAGACGGCCATTTTTGCTGTGACAGACACATAACAAGTAACATGTAAAACAACATCATTGTGCATTTACAAAACTATTACAAAATGTGCCTTGATACACAACTGAGCTTCTTCTGTGTCATACAAGAATACAGAAAGACAAAACACCATGCAATGGGAATAGAGTCAAATCATACCTTGAGGTGCAGGTTGAATGATTCAGTTCGTTGTGCAGCAGGTCTGAGCTGAAGTCTTTGAGTGAAATACTACCAAAACGGTAAATATTTATACACATTCACCTACATATGCCACTCCCTCAACCCCACCTCTGCCCAAGAAAAACAAAGAGACTTTATGCTGAACCAATGAAGAACGTACACAGTAGCCCCACCCCATTTATGTGGATCACTGTAACGCCACAGATGTCCTGGCGAAAATACGTCTGATCATGTGCGCAAACTCATGATTTCATACCAAAAGTGTAAAAGCATATGCAAGAACATTAGTCACCATAAACACTGAATCTACAACGAAACTAAATCAACAATAACTACTACAATACAATATACAACGAATGACAAGTTTGCACGTTAGTGCATCATGAAGTAAATGCTGTTGCTCTGTCTTATTAAATCATTGTCTCCTATGTACTTTGCGTATAATACGTTACCTCCACAGTCTTCCATTGGCTAGAAGCTATTCATACATCATTTCCAAATTACAGCTGTGACATTTTCATATAATCACTAAAAAACACCAAGTTACACGCACATTGCTCGTGTTCAAACAGCACGAACTTCTTGAAATATGAACTTTGCAGCATCCACCATCACCGTATCCCTGGCCACTCACCTGGCATTAATTCCCGCTAAATCAGGTATTAACCTTCGTTGACCAGTGTCCGTCTATGCGCATCGATTGAGTGCCAAAGAAAGCAAAATTCACCAACGTGAACTCGTTTCTCACGCACACCTCTGTCTCCACAGCAGAAGAAAAATGCAAAGTAAAACAATTGTGTATGTATTTCCTTACATCAAACAATCAAGTACATCTGTGATTTAATGATTGGATATCTGTTTGATAACATTTTCATATTAGCATTTACTGAAATGTCCTTAGGATCAGGAGCGCGAGAGAGACAGACAGTGACATAGAGATAGTGGGCCAGCGCGAGATCAGCAACTCTGTTAATTTAGTAAAGAGTGACATGTTTGATAGAAACACCATACATATTTTACCTCCGTTGTGTCTATATAATAATCACAGGTTATGTGTGTAATCACACAACTTCATAGATATATCTGCTGCTTTCCTGTCCAATCGTAGATATGCGCTAATGTAGGCTACATAATTTTGACAGAAGTGTCGTTTTTTTTCCCTTGTAAGTTTTTTCCCCTTTTTTTCATCTACTTTATTTTATTCTTTTTCCATCCAATGGGTTAAATTGCGCAGAAGTGAATTCAACTGTAAATGAAACTTTGTAAAGAAATGAACTTTTTGACTGATTTTTTACGTTAGGAGGAAGAATGATGATTCACATTCGTGATGCAGGTTTGCAGGGGGTTCGTCCAGGTGAGACCGTACAAAGACCACATTAACATTGTCTAGCGCAATCTTTTGTTGCACTTAATGGGCTTTGTGTTCTCGCAGTCGCACAGTCGCCACAAAACAAAACACGCAGCTAGGTGATTTCCGTGAACCATATCATGGTGATTTGAGTGTGTTCATGAACATGAACTGTACAAAAGCCCGTTAAGTGCAAACAAAAGGTTGCGAGATGACAGGTGATTGTCGGGGATTATGTAAATATGCAGCAATTACGCAGGTAGATCATCCTTTTGTTTGTCAGTTAATGGGCTTTTTGTTCTCTCAGTGGTACTCCCATTTACTGAGCATGGTGATCTAAGTGTGTTCATGAACATGAACTGTACAAAAGCCTGTTAAGTGCAAACAAAAGGTTGCGATATGACAGGTGATTGTCGGGGATTATGTAAATGTGCAGCAATTACGCAGGTAGATCATCCTTTTGTTTGTCAGTTAATGGGCTTTTTGTTCTCTCAGTGGTAGTCCCATCTACTGAGCATGGTGATCTAAGTGTGTTCATGAACATGAACTGTACAAAAGCCCGTTAAGTGCAAACAAAAGATTGTGCGATGACAATGTTAATGAGGTGTTCACTTGGGCTAACCGGTTCTAACTTGCACAGTTTACCTGCGTCATGGCTCTTGATCACCTTTTGGAGATTCAGGGAAAAAAATGTATTTGAAAGTTTAATTTATGGTGGACTTTATTTCTTCCCAATGTAATCCTTTAAAAAAACAAAGGAGAGAACACATAACAAAGAAAGTCTGAATGATAATATAACCTAATAAATCTGTCATCTGCAGTCCGATCAGATCACCGTTTTTTCGGGTGTCAGCTACTTTATGTGTTGTGCGTTTTTTTTTTTTTTTTATTGCATTTTCATTTTTGTCCACTGCTGCTTCTTGTTGAACATTTAAAGAAAAATACGGCTCTGCTGTTCAAATAATGTAGCGTACATTCGCACATATCGGGGATTGGACTGGAAAGCATCAGAAAGATCTTTGAGGTTGTGTGATCGCGTAACTTGCGATTATTATATAGTCATAAATGAGGGTAAGTATGTATGGTGTTGATATCATACATGTCACTCTTTACTAAATCAGTAGAAGTAGTGATCGCGCGCGCTCTCTCTCTGTCTCGCGGTCCTGATTTGAAGGACATTTGTAGTAAATGCTAATGTGTAAATGTTCTCAAGATTTCCAAGTTATTAAATCACAGCTGCACTTCAGAAATGACGTAAATATGTAATTGTTTTATTTTCGCATTTTTCCTGCTGTGGAGACAGAGGTGTCTGTGGGAAACGAGTTCATGTCGGTGGATTTTTGCTTTCTTGGCCACTAGGTGCGCGCATAGATGAACACGGGTCAGCGATGGTCAATACCAATGATTTAGTGTGTGTGTTTAGTGTGCAATGTTTACATTTCCGGGTGTTGGTGTTGTTTGTAAATCAGCGGTGTGTTTGTGGCTTGGTGTTTTTTTTTTTGCGCATATTTTTACGCAGCGTATATCTTCGAATAATAACAGATTACAATGCTTGCGGAGACTGTTACTGCTCTGTGTTACGATTCAAACTGACCGCTCACACCGAGGCTCAGGGGCGTGGTAATGAACAAAGGTTGCTGGTTGGTCATCAGGTACGATGCGGTGCTCAACAAAGTCCGTCCCCAATCCGTGAACTAACCACACACACCGAGGCTCAGGGGCGTGGTAATGAACAAAGGTTGCTGGTTGGTTTTCAGGTAAAATGCGGTGCTCAACAAAGCCCCGCCCCAGGTGAGCACTATATTATCCGGAGCTCAGGTGAGGCTCGCTGGTTCTGTTTGCGTAAGCATCCCGGATCTCACTCGTTGCTTCAGATAGCTTTGTCTGTCAGAACTAGCGGGAATCTTTTGCTCTTTGGATTATTTTCTTCAAGAAGTCAAGCTTCAGTCATTCTTGATCACGGTAAGTCACTTTTTACGGTATATTGATGTTACATTGTGATATGTGTGTGGTGCATGTTCCTGTTTTGTTAAATATAAGTTAGGATGTTAACGTTAATATTGTGGCTTAATGTGGTTATTGGTTGTGGTGAAATATATGCACGATCACAGTGATATTCATATAAAATTGATAGGCAAATAATATGCAACAGGATCAGAGTATATTAAAGACGTAAAGACTATGTTTGCCAGTGGTCCACAACCCCCGGTCCGCGGCCCGGTACCGGACCGCACACAAAATAATTAATTATTTTTGTTTTATGTATTATCTGAGTATGGACGATCTTTTAATTTGAAAAACCTTTTTATTTTATTGAGAAATGATTGTTTCGGTCGCGTGCGCTGCGTAACGGCAACGATGCCCACCAGTTACGATTCAGAGCCCCCGCCCTCATGTGTTCAAGATAGTGATAGAATTTTTGCTTTAAATTGTGTGAAGGTGTTCAGTTGTTAGACACACAGTATATAGCCACAATATATATACAGGGTAAGAGTAATATAGGTAGCTTAAAATCTAGTGTTAATTATTGTTTTTCTAAGTATTTAAAAACAGTTGTATACCCAATTTAAATTAAAATATCAAAGTGATGTGTTGCACATTGAGAAGAAAAAAGAAAATGAGTGTTTTTGAGTCATAATGTGGTTATTGTAGTACACATGTTTAGTTTACTGAATTTACTGAAAACATTTTGTGCTGTTCATTGTTGCAATAGCAAATGCAGATGCAGAATTTATTTGACTTGTCTGCAGTTTGATCCTCTTGATACAAAATTTGCACAAGTTTTATGCAAACAATAAATTTACATCCCTGGTGTTCAGTGCATGGCTGTGTCAGTAGTCAGTTTAGCAAAACACAATGTTCACTGTGTTGTTCATAGTGCAGTGTGTTTGTCTGATCATGCAGTGTGATGATGATGACATGTACACTTTATATTAATAACAATGAATGGTTCTGATGTCACTCCTGTAAATGCAGATGTAGAATTTATTGCTGATGTGTCCTCACAATCTTTGTGCAAACAGTTAAATGGACTTTTAAATTGACTTTTAGAAGCAGGATAGACAGATGTGTTCATTTGGCATGTTGTGAATTCCTTGCATGAGTGACAACATTTTGTCTGATTGTAACTGTTTCTTTTCAGCAGTCTCTCAAGGTGTGTGTGGTACACCCAAAAAAACACATTTGAGACTTGCTATTGTCAAACATGCATAAAAGAATGCTGTTCATTATAGGAGTTATATATATTGTAGTTTTCATGTGTAGTTTAGTGGATTTAGTGATAACATATTGTGTTGTTGTTGTTGCAATAGCAATTTTTCACCATTTTATGGGATACAATGAAAGTGTTGTTCAGACATTTTTCACTTTTTGCTTAATCGTTTGTTGTCCTGATGTTTCAGATGCCGCGTGGCAAGGGCTACCGTCGCTCTCAGGCTGCCAAGAGGAGGATGGAGAGGCAGGAGAGTTGGCGTGTGGACGTCAACCCTGTTGATCGTGTACCTTTGGGTATGTACTACCTGTGTTTTTTTTCCATGTGTCTGTTTTCTTCCTTTTCACATTTTTGAATGCATTTGTCTTTGTTGGTTTTTATTTTTTTCTGTGATATTGACTAACTTCTCATGTTATATTTTATGTCCTGTTTTTTTCAGTCCGTGGTACCGGTCAGCGCCACAGGGTGAGAAGGTGGGAGGAGTCGCTCCTGACCAACAAGCCGCACAAGTTGGTCATCCCTGCTGCGCACGCTGACAAGAAGGTATTATTCGAATCCAAATGATTTAAGAGACAATGAATGCATTAAGTATACATTGCCATGTACCAACTCCTCCTGTATTTATTTCATTTCAGTTCGTTCTTCTTGTCGGCGACTCCCACCTGCGTGCCTTGGTGGATGGGTTCGTCGTGATGCCAGAGGGACCGCTGTCCTTTGGCTTCATGTGCACCCCTGGGGCGACGGCAGCGCACCTGAGGACCGAGCTCGTGGCTGCTGTGGTTCCTCGCCAGCCCGATGCTGTCGTTGTCCTGGCCCCCAGCAACAACCTCACCACGTGCAGGGGGCTAGAGGACTCGTCTGCAGATTTCGCCGCCCTGGTGAAATCTGCACGCAGCCGTTGGTCCAACGTAAGTGTGAATTTATGGTTAGAAGACTTATTCTGGACAATGTGTTTATTTTAGCAA